>OU892283.1:1115633-2447748 GCA_917834065.1 Ceutorhynchus assimilis
ACGTTTGTCTCCTACTCTGTTATACCCAAACTCTTGATTTGTCACACACAAATAGTCAAAATTTGTGTAATATTTTTGTTCTCATTTTATTTCTATCCTTTTCTAACCCATTGAATTTTGCATAATATTTCCCTCTATTTTAGACACTGTTGATTGGCTAAATACAAAACTACTCAAGCACGGGGAAAAATAAAAATTTGTGTCACTTTTTTTTTAATCCTACTTTATATTTGTCTCTTTCTCAATCATTGAATATTTTATGCGTTTGTTTCCCTCTCTGTTATACCCAAGCTCTTGATTTATAAGAAACAAATAATTAAAATTTTTGTAATAATTTTATTCCAATTTTATCTCTATCCTTTTCTTACCCATTGAATTTCGCATGTCATTTCTCTCTATTCCAGGCATTTGATTAGCCAAATACAAGACTACTCAAGCACCGGGAATAATCAAAATTCGTGTTATTTTTTTTTCCTACTCTATATTTGTCTCTTTTTCCATCATTGAATTCCTTATACGTTTGTCTCCTACTCTGTTATACCCAAACTCTTTATTTGTCACACAAAAACAGCCAAAATTTCTGTAATATTTTTGTTCCCATTTTATTTCTGTCTCTTTCTTACCCATTGAACATTTCTCTGTATTACAGGGATTTGATTGGTACGATACAAGACTCTACTCAAGCGCCGGGAATAATCAAAATTTCTGTAATTTTTTTTATTATCACTTTATATTTGTCTCTTTCTCAATCATTAAATTTTTTATAGGTTTGTCTCTTACTACCCAAACTAACCCAAGCTCTTGATTTGTTAGACACAATATTGCCAAAATTTAAGTAAAATTTTTATTCCCATTTTATCTCTATCTCTTCCTTACCCACTAAATTTTGCATAATATTTCTTTCTATTCCAGGCACTTGATTAGTTCAGATACAAGACCACTCTAGCGTCAGGAATAATCATAATTTGTATCACTTTTTTTTATCTTACTTTATTATATTTGTCTCTCTCTTTATCATTTAATTCTTCATATCGTTGTCTCTTAGTTTGTTATACCCAAGCTTTAGTTTTATCACTGTCGCAAAAGCTATTTTTTGTTATCTCTGTCCTTTTCTTACCCATTGAATTTTGCATACCGTTTCTCTCTATTCCACGCACTTGATTGACCAGATATAAGACTACTCAAGCCCCGGGAATAATCAAAATTTTTATCACTATACTATATCCGTCTCTTCCTTACTTATTAAATTTCTTATATCGGTGTCTCTTACTTTGTTGAAAATTTAATTTCTTTCTTAAAAAAACATCGATTTTTCTAAATTAAGTTTTCTTTGCTTTTAACGCTGTACTTAAAGAAATTAATTATTTATGATTGACTGATATTTTTTCTCAATACGTCCCTGTGTCATGTTAAATAATCATAGCCTACTACTTCATACAAGGATACATCTACAGGATTGCTTATTGGTCTCGTTTTTGGTAATCGCCGCCATAATGGTGTGTCACCATTTCAGACATCATAACTAAGTCGTTAGCTGTTTAACACGCCTACGTCAAGGCTAGAAATAACATGCTGCCTACGTCACAACTGGTGATTTGGTAGGGGGAGGGAGGGCTGTTTGTTCCACACAGGTCTTATGAGGATAGGCCATCCTATAGTAGTAGGTATAATGTATTATCCTTGTACTTCATATACGAACAATATTTGACAAGAAACAAATTATGATTTTATCTGGCATTTCTTCTTAATATGCCTCTGTGTTTTCTCCTGTCAAATAACGATTGCCTACTTCATATACCAACCATATTTGACAGGAGATAATTTATGATTTTAGCTGGCATTTCTTCTTAATATGCTCCTGTGTCCTGTCAAATAACCAATTGCCTACTTCATATAGAAACAATATTCGAAAAAAGGTACTTTTGCTTAAGGCTAAATTATGGAGTGACTGGTAAACGCCTGGTTGTTACTTTCTATGCTCTAGGGAATAGAAAGTACCTGCTAGGTAACAACCAAACTTACTAATTGGTCCATAATTTGGCCCTTAAGGCAAATTTAATTTTACATTGCAAAAATGGAAAAAAGTCACTCGGCCATTTTCAAATTTATTCTTGAAAGACTTAAATGGCAAATTCTATTGGTAGAACCAGTGCAGAAAAAATGTATTTTTATCTCTTTCTTATACAAGTTGGTAGAAAAAGACATGAATACACTCAGCACGCAATAACCCTTTCAATAGAATTCGTTAAAAGTAGGCTTTGGAAATATCTATTATTATGCCGGTATTACAGGTGTCTTGTTTAGGCGCCAAATTCAAACTTTACCTATTTTGTCGCTTGTTAAACTGTCGTCTTGCTACATCGACATCGATCAACAGCATTTAAGAAATGTTGTCTCTATTACAGGCTCTTAAATTTTCTTTACTTGAAGAAATTTAGAAAAAATTCAAGAGCCGATGATAGACAAAAATTGAGACAAGTGCAGAAAAACTGTCTTTTATTTCTTTTTTATACAAGCTGGAAGTACTTAAAAGACGAATACATTCTAGTGCGCACTAACCCTTCCAATAGAATTCCTTATAAAAATAAATAACACTTCTTAGGTTGCCTAAATTTTTCAGATTTGGTTGACATCTGACATCTGTTGACAATTTACTAGACGAGAATTAGGCGGCGTTCCGTATCTTAACCAGAGTTACCGATTGGTATGGAGCGGTTCGTTTATGGTGACAGTCTGGTTCATGAATATGTGGTTTATGTGTAAAACCGCGTTTCATAACCTAACCAGATTTCAGGAGTGGTTAGGTTACGGAACGTTTACCGGAAAAACCAAGAATCTTGGTTAACTTACGGAACGTCCCCTTAATTTTAAATGAGTTACAGCTGTCAGATTTTTTTTCCCAACGGTCTTTACGCTGATTCGAGCTGTATTCAATTGACTAGATCAGATTGATCTGGTTCAATAATTTAAGTGAATCAAACTGTGTTCGGAATTAAAAATATTGTTGGTTCAGTTAGATCAAATATACTACACTAAACGAACAACTGACAAGTGACAGTTATCGAATTGCGCCTACTCTTTCCGTTTAGATCGATCTGAATTAGGGCGGGTATTATAAAACTATTTTGAGAGTTAACTTCTAAAATTACATGTAATTCAAAAAGTTAACTTCAAGTTAACTGTCAAAGCAGTTTTATAATACCCGACTTTAAATGAACGCGTTACGAATCGAATACGACTCTGATTAATCCGATCATTAGCTGGGTGTATTTTGTCTTTTTTCTATCGTGTTTATTGAAGAAAGATGAAAAACAAAACAGCTGGTGATCGGGTTAATTGGATCAGCGTTTCGGTAAAGGTATTAAAAGAGCCTCTTTTTATTTTGTCCCATAATTCTATTAATTTCAATCCAATTTCAACGTAATTAGGCTCAAATACGCTCCATTAGGGTGACGTCATCTGTATCTAAACAAACTTCCAGTCTTTTTCAATTTACACTTCTCTTTCACATTGTAATTGTTGCATTTACTGTACTATTGTTCTATAAACCAAAGCCAGATGCTAAAAGTTAAGTAATATGAAAATATTGTTGTTGTTGAAGTTTATTTGGATACAGTAACCATGACCAATGTTATCGTGTGACGTCAGTACTAAGTCAATTGAATCAGCTTTTGAAAAAACTAATTTTCATTTTATCTTTTCCAGGACAGTGTACCGTTGAGAATCAAAAACATCCACATCGTGAACCAGCCGTACATTTTCAAAATGGTCTTTGCCCTTTTCAAACCCTTTTTGAGGGAAAAATTGCGTAACAGGATCATTTTTCACGGTACCGACCGCAAATCTTTGCACCAGCATATGGACCCTGCCTGCCTTCCTGAGTGTTACGGTGGTACTTTGGATTTGCCTAGGATCGAAGGACCTCAATGGCTGGAACTATTGGAAAAGTGCGATCCTGAATTCAAAGGTGAGGATTTTTGAGTTTTTAAGTAGGTTCATATATTTTTTAAATTGAAAAAGTAATTCATGACTCAAAGAAGAATTGAAATTTGAAATCAAAAGAAACATAGTCTTGCTCCACACAAACTTTTTGATTGAAAAATTAAAGAGCTCTACATGTTTCGAAGCTATAGAGTTTCATTATTAGGGGCAATTTTGCTTAATATTATTTTATACAGTTTTACATATATTTTTTATTAATTTTTATATTTTTCAGCCATCAATTCCTACGGGTACCCGAAGAAAGTTTCAAAATAACTAGATTTTTAAGTACTAAATTATGTTTTATACTACTTTATGTTGAGGGTACAAGTTTTTTTTGTAATTATTAATTTATTATCGCAATTGTTTTTATATAAGAACACCCATCTTTTGTTTGTTTAAAAATAATATTTTTTATTGAAAAGAAAAATTATTTAATTTTAATTCATTTTTGTAGTTTTATTTTTTTTCTAATCATTAAAATACGGGTATTTTTTATACTGTTTAACTGCATGTGGAAGGTACCTGCTACCGAAATCTTCGGTTTATCACCCAAAAAGGGTATAGGGTCCGGAATGCAAATTAGGTACATACCTGGTATATATAATAATTATTCCGGCAGGGGGTTGCCCACATTGGTTTTTAATTTGCTTTCAAACAAGAATTGATTACCTATTGTAAATCGGTAGATTTGAATTTTTATCCCAAACATACAGTATGTGATTTTGATCGAGAGGAGAGAGCCATCCATCTTAATATCAAGAAAGTTTGGCCAAATACTGAGATAATTGGATGTAGATTTCATTTTACACAGTCCTCTGGTTTAGAAAAATACAAAGATTATGGCTATTAGTTATTGAATATCGTAATTTAGACTCGTTTATAGGCAAATGCAAATGGTTACGCTAGACATTTGGTTTATCGTTTTTGGATCCTGCCAAAGTTGTCAATGTGTTTGCTGAAGATTTGTACATACGCTCACATTTCCCTAAAATGCGTGTGTCACTGAATATGCAGAAAACTTGATTGAGAATTATATTTCCGATGAATCTCTTTTTCCGTCAGAAATATGGGTATCTTGTGGTATTATAGGTACTAAGTAAGGTACTAATCAAAGAACGACAAACGCTTATTGTGAGTCAACTTATGTTAAGTTATCACACAAAAATTATCAGAGAATTTTTCCGGAAACAGCCGAAGGTTCAGTAGCGTCAGTTTTTTTTGAAATCTGGGGGCACGGTAATTACCCCCGCCAAGTTCGCGCACTACTGTAGGTATACCTTTTCTCGAAACATTTCAGGTCATTTTCGACTTACCTGTAACTCAGCTCTGAAGTGTCCTAGGAAACTGAAATTTTGCACAGTCGTAGATCTTTATAGACTTTAATTCTAAAACTAAATTGATTTCCATCAACCAACAAAAAAGTTACATGGCCTTGAAAAATGCCAATTTTGTCATTCACTCGTGTATAGATCATCAAAATTCTAAAGCCGGCTACACACGGTCCGGCAGGCCTGTCAGTTCGAACTGAACAGTCCGACTGAAGGCCGGTCGCCTGAGCGTGTATATATTCCAGACGAACTGTCAGTTAAGACTGTTCAGGTGGCCGGAGAAAAATCAAAAATATGTTCGTTCATCCGGCCGGCCTCACGTACCCAAAGGCAAGTCTGAACGTGTGTATGGCATTGTCCGCCTGTCGGGCCGTTGGGCTATCATTTCACATGGTTTCAGTAGGGAGTAGTGAGCTTACGCCATGTCACGCGGAATAGAAAATAGGAGTTCGGCGGAATTTATCGCTATTTATCATGGCGGGTCGGCAAGCCAAATCGAAAAACTTCCACGACCATGGCAAGAAACTGGTAGAAAAATGGAAGAAAATCGATCTTTCTTGTACGGACTCTACTGTTCTCATAAATATGTATACTAGTACTAAACCAAAAAGTGCTTATAACGCGTCGTCGTCAGTAGAGGCCGTGATGATTGAGACTGAAGAATCAGATACGCCTGAACATTTGTAGGGTCATCAGTCCATCCGGCAACCGGCCTTCAGGCGAACTGTTCAGTTGAAACTGACAGGCCTGCCGGACCGTCTGTAGCCGGCTTAAGGATACTTCCAAACATGCTAGAAGGCTGAAATTTGGCATAGATATGAATTATGGCAAAACTCATGGAAAAAAACAAAAACCCTGAAAATTTGACCACCCTCCATAGCTATCGTTAAACAGAAGAGTCTGGGGAACAGACAGACGAAGTTTGACCGTAATTCGTGATGAGGGCCAGTCTTTGTATGTTGGTATTTTAAACGAAATAAGAGCTAATCCAAACTAACTCAAACAAACCTGTCCTCGTAATAATCTTTAAAAAAAAAATAAGAATTCTAAGAAAAAAGCAAAACTTTAAAAAAAATTTATTGCCAAACAAAGCTAATCCAAACTAACTCGTCCTCTTAATAGTCTTTAAAAAAAATAGATACCCTAAAAAAAAACAAAACTTGAACGAGAATCGAACCTGGAACCATTTGCTCCAAAAACAGTGCGTATGTGCAAGCTATGTGTGCGTATTTTAGCCGATCCTAAACGAACCCATTAAAATCGGTGCAACATTTTAATGAATTTAGCCACGCGCGGAATATCGTTTTGCTTCCTTTGTAGCTCCGTATGCCTACTTCCCAGACTCTTCTCTTAAATCCCACATAGCAAGGAAAGTATATTCATGTGCCATGCATATCCTACTAACGTTCGTTAAAGCACATGCGTTTTGGTATATTCTGGTAAATATCCGTTTTATGTTCGTTGGCCGCATATACTGAAAAGGTACCATCGTCACCAAAAGTATCTGGGACACAAATAATGCATAAAAATCTCCTGGACTAATTCTACTGTCATTCATTTCAATGCATTTAATGCATAGTTTGACAAATATTTGACAATAAAATTCATATAATAGGACAAGAGCTAATGTGATGCTGTCCCAGTTACTTTTGGTGACGATGGTACATTGAAGTAGATTGGTTACATACCTTTAAATATTCTATGAATATGATGCGTGCCATATTTCAATAAAATTATGATTATTTCTAAAAAATCTGCAATAAAATATCAAAAAACTAATTCGGATTGTAGCAGATACCAGGGGCCTTATTCTGTAAGAAACGAACCGTTCGATTCGGTAGAATTTCTTCGATTGTGACGTCATTTTCGGTTTGGTAACGCGAAAACTAAACCAAAAATGACGTCACAATCGAAGAAATTCTACCGAATCGAACGGTTAGTTCTTACAGAATAAGGCCCCAGGGGCCTTATTCTGGAGTCTCCAGCTCAAAACCGGAGTTTTGGCAATTAAAATGGCACTTTTTATGATAAACATGGTGGTAAATTGGGGAAATTAGATGGAACTGCACGAAGTTTGAGTTTAGCTTTCATTAGAATTTTCTTCAGACTCCTATCGGACAATAAAAAAATATCCTCTCTCATGATATTAGTATCTTGAAAATGAAGTTAGCACAAATAGGTCTTACCCATTTAGCCCTTAGAATGTTATCTTTTGGAAAGGCAAAAGTTGATATCAGATTGTCCCCCTTTTAAAGTGCTGTTATACCTAATTGACCTTTACAATTTAGAAGCCTCTCTCTCTGGCGTCAGACTGTCAGATGCCAAAAGAGTATGAAAAGTATGAAAACAATGATTGACAGCTATTGACAATGGTTTGTTGACAAGAGTTTTATACGCCTGAGACTGGAAACTATTATTTCCTCGGTTTTTTCAAGGTTTTTTCCTAACAATGTTGATTGTGTGTAGTGTGCCTTTTCGTGAAAATAATTCCTATTCACCGGCGGACGTGTCTTTCCATAAGTTTTCATCAAATCCTACATTTGTCAAAATTTGGATACACAAAATCAGAACTGATACTCGCAAAAGTAAGGGAAATCCACGACCCATCAAGTATACAAAGATATCCACATTCCCACATTTTCTTTCCAATTTCAAATTTCACCATTCTATGTCGGTCATTGTCATTTTCCATTCACTGAACAAAGATACCTAACTCATCGGTGGAGTCACCGATTAGAATAAAAACCAGGGGATTGCTAAACACCCTATACACTTGACATTGACGAGCAAGCAAATGTTGGCGGGAATCTGAATGTTTTCATACTTTATCGTCCATCTCTTTTAATTGAAAACGTCAATTGGTCTTACACCCAGGAATACAACAAGTTTTAGGCATATGATGGAGAAAAATTATTATGAAGCTTACCCTTTACCAAATCGAAAGTTCAAAGTAGACAAAGTACATCCTATTTTTTTAAATAATAATAGGTAAATACACGGTTTTCATCAACACTAAAGTAATTGGGGATAGTGGAAATATAAGATTGCCCGAGAAAAATCAAGGAAAAACAGAGGTAAATAAGCCGGCTTCCGAACATTACATCGACAATTAGATAACAGCACATTAATTTCAGGGCCGGATTAAGGGGGGGGGGGGGGCTTTGGGGGCTAAAGCCCGCCCGGGCCCCGAAATAAGGGGGGCCCCAAAACACCACCCCACACGGGGAAGAAAACATGCATATAATTTACACCAAACAAAACCGTCGTTTTTAAAATTCGAAGCCCACACACTTCAGGTTTGTTGACATTTTGAACATAAACTCAGGTGAAGCCAGATATTTGCATCGGTTTTTTATGCCAGCAAAAACGATAATTTTTCGCACCACACTTCAGTTTTGTGTCGTTTTGCTAGATCAGATTTACACCTACAACAGAAATGTTCAACAAAAACGCAGTATGTGGGCCCCTTTACAATTTGAGAGCGTTAACCACCAGTAATTCTGTAATCATAACTTTTTGGCGTTAATATGCATAATATCAAAAATATTTATACGAGAAAGTTGTAGAGAACTACTATATCTAGCTGATTACATGGCAATAATTTTTATTTGCCAATTTTTTAATTTTTATTTTGATTTAAAAAACAAATTTTAGAAATGTTACTATCGAGGGGAAAACCACCTACCTAATTTTGTACACCAAAAATTCTAAAATCCTGAAAAATGCTAATTTTCATGTTATTATTGTCCCAAAAAATTCTAAAAATTCTAAAAAATTCTAGAAAATTCTAAAAAATCCCAACAAATTGGGCAGACTTTTGAGCATGCGCAATAGATTAGATAAAAATTCTAAATTATTTCTAAAAAATTCTAGTTGAATTCTAAAAAATACTGAATAATTCTAGAAATTGCTAAAAAATACTAAAAAATGCAAAAAAAATACTGATAATTCTGAAAAATTCTAAAAATTCTATCAGTTTGTACAGGGCGATCTATTATAAATGTCGACCCTGCTAACTTTATCATTTGACGTTTTTGACAGAAGTATCAACTGTCAAATACAAAAGTTTTAAGAAATTATCAATTTTTTTTAACTAAGTTAGTTTTAGGCATACAGGATGCGTCAAAAAAGTGCAGCAATGTGAAGTTATATATTTTTAAATGGAACACCCTGTATATTGTGCGCTTATTTGTTAGTCCCCTTACCAGTTCCAGCACCATACCAGATAATATGATTTCAACGATATACGATTTGATATGTTTATCTCTCTGTTTATCTTCAATAGTTATAGGGAAAAACCACTGATCTCAAAAATAAATGGATAAACAAAGAACGCTCCCACATAACAGTGAAAGAACATTCATATTCTCAGAATATTCCTTCAAAGTGCTTTTTGGAATATTCTTTTAGGAATGTTCAATGAATATTCCAAGATTGTTTCGATTGAAATATTCGTTTCTGAACGTTCTATTTATGTACTAGGAATGTTGCTTCTATGCACCTACCTGAAAGATTGTGCTAAGAACCTACTTTATATAACATTATTTGAATATTCTCATACGAACATTATTATAATGTACCCTAAAAAATGGTCCTTCGGCTAATATCTCTATCAAGTATTAAGAATATACCTACCAAGTTGTACTGAGAAGTTTATGTAGGTAGGTACCCATGATAAGAATATTTCCATATTGTTCACCTAATTATCTAAAGTACCTACTCAAAAACTTAATTGAACAATTAAACAATAATGCTCTATCTAGAACCTACTAAGAATATTATAGGTATATTCTTTTTCATTTGCTTTGTAGGACTTCCAAGAGAGGGAGTCACGCGCTATAAAGATCTACATCTTACCTCGAGTTTGAATCACCTTGGAACTTGTTTCTCTTAGTTGGCGTGCTTCGAGAGAGCATAACAATCTCGAAACCGGAGCTTTGGTTAAACACTTGTGTTTTCCAGAGAAATTTTCCAACAATTCTTTCACTGCCTTTGATATAAAAGGACTGGAAGGAGCATTATTTGGAAAAGAAAATTCACATTCCAAGTATATCCTTAGAATCAAACAAGAATGTTATGTCTAGGATGCATATTGAGAATGATATATGTAGATATATTCTAAAAATATTTCAAGTAGGTATATTGGCATAATATTCTTTAGAGAACATAACTATAGTGTCATAGAAACATTCTTTGTATATGAGAATATACATTTCGAGCATATTTTTAGAATCAAACAGGAATATTCTTTTGAGGATGTACTGAGAATCTCATAGGTATATTCTAGGAATATCCTAATGGATTTCCCAGGAAGTTCTTGGGTATCGCAAATAGTATTTCTACAATCTTTTCTCAGAACATTCTCAGGACATTCGCAATGGTTTTGGCGAACATTCTAAGCACATTCCTCCTAAAAAAAGAACATTCTTAGTACATTCTAAGGATGCAATTTTGTTATGTGGGCTTCTAATGCTGCTAATTTACGAGGTCAAAATCTAAACAAAAACAACTGACTGGGACAGCTGTGAGCGTGCGCAGTAGATACATGTATTGTGCGTGCACAAAATCTGGCCAATAAAAATGAAGGAATTTCAAAATTTAGAACAGTTGTTCGAAAGATATAAGACACTGCGCAGGCGTTAGGCTCTTCCGTTGCACAACTGTTCGTAGAATATTGACCCCAAATTTTCGCACAAATTTTGCCAATCGAACCGTATGAATTGTTTATCCATTTATTTTTTAGATCAGTGGAAAAAACGCGAAAATCCCTTGCTAGTTCTCTCATGTTATTTTTTCAAAAATAATAATAATAACTGGATTTATTATAATATAATATTTCACCTTGTATATTAATGAATAAAATTTGAACAATAACCTGTTCATAAAAAAAATTCTCTAAAAAAAAATGGTATAATTTTTCTTTTTTCAATATGAAACCTTGAAAGGAGTTTTCATGTTTTTCCTTTTAAATATCGAAGATAGACATCAAATCGTATATCGTTGAAATCATGTTAAAAGGGACTAACAAATATGCGCACAATATGCAGAGTGTTCCATTTAAAAAAATTTAACTTCATACTGCTACACTTTTTTGACACACCCTGTATGTCTAAAACTTACTTATGGCGTTTCCGATTGGTAGATCTAGTGCGGAACTAGTGCTTTTTTTTCTATTTCTGTCTTTTTCTTCTACAGATCGATTAAAAGGATGCAAATACACTCAATGCGCACTGAATCTACCAATCGGAAACGCCATTAGTTAAAAACTTTCGACAATTTATTGAAACTTTTGTATTTGACACTTTTGTCAAAAATGTCAAATAAAAAAGTTAGAAGGGGGTGACATTTATAATAGATCACCCTGTAAACCAAAATTCTAAGAAGGTTTCCCGCTCGGGGGAACCCTCCTACCTAATTTTTTACACCAAAAATAATTCTAAAATTCTGAAAAATGCTAATTCTCGAAAAATTCAAAAAAATGTCCAAAAATCCCAACAGATTGCGCAGTGCGCAGGCTCTTGAGCATGCGTATTAGGTGAAAATTCTAAATTATTTCTAAAAAATTCTAATTCAATTCTAAACAATACTAAAAAATTCTAAATAATTCTAGAAAATGTTAGAAAATACTAAGAAATGCTAAAAATATTGATAATTCTAAAAAATTCTAAGAAATTCTAAAAAATTCTATCAGTTTGTACACCAAAATTCTAAGGTGGTTTCCCCCTCGGTTACTACCTAAGTAGGGTGATAGTGGTGGATAATTCAGAAATATTTATTCAAGAAAAAAAAATTCCAAATCAAACAGTTTGTCCAAAATTACATTTTTTTTTAATCTGCAAGGTAAAATTTTGAGTGACGTTTGAATTTATTTCAGGGACCTAGGGGCCCCTTATGTGAAAATAGCCCCGGGCCCCAAAAGACCTTAATCCGACCCTGATTAATTTTCAATTCAGTGCAGAACGCTTTCGGCCTAGGCTATCGTCAGTGCAACCTGAAAATAAAAGAAAAACTTCTAATTTGTTGGAAAAATGAAGTGGAACAAGAGAATTTTTAGATTAACTTTAAATTACACTATAGAGAACTAAAGAATGAGCGGTTTGCGCCTGCGGAATTATTTTTTAAATTCGGTAAACCGCTTATAGATATCTTTTTTAAATTCCAAGTAATTTATTTCAATTATTGACACTTCTGCCTGGAATATTTTCATTATGAAGAACTTTCATATTTCTTTTAAAATTAGTTTAAAAATTAAATTTGACAACAAACGTATTATCTATCCACAATCTGATGTCCAGAGGTAAAGGTAAAATTTGATAGGGAAAGGTGATAAATTTACCTCTACCTTCGGACTACGGATTGTGAATAGGATATAGGTATAAAATCGTTAATAAGAAATGGAAAATAAAATTCAAAAATTTCAATAGACAAAAATTATTGTTTTAATTATTGAAATATATATTTAACACATAAATCGACAATAAACCAAATACATAAAACATTATTTAAAAAAAAACCACGCCTTAAATATAAATATAGTAGGTATATAAAAAAAGTAAACTATTGTTTAAATAAGAGAGAAAAACATTATTTAAATAAATTATAAAGGTTTTTTTTTTTTTAAATAAGTACCAATAATATTGCTTTGAAAAAATATACAGGGTGAGTTCTTTTTAAACGGATAAAAACATTCAAATGGAACTCAAGTTTTAAATAGGTAACTTTGTAATGTTTTTATGATTTATTTTTAAAAATTGTGAATTTTGTAGAGAATTTATTTGGCTTTAATTTGAGTCTAATTGCGTTAAACGTTAAAATCTAATTAAAATTAACAAAGTTATGGGACAAAATGTAGATAGATGTGTAATTTATGGAAAAACAAGGTGATTTAATAAAGTGATCATTCCAAAATGTATGCAATTTTTTAAAACTCACAATGTATATTATATTATACTTACTTATAAATAGTGAAACAATAAAAACAGGAAATAAATTTCAAATTCTGCACAGCCTTGAATTTTTTCTTTGTTTTAGATCTTATACGCTATGTTTCAAAAATTATTCCAAGTATTCTTTACACTTAACTTAATCCTTTAACAAAAGGCCTAGAGAAATATAGCTACTAAAAACAAGTTGTATAAATTAAGTCCAAACTAGGTGTAAATACAACAATATCCCTCAGATTCTTATTATAGTCAAAAGGTAATCAATCATCAGTCTGCCTTTTGAAATACCAACTTAAATTCGAATTTCTCCTGAATTTATTTTTTCGTAAATCTCTTGAGTCACTGGTTCGTATTGTCCTTTCGCTGTCAAATAATAAATACTGTCACTAGTCCTTGAAGGATCAAAACCTTGATTTTGAAGATCGTTTTTCTTCATTTTGTAAGTACCTATTGAAACAATTATTATTTACTCATTTTTGAATTGAATTGGACAAAATTTTTACCAGTCAAATCCAATTTGGTCAATATCCGTATGAAAATCGGCCTGGCATAGACTGGCAAAGCCTCACAAAGGCCTTTGTAGAGTTTATCCAGATTGACATCCCTTTGGGGATCGTAGAGAGCTGCCATTCCGGCTCTGCCTTCCATGTTTCGGATTTCTACGCCATAAACGACCACATCTTTGTAGTCTACAATGTTGCTTAAAACACCTTCAATCTGAAATAGTTAATTTATCATTGGAAAACTATATCAAAAATCCGCCATTTTGTTATTAGTATTTGGGTATGTCGATAAGCGCAACTAGGCTCCAAATTTGAAGGATGCTGTAGCACCATTTTTTTTTTTTTTTTTTTATGGGGATTGATGGAAAGCAAATGGGAAAAAAAGTTAGTTTCACGAGGGTTTGTACTTACGTCATCATTTGCCTTTTTTTTTTGAAAAATAGGTTTTTTTATGTCTGAAATTTCAAGCAAACATATAGTTCGTTGCACGGCACGAAGATTTTTACTTACGTCATCGATGACGTCATAACTTAGAGAAAAAGTTAAGTCATAGAATAATTCATAGAGCACCTTCGGAATTATTGTTTCGTAATACATTTTTTAACTTAAAATAAAGTTTATTCAGTTATCCGCAAATATATAAATAAATTTCTCCTGGAGTGTTTTTTCACTGGAAAATTTTTAAATTTTCCTCTAATGAGTTCCTCACTTTTCTCTTTCTCCTGTAAAAATTTCAAAATTTTCCCGTAGCCAGTTTTCTAGGAAAAAATTACAATAAAAGAAGATGAATTTTGCCTAATAATAAGTCAATTTTCTTTGAATTTTTCCTAGAGTGATTTTTCACTGGAAAATTTCAAAATTTCCCTATAATGAGCTCCTCACTTTTCTCTTTTTCCTGGAAAATGTTCAAAATTTTGTCTTTGCCGGTTTTCCAAAAAAAAAATTAAATGTGAAAGGGTGAATTTTCCTTAGTTTTGCTTAAATAACAAAATTTTCTAGAATTTTTTCTAGAGTCATTTTTCACTAGAAAATTTTGAAATTTTCTTACATTGAGTTCCTCACTTTTCTCTTTCTCCTGGAAAAATTCCACAATTTTTGCTTTGCCAGTTTTCCAGAAAAAAAATTGAAATGTGAAAGGATTAATTTTGCTTAAAAAAGTCAATTTTCCAGAACTTTCCTCTCAACTTTCCTTAGAGTGATTTTTCACTAGAAAATTTTGAAATTTTCCTATAATGAGCTCCTCATTTTCTTCTTTCTCCAGGAAAAATTTCACAACTTTTGCTCTATTAGTTTTCCAGAAGTAAATTGAAATGTGTGAAGATGAGTTTTTCTTAATTTTACTTAAAAAAGTCATTTTTTCAAAATTTTTCCTAGAACGATTTTCCATTTGAAAATTTTGAAATTTTCTTATATTGAACTCCTGACTTTCCTCTTTTTCCTCTTTTGCCAGTTTTCCAGAAAAAAATTGAAATACAAGAGGATGAATTTTCCTTAATTTTACTTGAAAAAATTAATTTTCCAGAATTTTCCCTGAAGTGATTTCTCACTGGAAAATTTCGAAATTTCCCTATAATGAGCTCCTCACTTTCCTCTCTTTCTTGGAAAATTTTCCCTCTGCCAGTTTTTACAGAAAAAAATTAAAATGTAAGAGGGTGAATTTCCTTAATTTTGCTTAAATAAGTCAATTTTCCAGAATTTTTTATGGAGTGATTTTTCATTTGAAAATTTTAAAGTTTTGCTATAATGAGCTCTTTATTTTCCTCTTTTTTTTGGGAAATTTTCACAATTTTCCTTTCGGCAGTATCTGTTTATGTTCAACTTGATACTGGTTCAATTGATTTTGTTCTGGATGGATTGGAAGAGAAATAATGATAGGACGACTTGAATGGACTTAAATTGAGGAATAGAATTTTTTAAATTGTGACAAATTTTTTATTACTTTCTGACAAATCTATATTGATTGATATATGCCACCAACCTGCAGGTAGTGGCCAAAGCATTCTATAAATACAATATTAAACATTATCCTAGAAAAAAATTAAAATGTAAGAGGGTGAAATTTTGCCTAAAAAAGTCAATTCTCAGAATTTTTCCTGGAGTGATTTTCCACTGGAAAATTTTGAAATTTTCCTATAATGCGCTCCTCACTTTTCTTTTTCTTCTGGAAAAATGTCACAATTTTCCCTTTGCCAGATTTTTAGATAAATTTAAAATGTAAGAGGGTGAATTCTTCTTAATTTTGCTTAAAAAAGTTGATTTTTAAAAAAATTTCCTGGAGTGATTTTTTGCTGGAAAATTTTGAAATTTTCGTGAAATGAGCTCCTCATTTTCCTCTTATTCCTGGAAAATGTTCGAAATTTTCTCTTTGCAAGTTTTCCAGATAAAAATTAAAATGTAAGAGGGTGAAATTTTGCCTAAAAAAGTCAATTCTCAGAATTTTTCCTGGAGTGATTTTCCACTGGAAAATTTTGAAATTTTCCTATAATGCGCTCCTCACTTTTCTTTTTCTTCTGGAAAAATGTCACAATTTTCCCTTTGCCAGATTTTTAGAAAAATTTAAAATGTAAGAGGGTGAATTCTTCTTAATTTTGCTTAAAAAAGTTAGATTTTTAAAAAAAATTCTAGAGTGATTTTTTTGCAGGAAAATTTTGAAATTTTCGTGAAATAAGCTCCTCATTTTCCTCTTATTCCTGGAAAATTTTAAAAATTTTCTCTTTGCAAGTTTTCCAGAAAAAAATTAAAATGTAAGAGAGTCAATTTTTTTAATTTTGTTTAAATAAGTCACTTTTTTAAAACATATTTGACATTTCAGTCATAAAAATAAAACACTCTGTGTAAGCTCTGTGTACATGATATTTAGGAACACCCTGTATAATACGCAGTTAATTAACTTACATATTTGGGACTCCAATGATTTTTTAAGGGCCGGTATTTCAATGTCATTTTAAGATATAGAATAAAGATAAGACATTGACAACATTGTCTGACCTTGTTCGATGACGTCATCCTAAATGGAACATAAAACCCGTATATTTTAGGGCAAGTGTTGATTTTAAGGTAATATTGTAATACCGGCTCCGGTTGAAATTTTTTATTTCATAACAATAATAATTGCGAACGTGCTCTATGAATTAATCAACGACAAAATACTTTTTTCTAAATTATGACGTGAGTAAGTACAAAAAGAGCAACAAAAAAATAATAATTTGGTTGCACTAATTTTTTATCACCCCCAAGCATCGCCCTAGTTGCGCCTATGGGTATGTCAATGAAGAACCTCAAAATGGCGTCCAACTCAATTCAATTGGTTGATGAGTTATTGTACAAGTGAATATAATTTAGATATTATGACACTAGTACTTAAATGTAAGAGATATTTCAAGATTTCAGATATTTTGAAAATTATCTTAGATACAATTCTAAACATTTTGGAACCAGTTTTTGATTAACTTTAAAATTTTGACTTACTGTTGAATTTTCTCAAATTGCTCCTGTCAAAATTTTCTTACATTTGACATTTGATTTTTGGCAACTGGCGCCTAGTTTGACAGGTGTTTAAGCAAGGAAGAAGGAATTAATAAAGGTTCAGATTCTTGAAGGAACATCCGCTTACCTCTGACGTCGATACATTTTCCCCTTTCCACCTGAAAGTATCGCCCGTCCGGTCTTTGAAAAACAAATTTCCAAACTCATCGGCGATCAAAATATCGCCCGAAATAAAAGCGCTATCTCCCTGACTAAAAACATTGCGGACGATTTTCTTTTTCGATGCCTCGGTATCGACGTAACCTAAAAAGGCCCTCGATGGATTGTTGGGCACAATTTTTCCGATAAAAACGCCGGGTTCATTGGGTTCGCAGGTGCGACACAACCCACGCGCATCTCGGAGCGGTTCACCTTGTTCGTCGACTTTTATTATGGATATTGGGTATATTTGTGGAATAATGCGCGAAATGAAGCCTATTGATCCTACAGTGTTGTCGGTGTTTACTGGAATTTGATTAGAAATATAACATATTGGCAACATTGTAATCTTAGAAAAAAAATTCTTACCAATATTTGCATTTCCTTCAGTAGCACCGTAAAACTCTTTGACGCTTTTAATATTAAATCTGTCAACAAATTCTTTCCAAATTTGAGGCCTTAGACCATTTCCGAAAATCATTCTGATGTTATGCTCCTTGTCTGTTGGTTTGGGAGGTACTGCTAGAATGTACCGGCACATTTCTCCAATGTATTGAGCAGTCTGAAACAGATTTTAAGTACTTTTTATTTAAATTTCGCGCCAAAAACATTCTAGCACGGGGTTCCTGAACCTGAAGATAAACCGATTAATTAGTTGTTAAACTTTGATTTTCTTAATAATTGAAAAAGGAGTAGTAATAATGACAACAATGTCAATGAAACGTACCGTACAATTATACTTTCTGCACTCGCTGAAATAAGACGAAGCCGAAAATTTCTTTCTGATTACGATACTAGAGCCGTAACACAACATTTGCCCCATACTCATACAACCTCCGGCAGTGTGGTAAAGTGGCAAAGGACAATAAAATCTGTCGGTCGATTTAAAACCGCACAACCAATGCATCGCGCCTACTATGAAGAAATATCTGGAACAAAAACAGAAATGTCATTTGCCAAAAATGTCACTTGTCAAGACGCCATAATTTTTGAATTTTGAATTCAGATCCAAAAAAACTCTGGAAACTTCTAATAACTAGTCTTTGAATCTTCTAAGTTCTAGAGTCTAAATTATTGAGTTTGAAATTATAGATTCTTGAAAATAATTATTCACATGGACAATTATTACCTGGATGTACTTATTACAGCTGCTTTAGGTAATCCGGTGGTACCAGAAGTGTAAATGTAAACCAAATGGTCATGGTGGCCTAATTTTTCTGGAACTTCTGGTAATTTAATTGAAGCGTCTTTTAAAAGTGAATCCAAATTCTGGAATCTTTCATCTTGTGAATTGGCGTTGTTGTTGCAATTTATTTGGTAGAGAGCCACTTTGGATTCGATTTTTGGTAGGATTTCAATAACAGCTGGAAAGAATTGAATTATTATTAATTATTATCTTATTATTACTACAGGATGAAAAAAAACCCACTCACTTATGAAAAAATAATTCAATTTGAAAGTTCAAATTAATTCAGTGAAAATTATACAAATTTATTCAGAATACACTCTTTCACATTTTGAGAATTTCTGGAAAAACCACTAAGAGGAAAATTTTAAAACTTTTAGGATAAAAAGAAGAAGGCCAGAAGTTCATCATACCAATTTCAAATTGATTCTGTGGAAAACGACAACATAAAAAATTCCAGAAAATCAACTTTGAAAAACTAAAACTAAGCACATTTTGAAGATTTCTGGAAAATATACTCAGAGGAAAATTTTCAAACATTTAGGATGAAAACAGAGAGACCAAAAAATTCATCATACTAAAATTTCGAATGGATTCCATGGAAAACGACAACATGAGAAATTCCAGAAAATCGACTTTAGATTACAAAACTAAGAAAAATGCACCCTCTCACATTTTGAGGATTTCTGGATAAACCAGTGCGAAGGAAATTTTGAAACTTTTAGGATAAAAAGAGAAATGACAGGAATTCATCATACTGAAATCTCAAATTGATCCAGTTAAAAACAACACGATAACAAATACCAGAATATCAACTTTAAACAACCGAACTAAGATAAATACACCCTCTCACATTTTGAGGATTTCTGGAAAAATCAGTGAGAGGAAAATTTTGAAACTTTTAGAATAAAAAGAGAAATGACAGAAGTTCATCATGCTAAAATTTCAAATTGATCCAGTGAAAAACAACAGGATAACAAATGCCAGAATATAAACTTTAAAAAAACTAAACTAAGAAAAATGCACCCTTAACATTTTGAAGATTTCTGGAAAAACCAGTAGGAAAGAAATTTTGAAACTTTCAGGATAAAAAAAAGAAATTACAGGAGTTCATCAAGCTGAAATCTCAAATTGATCCAATGGAAAACGACAGGATAACAAATGCCAGAATATCAACTTTAAAAAACCTAAACTAAGAAAAATGCGGGTCTATGTCAATTCGTCGTACGTCAATTCGTCGTAAAGTCAATACGCCGTAAATGCAATTCGCCGTACACGTCAATTAGTCGTAAAGTCAATTCGTCATAAAATCAATTCGTCGTAGATGTCAATTCATCGTAAAGTCAATTCGTCGTATACGCCAATTTGTCGTAGCGGTAATTCGTCGTATTTTAAATATAATGTTGAAATGTATAAATTTGAACTTTCCATTTAATCAGACATTATCAAGCTTACCGATAATAACCGACGCATTACCATATTGTCCTATACGTCAATTCCTCGTAGCGTTGATTCGATGTATACGTCAATTCGTCGTAAAGTCAATTTGTCGTATACGTCAAATTGTCGTAAGGTAACGTATACAACAATGTAGGTATAATTCGACGTTATTATCGGTAAATTTGATAATGTCTGATTAAAAAGTAGAAGTGCAAATTTATACATTCTAACATCGTACCTGAAATACGACAAATTAACAATACGACAAATTAACGTATACGACGAATTGACGTACACGACTAATTAACGTGTTAATAGTTTACAATTTCAATCAGATATTATCAAACTTACCGATAATAACCCGGTTAGTTTGGTTTAGTTTGCAATGTTTTGTCTGATTAAAATTGCAAACTAACCGGGTTATTATCGGTAAGTTTGGTGATGTTTAAAATAACTAGTAGACAATGTAAATTTATAAATTTCAATATTCTAACATAATACCTGAAATACGACGAATTGACGTGTACGACGAAATAATGTTTCGACGAATTGACGTATACGGCGAATTTACCTTACGACGAATTGACGTTTAAGACAAATTGACTTTACGATGAATTGACACATAGGTACGACGAGTTGACTTTAGGCCGAATTGGCGTACGACGAACTGACATACGACATATTAATTTACAACGAATTGACGGTGACCCGAAAAATGCATCCTCTTACATTTTGAGGATTTTTGGAAAAACCAGTGAGAGAGAAATTTTGAAATTTTCAGGTTAAAAAAAAAAGACTAGAAGTTCATCATAGTAAAATTTAAAATTGATCCAGTGAAAAACGAGAACCTACGATATTTCAGAAAATCAATCTCAAAATACAAAACCAAGAGAACTGCACCCTCTCACATTTTGAGGATTTCTGAAAAAACTAGTGAGAGAAAAATTTTAAAATTTTCAGGATAAAAATAAGAAGACTAGAAGTTCATTATACTAAAATTTCAAATTGATCCAGTGAAAAACGATAACATAAGAAATTTCATAAAATCAACCTTAAAATTAGTTAAAGTACAAAACTATAGAAAAATGCATCCCCATCTTACATTTTGAGGATTTCTGGGAAAACCTGTGGAAGGAAAATTTTGAAATTTTAAGGATGAAAAGGAAAAAGCCAAGAGTTCATCATACTTAAATTTCAAATTGGTTCAATGAAAAACGACAACATACGAGATTTTAGAAAATCAACCTTAAAATACAAAACTATAAGAAAAATGCATCCCCATCTGACATTTTGGGGATTTCTAGGAAAACCAGTGAAAGGAAAATTTTGAAATTTTGAAGATGAAAAAAAGAAAACCAAGAGTCCATCATACAAAAATTTCAAATTGATCCAAAGAAAAACAACATAGAAAATTCCACAAAAAACCAACTTAAAAATTAAAATTTATAAGAAAAATGCACCTTTATCTTATATTTTAAATTTTTTAAATTTCTGGGAAAACTAGTGCGAGGAAAATGTTGAAATTTTTAGGATGAAAAGAAGAAAACCAGGAGTTTATCATGCTAAAATTTTAAATTGATCTAACGAAAAACGACAACATAAGATATTCCAGAAAATCAACTTTAAAATACCAAACTAAATATAAAAAAAATACACCCTCATCTTACATTTTGAGGATTTCTGGAAAAACCAGTAAGAGGAAAATTTTGAAATGTTCAGGATAAAAAGGGGAAAGTCAGAAGTTCATTATACTAAAATTTCAACTTGATCCAGTGGAGAACGATAACATGAGAAATTCGAGAAAATCAACCTTAAAATACCAAACCAAGAAAAATGCACCCTCTCATGCACATTTTGAGGATTTCTGGAAAAATCACTGAGAAAGAAATTTTGAAATTTTTTTGGATAAAAAAAAGAAAACAAGGTGTTCATGATGCTCAAATTTCAAATTAGTCCTATGGAAAACGACTACATAAGAAGTTCCAGAAAATCAACCTTAAAATACAAAACTATAAGAAAAATGCACCCTTATCTTATATTTTGAGGATTTCTGGAAAAACCAGTGAGAGGAAAATTTTGAAATTTTTTAGGATGGAAAGGGGAAAGCCAGGAGTTCATCATACTAAAATTTTATGTTAATCCAGTGGAAAACGAAAACATAAGAAATTTCAGAAAATATAAAACTATAATAAAAAATGCAACTTTATCTTACATTTTAAGGATCCCTGAAAAAAACGGTGAGAGGAAAATTTTGAAATTTTTAGGATGGAAAGGGGAAAGCCAGGAGTTTATCATACTAAAATTTTCAAATTGATCCAATGAAAAACAATATAGAAAATTCTAGAAATTAACCTTAAAATACAAAACTATAAGAAAAATGCACTCTCATCTTATTTTTTGAGGATTTCTAGAAAACCATTGAGAGGAAAATTTTGAAATTCTAAGGCTAGAAAGGGAAAAGTCAGGAGTTCATCATACTAAGATTTCAAATTAATCCAGTGGAAAACGATAACATAAAGTTTCCAGAAAATCTGTCAAAATATAAAACTACATATACGAAAAATGCACTCTTATTTCACATTTTAAGGATTTCTGGAGAAAAATTTTGAAATTTTCAGGACGAAGAGAAAAAAACCAAGAGTTCATCATACGAAAATGTCAAATTAATCCAACTAAAAATGATAACATAAGAAAAATGAGGGAGAATTTCTGAAAAAAACAGTGGGAGAAAAATTTTGAAACTTTTAGGATGGAAAGGGAAAAGCCAGGATTTCATTATACTAAAATTTTGAATTGATCCAATAAAAAACGAAAACATGAGAAATTCCAGAAAATACAAAACTATAAGAAAAATGCAACCTCATCTTATATTTTAAGGATCTCTGGGAAAACCAGTGAAAGGAAAATTTTAAAATTTTTAGGATCAAAAGAGAAAAGCCAGGAGTTCATCATACGAAAATTTCAAATTGATTTAGTGGAAAACGACAATAAATTTTTTTTCTCTTGTGATATTATATAATGAAAAGAGAAATTTCAGGAGTTCATCATATCAAAATTTCAAATTAATCCAGTGAGAAATGCCAGAATGTCAACTTTAATAAAAAAAAACTAGTGAGTATGTATGTATATCCTATTCACAATCCGTAGTCCAAAGGTAAAGGTAAATTTATCACCTTTCCCTATCGGATAGCATTGAAAAGTGATAATTTTACCTTTACCTTCGGACATCGGATTGTGAATAGATAATAGACATAGTGTTTATATTCCAGGCTCCTGAATTTTATTCACTCTGAGAAATTTGGATGAAACTCAATAGCCTGGATATAACGAGAAATTGAAAAAGAAAATTTAAGCCATGGGGAAAGGAATCTGGAGAAAAATTAATAGACACGTGGATAAATTTGAAAGACACCTGGAATTAAACAAAAATTAAGAAAAAAAGTTTAAGCAATGGAGAAAGGAAACTTAAGAGAGAATGAGCAGACATAGTTTTTCTATTCCATGATTCTGAATTTTGTTCACTCTGAAAAATTTGAATGAAACTCAAGAGCCTGGAATAATGAGAAATTGAAAAAGAAAAATTAAACCATAGGGAGAGGAATCATGAGAAAGAATGAGTAGACAAATGGATAAATTTGAAGTAAACTCAAGTATCTGGAATTAAATAAAAATTAAGCAATAAAGTTGGAGAAAGGAAACTTGAGAGAGAATGAGTAGACAAGTGAGTAGACATAGTTTTTCTATTCCAGATAAACTAAGAAAAATGCATGCACCCTCTCACATTTTGAGAAATTCTGGAAAAACTCGTGAGAGGAAAATTTTGAAATTTCTAGGGTAAAAAGAGGAAGGCCACATCATTCCCCATAGAAAAATATGATAAAATCTCTAAGTTGGCAACTGGCTGTAAAGCTTTTCCAATGGAAAACATAAATTTGAGCAATTCTATAAACAATCAACCTTTAAATAACTTAACAATATCACATTTTCATATTTTACCGAAATTCTAGACTAGAAAATAGTCCCCTTGAACCAGTGTTGCCGAGTTGCAGAAAATTACTCAAAATTTGAGTTTTTTTAAATTTATTTAGTGTCCCTTTGTAGCACTTTGTAATTGATTTTTTTTTAATATCAAACTTCTCAATGTTTCAATCTTCAAAAAAATATATGAATTTTTTTTTAAGTCGGCAACACTGTAAAGAATCGGTAATAAAATATTGTAGTTTTCTGTAAAGCTTTTTCAGTGGAAATCGTAATTACAAGCTCTTTAGAGGGCGAGGAATTCAGTTTCAGTATTTCAAGGCAAAATATCAATGGAAATTGAATTTTAAACTAGTAGTGAATTGTTAATAATTAATTTGTATTACATATTTTTAATAAATTAATAATCTAATTTTACAAGTGCACTGTGTTTTGAAAAAAAAAAAAAAAAATATGGCAACACTGCTTATGACACAACAAAAGTCAAAAAATTTGACGTTTCAAAGTAGGCCTTGTTTTATTTGACAGTTTGGCACGAAATGACTTTTTTTTCTAGAAGATTCAAATGAATACAAATTGATTCAAAATACACCCTTTCACATTTTGAGGACTTCTGGAAAAACCACCGAGAAGGAAATTTTGAAATTTTTAGGATAAAAAGAAAAAGACTAGAAGTTCATCATACTAAAATGCACCCACTCACATTTTGAGAATTTCTGGAAAAACCAGTAAAAGTGAAACTTTGAAATTTCTAGAACAAAAAGAGAAAGGCCAGGAGTTCATCATATTATAATTTAAAGTTGATCAAGAGAAAAACGACAACAAAGGAATTCCAGAAAATCAACCTTAAAATACAAAACTAAGATTTTGAGGATTTCTGGAAAAACCAATGAGAAGGAAATTTTGAAACTTTTAGGATAAAAAGAGAAATGACAGGAGTTCATCGTGCTAAAATCCCGAATCGATCGAGTAAAAAACGACAGGATAACAAATGCCAAAATATCAACTTTGAAAAACCTAAATTAAGAAAAATCGAGAGAAAAATGCACCCTCTCACATTTTGAGGATTTCTGGAAAAACCAGTGAGAGAAAAATTTTGAAATTTTCAAGTTAAAAAGAAGAAGAATAGAAGTTCATCATACTAAAATTTCAAAATAATTTTGTAAAAAACAATATAAGATATCTTAGATCAATCTTAAAATACAAAACCAAAAAAAACTGCACCCTCTCACATTTTAAGGATTTCTGGAAAAACTAGTGAGAGGGAAATTTTTATATTTCCAGGATAAAAAGAAGAAGACTAAAAGTTTATCATACTAAAATTTCAAATTGATCCAATGAAAAATAACATAGAAAATTCCAGAAAATCAACCTTAAAATACAAAACTATAAGAAAAATGCACCCTCATCTTACACTTTGAGGATTTATGGAAAAACCAGTGAGAGGAAAAATATGAAATTTTCAGAATGGAAAGGGGAAAGCCAGGAGTTCATAGTACTAAAATTTCAAATTCATCCAGTGGAAAACGATAACATGAGAAATTTCAGAAAATCAACCTTAAAATACAAAACTAGAAGACAAATTCACCCTTATCTTACATTTTGAAGATTTTTGGAAAAACTAGTGTGAGGAAAATTTTAGGATGAAAAGGAGAAAGTCAATAGTTCATCATACCAAAATGTTAAATTGATTTAGCGAAAAATGACAACATAAAAATTCCAGAAAATCAACTTTAAAATATAAATCTATAAGAAAAATGCACCTTCATCTTACATTTTGAGAATTTCTGGAAAAACCAGTGAGAGGAAAATTTTGAAATTTTTAGGATGAAAAGGAGAAAGTCGAGAGCTCATCATACCAAAATGTCAAATTGATCAAATGAAAAATTACAACATAAGAAATTCCAGAAAATCAACTTCAAAATACCAAACATGATAAAAATGCACCCTCATTTTACATTTTGAGGATTTCTGTAAAAAGCAGTAGGAGAAAAATTTTGAAATTTTTAGGATGGAGGGGGTAAAACCAAGAGTTCATTATACTAAAATTTTGAATTGATACAATAAAAAACAAAAACATGAGAAATTCCAGAAAATAAAAAACTATAAGAAAAATGCACCCTTATCTTACATTTTGAGGATTTCTGGAAAAATTAGAGAGAGGAAAATTTTGAAATTTTTAAGATGAAAAGAAGAAAGTCAAGAGTTCATCATGTTAAAATGTCAAATTGATCCAATGAAAAATGACAACATAAGAAATTCCAGGAAATCAACTTCAAAATACCAAACATGATAAAAATGCACCCTCATTTTACATTTTGAGGATTTCTGTAAAAAGCAGTAGGAGAAAAATTTTGAAATTTTTAGGATGGAGGGGGTAAAGCCAAGAGTTCATTATACTAAAATTTTGAATTGATACAATAAAAAACAAAAACATGAGAAATTCCAGAAAATAAAAAACTATAAGAAAAATGCACCCTTATCTTACATTTTGAGGATTTCTGGAAAAACCAGAGAGAGGAAAATTTTGAAATTTTTAAGATGAAAAGAAGAAAGTCAAGAGTTCATCATGTTAAAATGTCAAAGTGATCCAATGAAAAATGACAACATAAGAAATTCCAGGAAATCAACTTCAAAATACCAAACATAAGAAAAATGCACCCTCATTTTACATTTTGAGGATTTCTGGAAAAAGCAGTAGGAGGAAAATTTTGAAATTTTTAGGATGGAAAGGGAAAGACCAGGAGTTCATTATACTAAAATTTCAAATTGATCTAATAAAAAACGAAAACATAAGAAAAATGCAACCTCATTTTACATTTTGAGGATTTCTGGAAAAACCAGTGAGAGGAAAATTTTGAAATTTTCAGGATGGAAAGGGGAAAGCCAGGAGTTCATCATACTAAAATTTCAAATTGATTCAATAAAAAACGACATCATAAGAAATTCTATACAATCAACCTTAAAATTCAAATTCAAGAAAAATGCATCCTCTCACATTTTGAGGATTTCTGGAAAAATCAGTGAGAGGAAAATTTTGAAACTTTTAGGATAAAAAGAGAAATGACAGAAGTCCATCATGCAAAACGACAGGATTACGAATGCCAGAATATAAACTTTAGTGAAAAAACTAATGAGTAGACATAGTTTTTCTATTCCAGGCTCTTGAATTTTGTCAACTTTGAGAAATTTGAATGAAACTCAAGAGCCTGGAATAATAAAAAATTGGAAAAAAAAACTTAAGCCATGGGGAGAGGAATCTTGAGAAAAAATTAATAGACAAGTGGATAAATTTGAAGGAAACTCAAGTGCCGGGAATTAAACTAAAATTAAAAATTGAGAAAGAAAGTTTAAGCAATGGAGAAAGGAAAGTTGAGAAAGAATGAGTAGACAAGTGAGTTGACATAGTTTCTCTTGATTTTTGTTCACTCTGAGAAATTTGAATGAAACTCAAGAGCGTGGAATAATGAGAAATTGAAAAAGACAATTTAAGCCATGGGGAGAGAAATCTTGAGAAAAAATGAGTAGACAAGTGGATAAATTTGGAAGACACTCAAAGTGCCTGGAATTAAATAAAAATTAAGAAAGAAAGTTTAAGCACTGGCGAAAGGAAATTTGAGAGAGAATGAGTAGACATAGTTTTTCTATTCCAGATAAACTAAGAAAAATGCATGCACCCTCTTACATTTTGAGTAAATTCAGGAAAAACTAGTGAGAGGAAAATTTTGAAATTTTTAGGGTAAAAAGAGGAAGGTCACATCATTCCCCGTTAGTGGTGCCGCGAGACGAGACTAGACGAGACTTAAGGTTGGTCTCGTCTAGGGTGTCCAAAAAATAGCGTAAAAACTCTTCTTTACGTGGTGGAGGACCCTACAAGGAAGTCCAGAAAAATACTTTAAAAAATCTAGTAGCCGCATTCTTAAGAAAGTTATATACATTTTAATATTTATTAAAATTGGCAACGCTGAAAATATCCCGTTGACAATATGTTAGAGAATTAAATTAAATACCCAAGAATTCGAAGGTGAATTTTCACATCTACCTCTTCATATTACCAAGAATAATGCTGGAGAAGGATTTTTTTAATTTAATTATTTTTCTAGGGTTTCTCAAATGGTCCTCTACCACGAGGAGAATTTTTACGCTATTTTTCGGACACCCTGTATTTATGGTTTTTGTTTTTATATTATAACGGAAGTCCAAAATGCCACAGTGAGAATGCAATTAGTGAAAAATCACAGTAAAGAATAACCCTGATATTTAATTTACTGATTTCATATTCAAATAGCCCCAGAATAGTCCAATAATAAAGCTAGGAATTTTTTTTTTAAAGTATAATTTCGAGACTACACGAGACTCTCGCCGAGTCTGGTCTCGTCTCGTCGAGACTTCACGAGACGAGACCAAAAGTCAGTCTCGTCTCGAAAAGTCGAGACGAGACGAGACCAGTGGCGTCGCGTCGGGGGGGGGGGGTTAATGGGGGTAATTACCCCCCCCCCCAGGATTCAAAATTCAAGGGAAAAATCACGATGCCCAAAAGAAAATACATAATAATATTAAAGAAAATACATTTTTTTTTTTGTTTTATTTTCCTCACAAAGGAAATTATTGTTCTGGAAAAGTGAATGACCTTGAAATTGACAAAAAATTTCGCCTGCGGTGCGTTAGCGGGGGGTCGCATCTTCCCATTACCCCCCCTAGACTGCAAGTCACGCGTCGCCACTGGACGAGACGAGACCAGTCTCGAGTCTCGCGGCATCACTATTCCCCGTATGATAAAATCTCTAAGTTGGCAACATTGTAAAAATCGGTAATAGAATATATTGCAGTTTTCTGTAATGCTTTTTCAATGGAAAACATCAATTTGAGAAACTCTTTAGAGAATCGACTTTTAAAAACTTAAGAAAACTATATCTTTATTACTTTTTGAGAAATATCAAAATGGAAATTCTAGAAAATAATACCTCTAGAACCAGTGTTGCCAATCTGCGGATAATTACCTAAAATTCAGGGTTATCAAATATATTTTGTGTGTCTTTGCAGCACTTCTGTTTGTCTCTTCTTCCTTTGTATTGTTTTTTTTTTTAAATATAATTTTTTTCATTGTTTCAATCTTCATAGAAAAAATAAGAAAAAAATCTTTGGCAACACTGTAAAAATTGGTAATAGAATATTGCAGTTTTTTGTAATGCTTTTCCAGTGGAAATCACAAGCATAACTACTATGAGTGGAAATTGAATTTTGAACTAAGTAGTAGTCAATAATTTTTAATTAATCTTCACTATTTTTAATTAATTATTAATCTAATTTACAAGTGCACTGTGTTTTGAAAAAAATAAAAAAAAAAAAAATGGCAACACTGCTTATGACACAACAAAAGTTAAAAAATTTGACATTTTAAAGTAGGCCTTGTTTTATTTGACAGTTTGGCACGAAATTACTTTTTTTTTGCTAAATTCCAGTAAATTGTTGATAAATTTTCATTGATTTCGCATTTAATTCACAAGTGCACAGGAAAAAACAATAAAAAATACAGCAACCCTGACACAAACGTCAAAAAATTCGATGTTTCAAAGTAGGCCTTGTACTTTTTGACAGCCCCGATTCAAAATGGCGTCTCTTTGTATTGATGGGGCCCCCTTGTTTCGGTTCAAGGCCTTGTTTTCAGTGCAAAGTGGCCCCAAAACCCTCGGCCTTCCACTAATCAAAAGTAAGTTGTACTTAATAATTAATTGTTTAAAAAATAAAAATACAAGATTTTTTTTGTTAATAATAAATGCATTTCAACGTTTTAATTTCGAGACCATCGAGATATGAGAATTTCAATTTAATCTCCACGTAATTATGTATGTTCAAATTGTAACCCAATTATATTGAATTTTCGATAAATTTATTATCAGGTATCATAAAAATTTAATTAAAAAGTTAATGTGGATGACGTGTAGAATTAAAACATCATCCTACTTATTAAGTATGGGACTTAGTCCAAATAATTTAACTTTCAAATTTATTAATTAAGTTCAAAAAGTCACATAAGAAACAATAATGAACTAAAGTACATGATTATATGAAAATTTATTATACAAAATCTGACAATTTTAATTACTCTTGTCCTATTAAATTTTCTATTATTGTTTCTCGTTCTGATAAAAGTTTAATTAGATAATAATTGACCTCACTGAATGAAAATTATTATAAAAAAAAAACTTGTACCAACAATAAAACCCATTAAATTTCCCATTAACTACGTGGATAAAACCCAAAAAAAAAAAAATCACTTGATATTCCATGTTTGTAGCAACAAGTTATAAACAAAATACGTTTTTTGTTGTGACGTGACAAGCATTTTTAAAGTGTTTCAAAACAAAGAAAAAATAACTTAAATTCAAATTCTTACCGTCGGCCAATTCTGCTCCGAAAATCACCGCTTGACTTTTGGCTACTCCGATCGAGTGGGTCAAAGAGTTCTGTCTCAAATTTGTGTTAATTAAAGGCACGATGACTCCCAACTTTGAAAGTCCGAGCCAAATGCACACGTACTCCGGCCTGTTTTCCAAAAACAAGGCCACCCTGTCGCCCTTTTTGTAGCCATGGCTCTTGAAAATGTTGGCTATTTTGTTGCTGTACTCTTCGATCTGGAACAAATTAATTGATTTTATTGATTAATTGTCATTATCGAGCTCAATATTTAATATCATTTGGCAACACTGTTTATATTGACATATAGTGACAGTTGTTATGTCAGTACGTCTCGATTTATAAGTTCATCGAAATGTAATAATTAACATCGAACATAACACAAGTTTTATTCACGACTCACGAGTATTTCCAGATTCACGAATATTAATTAACAGGCTATGGGCCCAGGAACGTAAATACGGGAATACAGTTCGTAAATACGTATAGTGATTCAGTTTTTTCGGAGTTTTCGTAAAAACGATGGCTGTTAATTACTTGACAAATGTACTTCGATTGTCTAAGAATGCTAATTTTTTCAATAAAACAAATGTTGTAACTTGTATCTGTCGTTATCGAGCGCACTCTCACATTCGACTTGTCTTTTTTTTGACATTTGACATTGACGTTTTCATATGACATGCATAGGGTGCGTTCACTAAACATTTTTCGTTTTAATTCTTCCTTTGTCTTTGACAGAATATTCTAGAAATGTTTCAATGGTAACCATTACAAATTCATGTTGTAACTTGTATCTGTCGTTATCGAACGCACTTTCACGTTCGACTTGTCCTTTTTTTGACATTTGACATTGACGTTTTCTTATAACATGCATAGAGTGCGTTCACTCAATATTTTTCATTTTAATTGTTTCTTTTGTCTTTAACAGAATATTCTAGAAATGTTTCAATGGTAACCATTACAAATTCATGTTGTAACTTGTATCTGTCGTTATTGAACGCACTCTCACGTTCGACTTGTCTTTTTTTGACATTGACGTTTTCCTATGACATGCATAGGGTGCGTTCACTAAATATTTTTCGTTTTAATTGTTTCTTTGTCTTTGACGGAATATTCTAGAAATGTATTAATAGTAACCATTACAAATTCACGCAAATTCATGTTATAGCTTGTAGCTGTTGTTATCGAACGCACTCTCACATTCGACTTGTCCTTTTTTTGACATTTGACATTGACATTTTCTTATGACATGCATAGAGTGCGTTCACTAAATATTTTTCGTTTTAATTGTTTCTTTTGTCTTTGACGGAATATTCTAGAAATGTATAAACAGTAACCATTACAAATTTATGTTGTAACTTGTATCTGTTGTTATTGAACGCACTCTCACGTTCGACTTGTCTTTTTTTGACATTTGACATTGACGTTTTCTTATGACATGCATAAGGTGCGTTCACTAAACATTTTTCGTTGTAATTGTATCTTTGTCTTTGACGGAATATTCTAGAAATGTTTCAACAGTAACTATTACAAATTCATGTTGTAACTTGTATCTGTCGTTATCAAACGCACTCTCGTTCGACTTGCCGTTTTTTGACATTTGACATTGACGTTTTCATATGACATGCATAGGGTGCGTTCACTAAACATTTTTCGTTTTAATTTTATCTTTGTTTTTAACAGAATATTTTAGAAATGTTTCAATAGTAACCATTACAAATTCATGTTCTAACTTGTATCTGGCGTTATCGAACGTACTTTCATGTTCGACTTTTCTTTTTTTGACATTGACGTTTTCTTATGTCATGCATATGTCAATTGAATCTTTGTTTTCAACGAAATATTTTAGAAATGTTTCAATAGTAACTATAACAAATTCATGTTGTAACTTGTATCTGTTGTTATTGAACGCACTCTCACGTTCGACTTGTTTTTTTTTTGACATTTGACATTGACGTTTTATATGACATGCATAGGGTACGTCCACTAAACATTTTTCGTTTTAATTGTTCCTTTGTCTTTGACGGAATATTCTAGAAATGTATAAACAGTAACCATTACAAATTTATGTTGTAACTTGTATCTGTTGTTATTGATCGCACTCTCACATTCAACTTGTCTTTTTTTTTAACATTTGACATTGACGTTTTATATGACATGCATAAGGTGCGTTTACTAAACATTTTTCGTTGTAATTGTATCTTTGTCTTTGACGGAATATTCTAGAAATGTTTCAACAGTAACCGAGACAGTAACTATTACAAATTCATGTTGTAACTTGTATCTGTCGTTATCAAACGCACTCTCGTCCGACTTGTCGTTTTTTGACATTTGACATTGACGTTTTCTTATGACATGCATAGGGTGCGTTCACTAAACATTTTTCGTTTTAATTTTATCTTTGTTTTTAATAGAATATTTTAGAAATTTTTCAATAGTAGCCATTACAAATTCATGTTGTAACTTGTATCTGGCGTTATCGAACGCACTTTCATGTTCGACTTGTGTTTTTTTGACATTTTACATTGACGTTTTCTTATGTCATGCATAAGGTGCGTTGACTAAACATTTATCGTTTCAATTGAATCTTTGTTTTCAACGGAATATTTTAGAAATGTTTCAATAGTAACTATTACAAATTCATGTTGTAACTTGTATCTGTTATTATCGAACGCACTCTCACGTTCGACTTGTCTTTTTTTTGACATTTGACATTGACGTTTTCATATGACATGCATAGGGTGCGTTCACTAAACATTTTTCGTTTTAATTGTTTCTTTGCCTTTGACGGAATATTCCAGAAATATTTCAATAGTAACCATTACAAATTCAAGTTGTAACTTGTATCTGTCGTTATCGAACGCACTTTCACGTTCGACTTGTCTTTTTTTGACATTTGACATTGACGTTTTCTTATAACATGCATAGAGTGCGTTCACTCAATATTTTTCATTTTAATTGTTTCTTTTGTCTTTAACAGAATATTCTAGAAATGTTTCAATGGTAACCATTACAAATTCATGTTGTAACTTGTATCAGTTGTTATTGAACGCACTCTCACGTTCGACTTGTCTTTTTTTGACATTGACGTTTTCCAATGACATGCATAGGGTGCGTTCACTAAATATTTTTCGTTTTAATTGTTTCTTTGTCTTTGACGGAATATTCTAGAAATGTATTAATAGTAACCATTACAAATTCACGCAAATTCATGTTGTAGCTTGTATCTGTTGTTATCGAACGCACTCTCACGTTCGACTTGTCCTTTTTTTGACATTTGACATTGACGTTTCCTTATGACATGCATAGAGTGCGTTCACTAAATATTTTTCGTTTTAATTGTTTCTTTTGTCTTTGACGGAATATTCTAGAAATGTATCAACAGTAACCATTACAAATTTATGTTGTAACTTGTATCTGTTGTTATTGAACGCACTCTCACGTTCGACTTGTCTTTTTTTGACATTTGACATTGACGTTTTCTTATGACATGCATAAGGTGCGTTCACTAAACATTTTTCGTTTTAATTGCTTCTTTTGTCTTTGACGGAATATTCTAGAAATGTTTCAACGATAACCATTACAAATTCATGTTGTAATTAGTATGTCGTTATCAAACGCACTCTTGTTCGATTTGTCGTTTTTTGACATTTGACATTGACGTTTTCTTATGACATGCATAGGGTGCGTTCAATAAACATTTTTCGTTTTAATTTTATCTTTGTTTTCAACAGAATATTTTAGAAATGTTTTAATAATAACCATTACAAATTCATGTTGTAACTTGTATCTGTCGTTATTGAAAGCACTCTCACATTCGACTTGTCTTTTTTTAACATTTGACATTGACGTTTACTCATGACATGCATAGGGTGCGTTCACTAAACATTTTTCGTTTTAATTGTTTCTTTGTCTTTGACAAAATATTCTAGAAATGTTTCAATAGTAACCATTACAAATTCATGTTGTAATTATTTGTATCTGTTGTTATCGTTGCACTCTCACGTTCAACTTAACTTTTTTTTGACATTTGACATTGACGTTTTCTTACGACATGCATAGGATGCGTTCACTAAACATTTTTCGTTGTAATTGTATCTTTGTTTTTGACGGAATTTTCTTAGAAATGTTTCAATAGTAACCATCACAATTTCATGTTGTAACTTGTCTCTCTCGTTATTGAACGCACTCTAACGTTCGACTTGTCTTTTTTTTTGAGATCTGACATTGATGTTTTCTTATGACATGCATAGGGTCCGTTCACTAAACATTTTTCGTTTCAATTGTATCTCTGTCTTTGACGGAATATTCTAGAAATGTTTCAATGATAACCATTACAAATTCATGTTGTAACTTGTATCTGTCGTTATCGAACGCACTCTCACATTCGACTTGTCTTTTTTTGACATTTGACATTGTCGTTTTCTTATGACATGCATAGGATACGTTCACTAAACAATTTTCGTTTTAATTGTAATCTCTGTCTTTGATGGAATATTCTAGAAATGTTTCAATAATAATTATTACAAATTCATATTGTCACTTGTATCTGTTGTTATTGAACGCACTCTTACGTTCGACTTGTCTTTTTTTTTGACATTTGACATTGACGTTTTCTTATGACATGCATAGGGTGCGTCCACGAAACATTTTTCGTTTAAATTGTTTTTTTGTCTTTGACGGAATATTTTTAAAATGTTTCAATAGTAACCATTACAAATTCATGTTGTAACTTGTATTTGTTGTTATTGAACGCATTCTCGCGTTCGACTTGTCTTTTTTTTTGACATTTGACATTGACGTTTTCATATGACATGCACAGGGTGCGTTCACTAAACATTTTTCATTTTAATTGTTTCTTTGTCTTTGACGGAATATTCCAAAAATATTTCAATAGTAACCATTACAAATTCATGTTATAACTTGTATCTGTCGCTATTGAACGCACTCTCACGTTCGACTTGTCTTTTTTTTGACATCTGACATTGACGTTTTCTTATGACATAAATAGGGTGCGTTCACTAAACATTTTTTGTTTTAATTTTATCTTTGTTTTTAACAGAATATTTTAGAAATGTTTCAATAGTAACCTCAATAGTAACCATTACAAATTCATGTTGTAACTTGTATCTGGCGTTATTAAACGTACTCTCACGTTCGACTTGTCTTTTTTCGACATTTGACATTGAAGTTTTCTTACGACATGCATAGGGTGCGTTCACTAAACATTTTTCGTTTTAATTGTTTCTTTGTCTTTGAGAAAATATTCTAGAAATGTTTCAATAGTAACCATTACAAATTCATGTTGTAATTATTTGTATCTGTCGTTATTGAACGCACTCTCACGTTCGACTTGTCTTTTTTTGACATTTGACACTGAAGTTTTCTTATGACATGCATAAGGTGCGTTGACTAAATATTTTTCGTTTCAATTGAATCTTTGTTTTTAACAGAAAGTTTTAGAAATGTTTCAATAGTAACCATTACAAATTCATGTTGTAACTTGTATGTGTTGTTATCGAACGCACTCTCACGTTCGACTTGTCTTTCTTTTGACATTTGACATTGACGTTTTCTTATGTCATGCATGAGGTGCGTTCACAAAACATTTTGCGTTTTAACTGTTTCTTTGTCTTTGACGGAATATTCTAGAAATGTTTCAATAGTAGCCATTACAAATTCATGTTGTAACTTGTATCTGTCGTTATCAAACGCACTCTTACGTCCGACTTGTCTTTTTTTTGACATTTGACATTGACGTTTTCTTATGACATGCATAGGGTGCGTTCACTAAACATTTTCCGTTTTAATTGTTTCTTTGACTTTGATGGAATATTCTAAAAATTTTATTTTTTTTATCCAACAATGTGGCAACTTTGTAAAATGTTCTATATACCCTTTCGTTGACATCATTTATCTTCATTTATTCTATTTGGTGTAATCTGAAAGCATTTGACAACTCTGTCTTACGCAACGTTGCGTTGTCAAACTGTCGTTTTTTCAAAAAAAAAATTATGGTCCTCCATAACGCAATGTTTTCAATTTCATATTTCTAAAAAGCTTATGAAAAAATATACAGTTGCTGTGCAACGTTGCTAATCTATGTTATAAGTATTTTTAAGTCGTATTGAATTTTTTTTTTACAATTTGGCAACTTTGTGAAATGTTTAGTAGCTTTCTATTGACATTATTTGTGTAATTTAAAAACCTTCGAGAACATTGTCTCAATGTTAAAGTTTTATGCAACGTTTCAAATTTGAAATTAAAAAATATAAAATCTTTTTTTTTTTTTAAAGATAAAAGTCAAAATGACATTATGTTGGCAATACAATGTAAAATTGTCAATGCTCCCAAATTTTTTATGTAGAATAGGCTTGTGTTGCCAACATAGTTACTAAATTTTTGACAAAAAACACACTTTACAACTGATGTACAACGTTGCCACGTTTAAGGTCTATTTTGGAATATCTTTTATTATCATGCCTACATAAAAAAATATCTTTAGGAAATATGCATCCTTGGACTTTTTGGTTTTTTTTTTTGGAAAAATTAATAAGAAAATATTTTGAAATTTTCAGGGTGAAAGGAAAATGAGCTCATCATATTAAAATTTCAAAATAATTCAGTGAAAAATGACAATGTCAGATATTCTAGAAAATCTACCTAGAAAAATTAACAAAATACACTCTCAAGAAAACCAGTGATGGAAAAAATTTGATTTTTGAGTGAAAAGAAGATGAAAAGGAGCTCATTATACCAGAATTTCAAAATGATTCAGTGAAAAATGAAAATGTGACAAATTTTATAAGACCCAATTTGTATTGTGTACCAAATAGGAGACAAACATAAAGAATTCAATGCTAACGTATCGGAAATTTTCCAAAAATGACAATGATTTTTCAATTTTGAATCTTTTGAAATTATTGAAACCTTAAACCAAAAATGTATAGAAGATTTAATCAGCTTCAATTTGATCCTAATTGCTTCAAAATCGGATTGAAATGTGTGTCGATGACCAATAGTTTGAAAATTTCTCAAAAATACTTCAGAACCTCAGACTGACTTCAAACTTTCAAGATTATTAATTAGTGTTAATATAAATTTAAAAAAGTTCAAAAATATAATTATGATATGAAAAAAACCTGAATAATTTTAAGTCAACCGCAATTTTGAAGGATTTTAAGAGCTTGATTTTTACAAAACAATTATTATTAGTTATCAAGAAAACAAGTTTGATGAGCATTTTTCGAAGAAAAAGCTGTAAAATTAATTTGTCATTAGGAAAAATAACGAGGTTCGAAGTTTGAAACTAGAAAAAATATGGTTTGTTTATTTAAATAAATATATTATATTTAATTTAATGTACTTTTTACATAATATAGGTACCTACAATTGCAAATTGAAATACATAATTGGCTTTTATATTGTAAAATGTTAAATTTTTATTACTTATAACATTAATTTATTTTTACCTTTACCTAAAAACCTCAATATCAATTATTTAAGTAATGGAAATTTGGATTTAGATTCTTACTAAAAATAGTTAATAAAACCACAAATTTCTCATTTGTAGTTGACATAATCAAATTTAAAATTAAATAATTATTTAATGGAAAAATAGTAAAACAAAACAAAAAACCATTAATAAGCACTAATTTTGAATGAACAATGAAAATTATTGTTCGGCAAAAATGCAATCGTTTTAATAATTATTTTGCTACCAATACCAATACCGATAATAATCATAATTATTAAATACATACTGAAGTATTTATTGTACCTATACCTGATATTAACAATAATGATAAAATACAATTAATTATCTATTATTAATAAGTGTATTTATTGTAGGTATTTGACTTGATACTCCAATAAATTATTTAAACTTGCAATATCTATCGATAAATTAGATTATGCTGTCTTGATGTCACAATTCAAACATGTTAAGCTTGGAAAAACGGAGAATTTATTTCGATATTCTTATGTTATATGAATTGGTGTTAATAAAATATATATTTATCTGTTAATCAAATTTATAAGAAAAATTAACATTTTGTAATTCTTACCTGTATGAAAGTCATTTCTTGGCCCTCGAAAATGATGGCGGGCTTGTGAGGGTGCTTTTTGATATTTTCCAGGAACATTTTGTACAGCGGTACATTTTTTCGGTGTAAACTTTTCACTTCTATCAGAAGCCTTATGTATTTGTATAGGGCACTACAACAAAAAAACATAATGATAATTTTCTTAAAATTCTATATATTAAACATTGTCTTTTAAAAATTATGGAAATTGCATTTTTTTTTTCCAGATGTTCAATTTGAAAAATTGCATATTGACTCTTGTTTCAATTATTTCCAAATTTTTCCCTAAATTCAAGAATTCCTTAATACTGAAAATAGCTTCTCAAAGTGCAAGGTGTTCCATTTGAAATACAAAGTTCTTTCGCTTACCCCATTTACGGAGCGCCCTGTATACATATTTAAAAATACATAGTTTTAACTAATGCATATTGAGTATTAAACAACTCTGTTACTTAATTTTTTTTCTTGCATCACCCTGTAAGGAGGTATTGTCCGAGATCGTACTAAGTGGACATTCTGTATATACAGGGTGTTTCAGAAATAGTGTTACAAACTTTAAGGGTGGCTTTAGCTCATCAACATAAGAAAAAAAGTTCCTATGGATATTGGTCCAAAAACGTTTCGTTTCCGAGGCATTGGTGCTAGAAATTAAAGAAAAAAAAATTGTATTTTTATTTTTTCAAGATAAATAACTGAGATTTCCTCTGAAGTTTCGTACACAACGTATAGATTTTGTTCTTTTTCAAAAACAGCCATAATATTTACGATTAATGAAGGGATGTTTTGTCTTTTTTGGAAAACACTGCCAAAACTAATTGAGATACGAAAAAATTGCAAGATACGAAAAACCTTTGCAATGAAACGGAGAAGCTAGTGGCTTAAAAAAAATTAATTGAGAATGCGCTGATAAAAAATATATAGTGGTTTTGGGTGGTGTCACCCCCCAAAAAAGACCAACTCTCTGATTTATTGTTATGATTGTGACCATTTTTGAAAAAGAACAAAAGATATAAGCTCTGTACGAAATTTCAGCTATTTATCTTAGAGATTGAGAAATATAATACACTTCTTATGGGATTTCTGACCGCGGTCAAATTTCACCAAATTTTAGTATGTTATAGATCTGACCTTTGTGATCAATAACTACCCTGGGGTCAACTCAATCCTATGACTAGTTTTTGAGATACAGGGTGTCCAATGTGTGAATGTCCAATATGCATTATTACACCATGGAACGCATTTTCGATGAATATTACTATTTTTATGATAGTTGTTATTAATTTTATTAATAATAATAATAATATAGAGGCATTATAGATGATCACTCGATACCGAGTATGATTATCTACTATTCTTATTGTCGTCGATTATGAGTTTTCTGATGGCCATATATACATTCACGAATATCTGTCATTTTTCAGGAATAACCCTGACTTCTTAGTTTTGGGAAAAATTAATTAGGATCCTATTAGGGCACAGAAGAATGCATTAGTTGTAAATCCATCATAAACTAAGGCTATTTTGTTTGGAAGGAATATAGATGCGAGAGATTAGCTGCTTGCAGGTGTTGAGGCATTGTTGCTAGATCCTGCTGTATCTTTTACAGGGCATGTTAGTACATTTTGTCACAACACATGTTTTATTTTAAAGAAGTTTTATGAATTTGAACATCTTCTTCCTACTAATACCAAAATCATGTTATTAGAGTCGCTAGTCTTGGCACACTGCTATTATGCAGATTGTGTTTATGGATCCTTTCTAACAGAACATAACATCATAAATATAGACTACAAAAGATTCAGAACAATTGTGTACGATATATATTGAACATAAATAGACGAGAACATGTTTCTCCTTACATTACTAACAGTGAAATGCTCAAGATGAGAAAAAGAAGATTTTTACGAATGTATTTTCTGATTTTCGCACAATAAACCTCGAGCCACACGCTTTTCCACAATCTTGGAACACCCAACCTTTGACAGCTAGCAGCATTGTTTCTTCCTCTGTTCTCTCGCTCCTTCCTCCAGGTCCCTCTTTTCGGTCTCGTGTCTGCGTCGCTGCTCTTTAGAACTTTGTGGTCCATCGTAGACTCCCAGCCATCTCCCACTCCGGTATCGTTGGTATCGATGCGGCACTTTGCCATATGTTCCTATTTAGAAAAACTTTGTAGCGTTTTTGTTGACCTCCTTGATTCCGTTTTCCCTCCTTCAGTTGACTGTCCTTCAAAACACTACTACTTCTAAATGTACGTTCGCGGTCTTGCCATTTAATCTGTAGGATCCTTCTCAGGCATCGCTGGTGATATTTTTCTAGGCTTTTTATGTGTTTTCTGTAGGTGGTCCATGGTTTGCATCGATATGTAAGTGTTGGTATTACAACTGCATTGTAGACGTGAAGTTTTGTCTCAGCACTGATATCGTGATTGTCGGAGACTCTCTCTAGAAGTCGCCCGAGTGCTGCGCTAACACATTTCAAGCGATGTTGAATTTCAGCGTCAATAGCATTCGCTGACAGATGGCTCCAAGGTATGAGTAGTGTTCTACGTTCTGCAGAGAATGATCATTCATAATTTTATGGTTATTTCTGGGGCTTGGGGATTAATGCCTGATGCAAGTTGGTGCAGAATCTGCGTCTTGTTAAAGTTGACTTCTAGGCCGATTTTCCTGTACGTCTGGTTGAATGCATTGATATTTGGTTGAAGATCTTCCTCTGTATTGGCCATTACGACGTTATCATGCATATTGAAGTTCAATTGTGGATTTTGTATGTACAGACAAGTTGTACCAAACAACCTGTTAAAAATGCAGAAGCTATCATAACTAAAAGTAAGAATAGAATATACATTACCTACTATTAACAGTTGATTAAAAAAAATTAAAATATCTAAAAAAACTATTGGAGTAAGATATGTCTGTCTGCAGCATCTTGTACTACATTTAGAACCGTCCTATTAGGTAATCTAATGACAGCTTCATGCCTTGCATATCCCAAATACCAAATGACAGCTGCGATATGTGCGCATGAACCTATGGTTCGTGCACCTGTTTTGCACTGGCAAAAGTGACCTAATATAGGCCCATTTTCTATTTCTTGCTCAATATTGTCATCAGCTACATGTTCCGGATTATACCAAATAACTAGTTGGTATTTTACTTGATTTCTGTGCCTTGACCGAATTCTCACACGAATATGATTTGGCTGATTAAATATGGTATCAATTTCAAAAAAAAGATTACCATGCTCTTCAATATTATCCTGTATATAGGATGGTGATAATTTAATTTGGAAGGTTCCATACATAATGTGTCTTAACTGAACCATATTTAAAACAGGAAAATCTCCAAATTGATTTTCTCGTAAAGGTTCCCATCTGCCATGGCGTCTTAAAAGTCCCTCATTTTCTAATCTGGCTTGAAGTACATTGGGTTCGTTTACTCTTTGGAGCATTTCTTGAGCCAGTTGTTCCGTGGCTTCCTCCATGTGTAGCGTTGGACGAAAACGGTTAATTAGGGCACAAGCAATCCGGAAAAAGCTTCCCAAATTATTTGTTTGCGTATTTGGAAAAATGTTACGAAATATTTTAAATATTGATTGGATATGACGGGCATCACGATAGCCTCTGTCAACAATTAATACGTCACCCGGTTGAAGCCACTGTTGAAGTTCTTGATCTCGATCGTATTGACATCTTAAAATTGCTGCATCATTGTTCCTTGAATCTGCGAAGAATGGGCCATGAACGTCTAAAATATAGCGATCTGGGGCGACCATAAGTACTGGTTTTACAAGGTGACAATGTTTATGGACTGAGAAGGACTGTCTTGAAGTTTGAAAATTTGTACTGCGCTGAATATGTAGATAGGTGCCATCAATACAAAGAATTGCTTTTGGATTTTCAGGTTCGTCATTAAATAATTGATTAGCGAAAACTGTCACGTGTTGTGCAATAAACTGCTCCCGATTTATATGGGTAAGACCTAAATTATGAGGCACAAAATTAAGAATTAAAGACTCTCTCACCTTGTTCATAGCTAAAGACACAGATTGTAGACTACTGTACGAAAACATAGTTGCCAAGAAAAAAATCGGAAAGTCCTTGTCTTAGTTTACATAAAAAACATAATAAATCTTTTTTCGTAATTGTTCTACTTCTCCCATAAATATTTACATTAGCGCAAACATCGAATACCTCCCGAAATTGCGCCTTATCTAAAGAAGATAATGCACATAGTTCTTCATCACTAAAATGATTTTCATGTGAAAAGATAACATCTCTTTGGCTACTTTCTTGCATTTTGGACATGAAAGAAGAAAGCTCTCTTCCTTTTAATTCGTAAGGCCTTCTAAGGGATCGAATTCCATTTTGTACGGGATAAAGTAAAAAACCATTATCGTCCAGATGAACAGGACAAATCCTACAGATGCAAATAAAACATTGATGTGTACTATATTTTAAAGGTAGATTCATTATCGTTGGATCGGCGTCCTCTTCATAGGCATGAATTTCCTCTAAAATGCTTCTATTGCAATTTAGGCATAGACGACTATTACCATTCACTTCCATTGCCGCCGGTAGTGAAAGTTCTTCTCTTCGCCTCTTGGCAATATTCACTTTTTGGTTATCATTTTGCCTTAGAATGGCCATCTGTCTGGGATTACCCTCCACTTCACATATAAAACACTGAATTTGCAATCTAAAAGCCATTTTTAAGCATTGACTAATTTTGACAACTTTCTAAAGACAAAAATTGGTTATAAAATGTTATCACATAACCATGGTTATTGTTAATTTAATATTCTCAGTAAGCATTGTTTCGTGAGGGTTCATACTGTTTGCCTTCCTTTTTTAACAAATGGAAATTGACTGGAACAAATCAATGACGTCAAAAACGTTTGTTGGTTCTTAAACCAGAAGTCATTCATTTTAATTTGTCAAAAAAATTGAATATGTCATATGAATTAATCTACGACAACCCTTTTTTTTCCAAATTATGGCATTTTCGATGTCGAAAGTATGAACCCTGGTGAAACGGACCTTACTTATTTTTGTGCCTCAGAATTTAGGGACTACATATGGAGCAAGACTCGGAACAACTGGCTCAAGAAAGTAGGCTATATAGTAGTCCCTATCTCAGTCATATAAACTGCTGGCAAAAAAAAAAAAACGGGACAAGTAATTTTTAGCACCATATTCAATTTGTAATAACTTTTTCAAAATTATGTTTGTTTTAATGAGGTTTTTGGTATTCGAAAGCCCATGTATATCTCATTAGAATTTTTTTTTTTTTTTAAGGAATGCATTTCTCAAGTAGGTAATATACTGGGTGAATAATAAACTAATGCAAAAGAACAAAGTTGGATGTCTGTCAAATTTCTTTTCTCGGATTCGAACAGCATTGCAGGTTTCGAAAGATTATTTTTTTAAAGGTTCCGGGACACTTTTACAGTGGGGGAAAACGTTTCACAATCCATTAAAACGTAAGCCACATCGTTTCAAAATGGTGGTGCTAAAATGGATCTTCAGGATGTATGATTTTCTTGACCCCTGGTATAATGTGAACAGGGCCAGCTGCAAAAAAAGCGAGCGAGTCGTGGAACCTCTAAAAAAAAAGCTTTCGAAACCTGCAAATATGTTCGAAATCGATGCAACCGTTTTCAAGCTACAGCCTTTTAAACATTGTGCTTACAAGATTTTGCCAACTTTGTCATTTAGTAGTGTATCTGCTGCCAAAGGGCACTTATCGAAAAACTGGCCAATACGTCCGGACATCCAATCAAGTATACGGAAATCCGAAAAAAAAAAATTGCCAATATGGCATCAGACATCCAAACTTTTTGTACTTTGCATCAGTCTATTAATCACCCTGTATATAACTTGAAAACTGCATTTCTTCGAAAAAAAAATATTTTTCTCACCTGAAATTCAACATGGACTTTCGAATACCAAAAACCTCATTAAAAAAAAAAATAATTTTAGAAAAGTAATCACAAATTGAATAGGTGTTAAAAATTTCCTGACCGGTTTTTTTTTGGCCAGCAGTTTAATTCTTGCATTTGAGCCCGGTTGTTGGGTAAAGCCTGTAGTGTATAGTATAAATAAATAATAATAATTATTAATAATTATCGTAATATTCATCGAAAATGCGTTCCATGGTGTAATAATGCATATTGGACATTCACACATTGGACACCCTGTATCTCAAAAACTAGTCATAGGATTGAGTTGAGCCCATGGTAGTTATTGATCAGAATGGTCAGATCTATAACATACTAAAATTTGGTGAAATTTGAACGCGGTCAGAAATCCCATAAGAAGTGTGCGGGGTCCTTTCTAGCTCCAATAACTGGAAACGAAACGTTTCCGGACCATATTCATAGGAATTTTTTTTCTTATTTTGATGAGTTATATTCGCCCTTAAAGTTTGTAACACGAATTTCTGAAACACCCTGTATACGTATATGTACAGGGTCTGCTCCTTATAATTAATGCGGCTTCTACACTTCTACAGCTTAAACAAAAAATAATTTGAAAGAAAGTTAAATGCAAAAGTTGTAGAGTTTTATCTCTATTATTTTTTGCAAATGTCAAAATGGGAAAATGACAGGTACCAACTGTCCTGATGACAAACACTTACATTTTTTTAAATGGCTATAATGATAGATTTTTTTTCTTCTGATTCCAAATATATCATATATGTTGATATTTGATTCAGCTCTTGTTTGGGTTAGTTTCAGCTTTGGTTCAACCCCTTGTATGCTTACTTAAGTTCATTTGGTTTAACTCAGCTTATTGAGGAGTCGACAAGGACTAAGCCTTTTTCTCAATCTCTATTAGATCCTATTTTTGTTAGTAATCCTGACAAGTGTCACCTTACAGGGGTAGTGGATGTTGATTTTACTAACCACAAGTTGGTTCACTGTACATACTTTATAGAGCCGGAGGTGGTCGGTCATAGAATATATAATTTATGGAATTTAGGACGATTCGTCAAATAAGATGATGTTGTACGGAGCTAAAAATTTTGCTGATGTGAAAGAAAAAATTAAGCTGTATGAACGAATACAGAGGAAGGCTAATGTACACGAACAACCTTTTAAAATAAAGAAAGAATATTTAAAAAAGAATGAAGATAATACAGTAATAACCAGAGAGAATTATTATGATGTTAGAGACGTAGAGAAAATTAATAATGAAAAACAGTTGAGAATCATGTATGAACCTACTTACGTTAATTATTTTTGTACTACTTTTTTTTGATCGCAACTGTACTTATATGTAGTTGTTTATATCGACTTAAAAATTAAGAAAATTAACGTATAACACATGGAAAAGGAAATTCGTGCGATAATTTTAATATTAATTATGAATAATGGACAGATTAAACTAGTCTGTGATTATCATATATTATATCACAAGAGCTTCAAATTTAATCGATTAAACTATCCAACATATTTTGAGCATGATTTTGCTTGGAAAATAGTTGAATGCACAATAACTTAATATATTTAAAAGTTATTGTGCATGAAACTATTTGCCAAAAAGCAAAATTATGCAAAAAATATTTGGATAGTTTAATCTATTTAAATTTATAGGTCGAGTGGTATATGGCTAGATTATTTCCTGAATAATTAGGATTGAATTGTTGGCGTCAATCATATCCAAAGAGTTCTATTTATTATAAAATGTCAGAATATTTCTATCAAAAAAGGTAAACAAAAAATTAATAGCTGATAAACAAGGTCTTGTGAAATAATCACTTATTTAAACAAAATTCATTCAAAAAATGACGTGTTGTCTGATGGGTCTATTTTATAATGAATGAAATAATCAATGTGATTGGTGATTATACGTAGGAAAATTAACTTCATTGTAAACACACCTTCTTAGTTTCGTACATTAATTATAATTTTCCGTACGTTAAGGTAAGTGGATGAAAAAAGTGAAATACCCAAATATCATTTTGAGTACTTAATGAAATCTTGCATAATTTTGTTCTTCATCAATCAAATCCGAAACTCGAAAAATGAATTCCAAACTGAACTGAATGAAATTTTGTAAAATGGAAATAATAAAAATATGTCTAATGTGGATACCAGAGTCAATTGAAATGTCTGAGATTCTTGAAAAAAACAGGTAGACCGAAAGGTTCTGTCTGGTCTTACCGCAATCGGTATAGAGAAAAGAAGAAATTTTTTATTTCCAACTTGCGAATAAACAGAAAACAACACTGAAATAACAGCTCCCCTTACGTCAAGGTATTCAGTGCTCTTGAAATAAATTATCTTAGATGAAAAGGTCATCTACTGCATGAAGAAAAATTACTTTGTTCTGAAAATCTCGTGGTTCTTGATATTTTTTAAAATTATTAGGCGAAATTATATTCTCTATTTAAGCCAAGAATCTTGTGATGGCCCCAATACTTGTGATGGCCCTAATACCCCCAAGTTTGAAGGTATATAATGTAAATTTTACAAGTACTTAGTAGGTATACCTAATAATTTTGTTTCCAATTTAGCAGTTTTAATTATTTAAATTGTAATAATATAATGATTTCTTAGTTAGTGGGCCCATATTTTATAAAAACTGTTTGAATTCTTAGGCTTATAAATATTTTCAAAGATAAACAAAATCTAATGTTTCTTTACGACTAATAATCCTATCATCGAATAGGTACCTATGGATTTTAGGCTCGATTTTAGGCAAAAAATTCTCATCTTCACTTAAGCTGTAATGACCTCTAGTGAAAACAGCTAAGTACCTACATTGGTCTTCAATGTAATCGAATAAATTTCTTGGATCAAGAAAATTGGAAAATTATACCTTTGGACAAGAAAATTGTGTTCAATACATTGGGATAGTGTTCTTGAGACTGAGACAAGAACTTATTTCTTTCCAGTAAAGTATTCAAACTATGACAAGAAAATCAGTGAAGAGAAATTCTTGTCTTGATTTAAAAGAATAAGCAACATATTATGCTCTTCTATTCAAATTGGTGAAAATATTGACGATTCCCATATAGAAAATATTGACGATTCCCATATAGAAAATAATCCGGTGGTTTTGGATCCTGACGTTGACCTTTTTTAATTCGGCCATTTTTGACAGAAAACGGCTGAAATATTTTACAAAAAACGTTGTCCAAAAAGGACGCTAATAAATAATAAATATCTGTGCGAAATGCTTGGAATGTTATGCGCAAGAACGTTAAATTTTTGTATCACCACCTCCATAAAATGTAAAACTTGCCTTCAGCATTTCCACTTGAAGTGTAGAAGTCTTAAGAAAATTCCAAAGAGGCAATGGTACTGTTTTAAATGCTTACGCTAGAATGTTTAAATCTCGGTATATGCTTCAATGTGCTTACCCCTTTCCTCTATGACTTTTTAAATACATTGTTGTAAAGTAAACATCAAATTGCTGTCGGCATTAAATTCTTATTTAAGCCAGCACATTCCAATAAGAAACGCTCATTTGTTTTCAAGCTTTTACTGTAGCAATTTGATCCACATATTTCCTTTGGTCACCTCTGTATTTTAATTCATAAAATAAATTGTTTTTAAAATATAGATTTCTGAATCGAAAATATAATTTGCCTAATAATTGATGAATCATCACTATGGAATAATAAAAAAAAGGGACCAAGGTAATGTAAACAAGCTTGCTACTTTCTTTTCTTATCCATTTTAATATTTCGTCGTTAATTTGACAAAGGGACGTATATGAGAAATAAGCGATTTTTCGTTTTCAGGGAATTTATGTCGCAAAACATCAAAATTATGCGCCCTCTAATTGGCGCATATGAACTGCCAGTAGTTTCTAAGTTATACACATTTTTCTTTTAGACGTATGTTTTGAAACAAGAAATATGTATCTTCCTAAAAGGCGTATATCATATACGCCTGTAATATTTTTTTTTAGAGATGACCTTGAAGCTGGCGTTGGCGTATATAGTAATACATACGCCTTTTTGCGGACGCGCACCAAACCTGTTTTAAACTAAAATTTAGCTCATATCGGAAGACATTAGTCAGTCAATTTACTGCACTTGTTCGTGTTTTGGTTTGTGTTTTTATTGCTTTTCAAACAAACAAAGATGGATGTTCTAATTAAATGGACAGGCAGCACACAAAATATTGTGGATTCGCGACAGATAGTGGTTTTGGGCAAAAATAAAACTCTAAAAGAAGGCAGTTATGTGAAAATGTGGTAGGTATGAAAAAAAAAAATGGTATTGTGGATCTGTCATAGCTGTAGAGAAAAATGAGGACTGTGATGATACGTCAGCTACATTACCATATAGTGATTATTCTAGTGATGAGGAATCGAATTTGCCAATCAAACTATAAGAAAAAAATGATTTAAACAAGCCAGTAGTCGGCAATGAGGCTAAATCATAATTAGGTATAGTAGTAGAGAGTAGAGAAGCCCTAACGATAGGTATGCCTTAAACTGACATTTGTCCATGAAAAAATGTCATTTTAGGGAATACTTATCGTTATGTTTCCCCTAAAATAGTTGGTGGAAACGGCCATGAGTCAACCGTTTATTATTTATATTAAGTTTGATTCGTAAAGTTTATTCTTAGCAGCAAAACATAATACAATCAAAATTTTATTAATTTTAATATTATGCAATAAAAATGTATTCTAATTATTTATAGTCCAGGAGGCAGTGAAACTTTTTAGCACTTATTTCCCCAGTTGGTATCTATGAAATAGTTTGTTCTCCCGGTGATACAAAGCAAGAATTTTTGAGTCTGGCTAAAATTTTCGGATGGGTTCACAAGATCAATGAAAAATACAACTACGCTTATTTTCCCAGACATAAATATTTCACATTTACTACAATGGAACATAAAGTATATGAAAATAATAATTTGGCTTATCTCAGATAGTGAAAGTGAGTCTGGCTGAAAATTTTCGGATCTTCAATTTTTCACTTGCCAGACATATTATTCATACTCACAGATTAGCCGGAAAATTTTTTTACGTAACTTCAGTATACTTCTCATTAGTAGACCTATTTTTATCACTGAGAAAAAAAGGGCCGTGCATTCGTAAGCTTCATTGCATTTTGCGCCTCAACCCATCGGAAAACCCCCCCTTAAAATATATGTATTTTGCTTAGAATTACTTACCCTACAACTCTATCCAAGTTGTCTGACTGGGAAAATAAGTACCGAAAATCGTCACTGCCTCCTAGACTATTAGGCAGATGTGTTTTTTAAAAATTCCAACCACTCTACCTTGTTGCCAATAAACTACAAACCATTAAGAGAGTATAAAAAAAAATAGTTGGGTGGGCCAAATTGGACACTTTCTTATGGAAACACCCTTTATTTTTAGAGATAGAAAAAAATGGACCCCCCACTCTGAGGCTCAAATTTCATGAAATCTTGATTGGTACAAACCGCATTTTGATATCTTCAACCGTTTAGCCGCTAGAGGGCGATTCTCGATTTTGAGCAATACTGTAAAGCCTCCATAGCTTTATTGTTTATGAAAATAATTCATTTTCGTAAAGACCTTTTGGAAGCACTTTTTCAAGCAGAATTCAGTGACATTCTCAGTTTTTTTCTGTCTGGCTTCGATTTCGAGATATTGACCAAAATCCGATTGTTTTCAATAGGACACTCTATATATTAATAGTTCATTAGAAAGCTATGCTTTCGCTGATTTTAATGATACAAGATTTGATAGGTTTATCTTTAACAGTTTTCGAGAAAAAAAATTATTTCGGTTTTTGTCATAAGAAACAATGTGTAAGAAAGAGACCTTTCTCAGTTTCCTTACAGAGATAAAGTCCTTTTCCAACACATTGTTTCTTCTGACAAAAACCGAAATAATTTTTTTTCTCGAAAACCGTTAGAGATAAACCTATCAAACCTTGTATCATTAAAATCAGCGAAAGCATAGCTTTCTAATAATAAATATTAATATATAGAGTGTTCTATTGAAAAAAATCGGGTTTTGGTCAATATCTCGAAATCGAAGCCAGACAGAAAAAAACTGAGGATGTCACTGAATTCTGCTTGAAAAAGTGCTTCCAAAAGGTCTTTACGGAAATTAATTATTTTCATAAACAAGAAAGTTATGGAGGCTTTACAGTATTGCTCAAAATCGAGAATCGCCCTCTAGCGGCTAAACGGTTGAAGATATCAAAATGCGGTTTGCACCAATCAAGATTTCATGAAATTTGAGCCTCAGAGTGGGGGGTCCATTTTATTCTATCTCTAAAAATAAAGGGTGTTTCCATAAGAAAGTGTCCAATTTGGCCCACCCTGTACAAAGGGCAGTCTATGACTTATTTTGGGAGGCGTATGTGAAACGTGCAAAAATAAAATTTTGCAAAGTGGCGTAGATGTATTTTTTTCAAAATTTTCAGACTAAAAATGAAAGTATTCTACTTTTATGAACAGTATTCCAAATACCACTTAATAGCCTGTAAGTACACCAAAAGACATTTTAATATCTATTTTGGTTTTTGACTCATAAGCTTTCAAATTTATTGAAAAAATCAAATGCTTGTCCTGAAAAATTAATAAATTCAATATACGCCCATTAGTGAAATTAACGACGATTTGGCAGTAGACTAGCTATTTACCATGGAGGAATAAGCTATTAATAGTTATTTATACACCAAGTGAGAAGAAAGTTTAACCCACGAGCCCTAGCGAGTGGCTTAATTTTCTTCGAATGAATAAACATTTTAACTCACGCGATGTATACAAAATTTTATCCCATTTTGTGGAAATTTAAAAGATAAAGTACAAGGAAAAATGCCGGGAGTGAGTTAAAAATATTTTAAATCACTTAGGTTTCAAATTTTTAGTTGGGCAGAGTGACTTAAAATGCCGAGAGTGAGTTAAAATGTTTTTAAATCACTGAGGTGATAAACGTCTACTTACCTTTATTGTTATGCGTTCAATAATGTCATTTTTAAACGTCAAAATGGGTTAAAAAAAATAATAATAATATAAGCATTTCGAGTTTAGTGAGCATTCTTGACTGAATATTCTAATTGATTAGTGTATAGATTATTGAATAATCGTAAGTACCAACAACTATTTAAGTAGGTATAGCCTTCTGATCCTGCCTTTCAGCCACGCCACAGGTCCTAGAAAAGTCCCTTTATGCATTTAAACAGTTTCCCAAGAAATTTACCTTCTATTTTTTTTTTTTAGGGGTGATAACTAATAAGCATGCAGAAATCAGGACTTTGGTAAGCTACATATAGTTGGGTAAGTTTGGCATTATACTTTGAGCATTTGGCTGTAAATGTTTTCAATAACTTCATCTTTAACATTTTTTAGCAATTGAAGTTGCGTTTCACTGACATCCAGGACAACAATTCGTGGTTTCATTATTTCTTTTTGGTAATTGGTGTCCCCTGGGGAAGCTGTCCACCATAATAGGTTAGGATCCCATTTGTTGCACGATTATACTATTTAAGGTAAGTGTAGCAGTGGGGCACTACCGAATACCGGCGAGAAATGGTTGAATTATGATTTGCTGTTGGTGGATGTCAGCTGCACAATGTGATTTCAAGTGGATTATGCCTATTGATTCGGTCATATAAGAATAGCCAAATGCTAAAGAACTTTGCCAGGCAAACCTCAGGGTTTAGATTTCTGAAAATTTTGAAAGATCATATTTTTTTTTCTATTATAGATATGGAAAGTTGAAATTTTCAGAGATTCTTATCCTAATAGAGGCGACATTTTTTTTTTGCACAACAATAAAGCGACAAATTATTCACTGCACCCTTGAAGCTACAAATTTTATATGAAACACTTTCTTCTGGATCCTTTGGAAATTTCTGAAAAAAAAATTATTCCAGATGTTCAATTTGAAAAATTGTCTCATTTAAGTATTTCCAATTTTTTCCCTAAATTCAAGAATTCCCTAAAACCAAAAATAGTGTCTTAAAGTGCACCCTTAAAGCTACAAATTTTATATAAAACACTTTTTTCTGGAATCTCTGGAAATTTCTGAGAAAAAATTATTCCGGATGTTCTTGAAAAATTGTCTCATTTAAGTATTTCCAATTTTTTCCCTAAATTCAAGAATTCCCTAAAACCAAAAATAGTATCTTAAAGTACACACTTTGAACTACAAATTTTGTATGAAACACTTTCTTCTAGAACTTCTGGAAATACCAGAAAAAAAAATTCAAAAGTAATGCATTGACCACTCTTGACCCAATGAGCTACTAACCCCAGAACCACGCACCATTTCAGTGCCACGCATCCAGGTACCCATCTTTAGAATCAAGGTACCACTTTACTTACCGCAAATCCCTAGGGGCAGTCACAGCGGCCACATAGAACCACTTCCAGTGCCCGACGGCCAAATAAGCCACCAGTGCCACAATGGCCAACTGGACCAAAAACTGCCATCCGAAAAAGTACCACAAAACGGCACCGAAACCGCCTATTATCGCGAGTACCGTCACCATGACGAACAAACGACGGAACCAAACGCGAACTGACCGCGATTCGTTCGAGGTACTTTTACCTTTGGTGGTGGTACCGGTTTCGACGTCTGTCGACGCTCGAGGAATCTGAAAAACGTAAAGTTTTTAAATATGTAGTAATTCATAACAGAAGCAGCTGATTGTGTAGTTTATTTATCGATTATATTTTGAATTTGAATTCGCGTGTAGCGTTTTCTTTTTGTAGGTTAGGTGCAACATCTGCTGGAGTATGTTTGTCTTTGTTTTTTTTACATGTAAAGGAAAAAGAAGAACAATCATGTTTTTATTGTGGGGCTTTATTTTAAATATAGGAAAAATGGCGGTAATTTTTGCGCAAATTATTATAATAAACAATTTTATTAATCTTTTTTTTACAATCGTGCGTGAAAAGCCACTTTTCTGCACGCATTTTAGTTCACTAGTGAGGAAAAGTAAAAATATCTTATATTGTAAATATAAATGTACAAATACCTAGTAACTTTCATCATGTGGAAAAAATAGTAATAGTGTTTCTTAACTCACTTGATTAAGTGCGGAAAAATGGCACTTTCCACACTAGTTAGAGAAGAGAAAGTTAAAAATTAAAGCTAAAAGTAGTTAAAAATCTAAAAAGGGAAAGAAAACTAATAATTTACTTTTGTCTCATCATGGCGGCCAAAGGTTTAGTTATATAGAAAATAGATGGCGCCAGGTGTGTCCTTGATAAATCCTATATGAAAATCAAAATAGATGTAAGTACGTAAATTGGATCATAGATGGCGCAAGTAAAGCAAATTTGAATTTAATTTTATTTGAGCGGCAGATTTTCTTTTTAAATTCTGTATGTGAACTACTTTTATTATTTAATTTATTTCATTAAGGGCCAAATTATGGACTGACTGGTATATGTCTGATTGTTACCTAGCAGGTACTTTCTATGTTGTAGATAATAGAAAGTACCTGCTAGGTAACAACCAGACACTTACCAGTTTGGCCCTAAAGATTATAAATAAATACATTCAACTTATTATTATTATGAAATATTGTTGTATTGCAACAATAAAAATACATTTCAGATTTTAATAAGGCTTTCTGTATGGGTGCACAAGGATGCCAAAAGCGTAATGGGTACTTGTACAATGTAATAAAAGAAAATAGCTTGCCGCACTTTGAAACAATGTAACGATAATCGCGATAATATAATTTCAACAATAAGTTTCTCCTTTTGTATTATTTTAAACATAAAATCGACTAAAAAGCAATTAAACTTGAGATTTAAAAGAAAAAAATGAGCCAAAAACATTAGACTTTGTATATATTTTAATAGATAATGACTAATTATTGTCCCTACTAATATTTGAAAATATTAAAGTGCTGCTATTATTCCAAAAGACATATCTAATTATTGTATAAGTATAGTAGAAATTTGCACACATTTTCAAGGTTTTCCAATAATTAGATATAATTTATTAAATAAATATTGAGTATATAGGTACTATATCTATTGGTGTCTTATACACCCATAATTAAATATTGACTCAATTTAAAAATAATCTCATTACTGCACGCACTCAAGATAATTATTATCGCACAAAAGTGTGCAGTAAAAGTGACTTTACCGCACAATAATTGCAATAGTTTCCCAAAAAAAAACACTTACAAATTAAAAATAGTTTTAACTAATGAACCACACAATCGATCAACACAATAAATAATCAATATTCACATCATTTACCTTGTCATTATTTCCGTTCAATTTAATTTCATCCATTTATAACATTCAATATTTTCACTTTACTTAAAGCCACTGATAACTAAGAGATTTTCCTTTTGCATTCTGGTACTCGTTCGTAGTTGAAAGAACCACTCCAATAGGTATGTGGTACTACTTTTAACAGATAGTATATTCTTGTCTTTATGCAGGTGAATGGTGAAGTAGGTTGGTTGGAAATAATTTCCTGCTAATGGATATTTGTTTTCTGACCCCTCCATAGCCTTTAGTATTGTACGATTTTTTAATTAATTCGAATGAAAAATATATGTTGATTGATGGTTTTAAGTTTGAGGAAATTTACGTTTTTTTGAATGAAAAACGTCATACATTTTGTAGAAATCTAAAAGCAAGAAATTTCATAAGTTTTCTGTTCCAGGCTCTCATATTGTAGATACTGGATTTTTAAGAATAATTTTAGCAAATTTGCAATCTTAATGTAAGCAACTTCCAATTTGTTTTGTATCATGGAAAAACTCTAATTAATAAATCCTAAAAGTTTCAAATTGCTGGGATGGCTTAAAGTATTTTTCAGGTACCTTCAAAGATGATTTTACAGGAATTTTATGATTCTTTCAGGTATTAATGAGTAAAAAAATTGGCAACTTTAGTTGTGATGAGTTTCATATCAACTTCCAATTTGTTTTGTATCATGGAAAAACTCTAATTAATAAATCCTGAAATTTTCAAATTGCTGGAATGTCTCAAAGTATTTTTCAGGAACCTTCAAATACGATTTTACAAGAATTTTATGATTTTTTCAGGTATTAATTAGTAAAAAAATTAGTAACTTTGGTTGTGAGCTTCATATCAAGTTCCAATTTATTTTGTATTATGGAAAAACTCCAATTAATATATCCTGGAAGTTTCAAATTGCTATGATAGCTCAAAGTATTTTTCAGGAACCTTTAAAAACGATTTTACAGGATTTTTTTAATTTTCTTAGGTATTAGTGAATAAAAAAATTCGCAACTTTAGTTGTGAGTTTCATATCAACTTCCAATTTGTTTTGTATCATGAATAAACTCCAATGAATAAATTCTGAAGGTTTCAAATTGCTGGGATGGCTCAAAGTATTTTTCAGGAAACTTTAAATATGATTTTACAAGAATTTTATGATTTTTTCAGGTATTGATAAGTAAAAAAATTCGCAACTTTACTTCTGCGTTTCAAACCAACTTCCAATTTGTTTTGTATCATGGAAAAATTCTAATTAATAAATCCTGAAAGTTTCAAATTGCTAGGACGGCTCAAAGTATTTTTCAGGAACCTTCAAAGACGATTTTATAAGAACTTTTTGATTTTCTTAGGTATTAGTGAATAAAAAAATTCGCAACTTTAGTTGTGAGTTTCATATCAACTTCCAATTTGTTTTGTATCATGAATAAACTCCAATGAATAAATTCTGAAGGTTTCAAATTGCTGGGATGGCTCAAAGTATTTTTCAGGAAACTTTAAATATGATTTTACAAGAATTTTATGATTTTTTCAGGTATTGATAAGTAAAAAAATTCGCAACTTTACTTCTGCGTTTCAAACCAACTTCCAATTTGTTTTGTATCATGGAAAAATTCTAATTAATAAATCCTGAAAGTTTCAAATTGCTAGGACGGCTCAAAGTATTTTTCAGGAACCTTCAAAGACGATTTTATAAGAACTTTTTGATTTTCTTAGGTATTAGTGAATAAAAAAATTCGCAACTTTAGTTGTGAGTTTCATATCAACTTCCAATTTGTTTTGTATCATGAAAAAACTCTAATCAATAAATCTTGAAAGTTTAAAATTTCTGGAATGGCTCAAAGTATTTTTCAGGAACCTTCAAAGAAGATTTTATAGGATTTTTTTGATTTTCTTAGGTATTAGTGAATAAAAAAAATCACAACTTTAATTATGAGTTTCATATCAACTTCAAATTTGCTTTGTATCATGAAAAAACACTAATTATTAAATCCTGAAAGTTTCAAATTACTGGGATGGCTCAAAATTTTTTTCAGGAACCTTCAAAGACGATTTTACAAAAATTTTATGATTTTCTCAGGGATAAGTAAATACAAAAATTCGCAACTTCACTTGTCAATTTCATATCAACTTTCAATTTGTTTTGTATTATGGAAAAACTCTAATTAATAAATCCTGAAAGTTTCAAATTGCTGGGATGGCTCAAAGTATTTTTCAGGAATCTTGAAAGACGATTTTACAGGATTTTTTTGATGAAATATCACTAGAAATATTCGAATGTTTCAAGATTTTAAAATCTCTTGAATCTTTATTGTTGTAACGAACGGTAGAATTTTTCTGAAGTCATAAGTCTTAGAGCCTTAAAATCTTTGATGCTTAAAGTCTTTAGATTTTATTATATTTTGAGAATTTCATGTTTTGAATGGGAAAAATCTTTTTTTAAAGTTTTTCTCAAATGAGTCCTTAAGTCTTTAGAATTATTGGAGTGAGACTCAAAATTCTTAAAAAACTAAAATCTTTGCAGCTTTTAAAGTTTTTGAAGGTCAAATTGAGAGCCTAAGAACCAGTGTTGTCAGATGTCAAATTTAAAATTATCAGGATTTGAGAACAAAATTATTAGATTCCAAGAAAAATTATCGAATGTAATACCACAAGAGGTTTCAGGATTACCGGATAATACTATTACCTGTCACGAAACACGCGTTACGCAGCAACACCACGACTCCGAAGAAGGAGTGGTGTTGCTGGTAACGCGTTGAGTGTCAGGTAAAAGTATTAGGTAATCCTGAAACATCGAGTGGTATTCAAGGGGTTATACATCGAACTAAACTTCAATGCTTTATTAATTTTTATTATTATTAGCAACAAATTGCCACCAAGCGCGATAATCCCAAAGGGCTTATCACTTATTAAGCCTCTCCGGTCATATGGGAATAATGTACAGTGAGTTGTATAATCAGAAAAAGTTTCTGTCAACTTTAAAAATTCGAACTTTTCTAAAGGGGTACGCATGGAAATTTGATTTTCAAATATTTCAAAGAGCCATATTTTGGAAACCAGTGAAGTTATTGGCATGAATCTTTTGTCCAATTGTAGCTCTTAATAAGGGCTACAAAAAAGGTTATTTAAGACTCCAAGCCCAAGGGCTTCGTTTCCAAGAAAATTCGCCTGGAAGCTTTTGCAAAATTTAAGGTAAAGTTTCAACTTTGAGCCTCAATATCTTCACAAGTATTTAAGATATAGAATTGAATCTTATTTTATCTTGAAGATAATTTAAGTATGCTTCAGAATATATAATTTAACATTATATTTGTTATAATAATAACCGAGTAATCAGCAACTTTGTGAAAGAATGTCAGATTATTGAAATTTTTTCGAGCCCAAAAATTTCAAAAATCGTTTTTATTTTTTAACGAGGCTTTAAAACCCAAAAAGGAAAGTTGCGAAAATGCTTTTCTACTAATTTTAACCTCTTCTTTCGATTGGTGAAGTCAAAAATTCGAAAAACTGAAAATTTAAAAATTCGAACTTTTCCAAAGGGGTATGCATAGAAATTGGATTTTCAAATATTTCAAATGCTTGTATTTTGGAAACCAGTGAAGCTATTAGCATGAATCTTTTGCTTAATTGTAGCTCTCAATAAGGGCTACAAAAAAGGTTATTTAAGACTCCAAGCCCAAGGGCTTCGTTTTCAAGATAATCCGCCTGGAAGCTTTTGCAAAATTTGAGGTAAAGTTTCAACTTTGAGCCTCAATATCTTCACAAGTATTAAAGATATAGAATTGAATCTTACTTTATCGTGAAGATATTTTAATTCTGATTTAAAATATATAATTTTACATTATATTTGTTACAATAATAACCGAGTAATCAGCAATTTTGTGAAAGAATGTCAGATTATTGAAATTTTTTTGAGGCCAAAAATTGCAAATTTTTTTTTTATTTTTTAACGAGGCTTTAAAACCCAAAAAGGAAAGTTGCGAAAATGCTTTTCTACTAATTTTTACCTGTTTTTTCGAATGGTGAAGTCAAAAATTCGAAAAACTGAAAATTTAAAAATTCGAACTTTTCTAAAGGGGTATGCATGGAAATTTGATTTTCAAATATTTCAAAGAGCCATATTTTGGAAACTAGTGAAGTTATTGGCATGAATCTTTTGCTCATTTATAGCTCTTAATAAGGGCTACAAAAAAGGTTATTTAAGACTCCAAGCCCAAGGGCTTCGTTTCCAAGAAAATTCGCCTGGAAGCTTTTGTAAAATTTAAGGTAAAGTTTCAACTTTGAGCCTCAATATCTTCACAAGTATTTAAGATATAGAATTGAATCTTATTTTATCTTGAAGATAATTTAAGTCTGCTTCAGAATATATAATTTAACATTATATTTGTTATAATAATAACCGAGTAATCAGCAACTTTGTGAAAGAATGTCAGATTATTGAAATTTTTTCGAGCCCAAAAATTTCAAAAATCGTTTTTATTTTTTAACGAGGCTTTAAAACCCAAAAAGGAAAGTTGCGAAAATGCTTTTCTACTAATTTTAACCTCTTCTTTCGATTGGTGAAGTCAAAAATTCGAAAAACTGAAAATTTAAAAATTCGAACTTTTCTAAAGGGGTACGTGCATGGATATTTGATTTCCAAATATTTCAAAGAGCCTTATTTTAGAAACCAGTGAAGCTATTAGCATGAATCTTTTGCCCAATTGTAGCTCTTAATAAGGGCTACAAAAAAGGTTATTTAAGACTCCAAGCCCAAGGCCTTCGTTTCCAAGAAAATTCGCCTGGAAGCTTTTGCGAAATTTGAGGTAAAGTTTCAACTTTGAGCCTCAATATCTTCACAAGTATTTAAGATATAGAATTGAATCTTACTTCATCTTGAAGATAATTTAATTCTGCTTCATAATATATAATTTCATATTATATTTGTTATAATAATAACTGAGTAATCAGCAATTTCGTGAAAAAATGTCAGATTATTGAAATTTTTTGAGCCAAAAATTGCAAAAATCGTTTTTATTTTTTTACAAGGCTTTAAAACTTTTAAAAAAAAGTTGCAAAAATGCTTTTTCCATAATTTTGATCTCCTCTTTTGATTGGTAAAGTCAAACATTGCAAAATCTAAAAATTTAAAAATTCGAATTTTTCCAAAGGGGTATGCATGGGAATTTGATTTTCAAATATTTCAAAGGGCCATATTTTGGAAACCAGGAAAGTTATTGGCATGAAACTTTGGCTCAATCTGGGACTAATGTTTAGTGCTCCCACCAGTACGTGAAAAATCTATATTGAAATTATTGTAGTTTCAATAAATTATGGTAGATTAGCTTGTCATTATCGATTATTGAATCGTAGTCAAAATTATGGTAGAATTCGATAATTATCGGGTCATTGGCAACACTGCTAAGAACTTTTGAAGTTTTCAAATTAATTGGTACCTTGAAATAACACAAACTTTAGAGAAGATATAATCTTAGATGTTAATATTCTTCAGATCCTTCAAAATTACCTACTTCAATTTTTATTTTTATATCATTAAAATATTTGCAGTCTTTCTCTTGATGAACTTCTAAGTTTTAAAGCTTCAAAATCTTTGGATTTTCTTTCATTTTAAGATCTTATTCATATTCAATTAATATTCTTTAGAGTGTTATTGAGTGAGATTTGAAACTTTTCAAAATACAAAATTTTTAGGATCTTCAAAAATTTTAAATCAAGAGCTTTAGGACCTTTGCAGTTTTCAAATTTATTAGTTTTAGAATCTTTAGAGTGAAACTTTGATTCTTCAAAGCTAAAAGCTAGTAAATTCTCTAGAGACTTTATGTATTGTGTTTCAGAATATTTGCGGTGAAACATTAACAATCTTCAAAGTTTGAAATATTTACGATTTCAAAAGATAATATATAAATCAAGGACTTTAGGACTTTAGGAGTCAGAGTCTCCAAAATCTCTTAAATTTTTGGTGTTATAAAATAAGAATCTTCGGCATGTTTTTTTCTGAGAAAAGCCTTGGAGTTTTCGTAGTTTTTGAATGTTCTTTCATTTAAGAGAATCTCAGTAAAATCTTCATTTAAAAATCTTGACAAATGGGCCTTAAAGCTCTCAAATTCGCCTTTGGATTTTTATTTCAAAGTCCTTAAACTTCAATATCTTGGAAATCTGTTAGAGCTATTGTATCAAAATTTCCAGGAATTGTAGCTCTTATTAAATTCTAAAAATCCTTTTTTTTGAGAAAATTGGGTTTGGAGTTTTTGATTAAATTTCGATTAAAATTCAACTTTGAGGCTCAATTGCTCACAAAGTATTTGAGCTATCAAAATCAATTTAACACTGATTTATAGAGAATTTAATGCTTTTTCCAATGGTGTATGATTTTTCTAATTTGCTTTAATTTGCTTAAATACATTTCTGGCAATACTAAAAACGAGCTCAGATTTGGAGATTTAGTTGGGCAATAAAATTTGACAGAACTTTATGATATATATTGAGGTAAACGAGTGCCCAGAAGTTTCAAAAAAATCAATTGTTGAAAAGTTAATTAAAGTTTATTTCAAAATGAATTATTTTAGAAACATATTAAAATATTACAAAAATTCAAAATTACAGTCTAATGCTATCCTGTAATGATAATTATCGATGTTTTTGGTTTTCGCGTGGCGTAATTGGTTTTAAATCTAATTTAAATTATATGGAATTAAATATACATACTAAGCAAAAATTAGGGAAAATTTAAGGCAAAATGATTTATATTGGTATGAGCTGTTATGATTTTTACTCAAATATTTTTAGGTAAATTTTCTTTTATTAATAAATTATAATAATAAATAATGTTATCTTTTAAAAAACTAGAGAAGATATTTTTTAATTAAAAAATATAAAAATTATGTAAATTAGATATAAAAAAAAACCTTGAATTAATTTATAAAGAACTATTTTTCCGCATTAATTACGCTATATTTAGTAATAATTAATGGATAATCGATTTTCTCGATATCAATAAATGTAACATCAATTGAACAAATAATACAAAAATATACTGAAGTTACATTTAACTAGACACGTAGGTAATTCTATTTACATTTTCCTTGTACTTTAGTCTTTCTAAAGGCATTTATATTTGGTATAAAAAGTAGAATTTCATTATCATTATCAATATCGATTTAAAATGGAAAAATGGCTCGTTACAGTTTATGAGAAATTGTCAGGAAAATGTTGATTCAAAGGAGAACAATGTAAATAGTAATCTCCATATCTACAAACTCATTTTGCTATAAAATTATGCATGCGTTGTTGCCAAATGTAAAATCCTATTAAATGATAGGTACTTGCAGTTTTCTAACTTTTTGTTGAATTTTTTGATTTTTCTTATTGTTGGGTTCTCTGCTTTAATTTTTTCAAAAATGTTCTCCTTGATTAGCTTTTTATATAGAAAATTTAATTATTTATGAGTTCTTAAAGTTTCAAGAGTCAAAATATTTTTTACAGATCTTTTTAAGAAGATTTTTGAGGAAATTAATAACTATAATCTTTCAGAATTCAATTTCATTTGGTTATTTGAAGGATGCAATAAGAAAAAGTAAATAGGAAAATGTGAAGATTTAAACCTTTCGCTGGGTATTTATTTATGCTTTCTACTATCGTAAACTAAAGTAAAGTAGGCAAAGGTAAAATAATTATCGAAGATACACTTAGTAATTTTTGCATTACTGATGCGTTTCAAAGACTTTCTTTCTTTTATAAATAAAACAATTTATCATCTAAATTAATTTTATCCCAGACAAGTAAGTAGGTATACAAAATATATGAAAATTTTATTAATTATTGCGGTAAATTTTGCACAATTATTACAATATTTATTGTCGTTTTCAAGCAATTAAATTTGCAAAAACTTCAAGATTAGGTATAATAATACGTGACTGTTCTTGAAATTTCAAATGCAAACAAGCCAAATAACTAATTTAGTTTTTACCTGCCATGACCATTAAAACAAGACAAAAAAAAACTATTTTCATAAAGAACAAGTTATTAGTTGACGTCAGAAAGTATTTGGGATTTTTCAATTAAACAATACAGTAATTTGAATAATAAATTTTCTAAATATTGACTTTTTCTGTTTGTAACGTTATAAAACTTGAAAAATTCAAATTACATAATTGCGTGTTTTAGTTGAAACTTTGCCAGTAGGATAAAGGATTTTATCTAGATTTTATAAATAAACAATTTATGTTTCAAAGGGTTTTATTTTGAATAATTAATATAGACAATCATTTATTGAAAATTTCAATTCAATCTATCTAAAAGGCAGTGATATTTTAAAGAATTACATATATTTATTATATTTTCTGAAACATTAATTTGCAATGTGTTATTTGGAACAACTAAAATAAAATCACAGCCAAATTTATTTAATAATTTGCAAAATTTTAATAAAAGCCCAACAACAATTATTAAAAAACATTGAAACTGTTAACAAGCTTATTTATTATAGAGGCGGTATCCATATATCTCCGGTAATGTCCATTTCCTGTTGTAGAAACTCGGAAAGTTGACTTTCCGAAGCTGCCGGATGCTTTTTTACAAGATCTTTGGCGACTTTATTGAATTTCATTATCTGAAATAAATAATTACTAATTTAAAAAATATTCAAATTAAATATAATCGTCCCATATTTCATTTTTTTTTTTTCAAAATTTGAGATAACTTGTCTGGAATTTTATTTTTCCATGTACTTTAACCTCACGAAATTTTAACCAGTCTAGGCCCATAACCTGTCGGAATTTTCGTAATATTACCGGCTCTATTTAAGAGAAAAAACTAGCACATTATTATATTTTGGTGTTTTTCTTGCAAACTATTGATCCTACACTAAAACTATAAATTAGTAATTTGTAGAACATTTAATTGGCTTCAATTTGAGCCCAATTTCATCGAAATCGGTTGAAAATTGACAAAGTTATGAGGCAAAATATGAAGAAAAAAAATATCAAAATCTTATATAAAATTACCAGCCTACTTGATTAATAGCGTTTGCGCGTTTGCTTATGTTCAACCCTTTCTCCGAGCCTGGTAGATATAGGGGAAGATAATCTGCCAAGCCAAAATCTTTCTTTAAGGCCTGCTTGATCAAAAAAAGCTTATTCTAACATAAAATTACTATAAACTATACACACAAAAAGCCTCTATTTTATAATAAATTACTTTTCTCGGTACTCACTCTAAAACTGTGGCCATTGCTCGGAAATTCAGTTTTCCAAAAAATAAACACCGAATTCGAACCGCGACACTTTTCCGAACACTTTAGAGTACTTTTTCCTGTTGAAAACGGGAAAATTCGACGAAAAACCGGATGTAGAAAAGCTTTAGTCATTTTTCATTTATAATAATGGCCGACTGTCAAGTGTCAAAATTGCCATTCCAACGCGTACTTGATTGAAAACCTATTATTAAAGGCTTATAATTATAATAATTTCATAAAATTTAACTTAACTAGGCCTTAATTAGTTATTTTACTCGATTTTAGGTGTTTTTTGGGGCTCGCGATTGCAACGCCATCTCGTGACAAATGAGTATAGTTCCATTATTGTTACAAAATGGCTCACGCGCTGTTATTTTTATTCCGATTTTTCGTTAAACTTTCCAATTTTTTATAGTTTTATTAAACATAATTAATTAATTAACTAAATTTTAAACAAAAAACCATTTAAAATGTAATTTTTTCCTATTTGAAATGTGGCAACGTCGCTTTTAATCAAGTGCCTAGGCATTGTAGTAATGAAATGTTATTTGCCACTTTTCTTTTGACAGTCGTTTATTTTTGATTGGCGTGTTTACATTTTGTCCAATTTTTCCTCGAATTTTCCGCTTTTCCAGGCCGTTTTCAGTCGGAAAAACTGGTTTAAAATACGAGGCTTCATTTTCCGCCAAATATTTCCAGTTTTCCAAGGTGGTAAGTAATGATAATTCAAGTTTTATCAAGTAGACTTTGGAATGTTATTTTTGCTGGTTTTTCAGGCCATTTTTGAGCGGGAAAACTGACATGAAGTAGGTACGAGAATTTGAATTGTCTTAATTTTTTGTCAAAAGTTTCCACTTTTAAATGCAAAAATTAGCGGCGCAAGAAAAAATTATTAAAAAACATCTTTTTCACCTTTTTTAGGGAATTTCTAGTTTTAAAATCATTATAAATTAATCTTTTTCAATAAATTACGATTTTTTTTAGATGGCAACACTGCTTTCTAGCCAACTTCACTCGGATTCCAATCAAGTAGGTCTAAAACCTAGTACACATAACTGCGAATTGCGGATTTTTTTCTATTGGTCGATTTTATTTAAGTTTAACAGGTTTAAATATATTCGACCAATAGAAAAAAAACCGCAATTCGAGGTTATGAGTACTAGGCTCTAAAATGTCATTTATAGAGTCTGTGCCAGTGACATTTGACAGTTAGCCATTTTGCCAATTTTCCAGTTTCCCGGGACTTTTCAATCGGAAAAAGTACTCTAAAGTGCTCGGAAAAGAAAAGTGTCGCGGTTCCAATTCTGTGTTTATTTTACTCAGAAAATTGAATTTCCGAGTGGGGGTCACAGAAATTTGATTATTAAAAAACTAGGCCTTTTGCAAGGATGATACACACTACCACCACAGGATGACCTATCCTCATAAGGCCTGTGTGTAAGAAATGCTGCCTGATCTATCATTTCCAAAATTGATATTATCGTGAGCTTTGTTCATTGAATTCAATGATTTTGTTGATCGAAATCTTCTAATGAAACTCAAGTCGTACCTACATGTCCTGAATATAAATTTGGCCTGACCTGGCCTATTGTAGAAATGTTGTTGAAATTCAAAATCAATGATGTCTTAGATCTGCAATAAGGTCATCTTCAAGGACTTCATCCTTTATTCCAATGTTTTTGGTATTTTTTTTTCACGAATAATCAAGAATAGAGATGGCCAAAATATATCGATATTTTGTAAATATCAATATATTTCTCAAATATATCGATATAATTTAATCGATATTTTACACTCGATATATCGAAAAAATTATCGATATAATCTTTTTGATATATCAGAAATTTTAAAATAATTCTTGACTCGTGCGCATATTTCATTTGTTGACTCTGACAGTATGACGGCTAGAATAAAACAAACGTCAGTTAGGGCGTGTACCTATAGTTTTTTTCACGTGGCTCCGGTTCAACTAACCGGGTTACAAAACGGTTAGAGAAATGACACCGTTTTCTAACCCGGTTACAAAGTGATGTGATGGATACCTAAGGTGGGTTCGGCTTGCTCACTCCGTGCACTCCGAGTGACTCCATTCGCACTCCAGCCGTTCGGGTTAAGGTTCAGGTATTGCTTTTTACCGTATTAGGGGTGACTCCATTAGCTCTTTTCACTCCACTGTAACTCCGCGCTGAATAGCCGAACCCAGCTCTACTACTCGAATTGTTGCGATTTGTTAAACCGGAGCCAAGTGAAAAGGGTTTTTGAATATAAAACTACAGGAAGGAGCGTTTTCTATCTGTCACTACAGACAAAGCAGGGACGGAAACGGCCATATTGGGCCTCCAAGTATGGACTCATCATTTGTTTTGGTGGTTCGCTGTGTCCTCATTCAAGTGGATGTTTAATAGATTTTAGCGGTTTTAAGTGATAATAAGTACTGGAATTAGAGTGAGAAAAGAGTGAGTCATAATATTGACAATCATATTTAAGTAAATATACGCCACTGCCAAACCGGAAATACTAGTCGGCCATATGCAACCTCCACATATTTTGGTCGCGCAGATTCGAAGTTATGCTCCTTCCTGTAGTTTTATATTCAAAGGCGTGTACATACCAACTGAATTAGGAAAAGAGAATTTCCGCATGATTAAGGAACGTTATTTTCCTACGATCGTGCGGAAAAATACATTTCCGCGCGCATTTTAGAACATGAAAGTATCAGGGTGACCTAACATTGCATAATTATTCTACTTTTCCACACTAGTGCGGAAAAGTGATATTTTCATGGCCTAAAATGCGTGCAGAAAAAAAGCACTTTTCGCACGCTCGTAGAAAAAAAATTGAAAAATAAAATATATATCGATATATTCGAAATATCGATGTTTTTTGTTCGATATATATCGAATGTATCGATATGTTATTTCGATATATCATATGATTCGATATATCGATATATTTTTATATTTTGCCATCCCTAATCAAGAATGATAAGGTCGAGTTCATCAGGACATAGCGCTACAGTAGCGATCATCAACAGTGTTGCCAGTTTATTACAAATATAGCAAATCTATTACATTTATCAAAGGTTAATTATTCACATTATTATATTTCCAATAAATCTATTATATTTTCACTTATTTAACCAAAAATTATTAAAATTAATGAGTTCCGCTTGAAACATTGAGCGCTCGGACCATTTTCCATCTTTTTTCCTTTTGGTGAGAAGAACAGGGATAAAATTTGCCACAATTGTAAAAATTTGGCAACACTGCTGCTGATCGCTATTGTAGCGCTACGTCCTGATGAACCCGACCAATCAAATAAATATAGGGCAATCCAACGACCTGTCAAAATGGAATTCAAAATGGAGGCCAATGCCTTTTTTCCACTAATAATTTCTTAAATTAAAAACTTTCCATCTTAGAATACGAAAATTATCCTCCCAAACACTAAAAAATCATCTAAAAGCACCACAAAGTACACAAAAAACAGTTTCTTGATGAAAAATGTCACGATTGCTGGAATTAAATTTATGGCGTCAATTTTTTGGCATTGACCATGCATTGACCACCATTTTGTTTGGATTGCCCTATTCCTACCCAATGAACTATAGCCAAAAACTGGAATGCGCGCACATTGCCATATCTGCCCAAAAAATGAAGCCATGAAAGACAGATGCCACAAGGGGGAATGTTGTTTTTTTCTGTTGCTCGCTGACATATGACGTTTTCGAAAGTTTTGTCATATTTTCCTTCACAGGTTTCATCAATTGGAATACGTGTTGGAAGCAATTTTCGCCATTTAACATAATGAGTGCGACAAAAACAGGTATCCCCTCCGCAGCAGCTGCACTAGGCTTCACGTCCTTCCTTATGTGTTAGCATTCCAGTTTTTGGTTATAGTTCATTGTTCCTACCTCAATGATATTAACCAAGAAAGTTAGGTTATATTATGTTCCAGATGTCTGGCTTAACAATATAAGCCGAAAATTTTGGAGGCTTAACTTAAACCTGGCTTAAAGTGAGTTGAGCGCAGGCTTAAACGCTAAGCTTCGCTTATTCACATATGGAGAATATGGCCATTAGGGTTGAATTTAGTTGTTCCTTGACACTTCCTTGGAGGTCGTGAGTTTACAATGGTCACTTGCTACCATTTAACAAGTTAGTCATGGCAATTCTAAATGTTTAAGGCTTCGCTTAAGGTCTGAGGAAACCTCAAGAAGTGTCTATTAAATATTCTTGGGTCTTTTGTGTGTCAAGAGATAACGCTGGAAATCAACATATGAACCCATCTCTTTCTTTGAGCCTGGCTAAGAAAAAGATAGAAATACATATTTGCCTGACCTACGTTATGTTAAAAACAGCTGAGCAGGCCAAAAAAATATGTATTTCTATCTTTTTCTTAGCCAGGCTCAAAGAAAGAGATGGATTCATGTTGATTTCCAGCGCTATCTCTTGACAGGTGAGTAAAGCTTAATTATTATAAACAAATTATTTATAGAAATATGGTCTCACTATGTGACGTAACTAGTTGTTTTTTTAAAAATTTAGCCCACTTAGGTACGAACTATACATACTTATAATATTGTTGTGTGTATCGCTGTATCATTCTATAGAATATGCCTGTTAGAGTATTCTCAATTATGGTAAAATAAATCTAAAGTTCATTTCACGAAACAAAATAGTGAAAGTTAACAAACTTTGACAGGTAAGTGGAATTTTATTGGCTAAAAAAAGAAAATGATTATACTCCGCCCTAGGCAAGACCGTCTTAGGTTGTTTTGTATTTCTTCTCTGAATATATTTCCGAAAGCATTCTTCAGCAGAATCTGTGGAATTTGATATTGTTTTAATCTAAATTGTTCACTAATTAACAATAATTCACCAAACACTATTTAAATAATTGTAAAATACTAGGAAATACGACATTAAACTTATTGACTCATAATATGACAACCTGACAATAATAAATGTCATTAGTTGTAATTCATATTTTTGCAGTCCTTCTCTGAATTTTCAAGCTCCGCCTGTTTGTTTACCTCTACTATCTCGTTTCGTGGAATGAACTTTAGTTGAATTATATCAGGGCCGTAGCCAAGGGGGGGCAATGCCCTATCTTTCAAATGATTATGCCCTTTAAAACATACTGTCACAACTACCCGCTTTACGGGGGTGACATGGGGGGTTTGTAGCTTTGGGGGTAGATGGAGAGAAACTCGCTCAGGTTATATAAAAATATATGCTATATATTTTTCCCAAATATAACCTTACATGTATGCTAATCCTATAAGATACATGACCCTTCGAACACTGGGGTCCTTATAGGGAGCCACACGTCAATTCTGCTTAGGGGACTGTAGATAAGTTTATCGTCACCCTTATGCCTTGTCCAGAGGGGCGTTCCCAACGAGAGGTAATTGCACTGGACAACGATAAGGCTGAAGATACCCAGAGGGGCGTTCCCAACGAGAGGTACTTGCACTGGGGAGACTTAATTCCAGAGGGGCTTTTCCAACGAGAGGTACTTGCACTGGTTTAAGTCTGCCTTTGCTGCGGCTTGCAGCGCAATTTATATCAATTTATTGCTGAATTGCAATAAACATTCGCTCGAATCGGCAATTAAATTAATAAGGTTGAATACCGGGTCCTCCTTTCCAAAGCAGCTAGTTGACAATACGTTGAGGTTTCTCTAGGAAATTTAAGAGAGATGAAAGCTCTGTTCCAACCGACATGAAAACCGTTCTAGAACGGTAATTTCCAGTCGATCAATTCATTTGTCAAGTAGGATAAACGTTCAACTTATTGAAAATTAGGTGGGCGATTGGAAATTACTGGTTCTGGAACGGTTTCCATGTCGGTTGGACCACAGCTAATGAATAGACCTGAAATCGAGTAAGTTGGTAGGTATACAGGGCTGGGACTCTGTAACGATTAGAGATATTTTCTCTATCTCTATTGACGCCCTCTCTCTATTGATTTCGAGAAGAGAGAAAAAGACAGCAAGTGTCATAGCGATAGGGATAACGATCTCTATCCGTTACAGAGTTCCAGCCTAGTTATTTTACAAGTAGTACAAGTAACTACGAGAAATCCCTTAAAAATAATTGCCTGAACGCGCCATTTTGCTCACTTGTCAGAGATGTTATTTATTGAAAAATTTGCCTTCGGCGCCATTACCCCCATTTTGTTGACCCATAAAAAATTTAAGGTGGGGGGGGGGAGAAGGGGGAAGTAGTGCGTGCCCTATGTCAAATTTTTCATGCCCTATCACCTATCACAAATTTGACTCTAGCTACGGCCCTGAATCATATTCTTACAACAAATGGTTGAATCGTGCTTCCTGTAAAATTGGAAAATTTGAAGTACGACAGTACCTACGTGAGATAGGGGAGGATATGACTGTAAATATTTGAGTTGGTTTTTTAATTTCTAGTAAACAGTACTGCTCAGGTTGCCTCCCGCCATTTATACCTTTAGGCCCCTCCCCAAATTTCATTGCTAAGGAATCAGGTGCAAATGCGCGAAATTTAAAACGCTATTCATTATTCTTACCTTGTTAACCATAACTTTAACGCCACAATTATTAAAATTATTATTATTTCTATCTAATTTTTCTTCGCCGTCCAATGGCCATATCCTCACCCAGCCTCCTTCGCGCGGTTTAGGACAATTCCAATCTCTTCCATTACCCCACGTTTTAGAGCCAGATTTTTTGAATTCTTCTTCAATCTGCAACAATATTGTCAGTGAATCTTGTAAAAACTTCACAATTTTTACTTACAGGCTTGTCCTTTATTGGCACATTATTGTTATAAGAAAACGCCGTTTGATGACCGTCCACTTGGACTTTTGGCAGTTTCATATAAGTCTCTGAAAAATTTTAAAAGTGAATTGTAATAAAAAAAAAAAAGAAAAATCTTACTTGAATTATAAGCAGACGTGGACCGATTTCTTTGCCTGCCAGTATTTGTCCGAGACGAACTTTGATGTGCAGACATTCTTTTGTATTTTCTTCTCCATCTACCGGCAGCGTTTAGTACCGAAATTGTGCCTGATAAGGAAATTTTCTTTTCGATTTCTTCGTCACTAGAAAACAGAGTAGATTTAAAGCATTTTTACAAGTAAGTAGATGTTGAGATGCTCAAATAACCCCCCACTATTTTACATTGGCCTTGGAATTGAAGTAGTGGGGGGCGGTTTAGAAGCTACAATGCTTACTTTTCATTTTGATTAGAATCGTCCAACCAAATATTGAATATGGACAAACCAGTGTTGTACAAAGGCAATCCGAGTAGATCAAACATGTCGTGCAACATTGGCTTTTTTACTAATCTATCAGCGTCGCAATCGTTACTAAGAGCTGGACTTAAATTGACCTAGAAAAATGTTTAAGTAATTTTCAATTTAATCTTTTCTTTCTTACCTCTAACAACCATGGTCTTAGTGAATTGTCAATAAGCACATCAAATCCAAAAAACTCAAAACAATTCACTGTTGGTGGAATTTGATGAATTTGACTTATGATGGTCAATACAACCAATGAAGTAATCTTTTGCCAAATCAACCAATCAGCAATTGAAGCTTGTTGAAAATATCTTCTCAATTGTCTCAATGTCCATTTACAACCTGAACCAACTCTATCTTTCATTTCAGCATATCCAGGCCCCAATTTATTAATGGAGCAATTCGTCAAGTGTCTAAAAGGATTTCTCAAATCGTTTAGGCTAAATTTATCAGTACCAAATCTTGCAAGGCCTTCTCGATACATGTAAACAGTCAAAGGATGATAAGAAGTGACGCAAACGTAAAGCCTCAAATCGAATTTGTAGCCTCCAATTAAAAAAGGCTTTTCAATGTAGCGCTGGACCACTGTGTTTGTATCATAATTGAGTTCACTAAGTTTCTATAAGGAAAATATAAATTGTAAAATAATAAAGCGAAAAGATTCTTACTTTGAAAAGAAATATCCCTCGTCCTTGACTCTGAGCCACTGGTTTGCAAATCCAAATCGGTTTTTCTTCGGGTAGTCGGTTTTCGTCTTTGGAAATTTGCGGCCGGCCTCGGCTACATTCGGCCGCCAATTTTGTGTATTCGAGCGGCAAATTGTAGCCGTGCGGGCTGAAATCGTATACTGATCCGTAGACTTTTTTCATGCATCTTAAGTATCGGATCAAGTTGTCTTTGCGGCATATCGTCGAGCCTTTTGGGATATGATTGAGGTACTGGAATTTTGAGTTTAATTATTAAATCGATTATGGGCCGGTTCCTCAATAGCAAATCACCCAGGATTAACATTGCATCTGGACACGTGTTTTGATTAAATTACAACAAGTCGATTACCTGCATACCTGCCAAGCGTAAATATTTTTGTGGTGACTCGTAGAAAATCCAGTAGTCCTCCACCATAGATTCCAATTCTCGTTATTGTTATCGCTATTGTATTCTCTCCAACCTCGTTCCAAACAAACCTATTTTGATAAAAAAATCATTAGCATATAATAATTAAAGTTCAAACAAACAAGAAAACCATTAAGAAAAATTGCATTTATATGCAAATCAGTTGAGACCTAAAAATAAAACATAAAGAGGAAGCACACCGATTTGCATAATCCGCAATAAGGAAAATTAACGGTAAACTTTAAAAGTTGGAATTTGCGAAATTCCTCAAAGCGATAAGCTTAAGTTTAAAATATTCTACTTCTTGGTTTTATCCAGTAGTGGAATCTCATCTGGCATTTACGTTTTCCAGTTTAATCAAGAGGATAAATTATTGGTTTCGAGTGTAATTTTCTTTTAACCTTTGCGACATATAATTGATACTCTTATTTAAAGAATTTTTTAATTTTCGCAATTAGAAACTTAAATAGTTGATTTATTAACTATTTCTATTGTTAACGTAAATATGATTCAGTAGTTGCATGTCATGGCACTATTATGGGAGCAAAATTATAAATTAGTTGCATATACCTTCCATTAAGTTTAAACTTTGGTGTCTAATATTTCGTTAAATATAGGTTAAATTGTTTTGAGTTTAATGGAATTTGTCTTGTGGCTCATTTTATAGCTATTTTTAGTAAATGTGTATCGTATACTTATAAGTTGCGTGTAAAATATGTTAAACAATCTTGAGGTTTTGGATATTGTAAATTAGAAATTTAATGAGATTGCAACAGAACTACATGAAATTGAGGTAAAAATGTTCCCATTTCCAGCCCTTTTCAAACCAAAGTTACACTAGAAAAATATTAAAAACTAATTATTCTATAATCAAATTTGAACTAGAAAGCATTTTGATGCTCGTAGATTGAAATTCAGCAAAAGAAACCTGAAAATCTTGAAATTTCCTTCATTATCGAGCTGAAATTCGGAATAAAAATGCAAAAAAATTCTATTTCTGGCTCTTGAGTTTTCTATATGTTTTCGTTTGGAGAAAAACCAGCCTACAAAGGAATCAACTATAAAATAAGAGCATTTGTGCACAACTATTGGAAATTTCGTACCGATAGCTTTCCTGGTTTCCAAAATATATTTGAGAATTAAATTTCCTTAGAAAACTTTAAGTTTTGATTTTTCTAGATTTGATAATGAAACTTTTATTCAAAAAAACCCAATTTAATAATCTCATCTCAAATCAACCTTTAACAAACAAATTCGATATTAAAACAATTTCATTTATAAATTCCATTAGTTTAAATTTATAGAATATTACTTTCTCATCATTTAAAAAAAAATTTCAATTGAATTTAATGATTTATTTGTATATAGGGTTGATTGTTCATGTTTACCTGGCATTATGCCACAAATAATATTATTGTGAATTGACATTGGACTTCAACAGCATGATTAATTTAGTCGTTGATGTGGCTTTGCACGCTATAATTTTACCTTAATTTTTTTTTTGTCAGAGGGAGGACAATAATTATTATAAAAAAATGCCTCTAAAACAAGATATTTGATATTTTCAAATGTCTTTCAGTAAAAATTCAATGTCTTTTCTGAACAAAAAAAAAACTCATAACTTAAGTTTCAATATCGATATCAGTAGTATATAAAAGGCACATTGAAGTGTATTTTCTATAATTTTTTAATCTCTTACTACCATTTCTAACCCCAATATAAAATCCCATTGACTCAAACCACGTGGAAATATGAAAAACTACCTTTAAAATAAATAAAAATGCATAAATAGGTATATCTACATTTACTCAAAAAAAAGTTAAATTTAACTTTATTTTTTAGAAGACTTTGAATGATTTTGTGACAAATATCACATTCAAAATCATATTTTTCTTAATGTATCATAAAATATTGCTTTAAAATTCATAATGTTACATCTATTCTCCTCGTAAAATTTCCTCTATAAAATCTTCAGAAAAATGTTTAAATTAATAAAAAATCATTTAAAACTCAATATAAAGTACATACAAATATGTATTTAAAATTTTGTGGTAATTGTATAGAATTTAATATGAATTCCATGAAGATTTCTAGATTAATTTGGAAATTTTCAAGAATAAATATTTACCTGCGTCAAAAGTTGAGGCCCGGTTCCATTTTCGTTGAGTCTGAATACAAATGGACCGTTTCCGAAGCATTCTTCAAACATTTTTCAGAATTTTTTCTGAAAAAATTGATAAATAAACAATTAGGAAAGATTTCATGTAATAATAATTATCTAACAATAATAAATTTTAAAATTTATACACCTTTTTTGTCAATGTTTTTCAAATTTTTCCTTTTTATATTTCATGTTTTTTATCTCAATTTTTTGATAGGAAAATCATGTTTTCTTAATTTTTATCTCAATTTTTCATATTATTGTTTGACTTAATTTTTTTTATCTTTTTTCAAATCTTGACTTGTCTTCTAAATTTCCCCAGCCTAATTATTATTTTTTATTGATTTTTCAATTTTCCATTTTTTTTTTTTAATTTCAAGTTTTTTATTTTCATTATTTCTGAATTTTGGGTTTTCGTATAAACTAGGAAATAAATGAAAACAGACAAAAGTTATAAAGGGAAAAAGAAAATTGAGAAATAAAAAAAAACATTAATTATTAATAGACATATTTTTCTTATTCCAGGCTCTTGAATGTTACTCCTAGAGAAATTTAGAAAACAAGAAATAGACAAAAATTTCGACAAAAAATATCAAAAAATAGAAAGTGGAAATTCAAAAACAATTGAGACAAAAATTGATAAAAAAAAAAACATTATTTTCCCATCCTAATTTATAGCCAATCAAAAGGCCAAATTAAGCTAATCAAGAGCTGGGAATATTTGAAATTTAAATTTATAAGCAAATCAACAGTTGCGAATTTCCAGAAATTAAATTTTGAAACCAATCAAAATTCGGGAAAATTGAAAAAATTAAATTTTAAAGCCAATCAAAAGCCGAAAAAATTCAAAAAATTGAATTTCAAAGCCAATCAAGAACCGGGAATATTCAAACATTGAATTACAAAACGTCATATTAAGTCAATCAAGAGTCGAGAATATTTAAAAATTGAATTTCAAAGTAAATTAAGAATTGGGAATTTTCGAAAATTGAATTTTAAAGCCAATCAAAATCCGGGAAAATTAGAATAATTGAATTTTAAAGCCAATCAAGAACTGGGAATATTCAAACATTGAATTTTAAAAGAACAAATTAAGCCAATCAAGAGCCGGGAATATTTGAAATTTAAATTTATAAGCAAATCAAGAGTTGGGAATTTCCAGAAATTAAATTTTGAAACCAATCAAAATTCGGGAAAATTGAAAAAATTAAATTTTAAAGCCAATCAAAAGCCGAAAAAATTCAAAAAATTGAATTTCAAAGCCAATCAAGAACCGGGAATATTCAAACATTGAATTTCAAAACGTCATATTAAGTCAATCAAGAGTCGAGAATATTTAAAAATTGAATTTCAAAGTAAATTAAGAATTGGGAATTTTCAAAAATTTAATTTTAAATCCGGGAAAAATTGAAATAATTGAATTTTAGAGCCAATCAAAATCCGGGAAAATTAGAATAATTGAATTTTAAAGCCAATCAAAAACTGGGAATATTCAAACATTGAATTTTAAAAGAACAAATTAAGCCAATCAAGAGCCGGGAATATTTGAAATTTAAATTTATAAGCAAATCAACAGTTGCGAATTTCCAGAAATTAAATTTTGAAACCAATCAAAATTCGGGAAAATTGAAAAAATTAAATTTTAAAGCCAATCAAAAGCCGAAAAAATTCAAAAAATTGAATTTCAAAGCCAATCAAGAACCGGGAATATTCAAACATTGAATTACAAAACGTCATATTAAGTCAATCAAGAGTCGAGAATATTTAAAAATTGAATTTCAAAGTAAATTAAGAATTGGGAATTTTCAAAAATTGAATTTTAAATCCAGAAAAATTGAAATAATTGAATTTTAAAGCCAATCAAAATCCGGGAAAATTGAAATAATTGAATTTTAAAGCCAATCAAGAACCAGGAATATTCAAACATTGAATTTTAAAAGAACAAATTAAGCCAATCAAGAGCCGGGAATATTTGAAATTTAAATTTATAAGCAAATCAATAGTTGCGAATTTCCAGAAATTAAATTTTGAAACCAATCAAAATTCGGGAAAATTGAAAAAATTAAATTTTAAAGCCAATCAAAAGCCGAAAAAATTCAAAAAATTGAATTTCAAAGCCAATCAAGAACCGGGAATATTCAAACATTGAATTTCAAAACGTCATATTAAGTCAATCAAGAGTCGAGAATATTTAAAAATTGAATTTCAAAGTAAATTAAGAATTGGGAATTTTCAAAAATTGAATTTCAAAGCAAATCAAGAGTTAGGAATTTTCAAAAATTGAATTTTGAAACCAATCAAAATCTAGGAAAATTGAAACAATTGAATTTCGAAGCCAATCAAAAGCCGAAAAAATTTGAAAAATTGAATTTTAAAGCCAATCAAGACCAGGGAATATTCAAACATTGAATTTTAAAACGTCAAATTAAACCAATCAAAAGCCGGGAATATTTAAAAGCTGAATTTTAATGCAAATCAAGAGGGGAATTTCCAAAAATTGAATTTGGAAACCAATCAAAATCTGGGAAAATTGAAACAATTGAATTTTGAAGTCAATCAAAAGCCGGGAAAATTGAAAAAAAAATAATTTTTTAGCGAATCAAGAACCGGGAATATCCAAACATTAAATTTTAAAATGTCAAATTATAAATCATTCAAAAGCCGGAAATTTTTGAAAATTGAATTTCAAAGTAAATTAAAAGCCGAGAAAAATTTAATTTGAAATCCAATCAAAATTCGGGAAAATTGAAAAAATTAAATTTTAAAGCCAATCAAAAGCCGAAAAAATTCAAAAAATTGAATTTCAAAGCCAATCAAGAACCGGGAATATTCAAACATTGAATTTCAAAACGTCATATTAAGTCAATCAAGAGTCGAGAATATTTAAAAATTGAATTTCAAAGTAAATTAAGAATAGGGAATTTTCAAAAATTGAATTTTGAAACCAATCAAAATCTAGGAAAATTGAAACAATTGAATTTCGAAGCCAATCAAAAGCCGAAAAATTGAATTTTAAAGCCAATCAAGACCAGGGAATATTCAAACATTGAATTTTAAAACGTCAAATTAAACCAATCAAAAGCCGGGAATATTTAAAAGCTGAATTTTAATGCAAATCAAGAGGGGAATTTCCAAAAATTGAATTTGGAAACCAATCAAAATCTGGGAAAATTGAAACAATTGAATTTTGATGTCAATCAAAAGCCGGGAAAATTGAAAAAAAAATAATTTTTTAGCGAATCAAGAACCGGGAATATCCAAACATTAAATTTTAAAATTTCAAATTATAAATCATTCAAAAGCCGGAAATTTTTGAAAATTGAATTTCAAAGTAAATTAAAAGCCGAGAAAAATTTAATTTGACATCCAATCAAAAGCCGGGAAAATTGAAAAAATTTAATTAGAAAGTCAATCAAGAACCAGGAATAGTGAAACATTGAATTTTAAAATGTCAAATCAAGCCAATTGAGAGCCGGGAATATTTGAAAATTGAATTTTAAAGCAAAGCAAGAAATCATAAATTAATTTGTGACAGTCGACAGATAAACAACTGTCAAGGCTTGAGAATGTTAACATTTGACATAACAAACTCGATGCACCACAAACAAATGTGGCAACAGTGTTCCAATGTTTGAAGTCTCAAGTTTCCGTTGCCAAATTGCAATTTTTGTCCCTGAATTTCAATTCAATAGGTATTTGTTATGGATAAGAGTTAAGGAAAAAATGTCAATATGTATTTCCATTAATATTTGAACAAATTAAATATAAATTTTTTAACAGAAGTTTGATTAATTTTTTCTAAACATAAAATAAAATACCTTTAAGCCCGCATTATATCTGTGTATTTTTTTGTGTATTTCTACATGTACCTGTTTATATATATAAAAAAAAATACACGAATGTAAAGCGAAAATATTAACCGTGTATTTGACACTTTTGACAGAAGAATTCATGAATTTATACATGCATAAATACACGTAGAAATACGGAAAAATACACACATGTAATGCGGGCTTTAAAGTGACTTGAACTTGAAGTGCAATAATAATTTATAATCAGATATCTTTAATTCTTGAGTAAACATAGTCACTTAATAGTAGGACACAATTTTACACTGTTTTAGTTATGACGCCATCTATGTATTAAAAAGCTAAGCTTATTAAAATAAGTTGATTTACACCATCATAATATTTGTACCTTATTGCAAAATTGTTATAAAAAAAATCTAAGACAACTTATTATAAGAGGCGATGTAATGTATTTTTCCATAAAATATATTAACAATTCAAATAAAATTTTATATATAAATTACACTCATCATTTTTATCAACAAGTAAAATCTATAATTAACCACTACAATAAAATTTTAAGAATAAATACCTAAACAATCACTTACCCAACAAACTGTGACAAAAATTCTAATTCATCATTTTATTCAGTAAAGTAAACTCCTATCGAAAAAATATATGGATTTGTGTGCTGAAATTCCAGATTCAGCTGCTACGACGTCAGCAATAGAACTGATACAACTATTTGCTGGAAGAGAGACTATAGACGGCGACATGCGATGCTGAAATGCCACCCCCGCCGCTCCATTCATTTTTTACTTTTTGTCATTGGGCCAGTTTTTTTTTGCAAAAAAGTTTGATTTTTTTTGAAAACAAATTAATTTATATTATAATATAATGAAAAGTTCTAATATACTTGTATGTTTAGCTTATACACACGCAATTCCATCGTTGAGTAAAAAAAAAAGAAAAGTCCCCAAAGGAAGTTCAAAAGGTCTAAATATAGGAATTTATATTTGCCCGTGTGCTAAATATAAACATACGAAATGATCGATTCGTAATATTTCGAGAGACGTCATAATATATCGTCATGACGACATAATATCTTTTCGCAAATCGTTTCGGATTATTATTAAACACGACATGAAAACCGTTTAAAATCGTAGTAGACGATTTGTGGTTTTGTCTTGCAAAGTAATTAGCTTTTCGAGTTCATCATTTACTGCGGTTTAGTTTATATTTAGATTATTTTTTTTTTAAATTTTGCTGATGGTTGTTCTTCGTTCCAGTTTTTCCAGATCGTATCTAAACTTTTTTCCAGCTTGTTCCTCGTTTTAACCCAATCAGGTGCAATCTCGTTGATAGTCAGTAAGCATTGAGCTGCTCAGGCAACACCTCACTATTCCGCTAAAATTTGATTTTTTTGCTAGGGATTTTTAGTAATAGATAAATGACGCGATTGAAACATTAGGCTCTCAGAAGTCAAATTTCGCGCGCCTGCACTTGATTGGCTGACAATAAAATTGGGGAGGGGCTTAGAGGTGGAGTAGTGGGGGCTAACTAGGGGGTGTAGAAGGGGTAATTACCCCCCTCCAGACAAAGAATTTTTTTATACATTTATTAATTACAATAAAATTTCAACAAAAGACAAGTTCTACAAAGTAAAGGATTGAATGCATCGTATGAATATGATAGGCTCACCAGTACCGACGTACCATCGTCACCAAAAGTATCTGGGACACAAATAATGCATAATAATCTCCTGGACTAATTCTACTGTCATTCATTTCAATGCATTTAATTCATAGTTTGACAAATATTTGACAATAAAATTTATATAATAGGACAAGAGCTAATGTGATTCTGTCAGTTAAAGTTATGTTACATTTACGATGTAATACATCAATAAGTAGATGGCAGAAAATCTCGGTTGGTATAATAATATTTAACAATCTTTGAAGTTGCATCAAAATGCTGAGATGTTGAAACAATTTTCTCCCGCCTAAAACATGTTTTGTTACAATGGATTTTAGATAAATAATGTACCTTTACACCGGCAGAAAAATTGAAGTGGTGTACAGATATTTATTTTTAATTTTTCAAAATATCAAAATTTCTCAAATTTGAGATCAATTATTTTCCATCTGCCATTAATTTATATTAAATAAGTTGCTACCAAAAGCTTAAGTTTTGACTGGCAGAAATTGCAGACTGGTACAAGTCCTAATAAACAATGAACAAAATTGCGACAAAAATTGTTTTTCTACAAACGTGTTAAAAATGCAAGGGGTGAGTACCTTTTTGAATATTTGAACTCTAATAACGTAGACATTATCAACAAAGGTAACAAACCCACTTTTATTAACGCCGTCAGACAAGAGGTCTTAGACGTGACTCTCTCTGACATATTTACATCTAACACAATAACCAACTGGCTTGTGTCAAATGAACCCTCCCTGTCGGACCATCAAGCAATAAGGTTCGACCTAGAGGCAGTTATAAACCACTCAGTACAGACAAGAATCCCAAAACTCACCAACTGGGTATTCTTTGTGGAGGGTCTGTGCCTGAGTCTAGATGAACTCCCTTTTGACATAACTACAATAGAAGAGCTAGAGGCATCATCTGACAATCTAACAAATGCGATAAAAGATTCCTATGAGAACAGTTGTCCCGTAAAACAGAAGGCAGTCCACAGGGATGTGCCTTGGTGGAACGGGCAGTTGAGACGTCTGAAACAAGATGCCAGAAAACTGTTCAACAAGGCAAAAACTAACGGCAACTGGGCAGACTATAGAACAGCCCTAGACAAGTACAACCGTGAATTAAGAAAATCAAAAAGGAAATCATGGAGACAATTCTGCGAGGGGATTGACGAATTAGCCCCAGCTCAACGTCTCCAAAAAGTTCTTTCAAAAAACCACTCAAACGGAATTGGTCTGCTTAAAAAGCCAAACGGAGAACACTGTACCGACCATACAGAAAGTCTAGAGGTACTACTACAAACTTACTTTCCAGGTTCGGTAATCGTTGAAGCCCTGAACCAGGTCACTCCGCCTATCGAAGGGCCACAAAGCCCTAACGGCAGGAGCAAAAGGCTGGCTGGGAAAATCTTCACAATGAACAGAATAAAATGGGCGGGATTTTTCTCGCACAACTGCAAAAAGGCTACGAGCACTTAAAAGTACACCTACAAAAGCTCTTTAAGGCAAGCCTGCTCCTAGGGCACATACCGCTATCTTGGAGGGAAGCTAATGTGATATTCATACCAAAAACGGGTCGCCGACCCGAGGACGAACCAAAATCATATCGTCCCATTAGTCTAACCTCCTTTCTCCTTAAGACAATGGAGAAAGCAATCGACCAGTACATCAGAAGCGAAACTCTATTGAGAAGACCGCTCTACTCGAAGCAATTTGCCTATCAGCCAGGCAAATCCACGATAAGTGCTTTACACTGCCTGGTTAAAGACATTGAAAAGACAATCGAGTGCAAAGAGAGCGCTCTCACAGCTTTCATCGACATAGAGGGTGCCTTTGACAACACCTCACATCAATCAATCGCCAGAGCATTATAAGAATGGGATGTTGAAGTTCCAATTGTAAAATTGATAGAGTCGATGCTGAAGCACCGTCACGTTACGGCTGAAATAAACGGAGCATCAGCTACCGCTACCACGGTCAGAGGGTGTCCTCAAGGGGGTGTTCTTTCTCCGCTACTATGGACACTGGTGGTAGACAAAATTCTTACCAGACTGAGTAGTGCTGGATACCAGGTCATAGGTTACGCAGATGACCTAGCCAACGTAATCAAGGGCTAACATGAAGGTATAGTGACAAGCCGAATGCAAAGTGCCCTAAACATCGTTAAAAATTGGAGCGAAGGCGAAGGACTATCCCTAAACGCAAACCAAATAATCCTTGTCCCGTTCACAAGAAAAAGGAAGCTAAATTTGAAAGCCCCGACCCTTAACGGTACACAACTAACATTTTCCAACGAAGTGAAGTACTTAGGAGTCACCCTGGACCAAACCCTCACTTGGAACAAACAGTTAGAGAAAACATGCTCTCAAGCCACATCAGCCATTTGGTCATGCCGAAGACTTGTTGGCAAAACATGGGGGCTAAAGCCAAAGATGGTATTCTGGATCTACCAAACCATAATAAAGCCTATGGTCACATACGCCTCATTGGTGTGGTGGCCCAAAACCCAACAAGTCACCGCTCAGATTAAGCTAAGAAAGGTGCAAAGGCTGATATGTCTAGGAATAACGGGAGCAATGTCAACTTGCCCCACCGCAGCCCTAGAGACGCTACTCAACATGCCTCCACTTCACCTATGTGTGAAAAAGGAGGCAATAACCAGCGCTCACAGGTTATTCCAAATAGACAAGTTCAAGCCTGGCGATCTGAGGGGACATCTGAAAATCGTTGATCTAATAACACTGGAGAATGCCAGCAAACCAAGTGACCACATGATGATCAGATTGGACTTAGAGATCCCCTTCGCAGTGGTAATAAACGACCGCCAATCATGGGAGAATAAAGAACTACCATAAGCAGACAATGCATGTCTGTGGTACACAGATGGATCCAAGCTAATGGTAGGAGCTGGACTGGGCCCTAACTTCAAGCTCTCCAAGGCATTGGGTAAACATCTTACAATATTTCAAGCCGAACTGCTTGCCATAGATATATGTGCACAAGAGTGTCTTAACCAAAGCCTCAAAAGAAAACACATCTTCATACTATCGGACAGCCAAGCTGCCTTAAAAGCCTTAAGGGCTTTCAAATGCACGTCAAAACTAGTCTGGGAGTGTAAACAGACCCTAAAAACACTAGTGACACATAACCAGGTAACGCTGATGTGGCTGCCTGGTCATCGAGGCATAGAAGGAAACGAAGAGGCAGATGGCCTCGCAAAGGAAGGGGCCTCAACACCATACCATGGACCAGAGCCCTACTGTGGCTTAATGAAAAGCCACATCATGGAAGAACTCAACAAATGGGAGAAAGACCAACTGTCATCATATTGGAGGCACACACCGGGACTCAGACAGTCAAAAAGGTTTATTACCCTTTCAGCAAAAAGAGCTGAACAGCTCCTAAGCATGAGCAGACCAGACATCAGATTGGTGGTGGGACTGCTCACAGGACACTGCCCAGTAAAATACCATTTAAGGTTAATGGACAGAGCAGAAGACGATCTCTGCAGATTCTGCTCAGACGCAATAGAAACCGCAGAGCACCTGCTCTGCGAATGTCCAGCCCAATTCTGCAAGAGGCTCAAATTCCTCGAGGGGGCAACACTGTCACCAGAAGAAGTGGGCCAACTGACACCCAGGAAAATAGCTTCCTTCGGCAGAAGTCTACGCTTCCTGGAGACAAATTAAGATGTAGAGTCACGTACAAAATATCTGTAAAGGTAGCAGTGCTGAGCGGCTGAAAAGCCGAAACGACTCCCCCGAAATCTACAATCTACAATCTATACTCCTAAGAAAATAAATATCTATTATATGATGAGCGTTTTTAACCCGTCTGCCATTTGGTTAAGTGAAATGTAGTTATGAGAATATGCATATTTTCAATATGGTAGAAACCGCAATAAGTTACATAAGTTGCACATATGATTGTTAAACTGCAATTTTCTCCCGTCTGCTAACTTAATTGAATAGAGTTACTATCAAACTGAATACCTATCAAAAGGCAAAATGACTGCTTATGTACAGGGTGTTTCAAATTCGAGCCACATCATTGGGATCTCGGAAACGGTAAGTTATAAGTTGCAAAGTTACGTAATTTGATGCTTAACAAAATGCCGCTTTGATATTCAGGATATTCCGAAAACTTCCGGGGATATCCGGAAAAAACCGAAATTTTGCAAAATTGTTTTATTTTTTCCTCACTTTATTTGAAGTGATATTCCAAAAAAAATATGACTCCATTATAGCCACTTTTTCTCCCCTACAAGATGCTACCATCAAATTTAAAATCTGACGTTTCGTCTTTGGGCCATCATCACCTATGACGTATCGCATTTATTCGAAAAAATATTTTTCCTACTTTTTAGTAATTTCCTACCAAAATTCTCTTCTCTGTCTCTCTCTTACAGGGGCGTAGTCACCGGTGTTCCGCATGTTCTGCGGAACACGGGCCCGGTTCTTCATGTCAATATTATTTTTGTCCTACTAAGTAAAAAAACAAAAACATTTTACACACATGACGCTAATTTATATAAAATTAAAAAATATTATATCTACAGGGTGATTCCCAAATGGCGCATAAACTCTCCACTGCGTCATAGGAGAACCTTCAGGGATTCCCAGAAAAATAGTGAAAAAAATCCTTCTCCTAGATTGGTGGTGATATTAAGGAATAAAGTTGAGAAGTCAACTTCTTTATATCCAATTTGTTTTGAAACTGCAATATTCCCTATAAAGTTTCGGGGTTCCAGAGGTCTTTTATTAATCTATGACAAACAAAAAAGATCACATCAGTCATCAGTTACCTACATTCTACCTTTTAAAATGAATTTTGCAAACTGTAAAATGTCTACCTCTAAGATGTTGCCAATTTTACTACTCCGTGTTCTTCTAATAACTTTGTTGAGAGTAACTTTATATTATTTTAAGTTTTTTTTTTCTGGGGATCCTTGAAGGATCCCCACGACGTAGTGGAGAACTTATGGAATCAGCCTGTATATCTAAGGTCGTAAAGACGTCATTTCTTACATTCTTATGTAGACTTATAATTATTTCTCTTATTTTATAAGGGTATTTCTGGAAAGAGAATGTACATGAAATATGTCTTGAATTTTCCGCAGAATCCAGAAATATCATAACATACAGAGGGTACGATTTAAAAAAAATAAAGTTGATAATGGTACACCTGTTCTTGGAACAACCTATATAGAAAAATCTCAAGCAAAAAAACAAAATCGATGTGTCCAAGCGTTTTTCCCAAAACGCCTTCATTTATTTTATATTGAATAGAATATGTTCCATACTTTAGGTTCAACTCGAGGTTCACCCTGTATATTTCAAAAAAATATACCGTGTGTCCCGATTTCCCAGTGTCCCCAGTTATTATTAATGCTATTTTATTCAAATTTTGAAAAATGAACTATTTGACATAGTGAACATTTTTATTTTCCATTGGCGTGCGGTGTTGGGGGGTAAACAGGGGTTGTATTTTTGGGAAAAAGATATTAGGGATTATTTAAGATAATTTTTTTTATCAGATTAGGAATCAACATACAGTCACCACCAAAATTTGAATAAAATCGCATTATTAATAACTGAGATATCGCCGGGGTGTATTCATGAAAAGCGGGACTCTGTATATTTCTCTCATTTTTCAATTTTTTTTATCTCGCTGGAGTAGGGCCTAGGGGCCCGATAAAATTTTTGAACACGGGCCCAGATTATCGTCTACGTCACTGCTCTCTTACACATTTGGTTCTTATGGAAGGTACCAATAATATAAATTTTTTGAATTGGTTGAGTTTTGGTATAGATAATTCCTAACAAAAAGTATGTAGGATTTTTAGAACGATAGAATGTACTGAAATATAGGGTGTTCCATTTAAAAATAATAAAGTTCCGTCGCATACTCCATTTACAGAGCACCCTGTATATTTAAAAATATTTTTAAGTAATGCACCTCAAAGAATCAAACAACTTTGTTTTTTTTTTTTTTTTTCTTGCATCACCCTGTAAGAAGATATCGTCCGATATTGCACTAAGTGGACAACTATTTTAACGGCATCGGGATACATTTTTGCCCCAAGCGTGTTTTTTAAACGACTTTCGAGTGCAAATTTGGGCGTGGCATCCCAGTGGCGGTACTTTCTGACACTTGATAATTTTCCTGTCATCTATTACCCCCCCCCCCCCAGAAAATCATGTATGGACCGTCACTGGCACAATGCCTACTGAAAAGATTCAGTAAAAGATTTTAAAGTTAATGTCAATGCATGCATTAAGAAAAATGAGAACCAATAAATTTCTAATTGTAATGTTTTTGAGTTCAACTTCATTCGTGTTTTACTCGGTTTTATTCCGTTATGTAATCACTCTTGGTTGGCACTTAGAACATTTTAAAATTCGTACCTAAATAAATCACTTTTCAGATTTGCATATTTTCCCAACGTAAAACGACATGAAAACCATCGAAATCCTAGACGATTGTCGTTTGTCTTGTAAAGTAATTAGCTTTTCGAGTCCCATTGCGGTTGTTAAAAGTTTAAATTTAGATTAATATTGCTGATGGGAAAGGCAGAGTTCTGTTTTCGCAATTGTATCCTACCTTATCTGCTTCTTTGTCTAACTAACTATTAAAGGACTTGAAATGTCATTTTCAAATTAAACTAAAAACAAGTTTAAAATGTCTTATTTAAGAAAATTTAATATTTATAATCATTATTAATTAATTATTTAAAAACTTTTTAATAAATTTCAAGCAAAAAAAAAACATATTTTTTCTATTTAAGATGTGGCAACGTCGCTTCGCTTTCAATATCATTTGCCACTTTTGACAGTCGGCCATTTTGAATGACAACGTTTTCGTTTTTATTCAGTTTTTCATTGAATTCCAGAGCTGTTTTGATCGGGAAAACCGATTAAAAGTGCGAGGCTTTGAATTTCCTTCATTTTCTGCCGCTTTTCAATGGGGTAAGTAACGAAAACTTTAATTTTATCAAGTAGGCTATAAATAGTTAGAATGTGTCATTTTTGTTGGTTTTCTTTGAATTTTCCGCTTTTTCAGGGCGTTTTTTATCGGAAAAAGATGGTTTCAGGTGCGGGGCTTGGAATTTGCATATTTTTCTGCCACTTGTCTAAAATACCAAGCACTGCTGCTCTTAAAAATGTATCCTATTTTATCTCCTTCTTTGTCTTATTACTACTATTCCTAATCACTGTTCTTATTTTATTTTTTTTCAAAAATGCAATCAAATTAACATTGAAAATGTAAGTTTGGTACTTTTCCAGGCTGTAAATTTATCGGAAAATGAGGAAAAGCATTCAGTTTGAAATTGTAATTGTGGCAACATCGCTTTCAATCGAATAGGCCTTGTAATGTAATAAATGTCATTTGCCACTTTTGACAGTCGGCCATTTTGAGTGTCTTTATTCAGTTTTTTTGAAAAACGCGTCACGGAAAAATTGCGTTACTTGAGAGAAAAAAAAAGATACAACGTGAAGAGATTGAGAAAGACAACTATTGATTAACACAAACCAAGGATTATAAGCGAAAAGCGGATTGCCTATACATATATTGACACAAAGCAAGGATTATAAGCGTAAAGAGGATTGCCTATTATTGACAAGCGTCGACAACATTGTGACGTCACTACAGATACACGTTTCCTTTTTGTTATACTATTATCACTGTGTTTTGTGTGGCGACAGCGGCAGTAAATTCGTCGCCAAGATTGCCTGCTCCACTAATCCGATATGTAAATTGTTCGCGGGGTTTCAATTAGAGCAGGGCTTTATCGATATTCGTAGTTATCGATACGAAATCTTTTCTCCTTTTTCATATTAATATTAATCATCAATGAGAAAATATCGATATTTTCCATACGATATTTGTAACTTTTTGATTTGAAGAGGCTATTTACTTATAGTAAATACTCACAGAAAAAGAAGCAAAATCATCTTAGATTCTGATGCGTATACAGGGTGTCCACTTAATACGATATCGTGACGATATTTGTTTACAGGGTGATGTAAGAGCCTGAGCGAACTCAAAAATGGACCAGTACATATATAGAGGAAATTTTGGTAGAAATATTGAGCAGAGACGAAGAGAAGCCAGTATATTGATGAATTTTCTTAAAGGGGGAGGGGTTTGACTTTAAAATACAACTTGCCTTTAGAAAATAAAGAAAAAAAAAGGTGCAGCGCCGTATACGTGATAGAAGTGAAACTTCTTAAAAACTACCCCCTCTCATACAACTTTTCGAGTTAGCGTATAAGTCCGGATAAAGACGAAGGGAAACGCACATCTGTAGTGACATTACAAGGGTATCGGTGCTTGACAATAATAGACAATCCTCCTTGTGATTATAATCCTTGATTTGTGGTAATCAATGGCTATTTTTCTCCGTCTTAAATATCAAGTTTACTTTGAGATCCAATTGTCCAGAAAGAATTCGAGTTATCAGAATCAATTTAGTATGGATTTATAGAGAATTTAATGCTCTTTCCAACCATATATAATTTGATTTGATTTGTTCAAATTTCTTTGCAGATATTGGCCATTATTCCTAACCTTGTCAAGATTTGAAAAAAATTCCAGAACGAAAATTGAGATTTTTTAGCGTTTTGAAATCGCCATTTTAAAAGTGATGTTAGAATTTTTTTCGATTAATTTAAACTTGCTGAATCAATAATTGAAAAAGTCAAAATTTCGAAAATATGAAAAATAAAAATTTCGAGTTTTCGATTGGTTTAACTGAAACCCCCCATAAGCAACGCCACTGGCCAAACAAGATACATGTTGCCAACTTGAAAAATAACCGGCCAATAGCAACAAGAGCCTGGAATAAACAGAAATTGAAATATAAAAAGGGAAACACATATAAATATATCAAAAGAACAAATACAAATTTATATAAAAATCAAAGGACCTCACACACCACTTATGGGTATTTGGTTTTCTGTCAAACAAATGAAATTTGTATGTTAATGAAGTAAAATTTTAATACATTACGAGGGATGTTTATAAAGTGTATGCCATTGTTAAAAATATTCAAAATTAATGAAATTTCAAAATGACCAGAAATTGCCATTTTTCAAAAAATTTTCACCAATCACCAGATTTTTCATAAAATTACCAAATCTGGTGAAATTTCACTAGACCTGGCATCACTGACGCTCCCGTGTATTATGTCAACCTGCTACGGCCTGTCAACTACGAGATGACAAGGCTCATAACGCAATAGCACCCGACCGGGAGCATCCGCGCGATCCCTGTGCTATTTTATTGTATTTACGAAAATTTCAAGATATCCTCATAAAGCCTGTGTAGATCAAATCTCAAGCCCCCCATTATGCCAAAGCAGCAGTAATGACGTAGGCAACGTGTCGTTTCTCATCACAGGTTATGATTCCGCGGGCTTTTGCTTTGCTTCATGCATACTTGGTTTTAGTACATTAATTAACATCCTAAAATAACGCCTTTTTAGTTTGTATTTTTCTCTTTGATTATTATGTTAATCAAATTATTACTTATTATTCATCAGAAATGTATATTCTAAACTATAACCGCTGGCGCAAACAGCTGAAGACGTATTTGATGACGTCGTCAATGGTGCTTTACAATGTGGCTGCGATTCCCAAAAACGAGGCCGATAAGCAATTCTGTGTAGTAGTGTGTAAAAATTATCTTTGAGCTCGAATTGCCAATTAGTTTACCCATTTCTAATGAAATAAAATACAAGATGGCGCTTGAATAAAACATAAGATGGTGCTCGAATTATAAGCAATCCATTTCAAATAATTTTTCAGCTACGACATTTCAAGTTTATTAAATGTAAAATTGTGATTATTTCCGGCTCTTGAATGACTGTGTTGATTTCGCCAGTTTGAACTTCAAATAATAAAAATTTCCTGTAAAAATCTAAGGAAATAAACTACAAAATGGCTCTTGGACATGCTCTTCTTCTCGTTAAAAAAAAGAATAGGGTGAGTTGACGTTCTGTATATGCAATATGGCGCCGTGGATATAACAAAACAGCTTCACATTTAATTCCAATTGAATGGGAATTGAATGTGAATGTATCTTTACGGTCTCAAGTTTATTATGCCCACGTCGCCATCTTGATTGAATTATTAGCTGATTTGAATTGTCTATTTAGTTTAAATGTTAGTAACGAAATAAGATTTAAAATGACGTTTGAATAAAATCATAAGATGGGACTTGAATTATGAACTTTCCAGTCCATCTCGAATAATTTTTCAGCTACGGAGTTTCAAGTTTATATAATGTAAAGTTGTGATTATTTCCGGCTCTTAAATGACTGTGTCAGTTTTGCCATTTCGAACTTGAATAAATAAAAGTCTAACCTACAAAATGGCGTTTGATTAAGTTCTTTATTCCGAATATTAGAGAAAAGCAAACCATTACTAAATGAAGTAAGCTAGAAAATGGCGTTCTAATAAGTCACAAAATAACGCTAGAATTATGAAGTCTCGATTTCAAATGATTTTTCAGCTACGGCATTTCAAGTTCATAACATATAAAAGTTGTGTTTATTTCCAGCTCTAGAACACATACATATATACTAACGTATGCCGCTCAAAGACGACTGCGCATCTTTATGCGCATCGGATTAAAAGAAGATAAAAGAATCGGCTATTTTGACCTATGCTATGAAATAATATAGCGAATTCCATTGGTAGAACCAGTGCAGAAAAAATGTATTTTTATCTCTTTCTTATACAAGCTGGTAGAAAAAGACACGAATACACTCAGTGCGCACTAACCCTTCCAATGGAATTCGCTATTAAAGTTACAGATTACTGTAATATAGTCCTGCGTTATTGACATTTGACAATGTGATTTGACATTAATTTTAAATAATTGTTTATTGTTTTGTTTATAAATATTATATTGATTGTGGTTTTCAATTGGTTTTATGTCTTAACCGTATTTTTTCGAAGTTGGATTATAAAGTGTATGTATAGAATTTTGAAAACATTATTCTGAGGTGCTCGACACCTAAATTTATAACAATATTATTTATAAAGATGTCATTTCTGAAATTCCCGCTAAAAATATAGGTCAAAATGACAGCCTCCTATGTTACACTGGTCGGTCGTCGCACTTTAGCGGTATACGTTAATATATAAGTAGGTAGGTATGTGCTCTAAAATGACTGTGTCAATTTTGCTATTTTGATCTTTAATTAACAGAAATCTAATAAAATAAGCTACAAAATGGCGCTGGACAGTCTCTTTTTTTCCTAAAAAGAAACAATATGGCGATTTGACGTTTTGTTTATTTAATATGGAGTCGTGGGCATAACAAACTCAACAATTGTAAAGATAGCTTTACATTTAACTCAATTTAACTGCAATTTGAATGGGAATTGAAAGTAAACGTACCTTTACGGTTTCAAGTTTGTTATGCTATCTTGAATTACTTAACTGGTTCGAATTGCCTAATTAGTTTAACTTTTACTAATGAAATAAGATGCAAATATGGCGTTAAAATAAATTGTAAAATGGCGCTTGAATTATGAGCTCTCCATCTCGAATAATTTTTAAGCTACGGCGTTTCTATTTCATAAAATTTAACGTTGTGATTATTCCCGGCTCTTGAATTACTTTGTCGATTTCACCATTTTGAACTTCAATTATAAAAATCTAATGCAATAATCTACAAAATGGCGGTTGAATATGTTCTTTTTTTCATGGAGAGAAACAATAGCGATTTTACGTTCTGTTTATTCAATATGGCGTAGTCATTCGCACAAGGATAATACACATTACTACTACAGGATAGCCTATCCTTATAAGGCCTGTGTAGATCAAATCTCAAGCCACTCACCATTTTGAAGCACCAGTGATGACGTAGGCAGCATGTTGTTTCTCGTCTTGACGTAGATTGTCTGCATTACAGGTTATGATTCCGCGAGCCTTTGCTTTGCTTTATGCATACTTGGTTTTAGTACATCAATTAGCATTCTAAAACAACGCTTTTTTAGTTTGCATCTTTGTTTATTATGTTAATCATATGTCATATGTTATTATATCAATCAAAATTAAATAATAGGTACTTTTTTTTTATGAGAAATGTATATTCTAAACTGGGACATCATCTGGCGCAAACAACTGACGACGTATTTGATGGCGTCTTCAATGGTGTTACACAATATGGCCGCAATGCCCAAAAACGAGGCCGATAAGCAATCTTATATAGTAGTATTATCCTTGATTTAAAATTAGCAAGAGGTAAGCCCCAGCCCCAAAATGGCAGCGAGACCTCTATTGTCGTCACTATTTGTAAAGGTTTATAGTCACTGTGATACCGTTCGCAATTGTATCTTACCTTATCTCCTTCTTTGTCTTACTCACATAGGCCTTGGAATGTCATTTTCATTGAAATTAAACTAAAAACAAGTTTCCAATGCCTTATTTCGGGAATTCTAATATTTATAATCATTTATTAATTAGTTATTTAACAGCTTTTAAATAAATTTGAAGCAAAAAAAAAAACATATTTTCTTTATTTGAGATGTGCAACATCGCTTTGAATAACGATTACCACATTTGACAGTCGGCCATTTTGAATGACACGTTTCCGTTTTTATCCAGTTTTTTTTCTCAAATTTTCCACTCTTCCAGGACCGATTTAAAGTGCGGGGCTTTGAATTTTTCTGTCGTTTTCTGCCAAAAATGTCCGCTTTTCAATGGGGTAAGTAACGGAAACTTTAGTTTTATCAAGCAGGATTTCAAATGTCATTTTCGTTGGCTTTTCTTTGGATTTTACGCTTTTCCAGGGTCTTTTTAATCGGAAAAAGATATTATTAAGTGCAGGGCTTTGAATTTGTATCTTTTTCTGCCACTTATTGTCTAAAATATCAAGCACTTAAATTGTATCCAGTAGGATACAATTTAAGTGTACAGTGTACAGACAAAGTATTGTCTCACTCATTTATAATGGCATTTGCTGCTTTTGAAAATGTATCCTATTTTAACTCCACTATAATCATTGTTTTTTTTATTATTCAAAAATACAATCAAGTTAACATTGAAAATGGAAATTTGTCATTTTTTCAGGCTGCAAATTCATCGGAAAATGAGGAAAAACATTCGGTTTTGAGATTGTGATTGTAGCAACATCGCTTTCAATCAAGTAGCTCTTGTAATAAATGTCATTTGCCACTTTTGACCGTCGGCCATTTTGAGTGTGTATCCAGTTTTTCGTCAAATTTTTCCGCTTTTCCAGGGCCTTTTCAGTCGAGAAAACTGATTCGCTTCGGATTTTCTTCATTTTCTGGAAAAAATTCCACCTTTCAAATGCCAAAATTAAGAGCGAAGGGTAAGTGAGAAAAATTTATTAAAAACAACCTTTTTTTGGGAAATTTTAGGTTTTAAAATCATTATTAATTAACTGTTTAACGGCTTTTCCATTAAATTACCCATTTAAATTGATTTGTTTTAAAGTGGCAACACCGCTATTATTGTGGCCAACTTCACTCAGGTTTCAATCGAGTAGGCCTTGGAATGTCATTTATAAAACCTGATAGTGACATTTGACATAAGGCCATTTGGAGTGACGCATTTTCGTTTTTGTCCCGGTTTTTCCCGGAATTTTTCAGTTTTCCGGGACTTTTTCAGCGAGAAAAAGTGGGAAACTTTGGATTCGCGGCATTTCCTGCCAAAAATCTCCAGTTTTCAGAAGGGGTAAGTGAAAGCCATTCCCAAATGCTGCTGAAGAGTATTTTGGCACGTTCTAAACGGTTGATGGAAGTTCTAAAGTACGTATACATATAGATAAATTAGAATGACTAAGTTTTTGGAAAATGTAAAAGTGGCCCATTGTTAATATTATAATTATAATATCACTGCTTTTAGTTAAATAGAATAATTCTCCATAATAAAACTCTTAGAACAAACTTTCAATAAACTCTTTATTCATAATACCTTTTTGTCGATAATGATAATTTATTTTTATACAGAAACAGAAAAACGATGCATGAGATTCAAGAAACAATCCTCCTACTAAAAGAAAAGAGAAAAAAAACAATAATAAAATGGCACAAAAAATAATAATATTTACAAACAAGAATTTATATAACAAATATTACATGAGCAAAACAAATAATAAGCTTCAATTAACTACCTATAGAAGAATAAAAACTCTATATATGGCTTATAAAGAATTGTTGAAACTTAAGCTCAAATTATTTCGATAGTTAGTTAACTTGATTTTTGAAAAATGACCTTAAAACTAAAATGTAGCTACAATATATTTATGTGCAATTATGCAATTAGCTAAAAGAAAAAAATTAAAAAGCACTGGCGCATTATTATTGTCCCTAAATCCAACCAATAGCGTGAATATTTATTTAAATAGAGCATTTTGTTTAAAGCGAAATTATTTAAGTTCAACGGGCGTGGTTTTTGCAGAAAGGACGTCCGCCCTTGGCAAAGAAGCTCTGTCCTTCGAGATTCTTTTTGCACATCTGAAAATTAGTCAATGTGAATGTGATTAACGCCATCTGTTGTATGAAATATTTACTGTGCAATTGAAGCATTGACTGTGGTAGTTGTTGTTTAAGGCTTCAACCCAACGGTCACCAGCTTCAACTGGGAATCCGCAAGCGAAACATTTGGTTGTAAAGAGTTCGTTCCAATCTGAAAGCATGAAAATAAAAGCATTTTTGTATTTCGAAGGAAAAAACAATGCTTACCAGCGTCACAATAAGGATTGCCATCTTCCAAAAAGAAAGGATTGTTACCGAACAATTTGCCGCAGTAGACGCAATTGAAGCATTCCGGATGGAAGTTTTTGCCGATGGCTTTCAAACAATCCTGAAAGATTGGAATTTGAAATTGAGAGCAAACACACGTAGATATACAAGGCCATTAAATGTTTTCAATATGGTTAACTTGGTCGCCCGATGACGTCACTTTGGTTGCAAAACCGGCCTGTGTCTCTACTAGCAAGGATTTTGATTATTTATTTCAAATTATCAACATTTATAAACCAATTTCAATCAATAACAAGAATAGAAGCAAACACAATAATTAAATGAAAAATACAAAACAAAGAAGAATTTTTCATAAGATTTGGAGTGTCGGTTCTGCAAAGGAACCGCTAGTGGGTTTCAATATGGCCAACTGGGTCACCCAATGACGTCACTTTGGTTGCAGAACCGACACTGTGTCTTTACTAACAAGAATTTGGATTATTTATTTCAAATTATCAACGTTAATAAACCAATTCCAATAAATAACTTCCGAAATAATAACACAGTAATTAAATGAAAAATACAAAATAAAGAAGAAATTTTTATAAGATTCAAAATGTCGGTTCTGCAAAGGAAGCGCTAGAGAGTTTCAATATGGCGAACTGGGTCGCCCAATGACGTCACTTTGGTTGCAGAATCGGCACTATGTCTTTATAAGCAAGGATTTTGATTTTATTTATTCCAAATTATCAACAATAATAAATCAATTTCAATCAAGAACTTCCGAAATACAGTATTTAAATAAAAAATACAAAATAAAGAAACATTTTTTATAGGATTTACAATGTCGGTTCTGCAAAGGAAGTGCTAGAGGGTTTCAATATGGCCAACTGGGTCGCCCAATGACGTCACTTTGGTTGCAAAACCGGCACTGTGTTTCTACTAACCAAAATTTTAACAACAAAATGGCGGATTTAGATTAGCAACATTCTCATTGAGTTATTATTCCCAGCTCTTGAATTCGAATCGAAAGCCGGAAATAATCAAAAATTAATTTTGAACAATAATAGCAAAGAATATAAAAATTTTGAAACTTATCAACCAATCAAACCTAGTTGGACGCCATTTTGAAATTCTTCATTGACATACCAGGCTCCTAAAGTTAATAGGTTGTCTAGTAATGGTAAACAGATGACGTCATCAGGAAGATTTAATGAAGATTTACATTATGTTTAGATATTCCAGATGACGTCATAAAAGTTATCAGACAACTTACCTCTTTAAAACAACCTTGAAACCAAATATAAATAACAAAATGGCGGATTTTTAATAACAACATTTTGAGAAGATTGTAGGCCTCAACATAATACAAATCTCCATAAGGCACCTTAGATGACATCATCAAGCTACCCCCTACCAAACAATCTATTAACTTAGCTTTCTCGCCGCTGGATAATTTTCAACTGGGTCGGCCAGTGACGTCACTTTGGTTGCAGAACCGGCACTATGTCTTTACTGACTTTACTAGCAAGGATTTTGATTTTATTTATTCCAAATTATCAACATTAATAAATCAATTTCAATCAAGAACTTCCGAAATACAGTATTTAAATAAAAAGTACAAAATAAAGAAAAAAAATTTATAGGATTTACAATGTCGATTCTGCAAAGGAAGTGCTAGAGGGTTTCAATATGGCCAAGTGGGTCGCCCAATGACGTCACTTTGGTTGCAGAACCGGCACTGCGTTTCTACTAACCAAGATTTTAATAACAAAATGGCGGATTTAGATAAGCAACATTCTCATTGAGTTATTATGCCCGGCTCTTGGATTCGAATCAAACCTCGGGAATAATCAAATTTAATTCTGACCAATAATAACAAAGAATATAAAAATTTTGAAACTTATCAACCAATCAAACCTAGTTGGACGCCATTTTGAGATTCTTCATTGACATACCAGACTCCTAAAGTTATCTGGTAATGGTCAACATATGACGTCATCAGGAAGATCTAATGGAGATTTACATTACCATGTTTAGGTATTCCAGATGACGTCATAAAAGTTATCAGAAAATCTACCTCTTTTAAACAACCTCGAAACTAAATATAAATAATAAAATGGCGAATTTTTAATAACAACATTTATAAAAGGTTGTAGGCCTCAACATAATACAAATCTCCATAAGGCACCTTAGATGACGTCATCAAGTTACCCCTTACCAGACAACCCTAGTTTAGTTGCCTTGGCGCAGGTTAATTTCCAACTGGGTCTCCCGATGACGTCATTCTTTACAAACATCTACTTACACTAGGTTAACCTCGAACTCAACTCACCCCTTTGATTTTCCCGTTGCACTTGGAACAGCTCGGAGCCAAATACTGTTCGAAACAGTACTCGCAATAGAGCTGTCCGCGTTCTTCAACAAATCCCAAATCTTGTAGAGGACGTTTGCAGGACGGAGTGGCGCAAACGAAATGTTGCGGACACCAGATTTTTCCCAAGGCGGTTATAAACGGTCCCCTATTAATTTTGAATATTAGAACATTAGGTTATGGGCCCAGTAAGTCAAACAAACACTGCAAACCAATTACCTGGAAATTTCCAAGTTACATTTACAACAAACCGGCACTCGTTTCCTAGTGAAATCCTCCATATTATTATTATCATTGCTGCTGAAACTTTTGATAATTTTGTTCCTGAATTCTTTACGATTGTCATTAACAAATGTCAAATGGTCAGGCAATGAACTGTCATTTGCGATTTTACTATTATTGATCCTGTCACTTGTCATTTTATTATTATTGATCGGTATGACAAGTTCGGATTTGACACGTTTGACGTTGTTCTCGACGACAGTGTTGACGTTGCTGACGATAAAATTCAAACGGGGACTTTGCGTTTCGGACATGTGGACGCTCTTCAGTTTCGGTATCAGGCCCTTGTTGATTTCGTCGATGATTTTTTCTTTGGATGAGGAGGAGTGGGAGGATGAGTGTGAAGAGGAGTGGGAGGAGTAGTCGGATTTGGGTGAAGAACCGGTCGAATCCAAGGAGGAGGAGAAGTTTTGGTGGGGGATGTTGATGTTGATTTGACTGTAAACGGGAACAGTAGGAGGGGAAGGGGGTGGGGGGAGTTGGTGACAAATTTCGTCCAAATCGGTGACGATGGATGACGAATTAAAATTTTCTAAAAATAAAAACACAAACATGCACAAAAAAAAACACAAAAATAATATCAAGCGCTGTCAAATTTAGTTAATTTCTCTACGCTGTCATTTTGACAGCTGTCAAAAATAATTGTCTAAAAATAACTGAACAAAAAAAAATGTCAGTTGCCAAATACTGGCATTTTGTCAAAAAACATTCAAAACTGATTTGACGTTTCTCTATAATTGAGTACTTTTTGACAGCTGTCTAAGTATAAATTAGTCATTTGACAACTGCTCAATATGTCAATTGTCAGAAAATTCAATTTAAAATTATATTGTCAAATAATAACATTTATGGGAAAACAATTGATTTCAAGTTTAAAAAAGGGAATCTTGCATTTTAGGTACGTCTTTTGTATAAAAACGAGTAAAAGTCAATAAATCTTGACAGTTCAGCGTCAAATTCGATTGTTTGGAACCGGAAAATTGTTGACACTTGTCAAAATTGAATTTTATAGTTGGATATTCAATGAACTTGTTAAAAAGTTGTTAACTGTCAAATAATATTATGTATTTTGACAGTAAGAAATGAAAAGCCGCAAGAGAAATTTTTTTAGATATTTTACGTCTTTTGCATGAAATTAAATGTATAACTGTCAAGTCAAGTCCATTTTGACAATTGTCATAGTCAAATGAATGGTGGACATTTTGTTTTCTATTTCAGAAATTAGCAGTTAGCAGCCTTGCGTCTTCTATCTCTTTTCATTTTTTGAAAAAATTGAAACAGAAAGATGCAAATTGACGTTTTTGACGCGGCTGTCAGTAAACAAAGTTTTAAAATTGTTATTTTCGATTTTTGAAATACCAAAATGGCTGAAGTTCAACTAAAAGTTATTTGATTTGTTTTGGATTTCAGGAATTTGCAGTTGGCAGCCTTGTGCCTTCTATCTCTTTTCATTTTTTGAATAAGTTGAAACAGAGAGAAGCAAATTGACGTTTTTGACGCAGCTGTCAATAAACAAAGTTTTAAAATTGTTATTTTTGATTTTTGAAATACCAAAATGGCTGAAGTTCAACTAAAAGTTATTTGATTTGTTTTGGATTTCAGAAATTTGCAGTTGGCAGCCTTGTGCCTTCTATCTCTTTTCATTTTTTGGATAAGTTGAAACAGAGAGAAACAAATTGACGTTTTTGACGTAGCTGTCAATAAACAAAGTTTAAAAATTGTTATTTTCGATTTTTGAAATACCAAAATGGCTGAAGTTCAACTAAAAGTTATTTGATTTGTTTTGGATTTCAGGAATTTGCAGTTGGCAGCCTTGTGCCTTCTATCTCTTTTCATTATTTGGATAAGTTGAAACAGAGAGAAGCAAATTGACGTTTTTGACGCAGCTGTCAATAAACAAAGTTGTAAAATTGTTATTTTCGATTTTTGAGATACCAAAATGGCTGAAGTTCAACTAAAAGTTATTTGATTTGCTTTCGATTTAAATTTGCAGTTGGCAGCTTTCTTGTGTCTTCTGTTTCTTTTTATTTTATGTATAAATTGAGATAGAAAGAAGCAAATTGACGTTTTTAACGCAGCTGTCAATAAACGAAGTTGCAAAATTATTTTTTTTGAAACCGCAAAATGGCTGGAATTCAACTAATACTCATCTGATCTGTTTTGGATTTTATCTATCTTTTTTAATTGTTTTTATAAATTGAGACAGAAAAAATCAAATTGACGTTTTTAAGAAAAAAATAAAAACACTACAAAATCAGACAAACAAGAACAACAACAACAACAACAACAACAACAACAACAACAACAACAACAACAATAACAGCAACAACAACAAATTAAAAAGCACAAAATCAAACTAAAAACACAACAAAATCAGACAAACAACAAAAACACACAAAAAATCAACCTCATCCTAACCTTATCTGACCGTGACACTGTCCGCATAGAGCCGCCCTCCCACCTGGCAACGCCGCCGTGTTCAACAACCCTCTGCCCCTTTTAGGGGCGGCCGTCACTCCACCAGTTTGCCGTCCCGCTCCCGCACCTGTATCGGGATTAGGAACAGGATTCACATTGTCACTAGGATTTCGACAAGAAGGCGCATTCACACTGTACTTGTTAAGAGTGTTTGGAGGAATCGATGTACGAATTGGAGGAACTGGAGGAGGAATTGGAGCAATTGGAGTAGGAATTGGAGTAGTTTGAGGTTGTTTTTGACGCTGTTCTACAGCTTTTAAGCTGGGAATTGGAGCATGATGTGGATCAGTAATGTGAAACGATTGAGGGCTAAATGTTTCAACTCCAGATAAGTTGGCTCTTTCAAAGGCTCTGGTTTGGATTTGGATGTTTTGCTCCTTGTGGCTGCGTTCAAACTCTTCACTTACTATTTTTCTGCGTTGGATTTGCACCCCTCCACTTTGCATTTCTACTGATTGACTTTGGGATTGTCTAGAAGCTTCTAGATGCTGTTGATGATTTTGTTCCTGGATATCTTTTCTCATTGCGCCATCTATTTGAGTTTGGTTTCTTTGGATGTCGCATATTTGTTGTTGCACTGTTCCAGATTGAACAGTGAATTGGTCGCTAGGATAAGCAACGTTTTGGCTGTAGCTGTCCCTCCTACAAAAGTCTAAACCTTTTTGTTGTTCTACAACATCTCTTTGGCTTTTGTATTCTGGAATATAAGTCTTCAAGCTTTCCTTGGCCAGTTCGATTTTGGAATCTTGAGGAGTTGGTAGAGGTTGCTTGGATTTTAAAGGATTTGGTATTTCAGGTAGAGGTGAAGGACTTCTGGTCATTCCTGGATGTGGACTCGGGGATCTGGAAACTTCTGGATGAGTTGGGTCGAAAAGGTTGGTTGCAATAGCGGCATGAAAGTGTGGGACCAAATTGTCTTGGTAGTATGGTAATAGAGCAGGGGCCTTGTTGATCATGCTGGGAGTAATAGAGCGGGGTCTTGGTGAGAAAGTTTTGGAGCAAGGTTTGTCGTCTAGGATTGGTTGGAAGTTGTTTGAAGGTTCAATTTTGATAATCGGTTTAGTAATTGTTTGCTCCTTCTTCACTTCTGTTAGTTGTTCTCTTTCTGGTTTAGTAATTCTCTGTTCCTCTGCTTGTTGTTCTCTTTCCTTCTTCTGTAACTCAATCCTTTCTTCAGCTCTTCTTTTACGTTCCATCAAAATCAAATCAGCTTCAGCTGTTGCTTGCAAATCTTTCTGATAACTGGGCAAAGTTTCAGGTTTCTTTAAACCAGCTGGTTTATGGGTTTTCACTTGTACAACTTCTTCGGCTTGTTTCTGGATTGTTTTCGACTCTTTAACTTCAACATTTTTAGTTTTTTGTTGCTGCTCTTGAATCATTCTAACACACGCTGGTCTTTCTTCAACAGTCGCAATATAAGAAATCGGAGTTTGTGGTTTTGGAGGTGGAGTTGGAACTGGAGGAGTTGTATTGACTTCAACGGAAAACTGCGAATGATCGGTTTTGTTTTTGAACGAGCAACTGAATCCTTGGAAAATTGGAGCAAAATTATTTACAGTTGCTGTTATAGCTTCTGGATCTTGAACAACAGCATTTACAGTTTCCTGTTTTGGAGCAAAATTATTTACAATTGTTGTTATAGCTTCTTGATTTTGAACAACAGTTTCCTGTTTTTCAACTATAGTGTTTTGAGTAGCTTCAAACGACTCAGTAGATCTGATCCGTTCTTCAATGACACTTGGAGCATAATAACTTGGAGGCTTTGGTTCTTGTTTGTTCATTTGAAATGAAGCTGGTAACTCTTCAGGCTTCACATGTACTTCAAATTTTTTAACTTCATGCATATTATGAGTTTCTTCACTAATAGAAGAGGAAAATTCACTTATCAAAGGAGTATAAGGTCGATCTGGAGCAGTCATTAAAGCACTCCTCATATCCAACTTCTCACTAGGCTTTGGTAATTCATCCAGAAGCTGATCCAAAGGATCTTTTGGTTTCTTTTTGACTTGAGGCACCGGACTCACTCCTGTTGGAGTAAAAGGCCTTTCTGGAGCAATTTCCAAAGCCTTAACAAATGGACTATAAGGTTTTGGAATCGGCAATTTCTCCTCTTTTTTAGCTTCTTCACATTCCTCTCTTTTCACAGGAATAATAGGATGTTCAGGAGGAAAATAAGGCTCAGTCATTTCTGGAAGAGGCACAAAATCCAACGAGGACGCAGTCCGAGGAGTAAATGGTTCTTTTGGAGCTATAGCCAAAGCTGAAACCATAGGACTAGCAACTCTTCTATGCGGATTCAAGCAAAAAGTATCAGAATCTGGTTCAGTAGTCCTTGCAGCTTGAGTCAATGGAGATTCCCATTTCTGAGGGACAACATTCTCAATTTTTGTTTCACTTTTGACAACATCTTCAACCAATTTCTGAGTATCTAATTGCTCTATTAGACACTCAGAAGCACTTCTTCTATCACACTCTTCACTATAAAACATTGTATCGTCTTCTTCTTCAGAAAAATATTCTCTTTCAAAATTCGTCCTTTCTTTTTCTATTTGCTTTTTTTCAATTTCAGCCTCAATTCTTGAAGGAGGAGGATAAAACAAAGGACAAGCGGTAGGTAAATCGGAATCTTGAGGTGGGGGCCAGATTATGTTGGTGCTGCGGCCTTTTTATAGCGTAATACACACACAAAGGTTAGACAAAAGAAGCAGAAAAATAAATAAAAAATTGTTAATAAATTAATAAATGCGCTGCTAATTAAAATAGTATAACTCTAAAAGCTTTTTTTTTTAATCGAGTACTAGGGAGAATGGCCGAGGTTTGGAATTGAACCAATCTGTAAGAGAAAAAATATAATTTTGTAAATATATAATTACATTTCAGGGTTATACTATTTTAAAACAATATATAGTGAATAAAGCTTCAAAATAATAATAAAAAGGTGTGTAGGTACCTCTAAACATCCCACCTGCGGAATTAAGGGCAGAGGTACGGCCTAAGAACATTTACAAACAAAGCTAAGTATTTTCTATCTAAACAGGAAACTATATTTTGTTTCTACTACTAAAAGCAACATTACCTACTTCCTAAACATAAAATAACATGTTTTGTTGTAGAAAAAAAAGAAACACTAACATTTATAGAATTTATTCGAAATATCACAATGGCACGAGTCCGTAGGGCGAAGGTTTTTGTCTTGTGTTATGCACAAATGCTTTTATTTTATAATTTTTCATCCCAGACAGCAAAGAAGCATCTTAAAGACGACTCTAGATGTTCAGAAACGTCTTTTAGACGTCTGCTTACAAGGCATATTTAAGACATCTTAAAAATATCATATAAGTAGGTACCATAATATCCAACGTCTTTCAGACGTCTGCCTAAAAACGTCTTCAGGAGTAATATTCCATTATTATACATTATTTTCAATTTTTGTCTTTAATTCTTGATTTCTTTTAAACGAAAACATTTTGGAAGAAAAACATATAGGAAGAGACAGAAATTCTGTTTTCGCCAATGTATCCTACCTTATCTCCTTCTTTGTCTTACTCAAATTATTAAGTAGGCCTTGGAATGTCATTTTTATTAAAATTAAACTAAAAATAAGTTTCCAATACCTTATTTCGGTAATTTTAATATTCATAAAATCATTATTGATTAATTAGATATTCAACAGCTTTTTTAATAAATTTCAAGCAAAAAAAAAAACACATTTTTTTTTTTATTTCAGATGTGGCATCGTCGCTTTCAATATCATTTGCCACTTTTGACAGTCGGCTATTTTGAATGACACGTTTTGGTTTTTATTCAGTTTTTCATAGAATTTTCCACTTTTCCAGGGCTGTTTAGATCGGGAAAATCGATTTAAAGTGCGGGGCTTTGAATTTCCTTCATTTTCTGCACAAAAATTTCAATGGGGGAAGTAACGAAAACTTTAGTTTTATCAAGTAGACTTTGGAATGTAATTTTCGTTGGTTTTTCTTTAGATTTTCCGCTTTTTCTGGGTCTTTTTAATCGGAAAAAGGTGGTTTTAAGTACGGAACTTTGAATTTGCGTCTTTTTTTGTTACTTTTAGACAGACCGAGCACTTAAATTGTATCCTACATTGTCTTACGCATTTATAATCGCATTTCCTAAGTTTGAAAATGAATCCTATTTTATCTCCTTCTTTGTCTTACTCATTTTAATCACTGTTTTTTTTTTATTAATACAATCAAATTAACATTAAAAATGGAAATTTGTTACTTTTTCATCGGAAAATGAGGAAAAATCTGGAGATTGTAATTGTGGCAATATCGCTTTCAATCAAGTAGGCCTTATAATAAATGTCATTATCCAGTTTAGAGGTGGGAAACTATCGAAGAATCTAACTATCGATATATCGATAGTAACGAATAAAAACTATCGATGTATCGATATAATTATCGATAAAAAAAGGGTATTACCAGAAAACAGTCCAAAAAATTGATATTTATTTAAAATCCTTGTACCTTTTTAAAAATTTACACATAGACGTAAAATCGAATCCTGAACCACTTTTCGCTTTACAATTTTTCGATTTCTGGTCATCTAACCCCACTTTTCACATATTTGAGGCAAACTTTTTAAATTTCCCGCCATAACTGTGGTCACATGACATCTGTCACAGTGCTTTTTTTTGTTGATGGGTATGCTGAATCGATCCCACGTAACATTCTCTTTGATATCTTAGTAACAAAATATTTTCCCATTTGTTGCAAACTTTTTGGCGATCACTGTATATAAAACACAGTGTGTTGGTTCTAGCTCTTATAACTTGAGAACGGCTGGACTGATTTTTATGATTTTTACTTTATTGGATTTTTCTTTGTCCCTACTAACATAATAAATCCAAAAAACAAAAAACAAAATTACTTATTTTAGTTACATATTTATGAAAAAAATTCACTGAGCCCGCATACGGCGCCATCTTTTATAACCGATACCAAGTTTACCGCTACATTTTCATTGCAAACCATTTTGTATACGGCGCCATCTCTGATACCTAGAACGAAGCTCGCCGTTGCGCGGTAATTTCATTGCAGATACAGTAGAACAATGCTGCTCAGGAACTGGAGCTATTCCGAAAAGAACTATTCTACTATTCCGATCAGATAGAGTGGTGCAGAAAGAGTAGATCAGATAAAATAGTGCAGATAGAGTAGAACAGATGGAGTAGTGCAGTGCAGATAGAGTGAAACAGGGCTACGCTGTGGATTTTTTTTGTTTTCTTTACATTCTTTGAATATTCCTGTGCCTGAGTTTATTTATTTGGTGGTACACTTTACAAGAATAATGCCCACAAGCTGCTTAAAAAAGGATGATGTAAAATTTTAATTTTAAGTGACTTCTGATCCAGAGAATAAACATTAATTTTCTTCAACCAAAGCCAAATTCACCATCGAAAAAAACTGAATTTAATTCAGCTAATAGATACGTTAACACAACATTTAATAGGTATATTTAATAATTCAGAGGCGGTACGAAGTTCGCTGGGTCAGCTAGTTGATAATAAAAAAGTTTTCCATATGCTGCGAACTTGAGTGGATACACTGTATATTTAGGAGGGGAGGGGGGTTTTTCGATGAGTTGAGGCGGAAAATGCGTCAGAACGCAAGGCCCTTTTTTTCCCGTGATAATAGGATATTTAAACACAAGCGATTAAACACGAGCGACGAAGGAGCGAATGAGTGTGTGAATTTTTAAATCGTGGTCGCTGTTAGTTGGGGATTTTTTTTTTTTGCCAAATATGGCAATTGGGGACACTTACTTACCAACCAACTGACAGGTGGTTTTTATAATTTTTAAAGGTTTGACAATTTTGAAGGTACCAATTCTTCAACGATTCTGCCTGCGAGAATAATGACATTCTCACGAAAGTGTCCCTTCGGAAATTGAAACAGCATTAATGAAAAGGTTCTTCTGGTAACTAACTTTCTTTTTGTAAATATATTTTTTATTTTATAATTTGACTGTTATTATGAATTCTAATAATCGCACTAGTACTATTATGAATGCTAAATGTGTCATAATGACACCGACGTAGATTAATTTATAAACGACATTGGAACAGTCTTTAGACGTTCAGACGTAATGCAGACTTTAAAAAGACGTCTTCAAGATTTAGTGTGCTGTCTGGGAATGGAGTACGATTAGCTCTTGTCATAGAGGAAAGAGACATTACATTTTTGAAAAACTTTAAAGAAAATTATATAACCAAGATAACAGGTCTTAAAAAAAAACAATCAAAGACAAAGAGTACTTTCATTACGGAAACCTACGTCGTATTATTGTTTCTTTATTAATCAGGGTTTTTGATATGACATTTCGACATTAAAATTGATTGACAAAATTGAAGAAACATATTGCTAAGACATACGTTTAAAAAAACCATAGCAATCTTTGATTGTGTTTTTTTTTTGAAGACCTGTTAAAACTATACCAAAATCAATTTAAATAATAACGTTCGTCTTTTCTTTTATTCAATGTAATAGAAAAAGAAACAAAAATGTGCGCTTACCACCAGTAGAACCAGCAGGACTATAAGAACCGTAGGAATGTACCGATGGCGATAGTGGGGCCTTTGTAAAGTTGTTCTGCGGTGGAGACAAAGGAGCCCTATTTAAAGTGCCCCCTGGCGATAATGGAGCGCTTACACTAGAAAACGCTTTGGGACCTCCAATATTACTTGACTGGAAATTTGAAAAAAAAAAAAAAAATCAATATTTAGAATAAAACAAAAAAATATATTGAGGGCCGATACTTTAGATCTTGATTAACAAATTTGACATGTCGTTAAATTTAACAAGGTTTTACAAGGGCCAAAGTTTGTAAGTATGATATGGTTACTGATTTAAAACCCTGATTATTTTTAATGATTTTCAAATTTGAAAACTAAAAACAAAAGTAGCGACACTGAGTGGGGTTAATTTTTAACTTACCTTGTTAATGTATTTGCTAAACGATAAAGGAGCAGAAGGATTAAAGATTGGTGAAATGTTAGAATCAGAAGAAATTTGAGCTGGTGAAGAGGGCGCTAGTAGTTGACTATCCAGAGTGGGTGTAACTTCTTTATGTTCTTCCGCAAGCTAAAATTAATTGGAAAAAAGTGCAAAAGCATGCAATAAAAGAACAGAAACAAGAGTGCAAAAATAAAGGTATTATTACGTGATGTAAAAATAATGACATTTAAACAATAAATGAATGTATTTTTTCAATAATACATAATAAAAAAAATAAAATACAAAATAAGAGACAAAAAATTGGTTTAAATTTATGTATTAAAAAAATACACTCACCTTAATGTAAAATTAGTGTAAGTAAAAGTGTATAAAATTAAGTTATGAAAATTACTTACTGGGTAACTAGGTATTTTCGGAGATAACGGAGCGGGTGACGGTAAAGTTTGATTGGAAAGTGCTGCAGAAATAGCTCTTGCCGGTGTCTTACCAACTCTATTAGAAAATAATAATAATAATAATAATAATAATCCTTATTGGTAATTGCAATAATAATTTGCTTATAGTTTTGGTAATTTTCAACGAATCAACTTGTTTTATAGATTTTCTAAAAGAGGATTAAATTCTCTATAAAACTTCCAAAAACTAAATCAATTGCTTTCATACGCTTTGAAAAATTAAGCTTCAAAGTTGGAATTTGATTCAGATTTTATCAAAAATTTTAAGATGAAATAACTCAAAAACCACAGGTGATAAAAATATTTTCTAAAGTATTGAAGTACTACTCAATGAGAGCTACAAACTCAGAAAAATTGACTCGATATCGCTTATATTTACTGAGATATTGTCAATGGAAGATTTTCAATAAAAAATTTAAATTACTCACGGAGAAATGGTAATTGGTACTGCAGTTGGATTATTGATAGCAATGGCAGCCGATTTTGCGTGCACGTCACAATACAATTTATTGTTGATGTTGTAGTATCTACAAAAAAATTATAATATTTAATAAAATTATAAACAAATAATTAATAAAACAACTTACCCGACGTTTTTAAGCGAAGACCCGCAAGTGGAACATTTAAAACATTCAACATGTAAGTTTTTGTCTTTTATTCTTACAAAGACGCCACTAAAAAAAAAATGTTTATATTAAATTATAAACTTACAATTAAAATTGGAATAATATTCTGACGAGAACTACAAAACATGCTACAACAAAATATAGGTACAATACAACAAGAAGAAGAAGTTGGAGGAGAAACATTATAGAAAAATACTACTTGAATAATAATTTTCATGCATAAGGGAAAAAAAAAGTAAGGGTATGACGAAACACTATACTAAAGTGCAACAAATTATATTATCTCGGAACCCAGTAGATGGTGCGCCTGATGCAAACGACGTAATTTTATTCTAAAACCGACATTGTACTACTACTACTATTAATTAATTGAACTGGATTCCAAGATTTTTCAATTAATTATCCAGTCTTTTCTTACACAATGACCCGTTCGCAATCAGTACAAACGGTGGCGCCCTCTGAAACCTGTTGCTGATTGATATTTTGCCCTTCAGATGGCGTACGAGGTCGTGGATTTTTGCCGCCAAAAGACGCTGAGTAATCTGATCGATTTACTAAAATTAGGAAAAAATAAAATCAGAATTGATCAAAAAATAAAAACTTCTAATCCTTGTTGAAATGTTTCGATGAAAGTTTCTTCTCGTCAAAATACAATGTTGCCAGTTGTCGTGTTAATTACTTACACAATTAGGCGTTCGCATTCGACGCAAATATTTTGGCCGGGTGGTAATTGAGGGTTGGAAGGCATCGGTTTGTTTTGAGGTGCCTCTACGTGTTTCAATCCTGCCATTCCTCTATTTGGAGCCGTTACTATGCCTGAATCTGGTTCTAATTCAGGCATAAGTATACATTTTGAATTATGGTAAAAGATTAAATAGGCAACAATGTCAAATTTAATGAATATTTTCTATTTGTTAGATTGTTAAAAAAGTGTCGAAGAGATTTTTAATAAAATTAACTTAGAACTATTTTTACCTTGTTCTGGAGTGTTGGGTTCGTTTTCGGCCTCCTTTAGCATACGATAAACGGCGCTGTTAGAAGAATCGTAATTTTTCTCATTTTTCTTGAAGTTTACACTGAAAAAATAAAATCTGATAAAATTCCAGATTCAAAACTGTGAAAAATTGAAAGAGATTGAATTGAATTTCTTCAATTATCAATCAAAACTGTATAACTTTTGTATTTACACCTTTTTTCTACAGGTGGAGTGTTAATATACAAAAAAACAGCCTATACAAATAGGTGGCTTATTGTGGAACTTATGGGTGGCCCTCGAGCGCAGCGAGTTCTGCAGCCATCTAGGTACTCACCAATATACTGTTGAACTATTCAAATTCCCTGGAACGAGTAGTTTTTGAACTAATGAGAAAAATTCTCAACTGAGTAAATCAGGTTAGTATTGTACTTGAACAACATATTAGTGAATAGATGACTGAATCCACCCATAAGTTCCGCAACAATTCACTCGTTTGTACTTGAATAACTTGTCACAATATATTACTAGTTTGGTAAAGTAACATTACTAATTCCTGTTGAAAGGCAAATTGACTAAAAGTGGATAATTTCACTAATTCTGACTTTATATAAAGTCTGTTTTTTTTTTTAAAGATAATTCCCAAGTCAAAAATTTAGTAATTATGTTGGCAACACAAGTCTTTGAAAGCATTGACAATTTTACATTATATTGCCAGCATATTGTCATTTTAACTTTTATCTTTAAAAAAAAACACAGTCTTTAGGTTATTGTTCAAGTACAGGGTGTTTTTTTATATATTGACAACCCACCTACAGCTGAGGGGGTTACAACTGGACCAAAATTTATACATGTATTGCGCATTACATGCTTTTTTGAACTAATTCCAATGTGTAATGTTAAACATTGTTGTCTTTACAAATTGGCAGAGTTTTGTAATGGTTAGAATTTTACGAGTGGCGGCTTACTCCCGAAATCGCTGTATATTTTCATCCGAAATCGCGAACAGCGAAATCTTATTCCAAATCCCGGAATCCCAACCAAAATCCTTCTGAAATCTCGAAATCCGAATAATTTTATCGAAATCCTTAGTGGTACGGTGTTGAAAATCGAATATCCGAAATATTTCGAAATCCCTTGAAAATTGTCGAAATCTTATGCGAGTTAAAAAAGACTGCAAAGCTATTGAAATTATTCACAGGAGATTTGTAAAGAATTTCATTGGCTTCAATTGAAGCCTAATTACGTTAAGATCGGATTGAAATTACCAAAGTTGTGGTTATGTGAGTCAAAATGTGTTTTTTATTTGTATCCGAAATTCCTTGAAATTCTTTCGAAAACCTTTGGAAATACCGAAATCCATTCGAAATCGCGTACAGCGAAATCCTATCCGAAATCCTTATGAAATCCCGAAATCCTAACCGAAAATCTTCTGAAATTCCGGAATCCTAACCGAAATCCTTCTAAAATCCCGAAATGTCAACCGAAATCCTTCTGAAATCCCGAAATCCCAATAAATTTCTCGAAATCCTTGAAATCCTTAATGGTACGGTACGGCGTTAAAAGTCGAATACCCGGATCTTTCGAAACCCTTTGAAAATTGTCGAAATCTTATGCGATCTTCGAAATCGATATACAAATTGTGGTGAGTCCACCCCCCTCACCGTGGCTAACTCTCGAAATCGCTGTACATTTTTATTCCAAATCCCTTAAAATTCTTTCGAAATCCTTTGGAAATTCCAAAATCCATTGAAAATCGCGAATCATAAGGATTTCGGATAGGATATATCCGAAATCCTTATGAAATTTCGAAATCCCAACCCGAATGAATCCTCCTGAAATCCCGGAATCTGAACTGAAATCCTTCTGAAATTTCGAAATCTCAACCGAAATACTCCTGAAATCTCAACCGAAATCCTTCTGGAATCCTAATAAATTTATCGTCTTTCGGAATTCGTTCAAAATTGTCGAAATCTTATGCGATTTCCGAGATCGATGTACAAATTGTTAGTTTATTAACTATTATAGGTTAATATTTTATCTCTGGATTTATCCTGAGTCAACAGTTGAAATGTATCTAATCCAATGATTTTTATTGATTCATAAGAATGTTGTCAACTACTCAAGTAAATACCACTCTGTACATCAATTTTACTAAAGTGTGTCGACGAGCCAGCATTCATTTGGTAAAAATACAGCGCCGAAATTCATTACTGGCAGACTAAAGCTAGTGCGAACTACCCCTAATGGGAAAAGCCCCTTTAGCTAAGTCTCCTCTCAGTGCAAACTACCTTTAATGGGAAACGCCCCTCTGGGAGTATTGAACGCCGCAGACTAGGTCCAGTGCAAACTACCTTTAATGGGAAACGCCCTTCTGGACCTGTCTCAAACCTAGTTTCAGTCTTCAGTCACGCCAAACAGGGGCGCCCGCAGAAAAATATGTAGGGGGGACCAAAATCAATTGAATAAATTTTTTATGCGTAAAAAAGGGCACTTCAGTCTAAATTATCATTTTAGAGGCAGAATCAGAATTTTAAATGCAACATTTGCAAAGAAAAATTTAAAAAAAAAGGCAGTTTGAAGAGACACAATTTAACACACTTGGACGAGAAGAATTTCAAATGCAACATATGCAATGCAAAATTTAAAGAAAAATTTAAATTAGGAAAATTTAAACAAAAAGGTAATTTGAGAAGTCACATATCAACAGACTTCGATAGTTATCTTTTTGAATGTAACATTTGCAAAGCAAAATTCAAAGGAAAAGACTGTTTAAAGAGACACAAACTAACACAGTCGGATATTTATCCTTTTAAATGTGACACATGCAATGCAAAATTTGAACACAAACGTAGTTTGAGAAGCCACATATTAACACACTCGGATGAGGAGAATTTCAAATGTAACATTTGCAATGCAAAATTGAAAAGAGAAAGCGAACACATATTGATACACTTGGATATTTAATTTTTTTGAATGGGACATTTGCAAATCAAAATTTAAACGGAAACGCGATTTAAAGATACACAAACTAACACATTCGGGTATTTATCCATTTGAATGTGACACTTGCAAGGCAAAATTTGAAGAAAAATAATTTACAAAGGCACATTTCAACACACTCGGATATTTATCCTTTTGAATGTAACACTTGCAAATCAAAATTTAAATGGAAAGCCGATTTAAAGATTCACAAACTAACACATTCGAATATTTATCCATTTGAATGTGACACTTGCAATGCAAAATTTAAGCAAAAACATAATTTGAAAAGCCACATGTTAACACACAGATTGTTTATTATTTGATTCACTTAATAGTGACATGTGTTTAGCTCCGGGGTCCTTGAACTCAGCCACAAAATTCACCAGTTCCGGAATAAGGAAAGGGTGACAATTTATCAATATGCAAATCGATACACTGAGATATAGATGTAAATACTGAGATAAAGGTGTAAATACAAAAAAAAAAAAACAATTTAACTTTTCCTACTTTATCTCTCTCTTTGTCTTACTCATTTATAATCGCATTTGCTGTTTTTACAATTGTTTTTTATCTTATTTTTTTCTTTGTCTCACTCACGTTTTCGCCAAAAACAATCAAATCAACATTAAAAATGAAAAATTGTTATTTTTCCAGGGTGAAAAGGCCGTTGGAAAATGAGGAAAAATCTGAGAAAGCATTCTGGTTGAGATTGTAATTGTGGCAACTTCGCTTTGAATCAAGAAGGCTTTGTTATGCTGTAATGTCATTTGCCACTTTTGACTTTTTGACAGTCGGCCATATTGAGTGTTTTTAATCAGTTTTTCCTGGAATTTTCCGCTTTTCTAGGGCTTTTTGGATCGAGAAAACTGATTTAAAATGCGGGGCTTTTCAATTTCCTTCATTTTCCGCTAAAAATGTCCAGTTTTTAATGAGGTAAGTGACAAAAACTTTAGTTTTATCAAGGTCGTTTGGCTTTGGAATGTCATTTTGATTGGGTTTTCTTTCGATTTTCCGTTTTCCCACGGTTTTTTTTTTAATTAGAAAAAGGCGGTTTAAAGGGCGAGGCTTTGAATTTGTGTCTTTTTCTGCCACTTTCAGGCAAACCGAGCACTTAAATTATGTCCTTTTTTATCCCTCTCTTTGTCTCACTAATTTATAATTGCATTTGCTTGTTTTCCAAATAATGTATTCTACCTTATCTGCTTCTTTGCCTTACGCTCTATAATTACTGTTTTTGCTAAAAATACAATTAAATTAATATTAAAAATTAAAATTTGTTACTTTTTCAGGGTGAAAAGTCGTCCTTGTGATGAATGTCATTTGCTCCTTTTGACAGTCGGCCATTTTGTGAGTTTTTATTCAGTTTCACCTTGAATTTTCCGCTTCTTCGGGGCTTTTTTGATCGGGAAAACTTATTTAAAACGTGGGACTTCGATTTCCCTCATTTTCTGCCAAAAATTCCAGCTTTTCAACAGAGTAAGTAGGTAACAAAAACTTTAGTTTCATCTATAGGTCCGTTTCTGCAGAAATCACAAACCAGTCAGAGCGAATTTCATTAGTTGAAACTAGTTTTCTGATTGTTTCTGACTGTTTCCAACCAATGAAATTCGCTCTGACTGGTTTGTGATTTCTGCAGAAACAAACCTAATAATCGCTGGCTGGGTTCGCTAAATGCATTTGCGCGCAAAATGAGTAAAATTTGACAGGTGTCAGGATGTCACGTGATTTGACACGTGCACGTGAAAAAAGATAAATGATCACAGTTTGCTCTTTTTGCTCGCAGATGTAATTAAGGAAAAAGTAATCGGAAAATGAAGAAAAATAATTGAGAAGATATTTGACCAGGAATAACGGAAAAACCGGCGATAAAAATAAAAACGCTTCACTCAAAATGGCCGACTGTCAAAAATCAAAAACGCCATGGACATTCCAAGGCCTACTTGTTTGAGACTTAGTGAAGTTGGCTACAAGCGCTGTTGCTGCATCAAAACTTCAAAAACTTTATTTTCAATGGGATTTTGCTTAAAAGCCGTTAAATAATCAATTATTAACGATTTTAAAAGTATAAATTCTCCAAATAAGGCCGCGAAAACTTGTTTTTTAGTGAACTTTTCTCACTCACCCTTCACCCTAAATTACGGCATTTGAAATTTTAAATTTTTGATAGAAAAAGATGCAAATTCGAAGACCCGCACTCTTTATCAATTGAAAAGGCCCGAACAAATGGAAAATTCCAAGGAAAACCGCGTCATGCAAAATGGCCGCCTGTCAAAAGTAACAGATGACATATCACAAAACCTACTTGATTGGAAACCACGTTGTCACATTTCAAATAGAAAAAATAACATTTTTCAATGGTTATTTGCTTAAAATTTAGTAAAAATTACATTCCAAGGCTTATCTGATAGTGAGTAAGACAAAGAGGGACATAAAGTAGGATAAAATTTGAGTTGGTTTGTTTATAAAAGTGGAAATTTTTAGTAGAAAAAGACGCAAATTCGAACCACCGTACTTAAAACCACCTTTTTCTTATTGAAAAGTGGAAAACTGAAAAAAAAAAAACATAAAAAATGACATTCCAAAGTCTGTTTGATAAAAACCTAGTGCAGTTGTGCAACAAGCGGTTTTGCCACGTTGCAACCTGGAAAATACATTTCAAATGGGATTTTTGCTTGTAATTTAATGGAAAGCTGTTGGATAATAACATAAAGCCTTCCAATTTTTCTTTTTAAATTTTCAAAGCGACCTTACTCGGAAACAAAAAGCTAGGGAGAAAAACTTCAAATATAAAACTTATAGATCTCGTCAAATACTACAAAAAAGCCTATAAGAAGTATCCCTTTACGGGGCACTGCTTTCGAGAAAATCGATCTCAAAAATTTTAACAAACTTACAAAGAATTTCAACTTTGACGGCTGATATCTCAAATACGAAAACGGCCTGGAATCTCAACAAAAAAACAGTTTGTAGGTAATTTCATTCTCTTTTAGAAGATATATGACTCGAAACTATCAGTTAAGAAATAGCGGAGCTATAAGCGAAAAAGTAACGTGTCAGGTCGCCGAAATTTTTATCTGACCAAAATCGAAATACCCTTTTTTAATTTTTTCCCGGCCTTAAAATGTGTCATAGCAAGCAGGATTGCATAAGCTTTCCAACGTTTTTTATTGCTCCTCCATCGGTATTCTTTCTTTTTTGAAATTCGGAAAAAAAAATTCAAAATCGAGAAAGAGGAGAGAACTGAATATCGTAATATTGACTAAAAATCACATATTTGAATATTTCCGATTTTTGATTGGCTCCAAATTATCCGCTGACCAATAGAATTATAGACTGGGTCCCATGATTAAGTTGAAGTTTGAACGACTAGTTTTATCTTTTTGGGTAAACGTCTCAAGAAACTTTTTTTCACGGTAACTAATACTTTACATCAACTTAGAATAGACTTTTCAGTATCTAACTACTTCTAAGTACCTGAGATACTTTCTAAGGATACTAGTTACAGATCCTTTTGAAAAGTAATTGAGATACTAGATAAGTACCTTTGCCAAAAAATAAAAAGTATTTAAGATACAGTATCTTAGATACTATATAAAGTAACTAAGATACTCTAAAGTAACTCTGACAGCTCTGTTCTAACGAATAATCATTGATTAATTTAATTTTCAACATTTGCCACAAATGATGCTTGATTTTTCTTGTTCAATTTAAGTATACCAGCAAAAACATGAAATTCTACTTCAAAATGCTCATTTATTAATTAATGACTCATTAGTATTGGCTCAAAATATGAAAACAGGAACTGAGATATTAGATATTAATAAGTTTGAGCTAAATTTAAAAGCTTAATGGTCATTAGTATTTTGTTTTTTTTTTACAAAAATATACAATTTCAAAAATAGCAAAAAGATTATGTAAAAATGTAAATAGATTATGTAAATATAACTTTAAACAGCTTTTGAGGAATTAATTTTAGACTTTAAACATTAAAGTTTAGAAATAAATTTTTCATTACTTACCCTAAGGCACCAGTGGATAAAACTTCACTTTGAGCCGAAATAGTTTCAGCTATAGCGTCTTCGGAATATAGTTTTACTGGAGTATTGTACTGCTTATTCACTAGTTTCGGTCCACTACCATTTACAGCCCCATTAACCTGTCAAAAGAAAAAAATATATATATTAGTTCAATAATGAGGATTATTATAGGACTAGGCACAAAAAACTAGTTTTCTTAAATTACGAAATAAACATTTAATAGAGAAATTTGATATTACAATAAATTATAAATCAAATAAAATTCTAGACGTTAAATAATTAGTGAAAATTAATCGAGCTCAATTTATTTATTGCGACATTAAATTGTGTTTATTGTTGTCGAGAGGTTTTGGCAATAATTCAATGACAAATTCCGTTAAGCAATCAGAGTAATTAAAATAAATCCGGGATAGTGAATTGGTTAATTTATACGCGCGTTGTTCCAATTCGAATCCAGGCAACTTGAACCTGATCTCGATTTATTTGGATCAAACGAAACGATTGATTATTCATAATGGAAATCGAATGGGAAAATGTATTTTGGATTTGAAGTTGAAAAAGATGTTTCCAAACAAAAGTGTATTGACTGAGGAAGAGAATTAATAAGATTTTAATCAAAAAATCTTTTCAAATTATTCCAAATCTAACAAAATTAAACATTACAATAACTTCTAGAAGTTTTTTCAGAATTTACATTAAGGTGAAAGTTAATCTGATTTATTCTAGAATTTTCGATAATCTTATTTAGTGAGTATAGGTAAGTCTTATAAAGCCTAAAGTTTTTTTTAATTTTGCAGCAAATTTGGATTTTAGAATTGACTTGAGATGAGGAAGAAACTTCATAGTCTACTTTCTGAAATTTCTGAAAATAAGTCTCAGACTCAGAACTTTTAGAATCTTCAAAATCTTATTTTATCGAATGTAAAAATATGCCTTCTTTGCTTAGCTTTGATCGCCAGAGCTGTGCGGTACTCACTCGAGTACAAGTACTTTTCACTTGTACTTTAAATGTCAGTTTCTCAATTACCAGTTACCTCCGGATTGGTTTTAACTCCAAGTTGAACGTGTCCAGTTGCGTTGTTTACCCTGGAGTTATGCTTAATCCAGGGATGACTTGCTATTGAGAAATTCGCACTAAGTACATTTTAAGTTACTCGTCGGTACTCGGGCCAAGATACTTTTTAAATCATTACCTACTTGTACCTCGATTTGTACATACTTGTATTTTCCTTTCATTGTCAAAATGACAGTTTCTGATAAATGTCAATTTTTTTAGAAGCTTATTAAACATTCAATTATCAAATTTAAGTTTGATAGCTGTCAAAAATCGTTTAGTTTAAAAGTGACGATTTTCTTCCATGGAAATATCATTCATGTTAACATTTATTGAACATCAAATTTCTTCTTACTGTTAAAATGAAAGTTTTTGATAAATGTCATTTTTTTTACAAACTTATTGAACGTCCAACTATCAAATTTAACTTTGACAGCTGTCAAAAAATGCTTAGTTCAAAAGTAATGATTTTTTTTCCTGAAAATATCACCCATTTTAACATTTATTGAACATCAAATTTCCTCTTATTGCCAAAATGACAGTTTCTGATAAATGTATTTTTTTTTAACAAACTCGTTGAATATCCAATTATCAAATTTAACTTTAACAGCTGTCAAAAATCGTTTAGTTTAAAAGTGACGATTTTCTTCCATGGAAATATCATTCATGTTAACATTTATTGAACATCAAATTTCTTCTTACTGTTAAAATGAAAGTTTTTGATAAATGTCATTTTTTTTACAAACTTATTGAACGTCCAACTATCAAATTTAACTTTGACAGCTGTCAAAAAATGCTTAGTTCAAAAGTAATGATTTTTTTTCCTGAAAATATCACCCAATTTGACATTTATTGAACATCAAATTTCCTCTTATTCTCAAAATAACAGTTTTTGATGAATGTCAATTTTTTCACAAGCCTATTGAACATCCAACTATCAAATTTAACTTTGACAGCTGTTAAAACTCACTTAATTCAAGAGTAACGATTTTTTTTCCATGAAAATATCACCTATTTTAACATTTATTGACCATCAAATTTCCCTTGTTGTCAAAATGACAGTTTCTGACAAATGTCAATTTTTTTATAAGCTTATTGAACATCTAGTTATCAAATTAAACTTTGACAGCTGTCAAAAATCTTATCTTATAGTTTAAGAGTAACAATTGTTTCCATAGAAATTTTACCCATTTTAACATTCATTGACAATCAAATTTTCTTTTATTGTCAAAATGACAGTTTCTGATGAATGTCAATTTTTCTTACTAGTTTATTAAACATCCAACTATCAAATTTAACTTTGACAGCTATCAAAAATCGCTTAGTTTAAAAGTGACGATTTTTTTCTATGAAAATATCACCCATTTTAACATTTATTGAACATCAAATTTCCTCTTATTGCCAAAATGACAGTTTCTGATAAATGTATTTTTTTTTAACAAACTCGTTGAATATCCAATTATGAAATTTAACTTTAACAGCTGTCAAAAATCGCTTAGTTCAAAAGTAACTTTTTCTTTCTCATGGAAATATCACCCATTTTAACATTTATTGAGTATCAAATTTCCTCTTACATTATCAAATTGATAGTTTCTGCTAAATGCCAATTTCAGAACGTTTTAAAATCTTCAAAACCTTTCACTTGAATTCTAAGTACATTTTAAGTTACTCGGTATTCGGGACAAGATAGGTACTTTTTACATCATGTACTTGTACTTGAATTGCTTGAAAATATAAAAAATACTCTATACTTTTTATTGTACTGAGTAAATTTAAAAATATTCGAGTACATGCTTCTATAATCGAATACATTTGTTATACCCAAGTATCTTCCTATTTTTCTTTGTATTCGAATGCACAAGCGGTGCTACCACCTAAAAAGAATTATTTTAAATGGGTAATTTAATAGAGAAGCCGTTAAATACTTAACTAATGATGATTTTGAAACTTAAAGTTCCCGAAAAAAGGTTGTTTTTATTACATTTTTCTCACTTACCCTTCGCCCTTAATTTTAGTATTTAAAAGTTGGAATTTTTGTCAGAAAAGAGAAAAAAAAGCCCCGCACTTCAAATCAGTTTTCCCTACTGAAAAGGCCCTGGAAAAGTGAAAAAATGTGGGGAAAAACTGGATAAAGACACTCAAAATGGCAGACTGTCAAAAGTGGCAAATTACATTTATTACAAGGCCCACTTGATTGAAAGCGATTTTGTCACAAACCGAATGTTTTTCGAGATTTTTCCTCATTTTCCGATGAATTTGCAGCCTAAAAAAGTAACAAATTCCCATTTTTAATGTTAATTTGATTGTATTTAAAAAAAAAAAAAAACAATAATTATAGTGAGTGAGAGAAAAAAGGAGATAAAATAGGATTCGTTTTCAAAAGCAGCAAATGCGATTATAAATGAGTCAGACAAAGAGAGAGATAAAATAGGGTACAATTTAAATGCTTAGTCTGTCTAAAGGTACGGTTTGTTAGGAAAGTACGCGACGCACAATTGACAACGTAAACGTCGTCATTGGTTCAGATATGACGTACACCCGTTATCTGACGCTTGTCTGACGCTGACGCTGACGTCAGAAAACGGGTGTACGTCATATCTGAACCAATGACGACGTTTACGTTGTCATTTGTGCGTCGCGTACTATCCTAACAAACCGTACCTTAAAAGTGGCAGAAAAAGACGCAAATTCGAAGTTCCGCACATAAAACCACCTTTTTTTATTAAAAAGGCCTTGGAAAAGCGGAAAGTCTAAAGAAAAACCAACGAAAATGACATTCCAAAGCCTGCTAGATAAAAATCAAAGTTTTCTCTACTTACCCCATTGAAAAGCAAAAATTTTTAACAAAAAATAAAAGAAATTTAAAGCCCCGCACTTTTGATCGGTTTTCGCGGGTTTCCCAATTGAAACAACCATGGAAAAGTTGAAAATTTACGGAAAACTGGATAAAAACGAAAACGTGTCATTCCAAATGGCCGATTGTCAAAAGTGGCAAATGATATTGAAAGCGACGTTTCCACATCTCACATAGGAAAATATGTTTCTTTGTTTGTTAGTTTGTTTATTAAAAAGCTGGCAAATAATTAATTGATAATGTTAATAAATATTAAGATTGTCGAAATAAGGCATTGGAAACTTGTTTTTAGTTTAATTTCAATGAAAATGACATTGCAAGGCCTACTTGATAGTGAGTAAGACAAAGAAAGAAATAAGGTAGGATACAATTGCAAAAACAGAATTTCCTTCTCTTTTTATATGTTTTTCTTCCAAGATGAATTTTGTGTATTGTGTGTTTATGTTTAAAAGAAAACAAGAATTTAAACGCCTAACGTTTGGAATAGACAAAAATTAAAAGTTATAAATTAAGTAATAATGAAATATTTAGTTCTGAAGACGTTTTTACGTAGACGTCTGAAAGACGTCGGATTTTGTTAACATATAACATCTTTGAAATGTTTTCAAGATTCCTTGAAGGCGAATGTCGTTTGTTGACATTTTATGGACGTCTTTAAAATGCCTCTGTGTTCTAAAGTTTTCAAATTGTTCTGAAAGATTACAGAAAATGCTTTTGGAAATTCTGAATCGAATTTTAAGTGTTTTGAACTTTCTAGAATGCCTATTGAAGTTTTGAAGTGTTCTGTAGTGAAATTTGTAAGAAAAAATTTTCTAGTATTAACTTCAATTCAATTGAAACTAGATGCCCTATAACTATAATTATGCAAGAGGAAAATTCTTCTGCCCAATGAAATCGAGTTTCCTTTCTAACCTTCAAACAACTTTGGCCGCCATCTTGTTTTTCACTTGAATAAAACTTTGGATATTAAAAAAATATCTAACATTTTTTAATCCCAGATCCCAGATCTTATAAGGTAAATTCACCAATCCTCTGATAACTAACCGACTAAAAGGATCCGCTGTTACTGACAGTTAATCAGCCAGGCTCAAATTCTAAATTTTAGTATTACATAAAAGCAACTTAAAATAATAAATTTTAAAAACATTTTTAAAACAAAATTCTCACCTGTGGTCCTTGTGAAGCAAAAGGCTTGGCGGATAAGTTGTGTCCGGTACCGATGGCACCGATATTTTCGCCGGGTACCGCCGCCAAAGACGTCTTAGTGACGGTACTAACGTTATTGATCGACGGCGACGGTTTCGTTTGTGCTCCGATCGGAACGACTGAAGGTTTCCACGTCGAACCGCCTCTGTAACAATCGAGAAAAATTCGATTTTCAATTTTGATTTGGGCAATCGACCAAATCGTATATTGTTGAAGATCAAGGTTTTAATTGACCGATATTGATGCCAAGAATTGATTTGATTTCATCTAATTTTTAAAGGCCAGTATTCATCAATCATTGAAACTTAAAGTTAATTTTTATCTGTCTTATCAGAGACGCCATTTTGTGATTCTCAATTGACATAAAACAATCAAAAATTAACTACAAAATGGCGGATTTATGGTATCAAAAATTGATTCATTGAGTGATTATTACTGGCTCTTGATCTGAATCAAGAGCCGGAAATAATCAAAAAATAAACGTTGAAAAATTCAATTTTGACGCCATTGTGTAACAATGAAACATCAAAAAAAAAATGGCGGGGTTATGTTGTTGCTACAACAAATCCACTCTTCTTTTTTTTTTTGATACTATACTAACGCCATCTCTGAAAGATATGCATTACCTAATATTGTTTATTAATTTAATCTATAGTAACAACATTTATTAATAAATTCTAACAAACAAACAGGCGTATAAATATGACAAGTCGGTATTACAAGAGCTCCCCCTAGTCGATATTACAGAGATCACTAAGCTAACAGACATCAATTTTCGCCCTCTAGCGATGTAATATGTCAGATCACAGTGACATAATTAGGGAGCCTTTTTTCGGACTAAAATTGATGATAATAGGAAATACAATTTGATAGTTACCTTTGGATGGCCATTTCGAAACTGTTTCCCGCTCTGACGATGACGTCTTGGGCCTCTTTGTGCAACAAATTGTAGACGTCGACGTTGTTTATCCTAATGACGGCGTCGCCGGCAATTAGACCTGCGCGTTCCGCTGGAGATCCGCCATTTACCTGAAAAACGGTTGTAGATAAAACTTTGTACCGGACTTAATTCAATAAAAATGTCAAGTTATATAGTTTAAGTGCCAAATAGAACGAACAAAAAATGAATATTAGATACCAACAATATACTTAAACTAAAACAAATTATTATATTTTTATCTCCTTTTAACTGCATATTTTAGAAAAAAATAAATATACAATACGTCAGTCAATTCGTTTTTCACTTAAAAAACATTTGAATCAATTAATATTTTGTTATTTTTATCTCTTTTCAACTACAGACTCTAGAAAGAGTTGTATATATTATATGATACGTCAATATATTTGTTATTAATCTGAAAAACATCTGGATCAGTTATAGATAAAATGTTGTATTATACATTCGAGTCTTGCCTCAATAAAACCAAAAACTAAATATTACCAACTACTGAAATAAAATATTTCTAATTTTATTATTTTTATCTCCCTTTAACTGCAGGTTTAAGAAAGAGTTAGATATACAAAACGTTAATAAATTCGCCATTTACTTTGAAAAACATCCGGATCGGTTATAGATAAAATTTTGAATTATACATTCAATTCATGCTCTAATAACACGAAAAAATAAATATTGCTAATATTACTGAAATGAAATATTTCTATTTTTATTATTTTTATCTCCCTTTATCTGCATGCTTTAGAAAGAGTTAGACATACAATACGTCAATTAATTCGCTATTTACTTTGAAAAACATCTAGACTGGTTATAGATAAAATTTTGTATTATACATTGTGCAATAAAAATGTCAAGTCGTACTTCAATAAAACCGAAAACTAAATATTACCAATTACTGAAATAAAATATTTCTAATTTCATTATTTTTATCTCCCTTTAACTGCAAGCTTTAGAAAGAGTAAGATATACAAAACGTTAATGAATTCGCCATTTACTTTGAAAAACATCCGGATCGGTTATAGAAAAAATTTTGAATTATACATTCAATTCATGCTCTAATAACAGGAAAAAATAAAAATTGCTAATATTACTGAAATGAAATATTTCTATTTTTATTATTTTTATCTCCCTTTATCTGCATGCTTTAGAAAGAGTTAGACATACAATACGTCAATTAATTCGCCATTTACTTTGAAAAACATCTAGACTGGTTATAGATAAAATTTTGTATTATACATTGTGCAATAAAAAGGTCAAGTCGTACCTCAATAAAACCAAAAACTATATATTACCAACTACTGAAATAAAATATTTCTAATTTCATTATTTTTATCTCCCTTTAACTGCAGGCTTTAGAAAGATAGTTAGATATACAAAACGTTAATGAATTCGCCATTTACTTTGAAAAATATCCGGATCGGTTATAGATAAAATTTTGAATTATACATTCAATTCATGCTCTAATAACACGAAAAAATAAATATTGCTAATATTACTGAAATGAAATATTTCTATTTTTATTATTTTTATCTCCCTTTATCTGCATGCTTTAGAAAGAGTTAGACATACAATACGTCAATTAATTCGCTATTTACTTTGAAAAACATCTAGACTAGTTATAGATAAAATTTTGTATCATACATTGTGCGATAAAAATGTCAAATCGTGCCTCAATAAAACCAAAAACTAAATATTACCAACTAGGTACTAAAATAAAATATTTGTTATTTCATTATTTTTATCTCCCTTTAACTGCAGGCTTTAGAAAGAGAGTTAGATATACAAAACGTTAATGAGTTCGTCATTTACTTTGAAAAATATCCGGATCGGTTATAGATAAAATTTTGTATTATACATTATGCAATAAAAATGTCAAGTCATACCTCAATAAAACCAAAAACTAATAAATATTACCAACTACTGAAATAAAATATTTTTTATTTTATTATTTTTATCTCCCTTTAACTGCAGGCTTTAGAAAGAGTATGATATACAAAACGTTAATAAATTCGCCATTTACTTTGAAAAATATCCGGATCGGTTATAGATAAAATTTTGAATTATACATTCAATTCATGCTCTAATAACACAAAAAAATAAATATTGCTAATATTATTAAAATGAAATATTTCTATTTTTATTATTTTTATCTCCCTTTATCTGCATGCTTTAGAAAGAGTTAGACATACAATACGTCAATTAATTCGCTATTTACTTTGAAAAACATCTAGACTGGTTATAGATAAAATTTTGTATCATACATTGTGCGATAAAAATGTCAAGTCGTACCTCAATAAAACCAAAAACTAAATATTATCAACTACTGAAATAAAATATTTCTAATTTTATTATTTTTATCTCCCTTTAACTGCAGGCTTTAGAAAGAGTATGATATACAAAACGTTAATAAATTCGCCATTTACTTTGAAAAACATCCGGATCGGTTATAGATAAAATTTTGAATTATACATTCAATTCATGCTCTAATAACACGAAAAAATAAAAATTGCTAATATTACTGAAATAAAATATTTCTAATTTTATTATTTTTATCTCCCTTTAACTGCAGGCTTTAGAAAGAGTATGATATACAAAACGTTAATAAATTCGCCAAAATAAATATCTGGATCGGTTATAGATAAAATTTTGAATTATACATTCAATTCATGCTCTAATAACACGAAAAAATGAATATTGCTAATATTACTGAAATGAAATATTTCTATTTTTATTATTTTTATCTCCCTTTATCTGCATGCTTTAGAAAGAGTTAGACATACAATACGTCAATTAATTCGCTATTTACTTTGAAAAACATCTAGACTGGTTATAGATAAAATTTTGTATTATACATTGTGCAATAAAAATGTCAAGTCATACCTCAATAAAACCAAAAACTAAATATTACCAACTACTGAAGTAAAATATTTCTAATTCTATTATTTTTGTCTCCCTTTAACTACAGGCCTTAGAAAGAGTTAGACATACAAAACGTCAATAAATTCACCTTTTACTCTGAAAAACATCCGGACCGGTTATAGATAAAATATTGCACTATACATTGTGCAATAGAAATGTCAAGTCATCGAACCTCAATAAAACTATTGAAATAAAATATTTCTAATTCCATTATTTCTATCTCCCTTTAACTGTAGGCTTAAGAAAGAGTTAGATATACAAAACATTGATGAATTTGCCATTTACTTTGAAAAACATCCGGATCGGTTATAGATAAAATTTTCTATTATACATGGTGCAATAAAAATGTCAAGTCATACCTCAATAAAACCAAAAATTAAATATTACCAACTACTGAAATAAAATATTTCTAATTTTATTATTTTTATCTCCCTTTAACTGTAAGCTTTAGAAAGAGTTAGGTATACAAGACGTCAATTAATTTGCCATTTACTTTGAAAAAAATCCGAATTGGTTATAGATAAAACTTTGTACCAAACATGTCAATTAAAATAGTGAGTACTACTAACCAACTATTGACATAATATAGTTCTATTCTTTTATCAACAATTTTTTTATTTTTATCTTTGTTTAACTAAAGGTTTTAGAAAGAGTTAGACATACACGATACGTCAATAAATTATTATACAAATCTTTTATTTTAGTAATATTTATGTTAGCGACCTGCTAGTGACATTGTTGCCAGGTTTATTATTTCCCTATGAAGTGAATAATTTATTAATTGAATTCAATTATTTTCCTACAAGAGTATTATAAATTTATGCACAAGCCATTGTCTTGTGTTTTGTGTTTCTATAATTAATATTATAATTATTACAATATTTTATTATAAATTCTACTTTAATTTTAGAGGAAAGTTTCATATTTTCGTGACAATTTGGCAACAGGGGTAGTATTGCATTTGTATATTTTAACTTCAAGGGCTGGTTTATTCACTTGATAAAAACGTAATTTGTAATTTTATTGGTCAGCCAATTATTTACTAACCAATAGTATTATAGATTGGTAAATTCATTTTACAGATAGTTATCAGCAAGTTTAACTAAAGACGAATAAACCAAGCCTAAATGTATTGCAAGGAAAATAACTGTTTTTTTAATTGATTTAAATTACAATAAATAATATGATGGTTAATTAGTGTAAATTGCACATTAATTACTATGCATTAGGCATTGAACCTTTTCAGTAATTACAATAATTTATTATTTTAACATCAAAAATGAATCAAGGTTTCAAGATTTTTCCTTAAATTTCCAGGAAGACATTTTTTTTTTTACTCTATTTTGTTTAATCGAGGAAGGTTAGGAATAGACAAAAATTGAGACTGAGAAGTAGAGAAAAAAAAATGAAAAATAAAGAGGAGAGCTAAAGGAAATTGAGGAAAAATAATACAAAAATTGAAGAGCCAGGAATAGACAAGAAATGCAGATACAGAAATGGGAACCAGAAAAGAAATTCATGGTTAAATGAGAAAAATTGTTAGGCAAAGAGATTTAGAAGATTATTCCACTCATGTGTTAGAAATCCCATAAGACAAGTGACGATTTTCAGAATTACAGCGAAAATTATCTTTTCCATTTGTTTAACTAGAGCGATAATTGTCCCATGTTGCTCATCTGCCAGTATTTCTCGGAACAAGGAGGCTGACTGAGTTCGGCTTTGCACTCCACGGAGCGAAACGGGATATCGTGACGTCATACACGGTCATAAGCCCAACGCAAAAGAGAACACTCTGAAAACTAAAACGAACAGGATCTTATCGTTTCGAGCGTGCTTAGAGTTTACAGAGTGTGAAGCCGAACTCAGCCTGAATTGCAAGCATTCCATCGGGGTCTGCGGGTGATGTCGTCACGGAAAGCTACTGATAATGACGTCAATCACAGACCCAGAATTGGATAAGGGGGAGTTAGGGGAGCGACACAATTAACACCCACCGATAAAACTACTAATTTTTGAAAAATAACTTTTGTTGGTTTTTTTATTACCCCAACTAGAAAAATTATACATTTATTTTTCCTATGAGTGCTCTGCACCCAAAATATATTTAGTATGGGTGCTTGCGCACACGTAGCACCCATGGAGTCGGCGCCTATGAAGCTATTTATGTAGTTAAGGACAAAAATTATTATACAGGGTGTCTCAAAAATTATATTTTAAGCCAAACTACTCTCTAAAGAAAGCCAATAACCAAAACAACTGCTACAAAACTATAATAACCTAAAATATCAATAATAACTAAAAACATTGTAACAATGATCACCAGAGACTATTTGAAGTAGCTGCTGTTTCTTGGAAACGATTTGCATTTAATACTGTAGAAATAGATCAACAAATACAAAAATATGCCATATAGGCCCAGTTTCACAATTGGTGGTAACCTTGTGGTAACTTGCACTGGCTATTGGACTCATATTTGCGGGTTGACTACATGGAATATTCTGAAGCTAGACCAAAGGTTTTGGCTAAACCACACAATATGGAACAGATATATTGTAGGTTACCAGTGTCTTGTGTTTACCGTTGGGTTACCATTGTTTCTGAAACTGGCCCTAACTGTGTTGTTAACAGTGGCGGCTCGTGACTATTTCAAGTGAGGAGGCTAATAATTACAGTATAGGATTTTATGAAATTCCTCGGAATTCCACTAAGATTTCAATTTTAAAATTCCAGTAACTTTAATAAAATTCCTCAAAATTTTACCACTGAAATATCCTGGAATTCCACAAAATTTTCATAAAATTCTTTGGAATTTCATTGACATTTCATGTAATTTCTTAAAAATTTCTCGGAATTCACTAAAATTTTATGAGAATATCCACGTTCATAACCGAAAATTTCTCGAAAGTCCAATAAAACTTCAAGGAATTTTCAAAATTTAAGTTATTTTCATAAGAATTTTTCGGAATTTCGCTGAAATTCTCTTTTAATAGCCAGGAATTTCTGTAAATATTAATGAAGTTTCAAGTAATTTCTTAAAAATTCATCGGAATATATTTAAATTTCATGTTATTACATGGTAATTTTTCGGAATATCACCGAAACTCCATGTTTTTAGCTGGAAATTCCTCGGCATTACTAAAATTCAGTAAAAACTAAAATTTCATGTTGGGAATTTAGGTGTAATTTCATGTAATTGTTTAAAATTCCTCCATGTAATTCATTTAGGATTTCGTGTAATTCGATCGGAATTTCACTGAAATTTCAAGTAATTTGAGAGGAATTAAAGTTTAATGTGAATTCTATGGAAACTCCGCAAAAATTTCACATTTAATTCCTTTTCCAAAATAACATAATTATTCTACCGAAATTCCACTAAATTCAGAGATTTTTAATAGATTTTTGGGGATTCCAAAGGATATTTTTGAGAATTTTAAAGGAAATATTTTTCAGAAATATCAATGATTGGGTTTAAAATAACCTATAAATCGACATTTGATAAAAACATATGGCAACGCTGCTCATGATACAACAAACGTCAAAAAATTGAAATATCAAAGTAGGCCTTAGTTTTTTTTGACAGTTGATATAAAATGGCGTCTTTTTGTTTCAAAGATTACGATCCGAAGAGCCGAAGTATTAAATCAGTTGACAATGGGGTTCGTATAATTCCGGCCCTTCGGGCTCGTATAACCTCGGCCCTTTGAGCTCATAATTGAGATAACTTCAGCCTTCCAAGATTCGAAAAAAAAAACATATGGCAACACTGCTTATAATACAACAAACGTCAAAAAATTGGCCCTGTTTGGCTACTTTTTACGTATTCGCCGAGGCTAAATCTATATGCCCATGTGGGTTTTTTTTTTTTTAATTTTGATTACTATCAATGTCAAAAATGTTTACCTTTTCTTTTTTTCAAAAAACAAATGTCAGAAAACGATCCCCAGGCTCCGAAAACCCTAAAATAAGAAGTTTCATCGATATATATCAAAAACCAAACGCCTGGCAACGCCGAACGTCTTTTTTGACATATGTTAAAAAAAAAAAATTGGCTAAATCTATATGCCCATTAAAATTTTGACAGCTGTCAATCTCAAAAAAAAAAATTCTTTTGTTTTTTCCAAAAAACAAAGGTCGTTTTTTAGTGGGTTTTAGGGTGAGATTTATGTAGCAACAGTTGGTACAAAAAATTTAATTTCCCGTCGGGTTTGGAATTCAAATTTTTGAATTTTCCCGGCTCCTGATTGGTTTGGGGATTCGAATTTTGTTTATTCCCGGTTCTTGATTGGCTTTAAAATAATCTATATTTTCGGCCCCTCGAGCTCGAGATTTGAAAGAAAAACATATGGCAACACTGCTCATGATACAACAAACGTCAAAAAATTGAAATTTCAAACCTTGGGTTTTTTTGACAATCGATACAAAATGACGTCTTTTTGTTTCAAAGATTACGGCCCGAAGGGCCGGAGTATGAAAAATCAGTTAACAATGAACGGGTTCGTTCGGATAAAACTTTTGTCGCACGAGACTTTGGCAATATCGATAAAAGTCACCTGTCAAATTTGACACATGTTCGACTTTTTTCCCGCTCTACTATAAAAGCTACGAAAATCGCGAACAAGGCAGTTTCGCGACGCTAACTATCGATTTGTGTCAAAAAAAATTGACAGCTGTCAACGACAAAAAAGTTTTTTTTTAATTTTGCAAATTTCGAGAAAAAAAAAGTGATAGAAAACGATTCCCGGACCCCAAAAACCTTAAATAAAAATTCCAAAAAAAAAAACCAACGAAAAGGACATTCCAAAACCTACTTGATAAAACTAAAGGTTTTCTCACTTACTCCGTTAAAACACTGGAAATTTTTGGTGGAAAATGAAGAAAACTCAAAGTCTCGTACTTTAAATCGGTTTTTTCGACCAGAAAAGCCCTGGAAAAGCGGACAAATTCAAAGAAAAACCTCTAAAAATGACATTCCGCCTACTTAATGAAATTTGAGTTTTTGTCACTTACCCCATTGGAAAACTGGAAATTTTTAGCACAAAATGTAGGAAATTCAAATCCTCTTATTTCAAATCGGTTTTCTTGACTGAAAACGGCTTGGAAAAGCGGAAAATTCGATTCGATAGAAATGTAAACACTTAGACAAGGAAAGAGAGAGGACGCGTAACATCCTTTACTTGCACTAGTAGGTGGTTGTGACCGTTTGCCACCAAATAATGGCTACGTTCACCAGAACCAAAACACATTGTGAACAGTTTACAAATACCAACAGAATATGTTGGGTAAACTCTTGGTTCTGCTGAACGATTCAACTTTTCAATGATAGAACGTCACCCTCTGAATGACAGGTCACCACACAAAACACAGTGTTGAAAATTATAAACACTCTGAAATTATGCTTGCAAAAATGGCGACCGGTTGCAAAATATGTTTGGTTTCAACACAAATTCAACGTAGCGTTCAGCAGAACAATCGCAAACCGTTTACCAACGGTTGTATCTGGTGAACGCGGCCAATGGCGACAATTTTTCATGGTGCCACTATGTGAATTTTACTTCAGACTAACATTTTTGTGATATTCAGCATGGTGGATTGCTAGCGTATGGCTGCAAAACCCGCAGAGAAAAAAAAGTCGACGGGATTACATTTAACAGGCAAAAAACACTACAAAACTGGCAAATGACATTTATTACAAAACCTATTTAAAGTTGGTACAAACGGTGTTGCCACATCAAAACTTCCAAAAAAAAACATTTTAAATGGGATTTTGTTATTTATGTCATTTTAAAACTGGACATTTTTGCTAGAAAATGAAGAAAACTCAAAGCCTCGTATGTTAAATTGCCGTTTTCCATTGAAAAGCCCCGGAAAAGTGAAAAATTCGAGGAAAAACTGGCAAAAAATTACAAGGCGTCACTTCAAAATGGCCAACTAAAAGCAACGTTGCCACATCTCATTTCGGAAAGCAAAAATAACATTTTAAAAGGGTTTTTTGTTTAAAATTCAATTTAATACTCTCAAGAAAAAATTATGTTGGCAAAATTATTCTCTTGGTTTCATTCAAGTTTGTTGCTTTTTGGTAATTTCAAGTTTCACAATAAAATCTCCCAGAGTCGCTTCAAAAAGATCTGGAATACCTTCCAAAGAGTTAATAATCAAAATGTTTGGAGTGGCTTTAATAAACTTACAAAATAAATCGGTGTATATATTGATACAGCATATCTGTACCTCAGAGGTAAATTGTAATAAATTAAGTCATAATATTATAATTTGATATACAAGACACTACTTAAGTGATTCTAGTACAATTTATCTTTAAGCCTGATGAGTCACTTGATACAGGTATTTCGGTTGTCCTAAAAGCTAAAGTCTGTTTTTTTTTTTAAAGATAAAACTCAAAATGACATTATGTTGGCAATACAATGAAAAATTGTCAATGCTTTCAAATTTTTTTATGTAGAAAAGGCTTGTGTTGGCAACATAGTTACTAAATTTTTGACTTGGGGAATTATCTTTAATTAAAAAACAAATTTTATGAATGTATGAATTTTTTTCCAGAGGTCAAGTAAGTTATTAAAAGTAGTATTCAGCTAAAAACCCATTTTCGAAAAAAACTATGAGTTGGTTGATTTTGGGAAGCGGCCAAAATTTGGGTGAACGCATGGCTAACTTAATAAAAGTTTTTGCCAATAAGTATATGTGTCTCTTTTCAATTTCTTTGATTGAAAAAGAACCAACGCAGACAGATCAAAAAACAACACACCTATACGGTTGTTTTGGTTGATTTGGAAAATTTTAGCAGACGCCTAATTTTTTGACAGTTGAAAAATGTAAGGTTAACTTAACTTAAAAAAATGCAATCTTAATGGCGGCCATGGTCAAACAATGAAATTGGCACCCAAGGATTTCATTCACCTTCGGACAACTGTGACGTGTTATCATAAAACTGTTATCTGTATAATTTGTGTAGTTTTAAAGTGATTTTCTATTGCTTGAGAAGAATAATTTTTTTGTTGTGAATAAACAAAAAACAAACACACATCCCAGATGTTTGACCGTTGCCACCATATTGAATTTATCTTTTGAGAGGTCGTTGGATTGTCCTATCATTATTAATTTTGGACTGTCAATATAGAAGATCAATTTTTGTCTATTCTCGGCACTTGAATTCACTTCCCAATTGTCATATCTGTCAAATTAGAATGGCTACAATAAGAAATGACAATAACTGATTTGTCTTTTGTTGTTGTGACGGTATAATCTGATTAATTTTGAAAAACGCCTATTTTTTGACTTTTGATGCAATAAATTCATGGCCTACTTGATGGAAATTTGTGCCAGAAAGTTTATCCGTCTTTTTTCAATATTATTCATTAGAAAAGAAGAGACAAAAATAAAAATAGACAAGAAATGCCCATTATTTGTATTTTAACGGTTTTATTGAATCAAAGTCTCAGCTTTGACAGTTTCCGGTATAAATGCATAGTCAACTTGATTTAATAATTCGACAGAAATTTTATCTGTCTTTTTTTAATAGTATTAACTGAAAAAGGATAGCCGAGACAAAAAATAATTTTGGTTTAAACGGTATGGCATGGTTGATTTTGGTAAGCGCCCATTATTTGACCGTTACTATGGCCAACTTGATAAAAGATTGTGCCAGTAATTATATCCGTCTCTTTTCAATTTCTTTGATAAAAAAAAGATCGACGAACAACGAAAAAATTATAGTTTGTTCCTTTTTTTGAGTTAAAATAAAAATATGATTTGGTCGATTTGAGCAAGCGCCTGATAGGACGATTTGACGTTCTCTCAATTCAATATGGCGCCGTGGAAATAACACACCTGACAACCGTAAAGGCACGTTTTAATTTAATTCTCATTCAAATTGCAATCAATTAGAATTGAATGTAAACGCACCTTCACGGTCGTCAAGTTTGTTGATGCCTACGACGCCATCTTGAATTATCAGCTTATTTCCCAATTATTTGACAGTTGTAAGGTTAACTTGATAAAAAAAAACCTCTTCAATTATTTTTTTTTGTTTTTTCCCGACTCTTGAATTATCCTGTCATTTGTCATTTTTGTCAAATTAGAATGGGTGTTGCAAGAAAAATAGTCAGCAGTACAAGAGAGAGAGAGAATTAGGAAGAGAGACTCTCCCTAGAATAAATTTCGACAACATTGCCGATACCATTGGCAAAATTGTAATTGCTTGTAACAACAAACGGATGACGTCATAAGGTGGTTCTGGAGATTTTCATTATAATTAGACATACAGATGACGTCATAAAAGTTAGCAGGCAACCTTCCTCTTCTTAACATCCTTGATCCATACCACAAATCCGGAATTTAATATGGCGGCAGTGGTCAAGGGGTTATGATGTTTGTTTATTTAACCTACGTTTTCAATCGTTTTGATTTTTGGAGTTTCCACTTCTGCAGCTTTATTCTTGACTTTACCTAGGTAGAAAATTTGACATTGTTAACAGTTAATGCACTGATTAACTGTCAACACAGTCAAATTTTCTCTCGAGAGAAAGTCAAGAATAAGGCCTCTGTTGTGTGGTCTTAAGCACACAGCGTCATTTTTTTTTCTTGTGACGGTATAATCTGGTTAATTTTTGAAAACACCTATTTTTGACATACTTAATAGATGGCCTACTTAATGAGAAATTGTGCCAAAAAGTTTATGTCTCTTTCTAATGTTATCGATTAAAAAAGGACGGAGAAGGATGAACATAAAATTCCAATTGCTTGGTTATTTTTTTCTAACGGTTTCATTGCCTTTTTTTGCTAGTTGCCGGTATCAATGCATGGCCAACTTGATAAAAAAATTCCACCAGAAAATCTATATGTCTTTTTTTAATATTATTGATTGAAAAAGGATGGACAATTGATGACACAAATACTATTTGGGCCTTTTTTGTTTATATATCGGTATGATTTGGTTGATTTTAGTAAACGCCTAATTTTTGACAGTTAACAACTTGATGCTTTATTTATTAGAAAAGTTTTCGTGCGTCAGACGCTAGGCTAATACGGTAACGCTAACAATACGGTATTTCACATGGTAATTTAGAGTTCTCGTGCACAAAGACACATAAATCCTCTAATCCCTTATTCTGTTTACATTTTGACAGCTGAGCTGAGTAATCTAACCCCACTTTTTTTTCTTGTTTTCTAACTTTTGTTTATTCTGAAGATTTCTGAGCTTGAGTAATTTTCTCTTGGACTTTTTTATGGAGGAATTATTAGACGTTGCTGTTTTTGCAGACATAAATAGAGCGTAAACTAGTTTTGACATAGCATAGCGTTACGGTAAGGCATCCGGTAAGTTCCGTTAGATAGAGGGCTCTGTTAACGCTAATACCGTAAGAACTGTCATACTTAAGGCTACCATATTATTCTGATAAAAAAACGGGACATTTCTATGAGGCAGATGTTTCATGTATTTATAGAAAAAATAGCGCCGCAGGCGAATTCTTTTTTTCGGGACCATGCATGTAGGCTGAACCCACGGATAATACACACTACTACTACGGGATAGCCTATCCTCATAAGGCCTGTGTAGAACAAATCTGAAGCCCCCTCCTGCCCCACCAAATCACCATTTGTCAGGTAGGCAACATGTCATTTCTCGCCTTGACGTAGGCTATTTGCACCACAGGTTATGATTCCACGGGTTTTTGTTTTATGTATACTTGGTTTTAAAACAACTATTTTTTAGATCTCGTTTGTATCTTCCTATTTGCCTATCATGTTAATCAAAATTAAATAATATTTTTCATCATAAATTTAAATTCTAAACTACGACCGCTGGCACAAACAGCTGACGACTTAGTTGATGACGTCGGCAATGGTGATACACGTTCCAATATGGCGGCGATTACCAAAAACGAGGCCGATAAGCAATCCTTAGTGGTGTGTATTATCCTTGTGCCGGACTCGCCAAGTTCTAAACTGTCAAATGTCAAATGCTGTCGAATAGCCACCACTTTACTTGCGATTTGCTGAGACTAGAGATGAGGGGCGCAAAAATCGATTTATTTATGCCACCGCAGAGACTGGGAATGAAACGCAAAAATCGAATTATTTTACGCTTTTTAAAATATCAGAGAATATGGGACATTTACCCGTCCCGACAACAAATTTGGGGACGCGGGACATGGACCTTGAAATAAGGGACTGTCCCGTATAATACGGGACGTATGTTAGGCTTAGTCATACTTGTCAAATAGCGTTACGGTATTTGAAATTTGGGCGGCACGAAAAGTCTCTATTGTCTTTTTTTGATATCACAATTGACAAAGCTGATAAAACAATTGTATCTGAGTGATGTTAAGAAACGCCTATTTCGAAACAGTTTTTGTTGTTAAAATGTTTGCCAAAAAGTATATTTGTCTCTTTTTAATAATAATATTTGAACAAGGAGCAAAACAAAAAACTAGCTGCTCTTTGTATCTTTTTGGTTAAAACGGTATACTTTGGTGAATGTTATCAAACGCCTAACTTTTGACAGCTCCAAATGCTTGGCCTACTTGACAAAAAGTATATCTATTCCGTTCCAATATAATTGATTAGAAAAAGACAACTAAGCTAGATGAAATAGCGACGCAATGATTCGAATTCAAGAGCCGGGAATAATTAAAGTATGAAAATATGAAACTCGAAATCGATTTGAGTACAAAATAAAATTCTTGTTTTCTCTACAAGCTAACTGAGGCTTGGAAAAAATTCAAGTTTGCATATATATGTAAACATCAGAGAAAATTTATTTTACGGAAATTCAAAAGCCAGGAAAAATTAAATAAATTAAAAGGAAAAACCCACAGGAAAAATCGCAAAATTTCGAAAACAAAATGTCAATAATTTTTGGTTAACAACCAAAAAGTCATTAAAATGCCTATAAATTTGAAATTTTTAAATACTTTATACAAACTCTACAGTGATTATCATAAGAAAATCGCCTTGCAATCAGCATCAGAGTATATAGAAAACATTGAAAACATCAGATTAACGAATGAAGAAGTGGAAATATTCTTAAATTTGGCCAAACATCAAAAACTAATAGAAAACTATGCAAACGATTTTATAAGAACAACTTTCAAAAAACGTGTTACCAATATAAGTGCAGAATTCGTGTTTTACATGGTAATATTTTTGCTAAATGAACAAAACATGGACATTATATTGCAATTTTGTCTCAAAAAAAACTATTTCTTTCTATGTGAATTAAACGCAACTTTAATAGATTCCAGCAAAAAGATTTACTTGTGCCAAACAGCCGTAAAGTATTTCGAAAATGATTACGCCTTAAAGCAAATTGTAGAACCTATTTTAAACAAAGCAAATCTAATAATTAAATTGGGCAAAGCTTATTTGGATTTACATACAATTAAACCCATTCCAATCACTAAACCAAAAGAGTTTAATTTGGCCAGAGGCATTTTTCATAAGCCAATTCCTCCTGCCAATACACCAAAACATTCTAAGACTTTTAGGGCTTTTAAAGCACCACAATCTACTTGGAAAAAGGATTATAGTTTAGCTAAGAATTTGCTTAAGCTTAAAGAAGTTAACAAGAAAAAAGTCGAGAAGCTTATTTTGGAAGCTGCAAAAATCCCTGAGAGATTAACAACACAAAAACCTAAAATTGTTAATGAAAAGTTTGAAGCAAAAATTGTTAAACAATCATTGCCTGCTATTGTTGTAAACAAAGATGTTGTTATTAAAGGGAATTTAACTACAACGTTAAGGGAGGCTTCAAGGATAGTTAAACAACAAAATTGTGAAGTAGAAAAAATTGATAACTTAATAAAAGGTGGTTTTAATGAGGAAGAATACAATAAATTGGAAAAGCAATTGAAAAAAGACAAAGAATTAATTGAAATTGAAGCAATTGAAAGGAAGCATCTAAAAGGCTTATTGTCTTATGAAGAAGCCATATTAGCTAAAAAAAGACTTAAGGAAGCAAACAAACAAAAAATGGAAAAATTCAAACAAGAAAAACAAAATTTACAAACAATTTTATTTGAATATCAACAACAAGAAGAATCAAAAATTCGTCAGTTAATAGACAAAAGTAACTCGATAAAAGCAGGAGCAAAAGACAGTCATCAAAAACTAATAGAAAAACGTCAAGAAGAAGTTAAACTTCAACAAAAAGCAACCAAACAAATGCTCGAATTAGCCTTAGTTCAGCAAAAAAAAGAACTACAAAGAAAAATCGAATTAATACAAGAAATCAAAGCCATCGATAGTGTAAGGTGCAACATCAAAGAATTTGATCCAACCCAAACAGCAAACTTAGGCTTAATGTGCGAAATGTCTATAGCAGAGCTACAAGAACGTTTAGTAATAACAAAAATGCAAATGAAGAAAGAATTGGAGGAAAAACGTCAGGGGATATTGAAGCGCAAAGAAGCTCATAGAGGGATGATTGAAAAAGTCAAAAAATTGGTGGAAGAAAATCGGAATAATAGCAAAAAAATAGTTGAAAATAATTCAAATAATATGGAATTAATTATTAGTCCGGATATTGTTGAGTTGAGGAAACTGTTGCAGGAGAAAAGAAAATTGAGGAGTTTTATGCAATAAATTGTTTTTGATTTTATAATTTTTAGTTTTCTTCTAATCTTTTGGAATTAAACACTATTAGAAAGAGCATCAAATTTTCTATATATCTGTACTAAATTGAGTTTGATAGCTCAAATAATTTTTGAGAAATTGAGTCTCAAAGTTGAATTTTAGTCAGAAATTTTAAGCTCAATTTTTTCAAAAACTATAAACCTGATTTTTAGAGCTTGATAGGAGCTACCATTTATTCAAAATATTAAAGCTTGAAGATTTAAAAATAAGAACCCAAAAGAGGTAGGTACTTAATTGTCTTTTTCTAATTATTAATGCAGTGTCGCGATAAATTGATGAATTGATAGTGGCAACACTGCCGTTCTAAATTATCAAGAATACTAAAGAGTATGGAGTGACGAGGCCTCTCTCCTACCACGACCATCAACGAAGCAACACCTAAATTATTCTCCACTCTCTGCACAAGTCAAACATAAATTATAATGAACCGAATTTCATAATCTGTCCAATAAACAAGTAGCTAAATAACGTGCCTTACTATCACCACAAAGACCCCAACATTGGCGACGAGGATTAAAGAGAAAACTACGAAATTCAAGAAATTCACCACGCTTCACCTTAAATAAAATGGCGACGACGACAACGTCAGCACCGAGGTTCCAAGAATTTTGCCCAGAAACAGACGATTTTGATGTCTACAAGGAAAGATTAGAGCAACATTTTGAAGCAAACGCAATTAAAGAAGAACATGGTTCCATCAAAGTTGCAATTTTACTAAGTTCTGTAAGTCCAAACATATATAAATAAACTAATCCGTGATTTGTGTTATCCAGAGCTACCCAAAGACAAAAGTTACAATCAACTGTGCCAAATTCTCCAAAAACAATTTTGCATTCAAAAATGCAGTTGGAGAGAAAAAAACAAGTTCTATGACCTTCAACAAAGTCAGCAGGAATCCACCATCGACTGGTACGCAAGAATCAGGAGTGCGGCAGTCAACTGCGCATTTGGCAACAGATTGAAGGCGGTGCTAAAGGACAAATTCGTTTCCGGCATGGCTTCCAGAAAAATATTCGATCGTCTTTGTGAAGAAGAAGAAAATACCGATTTGGATCGACTGATCACCTAGGCGCAAAAGATCGAAGATGTAGCGCAATCTGGCAACAACGGATTTGGACATGTGAACTATGTGCAAGGTCAACCCAGAGCAACATGGAGTAGCTCCAGCTGTCGCGCATCTGACAGTGACAGAAGGGATAACAGGACAATAACAAATCAAAAGCTAAGTAAATCAGTGCTGTGGAGAACGTGATCGAAGCAGCTGTGTTTATTCCCCGCGCAAATTTACTAATCTGTGTTTAGGGTATTAGACTTCCTAAATCAAGTTGGTTGATAGCCTTTGTGGTAAGTCGATTTTGTGGCTTGTTTAAAAAAAAAATAACTTATTTCGGTGATTTTTTAAAAAAAAGAAATATGGATGAGGAAGATGACCCCGGAGGGGGGTCATCAGAAAAACGTTTTAAACCAAATAAAGACGAAAATAATGGAATTTCTCCATTGACCTTGATTGATTCTGGTATTAAACGAAATGAAAAAATTCCAAATTTATATAGTCCAACAGATAAGGGACCCTTTGTTGTTTTTATAGAGTCAACGGACAAGTCAGGGAACAATATAGGTAGATTTAATGACCTTAAAATAGCAAAAGATGTATTTAATTTAAAGTTAACTAATATTAAAAACATCAACAATAAAGGTTTAAATAGATTATCTATTGAATTTGATGAATATAAAGCAGCAAACGAATTTATTAAAAATACATTTTTAAAAGACAAGGGATATTCAATTTTTGTGCCTTATAATTTTGTTACATGTAAGGGCATTGTCAGACAGGTCCACAAAGACATTCCTTTGAATGAATTAACGGATGCAATTAGTTCTCCATTCGAGGTTCTAGATATTGTCAGGCTTAATCGAAAAATTCTTTCCAATGACAATGATAATAAAACTCAGGTTAAATATGAACCAACGACTACCATTTTAATTACTTTTAAAGGAGTTAATTTGCCAAAAACCATAGCTTTTTATAGATTAAAAAAAAACGTTTTACCTTATGTAGCTCCCGTTACACAATGTTACAATTGTTTACTTTATGGTCATACAAAAAAGTTGTGTAAAAATAAAACAAAGAAATGTTTTAATTGTGGGGAGGAGGATGCTCATTCCACCTTGAATAATGATCAAACAACAAGTTATTCATGTAACTCAAAATGTTTACATTGTAAAAGTGAGGAACACAGAAGTTCTTCAAAAATTTGCCCTGAATTCAATCGACAAAGAGACATTAAGAGACTGATCGCTTACGAAAATATAACCTTTTTTGATGCCTCTAGACTATGCCCCAAATCATATGCTCCAAATACATATTCACCTCATCCTCAGGATTTCCCTGAACTTTCCTCTCATTCTAGTAATACTACAGAATTAAATGCTATTATTCCCTCTCAAAGAAGAAGTGTTAATTTTAAAGAAGGGTACAACCCTAAATAAAGTCAGATTGTTTCGACAACTCAAAATAAGAAAAAAACACAAGGAGGATACGACAGAGTTGCCCATAGTGAAGCTCTTCTATTCCCTAATTCCCGCATTCCCAATGTACAAAGTAACCAAAATATAACACACCTTAATTCTCACTCTCAAACTCAATCAAATTTGAGAAATGTAGAAAATATTTCTTTGCCATCCCATTCCTCAACGCCTAATAGTGCCTCTTACAATGATTTTAAAATTTTAGAAAATTTAATAAGAAACATATCCCCAGATACAGTCAAACATTTAATTGATTATCTTCAGAGCGTAACTAATCCAAACTTTAGTTCAGGTCCCCAAATTGAAATGGACTTTTCCCCAATATAACATTTTCAACAGTATTAAACAAAAACCTTTAAAAAATTTTAAAATTCTTCAATGGAATATTAGAAGTTTTTTTCCAAATAAAGGAGACCTAATAAATTTATTAAAAGAAGTTAATCCAAATGTGATCTTATTAAACGAAACTTGGTTGAAATCCAATCAAGCATTAATTCTCAACTCATATAAAATTGTTAGACAAGACCGTTATGATGGATATGGTGGCATTGCTACCTGCGTTAAAAATAATTTAAAATTCACAGTAATAAAAAATCAAGCGACTATTGTAGAAGAGCGTTTTCAATATATTATAATCAAAGTCGCGAATATCAACATAATTAATGTTTATTGCCCTCCTCAATTTAATCTTGAAAAAGCTCATTTGGATCAAATTTTTGACAATTTACAGGGTCCTAGCGTACTCATGGGCGATTTAAATGCCTTGCATCAATCCTGGAACGGTTCTTCTACAAACCACAATGGAAGAACAATGATAGAATTTTTGAGTGAGACTGACTATATGTTAATTAGTAACGGCACACCCACGAGTTTTCATATAAATACTCAAAACCCTCTTGACATTTCTATTATAGACCCTTTATTGGCTCCAATGTCAAAATGGAGTGTTTTATCTGACTGTGCGAATAGTGACCACTTTCCCACACTTTTTGAATTAAATACCCTACACGGACATGGAAATTTTAGTTTTAATCCTTATCAAGTGAGAAACTTTACTAAGGCCGACTGGAATCGGTTTTATGACCTTTCAAGTATAGAATCAATAGGACTTTCCGAACATGAAATAGACCACATTAAATTCAGCCAAATACTGAATTACTCTGCCGCAGAGGCCATACCTCTCAAAACAATTAATAACACAACCAAAATCAATAACCCTTGGTGGGATGAGGAATGTTCTTTGTTGGTTGGTAGGAGAAAGACAGCTCTGTGGAATTTTAAATGTAAGCCAGATTTGAACAACTATTTACATGCAAAAAAAATTATAGCTTCCACAAAAAGGGCCTTTAGAGACAAAAAGAAAAAAAAGTTTGTAGATTTTTGTGGGTCATTAAATAGGGAATCTGATTTGGGGTATGTTTGGAACAAGGTCAAAGCTTTTTCTGGATCACGAACAAAACAATATACACCAGATATGCCGGATTTATTACGTCAGAATTTGATCAATAATATGGCAAGGATGTCAGCAGATGCTGATTTCACACCTTTACAGACTCAACAAAATGAAACCAAATTATTTACAATTGGAGAACTAAAAGTTTCCTTAAAAAATAAAAAACATTCAGCGACAGGTATGGACGAAGTTTCATACCTAATGTTAAAAAATATCCCACTTAGACTCCAACTGACACTAGTTGAAATATATAATCAAATTTTATTGGGTGGAAATATCCCACAAACTTGGAAACAATACAACATATTTTTTCTCTTGAAACCAGACAAAGACCCTATATTGATGGACAGCTATCGCCCAATTGTTCTTTCTTCTTGCTTGTTGAAGACCCTTGAGATTATGGTAAAAAATAGAATCGAATGGTGCTTGGAAAATAAGTTATACTTTCCTTGGACACAAACGGGTTTTAGGAAGGCGCAAGGTACACAAAATGCTCAAGCGTTTTTAACAACAGAAATCAATTTGGCTTTTGGAGAAAATCTTTCCATCCTAGCTGTATTCCTTGATATTAAGGCAGCCTATGACCATGTAGATATATATAAACTTTACAATAAATTAGTGAATATACAGATCCCAATTGAATTAATAAATGTAATTTTAAAAATTTTATCAGAACGAATTCTTTATTCAAAGAATAGGAATGGTGAATATTTGGGCACCGCATTGGCCAATTCAGGTATTCCACAGGGATCACCCTTGAGTACCCTACTCTTTAATGTTTACATTAGGGATATTTTCTTTTTACCTCCTCCTAGAGTTAAAATCATCGGTTATGCTGACGACTTAGTGGTGTATATTAAGGGTAAGGATCCGTTTGAAATGGCGGAGGTCATTAATAGTACTTTAAATGTTTTATCTGAATGGCTTAAGGATCATAATTTAAATCTCTCAACAACAAAGTGCGAACCTATGTATTTTACCAAAAACCCAAGATTAATAAATCTTCCCACAATAATAATAAACAATGTGAATTTAAACTTCAAAAATGAAACCAAGTACTTGGGAACTATTTTTCAAAAAAATTTAAAATGGAATAAATACATAGAGTATTTGATCGCAAAAACCCAAAAAGGAATTAATATAATGAAAGCATTCTGCAGAGTATGGTGGGGAGCAGACCCCAAAACTCTTTTAATGGTCCATAATGGTCTTATTAAATCTCATTTGGATTATGCCTCAATTTTCATTAAACCCTGTAGTATTACCTTTCTTAAAAAATTGGATACAGCTCAAATGCAAAGTTTGAGAATAGCTTTGGGTTGCATGCGATCCACTCCCACAAACGCACTTCTATCGGAAGCTGCAGAAATAAATTTAGAACACCGCAGAAAAATCCTTGCTGTTAAATTTTTGAGCAAAATCATAGTTATAAATGATCACCCTTTAATTCGTACAATTCAACAACTAAGAAACTTGTGTGCCAGAAATGCGAATTTCTGGAAAAATAAAGAATCACCATACCTAATACAAGCATATAATTACCTCCTTCCTCATTTTAAAACAATATATAGATCAAATCATTACCCCATATTTGAAATAAAGACTGACTTTTTGATAAACCCGATAAAAATAATTGACCTAAATCTAAAAAAAAGTGAAATTTCTCAAAACAAAAATTTCCTAGCTTCTACCTCTGCTTTTAAAAATACTCATACCTTTGTATACACAGACGCTTCAAAAAATAACTCTAGGGTTGGATTTGGGATACACATTCCCCAAATTGATTATAATTTTTCATGCCGACTCCCGAATAATCTTTGTATTTGTACTGCGGAGGTGACTGCTATATATGAGGCATTGAAGGTGGTTTTGAAAAAGGGCATCAAAAATGTTATCATCTTCTCAGACTCCCAAGGAGCCATAGGGAAAATTGACAAGAATGACTTAGACCCATGCAGGGATAACTTGTCTTTAAAAACAAAAAGACTAATTCTGATAGCCAATGACAATGGCTCAGATATATCTGTGGCCTGGATTCCGGGACATTCACAGATTGAGGGTAACGAGACTGTGGACAAATTGGCCAAAATAGGCACAGCTTTAAATGTCCCATTGAAAATGGACCTAGACAGATCAGAGGTAGTAAGCATTGCAAAGGAGAAAATTATTGAGGAGCACAATGTGCTATGGCAGGCTTCACTGAAATTTAAAGGCATTTTTTATTCAAGAATAGTGTCTTCCTTCCCCAAAAAGAAATGGTTCACGGCTTTCGAGTTTGTAAATCGTAAATATATTACAACGATGATAAGAATGCGCACGGGTCATTGTTTGACATCATCTCACCTCTATAAAATTAACATCAAAGAGGAGCCGAACTGTGAATGCGGTCGAGAAGAGTCGTTGGATCATATTTTCCTAGAGTGTCCAATCAATTTCATTCCCAATTTTGATATTTATCAGCAGATAGTTTTAACGGGTCTTCAACCTCCTTTAAATATGTCTCTTATTTTATCAAAACTCTCAGAAACAGGAATCAGAATACTTATGAAATTCCTTGTCTACAATAAAATAAAGTTATGAAACTAGTGTCTTCTTTCTTTTTTCAGCAAGCCAATATCGATTGTGCTGTCCGTGTCAATTGTATGTATCCTATGTTGTATTGTTTGCTAACACCTCACCCCTTAAAATTAGTAATACACAGCAATTCAATACTCATATCAACCAAGATCGGGTAACCAACCCCGGTGGCGGTTCTCTTACTTCACAGCAGAACTCTACAAACAATTCGCGGGGTTTGATATGGCTGAGAGCCAGACAAAGTCACCCTGCCACGAATGAGCTGGCAAGTTGCCCGTAAAGGAGCAGTGCCATTATTAAAGAAGAAGAAGAAGAAGAAGCTAAGTAAATTTTCTAATTCTAAAGTAAATAAATTTTAATGGGAACAACAGGCATTTTTCGAGGAATTTCAATAAAAATCATAAGTATGACAACAAAAATAATCAAAACTTGGATAATAGGTGTAAATCATGTGGGAATAGCCATAAATCAATTTGCTTTTATAGGAATCACAAATGTTTATCTTGAGAAAATGTGCTTTAAATATAATAATAAAATGAATTTTGTAGAAAAGAGTGTAGAAAAGGAGGAAGTAGATGTACTTTGTCATGAGCTTGTCAAATATAATTCGAATGAAGCAAAATACTTAATTTGCAACATCGATAAGAATAATCCGTTTTTAATTAACGTAAAACTAAAAAAAACACCAATTGAAATGTTGATTGATACTGGTAGCGCAGTCAGTGCCTTGAGTAAGACCATTTATTCCAGTAAATTTTCTCATTGCAGATTGGATCCCGAGACAGTGGTGCTGAGAGGCTACGACGGAAATACTTTCTGGCCCGAAGGAAGTATCAGGGCAAATGTGGAGTATGGAGGAGTCGAAAAGTCGGTCAGGTTCTACGTTGTTGAAGGGGGAGGTCCGTGTCTGCTTGGTCGAGATTGGCTGGATGGCTTTAAGGTTAACATAGAATCAATTAACCACATAGCCGTGAATAATGCTGTGGAAGAAGTCATTGGTAAGTATCCTGAAGTTTTCAGTGATAAATTAGGCAAGCTAAAACCATGTAAAGTTAAACTATATTTGCGAGAGGATGCAAGACCAATTTTTATAAAATATAGGAATCCACCTCTAGCGTATAAAGGGTTGATTGAGGAAGAGCTAAATAATTTATTGTTAGAAAATGTTATTTCGCCGGTCACAAATAGTGACTGGGCAACACCTGCAGTACCCATTTTGAAAAATAATGGTCAAATTAGACTGTGTGGTAATTATAAAATAACGGTCAATAAATTTTTAAAAGAATATGTATATCCACTACCACTCATTCATGATTTATTTGCTAAACTGAGCAATGGTCAAAAATTTTCAAAAATCGATTTAAGCAAGGCATATAATCAGTTGGAATTAGATGAGGAATCAGGAAAAATTTTGACGATTAACACACATAAGGGTCTTTTTAAAATGAATAGGTTACCTTTTGGAATCACAACAGCTAGCAGCATTTTCCAAAAGCATATAGATACATTGTTTCAGGGCATGGATGGAGTGTGTAGTTATATTGATGATGTTATAGTAACAGGCAAAGATGATAGGGAGCATTTAGAAAGGGGTATTTTTGTATTAGCAGAAGCAGGGTTAACAGTAAGAAAGGAAAAATGTGAATTCTTTAAAGAGGAACTAATGTATTTAGGTCATAAAATTAGTAAAGAGGGACTTAAAAAGTCTGACGATAAAGTCAAAGCGATTATAAACGCACCTAGACCAACTAACATTCAAGAAGTTAGGAAATTAGCAGGTTTAATTAACTATTATCATAAATTTGTTCCAAATATTGCAGAAACATTACAACCAATTTATAAATTGTTGCATAAAGAAAATAATAAATTTGAATGGAACAAGGAATGTGAAAATGCATTTCAGCAAGTTAAAAAGCAAATGACCTCTGATAACTGTTTAGTTCATTTTAACCCTAAGCTACCCATAGTTCTAACTTGTGATGCAAGCAACACAGGTATAAGCGGAGTATTAAGCCATATAATAAACGGTGAAGAAAGAATGATTGCATGTGTATCAAGAACATTAAACAAAACTGAGACAAAATGGCCAACTTTGCAACATGAAAGCTTGGCTATATTTTACTCAGTAAATAAATTCTACCACTACTTAGCAGGAAATAAGTTTTCCATCAAAACAGATAATAAACCAATCATATCATGGTTGGGGGAGCATAAAAAATTATCCACCATGGCTTCAAATCGTTTATTACGATGGGCAGTATATCTATCAGATTTTAATTATACTTTGCAGCATATAAAAGGCCAAAATAATGTCATAGCAGATTATTTATCAAGAGCACCCTTACCGGTAAACTACGTTTCGAAGGAACAAACAGTAAAGGGAATATACATAAACTTCACAGAAACAGTGACCTCATGGCCAATAAACAACAACGCAGTAAGAAAAAGAACTTTGGAAGATAAGGAACTCAGCCAAGTTCTAAAATTTATAAAAAGAGATCAATGGCCAAACAAAATAACTGAGGATGTGAGACCATATTACCAAAAGAGGAATGAATTGACTGCAGACACTGATGTGATCATGTGGGGACACAAAATGATAATTCCCAAATGCCTGAGAAAACAATTGTTGGATGAATTGCACACAGCACACTTTGGAATAAACAAACTAAAATCAATGGCAAGAGAAGTAATGTACTGGCCCAAAATAGACCACGATATAGAACATTTGGTAAAATCATGCATGCCATGTCTAATGAACAAACAAAACCCTCCAAAATCTTTAATACCATGGCCAGAAGCCACAAAACCATTTGAAAGAGTACACATTGATTATCTGCAACTATATCAAACAATGTGTCTAGTTATGGTGGATGCATATAGTAAATGGCCCGAAGTTTTTCCAATGAAGTCAACGGACGCGTTGCAAACAGAAGAAAAATTGAGAGAAACATTTGCACGTTTTGGTCTACCACAGGTAGTAGTCTCCGACAACGGACCACAATTTGTGTCAAAGCGACTAGAGCAATTTTTCCAGGGAAATGGTATAAAACATCTGACATCACCACCATATCATCCTGAAAGCAATGGATTGGCAGAAAACATGGTCAAAACCTTCAAATCTAGAATGAAAGTATCCTTGGAAGATCGGAAAAACGAAGGAGAACCGCTGTCAACACTAATTTCAAGATTTTTGCTTACTTATAGGAATTCAGTACATCTGGCAACTGGAGAATCACCAGCCAGAAGAGTCTTTGATAGAGAATTGAGAACCAGGCGAAGCATACTGAGGGAAAAAGATTCAGAAAATACAGAAAAGTCAGAAGAAAATAAAGAATTACAGCAATAACAAAAACCGATAAAAAGACAGTATGAAAAGGGAGAAGCAGTAATGGTAAAAGATTACAGAGTGCAAAACCAAACCAAATGGATACCAGCAACCATTCAAAAGAGAATTGGGAAGAATGTCTACCTTTGCCAAATAAAATCAAACCAAATCTGGAAAAGACATCTAAACCAGATCATTTCTTGTGGATTTAAACTAGATTCAAGTATTGAATTAGACAATTTGTCTGATAAATCGTTTAAAAATCAGGGTATTAACAATAAAACAACAAATAACAAACATAATTCTAGCTTGTATTCACATAATGACTCATTCTCATACATAAATACTCGCACTGATATTAATGTTGCAGGTTCTCCAACATCCAGTCATGGAAACTCCAGCAGTGTCTGACACGAGCCTGACCGACTTTCGACTTCACCAGGATCAACGGATCGGAATGCGCAGATAGCAGATAACATCGCGGAAAGGCCACTCAGCACTACTGGAGCGGGAGAAAACGCTTTGAATAGTAGCAAAGATAGTGTAGAAAGTTTTCAGTTAGCAAATGACGACAATGCTCATGGCAATAGTTCAGGGAGCGTTGATGAATCCAATCCAGATAATGTTATCATTTCGGATTCGGAAAGTAGCAAATCAAACTTTGCTGAAACTCTAGAAACTTATAAGTCAAGAAGTGAACGAAGAACGAGAGTTTCATCAAGGTTCAAGAACTTTAAGTTCTGGTAGGAAATTTATGTTGTTAGTGACGAATAAAAAAATAAATATTTTTGTTTTATATTATCAGATATGTATAAATGTATTTTTGTTTTGTATTCTATACGTATACAATCATTGATTTATCAAATGTGATATTAAATTTTAAGTTTATATGCAAAATTGTGACAAAGACAGAAATGTAACATCTTAGGGTTAAGAAATATTTTATTGTAAAGTATGTATAAATTTTTTTTGTTTGAGGAGGCAGAGAGAGAGAGAAACAAATATGTAAGACTTGAAGATACAACTTTGTAAAAATTGTTCAAACTCATGGTTCAGTTCTTATAACAAAATGTAACACATACAACTATGTAAAAATTGTTAGGGAAATTAATGAGCTAGAAGGTTTGAATTTACTATCTCGTGTTGAGCACGCATAGGATGAATTTACAATATCTTTCTATTATGTAATGATGTTGATAATTGGTCCTTAATTAAGCAGGGGAGAGTGCAGTGTCGCGATAAATTGATGAATTGATAGTGACAACACTGCCGTTCTAAATTATCAAGAATACTACAGAGTATGGAGTGACGAGCCCTCTCTCCTACCACGACCATCAACGAAGCAACACCTAAATTATTCTCCACTCTCTGCACAAGTCAAACATAAATTATAATGAACCGAATTTCATAATCTGTCCAATAAACGAGAAGCTAAATAACGTGCCTTACTATCACCACAAAGACCCCAACAATTAATATTAGAAAGGGACAGATAGACTTTTTTATCAAGTAGGCCAAGCATTTGGAGCTGTCAAAAGTTAGGCGTTTGATAACATTCACTAAAGTATACCGTTTTAACCAAAAAGGCACTAACTGCAGTTAGTTTTTTGTTTTTGCCCATTCGCGTTTCTCCTTGTTCAACAACAAAACTGTTCCGAAATAGGCGCTTCTTAACCAGTGTTGCCGTTGACTGGGTAATTCCCCAAAAACCGGGTATTTTCGACTAGTGTTTGAGTAAAATATTGATGTGGGTAAAACCGGGGAATCCTGAATTACAGCCCTATTATTTATTTTTTTTAATTTTCAACAATTTCAACTAATATTTTCCACATTGGAATTGAAAGCGCAACTGCTTTTATTTTACATGATTTTAGAAGAAAAAAAAAACGAATACATTCAGTTCACACTGACAAATGGAAATCAGCGCATTGACATACGTACCGTCAGGTCCGTCACCCGTCACAGCCGTTACCCACCCCCACCCTCCACCCGTGTATTGTTTATTGTAAAATAATATTCATATATAAATGGGCAGAAGCAATTGATGAATTTAAAAACTTGCCCAATTTATGGCAAAATTGTAATTTTTGACATAAATTTGTTGAATTTAAAAACTTGCGCCACATATTGTGCTTTCTCTTGATGAGTAAATTACCAAACCTTGTTTTGCTGCTGTCAAATGACAAGGACAGCCTTACATCGGTGAAAATGCGCATATGTCATTAATGATTTTAAAAACGTGCCCCGTGCCCTAACCTAGCTCAATGATTTGGGGATTTTGTTTTCAGTGTCCGGGTAAAATTGGGTATTTCATGAGATTGGAAAGGGTAATGAGAATTCTCGGTCCGGCAACACTGTTCTTAACATCAACCAAATACAATAGTTTTATCATCTTTGTTAATCGTTTTCAATTGATAATATTAGAAAAAGACAATAAATAAAGCATCAAGTTGGCCATGCATTTATACCAGCAACTGGGCAAAAATAAGACAATGAAACCGTTAAAAAAAAAAAAAAACACAAGCAATTCGCATTTTATGTTCATCCTTGTCTCTGCTTTTTCAATCAATAACATTAGAAAAAGAACGATAAACTTTTTGCAATGAACTAAACAAACACACTGGAACGGTGGCTGCATAATGTTTCTACGCAAGGGTTTGTGCCAGGAAGGACAACAAACAAATGGGATTTGCATCTCTCTCTGCACTATGGCGGCTAATGGGAACAGCTGTTTGAAGTGTTTGGTTCATTAAGGTTAGGAAGATGAAGAAGCTCTTCTTTTTTTTTACGTTAATCGCAATGAGTGCGAGCGAGACAACAATCCCTCTGTATTGCTGGGTTGCATATATCAAAATTCGGCACACAAGCATAAAGCAGTGCGCCCGTTCCATAGTGTTTGTTTAGTTCAATGACTTTTTGGCACAATTTTTCATTGAGTAGGCCATTTATTTATTACATCAAATGTCAAAAATAGGCATTTTCCAAAATTAACCAAATTATACCGTCACTCGAAAAAAAAATGACGGTGTGTGCTCAATACCACACGACAGAAGTGAAAAGTACGATTATATAAACAAACATCAGAACTACCCGACCACTGCCGCCATATTGAATCCCGGCATTACCTGATAATTTTTATGACATCATCTGTATGCGTAAACATAATGAAAATTCCCATAAGAACTACCGGATGACGTCATCTATTTGCCGTTACAAGCAATTGCAATTTTGCCAATGGTATCGACAACGTTGCCGAAATTTGTTCTAAGGGGGATCTCGATTGAATTATATCTCATCTCTGTTCCTCTTGTCAAACCCATTCTAATATGACGGAAATGACAATTGACAAATTCAAGAGCCGGGTATTGACAAAAAAAAATTATTGATGGGATTTTCTTTTATCAAGTTAACCTTACATTCTACAACTGTCAAATAATTAGGCAATTTGAATCAGCTCATAATTCAAGATGGCAATGTGGGCATACCAAACTTGACGATCGTGAAGGTGCGTTTACATTCAATTCCAATTGATAAGGAGTAGGAACGCGCCATTCTGCTTATGAAACTAAAGTGAAGCCAAGTTTTTGGCAGGTGTTTAGCATCAAAATACAGGTAAAGCATTGAATTGTCTATACCGCCATTTTTTTGGTGCCAAAATACCTGGAAAAAACGGCTTCATTTTCCAACTCCATGTTACCACTCCTCTTTACCTTTACCTGCTCTAAGGGTGTGTTATTCCCGAGGGGGAAATCACCTAGGAATTTTAGTGTACACGCGCAAAGAATTGCGAGGAATTTCAAGGAATTGCAAGGAAGTTTGAGGAGTTGCTAGGAATTGCGAGAGTTTTCTAGGAATTGCGAGGATTTTCTAGGAATTGCGAGGAATTTCAAGGAATTTTGAGGTATTTCGAGAGTTTGCGTGGAATTGATATCACTTTGAACCTAAAAAAAATGTTCAGTGTTGCCAAACGTTGTCCAACATAAAAAGGTAAAGTACTTGAGTATTATTTTATAACTGTTCCAGACAGAATACTGAAAGCCAAGATTATATACTTTATATTATGTGAGCCAAAAAATACTTTGCTTTAGTATTTATCAGAGAGTGTGTTCATAAAATGAAGAGACATTTTCAAATCCTTGTTCAGCTCTACGCCAGTGATACATCTTTTGTGTATGCTTATGCTCAAAATACAGTGATACACTCTCGGATATACTTTCATAAGTATACATTCATCTCAAAGTGCTTAAACCCCGTTCCCTTGCTCTCTTAGTTTGCCAAAGTCTGGCAACGTTACATCGCTAGTCATTTTTCATGAATTCTAACCTCAAAACCAGACCAGACTTACTTTTACGTTGAAGAACAGCTTATTTAAGGAATTTGAGGTATCATCAAAAATTGTTGTACACAAAAACTTAACCACACGTCAAAAATGTGCATTTTATTAACGTGTCAAGTTCAACCGAGAGTTTGACTATGACAAGAAAACCATTCCTAGAAACTCTCATAGATATTGCAACCAAAAACAGTGAAAATAAACAGAATATACAGGGTTTTCACTTAGTGCGATATCGAACGATATCTTCTTACAGGGTGATGCAAAAAAAAAAGATACAAAGTTCTTTGATACTTTAATATGCATTAGTTAAAACTATATTTGAATATATAGGGTGCTCCGTTTATGGGGGTATGCCACATGTTTTTTTAAATGAAACACTCTATACAGGGTGTCCCACGGCGTATTAGACGTTTATGAAAAACTAAAAATCGAATCATTTTGAAAATTTGGCAACCGGGATAAACGACCATAATCTACACTTTAAAAATATTTTTGTTTTTGCGGTGTTGCCGTTTCTACTCTAAACCAGTGGCAATATCGCTATTTCAAATGGAACACCCTGTATGTGATTGCATATTTGGATTCTACGTAAAACTTTGAGCAGATTTTATGTGATGTACCCTATACCTAAGTTCAACTGTTTTGGAAATATTGACAGTTGAAAATTGACTTTTTGCAACTTTGACAGGCTGTAAAACCTGAACGGTTAATTTTAGAGGAAAACCGCGATCTGACATTTTCATAAACTATCATTTGACACCAACTTTGAATTTAACCGAAGATTAAATTCAATTGGAATTTTTAATCATGGATTAAATTCCAAGTTGGTGCCAAATGATAGTTTATAAAAATCTAAGATAGGAATGTAAAATCGATTTTCCTCTAAAATTAACCGTTCAGGTTTTACAGCCTGTCAAAATTGCAAAAAGTCAATTTTCAACTGTCAATATTTCTGAAACAGTTGAACTTAGGTATAGGGTATATCACAAAAAATCTGCTCAGAATTTTACGTAGAATCCAAATATGCAATCACATACAGGGTGTTAAATGGTGCCACTGGTTTAGAGTAGAAGCGGCAATACCGCATAAACAAAAATATTTTTAAAGTGTAGATTATGGTCGTTTATCCTGGTTGCCAAATTTTCAAAATGATCCGCTTTTTAGTTTTCCATTAACGTCTAATACGCCATCCACCGTGAGACACCCTGTACGTCATTGCATATTTGGATTATACGTAAAATTCTGAGCAGATTTCATGTAATATTATACCCTATATCTGAGTTCAACTGTTTTAGAAATATTGACTTTTTGCAACTTTGACAGGCTGTAAAACCTACACCGTTTAGGTTTTATAGTCTGTCAAAATTGCAAAAAGTCAATTTTCAATTGTGAATATTTCCTAAACAGTTGAAATTAGGTAAAAAGATATTAGGTATATTACATGAAATCTGCTCAGAATTTCACGTAGAATCCAAATATGCAATCACATACAGGGTGTTCCATTTAAAATAACAAAAAAAGTGGTGATACAAGGTTATGGTTTTTTACATGACTCTCTTTCTTGTATATTATGACATTTCTGGATTTTGTGGAAAATTCCAGACATATTTCATGTACAATGCCATATACCTATCTTCAACTGTTTCGGAAATATTGACAATTGAAAATTGACTTTTTGCAACTTTGACAGGCTGTTAAACCTAAACGGTTAATTTCAGAAGAAAACCAATTTTACATTCCTAGCTTAGATTTTCATAGGCTATCATTTGACATCAACTTTGAATTTAACCGGAGATTAATAATTTAAGCGGAATTTTTAATCATTGATTAAATTCAAAGTTGGTGTCAAATGATAGTTTATGAAAAACTAAGACAAGAATATATGATCGGTTTTGCTGTAAAATTAACCGTTCAGGTTTTACAGTCTGTCAAAGATGCAAAATAGTCAATTTTCAACTGTCAATATTTCCGAAACAGTTGAAGATAGGTATAATGACATTGTACATGAAATATGTCTAGAATTTTCCGCAGAATCCAGAAATGCCATAATAAACAGGGGGAGCTGTTTAAAAAAACATAGCTTTGTGTAACCACTACTTATTGGGCTACCCTGTATACTGACAAATAATTTAGGAATGTAGTACCTACTCATATTTATCTACAAGTTTTGTATTCAGTTTTTTCTTCGATCTCCGTTAGTATAGGAGATATGGACCCGCGCGCTCACTAACTCACCTGTATTCAAAAATATTTTCAACTAATGCCTATTAGAGTATCAAACAACTTTGTAATTTAATTTTTTTTTCTTGCATCACCCTCTAAGGAGATATCGTCCGATATCGCACTAAGTGGACACCCTGTATATGACGATAATTTCAAAAAATTTGCTTTGTATTTGTTTTACTCAGCAATCACTGTACTATCAACACTGTACAAATATAAAAACAAAATTAAATCCAGAATGAAGCTACCCATGGGCAAGTTTGAAGCAATTAACCACATGAATATTCTTATTGGAACAGAAGTCGAAGGATCAACATTTGCTTACAAAATCGGATGTTATAGTTTAAAATTTATTTTGTTTTAATGTGAGTACCCAATAATTGATAATCGACCTGACATACATTGTACTTTTCAACAGAATTACAATAATTAAATAATTTTATTTCCTACTGAACTATTATAACCCTTTAATACCTTGGTTACGATAATCATAAACAGGGTCTTAGCTCCCAAGGGAGTTAAGGACATCATAACTCCCAAGGGAGTTAAGGATTTCCATAACTCCCGCTTTTACCTTGAATAGGTGAAACTTTGACAAAAAATAGAAATTTTGGGTTATGGTTTATTTCTTTATAAAAATGGACAAAATACAATAAATTCAGTAGGAAATAAAATTATCTATATACCACGGGAATTATCAGGTGTTAATACCCACGGGCAAACTTTGCCCTGGGGTATTAACACCCTCATAATTCCCTCGATACATAAATAACTATAAACGTATTAACCTGTATTTAATTGCAAAAAGGTTATTCAAACATAAAATTATTTGTCCAAGAATTGCGAGGAACTGGAAGCAATTGGAGGAAATTGTGGGGAATTGCAAGGAATTGTAAAAAATTGCAGGGAATTGTGTGGAATTTACCGGGAATTGTGTGGAATTATAAGGAATTGTACGGAATTTCAAGGAATTTCCATTTAGAGGAATTTCAGTGTACAAAATTTAATGGCCGCCATATGGATTGCATTGCCATGTGCAGAGAAATTATTTTAATTCAGTTAACCTTACATTTTTCAACTGTCAAAAAATAAGGCGTTTGCTGAAATTATCTAAATCAAATTTATTTTAACCAAAAAAGGAACAAACCACAATTGTGTTGTTTTTTGTCTGTATGTGTTGGTTCTTTTTCAATCAAAGAAATTAAAAAGAGACACATATATTTATTGGCAAAATCTTTTATTAGGTTGGCCAATGCATGGGTGCCCAGGTAACAAGTCATACCGTTTTAACCAAACAATTTCTTGTCTATTCTCGGCTATCCTTTTTTAATTATTATTATTAAAAAAAGACATATAGAATAGGTATTTGTCGAAATATTATATCAAGTTGGCCATGCATTATTTATACCTGAAACTGTCGAAACTCAGATGTTGATTCAATAAAATCGTTAAAACAAAAAAAAAAAGCCCAAAGAATTGGCATTTTATACAGGGTTTCCTACCGGGAACCAAATCGAACCATATATGAAAAACTGAATGCAGAAAATTTGACAGAATACTAATGTCAATAGGAGCAACCCGGCTAAAATATTTTAAAAATGGTGGCGCTTCCGGTTATACCGGAAGTAGACGTCAACTCTCTTATTTTAGATGGGACGTCCTACGTCCTGTATGTGATTGCATATTTAGATTTTACGTAGAATATAATAATTTTTCGGCGAAGTCCGGATTTTGTTCGGATTTTTTGACTCCTTTGTCTAGAATTCCGAAATACCTTATGGAAACTCTGTGTATAGGTGCACCTACATTATAATCCATTTGAAAACATTGAGTAATAATTTTATATACATAATATACAATGGACTTAAATTCAGATAATCAAGTTGGAAGTTACTCAATGTTACGTCAGCAGGGCATGATTAATCCAATATGTCATTATTTTATGTTGTCTGGCTTGTAAAAGTTTTCATCTGCCAATTTTAAACTTTCTGGAATTATAAAATTTATTGGATGTATGTATGATATAGGGATTTCTCCTGTGATTTTATTTAAAAGAAAAGATTTAAGATTTACTTGAAATGAATTGTACATTTTATGGTTCCTAGAGTAATCAAGATACAGTTGCACTGACGCCATGAATTGACATAATAATAGCACAGCACATACAAAAACAATCAGCAGGCTAACTTGAGTGACAGCCCGTGTAATAAAGGAATTCATCGTTAAAATGTCACTAACGGCCATTTTGGGATACGAAACAGGGCCTGATTAACGATAATTTAGGTTTTTTCTTTCCTGTGACAGAGTCGTATTGGCTTTAAATAAACTAATTTATTATTACTTACATATAAAAATGTTTATAATTACTAATTTATTATTATTATTGAATATACAAGAATGATAACAGATAACACCATAAATGACAACACGAATATATCAAAATCGTTTTGAAAATCATAGCTAAAATTCCGCTCTACACCGCACGCCTATGACCTCCGTCAGAAATAAACAAATAAAATAAAATTTCGGCGCTCCTGCCGTTTAATGACAGCGTTTTGACAAAATGGAATCCCCTAATGGCGGCGTGCGCAGAAAAGATGCGCGTGAGAGTTAGCCTGCTGATTGTTTTTGTATATGCTGTGATAATAGGCTGTGTTTGAAGGCTTAATTTGTCACATTACTCACTGGTTATGAAATTTTGTCATTGAACCTGGATCTAAAGGAGCTCGGAAAACATGAGGTTTTGTTAACATGTGCACCTTTAAAACTTCTTTTTGTTTAACTTTCACTTTGCAAGTGTCACATTTAAAAGGATGAATATCCGAGTGTGTTAACATGTGCATCTCCAAAATACATTTTCGTTTAAATTTTGCTTTGCAAGTGTCACATTTGAAAGGATTGATATCCCAGTGTGTATGTCGCATTCAAAAGGATGAATATCTGAATGTGTCATTAAGTGACTCTCCAAATGGTCTTTTCGTTTAAATTTTGCTTTGCAAGTGTTACATTCAAAAGGATGAATATCCGAGTGTGTTAAAATGTGAGTCTTTAAAACGCTTTTTCGCTTAAATTTCTTTTCACAAGTGTTACATACAAAAAGATGAATATTCCATAGTGTGTTGATATGTGCGTGTTATGATGAATTTGAGTTTATGAATTGAGGGAATGGGGATGTGTTTTGTGACTGTACCTAAATCACTTTTTGTTAATTCAAGTTTATTAATAACCTATCTTCCCTCATTTTTTAATGAAGATTGTAAGTAATGGAATTTTTGTACTTTGCTTAATTTTTTGTGACTATAAACCCAGACTTGAAATGTCTCGAAAAATGGCAGCAAATCAGAATATTTTTCCTCTGTAAATATTGAAAATTCAATGGTGGGAGTTTTATATTAATATATTCCTCACTTTGTGAATTATTACAATTGTTTGAATCTGGAAGATTTAGAAATGTTGAAGGCTGACCAATTAAAGGATTTAAAATTTTTTTGGCTTGAAATAATTATTTTCAAATATTACTTTCTCCGCAGATTGGGTAGCATTAATTAGCTCTATTTCGGTATGTATGGCATTAAAATTGTCAAATATGGAATAGCATTTAGCCAAACGTTCACTGAGTTCAACCTTATCATCAATATTGATTTTAAAAAGTCAATTAACCTTTCAATATTCCTCGTTGTAATATCAATACTCTCAGCTTAGCTTCTTGTTCAGCCATTATAAACAAATGTGTTTATGGAAATACTAGTGTTCCACCTGCCAAAAATCACCTGCAAATGAGATGAAATAATTTACAAATTTACAAATGAGCGTAAGCGTGCATAAATAAATGAGCAAATCTTGCATATAATGAAACGACTGATTATTAAGCGCATCACTGCTCTATGTGTTGTCTGTTAGTTTGCTCTATTGAAATGCCTTTTTTTTTTTGTTTTATTTAAATCGGATGACTATAGCTGCAGTGGCGGCTCGTCAGAGGAGGCAGGGGAGGCTAAACCTCCCCAAAAAATTGAAAATTCAATCGCAATTTTTTATTCCTGATTTCTAATTGAAATAATATAATTCACAACAGAATTCCAATTTTCGATATTTTAATGTAATTTAGAAAAATCTGACAACATTGTTTCAATCAATCCCTCGCCTCCATGACAAAAATCTGTGAATTTGGGATACTCAGTAATACCGGCCCGAAGGGCCGGAGTTATATGCGAGCCCGAAGGGCCGGAGTTATACGCGAGCCCGAAGGGCTAGAGTTATTTTAATCACGGGACTCAGTCTATAATCTTATTGGTCAGCGGATAATTTAGAGCCAATTAAAAACCGGGAGTATTTAAAATGCGATTTTTAGCGTCCAATCAAAGAGCCGGGAATATTCAAAAACCTAAGTTTTATCAAATTGACTTTTTTCAGAAAACGGTGGTTTTTGCAAACATATACTACTTTATCGTTGTCTTTGTCTTACTCACTATAATCAATAAGGAAACCTTATAATGTCATTTTTATTGAAATTGAACTAAAAACAAGTTTCCTATGATTTATTTGGGGAATTTTAATTGTTATAATCATTATTAATTAATTATTAAATTGAATTTTAAACAAAAAAGCCTTTTAAAATAATATTTTTGTTTTTCGAGATGTGATGTGGCAACGTTGCTTTTAGTTGGCCATTTTGAAGTGACGTCTTGTGATTTTTTGCCAGTTTTTTTCTCGAATTTTCGACTTTTCCGGAGTTTTTTATTGGAAAAAAAGCGATTCAACATACTGTTGGAAACATGTTCCAACAATCATGCTATCTCTTTTTGATGGCAAAATATTTTTATACATATAAAGTTGGGAACACTGCAGCGTTGTCGTCATGTCTATTTTGTCATGGCTGTCAATATATTGCGCGCCATTTTTGTCATTGCAGCAGTGTAGCTTGGAGCTTGTCCACGTTAACAAGCATCCAGAAACCTTTTCACATTTTAATAAATTTTAGAATCTAGCTCTGCCCTGTTGGGCATCTAAGCAAGCTCTGGCTTCTTGCCACCCAGGTAGCCAACGTGACGTTATTGACGTCTAAAGGACGTCAATTTTCAGTCACTTTTGGTCCTAAACGTCCTGTGCCATAAAAATGACGTCATTAGGACGTCATTTTTAGGACATCGTTTAGTTGTCAATTTGGAGACGTCTTTTAGACGTCTCATAGAGGTCTACAAATTAAAATTAAGTAAGTCTTTTGGATCAGAACGTCAAAAACCAAAAAAGTTAAGGATAAATATTTTTTCCCATTTTTCACTTGCTAAGAAATAAAATTATCAGATTTTTTTTTTTTATGTTGTATGTTGAAAAAAAAAACAAAAATTAAAAACCAAATAAAAATACCAATTCAATTTACAGCGCCCCACCTACCCGTCAATAACAGTAATTTTGTGTTTAATTTGAAAAAAAAAAAATAAAAAATAAAACGTCCCCAACTGCAATTGAACCCAGGTCTCTTCCGTGATAGGCGGCGATCTTGACCACTATACTACCACACCGTTGTTTAATAAAGCTGTTGATTTGTATTATGTACCCAAACCTTGTCCCGAGAGCAGCGCGCGAATACGAAGCCGTATGATTGGTTCAATTTAAAATACCGGTAGTTCGGCATAATACTGCTAGAGGCGCTGTCGCGTAACGACTGCGAGTCGGTGCTGCTCGGTCGGCCATTTTGCCATTTCTCTTTGCTGTCCGCCATGCTCACAGAACATGCTGTTGTGTCGTGCCCTCTGTCCCTGCGATTTATTCGGGTTTTTTTTAAATCTGGTGTGGTTTCTTAGTTACTCTAAGTGCCAAGTGATTACTGGAAGTGGAAATACAAAAAAAAATATGTACTGCGTCGTGCAGCTGGATGAAACAGGCGGCGAAGGTCTAGCTGTAGTTCATACGAGCTGGCTGACGCCATTGAAAAAGGAGGTCTTCTGGCCGCCAATAAAAGACAGCAAGCTCTATCGAAAAGCCCTGGTAGAAAGTGAGCCCGTTGAGTCAGATTGGACCCTTTACGGCGTGAAAAAAATTTATTTTCAGACAGGTAAGTTATTAATAACGTATATCATTATTGTGTTTGTGATTGAGTTTTTTGTGATAATCCCAGTTAGAATTATACACATTGAGTCTATTGAATAAAGTGAAGTAAATGCTTATACTCTACCTCCGTCTCTTTTTGCTGCATTTTAGCTGGATATGTTTATCTCAAAAAACTTAAGCAAAAGCATTTACTTCTGTTTTATTCAATAGACTGATTATTCTAACTGGGATTATTTTTGAATTGAAATTTTGGGCCAAATATGGCGGTTAAAAATGAAAAACGATATCGACTTCCAGCCTAGGTTCCTCATTCTAATAACCTCTCTTTGTACTTATTTTTTTTCCAAAAGAAAGCTTATTTTTCAAAATAAAATTAATTGAAAATCGGATTTTTAAACTGTCTCGAAAACGCGGGAACATTCAGTAACGCCATTGGCCAAAAAATTAATAAAAATGCGAGGATGCCGAATTTATCATTGTCCATCTTTCAATTCAATTGGATCTCTTTTTCTATTCGCGTTCTTTATAATCTAACTAAAATTTTTCAAAATATTGTTAGTTTTTGGTTGCATTCATGTATTTGCGTCGAAAAATATTATATTTTTTATCATATGCGCGGCTAAAAAACTTTGCACACGATATGTGCAGTGCTCAATAATAATAATAACATTATTGTGATTAATTATATTATTTATTATGACTACTTATAGTCTAGGAGGCAGTGAACTTTTTTCGGTACTTATTTTCCCAGCCGGTAAATATGAAGAAGTTTGTTGGGATGGTGGATGGTGACAATAAACAACAATTTTCCAGTCATAGATGTTTGGCATTCACTAAAGTTTGTAATTTTTTTAATGGAGATAATAGTCTGGCATGTCCCAAGTGAAGGTAAGTTTGTCTGGCTGAAAATTTGCGGTTTTTCAGTTTTTCACCTGCCAGACATATTGCCCATACCTCGGCCCATACTCACAGATTATCCTGACTATTTTTTTTTCTTATTTTGACTGTATATTTTACTAATAGCGTATTTTATTGGTAGAACCAGTGCAAACAAAAGTGTATTTTTATCTCCTTATACAAGCTGGTAGACAAAGACACGAATACACTCAGTGCGCAACTACCCTACCAATGAAATACGCTATAACAGAACTATTATTGTCACTTATAATTACACAAGAGCTTCATTTATGTCAAAGTAAACTTGACATTTCAACGAGAATTTTGTTGCATGGCATTACGGAAAAAAGCTGTCTCTGAAAAAATTACGAGTCCATAGGACGAGTAATTTTTTCTGGCAATTTTTTGAGTTGAATTGCCTAAAGGCAACAAAACTCAAATTAGAAATGTGAAGTTTACTTTTTGACAAAAAAGCTTGAGTGTAATTTGGTAAGACAATTTAATGAATACGAATACCTACGTAAATGACAAATTTTGCTGGTCATGGTGCTGGTCATGTCAATCTAGGTTCAGTTTTGTCGGTTTTGTCGCTGGAAAAGTTTGGGCAAACTTTTTTCGCTGTAATAATGACAAAAACGCCAGTCCTTATGTGCTTTTTTGTGTATGAATTAAATTGTCAGTTTTAATTACACGAGAGCTTCATTTTTGTCAAAGTAGTCAAAGTAAACTTGACATTTCAACGAGAATTTTGTTGCCTGGCAATTAATCGAAAAAAACTGCCTCTGAAAAAATTACGAGTCCGTAGGACGAGTAATTTTTTCCGGCTGTTTTTTGAGTTAAATTGCCTGAAGGCAACAAACCTCGAGTTACAAATGTTAAGTTCTCTTTTCGACAAAAAAAAGCTCGAGTGTAATTCGGTAAGATAATTTAATAAATACCTGCGTAAATGACAATTTTGCTGGTCTTGTCAAGCTAGGTTCAGTTTTGTCACTTTGTCAAACTTTTTTCGGGGATAATACCACGAGTGCTTCTAATTTTTCCGGAAAAATTTGGGGAAAACGAGTTGACAAGTAATTTGTTTGACAAAAGTACGAGAGCCCAAGTCGAAGACGAGGGTTTTTGTCATTCAAGTACTTTTTGTCGAGCAAATTGATTTGAAACGAGTTTTCCAGATTTTTCCACAGGAAAAATTAGATGCTCGAGTGGTATTTGGTAAGATTTCCCACCTGACAGCACCTATCAAACATTTTATCGGATAACTTCTGACAGGAGTTGTCAAGCAATTTATCCACTTGAAATAGTATATTACATATCGAGGTGGGAAGTGTTTCATTACTGTCGAGAGATTAGTTAGTTAACTGAGACGCGAAGCGTCGAAGTTAGCTATAATCTCGAGACAGGAATGAAACTTCCCACTGAGGTTTGTATACTATTTTATTTAAAATCATCATATTTTTACTAGATACATACAAAATGAAAATTAAAAATTCTTTTTGACAGTTTGTGACGTATTAAAAAAAAAACGTTTGGCACCCACGACAAGTAGTTTTTATTGTATAGAAGGAGGTAGGTAATATTACATTACCTACCTCGAGGTAGGTAATATAACATTACCTACCTCTAATAGAGGGTGGGAAGTAGAGGTAGGTTATGTGACACTTCCAAACCTTCAATCAAGTTAGTAATGTCAACATTACATGTATGATTGTAAATAAACAATTTTATTTATAATCATACATGTAATGTTGACATTACTAACTTGATTGAAGGTTTGGAAGTGTCACATAACCTACCTCTACTTCCCACCCTCTATTAGAGGTAGGTAATGTTATATTACCTACCTCGAGGTAGGTAATGTAATATTACCTACCTCCTTCTATACAATAAAAATTTTAATTTTAATTTTGTGTGTATCTAGTAAAAATATGATGATTGTAAATAAAATAGTATACAAACCTCGGTGGGAAGTTTCATTCCTGTCTCGAGATTATAGCTATAACTTCGACGCTTAACTAACTAATCTCTCGACAGTAATGAAACACTTCCCACCTCTGAATGTTATATACTATTTGACGTTGAAATCCGTTTTTTTTATTGGTTCAAATTGACAGGTGGGAAATAATCGCTGTAATAATGACAAAAACACCAGTCCTTATGGGTTTTTTTGTGTATGAATTAAATTGTCACTGGAAAAAAAAGTGCAGTGCATTTTATTTTTTCCTCGGTATTTTTCGAGTATTTTCTAACACGCTACCATCTCAAGCTATCGGAAACCCCCCCGCCAAATATATATGAATTTGGCTTAGCATAACAATCTGAACAATTATATCAGTGTTTGCTGACTGGGAAAATAAGTACCGAAAATCTTCAATGCCTCCTAGACTATTATTATTATACAGGTGATTTGAACAAGGCATTTAGAAAGGAAAAGGAAGCTGAACAGACTAGTGACATCTACGATACCGACGATGCTACAAGTGTCGTCATAAATCGCCCTAGGAAAAGAATCAAAAGGGTTCTAGACAGTGATGATGATAGTGGTGATGATAGTAGATTTTCTAGACCCCCACAAATCAAGATAAAACAATTATCAGGTGCGTGATGTGTTGATTAATAAACTTAAATTATAATATTTTTAGAGTTTTTCCTGAGGTCTTATTTTTGGAGACTTAAAAATATAATTCTTTCCGATGGTGAAATATAAAAAAATGTAAACCAGACCATTTGGGAGGCACACATTAGCCAATTTTAAGCGATTGACCAGTCGGTCATCTTGACAGATAAACCATTAGTTAAACGTCATTTATCAACCAATTGGTCTCAACTGACGTTAAATGCATTGCTTAAATGTCAAGATGACCGACTGGTCAATCGCTTAAAATTGCTTATTTATTTTATAACCAAAAATAATATTATTTTGGCATTATTTGACAAGTATTTGACTCAAAAGCTATGCTCGAAAGCTTCAAAATTGAGAAATGGTCAATAACAAAATGGTCTTTTCAGAAACTGATCGGCATAACCAGATCATCAGCTGATGATCAGATCAAACAGATCACAGTTTCCGAAAAGGCCTAAGTTTATACTGTTGCGTTTAAAACATGTGATGTTATGTTATTAGGTAGCAAAGAAAAAAAGCAAATTTCTTCTCCATCAACATCAAAGGAGCAGAGGCCCATAGCAGCTTCAGAAATTTTCACTCCTCGGTCGTTACTCGGATCTTCACTATATGTGGAAACACCAGATATAAGAGATTCAAGTAAGTTATAATGTATTTCTGCAATTTTTTTTTTGTCACTTATTAAAAGTACCCTTGCAATCACTGTTTTTAGGGAGTACAGTAAGTCTTTTGATCCCCGAGATTATATTTTAAAACAAGGAACAAAATGGTACTTTTATTTCCTGAAATGCATAAAATAGTGTGTACACCACAGAACTGAAGTGATTTTTTAATCCCTCGACAAATTATGGCCTTCCGTTTGGTCAGAATATATACTTTTTGTCCCAGGATTAAAAGTACCACTTTAGTCCCTTGGTGTACAACAGAGGTGGGCCAACCTGCGATTTTAATGGAGCTGTGACAAGACGTGACTGCTCCAGTCGTGTCACTGTGACAAATAGCAGTGATTTTTTGGAGCAGTTTTACCTTAGTTGGCGGCCGTACTGCTATTATTATATGTTAATGCTACATCGTAAAATGGCATAATCGCAGTCCGCAGTCACGGCCTAGAGAGATGCTCCAGTTTCCAGCCTGCCCTCTGCAGTAGCAGTTTCTATTTGGCGTGATCGCGATGCAATTTATAATATTATTATTTCATTTACATCACTCAGCTCGAGTTCTGTCCGCGCTGCATCGGTCGGAGCTTGAAGCAGGCTGTGACAAAATGTCACTGCTACTTGACTGGGACTGGAGCAGGCAGTGACTGTGACAGACGAGTAGCAGTGACAAAGTCACAGTTCGTGAAATCGCAACCCACCTCTAGTGTACAATACTATTATCTATAACCATGTTTTGTTGACATTACTGATTTTTTAAAATTTTCAAAATTTTACTGTCTTTTCATTTCCCTAGTCAATTTACCATTATTGAGAAAATAGTATATTACAATTATTGAGCTAAACTTAACCTTGAGACAGCAATGAGGTTTGTACACAATTTTATTTTCAACCCCTAATTTCTGGCAAAAACTCATAGATTTTATTGTACAAAATCCTTCATTTTTTGTCAAAGAACTTTGATACCTAGTGTTAAATTGGCCTTATTGACTGTGCGTTAGATAGGGTACCGTTGAGTGGAGTAATTTTATATTTTCCAGCTGTTGTTTTATAAACTTGGTATCATAGCTTCAATTTTTTAAATTTGTAAATGTTGCTTGGAAACGTGCAATATGTACCTAAGCGGTTTTTATAAACTCATCATAGAACCTGCTTCTTTCAAATATCTGAATTGCCAACATATTGTTAATAGGTTCCATAGAAAAAAGGCAAGAAAGGCAAATTTCTTTGCCTTCAACTTCTAAGGAGCGGTCTACAGCAACTTCTCCTCAGTTATTAACAATTGGAGCTACACCATATGCAAGGACACCAGATATAACAGAATCAAGTAAGTAATAGACTATTTCTGCTCACCTTAGAATGAATACAAAATAGGATAGAATTTAAAAAAATCTACTATTAAAATCGAGGAAAAAAATGTTCCATATTTTATTTCTTCATTTTCTAGATTTACCTATATTTATTAATGTTCTTAACACAGTTAAGGAACAGAATAAACTTATCTTGACGAAATTGGAAAACCTAGAAACACTTATTGCCGGTGTACCAGTTGTTGAAGCTGCAGTGAATTCTGGGAATCCTCTACCTATAGAGCTGCCATTGATAAGCGATGACAACATAAATGCAACAGAAAACTATTTAGAAGAAAAACGAAATTTCACTCGACTGGTAAATATCATTTTTTAATGCTTTCCAAGTTCTGTATAGCTCTGTTCCAACTGACACGAGAACCGTTCCAGAACCAGTAATTTCCAGGCCACCTATTTTTTAATAACTTGAACGTTTATCTTAAATAATATAATAATAATAATAATAATAATAATAATAAACAATTTATTTGCCAACTTACATTCTTTTCCACTATAACTACGTTTTGAAAGAAAATAAAATAATATAAAATAAAATAAAATGGCCAAATGAATTGATTGACTGGAAATTATCGTTCTAGAACAGTTCTCATGTCGGTTGGAACAGACCTTATATTGTTTTATTACAATCATAATTTTTTTCTTAACTGAAATAACTTCATATAAATTATCAGAAATTTAATTTTTTTGTCACATGAAGTAAGGGCGAGAAATTATATGACACTCCCCAGCAATGAAGTCAGCTGACTAACCCTTATTTGGTGGTTGGTTGCAGGAAAGTAGACTTAGAGCTGGTGTTTTAAAACACCAAACCAAAGGTTTTAATATTAGGTTTCATCTCCTGAATGCAGTTGAACTTAGGTTAAAACTCAGCCTTTGGTTCGGTGTTTCATAATGCTGGCTCTTAGGACCGAATTTATAGTCGTTCCTTAAGGAATCCTCAGTCCTTGAGGCAGCCCTAAACGTTTAGAATTGCCATGACAAACTTATCAAACAGTATCAAGTGTCCATTCTAGACTCACGACCTCCAAGGAAGCCTCAAGGAACAACTATAAATTCGACCCTAGAGTTTTTTAGGTCTACTTTCTCGCAGACAAACTCTACCTACTTATAAGTATACCGATTTTAGGTGAATTATTTAGGATCCCTTGGTGGAACAAACTTGAAAAACAAAGTCCACAAAATTTTAAGACAATTGTTGAGCAACGATTTAGCATGTAGCTACAGCTATTTTGGAAAAAAAGGAAAAAAGAGTTTCTCTGAGCTTAAGCTGAACAAGGCAATTATCCGTAAGTTGAATTTAAAGTTTATTTTACGAAGTATGAACATAAAAGCCATAAATTTTCCCAAATTCCATAAAATTTATATGTATCACTTCAAATTTATCGCACAGACAAAAACATGATCCAGGGTTTCACATGAATCATTCCAAGGTTTCCTGCGAGATCTACTACCAAATCTTTATTTAATTATTCGCAATATCTACTATGTACTTGCTTTTTGCTTTATTCAGTGCGATTCAGGTTCTAGTAGGTATATACACCAATTTTAACTTTATTGAAAAGGCGTTTTTTTTTCAAAAGCAATGCGACTTATGCACTTACGATCAAAAATTCTCAAGAAGTCTTTCCTAGGCCGTAAAAAGTGTGAAATACCAAATTCCATTCATCAACATCATTTAACCATTATGAGAGTTTCAACTTTAACACCCTTCAAGAAATAAAAGTTTAAAACAACTTAGATATTTAAGATAAACTTTTTTTATTATTTTAATAAGCAGAAAAAGCTGTTAACGATTTTGTACCTTGAATCACTCTGAATGATGGACTCTTTCGGGCAAAATTGATGCAACTAGCTGATTTTCAATTCTATGTTTCCAGAAACAACCCAATTAAAAATTGAAAGTGCTTCCTTGTTGGAGATAGAAGATACCATTAAGATATGGTTAAAGCATGCACCCGATCGAAAAAAAGGACAGAAGAAAAATGATGAAGTCAATTGAGTTAATTATTTTATTAATTATTGTACAAAATAATTTATTCCAAAGACTTCATAATTCTTGTTTATAAATAAGATTATTCTGTCGACGTCATTTGAAGGAGCATCAATATTATATATTATTATTATTTCAATATTGTATTAGGTATCTAATACTTTTCATTTTCACTCACTTCTATTTTCCATTTGTTTGAAATGTTCAAAAACAGGAAGTTAAAATCGGATATATCCAAAAGACAATTGTACAGAAGAATCGCTATCGAAAATAGATCAGTTCTTGAGAGATTACGTAGTCATAATAATAGTAATTACAATGCAGCAGCAAGTACTAACCAAACTCAAGAAGTAACAGATGATTTGCAAAATTCGAACTGCATTGACGATTCACATTTTTTAACCAATAATACTGCTGATAGTGACGACGATATTGCTAATGCTGCTATTGAATGTTCAAATGACACCAACCCTCCAAATTCTGATCAGCCTTATTTTTATCCAGCAGAGATTGCAGATCCAATAGGATATGCTCCAGAGTTTGAATATCCAAACGGGGTCCCATTTGATGCAGGTGATACCATTAAGACTGATTTGACAACTAACTTACGAGAGTGGGCATTGAAAACAAAAGTCTCGCATCATTCAATAACTAGCCTTTTAAAAATTCTAGCCCCCTTACACCCCGAACTTCCGTTGGATAGTAGGTCACTTTTAAAAACTCCCAGAGTTGGTGTGTTCAAAAATTTAGACAATGGCGAATATTGCCACTTTGGTATTGAAAATGCCTTAAAGCAATTAATACCTACTTCATGTATTGATGAAAGAATTCGTTTAAGTATTAATATTGATGGAATACCACTTTTTAACAGCACTAATGTACAGTTTTGGCCAATTTTAGGTATGATTCGAAATTTTTCAAGTTCCCCATTTGTGATTGGCATATTTTGTGGCAAATCAAAGCCTTCACCACTAAACATTTTTTTGGAAGACTTTATTAATGAATGTAACATTTTAAAAACTTCTGGAATGTCATTACATAGTAAAATATATTTTGTTGAAATTTTAAATTTTATTTGTGATGCACCAGCCAAAGCATATCTCAAAGGTATCAAATCTCATGGAGGGTATTCCTCATGTGATAAATGCTGGGAATTCGGGGATTACAATCATAAGGCAGGAAAAGTTATATTTAAAGGAACGTCAAGTTCCTTAAGAACTGATGAACAATTTGTTTTAGAGACAGATGACGAACATCATAAGGAAAAATCTCCATTGCTCAATTTAAATATAGGTCTTGTTTCATCCTTCACCATTGATTACATGCATGCTGTATGTTTAGGGGTAATGAAAAAAATGCTTCAATCATTGATATCAGGGGGCTTACACATTCGAATAAGACATTCAACTGTTGAACATTTAAGTGAGAACCTGTTGTATTTGAGACCCTATATTCCTTCCGAATTCAATCGAAAACCGAGAAGTTTATCTGAACTATCCTATTGGAAAGCTACAGAGTTCCGCAATTTTCTGTTATATTTTGGTCCATTTGTCCTTAAGGACAGAAATATTGATATAGCGATTTTTGAACATTTTTTGTTACTGCATGTTGCAATTTCTTTGCTTGCCTCTGCAAATCATCTGTCCTCTGTGGGAGCTGAAAACGCTCAAATGATATTATTAAAATCCTTTATAGAGCATTGTGAGTATATATACGGCCCCGAGTTTTATGTATATAATACACATATTTTATGCCACCTGGCAGAAGAGTCTAGAAGTTTTGGAACACTAGACTCATTTTCTGCCTTTCCTTTCGAAAATTTTCTTGGTTTTATCAAAAGTTGTATTCGATCCCCTCAGAAACCACTGCAACAAATTTATCGTAGGTTGATTGAAAGAAATTGTATCCATGTGATATCAAAAATAAATGGAGACAATTTATTGCTAAGTATTGAACATAGTGATGGTCCTATCCTAGAAATCAATAATATTTTAACACAATATAAAAAAATTAAGTGGAAATTTTTAACTCTAAGCGTTACAGGCTATTCAATGGCCAATTCATACTTTATGACAAAGTCTGGGGATGTTGTTGAGCTACACAATATTTGCAAATCATCAGATAGAAAAACCATGTTGATAGGGAAAAAATTTTTAAATTATGAATCGTTTTATGTCTACCCACTTGATTCTAAAGATCTAGGTATTTCTGTTGTTTCAAATTTGTCAGAGGAGTTTGAAGTTTGGTCCCTCGTAGATCTTAAATTCAAATGCCTAGTGTTTCCAAATAAATTGAACGATTCCACTTATAATTGCTTTCCATTGTTACATGATGCTTCAATTTAGTAAATTGTGGATACTCGAAGCTGTATACGCAATAAAATTAAAGTGAAATAAATTGTCTTGAGGAATTAATTTCCAGCAAACTGTAAATCATTTTAATATCTTCATTTGGTCCTAAACGCGTGTAATCTGAGTTTACATTATCCCTGCAGAAAAGCCTAAGGTTTGGTATCCAAAAAACCGCAAAAATGTTGCTCTTTCTCAGTTCTTTTCCTGTAGCTGAAAAACGTTGCATCGGAGGGAAAATGTCATGATCCCAAATAAACGTTTTAGATGTCATCCGATGCAGAATTTAGTCCTTTCCAAAATTGAATGGAGGAAAGGAATGACATTTTCCGTCAGACGCATTGTCTTTCAGCTACAAGGAAAAATTTGGAAAGTTGAAAAATTTGGCGATTTTTGCCAACCAAAAGTCATGCTCACCTCCTGGGACCATCAAATAAAGCTATTAAAACGATAATTCAGCCTGCTGGAAATTATTTCGTCATAAAATAATAATTTGATTAACCTGCAACATATATCCATAATAATTTTCATGTGTATAATCTCATGTCGATGCAATTCAGTCACCCATGTAGATCCTTTCTTAGGGCAGGGTATTTCACCTAAGGGATGTTTTATGGTTTCACGACTTGGTTTTTGGGCTATTATAAAACTGAATACGACATATGGCGCAGGAAATAGAAGTGTTTGAAAATCGTACACTCTTGCTTGTAAACGCAAATTGCAGTATTAAATACCTATACACTTGATCGATTTATAAATATTATATGTATATGTACTAAAAAATATTTTTTAATTTTATATATTTAAATTTATGTTCGCCATTTTTCTTTGGCTTTTCATTTTCTAAGCTGCTCCAACAAATAATACCAAATTTGTGGCATATGACATGCCAAAACTTGAAACTTGAAACTACATAATTAAAATATTTCCAGTAAAGATTCTTGTTTCATTTCTTAACCAGACTAGTTTTATTTCAGATAAGTGAACGTTATGCAAGGGACCCTCAAAATAAATATTTGATAGAGAGAATTATTAAAATATTATGTAGGTATATGTGTTTTATCAGATAAATATTTTTGTTATTCTAGAAAGTGCTATTTTGGGCTAAGATCTTGGTCTTATTTTTCAAATTTGAACATATTTTTTTCGAATACAGGGTATAATACATATTATTCAATTGTAGGTATACACACAGGTGTTGGATGCCGTACTCTGGGTACTAACTTAAGCAGCATTCCTAAGCTCATGTTAATGAGATATTTTTTGCTTTTAATGAGCTCAGGAATATGCATTTTAGTTAGTTTTGTCCAGTAGGTACGTCATACAACACTATGTAGGTATGCCTATAAAAATGAATTTTTACATTTTTCAGGCATCCATAATTGTACGTCTTTTAGACGTCATTTGGTCGTCATTATATGGTCTTTTTAAGGTCTATTTAATTTGGCATGAGACGTCCAATGGACGTCAGGATATGACGTCTTTTGGATGTGACATTAGGGCGTCTTTTTGACGTCATATTGGACGTATGTTTGACGTCATTTGGACTAATGTGATGACGTCTTTTGGCCGTCATATAGACGTCATGTGCTACCTGGGCATCTTGTAGTAGTAATTGTAAATAGTGTAAATATTGTGTAAATTGTAAATTGTTGTAAATATAGTGTCAATGAAAAGCGCGTGTGTTTCAGTTCACTATCCAGTCGAGCATCCAGTCCACCTAATTATCAAGTTATTTATCTTCCCTTATGTGGTTTTGCACACATACAGGGTTTTGAGTTTTCTTAATTTTTAAGTAAAAATTAATAGTTTTAAATACCATAATAGACCTATCTCGCATGATTAGAAAAAGAAAGCTTAAATGTAATAAATACAAGTTAGAAAGCATAAAAGATGACATGCGCGCGCAACTCGTAGGCTGCAGTGAGCCAGATTGTATTGTTGCAGAACAAATGTAGACAATACAAATCGAACATTATAACATTAAAGAAGTGATATAGTGTCAAGTGTTTTACAACGCCTTAAATCAGACAAAAGAAGAGCTTTAAAGTGGATGAACATCGTTGGCACTTTTATTTTGATAAATGTTTCATCCGGCAACATCGCTCAATGAAATTGCAAAGGAATATGTCAAGTATAATCTAACATAACCTTAAACGAAACTGCGGTGAGTTCAAGTAATATGTAAAGTATTACTTTGCTCTTTGTCAAATTACACGGTACAAAGAAAGAAGGAACGATTCATTCTGATCTGGCCCCTGAATAAAAATATGAAGCAAGCCTGTCACAAACTTGCTTCTCATTGGACGCTCACCTGCAGCCTACAAGCGACGCGCGCAGTCCAGGTAATAGGAGATCGGTCTATTAGCAAAATCCCATTTAAAATGCTTTTGATGTGGCAACATCGCTTGTGGCTAAATTCAATCAAGGAAGCATTTTTGACAGTCGGCCATTTTCAATTGACGTGTTTACATTTTTATTCAGTTTTTCTTCGAATTTCCACTTTTCCGGGGCTTTTTCAGTCGGGAAAACTGATTTAAAGTACGAGGCTTTGAGTTTTTTCCATTTTCCACCAAAAATGTCCAATGTTTTAACGGGGTAAGTGAGAAAAACTTTAGTTTTATTTCTGTGGTTTTATCAAGTAGGTTTTGAAATTTCATTTTCGTTGTTTTTTTTTTTTGGAATTTTTATTTAAAGTTTTTGGGATCCGGGGATCGTTTTCTACCACTTTTTTTCTCGAAATTCATAAAATAAAAAAAAAAACTTTTTTGACGTTGACAGCTGTCATTTTTTTTTGACACAATTCGATAGTTGGCATCGTAAAACTGCCTTGTACCGGGGTTTGATTTTCGTAGCTTTTATAGTAGAGCGGGGAAAAAGTCGAACATGTGTCAAATTTGACAGGTGACATTTGTCGATATTGCCAAAGTGTCGTGCGACAAAAGTTTTATCCAAACGAACCCATTCATCGTTAACTGATTTTAATACTCCGGCCCTTCGGGCCGTAATCTTTGAAACAAAAAGACCTTATTTTGTCAATTTTTTGACGTTTGTTGTATCATGAGCAGTGTTGCCATATGTTTTTTTCTCAAATCTCGAGCTCGAAGGGCTGATATTATAGATTATTTTAAAGCCAATCAAGAGCCGGGAATATTCAAAATTTAAAGCCAATCAAGAGCCGGGAATAATCGAAATTCGAATACCCAAACCAATCAGGAGCCGGGAAAATTTAAAAAATTCGAATTCCAAACCCGACGGGAAATTGAATTTTTTGTACGTTCTGTTACTACATGTTGTTACATAAATCTCACACTAAAACCCACTAAAAAACGACCTTTGTTTTTTGAAAAAAACAGAGATTGACAGCTGTCAAAACTTTAAAAAACCTACATGGGCATATAGATTTAGTTTCGGCGAATACGTAGAAAGTACCAATTTTTTTTTTAACATATGTCAAAAAAGACGTTCGGCGTTGCCAGGCGGTTGGTTTTTGACATATATCGATGAAACTTCTTATTTTAGGGTTTTCGGAGCCTGGGGATCGTTTTCTGGCATTTGTTTTTTGAAAAAAAGAAAAAAAAATTGACATTGACATTTGTCAAAATTAAAAAAAAAAAACCACATGGACCTATAGATTGAGCCTCGGCGGATACGTAGAAAGTAGCCAAACAAAGCCAATTTTTTGACGTTTGTTGTATTATAAGCAGCGTTGCCATATGTTTTTTTTTTTCGAGTCTCGATTCTGGAAGGCTGAGGTTATCTCAATTATGAGCTCAAAGGGCCGAGGTTATACGAGTCCGAAGGGCCGGAATCATGCGAACCCAAAGGGTGGGAGTTATACGAGAGTCCGAAGGGCCGAAGTTAAATGCCAGCCCGAAGCGCTGTAGTTATATGAAAGCCCGAAGGGCTAGAGTTATACGCGAGCCCGAAGGGCCGGAGTTATAGGAACCGACAAGCCGAAGTTATTTTAATCACGAGCCCGAAGGGCCGGAGTTATACGAGCCCGTTCATTGTCAACCGATTTTAATACTCTAGCCCTTCGGGCTCGTAACCTTCAAGACGCCATTTTGTATCAATTGTCAAAAAAAACAAGGCCTACTTTGAAATTTGAATTTTTTGACGTTTGTTATATCATGAGCAGTGTTGCCATATGTGTGAAATAGAATATTATGAAAAATTCCCTTCTCCCGAAGCAAAAAGTTTCTCATGGGGGGGGGGGGGGGGGGGGGGGGCGGCAAAACAAGCTCTTGCACGAGGGCGGCCAAAGAGCTAGAACCGGCCCTGACATCGCAGAGAACTGAAACTCGGAATATTAACTAAAAATTACATTTTGGATATTCTCGATTTTTGATTGGTTTCAAATTATCCACCCAAATTATCCAATAGAATTATAGACTGGGCCCCGTAATTCAAATAACTTTAGTCCTTCGGGCTCGCGTATAACTCCGGCCCTTCAAGCTGGCGTATCGGGCCGGCGAAATTTGAAAAGTGTAATTTGTGAATTATTATTTTGATTAGGAATGAGGAATAAAAACCTGAGACTGAATTTTCAATTTTTTGGGGAAGGCTTAGCCTCCCCTGCTTCCTCTGACGAGCCGCCACTGTGAAAATTCGTATACAAGTTGGTCAAAATCCCAGAAAAACTTGTAAGATCTACTTAAAATCACTGAAAATCTTTTAGCCTCCTCACTTGAAATAGTCACGAGCCGCCACTGTATAGCTGCCTTGTCATTAGTCTATTTGTTATTGTGTTAAGCTTCTGCCTGCCTGGTTATGGAGTTCTGCTTATTGTTAATACCTGACTTCTTATTGGATGTTGGATCAGCAGATCCGGTTCGAAGGACCAAAATGGAAAAAGTCCTCGGAAATTCTAAGAATTTCGTAGTAGGGACGAATCCTTATTTTGAATTGACAGACGTGGTGATATTAATTTCAACTTTACTTTATTCAAAGAGGATAGCAAAATTCAATTGTGAGCATGAATCAATGTAAAAAGATGTTGCTCCTTTGAGTAAATCAAAAATTGAAAAAAATCTTTGAAAGCAAATTTTGTTTTATCTCAAACTGCAGAACTTGGAGAGCCTGGCATAGGAAAACTACGAGATACAAGTTTCCAGAAATTGAATAATTTAAAAATGGATTTGTTGAAATTTCAAACCATTAAGACCAAATAATTTGGAAGGAAAAACTTCTAAAAAGAGGAAAAAATTGATAAACTCAATTTTCTGGAATTATCTGAAAATCCAATAAACATTCAGTAAATGACTATTTCAAACAAAAATCCGTGTATACATATTTTCCTCAAACCAAGCCAGAAAACGAGAGAGATATTTTAATTAGTTCGATTTGGCAAACATCGCTTTGTTTTTCGGTTGTGCCATCTTTTTAAATATAACTCGGATCTTGTTACCAAACAATAACTTTTTACAGGATTGTGTGATTCAGAATTTTCAATAATCTTTAAAAACAAACTTGTATTTTTGTTAATAATAATTGTAAAATGATTTTAGCTTAAAATATTTTGCAACAAAATTACAATAAACAAATAGTTTGTTTATCTACTAAAAATTAGTCATAATGTTCTAATGATAAAAATGCATGTATGACGAAATTACTATGACTAATTTTTGTTTGGTCATACTTAAATTAACTGCCAATGAATTTTACTCAGAATATTAAAAGTTTTTGGAATATTTCATTGATTTTCAAGACGAATTATTATTATTGTTGCATATTTCCGTAAAAATAATTAGCAAATAAGTACCATAATTTAAAGCAAGGTCAAAATGTAAAAACAGAAGCGATAAAATAGAAATAAAAACTTAATAACCGTAACATTTTCCCATATTTATAGGTTTGTTGTTCAACTAATAACTCGAAGTAATATATTTTCTGGTTAATTATTTCGAATTTTTCAGTTTTTATAGAATAAATATTCACTCTGGGCAAGTTTCAACAAATTCATTGAGGAATTACTAAGAAATCATCTGAGAAATAAGTTAAAAGAAATTATGAGTAGTTTGAAGTTAGTTCAAAGCCTTTTGAAGTTACTCTGAACACTTCTAAGTCAAATTTTACTATTTTGAAGCGTAGAATCTATAAGTTTGGCTGAATGGAAATTCGGATTCTTTCAAAGTCACTCTAAACAATTTTAAACTATTTGAACATAATCAGCTTCAGGCTCCAGACTTCTTTGAAGCTATTTTTAAACAGAACAGAGCAACATACTGGAATAATTTTTGATAAATAACTCTTTGGAAGTTACTATTCAAATCTATTTTGAAATTATTCTAGACACTTTGGAGCAAATTTTTTTATAATTTGCAGAATTTTTTAGAACACACTTTAAAAGCAATTTTTCTATGGTAATTTTCAACAGTTAATTAGCGTAAAATTATTCAAAACTGAAGAAATTTCATCTTCATTTAATATACATACAAACTAATTAAGTTGTGTTTCCAACTTGAACTTTTCTTTTTACGGTCTGTTACTTTTTTTCCTATTAATAGTAATAAGTGAATTGAATTTCTCATTGAAACAAGTTGTTTTATTAGTTTAGCAACAAATACCAGATAAGGATTGAAACCTTAACTTTGGTCTTTAAATTTAATGGCTCATTAAATTTATTACTAGAGTGACTTTGATCTTGTTTTCTCAATCTTTGTATGGTAATCAAGATGATTCAATTGATTGCCTTTTTTGATTCTAAAGTGAGCATCAATAAATCAATTGACATTGTTTTATTTTGTATAGAAGGATTTGATCAACTTGTAGTTGTTACAAAATTAGCTCAATTCAATGTCAAGTCATCAACATTTGGATTATAAACGGCTCTTGATTCACTGGATAATTTTTCTAGAAGAAGTCACTATCCGTTAATAATCAAAATTATGATCAATATAGTCCATAGATAAATTACGCATGATTCTGTGAAAACCCACATTTGAACTTTAAATATAAGTCATGATAACCACTGGAAGAATCACCTTGTAGATCAATTAAGAATCAGTAATAATCATAATTTAAATTATTCTCGACTCTTAGATTGCTTTCTGGAAATTTCTCAATGAATTCAAGAACAGGTAACAATTAAAATTTGGACTATTATTCGCTGAATAGGTAATTTTTTTAAAAGGAATCAATATCCGTTAATAATTAATATTATGATCACTAGTCTAAAAAATTTAGTGGTCAAAATGTATTTTAAAAAAAAAACCTGTTTTCAAAAAATCCAAATAATAAGCTACCTCAGTACTAAAATGATGAAATTTCAATTTTTTTTATTTTGAGATTTTGTGTCTTTCAAACTCCCTACATTGAATTATTTTGAGATTTGGAGCCAAATTCTATGAAAAAGAGCACTCAGAAAAATCAAAAAATTGAAAAATCACCCCAAATTGCTTAACACGATATAAGTCCTAAAAAGCTGAAATTTTCAGGAATTGTAGTTCTCTACTAGAATAAGAAACGCTGAAAAGTTCAGCTTTCTATCTTTAATAGAAAAGAAGTTATGACTTTTCAAAATTTTCCAAAATCTAAATCATAACCTTCTTACTAAAACGATAAAATTTCATTTTTTTGTTGTTGAGATTTTGTGTCCTTATGGTTCTTTGGAATACCCCAAACACCATACACTGAATTATTCTGAAATTTGGAGCCAGATTCTATAAAAAACTCAGCAAAATTAATAAATTACCCCAAATTGCTAAACACGATTTTATTTCTAAAACTATGAATCCAAATGAACTGAAATTTTCAGGGATTCTAGTCCTCTACTGGGATAAGCAGTGTTGCCAGATCTCACGATTATTCGTAAGATTATACGATTTTGGTCAGAATTTCACGATCTCACGAATGAGGTAGCAATTCTTACGAATTCTTTCTGTAGTAATAATAATCAGGGGCGGCTTCTCAATAAGTGCGCTCGTGCGCGCGCACTGCCTCCAAAAACCAAGCAAGAAAATAAAATTAAAATTTTGGAAAGAAAAGAAACTTCAATTAAAAAATACCTACCCAATTTTCTAAATTAGGATAAACATCTGTCATCTACTCATTTTTCTATTTTTAAATTCGCACGAACTCGAACGGAACGAAAGCGCGCCCTGCGCCTGTCTTGTATATTTTTTTCTCCCGCTTGATTGTGCTGGTGGTCCGGGTGGTCGGTGTGGAATCGTTCGGCGCTCTGGGTAAATGTGTTTTCTCGCTGTGCGATTGATCAGGAATATACGGTAAGTCGCCCGATGAAAGGGATGCGCCGTGCGCTATTTGAATACACACTTCCAATGTTGTTTCCACTCAATCGAGAATATTTCGATGTTTTTTCACCATTTTGGCGGTTTGACAACTCTGTTGTTCGCGTTTTTTTTTTTTTTAATTATAAATTTCAATATCAATTATGTATTATGGCTAGAATACAAACATTCGAGCCCCATTTAAATACATATATTTTTGTTTTCGATAATTTTTCCTAAAGTAAAGATAAAAAAATTCAACATACAAAATAAATGTAGAACAGCAAGTGGCACCGTGGCACCTCCAAAAAATTTTCCAAGAGCGCACAACCACACTAGATTGCCACTGGCCGCCACTGAGTAATATAAATCAATAATCAAATATAATGTAATTGAGAATAATCGAAATAAAAATCTACTATTTAGTTATGGCCTGAACACTTAAAATAATAGATATAGGACTGCTTATTGAGCTGAAAGTGTTTGCCAAGTCCACAAGACCCCACTATTTGTGACGTCAGCTATAGACCTCAACTCTTGGAAGAAAATGCATTCTCCGAGTCCAAAAAACGGATTCATAAACGTGGAATCACCTTTTCTAAATTTAGAATTCCAAAAAAAATTAACTCGCAAGCACAGCCTGAATCGCAAGCAATCCATCGAGGTCTGCGGGTGACGTCACTCGCAGATCAGCTGCCGCCTAGAGAATTGGCGAATGTACGCTTTATTAGGATGAGCAATCTAAATGATCATTTGGGATCCTCTAAAGTCCATACACTGAATAATTCATAGATTTGAAGCCGAAATCTATGAAAAAAGGCACTCAGAAAATTGAAAAATTGATAAACCTAACGGATATACAGGGTTGTCGTTATGTATGGAAACGGTTCAATATTTCAGAACCGGATTGAAAAAAAATTACAATATTTCCTACCTGGGGGTTTTTGGGAATGTCCGATTCAATGGTGGTATTTGCAATGTTGCCAAGCTTACAGTTTCTAAGATGCTGTATATAACTGCCCGTAGGGGCATCCATTAAAAAAAAAAAAAAGTTACATACGGCATCTTATATACGGTAAATTTGGCAGCATTGCAAATATCACCATTGAACCGGGCATTCCCAAAAACCCCCCGGTAGGAAATATTGTACATTTTGCTAAAGTCTTTTCTGAAATACATTTTAACAAAAAATCTGTTTTGTCATATTTCATAAACCAAATAAAATAGAGTTTTGGCATTATGGGATTTTAGTAATGTTGGGACGCTGATTTAATTACAATAAAAATAAAGAGGGGCATTCATTTAAAAAAATCAAGTTACATACGGAATTCAAGAAACGTTAAACTTGGCAACATTGCAAATACCACCATTGAATTGGGCATTCCCAAAAACCCCCAGGTAGGAAATATTGTAAACTTTTTTCAAGCCGGTTCTGAAATATCAGACCGAAAACCCTGTATATCCTATTCACAATCTGTATTCCAAAGGTACGAGTAAATTTATCACCTTTTCCTATTAAATAACATTGAAAGGTGATACATTTTACCTGTACCTTTGGATTGTGAATAGACAATATTTTGAATTTCAAATTGTTAACGAATTTTCAGAGGCATGTATGTCTTTTATCTCCTTTTAATGAATACAAATGGAAAAAGACACAAAACATTAGCTGGTGATCTAGTTAATCGAATCAGCGTTTCCGAAAGGGCCTAGAATGAATGTACGTCATCATGACGCAAAACATATAATGGCTGGGTTCCTGTAATTGAATCTGCGAGCAAAAAGAACAAATCTTGGCGGACGTCACATGATCACTTATCTTTTCTTACGAGTCAAATCACGTGACATCTGTCAAATTTTACTCATTTTGCTCGCAGATGCAATTACCGAGTCCAGACAATCTATTTTTAAAATACATATGTTTTATTAGCAAGTACTTATAGTTCGTTTCACGAAGGTTTTTAGTGACGTCATCAATGACGTCATAACTTGGAAAAAAGTTTTGTTGTAAATTAATTCTATTGAAGTAATATACATGTGCGCACAACTTGAGGCAAATCTTTTTCATTAACTAACTAGTACAGCTGTGAGGTGTTCATTTTACATGTTGGGCATCTCATTGTCCTTTTTTATTGCCCGTAGTTCGACAAGGATAAAATTATGGTCAATATTCAACTTGACGTATGTTATTGACAAGTAGGTAAATGATTCTTAAGACCGCATCACGCAATGACATTTCATATTTCCTTGATTCGAATCACCTGATAATTCAAAATGGCGACGTGGGCATAAACCATTGACATAAACCTACTCCACTAATCAGTATTTTTTTTGTGTTAAACGTGTCTAGAGGAGTTTACCCTTCAAAAACAGTTGGAAACATTGTTTTATTTATTGCAATCATAGGGCTACAGTCATATAGGTTGTTAACGTTATATTTAAGATGACGTCATAGAATAAGAACAGACAATGTTGTCGACGCGTTTTTTTTTTTCTTATAATTTACCAAATTGTTACATATCATATTATCTTAATTTTGATCTTGAGATTGTTGAAAATTGCTATTTTTACTCCGAAATGAGACAACTTGAATTCTAATTTGAAGTAGAACTTCAAGTAATTTACTTCAAATATTGACAGCTCTGAACGTAAACATACACAAAATTCATTTTGAAAGATAAACATAAAAAAAAAGACAGAAATTCTGTTTTTGCAATAATTGTATCCTTACCTTATCTCCTTCTTTGTCTTTCTGACTATCAAGTAGGCCTTGGAATGTCATTTTCATTGACATTGAACTAAAAACAAGTTTCTAATACCTTATTTCGGGAATTTTAATATTTATAATCATTATTATTCAATTATTCAACAGCTTTTTAATAAATTCCAAACAAAAAAATATATTTTTCCATGTGAGATGTGGCAACGTCGCTTTCAATATCATTTGCCACTTTCAACAGTCGGCCATTTTGGATGACACATTTTCGTTTTTATCCAGTTTTTTTCGAATTTTCCACTTTTCCAGGGACGTTCCTATCGGGAAAACCGATTTAGAATGCGAGGCTTTGAATTTCCTTCATTTTCTACACAAAATTTCCGCTTTTCAATGGGGCAAGTAACGAGAATTTTAATTTTTGTCAAGTAGGCTTTGGAATGTCATTTTTGTTTTTTTTTTTATGTAAATTTTCCGCTTTTCCAGGGTCTTCTTAATCGGAAAAACGCGGTTTTAAGTGCGGAACTTTGAATTTGCGTCTTTTTCTGTCACTTTCAGACAGACCAAACACTTAAAATGTTTCCTACTTTATCTCTCTCTTTATCTAACTCATTTATGTTCGCCATTGTTGCTTTTGCAAATGTATCTTATTTTATCTCCTTACTAATAACTGTTTTTTCCAAAAATACAATAAAATTAACATTAAACATGGAAATTTGTTACTTTTTCAGGCTGCAAATTCATTGGAAAATGAGTAAAAATCTGGAAAAACATTCGGTTTAAGATTGTAATTATGGTAGTCAATCAAGTAGGCCTTGTAATAAATGTTATTTGTCACTTTTGACAGTCGGCCATTTTGAGTGTCCAGTTTTTTCTCGAATTTTTTCACATTTTCAGCGTCTTTTCAGTAGGGAAAATTGATTTAAAGTGCGTGGATTTGGATTTTCTTCAATTTCTGACAAAAATTCCAGTTTTTAAATGCTAAAATTAAGGGTGAAGGGTGAGTAAAAATTTTTTATCAAAAACAACTTTTTTGGAGAATTTTAAGTATTAAAATCATTATCAATTAATTATATAACGGCTTTTCCATTAAATTACCCATTTAAAATGATTTTTTTTTAGGTGACAACACTGCTTGTAGCCAACTTCACTAAGGTTTCAGTCGAGTAGGCCTTGGAATGTTATTTATAAAGTGTGACTAGTGACATTTGACATTCGGCCATTTTGAGTAACGCGGTTTTGTTTTTGTCCCGGCTTTTTCTCGAATTCTCCAGTTTTTCAGGACTTTTCTAGCGGGAAAAGTGGCTTTAAAGTGGGAGGCTTTGGATTTGCGTCATTTTCTGCGGGACTTTGGATTTTCTTCATTTTCTCACAAAAATTCCAGCTTTTAAATGCTAAAATCAAGGGCGAAGAGTAAGAGAAAAATTTATTAAAAACAACCTTTGTTGGGGAATTTTATGTTTTAAAATCATTATTATTTATTAATTAATTATTTAACGGCCTTTTCATTGAATTACCCATTTAAAATGTTTTTTTTTTAGGTGACAGCACCGCTTGTAGCCAACTTCACTCAGGTTTCAATCGAGTATAGGCCTTGGAATGTCATTGACACTTGACATTTCGGCTATTTTGAATAACGTGTTTTTGTTTTTGTCCCAGTTTTTCCTCGAATTTTTCAGTTTTCTGAGACTTTTCAACGAAAAAGTGGTTTTAAAGTAGGGGGCTTTAGATTTGCGTCGTTTTCTGTTTAAAAATTTCCAGTTTTTAAAAGGGGTAAGTGAGATTTTTTTTTTTTTTTAAAGCAGTTTTCTAAGTTTCTGAGGTTTTTAAATTGTTCTGAAGCCTTTCAAAATGCTGCGGGAGAGTGTTTAAAATGGAAAATTTGCAGTAACTTTCAAATTGAACGAAAAACGAATTCTGATGCTTGACAATAATAATCAATCCTTTTTGCTTTTAATCCTTGGATTGTGTCAATCATTCGTCGGCTTAAGTCGGCTGTCATTGTCAAGTATCGTCACATCACATCCCAAATATATATGGCTGTTTTCCTCCATCTCTCTACGTTATATCTTTCTTCTTTCTCGTGTAACGAAATTTGTCAAAATGTGTCGTTTTCTGTTTTTTCCGGCTCCGTCCACCTAAACATGACGCGTTTTTTCTTTATATAAATACAAAATGCCTTATTTTGCTTTTAAAAAATGAAATTTTTTTGATATGCAACATTAATTTGGCAAAATTGATTGATCATCTATCACAAGGCCAATATAAGTTATTTACATTATATTTAGGATGACGTCATAGAACAAGGACAAATAATGTCAAAATGTCTCTTTTTTTCTGGCTACCGTTATTTTATGTCAGTGGCGCCCCAAAGAGCAATTTCGTTGGTGAAAGTGGATGTATAGTTGGTAGTAGATGTAATGCTGTCCTTGTCATTTATTGACAGCAGCAACACAAGGATTAAAAGAAATGCGCATAAGCAAATGGTGAAATTAGGGCAATTTTCAGTCTGGAATGATTTATTATTTGGTTTCAACCAATGCATTTCCGCTGTCGAGGTTTTCACCAAAGTAGGGAAAGTTGTGACGTCACAGATCAACTGATTTGGTATTTACCACTTATAACCGATTATAAGCCAGCTTTGGACTTAGGTTAATCTTTTGGTTACAGTTTTTTGATGTTATTGTTATTATTTTGGGGATTGGTATTGGATGAGTTTTAGTTTTGTGATTTTGCAGTTGTGTTGTAGCCTGGCACAATGAAAGAAGTATACACTTACTGCAACTCACCATGTTTAGATCATCGCCCAAAGAAAATCTCTTCGATAAACGAGATTAAAGAGAGATTCCGCTCCATTTTTTTGTACTGGAATAAGAAACCATTGTTGAATCGAACAAAACAAATAATAAGAATAATAAATATTACCCTACAATGCTATACCCAAATCATTTCAGCGGTCAGTTCCTTGGGTTATGATTCTTGAGTAGTGGTGGGCTATGACGTCATACTTAGCTGTCAAAGTTGTCAACCAAAAGAGTAACCACGGTATGTACCGATGAATAATCATTCCAGGCTGAAAATCGCCTTTAAAAACTTGGCTTTTATCGCTCAAATTAGGCTTTCCAACCAAGGTTCTCAAATGCTTGTATAGGTTTTCTGATAACTTTTATGACGTCATCTGTATGCTTAAACATAATGCAAATACCCATGTGAATCACTTGATGACGTTATGTCTTGGCCATTACCAGACTACCTATATACAAGCACTTAGGAACCTTGCTTTCCAACAACTTATCAAAAATAAATTTAATATGGCAGAGGGGTCAGATAATGTTCTTTTTACGTTTGATACTATGTTACTTTTACAGTTTTTCTGACCACCCTGTACATGCTATTTGTTTTTTTTTCCCATATGCTGCGAACTTAAGTGGACACACTGTATAATCGTGCCGTTGCCAAGCAAAAACATTTGAATTAAATTCCCCTATTTTGAATGTGTTAAAAAGTACTTTTAGTTTTTTTGTTAGGTTGGCAACAGGAATTTATTAAATGTGACGTCATCTCCTAGTAAAGATCCTCATCATCAAAATTAATGTCAGTCAATATGACAGACGTCGGTAGTAGCTTCTGTCACAACAACAATACGTCAATTTGTGGCAATATTTCTTCCATTTAAAGGCAAGCCAAACCACCCAGGTAAGTTAGTTTGAATATTGAACATAAAGTTTTGGACTTTTTAACAACAATTGTTTACTATTATTTACAAATCAAAAAAGTTATTATCTTTAATATGCTGGATTCGTTTTTAGGTTTAGAGTTCTACTCCATCAGAGAAAACCTTCAATGAATTCAGTTAAAATTTAAGTCTAAAATGGACACAACTGATGATTCATTGTACCCCATTGCTGCCCTAATAGAAGAACTCAAAAACGAAGACGTCCAGCTCCGTTTAAATTCCATCAAAAAACTATCAACCATAGCTGCAGCTGTGGGCGTAGACAAAACTCGAACCGTCCTAATTCCATTTCTAACTGAAACAATTTACGACGAAGACGAAGTCCTTTTAGCTTTAGCAGAACAATTAGGCCAGTTTACGTCACTAGTTGGAGGACCAGATTATGTTTCTTGTTTGTTGCCTCCATTGGAAAGCCTGGCAACAATGGAAGAAACTGTAGTGCGTGATAAAGCAGTGGAATCTCTAAGAATTGTTGCAAGCCAACACAACATTGCTGATTTAGAAAAACATTTTTTTCCTTTGGTGCAAAGATTAAGCACTGGGGATTGGTTCACTTCCAGAACATCTGGATGTGGGCTTGTATGGGTTGCTTATCAAAGAGCCTCTAGCACTTTGAAACCCAAGCTAAGATTCCTTTTTAAAGGATTATGCCAAGATGAAACTCCAATGGTACGTAGAGTAGCTGCAACAAACTTAACAAACCTCGCAGAAGTAATTGAGTTGGAATATTTAAAATCCGATTTAGTCCCGTTGTTTATTGATTTGGCTCGAGATGAGCACGATTCTGTTAGGTTATTAGTTGTAGAAGCTTGTGGCAGTTTTGCAACAATATTGAATCCAGAAGATGTTAAGCAACTTATAATGCCTTCTTTGAATCAATGTGCTGAAGATGTTTCTTGGAGAGTGCGTTACACTGTTGCAACTAAATTCATCGAACTACAAAAGGCTTTAGAAGCAAAAACCCCTACAATGGATTTGGTTGCAATTTTGCATAGTTTGCTAAAAGATAATGAAGTTGATGTTAGAGCAGCTATTGCCAGCAATGTTAAAGATTTTTGCCTGAATTTGGACAAACAAAATCAAGAAACTATTATCGTAACAAACATCTTGCCTTGTGTAAAAGATTTACTGGCTGATTCAAACCAGCAAGTTAAAACAAATTTGGCTTCAGTTTTAAGACTCAGTCCTATTTTAGGCCGTGACAATACCATTCAACATCTTTTACCAATGTTTTTAGAGCAACTAAAAGACGATTGTCCTGAAGTAAGATTGAATATTATTTCAAACCTGGATTGTGTCAATGAAGTTATTGGAATTGAGCAACTGTCTCAATCCTTGTTGCCTGCAATTATTGAATTGGCACAAGATTCCAAGTGGAGAGTTCGTTTTGCCATTATAGAATATATTCCGTTGTTAGCTGGGCAATTAGGCAAAGAGTTTTTCAATGAAAAATTGAATTCTCTTTGCTTGACTTGGCTTACGGATCATGTGTTCGCAATTCGCGAGGCTGCCACGTTTACTCTAAAGAAGTTGGTTAACCAATTTGGTGCAGATTGGGCCGAGTCTATTATTATTCCAAAACTCTTACTAATGGCAAAAGATCAAAATTACTTATACAGAATGACTTGTTTGTTTTGCATCAACGTTCTTATTGAAGCAAACAGTGATATTACAACCAGATCATTGTTGCCGGTTGTTGTAAGTTTAGCCAAAGATAAAGTGGCTAATGTAAGGTTCAATGTGGCTAAAACTCTTCAGAAGATTTTGCCGCATTTGGATAAAGGGATCAGGCAAGCGCAAGTTGAGCCAGTTTTGGTTGAGTTGGTTCAAGATGTTGATGTAGATGTGAAGTATTTTGCCAGTGAAGCTATGGCGGATATACCTGCTTTAGGTTGAATAATTTTGTTAATAAAAATCCTCCATTTATTATATAAAATAATAATGTGTATATAAAATAATGATTCTAGAATTATTAGTTTTTTTTATCATTTATTTACCTAGTATTTCTTGCAATAGGTGGCCATGGAAAATGGTGTGGCAATGTCGTTTTTCAAAATTATTTTGTCGCTGGCAAAGGAAACTATTGAAAACCTTGCTTGCCAATTTTATTTTTAACAGTATTTTTCAAATATTTATTGAAAAAAATTCTGATAGAAAACAAACATAAGTATATATTTGACAACCAACATTTTTCTAAACGACCCCTCACTATTCTTATGGATTTTTGCCACCAACAGAATTTGATGAGATTCACATATATGATATGTAGGAGAGCAAAATAAACATTTATTTTCATTGGGCAAACTTTCCATCTATACAGGGTGGCCCTTAAAATCGACCTTGAAGTTGATCTTATTACATTTTTATGCAAGATATGATACAAACACAAAACACAGGATGAAAGTTATGTTTAGGTACTATATTTCACATCAAAATAAAATATGAACTCAAGGGAATTTACACCTACTTGGTATATCCAGTAATCAATTCAGTATATTGGGTGAATTAATTTAATTATTGCGAAAAAATTAGAATAGATTAAGGAGTAGGTACCTATCCGCTTCTATAAAAATAATAAGCGGTCATGATAAAATATATGAATTAAATTAATTACATATTTGAAATAAAGCCATAGAAAAATTGACAGTTAAATCCAATCTTGATGAAACTATTCAAATCTTACATGTCATAATCTAATTCATTTATCTTTATATAATAGCTCATTATTTTTATTAGGTGGATACTTTTCCCATTTTATATTTTATTGTGATAAGTTAGTTCACCCAATATATTCTGAATTTAATATATTTTGGTCACTTTGTTGTACAGGGTGTTTCAAATTCGAACCACATCATTGGAATCTCGGAAACGGTGAGACATAGGGTTAGGGTTGGTTCAAGCGAAGCAAAATGCCGCTTTGATATTTAGGAGATTTCGAATACTTCCGGAGATATCCGGAAAAACCCGAAATTTTGCAAAATTGTTTTTATTTTTTCCTGATTTTATTTGAAGCGATATTTCAAAAAAATATATCACTTCATCCTAGTCACTTTTTCTCCCCTACAAGATACAACCATCAAATTTGAAATCTAACGTTTCGTCTTTGGGCCACCATCATCAACTTTATTTTTTTAAATACCTACGATCCTAGATTTCTTAATTCAGAATTTTAGAGCTTCTGATTTCCCAAAACCTATGACGTATCGCATTTATTCGAACAAAATTTCTCCTCGATTCTTTCTACTTTTAAGTAATTTCCTACCATAATTCTCTTCTCTGTCTCTCTCTAACACATTTAGTTCTTATACATATGGAAAGTGCGAATAATATAGGTAAATTTTTCGAATAAATGCAATACGTCATTGGTTTTGGGATATTAGAAGCTTATAAAATCTAAAATAAAAAATAAGGGTCCGTATTTAAAAAAAATGATGGTGATTCAAAAAGATTTCAAATTTGAAGCTAGAATCTTGTGGGGAAGAAAAAGTGGTTACGATGAAGTGATTTTTTTTTAAATATCACTTTAAATACTTAAAGTCAAGAAGAATGAAAGCAATTTTGCAAAATCTCTTTTTTTTCCAGATATCTCCGGAAGTATCCCGAATATCCTAAATATCAAAGCGGCATCTTGTTGAACAATAAATTTCGCAACTTTGCCCAATTTAACTAACGCTTTTATCTCTCACCGTTTCCGAGATTCCAATGATGTGGCTGAAATTTGAAATACCCTGTACAACGTTTATAAGTAAAATTCCTAACGATATACCAAGTATAAATTCCCTTCAGCGCATATTTTGATGTGAAATATTTAGAAATATATAATAAATACCTAAACATAACTTTCATCCTGTGTTTGTATCATATTCTGTATAAAAATGTTGTATATTTTCCAATATTTGTATTTAGCTTTAGATAATGGGCTCTTAATTATGATCAACTTTAAGGCCGATATTAAGGGCCACTCTGTATAGATCAGCGGTTCCCAACCGGTGGGTCACGACCCCTAAGGGGGTCGCATTGAGTTTTTGGAGGGGTGGCAATGCCAATATATATTTTTCTGCATCTGACAACCCGCCTTAGCCTTCACCTCAGTCAAAAGCCGCGCAGCGTTGCATTGGTGTTACGGACGAAAGGCATAGCACAGGTTGTGAGTGTTGTGTTGTGAGTCGCATGTTTGTGAACATAGATAGCTATGCATAATTGCCGAAGCATCAGAAACAGAAAATGTGGAGAATCTAAAACAGAAAATTGACTTTCAATCCCTTGAGAATGAAATGGGCGATATTTCCGAGTTATCTAAACAGAAAGTTGCAGTAGTTAGGAACCCGTTCCAAGCCTCGTTAGATGTTGCCGAATGAAATGCAGGATACATTTGTAGCACCACAGCACCTGCCCCATTTCAGGAATAATTCTTGACTGAATTTTTATGTACCATGCATAGTTCATATTCTTATGTCGCCCTGCTCATGCTATCTTTTCGGATACTAATATCATTTGCCTCTACCAGGGTTGCCAGATTTTGACTTTGAAAAAGCGAGACAGCGAATAGGAAAAAAAAACAATATAGGTAGGAAACGCAGCCTAAAAGGGTGTTGTCGGCCGGAAATCGAGATATATTTCCTTACATTTTTAAAAATCAGGACATTTGGCATTCAATTCGTGAATCGGGACGATTCGGAAATATCTCTAAAAATCGGAACTGTCCCGCCTAAATCGGGACGTCTGGCAACCCTGATTAGAGGCTAATTACATTAAAATCGGATTTAAATTAAAAAAACGACCAGTAGGCAATAGTCGAGTAGTACACGGTACTCAAATATGAATGATATATAAGAATTTGATTTAGTGATACTTTTGTTATCAATTTAAGTGGGTACTACTTTATCAAATTATTTCCTTTGTGTTTGGTTTTAATTGAATTATAACGTCCTACATTGTTTCTGTCTTTGTCTAACTCATGTATAATCGCTTTCGATGTTTTTGCAATAGTATACTACTTTATTGTTGTCTTTTTCTTACTCATTTATACTCGATAAGTAGGCCTTGTAATATGTTATTTTCATTGGAATTCAATTGAAAACAAGTTTCCAAAGGAATTTTTTGTTTTATAATCGTTATTAATTATTTATTTGACAAGTTTTAATTGCCGCTTTCAGTCGGCTATTTTGCAGTGACGTGTTTACGTTTTTGTCCAGTTTTCCACTTTTTCAAAGCGTTTTCACTCGGGAAAACTGGTGAAAGTACGAGGCTTTAGGTTTTCTTCATTTTCCAACAAAAAATCCCAGTTTCAAATGCCATAATTAGCAAAATCCCATTTAAAATAGTTTTTCAGAGTTGGAGAGTCCTTTTTAGAGGTTTTTTTTTTAATTTTCCACTTTTCCAAGTCTTTTTCGGTCGGGAAAACTGGTTTTTAAGTACGAGGCTATGATTTTTTTCATTTTCTAACCAAACTTTTTAGTATTAAATGCAATATTTAGCAAAATCCCATTTAAAATACTTTTTCTGGAAGTTTTATCCTGCAACACCGCTTGTGGCTAACTTCAATTAAGTAAGTAAGTCACTTGTTAGCTTCGACGGTCGGCCATTTTCAGTGTTTTATCCTGATTTTCCTTCAGATTTTCCCCTTTTCCAGGTCGTTTTCAACCAGGAAAACTGGTTTTAAGTACGAGGCTTTGAGTTTCCTTCATTTTGTGCCAAAAATTTCCAGTTTTCCAATGGGGTAAGTGACAAAAACTAAAGTTTTATCAAGTAGGCTTTGGAATGTCCTTTTTAGAGGTTTTTTTTTTGAATTTTCCGCCTTTCCAGGGTTTTTTCGCTCGGGAAAACCGGTTTTAAGTACGAGGCTTTGAGTTTCCTTCATTTTGTGCCAAAAAATTTCAGTTTTTCAAGAAGGTAAGTGACAAAAACTCAAGTTTCATCAAGAATGCCCATTTTAGAGATTTTTCTTCGGATTTTTCGCTTTTCCAGGACTTTTTCGGGCGGAAAACCCGATTTTAAGTACAAGGCTTTGGATTTCCTTCATTTTGTGCCAAAAATTTTCAGTTTTCCAATAAGGTAAGTGACAAAAACTCAAGTTTCATCAAGTAGGCTTTGGAATGTCCTTTTCAGAGGTTTTTCTTTGGATTTTTTGCTTTTCCAGGGTGTTTTTGGTCGGGAAAACCGATTTTAAGTACGAGGCTTTGAGTTTTCTTCATTTTCAGCCAAAACTTTCCGTGTTCCGTCAGCAAAAATAAACTCACTAAAAAACAACTTTTCAGGGAATTTCTAGTTTTAAAAATCAACTTTTTCACTAAAATACGATTTTTCTTTAGTTTGCAACAGTGCTTTGTAGCCAACTTCACTCGGGTTCCAATCAAGTCGGCCTTGGAATGTTATGTATTTCCAAAGCCCTGACAATGACATTTGACAGTCGGCCATTTTGAGTGTTTTTGTTCCGGTTTTTCCGCGAACTTTCCACTTTTCCGGGATTTTTTAAATGGAAAAAAGTGTTTTTAAGTGCGGGACTTTGGATTTTTTTCGTTTTGTGCTAGAAATTTCCAGTTTTCCAATCTAGGTGAATGACAGAAACTTTTATTTGAAAACAAGTTTTCCAAGGATTTTCAAGGGAAATTTATTATTTTTAGGGAATTTTCGCTTAATTTGGGTTTTTTTTTTTTTCATTTTTTGAAATTATTTTCATCAATTGACAACGCCGCTTTCCAGTTCTTGATTGGCTTTAAAATTCAAATTTTAATTATTCTCGGCTCTTGATTGGTTTTCACATTCATTTAATAAACCACTCAAAAGATGCGGATTTCCAAAAATTGAATTTTATCATGTGGCAACACCGCTAGCTCAATCGAGTCCGCCTTGGAATGTAATCAGTATCATTTACGTCAATTTCAAAACAGAACTCTGCTATATTTTCGTACCTTTAAGGTCTGACAACATTGGGCTGGTAATACAGAATCATGTAATATTTTGTTTATATCAAACGGCCTGACATGACAACATTGGGCCAGTAATACAGAATTTTGTAATGAAAAACTCGAAACCGCATTAAGTAGAGGTAACGTACGACATTTTATTTACGACCTTTTTTTTTTCGAACAATAAGCCAATCGAGTAGAACTTGGAATGTCATCAGTGTTATTTACGTCGTTTCAAATTGAAGCCGATCAAACAGAACTCTGCAATATTTAAGGCCTGACCACATTGGACCGGTAATAGAGAATCTGTAATACATATTTTTTTTATACCAAACGACCTGAGATGTAGGGTTGCCAGAATTTAACTTTGAAAAAGCGAGACAGCGGATAGGAAAAAAAAATACTACATTACATTACGAGTGTAGAAAGTGACAAAAATCACACGAGTGTATGAAAGACAGTTTCTCGCAAGTGATGTACACCATTTTTCCTACGACCAGAAACCGATTTAAGTACACCAATTTTCTCGTATTTTATCTCTTTTTATTTTCAACACACGTGCTGAAAGTAGATACTTTCAGCCCACGAATTGAAAGTAAATTGTCAATGTCAATCACAAATAATGTCAACAGTATTTTCCACACGTGTGCTGAAAGTACTTTTAGCACTCAATATAGGTAGGAAACGCAGCCTAAAAGGGTGTTGTCGGTCGGAAATCGAGATATATTTCCTTACATTTTTAAAAATGTCGTGACATTTGGCATTCAATTCGTGCATCGGGACGGTTCGGAAATATCTCTAAAAATCGGGACTGTCCCACCTAAATCGGGACGTCTGGCAACCCTGGCCTCTACCTACTTTCGTGAAAGTGGTTTTTCAACTCTTTTTAACAAAAACTCAAGAACCCCAAGAATTTCAAAACGAAGATGCAAGCTCAGTCATTACATTAAGGCCCAGTTGTATAATCTTGGTTCAAAACAGAGTTCAGCTGAACTCGACTGGTACCTACTTGAACTTCCCCATTTGAAATGCATTGCTGTCAAAAATGATAGAATTTGATTAATAGCTGACAGCAATGTATTTTAAGGGCGTGTTTGGGTTGACGCTAGGCGGAGCGAGCAGAGCGATTACGGAGTAACGTGACGTCACAGAGAGTACACCGTGTCAAGCTAAATAAACTTGTGCAAAAATGCTGGGTTGAGCGATCAGTTGATTATTGTTTATTTTTCTTAGCATATATTTTTTGGAGTCCGAGCCCGCATTCCGCATTTGCACCAGAGTTTTCTCGTTTGTTTTGCATTTTAGTCGATAATTTTCAAACAGCCCCATTTTCTTTTGTATTCTGCAAAAAATGTCGTGCTACCAGTGCTACATAAACAATAAAACGGACCTAAACACTCTGAGGCTGCCAAGTTTCCTTGGAAAAACATGTTCAGTGATAAGGACTATCGAGAAAATTTAAAAAAAAGTAAACAATTATACAGAATTTACTAGCTATTTGATTGTTAACATTTAAACAACATAGCTAAAACTATTCACCTAACAAGTATATGTTAAAATTCAGTATTGTTTATTAATCTTATCATGGAAAATAGGTTAGGTTATACAGACAGATTAAACTGCGCATGTACGCTCCAGCTGCCCACCCCACAAACTCGGAGTTTGTCGAGCTCGCTCTGAGCGCTCAAAATATATCAAACCAAACACAATCAAGCGTCGTCGGAGCTTCAAAAATAACGGAAAAGAGACAAAAGTGCATGCTCTGAGTGCACCGAGCGTAAACCCAAACGCGCCCTGAATGAGAAAGCTCAAGTACCAGTCGAGTTCAGTTGAACTTTGTTTTGAACCGAGATTGTACAACTGGGCCTAACAAAATAAAAATTGACTTTTTGTAATTAGTTACGAAATATTAATATTTTAATAGAGATTTTTTGTTTTTTATTTATTGAGGAGTGGGGGGGTCGCGACATTATGAGCAAATCTGTAAAAGGGTCGTGACTAAAAAACGGTTGGGAACCACTGGTATAGATGGAAAGTTTGCGCAATGCGATAAATTGTTTATTTTGCTTTACTCTCCCACACATATCATATGTAAATCTCATCAAACTCTGTTGGTAGCCAAAATCCATAAGAATAATGAGGGGTCCTTTGGCACAAAGTTTCATCTTTGGGACTTATTTAGTCCTATGAATAAAATATAGCAAATGATGAGTGATTTTATAAGGCAACTAGCTAATGACCCGCTGCGTTGCCAGCGTGTAAATACATTTTGAAATAATACACTTCTTTTCAAATTTTGTTGTTGATTTTCTATTTAATTTTTTTTTTTTTTAATCCGATATCAGAGTCGCTTGCCAGTGAGTTCAGTGACACATTTTAAGCACTCCAGAGCTGCTCTAGAGCGCCCCGGGCTGTTTATAGGCGTTCCAGTGTATCAGAGTTTTACGCAACCGAACTTTTTTTTTCGGGATAAAATATAGCCTGTATCACTCTCCTCTATAGCCGATTCGATTGACCGGTTTAGATCGATCTGGTTCAATTTAAATGAACCACATTCGATTCAAGCTGGATCAGTGCACCCTCATCAACAAAAAAATGATCTAGATCAGAAGAACTTCACTTAAATTGAACCCAAATCGATCTAATCTGGGTCAATCGAATTCACCTTATATAGAGATACGTGGTATTAATTCAAGATCCGTACAGCCGTTCTTGAATTCAAAAAATAATAGAGTTACTTCGGTTGAATGCAAGCCTAAATAAATGAAATATGTCAACGTTATTTCATGCTGTCAAAAAAAGTTGGTTTATGTTGTTATGTAATGTGAATGAGTTTGTTTACAATTAAATTAATAATTAATTCAAAATTATATATCCGCATATCCGGATACCCCGTGAACTTTGATTTTTATATATATAGATGTCGAATTATTTAAGTTTCAAAACGAATAACTATGTTCATACCAAATAAACTTGTAGTTGTGACATCGATGACGCCATTTTTAAAATTGTTATCGCCAACCGTGAAAATATTCGGCGTCGGATTGACTTAATTGGAATTTGAATTTCCCGCTGGCCATTCAGTTGGTAACACCACTTCAAAAAATGTAATGTTGCCAAATTAAATTCTTGACATTCTGAATTTTGATTGCGTTTTGACAGTTTACTAGTTTTTGGTTCAAGTGCTATTAATTGTGAGCTAGTTTTTCAAAAGCAGCTTGTAGTGCGAAGTGTACAAGATGCCGAAGCAGCTTAACAGCCGTTGCAAAGAACTAATCGCATCCTTGTTAGAATATTTCGAACGGAAACGCGATAATAATGGCCCTTTATATTCCTTAAATTAAATGCTGTTAGGAAGGTGAGTTTACAAGTCGTTGATGTCTTGTGACCAAATAGGAATGTATTGATTCTCTCATTTTTAGCGCGTAGCAGAGGCTTTGAACTTAATTATGTCCACTGTCTGTGCTATTTCAAAGGCAGTCAAAAATAACGAAGTTTTGGAATCGCCTTCTAAGAAGCGATGCACTTCGAAGAGAGTCTGTGATGTTTCAAAGCTCGATACCAGTGCTATACGTAACACTATTTACGAGATGTATACAAAAAGTAACTCGTTTGAGACAAAGGTACATAGATAGGTATCTATGAACGCCTTCTTTCTTCTTGTAGGACAACATGTAACATTATCTTGTATATGGGAGCAATTGAAAGCCGAACAATTATTTGATGGCCGTTGCATGTCATTGAGTAGAATGTTAATAGAAATAGGCTTCAAATGGAAAAAAGATGACCCAAGACGAGGGCTTATGGAACTTCCTGATATTGCGGTTAAACGGATATCATTTTTGAGGTCTTATCTAAGACTGAAAGAGGAGGCTTTGTACCAGTTTGTTTTCTTGGACGAGACTTGGATTTTTCAAAATGATACTATTAACCGCTAGTGGCGAAACAACAACAAGCGAAGTGTTAAAACTACCAAAGTTGATGGTAAAAGGAAAGGTGAATATAAACATGAAAACAGAGAGCAGTTGTATTATAATATGACAAATGAAATGCTTTTTTTCAGATATATCATACTTCATGCTGGCAATGAAAATGGATTCATTGGAGGTGCATCGCTCGTATTTTCATCAAAAACTCAACTCAACGACTATCATGGGGAAATGAATCAGCAAAACTTTTTACGTTGGTTGGAAAATCAGCTGCTGAAGAACTTGAGTGAACCATCTGTTATTGTTATAGACAATCAGGCCTATGATGTATCAGTTTCTGTTATTTTAACCGCAACGCTAAGTTATGTGTCACTGTTTATTATTCTACACGTAAAAATAGAGACAGGTATAGATTTTGAGCTATAACACAACTTTTAAAATAACAGGACAAGATACATCATAAGCCTGAATACCCGATTAAACTTATTTGAGGAATTGCAAAAAACTATTATAACTGACATATTGGCAGAGATGGTTATACTCAAGATTTTGTTTAAAAATGTGGCGAGATTGGGTGAGAGGCACCTGGAAACTGTTACCCCTGAAATGTGAAGTGGTATAACAGGGAACAAGTATGGACAGGCAAGAGGTTCTTCCACTTATTATCAATGTTGATAAAGACTCTAGCGATTTCAGTGATTCAGTATAATTGAAAATATTCTTGATGGTTCAAATATTCATAATATTTATTTATTTATAGTATTTAGAGTGGCTGTAAATAAAATAGGTACTGAGCTTTACTATTATATTTTATGTGATTATTGACAAATAAGTTGTTATTAAATATCTATTAAGCCAAGCTTTGAAACAATGTTAATAATTTAAGTAATAAATGTTTGCATTATATCATAATATAATTCATTATTGTTTCTGAAAATATTTTGACCAAAGGAAAATATGCAAGAGACGGCAACGCTGTGCCGGCCGAGCTTGACAACCCGACTCTAAGTTTATTTGGTATGAACTATACAAACATTATTTCAATTTTTTTAAGGGTTTTCATCTTTTTTTCCTAAAAGTTTCACAATTTTCCCTTTAGCACAAAAATATTAAAATGTAAGAAATTGCATTTTTGCTTAATTTAGAATTTGCAAATTGATTTTCATTAATTTCCCATGGTGTTGCTTTTCATCGCAAAATTTGTAAATGTGCGATGTTGCAACGTTTAATTATTATAAAAACGCGAAAATACTAGGCATGAAGTATAGTTCATTTGAAAATCAATTTTTTAATAATCAAATGTAAATAACAATAAAACGCTAAATATTTCAACGTGGTTGTTAGATCTATGCTTATTTTAATAACTGATTTCTTCAATTTTGTCTATTGTAAAAAATAAACATTTCCTAAAGAATCAATCAGCTTTTGACAATTTGGCAAGGATCCGGCCTGAATGAACCTGATTGGTGAAGTTTTTGGCAGGATTGCCGTTGTCACGGGCAACCATGCAATTGTCACTGGGTTAACGTCACCTTACGTCTCGCTATTGGCCAGGACTTCTGTCATTTTATCCTCCCATCTTGGAATATCGATTTATATTGAAATATCCAGTGGCGGGGATTTGGTCATTGTCGATTTTCGTGTACGAGTTGCAATACGATAACACTTCCAAAAAGTTCCGCACGCAGCTGGGTATTTTATGAATGAAATCAGCCATTTTTTTTTTACAACTGCATTCCCCTTACCGTTGCCCCGTAGACACAGAATCGCTGGGCAGACATTACTTAGTTTCCCAGAAAAATATTAAAATGTAAGAGATCGCATTTTTGCTTAATTTAGATTTTGAAAGTTGATTTTCATCAATTTCTCATGGTATTGATCATTCTATTAGTATTCATTGGAAAATTTTAAAATTTTGATAAATAGTGGGTTTCTAATCTTCCTCTCTTTATCCTAAAATTTTCATTAAGAACATAATACGGATTATATGGAAAATAAAGGCCAGTCGATTTTTTTAAAATTTTAATATGTTGTAGAAAGAGAAACAAACAAAAGTTATCATGAGCCCACTATGCCCCGATTAATTATAGGAGACCTACTAAATGAGTTTTAAGAAAGCTTAGAAAAAGACCGAAAATTATTGTTTCCTTTTCAGCTAGAAAGTTTTTTTTCAACAAAATATCTAAGGATTTACCCCTTGTGGTATAACGTATCTGGGTTCTTTAATCAAGATTGAACGGTGTGAATTTTTTTAACAATCTCTTCTTTTAAACAAACAAATACTTACGTTGTGGAAACTATTAGAGAAATTTAAGGAAAGTTGTGATATGTAAAAGAAACGAAAAATTTGTGAAACGTCTACTTTATTATCAAAGTAAATCGTACCGTTCTCAACCAGAAACTTCCTCATAAATTCCAGGTCGAAAACGGTACAAATGTTTCGTTTATTTTACATATCACAACTTCCCCTAAATTTCCCTAATTTTGCTATTGTCGGACGCATGTCAAGTAAGTAAAAGGGAGAAATTATGTGTTGTTTTTTTGTGCTGAGATTTCGATTCTGTGGATTTAGAGCGTGTATTAGGGCCTTGTTGAATTTACTTACATTCTCCTACCCTGATGAGAGAATATCCTAGCAAATTGAAATAATCAATCTAGAGATATTGGCTCAAAAACTATAGCGGAGTAGCTTTCCGTATGGGACCTCAGTACCTGTTGAGAAACTGGCTAACTAACCAAAAACTCTTCAGTATTAAATATAGGTAGTGTTGATTGAATGTAGTGTATGTAATTGAAATTTTAGCACAAAAACAGGGGCGGTACCTAATTTAAACTTTTATTGACTTAAATTATTGAATTAATGACTCACAATTATTATTAAAATGACACAGTATGATTCGATTTTTGAGGAATGTTAGATCGAGGGTTTCTCTGCCGTGCTCTTTTCCATCGTTAGTTCCAGGATGAAAAAGGTACGATTTACTTTAATAATAAAGTAGACGTTTCACAAATTTTTCGTGTCTTTTACATATCACAACTTCCCTTAAATTTCCCAAATATTTGCTATGTCGGGCGCATGTCCAGTAAGTAAAATTGAGTAAGTTTCCACAACGTAGGTCGACAGATGGCAAAATCTAGATAATTTAAACATCAATAATTTTCCACACCTTGATCTACAATATCTTCGAGATCTGACTGTAGGAGTATACCGATTGAAGTTGGCTCTTAGCTATATCCAAGATCGCCTGCAACGAAAAGAAGTAGAACATTTTACTTTATAAGCCACAGAACTACAATCTGGGTTGCTAAAGTTAAGAGTCTATTCCCGTTTCACACAAAGGATAAGACATAACATCTGGATTAGCTTTATTCCCAATAAGAACCTTGACCATGACAGACAACCAATAACGGGGAATTATTGCGGGAGCAAGGACATTGGTTGCTGTTTCCATATGTCGCAAGCATTCTGTGGTTTCTGGGTTATGGACGTCATATGAAGAAAAATGTTCAATATTCACCTCTGGACATTTTGTTTGCTACAAAAGATGCTGCAAATCGGACTTTGCCCGAACCATTCTTGTTTTTAATACCTATTTAATTTATCTTCATAAATATTTAATTTTTGCATAATCTTCATGGTTTTTGAATATCCATTGACTAATATGAATAACAAATGCTTTTGCTCAAGTTTTTTGAAAAATAAACATATTCAGCTTTAATGCAGCAAAAAAAGACGAAAGTATAGTGAAAGCATTTGTGTAATACAGGGTCCCAACTATTTGATAGAGACAGCATTGATTGCTATCTATTTATTTGAACTCCGAACAGAATACTCTAGTTCTGGATCAGTTTTGAATTTTTACAGCGAACGAAACTATTACTCCAGTGTTTTTTTGACATGATATTCCAAATTCCAAAAAGCTTATGTGCACTGAATTTCGAATGAAAACTAATAGGTACAAATGAACCTGGAACATAAAAATGGCACCAAGTGCAACAACTGTCGGAACTACTTTGACTATTCTATCTGTTCCATTTGCACTAGCTCGATTCAAATTACTCTAAGCATTCCATCCGCATCAATGATCCGCATTAAGTCTATATGAATTCCTTTTATAGTTTGAGTTACTTTAGTGTTTTAATTGCTTTAATTTCTATTTTATCTGCACTAACTTTGTTCTGTTTGCACTACTCCGATTATTACTGTTCGAACTACTCTAATATGTTACTAAACAATGAATTTATTCACCATAACAGTATATGTAGCGCGAGACGAGGAACCATTATCCGACCCCCCTACTCCACAGGTAATTTTCCAGATAATAAAAAGGATTTTATAATTAAACTTCCACAGGTTAATTTTGCAGGTAAGTAAATAGGGCTATATTAAATTAAAATTCCATCTGTCCTCTATAGTTTAATGGGTTTGTGTGCCAATAGCCCGCCATATTTGTATGTCAAAAGTAACGTGATTTGGAATGCGGTGTCTAATTGAATTTTCGTAGTTATATACGAAAAATAACGTTTTATTTTGGTGCAAGGAATTAAAGTTTTGGTGATTTTAAAAGAAAATCTGATTTTTCATCAAGAAAAATGGAAATTTTCCATTAGCCAACTTCACGTTTTGAAAACATCAAAGTAGGATTTGAACGGCCATTTCAAAATGAAACCATCCAACCAAGGATAATACATATTACTACCAGTTTTACCACATTAATTAACATTCTAAAATAACTCTTTTTTAGATCTCGTTGTCATCTTCTCTGTTTCTGTCTTTACCTATTATGTTAATCAAAATTAAATAATATTTTTCATCGACCTCTAGTGCAAACAGCTGACGACGTGTTAATGACGTCGGGAATGGTGACACATCAATATGGTGATTACCAAAAACGAAGCCGATAAGCCAAGGTTGTTTGAGAGAAGTAAGTTGTCTGATAACTTTATGACGTCATCTGGGGTGCCTCAACATAATGCCTCCATAAGGCACCCCAGATGCGTCATCAAGTTAGCCATTACTAGGCAACCTATTAGCTTTAGGAACTTTGCGATAAGCAATAAGCAATCCTTGAGTAGTGTGTATTATCCCTGCAATCCAATGACCTATCAAAACATAAATTCAATATGGCAGCAAAACGGTCAAACATCTGTGATGTGTGTTTTTTCATACACCACGAAAATACGTAAATTAGCCTTTTCGAGTAATAGAAAATACACAAATTACACACAGAGAACAGTTTTATTATAACATGGGTGTCTGAAGGTAAACGATATTTTTGGAGTTAATTCCATTGTTTGACCATAACCGCCACATTGGGGTTTAATTAATATTTCTATACATAAACACACATCGCAGATGTTTGACTGTTGCCGCCATATTGAATTGATGATTTGACAGGTCGTTGGATTGTCCTATTGCGTTTTGTTAACTTTATACGAAAAAGAACGTTTATTGGGTACAAGGTGCAAAGAATTGAATTTTTAAGGAAAAAAAAATCAAGTAAAGTGAAAATTATTCATTAGCTAACTTCACGTTTCCTTGGGCGGCCATTTTAACATTGTGTTTTTTGGCCCTCATTAGTTTTTCTCGAATATTTTCCGATTTTTAATAGATTTCAGTGCAGAAAATGTTTCTTGTGATAGGAGGAAATCGAGGAATTGGATTTTTCCATAATCGGCACGTTAATATTCAAAGAAAATACCGTTTTTTAATAGAAAATATTCCCATGGTAAGTGGAACTATCATATTAGCTACAGTGGCGTCAATTACCATCCTATTTTTGAAATCCTATATTGAAAATTGGCAAGAATATGGCGGCGGGGGCCTGGCTGACTTCTATATTCACCAATGAAATATTCAAAATTAGCAAAAATATGGCAACAAAACCTCTATTGTTGCCACAGTAAAGGTGTATTGAGTCCCTGTAATATCAGCTAACTTCACTTCTCGAAATAAATATCAAAGTAGGCCTTGGGCGACGATTTTAAAATTGTGTTTTTCAACAAAAATGGTCATAGTAGTAAGTATTTTGCTTTGGTTTTTCTCGAATATGTCTTGATTTCAATGCGGAAAAGTGTTTTGAAATGAGTTTTGTCGCACGTTAATTTTCGAATAAAATGCCATTTTTCTTAGTGAAAATTTCCATGGTAAGTCGATTTCTCCAAATCAATTTTTGTCTATTCCTGGCTCTCGAATTCGTTTCAATAAAGACAATTCAAGAGCCTGGAATAAAAAAAATATGAATATTCACATTTTTCTATCTGTTTTCGGCGTACTATAGGTAGGTAGGTACTCACTCTAACTTATTAATATTTTCAGAGATGAATTCAATTTTCCTTGTAAAATTAAGTCTGGATTTTCCTGAGGATATTCTCAAGTGTCAGGAGGAGAACGCGTGATTTGAACATTTTCAAAACTTTGCGTCTGCGGCGCTATTTGGGAAGCAAAAATTATAGATCTCCCATTCATTCACTGGGTGGGCCGATATAAAGGACTCTAACTTGGGCCGAAAAGATTTCCTAATTCGGCCCTGATACAGGGTGTCCTAAAAAAGTTACAAACATTTGAATTTGCGGATTTTTTAATGCACCAACTTTATAAGTTTTGCAACTTTCTTTAAACACCTTGTACAGAGTTGTAATTTCAAAATTTTTTAAACGATTTATTGTCCTATTAGAGGCTCTATTCGGATTTTGCTGGAAAAATTTATTGTTCAAGTTACAAGTTGTTTTTTGGGAAAAAGAGCATTTGTTGCACAGTTTTATTAAACACCCTGTAAATTGAGGCTCTGATTCTTTTGGAAAAATTCTAATCGAGGTTTCTAAAAGACAATATTGCTCTATCAAACTGTGAAATATCGCTTTTATACAGGGTGTCCTAAAAAAGTAACAAGCATTTCAATTTAAGGATTTTTCAATGCATTAAGGTTTACCAATTTTTTGAATTTTGCAACTTTCTTTAATACACCCTGTACAGAGTTGAAATTTCAAAATTTTAAAGAAAATGTTTGTCCTATTAGAGGCTCTATTTGGATTTCATTGAAAAAATTTATTGTCCTAGTTACAAGGTGTTTTTTTGGGAAATGGAACAATTTTTGCATGGCTTATTTATAAAACACCCTACCCTGTAGATTGAATTAGAAGTTTTTTTTTTTTGAAAAAATTTTGAGTTTTTTAAAACGTGTTTGTGTGTGTGTGTGTATCAAAAAAAAAACACGTTTTTCGCTATCAAACCGTCAATTTTTGACATATAAAATAAAAAGAAACTTTGATAGCTGTCAAAAAAAATTTGACAGTTTAAATTAGAAAAAGGTTGCCATTTTTGTAGAATGTTAAAAAATATAATACTTTTGAATTTAAACTATGTCTATAAAATCAATAGTTGATATTGCATATTCTCGAAAATCACCCTGTATTTGCAAAGTTAATAGAAATTTGGCAACAACGAAAATATATTTTTAATATTCTTCAAAAATGGCAACTTTTTTCTAATTTAAACGCCCTCGTAACTTTAACCGTTTCCGAGATAGCAATACTGTCCCCATGAATTAGTTGGGACCCTGTATATTGGGTAACTGCTTTTAGCATTTCATAGTTTTATATTGTCATGTCAAAGGTTTTTTGTCATTGTTTTTATCAAGAAATCCTCTTTGTTTGAATTCCCAGTCATCACAATTTGCTACACTTATCATACGACTAGAATTCTATTATGTTATGATACATCCTTTTCGCAAAAAAAAGACAATTGAAAATCGCGAATTTGTCTGTGACAGGGGGGCGGGGGATTAATACCTGTCAATATTATTTTTTAAAAGATATTTTCAATCTCTTGAGGAGGCCCCTCCTCCTTCTTGTGAGAAGGGCTCTAAAAAGACAATAAAAAACATGAAAAAACTCAGATAGGTATTTGCCATTTTCGATCTTTTCCTAGCTTTCTTTAAACTCATTTAGTGGGTCTCCTATTGATCGGGGCACAACGTACTGAACGTACTCATGGTAACTTTTGGTTATTTTTCCTAGTTCTACACTAAGTCAACATATTAGGATTTTAAAAAAATCGATTGGCCTTTATTTTCCATATAATCCGTGCCATCTCCTTTCCCTTGAGTGATTTTGAAATATAACAGATTGCATTTTCACTTAATTTGTATTTTGCAAGTTGATTTTCGTTAATTTCCCATGGTGTTGTTTTTCACTCTCAGGAAAACCACCTATTTAAAATATTATTTCTTCAAATCTTAACTTTAAAAAAAAAACGTTTACTGAATAAAAGTAAATGTTGCAACCATGTCTGCGCCATCAAATTTAGGGGTGATCGCGTTCGACCACAAGGAACGGTACTGCGAACAGGAGACAGAAGAATACGCAACTAGACTAGAGAATAAGCTGGGTTGGTCCTTTAGACGCGTGTCTGTAATTATTCATTATTCAATTTTCATTTTTATTTTGCAATAAAATTAATTGTTCAATCCAATATATTATTAGTGTGTGTGTAAGGAGCGTTCAAAGGTTAGTTGATTAAATGTTATTTTGTTTTTCAGAGTTCAATTTATGCAAGTGCCTATTATTTTGTTTATTTTTATGTATTTTTTGTTTGTTTATAATATTTTTTTATAACATGAGCATTGTTCATGTATTTAACAAAAATCTTTTCATGCTGTAAATAACACAGATAAAGAAGTAAATTAAAACCTAACAAATTATGTGCTGTCTTTTTGTGCTGAGATTCCGATTTCGTGTATTTATAGCGTACATTAGGGCCTTGTTGGAATTTACTAACATTTTCCTACCCTGACGAGAGAATATCCTAGCAAATTAAAATAATCAATCTAGAGATATTCATGCCTATGATGTATCCGGTCCTGTTATTTTAACGGCTGTGTTATGGCTCAACATCTATTGTTGTCTCTATTTTGACGTATAGAATAAACAGTGACAGATAACTTAACGTGGCTGTTAAAATAACAGAGAATGATACATCATAGGCCTGATTATTGGCTCAAAAACAACTATAGCTGAGTAGCTTTCCGTATGGGACCTCAGTACCTGCTGGGAAACTGGCTAACTAACAAAAAAAACTTTTCAGTATTGAATATAGGTAGTTTTGATTGAATGTAGAGTGTGTGATTGAAATTTTAGCACAAAGACAAAGAAGCGGTACCTAATTTAAACTTTTATTGACTTAAATTATTGAATTATTGACTCACAATTATTATTAAAATGACACAGTATGATTCGATTTTTGAGGAATGTTAGATCGAGGGTTTCTCTGCCGTGCTCTTTTCCCTCGTTAGTTCCAGGATGAAAAAGGTACGATTTACTTTAATAATAAAGTAGACGTTTCACAATTTTTTCGTTTCTTTTACATATCACAACTTCCCTTAAATTTCCCTAATATTTGCTATGTCGGGCGCATGTCCAGTAAGTAAAATTGAGTAAGTCTCCACAACGTAGGTCCTATTTGTTTTTTATTTCGTTTTTCAGACGATTTTTTGTTTGAAAGGTAATACAAAATTCTCATCGTTCAATCTTACTGAACGAACCCGGGTATGTTACACTACAACTCGAAAATTTTGAAATTGTGATATAATGAGTTCCTATTTTTCTTCTTTTTATCCTACAAATTTCATAATTTTCCCTCTAGTAGTTTTCTAGGAAAATATTAAAATGTAAAGAGATTGCATTTTGGCTTAAAATAGATTTTGCAAGTTGATTTTCATTAATTTCTCATGGGGTTGTTTTTCATTGGAAAATTTTGAAATTTTAATATAGTGAGTTCCCAATTTTTCTCTTTTCCTCTTAAAAGTTTTACAATTTTCCTTTGACTTTCAAGATTTTTAAAGTTCGACACAAAGTTTTAACTTTGGGGCTCGATATTCTAAAAAGTACTTATATTATTCAGGATAAAAGATACAATTTTATTTTTTCTTACAGAGTGTTCAATTATTATACTGAAAATTGGGCTGTTGCCCGTTATTTAAATTAAAAATAAATAAATTAATTTAATTGTTTTTTAATTTTTGTTTAAACAAAATGATATTTGTTCCTAGTAAAACATTAATTTGTTTCTAAGTAAAATACCCATTAGTATCGATAAGAGGTTAAAAGCAATTTTATCTCAAGAAAAAAAAAAATCCAGCCACTAATGCGATTTGAAAATTAATTGTAACATTTTATTAATTAATTTTTAAAGTTAAAAAAATTGAAATAAAAATCTTCAAAAAAAAATTCAAATATTTCAAGTGCCAAAGGCCATTGCCATTAGTAATAATTGCAAAAACTCATTTTTCTGCTGATTTGGTTATCTGAAAAAAGCAGAATATTATGCATTGCAAATTCCTAGAACACAGTCATAATGTATGGGTTTCATTGTAGGTACTTACATGTAATTATTTTTCAGCTTGCAAATATTTTAGTAAAAAAAAAAAATGCTTATTGATTCAACTTGTTAAGAAGAATTTAATTAAGAGCTTTTTGTAATTATAAATACTCATTGATTTTAATGAAATAAACTATTTTAACAATAAGATTCGATTTTTTGAAAAGAAAAATAGTTATTTATGCAACAAGTGTGTAAAGTGAATCTTTTTTCACGAATGTGAATTTTAACGCACGAGCCGAAGGCGAGTGCGACAATCAGGGCCGTAGCCAGCGGGGGGGGGGGGGGGGGGCATTGGGGGGCAATGCCCTATCTTTCAAGTGATGATGCGCTACCTTTAAAACACAAGATGCGTTAAGGTTTCTCTAGGAAATTTGGAAGAGTAGACAATGCAGTAAATTAAAATAAATGGAAATCGAGTGAGTGCGAGGATAAAGGTTGCCAGAAGCGTCTTGTATAAAACAATGTTTGACATGGTTTGACGTTTGACATTTGCACAGAGGAATTTTTTTCTTTCGAAAGAGTGCTAATGGCCCAAGACGGCGCAAGAATCAGCGCCATTTTGTTTACTTGCCAGATATGTTATTTATTGACAGGTGTTCCTAAAGTTGATAATAGGTTTGTTCGGACTTAGTTCAGAATCAGTTCTGAATTGAACTGCGCATGCGCATTTGTTTATATGTGTTCGATATGGACAAATGCGCATGCGTAGTTCAATTCAGACCTGATTCTGAAATAAGTCCGAACAAACCTAATAGGTTGCCTGGTAATGGGTAACTTAATGACGCATCTAGGGTGCCTTGGAGATTTTCACTATATTCAGGCACCCCAGATGACGTCATTAAGTTATTAGGCAACCTACCTCTCTCAAACAACACTGATTTATTGAAAAATTTGCCTTCGGGGCCATTATCCCTCTTTTTTTTAATCATCTTTAAAAAGTTTAAGGGGGGGGGGGGGGTGTATGCACTATGTCAAATTTGTTATGCCCTACCACAAATTTGCCTCTAGCTACGGCCCTGGCAACAATCACATGAGTGAAAAAAGGTGCTTTACGCACGTATTGCATACAAAAAAAATTTTCTACTACCAATCAAATATGTGTAAAAAATAGATTTAGACAGATACTTTACGCACTTAGTGTGTGACGTAATTTACCAGAAAAATACACTAAATTGATAGTGTTGACATCTATCATTGACATTACTTCACTTCACTGTTGCATGACTAGTCTATGAAGTGAATAACTTTATGCCCATATCTTCAAATTTGAAAAAAAATTAAAAATTATTTGTCTATACATATAACAATTCACTTGAAATTTCCTCTCCATTTCTCAATTTTCGTTTATTTCTAGCTTTGGAATTTTTGTTTCCTTCTAACCTTTTCATTCTTATTACTATTTCTTTCTAGTTAGAGAAAAATATATAAGTAGGTACACGAATTAATGGATTTTTGTTTGAATTAGTCTGGATGTTTCCCAGGAAGCATATTGACGTCTAAATAATGTTATTTTAGAGTAAGTTTTCGTCCGTGACGTCATTTTACCAAAATATAACGTGATTTGAAACGTTACTTTTGTTAACGTCATATTATAAAAGTCATGAGTTCGACAACAATATTTCGTCATTTTTTTTTTTTGAGAATATTCACGTCATGAAATCACGTACTTTAACATCATCAAATCACGCATTTTATGTCCTAAAATGACGTCTTCCCTGTGACATATAGTCACGTGACTTTATCGTCTTCTAGATGTCATTTGAAAAATGAAAACCAGAGTCTCGTCTCACAAAATATAACCAGAAAAAGTCATCAAAAACTAATCATTCACGAGCCAATAATAATCAAAATTTAAATTATTCCCGGCTCTTGATTTCCTCTGGAAAAAATTTCTAGGAATTCAATCGTCGGTAATAATCAACATTTGCACCGTTTTTGGTCCTTGATATGTTCTAAATATTTAAAGACATATTTTTTCAATCATTTTCTAATCATTCAATAATCAAAATTTAAATTATTCTTGGCTCTTGATTTCTTCTGGAAAGGTTTTCTAGGAAATCAAACGCCGGTAATAATTAAAATTTGCTAAAAACAAGAGAAAACATTCAGAATGAAAAATCGAGAAATGTTGTAGAGAAAATTCATGGTAAGTTGAAGAAAAATTGTTAAATGAATATAAACATTCCAAATTCTTGCATTTTCTGTTTTTCTTTCAAATTCTTTTGATTAAAAAATGTTATAAAGAAGACAAAAATTCAAGAGCCAGGAATAGACAAAAATTAGGACAATAAAAAGGAAATTTGAGGTAAATTTTGCCAAAAGAGCTACAATCTTTGAAAATTTGAAAATTTCTTTAATTTTTCTAGAATCTTTACTCCAATTTACGCATACTAGTGCTGTAAAAATATGAAACAAAATTCAAAATTCTGCAAAAATATCAAATTACACTCAAATTAAATGACTGTAAAAATCTAAAATTAACCTTTATATGTCAAGAGGCATAAAAATTCGCGATATATAAACTCGAGATACCAACACATAAGACCAAAAACCTAAAAATAAATTTTCTAATTTTAACTCTCCGACAAATCGAGTGTGCGGGGCCTTATGTAACGCAATATTTTCGATTTTTGCGCGGCGATTTTATAAACAGAAAATTTAAAAATAACTTTCGAGCCCCAAAAAAATTTTACTTACTTTTTGTATGACCAAAGGGGTACCGAAATCCTTTCCCCCTTGCAATCTGAAGCCCCAACTAGGAGCTTCGCCCTTATTCAAACGAACCGTCGTTGCCGTCATAGCACTCACTTTTTCGATAGTTGCACTATTTTTTTTTTTAAATCCGTTCGATTGTGTACGCGGTTTTAACCGTAATATCGGAACTTGTAGTAATGCTGGTGCTTAATGGGTGAGACTGAAAAAGCTGGGTGTAGAAAAGTTTGTATGGCGATGAGCAAAGTGGGAGCAGTAGGAGATGCGTATTTATTAATAGAGAGTTTTGCTTGGCTTGGGTTTTTTTGCTTTTTTTTTTTTTTTTTCATTGAGGGAATGTTTGAGGCAAAACATACAAAAATCTCGAAACCATTATGTCAATTGAATTATGTAAATAGATAGAGCTTATTAGAACTACAATTCCTAAAAATTTTAATTCAAAATCTCTCACGGATTTTGAAGTTTAAAGATTTTGAAATAAAAATCCCTTTGAAAAAAAATCAAAATTTCATTTTTTTAAATTTTTTTTTACAATTTTCATTTTTTGCAATCAGAGCCGCCGCTATAAGGTGTTAGCATTCGCTGTCTTTCTCCGTTCCTCTACGCTATTTTTTTTTCTCTCTCATATAACAAAATTTGCCAAAACGTATAATGCGTCTTTCAAAATCACTCTCCATTCTCGTCCAAATATCAGACCGCCGCCTAAGAAGTTTCACTTCCAAAAATAGAATTTACATAAGGGTTACACCCTTTGAATTCTGATTTCAATATCTTGAAACCTCGATTGCTCGGTAACCGTTGAGGAAATTGCATTGAAATTTTCAGCATTTGTAGCTTCTATTAGGCTCTAAATGACCTATAATTTACAATATTACCAGATTTATAGTTTTTGAGCAAACTGAGTTTAAATTTTTGAAAAAATTTCGACTAAAAGTCAATTTTAAGAATTAATTACTCAAAAACTGTTCGAGCTATTAAACTCATTTTACACAGATTTATAAAGAATTTAATGCTCTTTCCAATGATGTATAATTTATTTCAATTTGCTCGAAATTTAACAAAGATATGGACAATTTAGGCAGAATTCCATTTAAACTATAGGAAATGTTAAAGAAAATATTATGCGAAATTATATTGTAATTATATTGGAACTATGTGAAATTTGATAAAAATTATATGAAAATATATTGTAATTTCTTTTGGAATTTCCAGGTATTTCATGAAATTCCATTTAATTTCAAAAAATAAATAAAAAATTACATAGAAATTATGCGGAATTCCATAAAATTTACGCGGAATTCCATTGAAATTACATAGAATTTCAAATAGATATGCTAAATTCCATTAGAATTATGCAGAATTCAAGTGAAATTAAGGAGTAATGATGTGGAATTCCAAAGAAAAAATAATTTATTTTAGAAAAATTACATGGAATTCTATAGGAATTTTACAAAACTCTATAGAAATTATGCGAAAATGTATAGAAATTATGCGAAATTTCAGTAAAATTGAATAGAATTTAATGAAATTTTGTAAAAAATATGCAAAATTTTATTGAAATTATGCTGAATTCCATAGAAAAAAAAAACGTTTAATTCTAAAAAAATTACATAGATTTGTATAGAAATTACGCAAAATTCTATAAAAATTATGCGAAAATTCAATAAAATTAAATGAAATTCTAAAAAAATGGCGTAGAATTCCAAAAAAATCGTTGAGTTTCAATTACCTACCTAAATTACATAAAAACCCATAGAAATTATATGGAATTCCATAAAAATCCTGTAAAAACTATGAGGAATTCCATTGAATTTATGCTGAATACCATGGAAATGATGCCTAATTTTATACAAAATATGCAAAATTTCATTGAAATTTTTGAAAATATGCCAAATCCCATCAAAATTCTAGTGTAATTAAATGAAAAACGACATAGAATTCCAAAATAAATCGAAATCTCATGAAAATTATGTGGATTTAAGCTGTATATATATGTATATGTAATTCCATAAAAATTATGCGAAATTTCCTAGAAGCTATGCAAACCTCCAAAGAACTTCTGCGGAATTCTGTAGAAAATATGCAATGTTCTATAAAAACTATGCAAACCTCTATTAAAATTATGCGGAATTTTATAAAAATTGTGTGCAATTAAATAAAATTCCAGTAAAATTTGAACCGACGTAAAACCCCAAACAAAAATATGTGGAATTTCTGTGGAATTCCGGTAATATTATGAAATTCCGATGAAATTCCATTAACTTTCCTAGAATTCCAAGTAATTTCTCTAAAATTTTAAATTATTCTCTTGAAATTCCAAAAAAAAAATATGATAATATTTGAATTTTTTCAAATTTAGTAAAAACAATAATTTTTCCAGTACATTTTAAAGACCTTTACACCGTCGTTACGGTTGCGCTGAATTTTACCGTATATACTTCAAAATTCAGGCAAATTTTTATTAATCAATTATTAATAATTATTGAAATTTCAAATAACTAATAAGCTACTAAAAAATTACTCAAATATCAAAAATCTTGTGAATTTATTTAGGATTTTAGTAGAATTACGTGGAAATCCGATGAAATTCCATTATTTTTTTTGAAATTCTAGAAAATTCCTGTAAAAATTACATGAAATTCTTGTGAAATTTTAAATAATTCTTACGAAACTATTTGGAAATTCATTGAAATTCCGGTAGAATTTCGAAAAAATTCCAATGAAATTCCACGTAATTCTCCTGGAATTCCAAATTATACTCGTGAAATTCCAAAAAATTCCCATAAAAATTACATTAAATTTTCATGTAACTTTTAAAAAAATTTGTGAAATTATTTAGGGGAATGATGTAGGATCCCGGTAAAATTATGTGATACTGCGAAAGAATTACGACAAAATTTGCCAGTATTTGACTTAATGCCTCCAGAATTTTAAGTTATTCTCGTGAAATTCCAGAAAATTCCCATAAAATTCCAAAATATTTACGTAAAATTACGTGGAATTCGATAAGTTTCAAAAAAAAATTCTGTAGAATTACATGTAATCCTTGTGAAATTCCAAAAAAAAAATTCTTAAAGTTACTTGTAACTTCAGTGGAATTTTGAAGAATTTCTATGGTATCACTTGGAATTCTCGTAAAATTGAAAAAGTTAAACGCATTTCCGTAAATTACATAAAATTCTTGTGAAATTACTTAAATTTTTTATTGAATTCTCAAGAATTCTCGTGAAATTACATGGAATTCCCGTAGAATAACTCAACATTTAAGTAAAATTCTGAAATAATATGAAATTCTCGTGAAATTTCAAAAAATTCTTGTGAAATTACTCAATACTTCAGCAATATTCCTGTGGAGTAAATCGGAATTTTAGTGAAATTTAAAAAAAAAAAATGTGAAATTCCAGAAAATTTCTTTAAAGTTACTTGGAATTCCCGTGGAATTGAAAAAAACCCTTCCTACGAAATAACTAGAAATTCCATAAAATTTCCATAAAATAATGTACTTGAAATTTTGAAATTTGACAGCTGTCAACGTCAAAAAAATGTTTTTCCAATTTTTGTTAAAAAAAATTTACAATGGTCGGAAAACGATCCGCCGATCTCAAAAACTCTTTAAAAAAAATACGTTGTCAATATGTCAAAAAATGACAGCCTGACAAGTTAAAAATGTCTGTTTTGACATATGTCAAATATAAAAAACGCATGCGGATAGAATTTTTGACGGTGATATTGACAGATGTCACCTGTCAAATCTAACACATGTTTACCTCTCTTTCCGCTTTACCATACAAAGTACGATTACCAAACTCGATACATGACGGATAAATGTCATAAGGTATCTGTCAATTTTTTTTTGACAGCTGTCAAAGTTTCTTTTTATTTTCCGTTTTTCAAAAAAAAAAATGGCGGATAACGATGCCCGGAACCCAAAAACCGTATAAGAAAATTCACTTCGATATATGTCAAAAATTGACGGTTTGACAGCGAAAAACGTATTTTTTTTGACACAAATACACACACACACACACACGTTTTAAAAAACTCGAAATTTTTTCCAAAAAAAAATTCTTAATTCAATCTATAAGGTGTTTTATAAATAAACTATGCAAAAATTGTTCCATTTCCCAAAAAACCACCTTGTATCTTGGACAATAATTTTTTTCAATAAAATCCAAATAGAGCCTCTAATGGGACAAAAATTTTCTTTAAAATTTTGAAATTTCAACTCTGTACAGAGGGTTTATAAAAGAAAGTTGCAAAATTCAAAAAATTGGTAAACCTTAATGCATTGAAAAATCCTTAAATTGAAATGCCTTGTTACTTTTTTAGGACACCCTGTATAAAAGCGATATTTCACAGTGTGATAGAGCAATTTATTGCCTCTTAGAAACCTTAATTAAAATATTTCCGAAAAAAATCGTAGCTTCAATCTACAGGGTGCTTTATAAAGTTGTGCAAAAATTGTTCTATTTCCCAAAAACCACCTTGTAACTTGGACTATAAAAATTTTTCCAATAAAATCCGAATAGAGCCTCTAATAAGATAGGACAATAATTTTCTTTAAAATTCTGAGATTTCATCTTTGTACTGGGTGTATAAAAAAAGTTGCAAAATTTAGAGAGTTGGTAAGCCTTAGGGCATTAAAAAATCCGCAAATTTAAATGTTTGTAACTTTTTAAGGACACCCTGTATAACGTATATGCGAAATTTTACAGTTAAATAGAGCAAGGGTACTTTCCAAATTTCACCGATAAATTGACCGGTTAAATAAACCGGTAGCTGTCAAAAAATTCTGGTAAAGTTAGGTGTAAGTCCGGTTACGAGATTTTTCTGATGCATTTTGGAACGCTTTGGGGCCATATTCTCCGTAGTTCATAAAGCCTGGCTTAGTGGAAAAGCTCGGCTTTGTCACACAAAAAGCCAAGCGTTTCTACTAAGCCAGGGTTTATGAACTACGGAGAATATGGCCCTTGGTGTTAAAGGGGGTGTGACCCAAAAAAGAAAGTTTTAGTGCAAAAAAATCTAACAATAAATATTTTAACCGCATCTTGCTACGATGGTCCGTTTTCGAGTTAGGGCGGTTTGAAGTTACAACTAGGTGTTTGTGACGTCACACTGGATTATCAAGGACAGTATTAACACGTGTAAGAATATTCCAAAACAAAAGACAATTATCTCCTAGAGCGATTTGCAACCACTCAAAGTATAGGGTATGGTTCACTGATGACTGAAGGAACAAAAGACTGCCATTTCGGCGGTTGTGACATCACAAACTCCTACATAATTTATCTTCACAAGGAATTTTCTCGAAAACTGTTTTGAATATAGGACTGCGGTTTTCACGAGAGATCTTAGAATATTTTTCTTGATTTAAGTAGTAAGTAGATGTTCAACCGGTAAAAAGTCAGTACATTTTGGAAGTTTGGAACGGGTTGGTGAGTAAACTATAAACCGGTATCGCACTGATGAATTTTGGAAAGTGCCCTAATTTGAAAAGCACTCTATTTGGAAATCGTGAATGGCGCCCTCTATTGGTGTGCAACAGAGGCGCCACAGCTTTATTCACATAATTCAAATTTTAACATAATAAAAAAACAGTTTCCTGTAATATCGAATTGATTTTTTTTCAAGGGTGACAATTAATTTATAACTGTGACGCGTAAACATTAAAGTATTATTTATCAGGGATGTTCCAAGGTGCACAATTGTGCTTATTATGCACAATCTCAATATGCACCATATGCATAATCTCCATAAAATATGCACAATTTTCACAAACCAGCCAAAACAAAATTATTTTCCTTTGGCAAACTTTTGGCAATCTCGCCTTGCGCATTGGTTGTGGTTACTCCAGAGTGTAACACACCTAGAGTGTTTTTTTTTTTAAAAAGATAATTGCTTAAGTCAAAAATTTAGTAACTATGTTGGCAGCACAAGCCTTTTCTACATAAAAAATTTGAAGGCATTGCCAATTTTACATTGTATTGCCAACATAATATCATTTTGACTTTTATCTTTAAAAAAAATACAAACATTACATGATTGCTTATTGGCCTCGTTTTTAGTTATCGCCGCCATATTAGTGAGTCACCATTTCCGACGTCATAACTAAGTCGTCGGCTGTTTAAACAGCCTACGTCAAAGCGAAATACGCCAAAGCGAGAAATAACATGCTGCCTACGTCACACTGGTGATTTGGCTTGGGGAGAAGGGGGAATTTGTTACACACAGGCCTTATGAGGATAGGCCATCTTGTAGTAGTAGTGTGTATCATCCTTGGTGGTTACTGACGTTTTGTTATTTTGAAAGCTAAGCTCTAGACTTGTAACTGGGAAAAGAGAGTCAAATGAGCCACTTCCATTGTCATCACTGTTGTATAAATATCAATTTTTCGACAACTTTTAGGAAGTTCTACCCCTGGTTTCTGTAAAACCCAAGAGATGGAGCTACCAATTGCGCCATTTACGTAATTTTTAGGTGTGTGCAGTGCACAATCTCAAACGAATATGCACAATTTTTTTAGGTTTGTTTGTTTGTGTCGCATCAACTTGAACTGAGCACAAGATATTTCAAGTTTGTGTCGTCACTAATATTCTGATACAAACGAACGGAGTTTTTTATTATTAGGTTTGTTCCAACACGTCTTATAAATGGTTTTAAACCACTCTTTACGAATTTTGACTTCTATGCACAAGTTTCTGCCTTTGCGCAGAATCGTGACGGTGCATTGTACATTTTCTTTGATGTGTTGGAACAAAGCTTATGATTTTCAATTTGGAAAGAAGAATATTATTATTTGTATTCCGGCATCGAATTTGTTTTATCTTTTATTAGTGATGAAGATAATGGAGAGGACACCTGTCGCGTTGCAGGCTGCTACTTTTCTATAAAAAGGAATAATGGAGGGAACAGGGAACCGTCATATGTGGGCTATGTAGCGTTTCTGACATTTATTTCTAGACAGCTCTAACTTACTCCTCCTCGAAAGCAAGTGCAGGTTGAACATGAACTAAACATTTTGGAACAAACTGCACTTCACAAACGAACGCTCGTCAGTTCACTACCATAACACAAAAAACAAACCTATTGGTTAAATGCACACTTGAAATTTTTCTTGGAACAAGCCTGTTATTCATAGTATTCTATCTGTCTCTCAATGTGAATAACCATTGAGGTAATAATCACCAAACTTTTAAATAAAATAATAAGGAGGCGACATGACTAGAAAAAAGCGTATCCACTTCCGCCATATTGTAACGACACTTCTGTGTAACTTTTGTCTGAGATTCTGTCACTTTTGTCATAGCAACGCATCAGAATTACATCAGGGCCCAAAGATCCTAAAGTTAACCGGTTGTCTGATAATGGGTAATTTGATGACGAATCTGGAGTGCCTCATGCAGTGGCGTAGCGAGGGAAGAGGCGGTGGGGGCGGACCGACCCGGGCGCCACTTTTAGGAGGGCGGCAAATTTGCCGCTTCTTGTACCCTTCAAGACTTGACTGTAACCAACATCATTATCGAAGTGAAAACTTCTTTAGGCGCGTTTAGCAAAACATAACGAATTGTTAACGCTCATTCGGTCGGATAAAGTCGGCTTGAGTCGAGTTAGCCAAGCGACAGAAAAAAACAGTCAGCAGTGCGGGAAAGAGAGATAGCGCTATTGGGATTCAAACGCGAGATTAGTGACTCCCCCTAGAACAAATTCCGGCGACGTTGCCGATATGATTAACAAAATATTAATTGTTTTTAATAGGTAGTCTGGTAATGGCAAACAGATGACGCCATCAGGTGATTTTTATGGACATTTGCGTTTGTTTGAGAGAGGTAGGTTGCCTGATAACTTTTATGACGTCATCTGTATGCCTAAACATAATGCAACTAGACCAAGCTTGAAGGTTCCTGAAGTTAATGTTGCCTGGTAATGGGTAGCTTGATGACGCATCTGGGGTGCCTTAGGGAGATTTGCATTATGTTTGTTTGGCATACAGATGATGTCATAAAAGCTATCAGGCAACCTACCCCTCTCGAACAACCTTTTTATTAAATAACCTGTTAACTTCAGGAACCTTGCATTTGCATTATGTATAGGTATAGATATGAGTAATATGACGTCATAAAAGTTATCAGGGGCGGGATTCTCAACCTCTAGTCGCAACTTATCGTCCCGACTATCCGCATCGCCTTTCTAGAAGTGATCGGGACAATACGTATCGACGGAATCCCACCAGGCAACCTACCTCTTTTAAACAACCTTGATCCAAACCACAAATGCCAGGATTCAATATTAGACTATCCAAGATGCGGTCAAACTTAAACTAAAATGTCCGCCAAGAGGCACACAAACCCTACAGGATTGCTCAATTCCATAAGACAAACGTTCATAAAAACATCGAAGATGGCAGTATGCGAATGACGTCACGCAGTCCTTGATCGGTTTGTGTTTTATTATGACAGTGCACTTTTCTTGCATTTTCAAACGTGAAAAATTGTTATTTTGAGGTTATTTCCTTTGAAAACTGTATTTTGTAATTAATTTATTAATTTTAAAATTAGCAGACTTCAAAAGTTTGTGTTCTTGAGGCTCGAGTGGTTGGCTAATTAGAAAGACGAGTTTGTTTGCTTTTGTTTATCAATTAGCCAAACATATTGCCAAAAAGTCAAAAAAACAAAGATCTGGAGTCAAGCTGGCCCCCGGATTTGTTTCAATGTTATTTATGTGTATGGAAATGAGCATAATTCGCATAAATACTGGCACAATTGAGCACAAAACGGGAACAATTGACTACAGTTGAGAAACAGTAAGAAACCAAATGTGGTGTGCCAACTTGAGCGAGCCGGTTTAATTTTTGCATTTCATTATCAAAATACAAGCGAAACGTGGTTGCAAAAGTGTGTTTTATTTTTTACTGTCCCTACCTACTTCTCAATTATTATTCAATAGTTTAATAGGTACTAAAACGATTTAATATGGACATTCAAAGAAAGCTTATTTCACAAAGCCAAATAGTGATACCTAATTTAGATTTTCATAATCATATTCCAGAAAAACACTGCAAGTTTCCCATATTTTCCATGCGTTTTCATAGTAAACGCGCCAGTAAAGGAATTTATTTACATATTTATTTATTCACTCTTCATAACCACTAATTTTTAGTAATTACATACAAAGGAAACTTGTAACTAAGTAGATATTTGATTTACAAAAAAAAAAGCAATACAAATGCTTGACTAGGAAATACTAACAGTAGAAAACTAGCAATACACACGAATAAAAGAAAACGATTTCCTGATACAACAAATCTAGTATTATAAAACCACTAAAACCAGAAAATGCTTGGGGTTTTCGCGATTATTTTCAGCCACGACTGCCACGAGTCTTTTATGCATATGCACACATTGAATGAAACTTTAAATTACACTTATAACACTTAAATAAATCCGAATTTACGATAAAATAATTGTTAGCACAAACTGAACATCATTCGTATCAGCGGCCATCTTGAAAATCCGGGATGCACGTGACGTCACAGCAATTGTGAACAAATTTAACCGATTTACGGCCATTTGCACCGCTATAACTTAAGTCACATTCAAAGCTCCACTTAAATTAAATATCCCTTAATATCCCTTAAGTGATAGCGGTGCAAATGGCCATGAGCAATCCTGTAGAGTTTACGATTCTTGACACATCAAACCTTTTGTTTGCTTGTCAAACTCACATGTTTTGGACAGGCTATATCCAAGATGCTGTCAAACTTGAATTTATAAATGTCCGCCAAGAGGCACACAAACCCTGTGTTTGCTTGTCAAAGTCACGTGTTTTGGATAGGCTACTAGCGGCAATTGTTAAGCATCTGTGATGTTTGTTTACCTACGTTTTATTGATTTTTGGAGTTTTCTCATCTGTTGTGTGGAGCGCACACCGTGGCTGCTTCGGTATTTGCATTTACGAGCAAAATTTGACAGATATTACGTGATTTGACACGTGAAAAAAGATAAGTGATCACGTGACGTCGTCTGTCAAAATTTGCTCTTTTTGCTCGCAGATGCAATAGACCTATCTATTTTACCAGACAAAGAGATAATAATATGAAAACTTTATTAGATAGAAAAAGACACAGAACGCTTATTGCGCAAGACGAGGCAAAACGTACCAAATTATGTTAGACTTACGTATAGCAATCCGTTTTTATTATTTGCACGGGATAAAAAAGGAAGGAGGAAAACCGCGTAACATGCAACGTATTTGTCAATCAAAAACACAAACAATTGAAAATCGATCACTTGTCAAGCTACGTCAAGTTGAATATGAAGCAAAATTTTATCCTTGTCAGACCACGGGCAATGAACAAGGATAAGGAGATGCCCAGTGTGCAAAAGGATTACTTTACACCTGTACTAGTTAGCCAATAAAAATGCATTGCCTCGTGTTGCGCGCGCATACAGGTAAAAATAGATAGGTCTATTACCAAACCCAGTCCGTTTTTTTTTATGATGGCAAGGGGGCGGCAAACTATGATTCCGCCCCGGGCGACAATAGCCCATGCTGCGCCACTGGCCTCATGGAGATTTGCATTATGTTTAGGCATACCAGATGACGTCATAAAAGTTATCAGGCAACCTACTTCTCTCAAATAACCTTGATCAGGGCCGCATTGTCCATCCGCATTTTCTAACTACCTCAATGTGAATAACCGAGCATAATTTTATTTAACCTCCAAAGTTTAGTTTGACGTATTATTTGTGTTTCGCGCCTTCTACAACTCAATAGAATATTACATGCCAAATTTATTAATTTTCAAATCAACCTACTATTATTTAAATACATTCATTGATTGTTAAGGTACGGTTTGTTAGGATAGTACGCGACGCACAACTGATAAAGTAAACGTCGTCATTGGTTCAGATATGACGTACACCAAACGTACACCCGTTTTCTGACGTCAGAAAACGGGTGTACGTCATACCTGAACCAATAACGACGTTTACGTTGTCAGTTATGCGTCGCGTACTATCCTAACAAACCGTACCTTTATAGTGAATAAATTCATGTTTATAGTCGCTATTAGAGTAGTTCGAACAATAACAATCGGAGCAGTGCAAACAGAACAGAGTTATTGCAGATGAAACAGGAATTAATGCAATTGAAACATTTAGGGCGGGTATTATAAAACTACTTTGAAGTTAACTTAAAGTTAACTTCTAGAATTACATTATGTAATTCAAAAAGTTAACTTCAAGTTAACTGTCAAAGCAGTTTTATAATACCCGCCCTTAGAATAACTTGAACAATTAGAGAATATTCAAATAGAATTAGGGCGGGTATTATAAAACTGCTTTGACAGTTAACTTGAAGTTAACTTTTTGAATTACATGTAATTTCAGAAGTTAACTTTAAGTTAACTCTCAAAGTAGTTTTATAATACCCGCCCTTAGGGTGGTACATGTAATTTCAGAAGTTAACTTTAAGTTAACTCTCAAAGTAGTTTTATAATACCCGCCCTAAGGGTGGGTATTATAAAACTACTTTGAGAGTTAACTTAAAGTTAATTTCTGGAATTACATTAATTCAAAAAGTTAACTTCAAAAGTTAACTGTCAAAGCAGTTCTATAATACCCGCCCAGGGGCGTCGCGTCGGGGGGGTACTGGGGGTAATTACCCCCCCCCCCCCCCCAGGATCGAATTATCAAGAGAAAAATCATGATGCCAAAAAGAAAATACATAACATATTGAAGAAAATACATTTTTGTTTTGTTTTATTTTTTTCACAGATGAAATAATTGTTCTAGAAAAGTGAATGATCTTGAAATTTGCGAAAAATTTCGCCTGCGGCGCGTTTTTGGAGGGCGCCCCCTCAGCCTCCCGTACCATTTACCCCCCCCCCAGACTACTGGTCACGCGTCGCCACTATACCCGCCCTTAATGCAGATAGAATGCTAAGGGTGGGTATTATAAAACTACTTTGAGAGTTAGCCAATGAACTATAACCAAAAACTGGAATGCTAACACATAAGGACGAACTTGAAGCTTAGTGCGGCTGCTGCGGAGGGGATATCTGTTTTTGTCGCACTCATTATGTTAAATGGCGAAAATTGCTTCCAACACGTATTCCAAGTGATGAAACCTGTGAAGAGAAATATGACAAAACTTTCGAAAACGTCGTCATATGTCAGCGAGTAACAGAAAAAAACAACATTCCCCCTTGTGGCATCTGTCTTTCATGGCTTCATTTTTTTGGCAGATATGGCAATGTGTGCGCATTCCAGTTTTTAGCTATAGTTCATTGGAGTTAACTTAAAGTTAACTTCTGGAATTACATGTAATTCAAAAAGTTAACTTCAAGTTAACTGTCAAAGCAGTTTTATAATACCCGCCCTAAGAGTAATTCAAATCGAATTAGTGCAAATGGAATAAAAATAGAACAGTCAAAGTAGTTCGGAGAGTTGAACAGATGAAAAAGGAATCAGTGCACTTGGAACAATCAGAGTAGAAATACTAAAAACCAGGGATGTGCCGTAGACTATGAAATCTACTTTACGCGGTTTGTCTACTCGTTGTCTACGTATTGTTTACATCCACTTTTTTCCATGTAAACTATATGTAAACTATGTAGACAGAAAATTTGAAATTTGAGTAATTTTTTTGAAAGTTTGCATTGCATTAAATTTATATTGCAACAAATTAGATATTATCTGCAGTTTAATCAACTTCACAAAGCAAAAAACAAAACAAAGCAAAAACGGAAACATAACCTTAAAGGCCTGCCAACTGTCAAAAATTGTATACTTTACGCGTTGTTTACATATTTTACACATTGTCTACATAGATTACATAGTTTACATTGTCTACGCGTTGTTTACACCAGACGTAGACAATCTTTGTTTACACGTAGATGCCCATCTCTGCTAAAAACCCAATATTTTCTGAATTTATTTCAGGCCATAATTGTTCTAGGGTACACTGGCCGTATTCTGGGGCTGATTTGAATCGTCTCGGCACAACTCCAGAATTAGTTCAATGTCGTACACAGTCAAAATAGTTCTGTTCAAATGTTAATTGACCTACTTTTTATTGTTTTTTCATCCTATTCAGTTGTTTCGAACAGTCTTAAAGCTCACTCTGGAGCAAGATTCTTTTCATTAGAAATAATTCCGAACACTATTCAAAAGATCACTCTGCATTTTTTATTGTTCCAAGTTATACAGAGTACTTCTACAAACTCACTATGGAACAGCTTCGAGGCGAGTTCTTCATTTAGGGCGGGTATTATAAAACTACTTTGAGAGTTAACTTAAAGTTAACTTCTGGAATTACATGTAATTCAAAAAGTTAACTTCAAGTTAACTGTCAAAGCAGTTTTATAATACCCGCCCTTAGAGTTTTTTGGAGCCCTATGTTCAATTTGAACTTTTTGTTCGACAAGTGGCCCTGAATTGGTGTCAAAAAAATGTTCCAAAAAGGCATTTTCCTCAATTGATTTGCTACTCTGAGTTGTTCCAAACAATTTTAAAAACTCACTCTAGAGTAAGGTTTTTCAAATAAGTTAAAACATTCATCATTCACTCTGTATTTTCCACCGTTCTTAAGTCTTTTTGGGTACTACTAATCCACTCTAAAATAGTCAGAGTAAAATTACTAATAACCCAAAATTAATTTTCAAATCAGACTACTGGTTATAGTAAATCTGAGCAGTGCAAACAGAACAGAGTTAGTATAGATGAAACAGAAATTAAAGCAATTGCAACAGTTAAAGTAACTCAAACAATAGAAGAAATTTAAATAGAATTAATGTAGATGAAATGCTTAAGAGTGATTTAAATCGAGTTAGTGCAAATGGAACAGAATTAGAACATTCAAAGTAGTTCGGACAGTTGAACAGATCAAAAAGAGTCAGTGCAGTTGGGACAGTCAGAATAATTTTAAAAGTTGCAAGTACAGAAGCGCTCTCTACAATTTTTACAACTCAACTTTGAATATTTTACATGCCACTGATTTCTTCAATGGTTACAGATTTCTTTTTTTTCTTGCTACCACATTGACAATAATGACAATTGACATTGCATTGCCTCCAGTGCTGTGCTCCCCCCCATTATTATATTTTTATGGCTACAAAAATCAGCATTTTTACAGTTTATTATATTTTTGCATTATTTTGTGGTTAATATATTGTATCCCATGCTGATAAGATAAAAAAAATAGAGGCAAAAATCTCTTCATCTACGTACTTTGTTTAAAAAATAGTGGTGAAAATGGAGACAGGTTAGTGTTGTTGTTTTGTTGTATTTTGTTTAAATTTTGGGTTTAAAATGGGGCATTTTCCATAAAAGCACGTAATTTTTAGTTTATTTTCAGTATTTTTATGCATCAGTTCGTTCCTATCTACCTTGAAAAAGTATCAAATCAATTTACCTTATTCTAGTTATTCTAACCTAACTTTTTATGTTTTCATAAAATTGTTGTTTTATTTCTATTTTACCATAAAATAGCAACAATTTTGAAATAAAAAAAAATGCTGAAAATTATCAAAACAGACTCATTCCAGCTTATTAAAGTCCCTCAAATTTATATTATTAGGTGTGGTTCGTCTTAGACGTCGTAGAGTCGACACCAGCCAAGAAGTCCACTTAGGACTCGAATCTATAAAAGAGGAAGACACAATGTCCGAAGAAAATCCCATTAGCAACGGCATCATAGATCCAGAAGAAGAATCACTAGACCCAGAAAGACTCGAAAAAAACTTAGAACAAGTCAGGCTGCACACTGAAAAAATGCAAAGAGCCCACGAAGTGTTCATTCGGCGACAACAGACTTTAGAGGAAAAAGGGCCTGTGCGTCAAAGATTAGGGGTTGTAAGGGTGAGGCGCATGGGGCCAAGGCCTGCACCAAAGCCAACCGCTACAACTTCAAATGGAGTTCAGAGGCAGAGTGTCAAACGTCGGCTTTATAACAGTGGGGCTAGTGTCGTCAATGGAGGGGTAAGTAACTGATTTTTAAATATGTTACTGTCTCAAAATCCTTAGCTCTTTGTGATGCATTTGGAGCATTTTAGCTTCAAAATTTTTTGCAGTATCAGAAACATATTTTGATAATTTTAATGTAATTAGCTTCAAATTGAAGTATATTGTATAATTTTCAATATACAAAAAATACTTCCTTCTTCAAAAAATACTTTCAACTGTCACAGTAACTCTAATTTTTCAGAATTTACAAGATTAGGAACCTTTTCCATGTTGATGTTAGGAAGAAATCTTCCAAAATTTTCTGTAAAAAATATTTCCACTTGTCACAGTAACTTTATTTTTTCAGAATTTACAAATTAAAGTATTTTTTATACGAAAAAATTAATCAAAAGTGGATTTGAATATCTCAAAACTTCTCTGGATCTTCTTAAATATGTTTGAATCTTCTTTGGAACTTCTCATTTAAATTAAAATTTCTTTGGATTTTCTTAGATTAAATGGATATTTTTCAGATATTTTTCCTTTGGAATCAAAAATAATTACAAGGGGTGAATCACCTAGGAATTCTTTGCTAAAAATGTGGGGAATTTAGAGGAATTTGTGGGAAATTTAGAGAAATTTGTGGGGAATTTGAAGGAACTCATCGGAATTAATGAGAATTTGAGAACATTATAGGGAATTTGGAAGAATTTATGGGGAATTTGGGAGGATTTTGTGAAGAATTTAAAGGAAATTGTAGTCATGACGTCACTGAAATTCACATTCTTATTATAAGAAATAGTAATAAATGGAAATTTAAAAAAAAAATCTAGTTTTGTGTTGGATGTTAGATATTTATTTTTATTAAAGAAATCCTCCCAAAATTACATTACATAATTTACAGGTCCAAATTTAAAAAATTCAAAAAATGATAGTGTAGGTATACAGTTTTTGTAGGCTGATTTCCAAGATTTTTCATATTATTTTCTCGGTTATTTTACACTGAAAAAATTTGAAATTTTGGGAAAATGACCTTCTCACCTTCCTCTTTACGTGCAAAAAGTTTCAAAATTTTCCCCTCACTAGTTTTTCAGAAAAACTCTGAAATGTATGAGACTGTATTTTCAACTAATTCAGTTTTTGTAGGTTTATTTCCAAGATTTTTCATGTTGCTGTTTTCTACTGGAAAAATTTGAAATTTTGGGAAAATGAGCTTCTTACCTTCCTTTTTACATGCAAAATGTTTCAAAATTTTCTCTTCACTAGTTTTTCAGGAAAACTTTGAAATGTGTGAGATTGTATTTTCAATTAATTCAGTTATTGTAGGTTGATTTTCAATATTCCTCATGTTGTTATTTTCCACTCGAAAAATTTGAACTTATGGGAAAGCGAGCTTCTAACCTTCCTCTTTACATGCAAAAAGTTTCAAATTTGTTCCTTCACTAGTTTTCCAGGAAAACTTTGAAATGTGTGAGACTGTATTTTCAAATAATTCAGTTTTTGTAAGTTGATTTCCAAGATTTTTCATGATGTTATTTTCTACTGGGAAAATTTGAAACTTTTGGAAAATGACCTTCTCACCTTAGGCTTTAAATGCAAAAAGTTTCAAGTTTCTCCCTTCACTAGTTTTCCAGGAAAACTTTGAAATGTGTGAGACTGTATTTTCAATTAATTCAGTTTTTGTAGTATGATTTCCAAAATTTTTCAGGTTGTTATTTTCTACTGGAAAAATTTGAAACTTTGGGAAAATAAGCTTCTCACCTTCCTCTTTACATGCAAAAAATTTCAAAATTTTCCCTTCACTAGTTTTCCAGGAAAACTTTGGAATGTGTAAGACTGTATTTTCAATTAAGAATTCAATTATTGTAGATTGATTTCTAATATTCCTTATGTTGTTATTTTCCACTGAAAAAATTTGAAATTTTGTGAAAATGAGCTTCTCACCTTCCTTTTTACATGCAAAAAGTTTCAAATTTTTCCCTTCACTACTTTTTCAGGAAAACTTTGAAATGTGTGAGACTGTATTTTCAATTAATTCAGTTATCGTAGATTGATTTCCAATATTCCTTATGTTGTTATTTTCCACTGAAAAAATTTGAAATTTTGGGACAATGAGCTTCTAACCTCTCTCTTTACATGCAAAAAGTTTCAAAATTTTCCCTTCACTACTTTTTCAGGAAAACTTTGCAATGTGTGAGACTGTATCTTCAATTAATTCAGTTATTGTAGGTTGATTTCCAATGTTTCTTATGTTGTTATTTTCCACTGAAAAAATTTGAAATTTTGGGAAAATGAGCTTCTTACCTTCCTTTTTACATGCAAAATGTTTCAAAATTTTCTCTTCACTAGTTTTTCAGGAAAACTTTGAAATGTGTGAGATTGTATTTTCAATTAATTCAGTTATTGTAGGTTGATTTTCAATATTCCTCATGTTGTTATTTTCCACTCGAAAAATTTGAACTTATGGGAAAGCGAGCTTCTAACCTTCCTCTTTACATGCAAAAAGTTTCAAATTTGTTCCTTCACTAGTTTTCCAGGAAAACTTTGAAATGTGTGAGACTGTATTTTCAAATAATTCAGTTTTTGTAAGTTGATTTCCAAGATTTTTCATGATGTTATTTTCTACTGGGAAAATTTGAAACTTTTGGAAAATGACCTTCTCACCTTAGGCTTTAAATGCAAAAAGTTTCAAGTTTCTCCCTTCACTAGTTTTCCAGGAAAACTTTGAAATGTGTGAGACTGTATTTTCAATTAATTCAGTTTTTGTAGTATGATTTCCAAAATTTTTCAGGTTGTTATTTTCTACTGGAAAAATTTGAAACTTTGGGAAAATAAGCTTCTCACCTTCCTCTTTACATGCAAAAAATTTCAAAATTTTCCCTTCACTAGTTTTCCAGGAAAACTTTGGAATGTGTAAGACTGTATTTTCAATTAAGAATTCAATTATTGTAGATTGATTTCTAATATTCCTTATGTTGTTATTTTCCACTGAAAAAATTTGAAATTTTGTGAAAATGAGCTTCTCACCTTCCTTTTTACATGCAAAAAGTTTCAAATTTTTCCCTTCACTACTTTTTCAGGAAAACTTTGAAATGTGTGAGACTGTATTTTCAATTAATTCAGTTATCGTAGATTGATTTCCAATATTCCTTATGTTGTTATTTTCCACTGAAAAAATTTGAAATTTTGGGACAATGAGCTTCTAACCTCTCTCTTTACATGCAAAAAGTTTCAAAATTTTCCCTTCACTACTTTTTCAGGAAAACTTTGTTTTTATATCGTTCCAATGATTTTATAATCTTGTAACACTCGTTGACATTTATTTAAAAAAAAAAAATGGAATATTTTATCGATGTTTTCATGATGTTTTAACAAGTTTATAATGTTTCAACATATTGAGAAATATTCTTTGATGTTTATTTAATTTTTTTTTTGACTTTAATTTTTTTAAATAGTTTTTGAAACGTTTCAATTGGTTTTTTAATGTTCCAACGATTTTATAATGTTGCAACGCTCGTTGAAATTTATTTAATTTTTTTTTGAATATTTTTAACGATTTTTTTATAACGTTTCAACAAGGTTTTAGAGCGTTCCAACGAGTTTTTATGATATTCCAACAAGTTTATAATGTTTCAACATGTTGAAAAATATTCTTTAGTGTTTATTAATTTTGTTTTTTTGACTTTTTAATATTTTTTAAACAGTTTTTGAAACGTTTCAATTAGTTTTTATATCGTTCCAATGATTTTATAATGTTGTAACACTCGTTGACATTTATTTTTAAAAAAATGGAATATTTTATCGATGTTTTCATGATGTTTCAACAAGTTTATAATGTTTCAACATATTGAGAAATATTATTCGATGTTTATTTAATTTTTTTTTTTGGACTTTAATACATATTTTTTAAATAGTTTTTGGAACGTTTCAATTAGTTTTATAATGTTCTAACGATTTTATAATGTTGCAACGGTCGTTGAAATTTATTTAAATTTTTTTTAAATATTTTAACGATTTTTTCATGATGTTTCAACAAGATTTTAGAGCGTTTCAACGAGTTTTTATGTTGTTTCAACGAGTTTATAATGTTTTAACATGTTGAAAAATACTCTTTGGTGTTTATTTATTTTGTTTTTTTGACTTTTTTATATTTTTTAAATAGTTTTTGAAACGTTTCAATCAGGTTTTATAATGTTCCAAGGAGTTCTTTATATTGCAACACTTGTTAAAATTTATTCCAAATTTTTTTGAATATTTCAACAATTTTTTTATGATGTTTCAACAAGTTTTTTTAACGTTCCAACGAATTTTTATGAAGTTCCAACAAGTTTATAATGTTTCAACATAGAAAAAATCAATTCCTATCGATATGTAACGATAAAATGCATTTTTTTCTATCGATTTATCGATTTCTGGTACTTGAAAAATCGATACGAATCGATCGAAATATTTCGATAATTGCAATTGTTATCGATTTTTTATTCCCGGCGCGGCGCTCCGAAAAATCGAATTTGATTTCGAAAATAATATTTTTATCGTTTTCAGGCTATCGGAAAATATCGATACTGGTCGACAATCAATATCGAAAATGCATTTTTTATCAATTTCAGGCACTTGAAATTAAAAAAAAATCAATTCTTATCGATATCCAACGATAAAATGTATTTTTTCATTTTTTTCTATCGATTTATGATTTCTGGCACTGAAAAAATCGATACGAATCGATCGAAATATTTCGATAATTGCAATTTTTATCGATTTTTTATTCCCGGCGCTCTAAAAAATCGATTTTGATTTCAAAAATAATATTTCTATTGATTTCAGGCTCTTGGAAAATATCGATATTGATTGGTAATCAATATCGAAAATGCATTTTTTATCGATTTCGATATCTAACGATATAATGCATTTTTTTCTATCGATTTTTTGATTTCTGACATTTCGAAAATCGATTGAAATATTTCGATAATTGCAATTTTTATCGATTTTTTATTTTCGGCGCTCCGAAAAATCGATTTTGATTTCAAAAATAATATTTCTATTGTTTTTAGGCGCTTGGAAAATATCGATACTGATCGGCAATCAATATCGAAAATGCATTTTTTATCAATTCCAGGTACTCGAAATTAAAAAAAAATCATTTCCTATCGATATCTAAGTAATGATAAAATGTATTTTTTATCGATTTCTGGCACTTAAAAAATCGATACGAATCGATCTAAATATTTCGATTATTGCAATTTTTATCGATTTTTTATTCCCCGCACTACAAAAAATCGATTTTGATTTCGAAAAATATTTTTTTATCGATTCTAGGCGATCGGAAAATATCAATACTGGTCGATGATATCGAAAATGCATTTCTTATCAATTCAGGGCACTCAAAATAAATCAATTCGTATCGATATCTAACGATAAAATGTATTTTTTTTCTATCGATTTATCGATTCCTGGCATTTGAAAAATCGATATGAATCGATCGAAATATTTCGATAATTGCAATTTTTATCGATTTTTTATTTTCGGCGATCCGAAAAATCGATTTTTATTTCGGAAATAATTTTTGTATCGATTTAGGGCGATCGGAAAATATCGATACTGGTCGACAATCAATATCAGTATCAAAAATGCATTTTAATTAGTTTCAGGCACTTGAAATTAAAAAAAATCAATTCTTATTGATATCTAATGATAATATGTTTTTTTTCTATCGATTAATCGATTTCTGACATTTGAAAAATCGATACGAATCGATCAAAATATTTCGATAATTGCAATTTTTATCGATTTTTTATTTCCGGCGATCCAAAAAATCGATTTTCATTTAGAACATTATTTTTTTTTTAAGATTCCAGGCGATTGCAAAATATCGATACTGGTCGACAATCGATATCGAAAATCCATATTCTAGGCATTACCTATGTATTTTTTATACAAAAAAAAAAAAAAAAATTTAATCAAAAATTAGAAACTTAATTTTCTTTGTTGAAAAAATCTTGCAAAAAATTTAAAAATATTCCAATTATCCGGATCGTAAGTAATGGAAAATAGAATTCTATCTAAGTGACATCCAGAATTCTATTTTACATGAAAATAATGTCAATATGAAACAGTGGCGTCCTTAAAATAAAATTCTATTTGATGCAAAATATTTCTTTCAACATCTTTGAATGTAATTTTTTTTGAAAATCCTTACGACTTTTTGACATATCTTGATTATCATCAATTGACAGCTGATGTTGCCAAGTTTATTTATTTTTCTTCTATTTCAGACTACACGCAGACGTTTTGGTCTGAAACGCTTACACGACCAAAGATACCACATAAACCTTGCGCAGAATCGTATGCAGCGAGTGCGCGCGCAAATCGTCAACAACACCTGCCCAGTGCGCTTGCGCAGGAACCATCCTTCGGCCAGACTCGGGTTGCCTCGCAACGCAAACAATTTGACAATTCAAGTACCTAATTTCGCACCTTCGACCAACGGTCAAACTTACCCGCACAACATCGAACGGTTCCGATTGACTTTGAATCCGGAAATTCAGGCTTTGATTAGGAATTTGCAAATCGAAGCTTCGGACCCTGTTAGACAATTTTTCCCGATAAATCGGGTGACGCCGCAAGTGACTTCGATTTTTTTGTCTACCAGGTTTTCGGGGTTGACTTAAATGTTGTGTTTACGTATAATTTGTTAATTTCTAAGGGCTAATGTTGTAATGTTTGATTTTAAGACAATAAAAATTTTGATTTTTATAAATTGGAAACAATTTTTTTTTTTTTTTTTTGGTTTTACAAAATTAATTTACCCATATACAGGGTGTCCCACGAGGTGTTTTCGAAATGATAACTTCGGAACTGAATAATTTTTTATAATTTTCTTGACAAATATGGTATTAAATTTAATTTTCTAACGAAAAATGCCATAACCATGAGTTAGATTCGAAAGCTGACGTCTCTCGACCGAAATTGAAGCGAAAGAGGTGGAATTGGATGACAATGGTAGAAGCGGCACAAAAAGTTACCCAGATTCTCAAAATTTCAATTATATTGGATGACGGGTTCCGAAGTTATTACCTGGGAAAAACATGGTGGGACACCCTGTATGTATTTATTGAATTATTACAATGTTGGCCCTTGATTTTCTTATTCTATTTTTAACATTTAAGAATTTAAGATTAAGTTTTCGTTTCACATTAAATTAAGTGATAATTTTTTTGTAATAATATAAAACGAATTGATTTTTTTGTTAGACTTACTTGTTTTGTTGTCCATGCAAATTATTTGTCTCTCTTTGTCAATAATTTTCTATCTTATGCTACTTAGTTTGTTTGAGCTATATATATATTTTCTTCTTCTGTGGGTCTGTAAATAAATTAGTTTCTTTTGGCAAGTTTTGTGTTTTTTTTTTTATTTTTTTTTTCAGGAATTTGAGCAATTTGAAACTTTCAGGAATTCATAATTGAAGTTTTCTCTTCAAATACTACAAATCTGAAGTCAATTTGAGCTTCAGAAATGTATTATATGAATTCTAAAAAAAATCCTTGTAAAATTCTTAACAAATCAATTTTAGAAATTTTTCAAAAATACTTCCAAGAATCTGAGTAATTTGAAATTTCCAGGAATCCATAATTGAAATATTTCCTTAAAAAAAACAACAAATCTGAAGTCAATCTGAGCCGCAGTACGTTTAGTACGAAGGCGTAGAAGTGCCACGTATAGAAAAATAATCTACTTTGATTTTAATGTCGAAATTTTAAGAAAAAAGTTGAAATTTTGAGAAAAAAATCGAAATTTCGTATCCATCAACAAGTCAATGACTTAAAATATATACAGGATGACAATTTGAAAAGTATAGCAATCGAGAATATCCGAATATCTCTTAGACAAAAAATTCTATTACTTATTTTTTCTTATTACGAACCTACCTTATGGGAGGCGGAGTGACTCAAAAATGCCTCATTTCTGTTCCCCTTCAAATCTCCTGATACGTATTTGAGATCTTCCTGATAGTATTTTTTGTCTAACGTCCGGTTTATTCATCTTCTGATAAACTTGCTGGTAACTATCTGCAAGTAAATTTACCGTTCTCTAATTCTATTGGTTGTCGGATGACTGGCCGTCCAATGGGATTGCAAATTTCGTTATTATCCGTCACATTGCATGCCTGACAATTTATCAGAAAGTGAATAAACTGGCCCAAAAGAGATATTCCCGAATGCTACTTTTCAAATTGTCACCCTGATTTATGTATTTTGAGTCGTCGTACGAAAATTTGACTTTGAAGTGAAAATAAGTTCTTGGTACCGGTACCTACTTCGACTTTGGAGTCGAAATTTCAACTTTTATTTCGAAACTTCAATCTTTTTCTTGAAATTTCGACACTAAAGTTGAAATTCTTGGTGAATTATTTTTTTATATGTGGCTGTCCTGGAGCGTACAGGAGACTGTGTTTCTCTGGATGGTATTTTCTGCTTGATCCTGATGGTTTAGGATAAGATAGGTAACTTACAACCAGACTAAAGCACTTGTAGGTAAGTTGGAAAGAAAACCCCAGCCAGACAAAGCACTTGCTATAAGGGTTAAATTAAAACCTGTAACCAGACAAAGCACTTGCTACAGGTTTAAAGAAGGGCCTTACGTAACCAGACAGAGCACCTGCTACAATAAGGCTAAAGAAAGGTAATTGTTAGAGCGCAGTCTCACAAACCTACTAGCGTTGCTAGGCCAATGGTGACTTGGGCACAATTTAAGTAAGAGAAACAACAATAAGTTTGAATCTGATTTTATTAATGAAATTGATCGCCTTTTATATACAATAAATTGATTTTGCACATATCGATGATCGTCATTTGCAATAATGAAAAGTAGGTTGCTTATAATTAATTAATTCCAATATGTACAGGGTGAGTCATTTTGGGTGGGAATGACGGGTACAGCCTAAACGGTGATAGATACAAAAAATCTAATATACGAGTCGCGATCTATTTTTTCGAGTATAGTTTAGTGGATCACTCAGAATTTTTCGGAATTCATTTGTTTTCGATATACAGGGTTTTTTTTTGGAAAATGGCTGGTTTCTGTTTTCCTCTGTATTTCAGTTGTTATCAAAAATTACGTTTTTGTGTAATTTTCTACGTAGAATCCAGTGGCGTATTCAGATTTTTTTTAGGGGTATTTTTTTTTAAGATATAGTCCAAAATTTAACTTTTTTAAATGGGACACCCTATATATTTTTACACCGTTAAATTAGATGTTTTTTTGTGATTGTAACGATATATAACACTTTATAGTTTGATTAATTTTAACTGTCAAAAACGCGATAAAACTATATTTTTGGGGTATTTTACCTCCCAAACACAAACGTGGTTCGGCGGTAGCGGGAGCAAGGGCGCCAACGACACGGGATTAGAAAATATGGTGGGAGATGATACATTTTATCCTAAAGCGTGATTTCACTTACATGACCCGCCACATATTTTAATCCACACTGCCCCTCCCGCGGTACCGCACTGGTGTGGTATATCTTAAAAAAAAAAAATATACCCCTAAAAAAAATCTGAATACGCCACTGGATTCTACGTAGAAAATTACACAAAAACGTAATTTAACATTTTCTTAAATTTTTGATAACAACTGAGCTACAGAGAAAAACAGAAACCAGCCATTTTCCAAAAAACCCCTGTATATCGAAAACAAATGAATTCCGAAAAATTCTGAGTGATCCACTAAACTATACTCGAAAAAATAGATCGCGACTCGTATATTAGATTTTTTGTAGCTATCGCCGTTTAGGCTGTACCCGTCATTCCCACCCAAAATGACTCACCCTGTACAGTGTGGTAAAAATATAAAATTAAATGTTCCAATTTGGATACATGGACAGTGACACTTCTACGCATTCCTACTGCCTACATGGTCTGTTTTCACAGAAATCATAAACCAAATTTCATTGGTTGAAAATAGTCAGAAAACTGGTTGTTGGTGATTTGGACCAATTAAACAACGCTCTGGCTAGTTTGATCTCATATGACTTTGTTTTTAAGTCGTGCTAAAATTGTGGAGTAAAACCACTGATATACAAGAAATTAACCGAAATCAATCTTGCTGAAAACATTTTAGCATTTATCAAGAACTTTCTTGCAAACAGAACATCACAAAGTATCTGTTAATGGAATTATGTCACAGATGCTTACCCTAGAAGACGGCGTTCCTCAAAGTACAGTTTTTAGTACTTACTTCCCTTTTCAATTTAGCAATAAATGACATTTGTGAATCAGTTAGTGCATCAGTAAAGTATGCCCTTTATGCAGATGACCTTATCCTTATACTGTATTGTACAGGTAGAAATCAACATCTACAACGGTTCTTTTACAAAATGCAATTAATAATCTTCAAAATTGTTCAATAGCAACCGGCTTTATAGACCGGCTTCAAATTCTCAAGCTCCAAAACAAAAATAATTAGATTTAGAAGACAAACACGATATGTTCCGCATATATAACTATGAATCAAGTCCCTCTATAAGTGGTAGAAAGTTTTGAAATACTCTGGGATTAATTTTGATTGTAAACTAAACTTGGAAGAAGCATATAGATGAACTTAGGCTGACTGCATGAGACGAATGAACATTTTAAAAACCTTAGCGAATCGTCATTGGGGAACGTAAGACACAGTACTGTTCAGGGTATTCAGGGGTCTAATCAGATCCAAATTAGACTATGGAAGTTTTGTCTACTCCTTTGCCAGCAAATCTACCCTAAAAAAAACAAAATACGGTGCACTGCTCTTAGAATCTGTTTGGGGGTGTTCAAATCCAGTTCGACAGAATCATTACACTGCGAATCCAATGAACCCCTGCTAATTTTTCGACGTGAGGAGCTCCTTTTAACATACTCAGCAAAAATATCTGTCACAGTAACTTCTTCAAACAAATGGGGTAAGCTCGGGGGCAAGTGGATGATTGAGCGACAGTAAAAATACGAGCGGCACTAATAGTTATTTATGGTACTAGTGTGTTATGTTGAAAATAAGTCACGCGAGAAAGATTTATACCACGAGGCCGTCAGGCCGAGTGGTATAAATTCTCAAGTGACTTAGGAGACATTTTTTTTTGTAAAAAAATAAAAAAACTTTAAACTACCCCTATTGAAAAACGGCAGGGGGTGAGAAAAAACTTCATAAAGCAAAAATGTTGTATGTGTTGTAGAAATTTTTTTCACGTTGGTTAAAATTTTTCATTTTCATTATAAAATTCAGTGGCGGTTCTAGCATGAAGCAAACGACGCACTCTGCGTCGGGCCCCCAGAGCTGAGGGGCCCCCACACAACCAGATTCTAAAGAGACCGCTAAAAACGAATAAAAAAAATATGCTCGTAGATATAAAAGAAAAAATCGAAAATTAAATTTTGAAAGAGACGGCAACGTTGTCCAGGATGCCTATTCTCGAGACCGGGAAGAAACGTTCTCACGAGAAAGAACGATTGCTCTGTCTTATGGAAATAGAAATATGGGCAATTAAGACAGAACCTTCGTTCTCATTTCTCGCTAGTCGCTTATCCCCTGTTTTCAGAATAGATGACCTATAGGGAATCCAGAGCCGTTTTGTCGCATCCACTTTTTTGACATTGGTTTAAAACCATTTTGAAACGGCTAGTAAAACTAAGGTGTTTACATGGGGCAACCCGGAACAAATTTGGGACAAGCTGAAATTTTCAGGATACCTTCCTCAGGTGGTCGACAATGTTTCCTTAAAAATCGCATGGGCCGTACTCGCCCAATCGGGCTTCAAACTCAAAAAATTGTGTTTTTTTTTAATTTCTTTGGAAATATCTCAAAAACTATAAAGTTTTTCAAAAATCTACAGGAGAACAAAATTGTTGCAAATAAAAATACCTACAAAATTGTTTTTTGTTTTTGAAAATCGGCCTAAAAACAAAGAACTTATGGGTCTTTAAATAATGGGCCAATACAGCTCCAATTATATATAAAAATTGAAAAACACATGATACCTACCTGTTCATGAGGACGTAGCGCTACAATAGCGATCATCAGCAGTGTTGCTAAGTTATTACAATTGTAGCAACTTTGAACTTATAATGATGAAAGCAGTCTACAAAATTATACTGAAAACCTCAATTCTTGTGATCTTACAACATTCAAACCTATAGCTGCAAAAATTCGTTAGAAAATTGTTGAAAAATTTAACATATTATCAAATTCTAGCAAAACTTCTAACCTCTGGTATCAATATTGGAACATGATCGAATTATCTCTCATGTTTATAAGATCTGAAAGATTGGGTGACATTGAGTTGTTATAAAGAAATGCTTCTTTTTTTCCATGCTGCCGGTCATCTTTCCTATGCTAAATCACTCCATCTTTATTTAGAAAATATTCTAAAACTTCAAAATCAGATCTCTGAGGAAGAATATTGCATGTTTTTTACAAAAGGAGCCTTTGCAGTTAGAAAAACTGACAAACTCTGGTGTGGGACATGGACAGATATGATAATAGAGCAATAATGAATGCGTTCTATATTCTATAAAAACTGAAGGAGGTCTTACTCAAAGAAGAGGACTTACTGGAAACACATTTTCTAGGTGGATATCGTCTATGCCCCAGTGCTCCCTAATAAGTGATACTTAGTATTGAAAAGTTTGCAAATGTCGTACCAACTTTTTCAGAACAGCATAAAGAAGTTTAAATAACTATAAGGATTTAAAAACATTGCTGGATTGGTTTTCAGAGCACACACCCTTCGACAAAAATAAAAAGGCAAAACTTTTATTAAATTTTGTGTTAATGAAGTGAGTAGGTGCCTGTACTTGTATATGACCATATGACAAAGTCACAACTTTTGTACCGAATTTCATAAAAAATACAACTGGTCTAACTCTTTGAAAAGTGCGATTTTGGTACCAAATTTGATACTGTGCCATACGGACTTTAGTTTCAATAGTATGTTTCGGTTTCCATAATATTATTGGAAATTATTATTAAACGAGTAGCAGCACATTTTGGCAAGAGTATTTATTATTCACTTATTTTTGCGTTCATCCCGTTTCCTAAAATATTAAATCATACCTAGTGATTTGTATACAATTTTACACACTGGTTTCCCACTGAACAAAATAAGATTACAGTAATAGTGAGGTAACATTACACTGCAAACTTGTAAGGTTATATAAAAGTTTACTGTAATGTTAACGCAGTATTGCGGCAAGTACTGAAACAACCTTAGGGTAATATTACAAATGCAAGGTTTATAAATGATAACCTTTCAGCAATATTACTGGAATATTAGATCAAAACTTCAGAAAACTTACGAGTGTAAGGTTACAAATTCAAATATACCTTAGAGTTACTTGCAATTTATTAGTAAGTTTACTGCAATATTGCATTTTTATTACAAATATATTGGGTTCGCAACTTTACTGCAATAAAAAAGTAAAGTTGCAACTGAAAATACTATGTATACAGGAGGATTTGTGTTTCGGTGCATAAACTCTAACAGTTTGTTCTAAAAACAAGCTGTTAAAATTTGTGCCCGAGACCCATAATCATTAGGTAGATATTTTATTATGAATAAAAGTAGGTACCTACAAGTTTTTGAAAAAAATAAATAAAAAGGTTGGTATATTATGTATATCTATAATTCCCACAATAAATAAATATACTTAGGTGTAAAACAAAACTTAAAAAGTAATATCTCAAAGCAAAATAAATAAAAATCCTAAACACAAAAAAAAAACGAAATAGGGTTGACACCATCGTTGACACACAGGACGAAGTAGGTACCTACCTAACTTATATTGTCACCTGCAACAAAAACAAAATCAGGGAGTACCTAGTTCTGTATTTTTATTATAATAATCATGCCCCGTCATAGCCACTTTCTTTCTGGTCATTACCAAACGGTTTACGATATTTTTGATCCTAACTAAAAAAAAAACACAATTTTTTGAGTTTAAATCCCGATTGGGCAAGTACGGCCCATGCGATTTAGTGCGATTTTCAAGGAAATATTAGAGAGTTATTGGACGTGCGATAAGGACAAGCAGTATTTAAATTAGCCTTATTTTGACATTTACGCATGCGCATTTGGGTCTGAAAATAAGGATTCCCTTAATAAGGTTACTGCTTGTCTTTATTTGTGTATGGTTAGTGCGAGGCAGTAAACTTCCCTTATTTTAAATTTCTGACATTTTGGACGACTTTGACGTTTCGCTTTTCGACGGTGACGTAATTTTACTTGAAAAACTTATTTTTTACAGTAGTTTTCCATTTTACTGTGGGTAGCATCGAAAGATGGGTATCGGCAGAAAATCACAAACAAAAATAAACACTTTTTGAGGTTGAAATTTATAAACATAGCTATCAGCTGTCAAAATTATGAATACCTACAAAATAAGGTAATACCTACTCTAGCACCTACTTCAGTCTTCCAATAACTGTTTTTTTCTTGGAAAAATAGTGCTGATGCACTAATAAAATAACGTAGATCCTTAATACTGCGAGGCAGTATTTATTAGTTCCAATAACTCTCTATTGTCGACCACCTAAAAAAGGTTTCCTGAAAATTTCAGCTTGTCCCAAATTTGTTCCGGGTTGGACCCCTAGTTTTATTGGCCTAGTTTCAAACCTGTTTTGAACCAATGTCAAAAAATTGGATGCCAGAATACGGCTTAGGTCTGGGATCACAAGTAGAATTCCACTTTCATGACGTCTTTCGTAACCTATTTATTGCGTACAGTACAGGCGATGACGACAGTTGCTAGGCAACCTGACTTCATGAAAGTAGAATACCTATTAGTCAAGAATTTCGGGATCCCAGCCCTGATGCGCTCGACGCGATGCGGCATCCGCGGACGCGTCGACTTTACGCGGCTTTTTTAGCTATCTTCCAGACTCCAAAGATAATAATAAGCGTAGTTTAGCGAGAATTTTAACCCAGTAGTATGTTCTATTTACTTGGGATACTATATTTTAGCGATCATATGGCTGACATACGTCATAACATAAAACTCGGCGGTGAACATGTCCATCCTACGAGGGTTAGTTACTGGTTGTAGTATGTCAGTGCATCCTTTTCTTATACACGAAAATAAGCATATGGGTCAAATAGCTGACTACGATTACCGACAATTCTTTCCAATATATCTATGTATATTGGAAAGGATTGTTTTTCCCCATTTTGCCATGGTTCTCTCTGATTTTTTTAGAGGTTTTTTGCAAAAACAAAAATCTTCCTTTGTGCACATAAGTTTAATTTTATTTTTTTTTGGCATGGGGTCCCCATGAAATTCAAAAATTCGACAATCTATCGAAAATTTTCACTAGAGAAATTATATTGAAACTGGAAGACGCAAAATTTTGCAAAATTCAATTAACCCAAATAAACAACAAATCTTCTGAAAAATGAAATGAAAAACAAATAGGACCTACGTTGTGGATACTTACTCAAATTTACTTACTGGACATGCGCCCGACATAGCAAATATTTGGGAAATTTAAGGGAAGCTGTAATATGTAAAAAAAACGCAAAATTTGTGAAACGCCTCCATTATTTATAAAGAAAAACGTACCGTTCTCGACCTAGAATTCTCGAGGAAAAAGAGAACGGCAGAGAAAACCTCGATTCCCCAAAAATCGAAACATACTGTCATTTAGGTGAATAATTGTGAATCAATAATTCAATAATTTAAGGCAATAAAAGTTCAAATTAGGTACCGTCCCTGTTCTTGTGCTAAAATTTCAATTACACACTCAACATTCAATCAACACTACCTATATTCCAAACTGAAGAGTTTTTGGTTAGTTAGCCAGTTTCCCAGCAGGTACTGAGGTCCCATACGGGAAGCTACTCAGCTATAGCTGTTTTTGAGCCAATATCTCTAGATTGATTATTTCAATTTGTTAGGATATCCTCTCGACAAGGTAGGAAAATGTTAGTAAATTCAACAAGGCTCTAATGCACGCTCTAAATCCAAAAATCAAAATCCTAGCACAAAAAGACAGCACATAATTTCTTAGGTTTTAATTTACTCTTTATCTGTGTTGTTTACAGTATGAAACGATTTTGGTTAAATACATAAACAATGCACATAAAAAATTGTTATAAACAAACAAAAAAACATAAAAATTGGAAGAAAAAAAAAATAATAATAATAATAATTCAGTAGTGTCGCGATAATCCGGATCAATTAAAACCAGACCAATCAGGATTATCAAATTATTCGGATTACTAAGGCATGAATGAATAATTACAGACGCGCAACACGTTTTCTAAGGGCCCAGAGCATTTTCTTCTGTCGTCTAGTTGCGTATTCTTCTGTGTCCCGTTCGCTTCGGTACCTTCGTGTTCCTGTGGGGCGCTCGAACGCGGCGGATACATGGTTGCAACATTTTACTTTTATTCAGTAAACGTTTTTCAAAAAAATTGAGTTTTGAAGAAATAATATTTTTAATAGGTGGTTCTTCTCAATATGTTCTTGATAAACTTGTTTTTTGATTGAATTTGTTTTTATATTTAGTTTTTAAAAACCTCAAATATATAAGTAACTTTCGCACACTCACCTCCCACTCCAACACCACAAGAAAAATACCTAAAAAAAGCATGACAGAGTCCCAAAAAAATTTGTGCGTCGGGCCCCAAAGGTCCTAGGTCCGCCACTGATAAAATTTCAAACGGCCCTTATGACTACAGACGGCCCTTATGACTACAGACGGCCCTTAATCAAAAAAGTCTTTAGATAAACATTGTAGATCAAATAATGTTGCACATATTTTATTTGAAACATTTTTTTGTAAAATCAATAGGTACCAAGTAATCGCCAATGGCGCACTTTCAACCCCTATAGCGCAAAACGCCAGAGGGGCGAATGTTTGATATTTTCGGTTTTATGATCACCCACTCTCCCCCTATCATCCCTGAAATGTTCTTTTGGGTAGGATTTTTTTTTGTTGAAAATCGACAATTTTTCTAGACTATTTACAATCGGTCACTTTCTTTCTATTGGGACACTTTGTATAATTATCCATTCACAATTCGAAAAGCTGTGATTCGAAGTCCACAGGTACAAGTAAAATTTATCACCTTTCAATACTATTTGATAGGAAAAGGTGATAAATTTACCTGTACCTGTGGACATCGGATTGTGAATAGGATTTTTTTATACTTATAATTTCTAAGTACTATTTGTGCCTAAGACTAGGCTGGAAATGTCCATATTTTCACAAAAACTCTATTTTCGTTGCATCGCGATTATTAATTTTACCCCCTTAAACCACCTTCAAAGTCAGGGACGGGGCCATGGGGGGGGGGGTTGGGGGGTGCGACGCCCCCCCCCAAAGTTCCTAAAATATATCGAAAGTTGGGAAAATTTGGATAAAAAATTTAAAGTTGGGAAAAATTGGTAGACAAAAATTTGCGTACCTTATTTGCGAGGACTAAATATTATTATTATTGTCTTTTGAGAAATACTTAAGAATGAAGTTAACTGACTTTTCAGAATCCATAGGTGTAATCTCTGGAGATCGCGGAGGCCCGTTAATGGTACCACTAGTGGAAATTATTATTCCTGGAATTATGAGCTTGATATGTCGTTGGATTTAGATTAAAAAGTAGAGTTTATTAGGCATAAAATAAAAAAACTCGACCATTTGAAAAAACAAAGTTGATGATGATCGCGAAGAAACGAAACGTCTGATCAAAAATCTAATAACATTATCATGTAGTGGAGAAAAAGTAGCAATGAGAATGTGAAGTTTATTGTACGATATCATTTCAAATAAAGTCAGAAAAAAATAAAAACCATTTCGGCAAAATTCGGTTTTTCATGGATATCTTCGGAATATGTAATTCGGAATTTACGAAATATCAAAACATGACGCCACTGAGCTCAGTAATGCGCAACTCTTTCCAAATTTAACCAACCCTATATCTCTTATGGTTGCCGAGATCAGACTGCATCCTTATCCGGGACACCCTGTATACATGTCAAACTTTTTATCAGTTTTTGAAGTAAAACTTCTTAGGCGGCGGTCTGATATTTAGACAAGAATATGGAGATGGAGAGTGATTTGAAAAACGCATCACGAAACGTCACGTTTTGGCAAATTTCGTTACACGAGAGATGAGAGAGAAGGAATATATAGTAGATTGTAGAGAGACGGAGAAAGCGAGTCAATGGGTACATTCAGGCGGTCCCAGCGGCTAAGCTCAGCCACTCAGCAGGAACTTTATTCTCGAAACAGAGGAGCAGCGTTCTCATTGGAACGAAGGTTCTGTCTTTGTCGTCTGGCATAACACTGACAATGACAGAGCAATCGTTCTTATGAGAACACTGTTCCTTGGTTTCGAGAATAAAGTCCCTGATGAGTGGCTGAGCTTAGCCGCTGGGACCGCCAGAATGTACCCAATGACAATCACAGACGAGGAACGATTAACACAAACCAAGGTTTATAAGCAAAAAGGAATGCCTATTGTTGTCAAGCGCAGATACCCTTGTGACGTCACTATAGATGCGCGTCTCCCTTTTGTGTGGCCTTTCGTCTTTACCCCGACTCATACGTTAAGTCTGAAAGCTGTATGAGGGAGGGTATAGTTTTTAAAAAGTTTCACCTCCCAACACGTGCACAATGCGCTGCACATGATTTTTCTTAGGTGAAACTTCTTGTAAATTGTTTTGAAAGACGCGTCACGTTAACGTAACGACATGTTTTGGCAAATTTCGGCACACGAAAGACGAGAGAGAAGAAAGATATAACGTAGACAGAAGGAGAAAGACAGCCAATGACAATGACAGCCGACGAACGATTCACACAAACCAAGGATTATAAACAAAATGGATTGCCTATTATTGTCAAGCGTCGTTACCCTTGTGACGTCACTACAGATGCGCGTTTTTCTTTTGTGTAGCCTTTCGTCTTTATACCTCGACTCATGCGCTATGTCTAAAAGTTGTATGAGGAAGGGAATAGTTTTTAAAAAGTTTCACTTTTTAACACGTGTACGATGCTATATATTGTCACAAGAAGCTAAACGTCCGCCAGGCTGTCAAGAATCTCTCGGTATTATCTCTTGAGTATACTAGAATCTAGTGAATTATTCTACTTAATTCGGGAAAATAAGATTATCGTGTGTATTCTAGATTTTACAGGAATAGATTTAGGGATATATAAAGGCTGCTATTGCTTTGTAGTTTTGAGTTAAAGTTTGACTGTGATACGAGTTAAATAGTGATTGTAAAGAGTTTAATTGTTGAGTTAGTTATTAAAGTAATTAGTGTCAGAGTGTTTTGTTAAGTGGAATAAATTATTGATGTGTTAATTGGACTTTGATTTTTGGAATAAACGAAACGAACCACGAACCCAAGAATTTTGTCAGCAGGCAACCCAAAGCCGCGACAATATGATTTTTTTTATGTTTCAAAAAAGTTGGGAAAATTAGGAATGTCACCCCCCCCAAACCAGAGGCCTTCGCTACGTCCCTGTTTAAAGTAATTTGCAAGTCAAGTGCAGTTTCTCAAACGATCTATTTTAGTAATGCCTCTAATTTTCAATAGTGTTTATGCCCGAAACTAGAGTGGAAATTGGAAATATCCGCTCCCCAAACGATGTATTTGGGTATTGCGATGATTTCCAGTATTGTTTATGCCCGAGCTAGGTTGGAAATGTCCATATTTTCATAAAAAACCTTTTTTCATTGAATCGCAATTATTAGTTTTACCCTCTTAAACCACCTCCAAAGTAATTTGCAAGTCAAGCGAAGTTCCCAAAATGATGTATTTTGGTACTTCTTGAAGATATTAGGACACAAAATCTCAACAAAAAAAATGAAATTTCACTGTTTTAGTAAGAAGATAGAAAGCTGAAATTTTTAGCGATTCTTATTCCAGTAAAACACTACAATCCCCGTAAATTTCAGCTCATTTGGACTTTAATTTAAGAAATAAAATCGTGTTAAGCAATTGAGGGTGATTTGATTTGTCAATTTTTCAATTTTTCTGAGTGCCTTTTTCTATAGAATTTGGCTTCAAATCTCAGACTAATCTAGTGTATGAAGTTTGAAAAATCCCAAAGGACCATTTAGACACAACAGCTCAACAAAAAAAAAAATTGACATTTCATCGTTTTAAGTAGTTACCTAACCTTTTGATTTAAATTTTGGAAAAATCTGAGAGGTCATAACTTTTTTTCTATTAAAGATAAAAAGCTGAAATTTTCAGCGATTCTTATCTTAGTAGAGGACTGCAATCCCTGATAATTTCAGCTTATTTGGATTTATAATTCCAGAAATAAAGTCGTGTTAGTTAAGCAATTTGAAGTGATTTATCATTTTTTTTAATATTCCTGAGTACCTTTTTTTCATAGAATCTGGCTCCAAAAGACTAATTTAGTGTATGGAGTTTAGGGGATCGGGGATCCCAAAGTACCATTAAGACCCAAAATCTCAATAATTTTTTTTTTGTAAATTTCATCATTTCAATAAGAAGGTAGCTTACCTTTTAATTTAGATTTTGGAAAACTTTAAAACTTTTTCTATTTAAAAAAGAAAGCTGAATTTTTCAGCGATTCTTATCCCAGTAGAAGACTTCAATCCCTGAACATTTCAGCTCATTTGGATTTATAGTTCCAGAAATAAAATCGTGTTAAGTAATTTGAGATAAATTTATCAATTTTTCAATTTTCTGAGTGCCTTTTTTCATAGAATCCAATTCCAAGTCTCAGAATAATTTAGTGTAGGTACCTATGGAATTTGGGAAAAGAACTTTGAAAGTTCATAACTTTTTTTTTATTGAAAAACAATTTGGACGCTTTTGAATTTTCTACTTATTGATATATTTTTCAGGGTTTTTTCTGATTCTAAAAAGTCCCCAAACAATTTCCATCATTTTTACAAAGTCAAGGATTTTCCAAAACAAAAAAATAAATAGACTATTAATTTAATTAAAATTGTGATTGCGGGATAAATGGAAATAATTGGCACATCATCTTCCGGTATAACAAATTACTTGAAAAATTATAGTACCCACACACATGACACAGTAGGAAACTTTTTGTATACTTGGCTGACAAACGTAAATACATAATTGGGGAATATTTTTCAAACAAAAATAGTCATAGATAGATAAGGAAGTTTTTAAAAATGTATTTGTAGAAAAGTAAGTAACTTTTACATACGTATATATTTTAAATTATTTATTAATCTATTTTTTTCAGCAGAAAACAAGATTTTATTTATTATGAGAGATTCTATTGGAAAACATTGATTGAAAAAACATGGCAAGGCAAGTAAGTAATTTTTATAGTAACAATTGATTTTAGAGGCAACTTTCAAAAAAAATTCCAGAACTTTGTACTAATTAAAAAATATCAGTTTAATCAACTTCCATCAAAGAATTTAAAATATTAGTTAATTAATAAATGGTACTTATTGATAACTAATCTATAATAGGTAGGTAGCTGAAATAATTAAAAATTTACGTGTCAAGTACCAATTATTTAAAACGAAGTACTTTTATCATTTTCAAGTACATTTGATTTTATAGGATGATTGACAAAAATAAATACTGCACAGTAGTTATTTTACTATAATTGTTTCAGGTTGTATAAAATTGGTAAGATTGGATAAAAATGGAGAAAGTTGATACTGAAATTCATTATCGAAAAAAAAGTAAGTATCAAATTAAAACTAAAACTTGTAGGTAAGTTTTGGATTGAATATGAAATTGTTTCATTGTCTGGTGCATACTTTTCTAAAATCCAATTTAATACAATTCGGACAATTTTAACAATTTAAACTAAACCAAAAATGATATGTCATTGGTTTATGTAATCTTTCAATCGAATAATTTAAATTTAAGTAAATCATTTCTGCGTCTTTGCTCTCTACCTGTTTAAACTTTTTCTCATTATTTTTGTCCTTATTTCCCTTTTCATTTCTTAATTCTATTTTAATAAATTCACAACTTTCCTATTCGAAGCTCAAATGATTTGAGTTTCTAGTATATTTTGCCTTAAACCCTTCTCAATAAATCCTAAAAATTTCAATTTATCCCCCTCAGTAGATTTTATATGAAAAAATTAATTCCAGAACATTGTAGAATTTTTCTTGCAAAATCAATTTTATTTTAGGAAATTCACAACTTCCTTATTTATGGCTCAAATAATTTGTATTGCATGTAATTTCGCTGCAATTCCACGTCATTTTTCTGAGTTTTTTTCATGAAATTTCGCAGGAGTATTTTTTTTGTAAAATTCCACTGAAATTCCATGTCATTTTTTGGAATTTCATGTAAATCCACTAAGATTTCACATAGTTTCCTTAAAATTCAAAGTTAACTTTTTTTAATTCAAGGATTTTTTTTTGATATTCCACATCATTCCTTGGAATTCTATGTAATCTCACTAAAATTCGATGTAATTTCTTTAGAAATAGTTCATCATAATTTCCTAGAATTTCATGTAATTTCGCTGCAATTTCACGTCATATTTTTAAATTTCTTCATGTAATTTTGCTGGAATTCTATGTAATATCCTTGGAATTTCAAGTACATATTCTTTTTGAAATTTATGATGTAACGGGCCATTTACAACACAAAAATCAATGAAGTGAAGTGATAATTTTCCAATAAAATTATTGATTTCATACGGTAAAAAAGAGACAAAATGGAATTTATATCACATTTTAAATAAACTAGCTATGTATATAATATCTTTATCGAGATTATATATATTCTGAAAAACAAGCCTCTGTTTGAGTAGCAATTGACAATAACAATTATCGATTTTTTTAATCGCAGACGATAATTAGAAAAACAAATATTCGGTCATAAGCAAGGTTCTAATTGGTTCGGATCAATGTTCAAAAAATTCGCGGATTTATTTCATTGGAATTTGATTTGAAACCTGAAGATCATTTGAGCCTGAATTGTGAAAGTTGATGTGAATTTAAGTATTCAAATAGAGCTGATTTTGCTTGAGGAAAACTCTACAAAGCTCCTGAATTTGATTTTTCTACTAAAAATCTACTGAGAGGAAAAATTTGAAATCTTAAGGATTTATTAAAAAGGATTTCAGTCAAAATATACTAAAAAATCAAACAATGTTGTGAATTTACACAAAGCTTTAGATTAAATTTTTCCTTATACTGAAAATCTATTGAAATTTCAAGGTCCTTTCTCCAGAATCCTTGTTCCAGATTGTGTGCGCACGCATCCAAGCAAAATGCCCAATTGGCTCAAATTCTCCAGTCAATTTTTTTTCTCTTATTATTTGTTTAACTCTAAATTATTATCACTACAAATGATTAAATAATGATGCCTAGTTGAGTTGATTCAGTTGCATGAGCTTCCTCTTTTTATTCGCGACTCGATTTATTTGGCGGTTCCTGTTGCTCCCGGTGTTCTAGTTTCGGGATAAAAGGGGTGAGTCTAGATGTTTCATATTGATCTTGACATTGAGAAACTTTTCCCGGAAAAAATGTTTTTAGTTTTAATGGAAAGTTGATGTGATTTTTATGGATGTTTTTCATATTTCTTTAATAATAGATAATCAATAATCAAATTAACATTTTGACAATTTCATTATCTGTCAAATTCAATTTTTATAGCTGTCATAAGTTGTCTAATTTAGGAGTGACAATTTTAATATTCAATTGACATTATTGTCAAAATAATTAAATTTAACAAAAATCAATTTTTTTACAAACTTATTGAACATCCAACTATCAAATTTAATTTTGACAGCTGTTAAAAATCAATTAGTTCAACAGTGAAGATTTTTTTCCATGAAAATATCACCCATTTTAAAATTTAACGAACATCAAATTTCCTCTTATTGTCAAAATGACAGTTTCGGTTGAATGACAATTTTTTTACAAGCTCATTAAATATCCAACTATTAAATATAACTTTGATAGCTGTCAAAAATCACTTAGTTCAAAGGTGACGATTTTTTTCCATGGAAATATCGGAAATTTTAACATTTAATGAACATCAAATTTCCTCTTGATGTCAAAATGTCAATTTCTGATAAATTTCAATTTTTTTAATAGCTTATTGGACATCCAACTATTGAGTCACCTGTCAAAAATCATTCAGTTTAAGAATGACAATTTTTTTTCCATAAAAATATCACCCATTTTAACATTTAATGAACATCAAATTGCGTTTGATTGTCAAGATGACAGTTTTTGATAGATGTCAATTTTTTTACAAGCTCATTGAACAACCAACTATCAAATGTCACTTTGACAACTGTCAAAAATCAATTAGTTCAAGATTGACAATTTTTTTAAATGAAAATATTACCCATTTTAAGATTTAAGGAACATCAAATTTCCTTTTATTGTCAAAATAACAGTTTCTGATAAATGTCAATTTTTTCACTAACTCATTGGACATTCAACTATTAAATTTAACTTTGACAACTGTCAAAAATCATTTAGTTTAAGAGTGATAATTTTTCTATATGGTAATATTACGTATTTTAACACTTATTGAACATCAAATTTCCTCTTGTTGTCAAAATGACAGTTTCTAATAAATGTATTTTTTTTACAAGCTCATTGAATATTCAACTAGCAAATTTATTTTTCACAGCTGTCAAAAATCATTTAGTTCAAGAGTGGAAATACCATCCATTTTATTATTTAATGAACATCAAATTTCCTCTTTTTCTCAAAATAACAGTTTTTGATGAATGTCAATTTTTTTACAAGCCTATTGGACGTTTACTTGTCAAATTTAGCTTTGACAGCTGTCAAAAATCACTTAATTTAGGAGTGACAATTTTCTTCCATGGAAATATAATCCATTATCACATTTTAAATAAACATCAGATTTCCTCTTATTAACAAAATGACAGTTTCCGATAGTAAATTTTTCTGCAAGCTCATTAGACATCCAACTCTCAAATGTGACTTTGACAACTGTCAAAAATCACTTAGTTCAAGAGTAACGATTTTTTTCCCTAGAAATATCACCCATTTCAACATTTATTGAACATCAAATTTCCTTTTATTGTCAAAATGACAATTTTTGATAAATGTCAATTTTTTTACAAGCTCATTGGACATCCAACTATTAAAGAGTAATGATTTTTTTTTCATAGAAATATCATCCATTTTAACATTTAATGGAATAACAAATTCCCTCTCATTATCAAAATAACAGTTTGTAATAAATGTAAAAGTATATTACATACCGAGTAGGGAAGTGTTTCATTACTGTCGAGAGATTTATATAGTCACTATATATAGTCACTATAGACTATTAATCTCGAGACAGAAATAAAAACTTTCCTCCAAGATTTGTATACTATTTTATTTGCAAGCACACCATCAATTATTAGTTAATCAATTTTTTTAATATTAAAAAAATAAAACAAACATGCCAAAATGTGTCATTCACTGCTTTGACGTTTTTACCTAACATGTTCTCATTGTTGCCAGCAAAGGTAAATAAATTAGAGTGAGGGAAATCGGTGAGGGAAGTCGAATAGGGAAATCGGTAAGGCAAATCGAAGAGGGAAGTGACACAGGTAAAGTGTCACTTTCAAATTTTTAAAAAGTCAGTAATGACAAGATTACATATATGATTGCAAATAAATTTTTTTACAAGCTCATTGGACATCCATCTATCAAATTTAACTTTGACAGCTGTCAAAAATTACTTAGTTCAAGAGTAACAATTTTTTTCCATAGAAATATCACCCATTTTAACATTTAATGAACATCAAATTTCCTCTTATTGTCAAAATGACAATTTCTGATAAATGTCAATATTTTTACAAGCTTATTGGGCATCCAACTGTCAAGTTTATGTTTGACAGCTGGTGAAAATCACTTATTTCATGAGTGCCGATTTTTTTCAATAGAAATATTACCCATTTTAATATTTAATAAACATCAAAGTTCTTCTTATCGTCAAAATGACAGTTTCTGATAAATGTCAACTATAAAATTTAATTTTGACAGCTGTCAAAAATCACTTACACTTAATTTAAAAATGACGATTTTTTCTAGGAAAATATCACCAATTTTGATATTTAATGATCATTAAATGTTTCTAGCTGTCAAAATAATAACGTTTGACAGGTATCATTTTTTCTACAAACTCATTGGACATCGTACTTTGAAATTCAAATTTGACAGTTGTCTAAAATTGCCTGATTCAAGAGGGACGAATTTTATTTTATGAAAATGACATAAATTTGACTTTAAATTAATTGTGTCTAATTGTCAAAATAATGACATTTTGACAGGTAGAAATTTTTCTACAAAGTTATTAGACATCAAACTCTGAAATTCAAATTTGACAGTTATCTAAAATTGCCTAATTCAGAAAGGGACAAATTTTTTTCTATGAAATTCAAACACATTTTAAGCTTATTGGACATTAAATTGTCATTAATTGTCAAAATAATAATATTTGACAGGTATCAATTTTTTTACAAGCTCACTGGACATCGAACTATAAAATTCAAATTTGACAGTTGTCTAAAATTTCCACATTCAAGAGACACGGATATTTTTCAATAAAAATTAGAAATCTTGATGTTTTATAGATATTAAATCGCCTCTCACTATCAAAATAATAATATTTGACAGAAGTCAATTTTCATACGAGCTCATTGGATTTTCAACTATCAAAAACAACTTTGACAGCTGTCATTAATTACCAAATTGAAAAAAAAAAAAATTGGAAATTTTGATGTTTTATAAATTTAAATCGCTTCTCACTGTCGAAATAATAATATTTGACAAAAGTCAATTTTTATACGAACTCATTGGATATTCATTTATCAAAAATAACTTTGACAGCTGTCAATAATTTCCAAATTTAAGAGGCAAAAAATTAGAAGTCAATTTTTTCACAAGTTCATTTAGACATCCAACTATTAAAAACCACTTTGACAGCTGTCAGAAAATACCAAATTCAAAAGACAAAAAATTTGAAATTTTGGTGTTTTATTCGCTTCTCACTGTCAAAATAATAATATTTAACAAAAGTCAATTTTTACACAAGTTTATTGGACATTCAATTATCAAAAATAATTATGACAGCTGTCAATAATTTCCAAATTCGAGAGACAAAAAATTAGAAATCTTAATGTTTCATGGATATTAAATCGCCTTCCACTGTCAAATTAATAATATTTAACAAAAGTCAATTTTTTCACAAGTTTATTGGATATTCAATTATCAAAAATAATTATGACAGCTGTCAAAAGTTATCAAATTCAAGCGAAAAAAAAATTGAAATTTTGATGTTTTATCGCTTCTCACTGTCAAAATAATAATATTTGACAAAAGTCAGTTTTTACACAAGTTCATTGGACATTTAACTATTAAAAATCACTTTGACTGCTGTCAATAATTCCCAAATTCAAGAGGTAAAAAATTAGAAATTTTGATGTTTTATAAATATTAAATTGTTTCTCACTGTCGAAATAATAATTTTTGACAAAATTCAATTTTTATACGAGCCCAATGGATATTCAACTATCAAAAACAACTTTGACAGCTGTCAATAATTTCCAAATTTAAGAGGCAAAAAATTAGAAGTCAATTTTTTCACAAGTTCATTTAGACATCCAACTATTAAAAACCACTTTGACAGCTGTCAGAAAATACCAAATTCAAAAGACAAAAAATTTGAAATTTTGGTGTTTTATTCGCTTCTCACTGTCAAAATAATAATATTTAACAAAAGTCAATTTTTACACAAGTTTATTGGACATTCAATTATCAAAAATAATTATGACAGCTGTCAATAATTTCCAAATTCGAGAGACAAAAAATTAGAAATCTTAATGTTTCATGGATATTAAATCGCCTTCCACTGTCAAATTAATAATATTTAACAAAAGTCAATTTTTTCACAAGTTTATTGGATATTCAATTATCAAAAATAATTATGACAGCTGTCAAAAGTTATCAAATTCAAGCGAAAAAAAAATTGAAATTTTGATGTTTTATCGCTTCTCACTGTCAAAATAATAATATTTGACAAAAGTCAGTTTTTACACAAGTTCATTGGACATTTAACTATTAAAAATCACTTTGACTGCTGTCAATAATTCCCAAATTCAAGAGGTAAAAAATTAGAAATTTTGATGTTTTATAAATATTAAATTGTTTCTCACTGTCGAAATAATAATTTTTGACAAAATTCAATTTTTATACGAGCCCAATGGATATTCAACTATCAAAAACAACTTTGACAGCTGTCAATAATTTCCAAATTTAAGAGGCAAAAAATTAGAAGTCAATTTTTTCACAAGTTCATTTAGACATCCAACTATTAAAAACCACTTTGACAGCTGTCAGAAAATACCAAATTCAAAAGACAAAAAATTTGAAATTTTGGTGTTTTATCGCTTCTCACTGTCAAAATAATAATATTTAACAAAAGTCAATTTTTACACAAGTTTATTGGACATTCAACTATTGAAAACCACTTTGAAAGCTGTCAATAATTTCCAAATTCGAGAGACAAAAAATTAGAAATCTTAATGTTTCATGGATATTAAATCGCCTTCCACTGTCAAATTAATAATATTTAACAAAAGTCAATTTTTTCACAAGTTTATTGGATATTCAATTATCAAAAATAATTATGACAGCTGTCAAAAGTTATCAAATTCAAGCGAAAAAAAAATTGAAATTTTGATGTTTTATCGCTTCTCACTGTCAAAATAATAATATTTGACAAAAGTCAATTTTTACACAAGTTCATTGGACATTTAACTATTAAAAATCACTTTGACAGCTGTCAAAAAATACCAAATTCAAAAGACAAATATTAGAAATTTTGATGTTTTATAAATTTAAATCGCTTCTCACTGTCAAAATAATGATATTTGACAAAAGTCAATTTCTATACGAACTCATTGGATATTCAATTATTTCAAAACAACTTTGACAGTTGACAACAATTTCCAAATTCAAGAGGCAAAAAATTAGAAGTTAATTTTTTCACAAGTTCATTAGACATTCAACTATTGAAAACCACTTTGACAGCTGTCAAAAAATACCACATTCAAGAGACAGAATATTAGAAATTTTGATGTTTTATAAATATTAAATCGCCTCTCATTGTCAAAATAATAATATTTGACAAAAGTCAATTTTTTCACAAGTTCATTGGATATTTAAATATTGAAAATTACTTTGATAGCTGTCAAAAATTGCTAAATTCAAGAGACAAAAAATAAGAAATTTTGATGTTTTATAGATATTAAATCGCCTCTTACTGTCAAAATGATAATATTTGACAAAAGTCAATTTTCTCACAAGTTCATTTGGACAGTCAGTTATCAAAGACAACTTTGACAGCTGTCAATAATTTCCGAATTCAAGAAGCAAAAAATTAGAAAGTTTGATGTGTTATTGGCTTCTCACTGTCAAAATAATAATATTTGACATTATTCAATTTTTTCGCAAGTTCATTGGACATTCAACTATTGAAAACCACTTTGACAGTTGTCAAAAATTTCCAAATTCAAGAGACAAAAAATCAGAAATTTTGATGATTTATAGATATTGAATCGCCTCTCACTGTCAAAATAATAATATTTGACAAGTCAATTTTTACACAAGTTCATTGTACATTCAACTATCAAAAACAACTTTGACAGTTGTCAAAAATGTCCAAATTCAAGAGACAAAAAATTAGAAATTTTGATGTTTTATAGATAATAAATCGCTTATCACTGTTATAATATAATAATATTTGACAAATGTCAATTTTTACACAAATTCATTGAACATTTAACTATTAAAAACCACTTTGACAGCTGTCAAAAAGTACCAAATTCTAGAGACAAAAAATTAGAAATTTTGATGTTTTATAATTATTAAATCGCCTCAATCGTAGTCAATTTTCATCCGAGCTCATTGGATATTCAATTATTGAAAATCACTGTGACAGCTGTCAAAAATTGCCAAATTCAAAAGACAAAAAATTATAAATTTTGATATTTTATCGCTTCTCACTTTTAAATTAATGATATTTGACAAAAGTCAATTTTTATACAAGTTCATTGGACATTCAACTGTTGAAAATCACTTTGACAGCTGTCAAAAATTGCCAAATTCAAAAAGCAAAAAATTAGAAATTTTGAAATTTTATCGCTTCTCACTGTCAAAATAATAATATTTGACAGGAGTCAATTTTCACACAAGTTCATTGGACATTCAACTACTGAAAATCACTTTGACAGCTGTCAAAAATTGCCAAATTCAAAAAACAAAAAATTAATTTTTTTTTTCCAAATTTACAATATATTTGATAGAAAATAATCCATTTTTTCACAAGCTCATCGAACATCTACCTGTCAAATTTAATTTTTTGACAGGTGAAGTAACGTACAATATACAGGGTGTCCCACGAGGGTTTTCCCAAATGATAACTTCGAAACGCATCATCGTATGTTCCGCTGTATAATTTTTATACTATCGTAGCTGAAAATTCAAAAATTTGTCCAATTTAGTAAAGTTATTTCAATTTTTGAAAAAATATGACAGTTTTTTTGCTATTTTATACATAACAAGGTGTGAAAAATGAATTTTTCTTAACCACTGTGTATAATTTTCAATAACATTTTTCGTTTATTCATAACTAAAAAGCAATTTATCAATAATTTATGCGCAAACCAATAAAATATATAATTTGATAAGAGACAATGGAATGCTTTTGTTGATAAATTTAACAACAAATAATTTATTTTTCTATCTTTGTTTTATGTTTGCTATAAAATGAGACAAAAATATTTTGCGATTTTCTATATAGTTATATTGGGTATTGATAAAATAGTAATTATTGTATTGTTACTTATAGAAAATATTGTTATTTTTTAATTAGTGAATAATTTTTTTGGGCGAAAATGGCATTATTAACAAAAGGTACCTGAACAACTATTTACATTACTTATTTTAATAATAAATTTGTTTCAAAATCGATGGGTGGCTTCAAAATTCTATATTTTTAATCAACATAATTCATACTTTTATCATCTTCTTTGACTTTATTTTGTTGCTAAAAAATTTGTTTATAGAATTAGCAACAAATAAAAAACATGCCTGTTATTATAAATAAATAAAAAAATTGTGGGTGATCGAACTTATGACTAAGATTAGATACCAATAAACATTTTATTGACATTTTTTAATTAATTCAATAACTTTGTTTATGTTTTAATAATTTTAGTAATTTTTTTTTCAAAAAATCTTCTTATTCTTGTTACTCAGTCACTCAGATAAATTAAATGGAAATTTATCATAAGAACTTTATATTTTAGTTGGAAATTAATTAAAAATGTATTATTACAGTACAGTTACAAATTATTATTCCATAATAGAAAAAGTTGATCTTAATTATATGCGAAATTTTATTAACCTTAAGGCCAAAAATATTTTGCTATAGAAGAATTGAACTGTTAAAAACCGGCTTTAGTTTGAATTTTTCAGTCAGTTTGATTATTGTGTTCATCAAAAAATTATCACATACGTCAATGAATAATGTAATGATAAAAAGTGTCGAACTATTTTATCCTTAAGGTAGTACTAATTAGGTTTTTCAATATTTTTATAGTAGATTAGCAACAAATAGCCTCAGTACTAAATTTGCTTTATTTCGCGGTAGACTATATAAAATCGAATCTTATCGGTACTACCTAATAAATTTATTGCTTGACAATTCTTTTTGGCAATAAAAAGAGGATTTTTGTGAATTGGTACTATAGTGTTTTGTGGAGATTCATTGATTTGTGAATGGATCGTAAAGTGAGTCAAGATTTTGTGTCATTTTTTTTTTTTTATTTTTCTTATTATTATTGTGAATTTTTGTTTTTTTTCTTAATTTATTTTTTAATATTTTTATCTTGAGTCTCTCTGTTTTCTTTTTAATTTTTTTCAATTCTTCTTTAATTTTCTGACTTTTGAATTTTTATTATCTTCTTTGTCTAATGATTTTATCTCAGTTTGCCTTGTATTTTCTTTTCATTATTTCTCATTTTTTGTCTATACCTGGCTCTTGAATTTTTACCCTCAAGCGCCGAAAATAATCAAAATTCATCTCACTTTTTTTTATCTTACTTTATATTTGTCTCTTTCTCAATCATTGAATTCTTTATGTCTTTGTCTTCTACTTTGTTATACATTCCTATTTTGAATGATTTTTTTTTAAAATCCTTGTAAAATTCTTAACAAATCAACCTTGGAATTTATTCAAAAATACTTCCAGGAATCTGAGGAAATTGAAACTTCCAGGAATTTATAATTAAAGTCTTTCCTTCAAGCACAAGCAATCTGAAGTTAATCTGAGCCTCAGAAATAGAATTATGAAATTTTTTATAAACTTAAAAATTAAAAATACCAAAAAAAGTTGCAAAATTCACCTTGAAACACATTTGAAAAATTCTGAAAAATACTTTGGAGTTTTTGATCAACTTCAAATTTCCAGGATTTATTAATTAGGATGTTTTCATCAAACAAAGCAAATTTGAAGTCAATTTGAAGCTCAGAAATAAAATTATGAGGTTTTTTTCCAACTTAATACCAGAAAAAGTTGGAAAATTCACGTTGAAACACATTTCAAAAATCCTGAAAAATACTTCGGAGTATCAGATCGACTTGAAATTTTCAGGACTTATTAATTAGGATATTTTCATCAAACAAGGCAAATTTGAAGTCAATCTGAAGCTCAAAAATAAAATTATGAGGTTTTCTCCAACTTAATACCAGGAAAAAATGAAAAATTCACGTTAAAACTCATTTGAAAAATTCTGAAAAATATTTCGGAGTTTCTGATCGAATTGAAATTTTTAGGATTTATTAATTAGGATGTTTTCATCAAACAAGACAAATTTGAAGACAATCTGAAGCTCAGAAATAAAATTATGAGTTTTTTTCCAACTTAATACCAGAAAAAGTTGGAAAATTCACGTTGAAACACATTTGAAAAATCCTGAAAAATACTTCAGAGTATCAGATTGACTTGAAATTTTCAGGACTTATTAATTAGGATATTTTCATCAAACAAGGCAAATCTGAAGTCAATCTGAAGCTTAGAAATAAAATTATGAGGTTTTTTTCAACTTAATACCAGAAAAAGTTATAAAATTCATGTTAAATCAACTTTGAAAAATCCTGAAAAATACTTCAAAGTATCAGATCGACTTGAAATTTTCAGAATCTATCAATTAGGGTGTTTTCATCAAATAAGGCAAATTTAAAGTCAATCTGAAGCTTAGAAACAAAATTATGAGTTTTTTTTCCAGTTTAATACCAGAAAAAGTTGGAAAATTCACGTTAAATCATCTTTGAAAAATCCTGAAAAATACACTTCAGAGTATCAGATCGATTTCAAACTTTCAGGATTTATTAACCAAGCCTGGAAAATACATTTCTTTTTACATTAACACATGAATTCCTTTTTTTTTTTTCAGGTACCCAATTCAATTATAACACAATGAACTCTTCCTCCACCCAGGAGCTGGAATCGAAATGCAATAGCAACGGCATTCTTCCAGACATCCAGAAACCAAAAGTCTACAAAATCAGATGGTTCATTTTGGTACTTTTTGTTTTTTTTTCGGCTTCAAATTCCTTGCAATGGATCCAGTATTCGATTATTAGTCCAGTGATAAAAGAGTATTACGGAGTGACCAATGAGTGGGTCAACTGGACGTCGTTGGTTTACATGATTTTGTATATTCCGTTTATATTTCCTGGAAGTTATTTGTTGGAGAAATTGGTAAAAATTTCAGATTGATAAAAAATAAATAAATTATGATTTTTTTTTTAGGGACTTCGTCTTGCAGTAACAATAGGGATTTTAGGCACATGTCTTGGAGCCTGGGTTAAAGTAGCTTCAGTTGATCCAGATCGGTTTTTGGTCGGTTTTGCCGGTCAATGTCTAGTCGCTTTGTCTCAGGTTTTCGTCTTGTCGGTACCTGCCAGATTGTCGGCCGTTTGGTTCGGGCCCGATCAAGTTTCTTCGGCTTGTAGCATCGGAGTGTTTGGAAATCAGGTATTTGAAGCAAATTATTTCATTTTTTCAACTCATTAGGGATTTTGAAAAAAAAATGGACACTATATGTTGATAGAAAAAGTAATTATCACCTACGAAGGACACATAAAAATAACAAACACCCAATAAAAAATATAAACATTTTTTTGATGTCCCAGATATAAAGTTCAGTCAAAATAAATCATTATTCTATTTAATCTCGGCTAAAATCATTATAAGCAATCATCGGATGAAATTTTAAGTGCCCCGGCTTTATGATAAGCCCTCGTTGTTCTATTTAGATTATAGAAACAATTTTATTATTAAAAATTTCTATAAAAAGATGACAAAATCTAGTGGGTTTTTTAGAGCTCACAAAGGAGGCTTAAATTTGAACTTATTTAGATATTTTGACAGTGACAGGTTTGAAAGAGACTCATGCCATTGTAAAAAAGTTCTTTCTTCTCTTTTTTTTTAGCTTTTTTACTAGTTTTTCTTGGGCTTTTCTTCGAGTTTTTTTTCCTCAACTTATCTCTTCTTGTATTTTTTTTTTCCTCCATATAATTTTTGTAAACTTTTTCGTCCGATTTGTTCTTTACTTTCTTGTCCTTTTTTTTTCTTTTTTTTTCATCATCTATTTATCTTCAGTTTATTTTTTGTTTTTGCTTTTTTTCCCTATTTTTTTTTGTTAGACTTTTGTAGACCTTTTTATGATTTCTTTTTCCCTTTTTTGCCTGAAATGAAGAGGAATGGAATGCTAAATTCAATGGGTAAGAAAGGAACAGAGATAAAAATGTTGGCTATTTATGTTATGTCTGACAAATCAAGAGTTTGGATAGGTATAACACAAAAAGAGATAAACGTATAAAGAATTCAATGATTAAGAAAGAGACAAATATAAAGTAAAATAAAATTAATGACACGAATTTTGATTATTTCCGGCACTTGAGTAGTTTTGTATCTGGCCAATCAAATGCTTGTAATGAAAAGAAATGACATGTGACAGGCAAAATTCAATTTTTATAATAAAAAATTAATATTAAAACACAACTTTTAGCTATTTGTGTCAATGGCAAAACAAGACCTTGGGTATAACAGAGTATAGGATACCAACGTATACAGAATTCAATGATTGAGAAAGAGACAAATATAAAGTAGGATAAATAAAGGGACATACGAGTTTTGATTATTCTCGGGCTTAAGTGGTCTTGTATTTGACCAATCAAATGCTTGGAATTTGGAATAAAGAGAAATGGGATACAAAATTCAATGGGTTAGAAAGGGATAGAAATAAAATGGGAACTGCTTTTCTGCCTATTTTTTTAGCTTCTTTGTCAACTTTTTAGTTTTATTTGTTCATTTTCTGTTTTTTTTTTGACTGTACAGGGTGATCTATTATAATTGCACCCCCTTTCAACTTTTTCATTTGACGTTTTTGACAAAAGTGTCAAATACTAAAGTTTCAGGCAATTGTGAAAAGTTTTTAACTAAGTTAGTTTCCAGCATACAGGGTGCGTCAAAAAAGTGTAGCAGTGCAAAGTTATAATATTTTAAATGCAACACCATGTATATTGTACCTACGCTTATTTGATAGTCCCCTTCAACCTGATTTCAACGATATGTGGTTTGATATGTTTATCCTCAATAGTTATGTTATAGGGAAAAACATAAAAACCCCCAAGGTCTCATGTGGAAGAAAGAAAAATTATATTATTTAAGCTTTAAAGAAAATTGTTTATAAACAATTTATTGTTCAAATGTCATTCAATAATTTACAAGGTGAAATATTATAATAAATCCAGTTGTTTTGACCTATTATTATTATTAAAAAAAAAAATAACATGATACTTAGGAAGAGATTTTTGCGTTTTTCCCTATAACTATTGAAGATAAACCGAGAGATAGTAAATTATATAGACCTTTATATATACCTAGGTAGAGAAGTTGGTCATTATATACCGAGCGCTTTAAGGTATATAATGACTTTCTCTACCGAGGGATATATAGAATTTTTTTTACTACTGCTAGTAGAAAATAAAAAATAGGTTTGAAACCTGTGCTCAAATTATTTTCTCTTGTCGAAAGTGCTACCCTCTATCAACAGCTTACGGTAATTTCCTATAATGTACATGCAGCAACCTGCTTTTTTTAAAATTTACAGTTTGACACTGAAATTAAACCAATAGAAAACCTATTACGTTATGACAATATCCTTGCGTCATGACGTCATTTTCATTATTGATCTAGGTATTTTTTCATTATGTATTTTCAGGGAGAGAAATTCAATTTTTTCCCAGAAAAATTGATAGAATAATGTACCTACTTCTCAGGTTAGTAGTAAAAAACTACTTTACGCACTGGTGCGTGACATTTTATGTCTTCTGAAAGGTGCGTAACGTAAGTACTTTACTCGCGGTAGTGGAAAAAAACAATTATTGCGCCTTCACTTATAGTCGGGAATGGGATGTTGTACCCTTATACAGGGTGGTCCATTTAAATTGAGACATTTCAATATCTCGAAAATGGCGCGTTTTTGAAAAAAAAAAAAATTCAATAATGTCTTAAGTTCAATGGCCCACCCTGTATACCTATTGTATATGGTGTGCTAGAAACCTAAAATTACCAATTTTCCATTGAATATGAAAATTGGCAACACAAGCCTTCCCTACATAAAAAATGTGAAAGCATCGACAATTTAACATTATTTTGCCAACAAAATGTCATTTTGACTTTTATCTTTAAAAAAAAACAGACTTTAAAAATTCCGCTTTCCGCTCCCAATAAACATTTTTCGCAACTTATAGTAACGTCAAGTTATATAATGGGTATATAATAGTAACAAAGGTATATAAGAAGGTTTCCAAGTTTTATAATCTGCAACCTATGGTAACATAGTTTTATAAAGTATTTATAAGTTTACTATAACTTACAGGTAGGTATATAATAAGGTGATGTAACTATTTCCATCACCATTTTATAAAACTATACACGTTACTAAAGTATTTATAAGAAATTTTTATAAAGGTTACCGTAACCTCATTTATATAACTAGAATACCCCTAGTTATATAGAAGTGTTGTCAATCACCTTTATAAAACCTGGAAACTAGTAGTGTTTGCAGTATATGTTATAAAACTTTTGGTACCTAACGATAATTTCTTTTATAAAACCTTTAGTAAAACGAAACTACCTAATTTGACATATGAGAATAATCAGCTGTCTGTTGTTGTTTATTATTGTTATAAGAAATCTGTGCATAATGCTTTAAAAAAAATGAAGTTCAGCACATCATTTCGCCGAAAAATTCCAAAAAACTTTAATAAAATCTCAAATTCAGTGCCCTCTTCAGTATCTTCCACGAGCACACTATACACAAGTTCCTAGACAAGAAAATAAATTACTTGAGGGAACTGATAAACATGATGATTATAGCAACACTATTTTGAGAACAAAATTGTTAATACCGGCTCTGCCGGCATCTGGTTAAAAGTTAAATATATAATGTTAATAATAGTTATGGAATATAACCTTAGGTGATATTATAGTTTCCAGAGTTTATATTGTTACTAAACTGATCCGCCATATTTTTCTACCCAAAATCATAATAATAAAAAAGATGTTTTGTAAAAACACTAGGTTTAGCTAATTTTGATGGAAAATATACAATAATCGTTTAATTCTGACATATGCAAAACGGAAATTACATTAATTTCTTCTTAAATCTCGTTTTAATTAATATTTATATGTGTAGATATATTTTGTGAGAAAATTGATTTGAAATTAATAAGAACTGAATATTTCAAGGGCCCCTGCGTTTTTTCGAAGTACCGGTTCTACTTTTGCAGTAGAAAAAGTTTCCCCACTATATTTTGAGTCCACCAATGCTGTAAAGTTATAACAAAGTACCATCGTTTTCTAATAGGTAAATATTATTAATATTTGGACTCCATATTTGTTTTTTTTTTTAGTAACAGACATCTTGAAATAGAATTGTGGGAATAGAATAGTAGGAGACCATTTAAAGCAATGTATTTGAGAGAGAAAAAATATGTATTTATAATGATGACAGAATTGACAAAAGTTATATAGTGGTTACCACAATATTTCCGTTACCAATGGTTACATAAATTAAAGTTATATACTGTTACTAAACACAGGTTTTCGAACCCTTTATAAACGCTTAATTTAAGCTCTTTAAAGGTTTTATAGGAGTAACAGAAATATTTCGGTAAATGGATATAAAACCTTAAGTTATATAAAGAAGGTGATATAACATTTACGGTAAATATTATAAAAACAAAAATGTTTATTAGGCTTCTACCCTTTGCGAACGAAAATAGAAAATTTCCTCAAAAAGGCAAAAAGGTAATAATTCCGTCAAACTGGCAACACTGTGGCTGACTCGTTATCAAACGCAAGGATATATCAACAAAGCATTTTGATAGGTTGGATATAAGCCCCCGCCCCTTTCCAATCAGATGCGAGTGATATCAGCAGGGCATTTAATTGGTTAGTTGAGCCCCGCCCCTTTCCGGGGTTTATGCATCGTCAAGGTATTTGATTGGTTGTTTCCTTTTCAACCCTTTCCAATGGCCCCGGCCCACCTACAGTGACTTAACCTTTTCAAATAGAAATTCGGTACCGCCACCATATTCTTGCAAATTTTGAATATGAATATAGAAGTTAGCCACGCCCCTGCCGCCATATTTTTGCAAATTTTTTGATGTTTTTTTTTTTGAAATATATATTTATTTTCAACAACAATAGTTTTTTACATTGATAATAACAATTACCTCTAATCAGTGCTTTGAGCTCTGGCCTCGAGGTTAAATAAATTTTGAATAGGTATATAACAATGCTGGATAATATCATAATATCTAATCAATTCCTAAATATAGTTTAACTAATTTAACAAATTTTCTATAATTATTTGTACTTACTTCTTATATTTTCAGGGACATTATTGTACATTTTTGAAGCTTGGAAAATTGGGTCACTCAATCCTATGTTAGTCCTAGCTCCCAAAGGGTAGATATCATTCTGCGTTCTGGTTTGATGATTATGAACATTATTAGCAAACAAGATATTAACATTTGACTTCTGATCCTTATGAATAACTTTATGTATTAATTTTATTTGTTCCGATTCTCAAGTGGAAGAGGAAAAAGGCATTGTAGAGATTATGTTTGGATTTATTAGAAAGATGGTCCCGGCATCTGTAAATTATAGGTATACCAACTCCAATGTTATAACATTGGAGTTATTTTATTTATGATATGCTGAACGTTTTGAGACCAATTTAAGTTGTTGTCTATGATCAGACCTAAGTAGGCTTGATTTCCTTGACTTCCTCTATCCTGGAATTATTTATCTCAACATATATCTGATTTATGTTTTTATTTTTTTGTTTGAAAATCATGTAGGTACCTACTTAGTTTTGCCTTTGTTAATTTTCAGTTTGCTAGAGTAGAGTATAACCAATCTTGATATTTATTTAAATCTTCGTTAACTTCATTCTGCAGTGCCTTCTCCTCAACCCCAGTATAAACCAAAACGGTATCATCAGCAAAGGTGGAGTAGCATGCTGTAAGATTTGCGCATTTGAGGTTTAAGACATACAACGAATAAAGCAAAGGTCCCAAAACAGAGCCTTGCGGAACTCCATATTCATTTATTAATGTATTACTGATAGTATTGTTGAGCTTAACAAATACTGCAACAACCATTTTTTTTATTGTCGTGGGCTCTAGTTATATGATGCATAAGATCAGCTGTAGCACTAAGAGTACTGCTGTTTTTCACAAAACCATACTGGTATGGATCAGTTGAGACATATTTATTTAGATACGAAATCATTCTTTTTTTCGTCACCTTTTCTATTATTTTTGAGAAAACACTAACAACAGCTATTGGTCTATAATTATTCATATCCTCGTGATTTCCTGATTTGAATATAGGACTAATCCTTGACACTTTCAACTCTGATGGAAAAACTCCGTCCCTCAAAACATTGTTAACTAAATGAACCAATATATTTAGAAGGCTATCTTTTAGATTTAGTATATCCATGACGGTTACCTTGTCATGGCCAGCCGCTGAATTTTTTTTAAGTTCTGAAATAATTTCTCCAATTTCGTGCTCATTAGTATTTTCAACATATATAGTATTATTACAGAATATTTCAATAAATGTGGGATTGTGACCTAAATTTAGAGGTGGTAGACGCTTTTTACTCATTGGGCGTCGACCGGTGAGATACCACCATGCCAGAATTGAGTAGCGCTAAGTGGTATCACCACGTTCCGCTACTGCGCTGGCAGTCCGGTTCCAACAATGAGTAACAGATAGCATGATGGCGCCTCCAGGATCAAAATATTCCGGAGGTAAAATACCCGACCACTCGGATCTCCGGGCGTCGGGTGATCCTGGGGGTCCTTCATGCAAAGATATAAAGAGAAGATCAAAAACTCAACTCAGAATTGATTTTAGCAATATAAGAGGAATAAGTACAAATATGAATTCAGTTCACCAACATCTTGAAGAACAAAGACCTGACATCCTTGTTCTCACTGAAACTAAAATCAGTTCTGCAACACCTATTGTGAACTATCTTTATCCCAGCTATGACCTACACCACCGATTTCGACATAATTTTGGGATCTGTGTGTACATTAAAAATGACCTTTCATGTCATCGAGAGGAGAAGCTAGAACCAGCAAACCTTGATATCATATGGCTGAAATTCACCTCAAAGTCATCGACCAAGTTTATCTGCTGCCTCTACCGACCGCCATCTAACACCGAGTACCAAAACTTTTTCGCGATATTATCCGAAAGCTGTGATAGTATACAGTCAAACTATCCACAGGCGGAAATTGTCTTTTTAGGCGATTTCAACGTCCACAATATACCCTGGCTGAAACACCACAACAAAACAGATAACGAAGGCAGAGAAGCAGAAGCTTTTGCCATAAGTTGTGGTCTAACGCAGCTTGTCGATGAACCTACCCGTATCTCAGAAAGGGGCGAATTTGCAGAGCTTTTAGACTTGTTCCTAACCACAAATCCTGACTCGTACACAATTCAAGTAGATGCTCCACTTGGTTCGTCCGATCATAAACTTATAATAACAAAGTGCGAAATGCTCATCCCACCAAGCCAACATGCACTTCCTCGTAAAATGTGGCACTATAAATCGGCAAAATGGAATGACCTAAAACAGTTTTACCTGGATTTTCCATGGCAAGAGGTTTGCTTTAAAACAGCTGATCCCATTATTTGCTGTAATGAAATAACACAAGTAATCTTATCTGGAATGGATGCATATATCCCACATACAACTAAACGTAGAGCTAATGCAAAACCTTGGTTCAACAGCCAGTGTCAAACGGCTGTACAGAAAAAACACAGAGCATATAACCTTTGGAAACGACAACAAACCGCTCAAAACCACACAGAATTTATAGAAGCCAGAAATAGTTGCAAAATTACTATTGACTCCGCTAAAGAAACATACAATCAAAGAATAAAAAATAGGTTGCTGAATTGTCCAAGTAGTTCTAGGTCCTTTTGGTCTCTTGCAAAAGCTGTTGGATCTAACTTCACCAAGTCATCCATACCACCACTTACAGATAAAAATAATCACTTAGCCACAACATCAGAGGAAAAAGCCAATATGCTGGCCCAAATGTTTTCCTCCAACTCCAACCTAACAGTGTCAAACGGAAAAACTCCACCGTTCATTGAAAGGGTTTCCCATAGTATGCCAGAGGTACCCTTTTGTCACAGAGAAATACGAAAATCCCTTAAAAAGCTAAATACAAACAAAGCAATGGGTCCGGATGGCATTCCCGCAATAGTACTCAAAAATTGCGCCAACGAACTCACCCCAACTTTCGCAAAATTATTCAATTTGTCTTACAGGCAAGGAGTATATCCATCATCATGGAAGTCTGCCGCAGTACAACCCATTCCAAAGAAAGGAAAAAAGACAGATCCGTTAAATTATAGACCAATTGCTCTACTTCCGGTGATATCAAAAGTAATGGAAAGAGTTGTGAACAATCACCTAACCAAGTACTTGGAAAAGTACAAAATTATCAACGATAAGCAATACGGATTTCGAAAATATAGGTCAACTGGCGATTTACTTACATACGTCACTCACTTATGGCAAAAAGCGATTGAGTTGCGGGGTGAAACAAGAACAATTGCCTTAGATATATCTAAAGCATTCGACAAAGTTTGGCATGAAAATCTGCTCAACAAGCTCAAAGCAATGGGATTATCGCCGAAACTTTGCACTTGGTTTGAAAGTTACCTTTATGTTGCACTGGATGGCCAGAACTCCAACTCTTACCAAATAAATGCTGGTGTGCCACAGGGAGCAATCCTTTCGCCAACTCTTTTTCTGATTTACATAAATGACCTCATAGATAAAACAGTAAATCCACTTTATTGCTTTGCAGACGATGGCAATGTAGTCTCCTCACTCATACCACCCACAGGTCTTTCCGCACGTGAATTCCATCATCTTAGACTAACTCAAATATCGCAGATAAATAACGACCTGGAGATAATAGAGGACTGGGGTAACAAAAACCTTGTACAGTTCAACGCGCAGAAAACCCAAGCAGCTCTGTTTTCAAAAAAGACCAGCACCGGTGAGCCAAAAATCATGCTATCTGGAAGTGCTGTCACATTACAGAGTCAGTTGAACATCTTGGGGGTTACTGCAGAGACCAACATGTCTTGGCACAGTCACGTGGCAGATATTGCTAAAAGGGCGTCTCAAAAGCTGAGGGTGCTATTTCGTACAAGACATCTGTATACACCAAGCCAATTGCTGACACTCTACAAAGCCCAGATTCGACCAACTATGGAGTACTGCTCACATATATGGAGTGCAGCACCCAAACATACCTTAATGCTTTTGAACACCGTGCAAAAACGAGCTATCAAGCTGATCAATGACCCCGCACTTACTCGTAACTTGGATGGTCTCGAACATCGCAGATCTGTGGGCGATTTATCTCTCTTCTACAGGTACTATCACGGAAAATGCTCTGAAGAGTTGGCACGTATGATTCCACCGAGAGTAGCGCCTACCAGGCGAACCCGTCAAACAGACGGTAACCATGAATTTACTGTCAAACTAGAGGCACCAAGAACCTCATTATATCAGAATTCATATCTCTGGAGAACAGCATCGCTGTGGAATAAACTCCCTGCGACGGTTTTCCCTGCAGGTTACAACCTGAACCGTTTCAAGACCAACATACACCGACATTTCCGCGCACTTGCCGCTTCTCGAGCGTGATAGGACATTTCCTTGCGAGTGCACATATCCGTAAAAAAAAAAAAAAAAGTTGTGTTTTTTGACATTTATTATCACCATTTAAAGAAATAAAAATTATGTGACGCCCATGTCTTTAATTTGTTCGATGTATGCCGACTAGATGTTTTTTTAGTGTTTCAGTTCGGATTAAAAATACTATACCTACCTACGTAAGCGTAAAAGAGGGATAATTTCAATTTCATTAATGTGTTGAATATAACAATTAATTTAACGAGTAGATCCTGACTTAGACCAATCACACTTGAAATTACGGGATTTTGGCGTGCACTCGTTCTCTTTTTTAACTTAAGTGCGTTCGTACTTACAAGTTTCCCAAAAATTCTCGATAATTTTCAGTTAGCTTTTTACTACTTCCTGATGATATGAGAACCCTATAAACTAGACTTCAAAAATAGAACACAAAGTTCTATAAACAAGGAAAATTGACTGTCATGCAGTCTAGGCATCGCACACGAAATGTTTTAATTCATACCTGGGGTTGTCAGCGGACAGCGGGAATGAGAGGGGAGCCACACAACTTCTGCCGCCAGACCACGCTTTGCTGTGTTTAAACGGCTCTATTGAGTTTATTATTGAAAATAGGTCGGTATATAATTGAGTCAAAAGAAAGCCAATTAAATTTGCCAGTTTTTGAGCAAAAAATTAATTGAATATTCCTATATATAAAGGAGTTATCGCAGGTTAAAGCAAACATATATTTTATTCAATCGCCCCGTGTCTACGAAATAACTGATTTTTTGAGCTCTACTTTGATATGTTTCAAATAATATATACACCATATTAAAGAGAATATTTTTGTCTAGAATCTAGAAGAAAAATCATTCTATTACCTTAAGCGGTTTAGAAGTTATACGAGGTTAAAGTTGGACATTTTAGTTTCCGTATATTTTTAGTTTTTTGCTCCTAACTTGGCTCTCGACCAATGAAAAAAGTCGTCCATTTCGATTTCATATGCAGAAAAATATGCTGAATCATCTGATACTAGTCTCAATAAATTATACCTCAATACCGGGTTTTTGAACGCAAACGCTTCTCTGCCGACGGCCTATAGGCAGAAAAGTACAAGATTTAATGCCGCGGCTGGTGTTTCATCAGGAAACCAGCCAAGGCATTAAATCTGCTTTTCTGCCATATAAAACATATAATTTTTTCTCCGAATGTTCAAATTCACACATGGACATCTTTTTTATATTTATTTCATTCATTATTATTATCCAAATAATTAAATTATTTTGACAATTGTCATTGTCACCATCAATTTCAAATACCAAATTGAGTGAAATTATTATCTGGAACGTTGTGACACTGTCACTTTTAATGCCAATGCAGTAAAAATCCACTTTTACTGCCTAGGCAGTAAAAATACAACTTTTGATCCTGTCAAGTGTCATTAAAAGGCCGCTTTTACTGTCATTCGGAGAAAAAAAAATATTTAAAGATATAACAATATAGGTACTATATTTTCAATTTTCACCAAACTAGTAATAAATGAAATGAGCATTTCCGAGTAAATCTGAAATTCCGAGTTTTAACGTCAGAACAATGACTCGGACGGAAGACAGATTGCACTACCGGGCTTTCATAATTATAATATCAGGGGAGGGGAACTCAAATGGTTTGAGTCATACTTGACACTAACAGAAAGAAATTAGTTCATAAGAACATCAAATTATGAGGACTCTGAAACGTTGAAACTTGAGCATGGAGTCAGCGCCGTAGCAAGGCGTTGATGGGCCCTGGTGCCACTTTTGTTAGAGGGCCCCCACCCCCTAGTAATTTTCAAAATATGATTTTGAATTTTTGTAATGTTATTCTTATTTTATTATTATTATTATTTTGAATATTTGTTGCATCTTAGAGCAGATAAAACTTAAGTGAAGCCAAGTTTTTGGCAGGCGTTTGACACCAAAATACAGATACAGACATTGAATTGCCTAATGTCTGCCCAGCGACTCTGTGTCTACGGGGCAACGGTAAGGGGAATGCAGTTGTAAAAAAAATGGCTGATTTCATTCATAAAATACCCAGCTGCGTGCGGAACTTTTTGAAAGTGTTATCCTATTGCAACTCGTACACGAAAATCGACAATGACCAAACTCCCGCCACTGGATATTTCAATATAAATCGATATTCCAAGATGGGAGGATAAAATGACGGAAGCCCTGGCCAATAGTGAGACGTAAGGTGACATTAGCCCATTGACAACCGCATCGTTCCCCCTGGCAACGGCCATCCTGCCAAAAACTCCACCAATCAGGTTCATCTAGGCCGGATACTTGCCAAATTGTAAAAAGCTGATGGTATCTTTAGAAAATGTTTATTTTTTACAATGGACAAAATTGAAGAAATCAGTTATTAAGATAAGAATAGATCTAACAACCAAGTTGAAATATTTAGCGTTATATTTGGTATCTATATTTTGTTATTAAAAATTAAAAAATGGATTTTCAAATGAACTATACTTCATGCCTAGTATTTTCGCTTTTTCATAATTAAACGTGGCAACATCGCACATTCACGTCCGAATGCCTTCCGTAGACTCAGAACCGCTGGGCAAACAATATATACCGCTATTTTTTTAATGCCAAAATACCTGGAAAAAAAACGACTTCATTTTCCAACTCCATGTTACTACCTACTCCTTTTACCTTTACCTGTTCTAAGCATCACACACTGTTTCGGCCACTCAAACCTTTTTGTGTTTATTCCTACGTCATCAATGTTCCGTATCGAAGCTTGGCAGCATTGTGCTGTGACTTGTGAGCCCGGCTTAAAGCACGAAGGAGAGAGAAAAAAATACACAGCTGGACAAGTCAGCTGGAACGGAGAGAAGCAGCACCGCCGTACAAGAAACAAGCAGCTTTTATAAAAAATCATTTTTTCATCTAAAAATCAAATAGTAAATGTCAATAAACCAAGTATTCATCATCACCATCTGCTAGTCCATTATTTCAAGATCAACTAAAAAGAAATACAGTCCAAAACATGGTCTTACGAGCCGAATAAACAAGAAAACGGAAAACCAGCCAGTAATTTTCCACGTTCAAGTATTCAAGTTAATCAAGTTAAAGTGCAAGTGACAATAGCAAGTGGCAATATTCGAGCAACATTACACGGGGTGAGTCGTTTCCAATACACATTTCCTATTCCTAGAGTCCTTAAACAGGGCACAAGTTCAAGATATTCGCGTAATAACCAACAAATTATCTTAATTACTAATTTAATTCATAAATAGATCAATAATGACGGAGTTAGACAAACTAATCAGAAAGAGAGGTTCACTCAAGACTTCTCTTACATTGTTCACTAAATTTACCGTACAAAAGCAAGATAGCATAAGGCAGGGGCAGTTTTTGAATGAGACAGAAATTATACAAATTCAGGAAAGGGTTACGCGAATAGAAATTGTTTTTCAAGAATTTATTTCAACTCAAGACGAAATCGAGGCAAATGTCGCATTCGCCCATTTGGATGAGGAATATAACGAGCGTGCATCATTTGAAGATGCATATTTTTCAATCATATCCATTGCAAAAAATATTCTAAATTCATTCTCATCCAAAAACGATGACGCTGGGTCAGTACATTCATGTCATTCAGTTGCAAGGTCTATCGTTGCAGGGTCTATTGGTGCAGGGTCCAATGGTGCGGCGTCCGTTGGCGCAAATTTAGATTTGGGTGGGGTTAAATTGCCAGTTATTCCTCTTCCCAAGTTTCATGGCTCATTTCACGAGTGGCTAGAATACAAAGAAACCTTTCGGTCCTTGGTTCACGAGAACGAGTCTTTATCCGCAATTCAAAAGTATCATTATTTGCGGGCATCTTTGGAGGGCAGTGCAGCGCAAATTTTAAAATCCATTGAATTTACTCCAAATGGATATATCGTTGCATGGGAAACCCTAAATAATCGTTTTAATAATTCAAAATTATTAATTCATAAAGTTCGTAAAATGATCGATGACGTGTCAAAGCATCTCAGATCACTAGAGCAATTAAATCAAGTAATTAAAAACTGGGATCCTTTGTTAATATTCATGATAACATCTAAACTTGATCAAAATACGGCAAGTGAATGGGAAAAATATTCGATAACATTAAACACTTCTTCATTAGATGATTTAAAAACGTTTTTAACAAATCGGGCTAATTTTTTGGAAACTCTAGAGTACAAAACTACTATGAAATTAGCGCAAGACGATCGGCAGGACAAGCGAGATTTCAAGCAACGGTTCTCCTCTAGGTCCCTAGTTTCTTCAACACTTTCGTGTTATAATTGCAAGAAAGATCATTCAATTTATGTGTGTGAAGATTTTCTCAACTTACCAGTTAAAAAACGTATCGAGTTCATAAACAAAGCAAAACTATGCATAAATTGCTTGCGTCATCATCCACCCAAGAGATGCAAAATGGGTACCTGTAGAAAATGTAATTCGTGGCACAATACTCTATTACACCAGGATAATTTCAATTCTCCATCGAATGTTACAACTGCTGACAGCAACAACGACGAAGGGTGTCAGGCAGAGGCTGTTTTAAGTAGCAGCATATGCAAATCAGGTAAGCGGGTTATGCTTTTATCAACAGCTCGAGTCAAGGTTCTAGACAAATTTGGCATGCCTCACATTGCGCGAGCTTTACTAGATTCCGGTTTTATGTCTTCTTTTGTCACAACAAACCTATGTGACAAATTGGGTTTAGATAAAGTTAATGCCAATTTAAACGTCTTCGGCATATCAAACTCGGTTTCCAAAGTACATGGTAAATGTCAAGTTATTCTAAGTTCTTTATATACTGATTTTAATACAAAACTTACTTGTTTTATTCTTCCTGAAATCACAAATGTTACACCAGGTTTTGAGATTGACTTAAATTTATTCCAAATTCCATCAAACCTATACCTTGCCGACGATGAGTTCAACAAACCAGGTGCGATCGACGTTTTGATTGGTTGCGATCTCTTCTGGAGTCTATTAAAATTAGGTAGGTTATCAGGTGGTAAGTACAATCCTACGCTTCAAGAAACTGAACTTGGATGGGTAGTAGCTGGTCCAGTAGGAGGAATTGGAGCAAAAGAACAAAGGAGACAAGTTTCTTGCAACCTAAGCATCAACCAAGATTTGCATGATATGATGGCACGATTTTGGGAAGTTGAAGAGTTGACTCAAGCTAGACCGTTATCCAGCGAAGAAACCGAATGCGAACGAATCTTTTCAGAGACAACATGTAGGAACCATGAAGGTCGGTTTGTAGTGAATCTGCCATTAAAACAGTCAGCTGATTGCTTAGGCGAATCCCGCTCTCGAGCAGAGAAAATGTTTTACAACCTCGAGAAAAAACTTCTAAAGCAAGAGTCTTTGAAGGAACAATACATCAAGTTCATGCAGGAGTATCAATCCCTCCATCACATGACCGTTGCTGATTTGAATTCCAACCCTTCTGACGTGGAATATTTCATGCCTCATCATGGAGTTTTACGAAGCGATAGTTTGACTACTAAACTTCGGGTTGTGTTCAATGCCAGTTCTCCATCAAGCAACGGAATATCTCTTAACAATATTCAATATGTCGGACCAGTTTTGCAGGACGACCTCCTATCAATACTGCTAAGGTTTCGCGAAAATCGCTATGTGGTTTCTGCCGACTGCAAAATGATGTACCGACAAGTATTGGTGAATCCCATGCAAAGAAATCTCCAGAAGATTTTATGGCGAGAAAGCCCCACGGATCCACTTAAAGCATATACACTAAATACCGTTACATACGGACAGGCAAGCGCAAGTTATTTAGCCATTCGTTGTCTATTCCAGTTAGCCAATGAGTGTGCTGACTACAATCCAGAAGTTGCTGATATCATCAAGCGCTCCTTTTACGTCGATGATCTGCTTTTTAGTACTGACTCCATAGAACATGCACGTCATTTATGTCAAGAGATTGCACGTGTTCTAAAAGGCGGTTGTTTCGAGTTGCGCAAGTGGTATTCCAATGAACCAAAGGTGCTCGACGGCATTGAAACCAACGACGAAGTATGCGGCATCTTAACTTTCAGTCCTGATGAAACAGCTAAAACCCTAGGTTTAACTTGGTCCTGCTATAACGACAAGTTAGCCTTTCGCATTGATATAAGCACTTATCAGATGGATACAAAAAGAAATGTTTTGTCTCTCACCGCTCGCATATTTGACCCATTGGGAATGTTGAGTCCATGTACTATCCTAGCGAAGATCCTCATGCAAAGATTGTGGTCTGAAAAGGTGTCTTGGGATGAGAGTCTACCGGAACATCTAGCCTGTGAATGGCACAAGTTCAAGGTTGATCTACTTTGTTTAAACCAATTAACCATCGAACGACATGTAGTGGGCGAGGGGGCGCAGATAGTCGATTTGCAGGGTTTTGCAGACGCCTCCGAGCGAGCATACGGTGCATGTTTATATGTTCGAAGTGTAGATCAAAATAATCAAGTACATGTAAGGCTTTTATGTTCGAAATCCAAAGTTGCACCCATTAAAACTCTAAGCATACCCAAGTTAGAATTATGCGCCGCGTTATTACTTGCTCGTCTTGTAAACAAGATTAAGATGTCTTTAAATATACAATCTCAAAAATGTGTCTATTGGTCGGATTCGTCAATCGTTTTAGCATGGATAAGAACGACTCCAAACGTATTAAAGACGTTTGTAGCAACCAGAATAGCAATAATTCAAAATCTAACCGACAGTCAAGATTGGAGACACGTACCTAGTCAAGAAAATCCAGCCGACCACTTATCTCGAGGATTATATCCAAATCAAATTCTAGAGTCGGATATGTGGTGGCATGGACCCAGATTTTTGAAGACACCCTCTAGTGAATGGCCGTTATTACCATCTAAATTCGACACCGTTCCAGAGTTGAAACCCTTGTCGATCACCGCAATGCCAGTTTTCGAATTAAACACATTTCCTTTCGAAAGGTTTTCAAAATGTCTGCGTTTGATTCGAGCTGTTGCTTTTATTTTGCGATTCAAGAACAATTGTTTGAAATCGGCTTCTGATCGAGTTAAAGACCCTCTTAAAATTCAAGAATTTAATCTTGCGAAGAAGCATCTAATTAAGGTCGCTCAAAGACAATCTTTTCCTGATGAATTCTCTCATTTAATTGAAAAACGTCCCATTGCTAACAATAGCAAAATTCTCAATTTAACACCATTTTTAGATTCAGATGAGATTATTCGGGTTGGGGGCAGATTGGAATTTTCTGATTTTTCACCAGATAAAAAACATCCAATATTATTGCATTCAAGTCATCATTTTACGAAATTGCTCTTTGCCCATGAACATGTCAAGTTAATGCACATCGGACCTCAAGCTTTATTATCCTCAATAAGAGACGAATTTTGGCCAGTTGCTGGTCGCAATTTAGCTAGAACGACGGTCAAAAGATGTTTTCGATGTTTCAGATTTAAACCCGATTATGTACAGCCGATCCTGGCCAATTTACCGCGCGATCGCACTGTTCCTTCTCCGCCTTTTCACGTCACAGGACTTGATTATGCGGGACCGTTTCTAGTGAGGCAGGGACTGGGTAAATCACGTTCACGCAAATTAGAAAAGTGTTATATTGGAGTATTCGTGTGCTTTTCCACAAAGGCTTTGCACTTGGAACTAGTGTCAAGTTTAACTACAAACTCTTTTTTATTAGCTTTAAGGCGTTTCGTTTCCAGAAGAGAGAAACCTTCCAAAATTGTTAGTGACAACGGCACAACCTTTGTTGGAGCACACCGCGAACTTAAAACATTTCTAGAATCCAATCAAGATACATTAAAATGTAATGCTACTAATGAAGGGATAGACTGGCAATTTATTTGTCCATATTCTCCGCATATGGGGGGTTTGTGGGAGAGCGGCGTCAACAGCGTAAAACATCATTTAAAACGTGTCCTTGCAAATGCTCATCTTACCTTTGAAGAGCTTATTACGACATTAGCGCAAATTGAAGCTATCTTGAACTCGCGCCCTCTTTCTCCACTTTCCTCTGAACCCAATGACCTAGTTCCTTTGACCCCGGCTCACTTCCTTATCGGAAGACCACTAACTGCCGCCCCAGATGAAAACTTGGAAGATATCAAGCTCAATCGATTGAAAAGGTTCCAGCTAGTTCAAAGACTTTGTCAACATTTTTGGCGACGTTGGCAGCAAGACTACATATCCGAATTGCAACACAAACAGAAGTGGAAGGTTAGCCGAGGCCAGTTGTCTGAGGGTACATTAGTTCTCATTCGGGATGACCAAGCACTCCCTACTGATTGGAAACTTGGACGCATCAATCAATTGCACCCAGATTCTGATGGCGTAGCTCGCATCGCTTCCATTTTAACAAGCACTGGGCCCATCAAAAGAAACTTCCAGAAGATTTGTCCCCTTCCATTGGAAATTTGAAAGTACAGTCCTTTCAAGGCCGGGGGCATGTTTCGGCCACTCAAACCTTTTTGTGTTTATTCCTACGTCATCAATGTTCCGTATCGAAGCTTGGCAGCATTGTGCTGTGACTTGTGAGCCCGGCTTAAAGCACAAAGGAGAGAGAAAAAAATACACAGCTGGACAAGTCAGCTGGAACGCAGAGAAGCAGCACCGCCGTACAAGAAACAAGCAGCTTTTATAAAAAATCATTTTTTCATCTAAAAATCAAATAGTAAATGTCAATAAACCAAGTATTCATCATCACCATCTGCTAGTCCATTATTTCAAGATCAACTAAAAAGAAATACAGTCCAAAACACACACATTTGTTGAGGGCACAGTATAGAAAAAGTGTTGGGTTTTTGGCAACTTTGTGATTGATTCCTCCAATTGGGCTTTCTTCCTTCTTTTTGCTGCACCAGATTGGTGCTTCTTATTTAAACTACTCATCGGAAAGAAACTTTATCACCAGTTCACAACGGCAGAATAAAAATATTAAACAAAAGTGTTCGCGAGTCTTTGAATTTACCAAGTTTATACCAAATAAACTTTTAGCTACGTCATCACGGTAAGCAGCACAACGTTGCCGTCAACGGGCAGCTAACCTCTAAGGGTAAGCGCGCACTAGCAATTTATTGTCGCGCGACTGTTTAGTCACTAAAATGGAACATTAATATTTTAACGATGATACACGCATTCTGCGACAAAATAATCGCTGCGGATAAAAAATAGAACCAGTCCTATTTCACGGTAACGTGACTGCAACAAAATTACAACAAATCGCTAATGCGCGCTTACCCTAAAGGTAGGCGCCCACTGATCCGCGCCGAACGAGCCGCACGCGTCGCACGAATCGTATGAACCGTTTGGGCGTTTGCATTTTAGATTTTGAGATTTTTAAAACGATGCAATCAAATTAAAATAATTCAGTTCAAGTCAGTCATTATCCTGCTTTTAGTGGGCCCCCCAAAGTGTGGGCCCTGGCGCCATGGCACCACTTGGCGTCATGGTTGCTACGGCGCTGCATGGAGTACCATAAGGGTCATCAGCTCTCGCGGTCCTGTCCTTTTTTTGCTATACGTAAACGACCTGGCCAAATTATCCGTATTAGGAATATTTGCAATCTTTGCATATGATACTACAATACTCTGGAAACCTAAGAATTAAAATGCGTTAGCACATATTATGATAGAGCAAGATTTGGAGAAGGTTAAAGAGTGATGTGATGCAAACTTAAGTATTCAACATAGAAAAAAACAAATATTTTTCCATTTAAATGTTGTCTTGATGGAATTGCACTCAAACATTCTATGAAAGCAAAGGATGTCAAATTTCTTATAGCTGATATTTTGACTATGAATTTTATATCTCGGACTTTGGGACATCAAAAAATGTTTATATTTTTTATGTGTATAAAATCTTCATCATTTGACTGTTATAGTCCCCAGTACATCGACCCTAAAATTTTGTAATTCATGTACACGCCAAACTTCCTGAGCGGCTTCATAACACCAAGTCGGACAATATTTTTCATATCTCCACCCTAGGCGATGGGACATTGCCGCGCTAGCTCTTCGTGAAGTTATCGTTCTGACGTTCCTAAGGAAGTTGATACATGTACGTGTAGTTTCAATGCCAATCGACTGTTTTTTATATTACATTAACGATATCACATTTGTCGGACAAAAACCATGTGGCTTTGGGGAAGGTCCGACGCCCTCAACATGTTGCTGTGGCGTCCCTGAGAAAGTTGATACATGTACGTGTGATTATGATGCCAATCGACTGTTTTCTATGTTACATTATTGATATCACATAGGTCGGACAAAAATCACGTGGCTTTGGGGGGGTCCGACGCCCCCAACATGTCGCTGTGGCGTCCCTAAGGAAGTTGATACATGTATGTCCGAAAAAAATAATTATGAATAACAATATAATTTAAAAACATGTGTAGTAAATGTCGGACAAATAAAATGAGTATTAAAGTCAGTCGGACAACAAAAGTCCTTTCGATCAATTTCTGTCGAAATTCAGGATCTTCACTCCTGAGATTGCACAAAAAACACGACTGAATATCCATTCTTCCTCACACGCGTGGTTTTGAATGACCGTTCACTAAATAATTTCCGTAAATACTTGGAGAACTATCAAAAAAACAGATTAGGAAATATGACACAGGGCCCCACAGGTATTTGACAAAAGGTAAATAATGTCGCGGCTTTGGGTTGCCTGCTGACAAAAATCTTGGGTTCGTGGTTCGTTTCGTTTATTCCAAAAATCAAAGTCCAATTAACACAGCAATAATTTATTCCACTTAACAAAACACTCTGACACTAATTACTTAATTAACAAACTCAACAATCAAACTCTTTACAATCACTATTTAAATCGTATCACAGTCGAACTGAAACTTAACTTACAAACCAATGCCGGCCTTCTTATATATCCCTAAATCTATTCCTGTGAAATCTAGAATACACACGATAATCTAATTTTCCAGATTAATGTGCCTATTCTGTAAAACGCCTTACATCACTGTAAATTTTAAAGCGCATGAGTTTATATCGCGATGTATAATTGAAACTTACATTGAACGCCAAAACTCGTATTCCGTAACACATAGTGTAAAGTACATAGTTACAGCGCCCTATTTATAGCGCTCCTAACATAGTATTAAACGTAACCTAATATTTTTATAATTTGACAATTTTTGAAGTTGGAAATATTTTGTAATAAAGGTGTCATATCTTCACCGTCCTCCTGGGTATAAATCAAATACACAATCAAATGCGGAAATGAACCTTTTGACCCATTGAGGTAGGATTCACCCGATCACAGGCTGTTTGTTTTGCACCTTTCTTCAATAAACCTGATTAAGACACAAATTACATCAGCTTGGTGATCGAGGTAATTCATTGTAATCGGATCAACGTTTATGTAAAGGCCTTGACTGTGTCAAGACTGTGGAAGAGTGTGCGACTCCAGAATTGGTTTATATAGCCATCAGAAAACGCCCAATCGACGAAGATCAGAATAGAAAATAAACATACCCTGCAGTATCGAGTGATTGCCTATTGTGATGATGAAAGGCCTAATCTGTATTAATACCATAATAAACTAATATATCACTCAAAACGTTTCTTTATGCAAAAAACAAACTTTTTTGTTTCATACCGTCAAAAAAGTAGCAGTATGTCTCCATTTCCGACGACGTAAATTTACAGTAGGTGTAAGAATATTTTACAGCGACATGTAAGTTACAGAATTCCTTTTTAGTTACATCCTTACAGTTCTCAAAGTTGCATCCCTTACATTACGTTACATCTCATACAGAATCGCACCTAAAGTAGAATAATTCGCTAGATTCTAGTATTTCCTCCATCGATTCTTGACAGTCTGGCGGGGGATATCGTGACACTGCCCTCCTCTTAAGGTTGATCGTCCCGATCAACTTCACGCCCATGATATTTCGCCAACCTGTCCAGATGTACAACTTTCATCTTACTCCTGGTGTTGCGCTGGACTCGATAAACCAAATCATTGATCCTCTTGATTACTCTATAGGGTCCTTCCCATGCTGAAGACAATTTCGGTGATACTCCTTTCTTCCTTACTGGGTTATACAACCACACTAAATCACCTTCTTGAAATCCGACCGAATTGGCTTTCAAGTCGTATCTGGTCTTCATTCGGTCACTGGCTAGTTGAATATGCTCCCGAGCAAAATCATGGATACCCAGAAGTCGTGCCCTTACTTCGTCGGCATAATCTCGGATTTCTCTTCGTTCTTCTTCGGGTATCCCAAACATCAAATCGCAAGGTAACCTGAGTTCTCTTCCAAAGACGATTCTGGCTGGACTTTCACCTGTTGACTCGTGAACAGCTGCTCTATAAGCCATTAAAAACAGAGGCAAGTGTTTGTCCCAATCACGCTGGTTCCTTGCGACCACTTTTGTTAGATGCTCCTCTATGGTCTTATTAAATCGTTCTACCATGCCATCAGACTGTGGATGTAAAGATGTTGTCCTGGTCTTACGGATTCCCATGATCTCACAAATTTTCTTAAAGATGGCAGATTCGAAGTTTCGTCCTTGGTCTGAATGTAACTCTAGTGGCACACCATGACGACTAAAAACTTCGTCCACTAGCACCTGGGCAACAGTGATGGCTTCTTGATTGGGAATAGCAAAAACTTCTGGCCATTTACTGAAGTAATCCATGATAACTAAGATGTATTTGTTACCACGCTCTGACTCTGGGAACGGTCCTGCTACATCTATCGCTATTCTCTCAAATGGAAGACCGACGTTGTACTGTTTCATGGGCCCCCGAGATCTTAATTTAGGGCTTTTACTGGTAGCACAGATGTCGGATTTTCGGCACCAGCTTTTAATGTTCCCGAATTTTGTCCAAAGTCTTGTTAACTCCGAAATGTGCCCCTGAGGTTCCGTCGTGTATTTCTTTTAATACATCTTCCACTCGATCTTTTGGGATAACCAGTTGGCTCTTACTGGATTTCCCATCGGCACTTTCCCAAACTCTTTTGAGCAAACCATTTTCTACGGCCAGAGAGTTCCACTGGGCCCACAACGCCTTGTAAATCAAGCTTTTGTTTGACACTTCCCCCCATTCTGGCCTACATTCATCATTTTCTTTAAGATGTAGAATTTGCCCGATGTCCTGGTCTGCCTCCTGATCTTCTCTCATTTGCTTGGTAGTCCATTTGTCATCGACGATCAGGCCCGTTCTTCTTACAGCTGGACTAGTGTTTTTCTCATGTATATCAATTCTTTGACAATGTTTGCAATCTTCTTTACATGGCCGTCTAGACAGAGCGTCAGCATTTCTATGCAGGTTTCCAGGGCGATGTTTAATTTGGAAATCGTATTGTTGCAATTTCTCAATCCATCTAGCAAGCTGTCCTTCGGGAGTTTTCATTTCTAAAAGCCATTTTAGAGCTGCGTGATCTGTTCGAATTAGAAACTTGCGTCCGTAGAGATACTTATGAGAGTGGTCGACTGCTTTTACTATGGCAAGCAACTCTCTTCTGGTGACACAATAATTCCGTTCCGGCTTTGATAATGTTCTGCTGTAGTACTCCACGACATGTTCCTGTGAATTTTGGATTTGTGAAAGGACAGCTCCAACACTGGTGTTACTTGCATCTGTGTCCAAAATCAACATGCCTTTGTGATCAGGATAGGACAACATTGGGCTTGTACATAATGCTGCTTTCAATTTTCTAAATGCGGAATCGCATTCTTGGGTCCAATTGAATGTTGATTTTTCTTCTGTTAATCGATGAAGTGGAGCAGCTATATTGGCGAATCCTTCCACAAATCTTCGATAATAAGAACATAATCCTAGAAAACTCCTTAGTTCATGTTTGTCGCGTGGTTTTGGCCAGTCCCTGACAGCATCTATTTTTCCTTCCATAACTTGTATGCCCTCTTCAGATACCACGTGACCTAAGAATTCCACTTTCTTTTGAAATAGGAAACACTTATTTGGATTGAGTTTCAAGTTGGCATTCCGGAAGCGGTCAAAAACTTCTTTTAGGCTATTGAGATGTTCTTGGAACGAATTTCCCATAATCATGACATCATCCAAATATACCAGGCAACTTCTCCATGTAAGGCCTCGCAAAACAAAATGCATCAGTTGCTCAAACGTAGCTGGAGCATTACACAATCCGAAAGGCATTACATTAAACTGGTTAGCCCGCTTCCGGTACTGAAGGCAGTTTTCTCTTTGTCATCGTCATGTATTGCCACTTGCCAGTATCCACTTTTGAGATCCAAGGTGGAAAACCATTTGGAGCCCGATAGAGTTGTTAGTGTATCGTCTATTCTTGGGAGAGGGAAGCTGTCCTTCTTGGTGACGTCATTAAGCTTTCGGTAGTCCACACAAAATCTAAGACTCCCATCTTTCTTTGTAACCAATACTACTGGCGCAGACCATGGACTATTTGACTCTTCAATGATTCCCTCTTGAAGCATTTTATCAATTTGGTTTTCCACTTCCTGTTGCTTAGCCACTGGCATACGTCGTGGTGGTTGTCTAATTGGGTGTGCCAATCCAGTATCAATTTTGTGTTGAATTAAGCTGGTTCGTCCGGTTTGATTGTCCATCACAAATACGTCTGCTTCTTTCAAAATGAAGTCTGTGGCTTCTTGAAGTCTATCTGGATCGAGATGTTTCCATGATTTCGCCAAAGTCTGCATCAAGGTGTCTGTATCCAATTTGGATTTCACAAAACGTCGCTTATCTGGTACAGTTCGATATTTGCTTCACTGGTTCGAGAGCTCCAATAATGTCTCCTTCTTTTATTCTTACTGTTTCGGAAGAAACATTGGCAATTCTTATCATAATGTCTCCATTTGTTCTTACTAGAGTCTTTCCAACAAGAAATCTTTCTGGTTTATCTCCAATGAAATTACGTGTTAGCCCAATGCAGCACCCAGGATTTGTTTCTAATCTTCCGCAAATGATCTTCTCAGTACTTCCAGGAATCCTCACTGGGGTTGTGGCCAAGATCTTAACAGCATCGGATTCTACTTGTGTCGTTAGGACAATTTCTTCATTACCAACTTTAAGGATGTTCATGGAAGGATCAAAGGAGAAACCATGTTGGCCGATCAAATCCATTCCCAAAACAAAGTCATCTTCTATATCGGCGACTAGTGTTCTGTGCCTGAAGGTGGTAGATCCAAAAGTGAGCTCAACCATCGCTTCTCCTTGAACTGGTGCAGATTCGCCGGTGACTGTTGGTAGTGACAGATTTCTAGTGAGCGGTTGGATTGCTCGAGACTTGACTAATGTTCTTCTAATTATGGAAACTTCAGCACCCGTATCAAAAGTGATGGTTTTCAATTCTCCATTGATTTGTCCTTCGAATTTTAATCCTCTATAATGACTGCCCAATGATTTTATGTAAACAACTCTGGGGGCTTCGTCATTACTAGCCAGCATCCTCCTTTCCGTACTAGTTAGTTCCTGTTTGTCCTTAGGGCTGGCGTCTCTAGACCTTGAAAAGCGTTGAGAATGATCCTCAGATGGAAAGGACATCCTTAGTCTACAATCCCATTGCATGTGTCCAAGTTTTTGGCACCGGTAGCATTTTACTCGGTTTCTCGGGGTTGGTGTTTGTCTGGAATCGTTCCCCATTTTTCTATCTTCTAGTAACAGTTTCTTTATTCTCTCCATGAAATTACTCATTTTGGCTTCGAAGCTACCATCCTCTTTTGACAATTGTTTTTCCTTTGGGTCCTCAATGGACACTGCTCGTATTCCGGGTCGTGAGGTACCAAAGATTGCTTCCAGTTCTATTGCTCGGACAAGGGCTTCGTTACTTTGTCTGAACTTGGACATTCTTAGGTTTTCTTGGATCTTTGAATCTCTGAGACCATCAATGAACGCAGATACTGCCATCCATTCCTGCATGTCTTCCCCAGCTGCAGGAAACGCCAAACTCACTAGCCTTTTAACTTCCGATTCGAATTCTTGTAGACTCTCGCCGGGTTTTTGAACTCTTGATTTGACTTCAGTTCTGAATACTTCTTGTCTGTAATGGTCTCCGAAGCGCAGTTCTAAAGTTTGACTAAGATGCTGGTAATTCTGTTGGTAGACTGAAGGAATGGACTGAAGAAGGTCTAAGGCAGGTCTTCGTACCGCCACTATTAGTGCTGTAGCTTTTTCTTGGTCGTTCCATCCGTTGGTATTTGCAGCAGCTTCAAATTGTCGAGTATACATGGTCCAGGACGTAGAACCGTCGAAAGTTGGTGGTTTTATCTTCATACTGGAGAATGCTCCAACACTAGCTAGATTGATGGACTGTATTTCTAATCTACGCATCTTCGAGTGCTTGAACTTGGTCCTCAACTTCTTGTCTTAATTGCTGAACATCGGCTTTGACCTCAGCTTTTACTCCCTGAACGTCGTTTTTAACTTCTTGAACATCGATTTTGACTTCAGTTTTTAGTTCCTGGACGTCGTGTTTAACTTCTTGCACATCGTCTTTAACTTTTTCAATCTTCTGGTTTAGGTTAGCGACAGTTCCTTGTATGGTTTGGAATATCTTCTGCAGTTTTCCAAGGTCTTCTTGCCGTTCTTGTTGTCGCCTAGCTTCTTCTTGTTGTCGTCTAGCTTCTTGTTCTTGTTTTTCTTTTTGTCGTCTGGCTTCTTCGTCTTGTTTTTCTTGTAGTCGTCTGGTTTCTTCGTCCTGTTTTTCTTGTTGTCTTCTAGCTTCTTCGTCTTGTTTTTCTTGTAGTCGTTTAGCTTCTTCGTCTTGTTTTTCTTGTTGTCGTCTGGTCTCTTGAAGTTCCAACATTTTGCGCAGAAGTTCTTCAACTTTTTGTTCGTCCATTTTTGTTTGTTGTCTTGTGATAGGCATATACAGAACGCTCTAGAATTCCCCTCGAACTTTCTTCAAATATCTTTTCTGGTCTTTGCTCGAAGTTCCAAAAACGCCGGTGAAGTTACAAATTGGATAACTTGCTTTATTCTAGAATAGAATGTTCTGGAATTTTCTTCAAACTTCTTTTCTAGATGTCGATTGATACAACAAACACGTCGGTGAAGTCACAATTTCGATATCTCCCTTGGTTTCCAAATAGAATGTTCTAGAATTTTCCCGAAACTCCTCGAAAAACCTCTTCTGAATGACGATTGATGTTCCGAATACGTCGGCGAAGTCACAAATTCGATATCTCCCTTAGTTTCCAAATAGAATTTTCTAGAACTCACTCGAAGATTCACTATCAAAGTCTAAATCGGGTATAAAGTCACTTCCGGGGTAATTCACACGATCGGTTGAGTCTCTTTTTGTGATTGTCACTATTTGCACTGCACTAACTGTCCCAGTGTTCACTTAGTGTTCAGTTTTTATACTACACTAGTGTCCCTGCACTTCCGTAATTGGATTTCACTCTGCAGTCCTTTATATCCCACTCCTGACACCAAATGTCGCGGCTTTGGGGTGCCTGCTGACAAAAATCTTGGGTTCGTGGTTCGTTTCGTTTATTCCAAAAATTAAATTTATTCCACTTAACAAAACACTCTGACACTAATTACTTTATTAACAAACTCAACAATTAAACTCTTTTCAATCACTATTTAAATCGTATCACACTCGAACTGAAACTTAACTTACAAACCAATGCCGGCCTTCTTATATATCCCTAAATCTTCCAAAATTTTGGAAAGGGTTTTGTATAAGCAAATATACGAATATTTGAGCATTAATAATTTGTTACCAGCAAAACAATCAGGTTTTCGTGCTGGATATGATTGCAACACGGCTTTGGCAGAAATTACGGACAATATCTATCAATCTCTAGATGATAATAAAGCTTTCATTTTAGTCCTGCTTGATTACACCAAAGCGTTCGATATGTTAAACCACGATATTCTTTTGGCGATTCTAGAATCAATGAGATTTGATGAGGGATCTCTTAATTTTATGAAATCATTTTTACAGGGTAGGTCGCAGTATGTTGAGCTGGATGGTAAAATGTCTGATTTCCTGAGCGTTACGCAAGGCGTACCGCAGGGAAGCATCCTGGGTCCGCTGTTGTATTTAATTTATACTGCTAATTTCTTTAAATGTCTGCAGAATTGCGGTTATCACCTTTATGCTGATGATACCCAGCTGTACATCAGCTTCGATCCTAGGGATGTAGAACAAGCCAACACTTTACTTAATAATGATTTAAGCCGCCTTCTGAAAGAATCTAAAGATCATCTTTTGCAAATTAATCCAAAAAAATCGGTAGCTCTTTTATTCTGTAGTGACATTGCAAGAACTAATATTCAGCAAAATCTAACCATTCAGATTGGAAATGATAAAATAGAACTAAAGAACAATGCAAAAAATCTTGGCCTTATAATTGATAACAAATTGACATTCACAGAACATATTAATCAAAAGTTACGATTGGGCTACTCTACTTTAAAAATGCTCTATTCACATAGGCATTTTCTCAATGAAAATATTAAAAAAATGATGTGTGATTCATTGTGTCTATCACATTTAAATTTTTGTTCAAATGTATACGGTCCTGCAATGGATAATTTTAATTCAAACCGAATTCAAAAACTTCAAAACTGTTGCTTGCGGTTTATTTATGGTATTCGGCGAAGGCAAGGAATTTCACATAAGCTGAAGGATGCTGGGTGGTTGAATATGTACTCTCGTAGATGTCTCCATGAAGGCGTTTTTTTCTATAAAATTTTAAAATTTAAAAAACCCTCTTATCTGATAGAAAAAATATCTTTACGATCAAATGTTCATAGTCGCAGCCTACGCACACGTAATTTATTAACAATCCCAAAACATCATAAACAATTATATAAAAAATCGTTTTCTTACAGAATTGCATTTGTTGTAAATAAATACAAAATTTTCGATTTTTCAAACTCTTGCTCAACTTTCCGCAAAAAACTCAAGATTAATTTTCTTAAAAAATAACTTGCGCGTTTTTTTTTTTTTTCCTTTTCTGTCCTTTTTCCATTCCTTGTCCCTAATCCTTTGCTTAATATATAGTTATTATTATTTTGTAAATCTTTAAAAGAAAATAGTATACATAATATGTACCTATCTTTGGGCGTCAACAGCACCTAAATTGTCAATTTGGGAGGCTGAAATAATAGCCCTTTATTCCATGTAGTTATAACAGGAACCTACTTATTTCTCAGTATTATAAAATTAATTACTTGGATTAATAAACGTTTTTATTATTATTATATTATTATTATCTATTCTTGTGAAATCTAGAATACACCCGATAATCTAATTTTCCAGATTAAAGTAGAATAATTCGCTAGATTCTAGTATTTCCGCCATCGATTCTTGACAGTCTGGCGGACGATATCGTGACAATAATAAACTGGCTAATAGGCTCGTTGCGTTAAGGCAAACTAATTTTTAATTTCTTCATTGATTGTCTCAAATTTCTTGTGCGACAAATGTGATATCGTTAATGTAATGTAAAAAACAGTCGATTGGCATTAAAACTACACGTACATGTATCAACTTCCTTAGGGACGTCAGAACGACAACTTCACGAAGAGCTAGCGCGGCAATGTCCCATCGCCTAGGGTGGAGATATGAAAAATATTGTCAAATTTGGTGCTATGAAGCCGCTCAGGAAGTTGGGCGTGTACATGAGTTACAAAATTTTAAGGTCGATGTACTGGGGACTATTAATTTCATTTCGAAATTCATATTGATAATTTGGCAATAGTCGTGCTTTTATATTTTCTTCCTACATAAAAATTATAATTTTTCCTTAGTTTCACTAAATTATTCTTTCATTACTTATAACACGTACATAATTTAGATTTAAACTGTTTGAAATTTCACTTAAACTTTTCGATACGCCACTGTCAAAGTGCCTAATTTATGGGTTCATCTTCAGGTTCAGGAACTTCTATGGATTTAACAGTTTCTTTTTGCATTTTATCCAGATTGGTATCGCTACAGGATTCCTGATACCGCCAATGATAGTAACTGGAGGTACGACAGAAGAAATCACCCAACAGCTTTACATTTTATTTATCGGAGTGGCTATTCTTACATCTGTTCTTCTAGTACTTATTTTAATTTGTAAGTACCTATTGAATTTTTTTTACAGCCTTGCGGAAAATTGATTATTTCGCACGACTGTATAAAAACTATTGTTTCTAACACTTGCGGAAAACTTTATTTTCCACAATTGTTAGGTAAGTAGCTATATAAAAAAAATTTAAAATATCTTTTTAAAGTTTTCCGTAGTGGACCGCCTACTCCTCCATCGTACGCCGCTCAACAACAAGCCGAAGAAGATGTCAGTTTTACTCAATCGCTCAAAAATCTTTTTAAAAATAAAAGTTTTATGCTACTTTTGATCGCTTACGGCATCAACGTTGGCGTATTTTACGCCATTTCTACTTTACTAAGCGAAATTATTCTAAAATTCTATCAAGTAAGTATAATGTTATTATTAGTTATGTAGTTATATTTTATAAATTACATTCTTTTACTATTTACTTTCCATAGGGTGCTGACAAAGATGCTGGACGTATTGGACTAGTCATCACTGTAGCTGGCATGGTTGGTTCAGTTTGCTGTGGATACGTGCTGGATCGATTCCGGAAATTCAAGTCAGCATTTTCTTATTTCAAATATTTATCCACTATTTATAATAATTATTTTCTAGGGAAACCACCATTGTCGTTTATGCCCTGTCACTAGTTGGAATGCTGGTTTTTACTTTTTGTCTGAGCAAAGGCCTAACCGTCGTTTATTTGGTTTCTGGATTTCTTGGGTAAGAATATTAACTGATCTGCTTTTCCTTCGTGTTCTGTCATCAATTCCTTTCCAAAATTTCTTTGACCGCATTTTTCCACGAATAATAGCTGGAAAAACATCAGAAAATGTCAATAAAAAGGAAAAAACTGTTTCATAATCTCAGGTCATTTTCATTTTATTCTCTTCTTCTTACTACAAGTTCAATTTTTAAAAAATCTTATTATTAGAACTAAATTGGCTAAAATTATTTTCCAGTTTCTTCATGACCGGTCTTCTACCAGTAGGCTTCGAACTGGGTTCTGAACTGACTTATCCAGAACCCGAAGGCACCCAAGCCGGACTTTTAAACGCAGCTTCACAAGTCTTCGGCATTACCTTTACAAATTTATACTCTACACTGTTCTACAAGGTAAACGATACTTGGGCGAACTTATCCATGTCGATCGCCTTGGCTGTAGGTTTGTTCCTGCTAAGTTGCGTTAGTTCGCACCTGAGACGACAAGCTGCGATAGCAGCTTCGAAATAAAAAAATAAAGCTGTATTGGGTTTTTTTTATTTTGTGATAAAAGGACATTATTTAAAGAATCGATTTTCTTTTCATTATTTAAAAAGCATGTATTTTGAATCTCTGATAAGCAATAACAACTTTACAAATAAATGACAAATAATTTTGATGAAAAACAATAATAAAGATTTATATTTTATAAATAAAACCAATTGAAATTGAAACCTCAATTAATATGTATTGGAATTTTAAATCTTCCTGTGACAATAAATATGTATTTGTAGATTTTAATGTTCAAATGTTCCATTATAGAAATAGAAAATGTTCAACTAGTCTTAGATATAAAATATAGGAAAAGTAAATAATAATTATTGTGCCAAAAACAAAACAAAAAAAGTATATATCATAATTTTACATATCTTTTCTATAAGTTTGTGATCCAAATTTACCACACAAATGTGATAATATATATTGTGCAAAATTTTCCAATATTTATAATATAAAAAATACATTCCACACAAAATAAATAATTGACAATAATTTCCAGACAATATAATAATAAAAATAATAATTATGTAATGTAGATTATATTGGCTGTTTTAGGGCGAGTATTATAAAACTCTTTTGACAGAATAACTAAAAGTTAACTTAATGATGTTACGTGTCATAGTAGTTCCAAAAGTTAACTTTTTAGTCAAAATAGTTTTATTATATCCGCCCTTAGTAGTTTATAGTAATTATTGTGATTGTTACAAAAGTCAGAACTTTATAAAATAGGTACGTATTGTTGTTACATGTGTAAGGGCTAAATTATGGACTGACTGGTAAACGTCTGGTTGTTACCTAGCAGGTACTTTCTATGCTGTAGATAATAGAAAATACCTGCTAGGTAACAACCAGACACTTACCAGTTGGTCCATAATTTGACCCTTATAAAATTTTATTAATTATAAACATAAATTATTTATGAAATGTTTTTACATATCAAAATATCATTTACAGTGTAATTGAATAAATTAATTTGACTGTTAAATAAATTATATGTGTTTATTTTTGGAAATTTATATTTTCCGAGGCTTCGAGGCTTAATATTTCGGAAACAGTGATGATTTTTGGAAATGTGTAAAGAGCTTTTTTGTAGGCAATTTACTTAATTATTTTTTGAATGAAAGATAATTTGATCGGCTCAGAAATGGCCGAGTTATAAGCGAATCAGTGGCGCAAAGATAAACGAATATACTTATATACGAAATAAAAATATAACTATTTGTTAAAAAAAAATATATATATATTTGTTACTAAAACGGAAACGGCCAACTTTCCATTATCCATTACCACTAAATGACTAAACTATAAACAGAGGATTTAATTGACTTCAATTTAAGCCGAGGGGTGGTTAACTGGTCAAATTTCTTGTACAAGTTGGTCAAAATCTCAGAAAATCTACTCAAAATCCCTAAAAATCTTTGAAATCCTCAAAAATTTAACAAAATCCCACAAAATCTCTTGAAATTGCATAAAATCCTACAAAATCTAACAAAATTTCATTAAAACCAGAAAAATCCTGCAAAATCTCATAAAATCATTAACATTCCTAAAAAATATTTCCTTCGAAATTCCCAAAAATTCTTTGGAATCCCCAAAAATCTGTTAAAGTCTCTCAGAATTCCATAATTTAGTGGAATTTCGGTAAAATTATGTTATTCTGAAAAAGGAATTACATGTGAAATTTTTGCGGAGTTTCCATAGAATTCACATTAGATTTTAGTTCTTCTCAAATTATGTGAAATTTCAATGAAATTTCAATTGAATTACACAAAATCCTAAATGAATTACATGGAGGAATTCTAAACAATTATATCAAATCACACCGAAATTCCCAACATGAAATTTCAGTTGTTACTGAATTTTAGTAAAATTCCAGAAAATTCCACTTGTGGAATGCCAAGGAATTTCCGCCTAAAAACATAAAATTTCGGTGATATTCCGAAAAATTCCCATGTAATGACATGAAATTTCAATATATTTCGGTAAATTTTCAAGAAATTACTTGAGGTTTCATTAATATTCCCAGAAATTCCTGACTATTAAAAGAGAATTTCAGTGAAATTCCGAAAAATTCCTATAAAAATAAATTAAATTTCGAAAAATCCCTTGAAGTTTCATTGGACTTTCGAGAAATCTTTGACTATGAACGAGGAATTTTTAAGAACTTACATGAAATGTCAATGAAATTCCGAAGAATTTTATAAAATTTTTTTGGAATTCCAGAATATTTCATCAGTGGTGAAATTTTGGGGAATTTCAGTAAAGTTAAAAAAAAAAATTATGGAATTTTTATGGAATTTTGAAATTGAAATTTTAGTGGAATTCCGAAGAATTTTATGAAATCCTATGATGTAATTCCGAAAAAAATTTGACTAGGAATTCCATAAAATCTTCTGGTGAAAAGTTAACGAATTTCTATGAAATTACTTAAAATTTTCGCGGAATTCCTATGAAATAACTTGAAAATTTGGTGGAATTTCGAAGAGTTTCATGAAATTTCATAGTGTAATTCCGAGGTATGTTTGTAGAATTTTATTGTAGAAATCCATGAAATCCTATGGTGAAATTTGGAAAAAAAATATGAAATCTTATAGTGAAATTTTTAGGAATGTCCGTTTTTCCATTGGACTTTCGAGGAGTTTCATAAAATCTTCTGGTGAAATTATTCCAAGGAATTTCTATGAAATTAACTAAAATTTTCACGGAATTCCCATGGAATAACTTGAAATTTTAATGGAACTTCGAAGAATTTCATGAAATCTCATAGTGTAATTCTAAAGAATTTATGTGCAAGAATTTCATTAAATCCTATGATGAAATTCGGTATTATGAAATCTTATATGTAGTAAAATTTCTAGAAATTTACGTTTTTCCGTTCAAATTTATCACTTGAATGGAATTTCGAGAAATTTCATAAAATCTTCTGGTGAAATTCTAAGGAATTTCTATGGAATTGACTAAAATTTTCGAGGAATTCCCATGAAATAACTTGACATTTTTGTGGAACTCCAAAGAATTTCATGAAATCTTATATTGTAATTTCGAAGAAAAAAAAGTTCCAAGAATACCATTGAATTTTATGGTGTGAAATCTGACATTAGAAATTTTTGCGGAGTTTCCATAGAATGCATAATAAATTTAAGGTCCTCTCAAACTACATGAAATTTCGAGAAATTACATGAAATTTCAGTAGAATTTCGATCGAATTACATGAAATCCTGAATGAGTTGCATGGAGGAATTCTAAGCAATCACATTGAATTATACCGAAATTCCCATGCGAGCTCCGATGCAATTGCATGAGAATTTTAAGGAATTGTCAGGGAATTACATGAAATTCAGGTGGAATTTTGAACAACTCTTATCGTTTCATAAGGAATTCCAATGAAATTCTGAAAGAGAAATCCTAATGTAATTACATGAAGTTTTATTTTTATTCCAAGGAATTCCCAGTTAAAAACATGGTATTTTAGTGAAATTGAAATTCCGAAAAATTCCCATTAGTAAAATTAGAGAAAATTTCACAAGTGGAATTCCAAAGAATTTCCGGCTAAAAACTTAAAATTTCGGTGAAATTTAGAAAAATTCCCATGTAATAATATGAAATTTCAATATACAATATATTTCTGAGGAGTTTCGGTCAATTTTCAAGAAATTACTTGAAGTTTCATTATTATTCCCAGAAATTCCTGACTATTGAAAGAGAATTTTAGTGAAATTCCGAAAAATTCTTATGGAAATAAATGAAATTTTGAGAGAAAATTTTGAAGTTTCATTGGAATTTCGAGAAATTTTCGACTAATAACATGGAATTTCAGTGAAATTTCAAAAAAAAATTCATAAAATTCTAGTGAAATTTCGAGGAATTTCTAAGAAATTACAGAAAATGTCAGTAAAATTCTGTAAAATTTTATGAAAATTTTGTGGAATTTCAGGATATTTTAGTGGTGAAGTTTTGAGGAATTTTAGTAAAGTTTTTTAAAAATTATGAAATTTGGAATTTCTATAGAATTTTGGAGAATTTCAGTGAAATTTCGAACAAAAAAAAATTATGAAATATTCGCAGAGCTTCCATCAAATTATATATAATTTAATTTTGTGTCGACTTACATAAAATTTTGATGAAATGTCGAAGTAAAATTCTGAGGAATTCTTGTCGAATTCCTTGAAATCTTATTGTGGAATTCCAGTGAAATTACATGGAATCTGAAGAATTCTCTCAAACAGAATTTTTGTGGAATTTAATAGAACCACGAGAAATTTCGACGGAATTCCGAAGAATTGAATTAAATTTTAGTGAAATTCTGAGTAATTTCTGTCGAATTACATAAAATTTTAGTGAAATTCCAAAAAATTTCATGAAATCTTTTGCTGTAATTTCGGAAAAGTATTATGAAATCCTATGGTAAAATTTCTAGGACTTTCTATTTTTTTATTCAAATTTGTTATTTGAATGGAATTTGGAGGAATTCCATAAAATCTTCCAGTGAAATTCTAAGGAATTTTAGTGAAATGCCTAAGAATTTCATAAAATCTCATAAGTAGTGTAATTTTGAGGAATTTTTGTCCAAGAATTCCATTGAATTTTATGGTGGAATTCCATAGAATCATATGATGAAATTCGGAAAAGTATTATGAAATCCTATAGTAAAATGTCTAGGAATTTCCGTTTTCCTACTCAAATTTGACATTTGAATTTAGAATCTCTAAAAACTTTTCAAAAATCACCAAAATGCTCCAGAAACATCTAAAATTTTAAAAATCTAAAATCTTCTGAACTCCTGTAAAATCGTGTAAAGATTTTCGAAATTCCCAAAATCCTACAAAATCAATTAAAATTTAAAATACCTATATGTTCATTATTTTATAGAGTTAACTCGGAGCGGTTGATTGGTTAAAATTTATCAGAAAAACTTGTAAGATATATTCAAAATCCCTGAAAATCTTTAAAAATTTAACAAAACCTCACAAAATTCTTTAAAAATCACTTGAAATGGCATAAAATATCATAAAATCACACAAAATTTTATAAGAACAAAAAAAATCCAAAATTTCCAAAAATCCTTCAGGATCTCTAATGGCCGTTTCCACCAACTATTTTAGGGGAGCTTCAAGAAGAAGTATTCCTTTAAATGACAGTCTTCTATCGAGAAATGTTAGTTTAAAAAATACTTATTGTTAAGGATCCCCTATATTAGTTGGTGAAAACGCCATAAAACCCCTTTCTAAATTCCCTGAAATGATTCAAAATCTTTTAAAATCCTGTGAAATCACGTGAATATTTTCAAAATCCTCAAAATCCTACAAAATCCATAAAGATTTAATTATATAGGTACACATTGTATGGAATTAACTAAACTTTGAGCGGTTACCTAATTGATGAAAAATACAAGTTGGTCAAAATCCCAGAAAAACTTGTAAAACCTAGGTACTTAAAATCCCTGAAAATCTTTAAAATCTAATAATATTTTATTAGAACAAAAAAAAATCCGACAAAATCCTATAAAATTCCTAATAAAAATATTCCTGTTGCCAAAAATCCTTTGGGATCCCCAAAAATCCATTGAAATCTCTAAAAAATCCTTCAGGATTTCTAAAAACTCTTCAAATTTCCCTAAAATCCTGTAAAATCATATGAAGATTTTCCAAATCCTCAAAATTTTACAGAATCAATGAAGATTTAAAATCTGTGTACATATTTTAAGGTTAAGGAGTTAACCACCTCTCGATTTGAGCTTAATTTTAATTACGTTAAAGCAATCAACGGTTAAAGTTAAAATAGGATTGTAATTATTATTAGTTCCTTCGCCACCTTATCAAGAAGACAGTAAAATCTCACGAATATGATTATAATGTTGGGCACTGGCTGGTCACTTTTCCATAAAATAAAGTAAACTTATTCCGAACAAAACAGCATTTATTTTCCACTCAAAATACATAATTTTTACTAACTAACTTCTAACAACCGGGTGTCGTGAACCCCCCTCTCATCAACCTCTCTCTCTCTCTCTCTCTCTAGCCATCTGTCAAGTCAAGAATTTCAAAACAATGTCACTGCTGTCAACGCCATCCATCATAATAACGCGCGAAATTCAAATTAAAATTAAATGGCGCTAACAATAAGTAAATCGTTTTGATCATTATTTAATGATTATTTAAAACATAACAATTAAACCTTATTTATTTAATATCAAACTAAGAAATAATTAAATTTTTAATTATTATTCTTTGTTTGTTGAGGATATAATAGGATTTATATTATATTATTTTAAATCCCTCTGCTGGAAAATGCAAACTTACCTACATAATTTGTATTACCATTTAAAACGATACAGGCTAAATACCTGGGGCCCCGTTTATTTTCAAAAAAATGACTCGTACACGTTATTTGATTTTCAAAGGGAGAAGTTTTCTGCAACATTTTTGGTACTTAAACTTTAACCCTATAAACGGGGTGGGATCAACCCTTACTATTTCAAATGGAACAAAGGGTCGAATGATACCTCCTTCAAAAAAGCGTTCAATTTGCTCTCACATGGAAGAAAATTGAACGCTCTCTTAAAACATGTATCACTCAACTCCCTGTTGCATTTGGAATGGTAAGGGTTGGTCCCACCCCCCCTAGAGAGGTGTTAGTTAGTATTAAACATGTTACAAACACTCAGACAATCAAATTACGTGTACGAGCGATGTTTCGTTTCAAATGATATACCCTGTATATTTTTTTTATATTTTTCAATGGTCATTGATCTTGAAACTAAATCTCACTTACCTTCGAAAATCAATTCAACAACAGAATCTTTTCATCATTTAAATGTTCTTGACCTGTTAAATTACTATTTGGATATTTCAATAATAATTAATTGTTTAGAGATATTTATCAATATAGCGGTAAAAGATTTTGTTTGGATTCATATTCATAATTAATAAATTAATATAGAAATGAAAAATTGATATAATAAAAACAATAACAATAATTATTGTACTTGACCGAAATATTATTTTGGCATTTTATTTATTTATTTATTTCAATAATAAATTACCTATCTACAATTACATAAATTTGATGAGTATTTTATATTGAAATTATTTTGCAAATAAATAATTGAAACAGGATCCGAATGATGGTACCGCGACCAAAAGACATTAACATCAAGGTTCCATTATAAATAACCCACAAGTAAGTGAACAGATTACCATATTACATGTAAAATAATTTGCAAGAAAAAAACATCTTTTCAATTTTTTTGTATTATTTTAAATTAATAATAATTAAGATATAGACAAAATTAAATACATATTTCTATAGAAATTACTCAGTTGATATATGATTCTAATTCATTATAGCTAAGTATCCTTGGGATTTTTCAATTGAAATTTTTGGGTGTGTGATACCTTTTTAGCACCTTCAGAATAAACCACACACTAATCTATAATTCCGAAGTAATTTTGCTTTGGAAATTCCCTGATTCTATAGATGGTGATGGTACTAAAAATAAATCACGCCATCAGTCGGTTTAAATTTATTGCCTGCTGCTAATTTTTACATAAAGGAATGATGATAATTTGTTGTTATTTTTGGTTTCTTTGTAAATGGAAATATCTGAGAAATATTATCTATTGTTTTTATTATAAGTAGATGGAATTATTATATGGATTTTTAAAGAGTTTTTATTAATTATTGTTTTTTCAAGTTTTTCCTTCTTTGTGCTTTTTATTCTTTTTCCTCCTCTATTTTTGTATGTTTTTATTTATTTTTTGTCAGCTTTTTTACCATTTTTCACACTTCTGTCAATTTTACTTCTTTTATATTTTTTTAACATTTCAACGAGCAGAATGTTTTCCTTATTTTTAGGTTTTCATAAATGAAATTTCTTGTATTTTCGTTTTTCACTAGATTAATTCGAAATTTTAGTATGATGAACTCCCTAGTCTTCCTCTTCTCACCCTAAAAATTTCAAAATTCCCTTTTCACTGGGTTTTTCCAGAAATTCTCAAAATATTAGAGGGTGCATGTTTCCTATACAAAGTTTTGTATTTTAAGGTTAATTTGGGAATTTCTTCTTCAAAACGATACGTCTGAGAAAAAAATCTCTTTATATAAAAATTGTAGCTCTAAATGTGTACTACAAGAAACTAATTTGAGTTTTTCCTCTACGACTTACGGTTTTTTAGTTTTTTGAGTTTGAAGCTTTTTTAAAATTTTAGTGTAAATTTCAACTTTGCAGCTGTATAATTTTGGAGTGGTGATAGTTATTGATATTAAATTAATTAATTTTATAGCCACTTTAATCCTCTTTCGAATGAAATAAGATTCATTACAATCGGTCCAAACGTTCCAGAGTTATGGCCTATTTAATGGGGTCATGTCAAGTTGGAAAATTCGAAATTTTGGAATTTTCTTCTTGAATTTTTTCCGGGGTTAGGAAGCCTGAAACGATAAAATGCCAAGAGGAATTTTCTGTTTAATTTAACCCCCTCTACCCAAAATTTTGAAGTTTGATTTTTTCATTCAAAATCCGGTCATGGAAAATCGAAAAATTAAGGGAAAAAAGTTAGTTTTGGAATCCCCTCTACAAAATGGCTATCTTGAAATTTTCACTCTGGTTTTTGGCCCGATACCTACAAACAAAGGAAATTCTGAAAATGACGAAAATTGAAACTTCAACCAGCCATGGCTTCGTAACGGTAAGTCGTACTAAAACTTTTCAAGTGCAGATTTTATTTTTGGGTTTTCATAAAATTTTTATTTAGAAATGAAACCAAAGAAAAAAAATTGTTAAAATACCTACATATTGTCACGATATCGTCCGCCAGACTGTCAAGAATCGACGGTGAAAATACTCGAATTTAGCGAATTATTCTACTATAATCGAGAAATAACATTATCGTGTGTGTTCCAGATTTTACAGGAATAGATTTAGGGATATATAAGAGACTCAACCGATCGTGTGAATTACCCCGGAAGTGACTCTATACCCGATTTAGACTGTGATAGTGAATCTTCGAGTGAGTTCTAGAAAATTCTATTTGGAAACTAAGGGAGATATCGAATTTGTGACTTCGCCGACGTATTCGGAACATCAATCGTCATTCAGAAGAGGTTTTTCGAGGAGTTTCGGGAAAATTCTAGAACATTCTATTTGGAAACCAAGGGAGATATCGAAATTGTGACTTCACCAACGTGTTTGCTGTATCAATCGACATCTAGAAAAGAAGAAAATTCCTGAACATTCTATTCTTGAATAAAGCAAGTTATCCAATTTGTGACTTTACCGGCGTGTTTGGAACTTCGAGCAAAGACCAGAAAAGATATTTGAAGAAAGTTCGAGGGAAATTCTAGAACATTCTGTATATGCCTATCACAAGACAACAAGCCAAAATGGACGAACAAAAAGTTGAAGAACTCCTGCGCAAAATGTTAGAACTTCAAGAGACCAAACGACATCAAGAAAAACAAGACGAAGAAGCCAGGCGACAAAAAGAACGGCAAGAAGACCTTGAACAACTACAGAAAATATTTCAAAACATACACGGATTTGTCGCCAACCTAGAACAAAAGATTACGGAAGTAAAAGCCGAAGTTAAAGACGATGTTCGAGAAGTTAAAGACGATGTTCGAGAAGTTAAAAACGACGTTCAGGAAATAAAAGCTGTAGTCAAAGCCGATGTTCAAGAAGTTAAAGACAATGTTCAAGAAGTTAAAGACGATGTTCAGCAATTAAGACAAGAAGTGGAGGACCAAGTACAAGCATTCGAAGATAAGGTGCGTAAATTAGAAATACAGTCCATCAATCCAGTTAGTGTTAGAGCATTCTCCAGTATGAAGATAAAACCACCAACTTTTGACGGTTCTACATCCTGGACCATGTATATTCGACAATTTGAAGCTGCTGCAAACACCAATGGATGGAACGACCAAGAAAAAGCTACAGCACTAATTGTGGCGCTACGAGGAGCTGCCTTAGACCTCCTTCAGTCCATTCCTTTAGTCTACCAACAGAATTACCAGCATCTAAGTCAAACTTTAGAACTGCGCTTCGGAGACCATTACAGACAAGAAGTATTCAGAACTCAAGTCAAATCAAGAGTTCAAAAACCCGGCGAGAGTCTACAAGAATTCGAATCGGAAGTTAAAAGGCTAGTGAGTTTGGCGTTTCCTGCAGCTGGGGAAGACATGCAGGAATGGATGAAAGTATCTGCGTTTATTGATGGTCTCAGAGATCCGAAGATCCAGGAAAACCTAAGAATGTCCAAGTTCAGACAAAGTAGCGAAGCCCTTGTCCAAGCATTAGAACTGGAAGCAATCTTTGGTGCTTCAATACCCAGAATACGAGCAGTGACCATTCAAAACCCAAAGGATGAACAAACGTCAAAAGAAGATGGTAGCTTCAAGAATCTTATGAGTAAGTTCACGGAAAAGTTGAAGAAACTAGTACTAGAAATTAGACAAATGGAAAACGACTCCAAACAAACACCAACACCAAGAAACCGAGTAAAATGTTACCGGTGTCAAAGGCTTGGACACATGCAATGGGATTGTAGACTAAGGATGTCCTCTCCATCTAGGAATCGTTCTCAAAGCTTTTGGAGGTCCAGAGACGCTAGTCCTTAACATCGACCTGGAAACCCGCATGAGAGGAACACTAGTCCAGCTGTGAGAAGAACGGGCCTGATTGTTGATGACAAGTGGACTACGAAACAAATGAGAGAAGATCAGGAAGCAGACCAGGACATTGGGCAAATTCTACATCTTAAAGAAAATGATCAATGTAGGCCAGAATGGAGAGAAGTGTCAAACAAGAGCTTGATTTACAAAGCGTTGTGGGCCCAATGGAACTCTCTGGCCGTAGAAAATGGTTTGCTCAAAAGAGTTTGGGAAAGTGCCGATGGGAAATCCACTAAGAGCCAACTGGTTATCCCAAAAGACCGAGTGGAAGATGTATTAAAAGAAATACACGACGGAACCTCAGGGGCACATTTCGGAGTTAACAAGACTTTGGACAAAATTCGGGAACGTTTTTACTGGGTTCACTACCATGAAGACGTTAAAAGCTGGTGCCGAAAATGCGACATCTGTGCTACCAGTAAAGGCCCTAAACTAAGATCTCGGGGGCCCATGAAACAGTACAACGTCGGTCTCCCATTTGAAAGAATAGCGATAGATGTTGCTGGACCGTTCCCAGAGTCAGAGCGTGGTAACAAATACATCTTAGTTATCATGGATTACTTCAGTAAATGGCCAGAAGTTTTCGCTATTCCCAATCAAGAAGCCATCACTGTTGCCCAGGTGCTAGTGGACGAAGTTTTTAGTCGTCATGGTGTGCCACTAGAGTTACATTCAGACCAGGGACGAAACTTCGAATCTGCCATCTTTAAGAAAGTTTGTGAGATCATGGGCATTCGTAAGACAAGGACAACACCTTTACACCCTCAATCTGATGGCATGGTGGAACGATTCAATAAGACCATAGAGGAACACCTGACAAAAGTGGTCGCAAAGAACCAACGAGATTGGGACAAGCATTTGCCTCTATTTTTAATGGCTTACAGAGCGGCTGTTCACGATTCAACAGGTGAAAGTCCGGCTAGAATTGTTTTTGGAAGGGAACTCAGGTTACCTTGCGATCTGATGTTTGGAGTACCCGAAGAAGAACGAAGAGAAATCCGAGATTATGCCGACGAAGTAAGGGCACGACTTCTGGGTATCCATACAGATGATGATGATGCTCGGGATTTTGCTCATATTCAACTAGCCAGTGACCGAATGAAGACCAGATACGACTTGAAGGCCAATTCGGTCGGATTTCAAGAAGGTGACTTAGTGTGGTTGTATAACCCAGCAAGGAAGAAAGGAGTATAGCCGAAATTGTCTTCAGCATGGGAAGGACCCTATAGAATAATCAAGAGGATCAATGATTTGATTTATCGAGTCCAGCGCACCAGGAGTAAGATGAAAGTTGTACATCTGGACAGATTGGCGAAATATCATGGACGTGAAGTTGATCGGGACGATCAACCTTAAGAGGAGGGCAGTGTTACGATATCGTCCGCCAGACTGTCAAGAATCGACGGTGAAAATACTCGAATTTAGCGAATTATTCTACTATAATCGAGAAATAACATTATCGTGTGTGTTCCAGATTTTACAGGAATAGATTTAGGGATATATAAGAAGGCCGGCATTGGTTTGTAAGTTAAGTTTCAGTTCGAGTGTGATACGATTTAAATAGTGATTGAAAAGAGTTTAATTGTTGAGTTTGTTAATAAAGTAATTAGTGTCAGAGTGTTTTGTTAAGTGGAATAAATTATTGCTGTGTTAATTGGACTTTGATTTTTGGAATAAGCGAAACGAACAACGAACCCAAGATTTCTGTCCGGCGATCCAAAGCCGCGACAATATTGTACAGATGAGGATTTCTGGAAAAACTCAGTGAGAGGAAAGTTTTGAAATTTTTAGGGTGAGAAGAAGACTAGAACATTATACTGAAACTTCAAATTAATCCAGAGAAAAACGGCAACATAAGAAATTCCAGAAAATCATTTTTAATATACAAAACTAAGAAAAATGCATCCTATTATATTTTGAAGATTTCTGAAAAAACCAGATAGAGGAAAATTTTTAAACTTTCAGGATAAAAGGAGAAAGATCAGAAATTTATCATACCAAAATTATACAAAGAATTTTAGAACAAAACTAAAATTCAAGAGCCAGGAAACAGAAAATAGACAAGAAAAAATTAAAAAAAGGAAAAGAAATTTAGGGAAAATCTCAACAATAAAAGAAATCAGCTTTTGAATTTTTGTTTTCTGGAATTCCTTGTTTAACAATTTCTTCTGATTGTTGAATTGAACTTTGAAAGAAATCATCCAATCAAATCGATTCTTAATCCATGAAATGAAACAATCAAAAATCAAAAAGAAAATGGCGGTTTTATGGTCGCAAAAATTCAAACGAATATATTGAGAAAAAAAAAACATTAAAAAAATTGAATATTCAGGAGACGGAAATTGACAAAAATTTAGACGAAAAAATTCCGGCTGTGTGAGCTTGTATATTTGAAACATATGGAAAAACATGCGTTATAAATCATAATCCTAATTTTTCAGATGAATTCAAAACACTCGTCAGAGTCAATCTGGCAGATCGATAGGAAAATTTCATAATCTGAAAAAATCAGAATGTGTGAGCTGTATAATAAAAATATATACAATTCCGTACGTTATGAATTCAGATTCTGAATTCAGGAACAGAATTCAGGATCTGAAATCCGGCACATCGCCGCACACATATCTTAAAAATTCCGTGACCAGTATTCTCTGTATACGGGGACACCCTGTATACATTTCCGTACGTTATGAATTCAGATTATGAATTCCATTTCTGAATTCAGAAAGACATTCCGACTGTATGAGGCCAGCCTAAAAGTCTAATTTCATTTAATTTTCTGAATGAGATTCCGGATTATTCGTTTTTTTTTTTTTGGAGTTTATTTACAAATTGAAATGTTAATTTTTTTTTTTTCAACTCTTTCTCGCGGCCCCACTTTACACCGGGCCCAAGGCCCGGGCCTTATGTGCCTTTTGGTAAAATAGGCCCTGTCGCCATGCCAATATTTATATATATTTTTCTGGATTTGACAACACGCCTTAGCCTCCGCCTCAAAAGCCGCGCACCGTTGCATTCGCCTCACGGACGAAGCGCATAAACTCTGTCTAACCAAAGTTGAACGTTGAAGGTCACTTACTCGAATATATCACAGGCGTTGCCTTTTACTGCTGTCTTTATTGCACGCGCATTGTGTTTATCAAACCAAAATAGGTCCGAACGTGTGAATCCTATGGTTACAAGGATGAGTAAGTGACCTTCAACGTTCAACTTTGGTTAGACAGAGTTTAGGACAGGTTGTGAGTATTGTGTTGTGAGTCGCATGTTTTTGAACATAGGTAGGTAGCTATGCATAATGGCTGAAGGATCAGAAACAGAAATTATGGAGAATCTAAAAGAGAAAATTGATTATCACCGATCCCTTGAGAATGAAATGGGCGTTATTTTTCCGAATTATCTGAGCAAAAAGCTGCAGCAGTAAGGAACCCCTTGCTAAGCCTCGTTTAGATGTTGATGACGTTCCTGATGAAGTCCAGGATACATTTTTACAGTTGAGGAATGATTCCACAGCTCTTGCCCTATTTCAGGAAAAAATCTTGACTGAATTTTAATGTGCCATGCATAGTTCATATCCTTATGTCGCCCTGCTTTCTTTTTGGATAGTAATACCATTTGCCTCTACTTGCCTACCTTCGTGAAAGTGGTTTTTTAACTCTTTTGCAAATTAGAACAAAGGCCAGAAATAGACTGGGAGTTGAAGATGACATAAGATTGGCTTTAACAAAAACTCAACCAAGATTTTCAAAACTTGTTACCTAGATGCAAGCTCAGTCATCTAACAAAATAAAAATTGACTTTTTGTATTTAGTTACGAAATATTAATATTTCTGTTAAAGATTTCTCGAATAAATGAAATTTAGTTTTTTATTTATTAATGGGTAGGGAGGGGTCGCGACCTTGTGAGTAAATCTGTAAAAGGGTCGTGCCTAAAAAAAGGTTGGGAACCACTGTTCAAAAGAATTTGATCAAGTTTGAAGAAAATTTAGAGCGGAAATACAAACTCATCAAGTCTCAAATAGACTCTTATTGGAATTATTGGATTTTCATGATACTTAATAAATATATATGTATTTTTTTTAATTTGCGTTGAATTTCTTCTCGATTGACGATTTCTCCGTCTCAATTTTTGTTTTTGTCTATTTCTGGTTTCTAAATTTTTATTTTCTTCTAAAATTCTTTGTGTGACCACTTTTCCTTAATTGTTCTGAATTTCCTGTCTTTTTTTTCAATTTTTTTAAACTTAATTTATTTTGTATTCCCGGCATTTGAATTTTTGTTTTTATCCATTTTTTATTAATTTGTCCTTTCAACTTCCTCTTTATTTCACATTTCTTATCTTTTTTTTTTAAATTTTTTCGTCTAAATTTTTGTCAATTTCCGTCTCCTGAATATTCAATTTTTCTAATGTTTTTTTTTTCTCAATATATTCGTTTGAATTTTTGCGACCATAAAACCGCCATTTTCAGAAAATGGATTAAGAATCGATTTGATTGGATGATTTCTTTCAAAGTTCAATTCAACAATCAGGAGAAATTGTTAAACAAGGAATTCCAGAAAACAAAAATTCAAAAGCTGATTTCTTTTTTTGTTGAGATTTTCCCTAAATTTCTTTTCCTTTTTTTAATTTTTTTTTGTCTATTTTCTGTTTCCTGGCTCTTGAATTTTAGTTTTGTTCTAAAATTCTTTGTATAATTTTGGTATGATAAATTTCTGATCTTTCTCCTTTTATCCTGAAAGTTTCAAAATTTTCCTCTATCTGGTTTTTTCAGAAATCATCAAAATATAATAGGATGCATTTTTCTTAGTTTTGTATATTAAAAATGATTTTCTGGAATTTCTTATGTTGTTGTTTTCTACTGGATTAATCTGAAATTTTAATATAACGAACTCTTAGTTTTCCTCTTCTCACCCTAGAAATTTCAAAATTCTTTTTTCAGTGAGTTTTTCCAGAAATTCTCAAAATATTAGAGGTGCATGTTTATAGTTTTGTATTTTAAGGTTGATTTGTTATGTTACGTTGTTGTTTTCTACAGCATCAATTTGAAATTTTAGTATGATGAACTTCTGGCCTTTCTGTTTTCATCCTGAAAGTGTCAAAATTTTCCTCTCTCTGATTTTTTCAGAAATCTTCAAAATATAAGAAGGTGCATGTTTCTTATAGTTTTGTATTTTAATTTTTAAGGTTGATTTGGGAATATTGAATATTGTTGTTTTCTACAGGATCAATTTGAAATTTCAGTACGATGAACCTCTAGTCTGGCCGTCCTCTTTTCATCCTAAAAGTTTCAAAATTTTCCTCTTTCTAATTTTTCCAGAAATCTTCAAAATATAATGGGGTGCATTTTTCTTAGTTTTGTATATTAAAAATGATTTTCTGAAATTTCTTATGTTGCCGTTTTTCTCTGGATTAATTTGAAGTTTCAGTATAATGAAGTTCTAGTCTTCTTCTTCTCACACTAAAAATTTCAAAACTTTCCTCTCACTGAGTTTTTCCAGAAATCCTCATCTGTACAGGGTGGGCCAATTTGGACACTTTCTTATGGAACACCCTTTATTTTTAGAGATAGAAAAAAATGAACCCCCCACTTTGAGGCTCAAATTTCATGACATTTTGATTGGTGCAAACCGCATTTTGATATCCTCAACCGTTTAGCCTCTAGAGGGTGATTCTCAATTTTGAGCAATAATGTGAAACCATCATAACTTTTTTGTTTATGAAAATTATTGATTTCTGTAAAAACTTTCTAGGAGCACTTTTTCAAGCAGAATTCAGTGACGTTCTCAGTTTTTTTCTAGTTGGTCCCAACTCTGAGATATAGACCAAAGTCTGGTTTTTTTCAATAGGACACCCTATATATTAATAGCTCATTAGAAAGCTCTGCTTTTTCTGATTTCGATGATATAAAGTTCGATAGGTTTATCTCTAACAGTTTTCGAGAAAAAAAATTATTTCGGTTTTTTTCATAAGAAGCAATGTGTAAGAAAAGGACTTTATATCTGTAAGGAAACTGAGAAGGGTCTCTTTCCAACACATTGTTTCTTATGACAAAAGCCGAAATATTTTTTTTTCTCGAAAACTGTTAGAGATAAACCTATCGAATTTTATATCATTGAAATCGGAAAAAGCAGAGCTTTCTAATGAGCTATTAATATATAGGGTGTCGTATTGAAAAAAATCAGACTTTGGTCAATATCTCGATGTTGAGACCAACTAGAAAAAAACTGAGAACGTCACTGAATTCTGCTTGAAAAAGTGCCTCAAGAAAGTTTTTACGGAAATCAATAATTTCATAAACAAAAAAGTTATGATGCTTTCACATTATTGTTCAAAATCGGGAATCGCCCTCTAGCGGCTAAACGGTTGAAGATATCAAAATGCGGTTTGCACCAATCAAAATTTCATGAAATTTGAGCCTCAGAGTGGGGGGTTCATCTCCAAAAATAAAGGGTGTTTCCATAAGTAAGTGTCCAAATTGGCCCACCCTGTACAATATGTAGGTATTTTAACAATTTTTTTTCTTTGGTTTCATTTCTAAATAAAAAATTTATGAAAACCCAAAAATAAAATCTGCACTTGAAAAGTTTCAGTACGACTTATCGTTATGAAGCCATGGCTGGTTGAAGTTTCAATTTTCGTCATTTTCAGAATTTCCTTTGTTTTTAGGTATAGGGCCAAAAACCAGAGTGAAAATTTGAAGATAGCCATTTTGTAGAGGTGATTCCAAAACTAACTTTTTTCCCTTAATTTTTCGATTTTCCATGACCGGATTTTGAATGAAAAAATCAAACTTCAAAATTTTGGGTAGAGGGGGTTAAATTAAACAAAAAATTCCTCTTGGCATTTTATCGTTTCAGGCTTCCTAACCCCAGAAAAAATTCAAGAGGAAAAATCCAAAATTTCGAATTTTCCAACTTGACATTAAATAGGCCATAACTCTGGAACGTTTGGACCGATTGTAATGAATCTTATTTCATTCGAAAGAGGATTAAAGTGGCTATAAAATTAATTAATTTAATATTAATAACTATCACCACTCCAAAATCATAAAGCTGCAAAGTTGAAATTTACACTAAAATTTTAAAAAAGCTTCAAACTCAAAAAACTAAAAAACCGTAAGTCGTAGAGGAAAAACTCAAATTAGTTTCTTGTAGTACATATTTAGAGCTACAATTTTTATATAAGGAGATTTTTTTCTCAGACGTATCGTTTTGAAGAAGAAATTCCCAAATTAACCTTCACGTACAAAAAAAAAAAGTGATTTGAAAACTACAGCATCCTTGAAAAGTTAAAATTCTTAATTTTGAATCATTGTTTTACTAATTCCCTGATTCTTCTCTAAAAAGACTTTCAAAGATCCTAATCGCGAATCATAATTTTGCAAATTTTCTAGTTTTTCTGAGAAGAAGATTCTCAGGATTTTTGTATACTGTTTGATTTCTTAAAAAAATTATTTGGATTCTGTTTGATTTCTTAAAAAACATTCTTTAGATTCTGATTTGTTCTTTTGCAAATGTGCTGTGTTTTTCTTTGAGAAAACTACAGGATCCTGAAATTCTATGAATTCTTGAAAAGTTCTAAAAAGTCAAAATTCTTAATTCTGATTCATTGTTTTACTAATTTTTTAATTCTTATCTGAAAAAACTTTCAAAATTCCTAATCGTGAATCATTATTTTGTAAACTTTCTGGTTCATCTGAGAGGAAGATTCGCAAGATCCTTGGATTCTATCTGATTTTCTTAAAATTTTCAGATTCTGATTTGTTGTTTTACAAATGTTCTGTTTTTCTTTGAGAAAAGTGATTAAGTATATATAAGTTTATTTAAAAAGAAAAAAAATTCAACAAATTTACTTATTTTTATTTTATTTTCAAGCTACTCTTTGTGAATAAAATACCAATAATAATGAATAATATAAGGAAGTGCTAAAAATTGATTAACCTAGAAGCACCCACTTATAAAGCGTTATTTAATCCATCATATTTCCATACATTAAAACTAATCAAGGCGATTAAAACACCATTAAAAGAACAAGAAAATAGATAAATGCGTAATTCCGGATCTCACCTATTTAAGTATTTGTCAATGGAAAATATAATATAGTCTAGTAATAGTGAGTCATATGGTTCATTAATAAACTATTTTCATTCAATAATTTTTACTTGACAAGGCTAAAAAATTTATTTTCCAAGAAAAATCAACCCAAAAAATCTGAGAAATTAAATACAATATTTAGATCCGGTAAAAAGAAGTGGAATAACCATGAGACCTCAGAGATCAGATTAAAAGCAAAACTTGTTTAACAAGAAGTTTTATATTATAAAAACGGCAGGCAGTACCGCAAGATTGTCCATTTGTTTAAGCGGTTTCACCTACAATGGTACTGATGGCCATGAAAAATAATGTGAAAAAAGTACCGGTGGTGCTGTTTGTTGGTTTGGTACTAGTGAATTTGTGTGAGTTTTGTTTTGGATTTTGTTATTAATTATTGAAAAGGATTAAGTATATTATTTCAGAATTTTATCTGCGTAATTTTTAAAGGTATTGATGGGATTGAAATTACCTACCTATTGATTTTTTGTGGCAATTTTATGAATTTTTACTTTTTATTTTGTCTTTGTTTCTAGCTTTATTAATTATTGAGTTTTCAAATAATCATTAGATATTTTAATCTTTTTATTAACAATTTTATAGATTTTTCTTTTTTCTTTTAAGCTTTATAAATTCTATACAGCGAGTTTTAGAATCAATATTTTGAGTTAATTGTTTTATACCTATTGTCTTTGTTTAAAATTGTTTAATTAATAATTTTTCCTTATTAGTTAAATTAGTGAGTTTTTGATAAAATAATATCTAACTACTTTTCTAGTTCTAGTATTCATCTTCAGATAAACTTGCTGGTAACTATCTGCAAGATAAATTTACCATTCTATATAATTCTATTGGTCAGCGGATAACTTACCAATCAATGGTATTACCTACCTGACAGTTTATCAGAAGCTGAAAAAACCGGTCTAAAAAAGAAAATATAAAATTTAACAATTAAATTAATATTGTAAATTCCCAATAAGATTTCATTGAATTTTCTAATTTTTATTTTTCAATTTTTGTTGCTTGGACTTTGCGCCGTTGCCAAATTTCTTCATTCTTTTGCCTGAAAAATCATACACACGTTGCCATTTTTCGCCAATACTAATAATTCGTACAACAAGAAATTCCAAGCTTTGTGGCAACACTGACTGTTTCAATATTAGATTCTCATTACGCATTGTTGCCACATGGACAATAAATACCTTGATTGATATTTACCGCTTTATTTAAATTGTAATAATTATTATGGGAATCTTTATTACAGGGGTGGCAACTTTTATAATTGTGAATAAACTTTCCAATTTCCATTACAATAATCTATCTACGACTCTTTTTTTTCGTAAAATTATTTTAAAATAGAAATGTATGAAACTGAGGGAAAATTCAAATTTTTTAAGGAAGATATTTGAACGACTGAATTGAAATTTTACAAGCGCTATTAATCATAGATTTGTAGAGAATTTCATTGGCTTTAATTGAAGCCTAATTACGTTAAAATCGGATTGAAATTAACAAAGTTATAAGGCAAAATGTGCGTCAATGTCAAAAACGATTTTTCGAAAAACTGGGCAAATTTTTATGGAATTAGGCACTAGCTGACGTCACACACATAACCTCAATGAGAACTCTGTGTGTAATCGTTCAAACGCTTTGTTTGTCCCCTCAACCGAAGTGAGGTTATGCGTTGTGATGCTTGTTGCCAAATTGATTTTACACCATTGCCAAATTTCTACATCTCAATATGTCTTGCCTCAAAAATCATAAACTCGTTGCAATTTTTAAACTAAAAATCATTGAAAATTTGACTTTTGTGGCAACACTGTCTCAATGGCGCATACATACCTCAAAATTATTAAGCTACACAAAAGGCAACACTAATTCAATATCAAATTATCATTAGGCAAAAATATAAAATCTGTTTTTTTTTTAAAGATAAAAGTCAAACTGACATTATGTTGGCAATACAATGTAAAATTGTCAATTCTTCAAATTTTTTATGTAGAAAAGGCTTGTGTTGCCAACATAGTTACTAAATTTTTGACTTGGGGAATTATTTAAAAAAAAAAAAAACAGACTTTATTTAACTATGAAAAAGTTATATGAACGACACCTGTCATTTGTTTGTCATGATAGAATATTTGACAATTAAGAAGAAAATGGCGGATTTAAAACAGCAAAATTGATTATAATAAATAATAATTAAGTGATTATTCCCGGCGCTTGATCTGAATCAACAATCGGGAATAATCAAAAATTGAAAAAAATCAGCCAATCAAATCAATTTTGACGCCATTTTGTGACTTCCAATTGACATAAAACAATCTAAAATCAATGAAAAAATGGCGGAATTATGGTAGGAAAAATAGATTAATTGAGTGATTATTCCCGGATCTTGATCCAAATCAACAATTTTGGCGCCATATTGTAATTTTCAATTGACATAAAAAAATCAAAAATTAAGAAGAAAATGGCGAATTCATAATAGCAAAAATTAATTACTTGTGTAATTATTCCCGGCTCTTGATTCGAATCAAAAGCCGGAAATAGTCAAAAATTGAACATTGGAAATGAAATGATTAATCAATCAAATCGATTTTGATGCCATTTTGCGATTTCCAATTGACATAAAACAATCAAAACCAAAATGGCGGATTTATGGTATCAAAAATTGATCAATTGAGTGATTATTTTTGGCTGTTGATCTGCATCAAAAGCTGGGGTTCATCAAAAATTGAACATTAAAAATGATCAACCAATCGATTTTGACGCCATTTTGCAACTTCCAATTGACATAAAACAATCAAAAATACAGAAGAAAATGGTGGATTTATGGTAAGAAAAATTGATTATTCCGGGCTCTTGATCCAAATCAGCAGTCGGGAATAACCAAGAATTGAAAAAAATCAGCTTATCGAATTCATTTTGACGCCATTATGTGACTTCCAATTATTGACTTAAAACAATCAAAAATCAATAAGAAGATGGAGGATTTGAGGAAAAATTGCTTATTTGAGTGATTATTTTTCACGCCATTTTGTGGCTTCTAACATTAAAAAATTTGACATTTAGAGTAAAATTGCAGACAAAAGTTCAAAACAGTTGGAAATTAGATTGGAAATATTTCAATAATAATACATATTATATTCAAAAATACACAAAAAAATGATTTTCTTATTTAAAAAAAAGAATGGATTCCAACAAAACGTCCCTGTCATAAAAATAAAGAGAATTTTGACATTTTCATAAATTGTCAGGTAGGTACGTTTCTGTATCTTGATACTGTCAATTGTCAAACAAAAATGGCAGCCTTTGATTGGCTTATAATTTAAATTATCAGTTTCAAAATGGCCAATCTTATATTATATTGAACTATGAACAATTTGGCAACGTTGGTAAAAGAACAAAAAACAGTTTCTCCTAAAATTTAATTGTCTTTATAATTATTGTTGTTGTTTGCGCATTATTTATTTATTTTTCTTTTAGGTTACAAATATAATAAACAAATCAGCTGATGAATAAATTAAATTAAATAGAATATATAATACTACATGTGTTGACCAGTATATTTGCACAAAGACAAATAATAATAATTAAAACCGGCTATTTTTATCATTTAATTGACTCGATTTAATTGGATTTTTAATTATTTAGTCACGGTTGAAGTCGTCATAAATTTTTATTTGTTTTATATGTTATCATACAATCATACATAAATTCAATAAGAAAATATACAGTAAGTATACCTACAGTTCGTTTCACAAGGGTTTATACTTTTGACATAATTTGCCTTCCTTTTTTAACAAATTGAAATTGACTGAAACAAATCAATGACGTTACAAACGTTCGTCGGTTCTTAAATCACATTTTAAATTGTCAAAAAAAAAGTTCATACGAATTAATCTGCGACAACCCTTTTTTTATCATGACGTCTTCGATATCAAAAGTACTTTTTATCAACTTTTAATAAATTAGTTTGGAAATGGACATTTGTTACTAATATCACTTTTGATGATAAGACATCAAATGACTGTTGTATCTAAGTTGGCTATTAGCTGTCAACAATGTCATTTGTTGATACAAGATGAAAATTGGCAAGTGAAAACGTCAATTTTTGACATTTGAAAATGTTTTTCCACTATATATTTAATACGGGTCAAGTCAAAATAGCGTCTAACTCGATTCGATTGGCTGAAAAGTTTCAAAAGTTTTATATTCCTTGCTATTATTGGTTAGAATCAATTTTTTGATTATTCCCGGCTTTTGAATCGAATCCAAGAGCCGAGAATAATAACTCCATAAAAATTATGCTATTTTAAATCCACCATTTTGTTATTAGTATTCACAAAGCATATGTTAATGGAGAGCTTCAAAATGGCGTCCAACTCGATTTGATTGGTTGATAAGTTTTAAAATTTTTATATTTCTTGCTATTATTGGTTAGAATTAATTTTTGATTATTACCGGCTTTTGACTCGAATGCAAGAGCCGGGAATAATAACTCGATAAAAATGTTGCTATTTTAAATCCGCCATTTTGTTATTAATATTCACAAGGCATACCTATGTTAATGGAGAGCTTCAAAATGGCGTCCAACTCGATTTGATTGGTTGATAAGTTTCAAAATTTTTATATTTCTTCTTATTATTGGTTAGAATCAATGAGCCGGGAATAATAAATCCATGAAAATGTTGCTATTTTAAGTCCGCCAGTTTGTTATTAGTATTCACTACTCAGCAAACATTGATTATTGATGTTATATAACCTAGGAGTAACAAGTAATATACATAACATATTTATATAACTGTTACTTATTTGCAATTATCATTATTCTATAAAGATACATAACAATTGGCTAGTTAGTAAGTTATATTCACATTATATAACGACAATCAAACAAAGTTATATAAGAAAAGTTTGTAACATTAAACAAACTTTCAATATTATAGTTATATAACCCACAGGTAACAAGTAATGTAAAATATTTATGTAACAAATATCATAAATGTTAGTATTCTAGTTCTATAATCGTTACATTGAGAGTTTGTTAAAATATTATATTGATGTTATGTAACGACAATATAAATAAGTTTTATAAAACACTCAATGAAATAATTTTTCTATACAGGGTGTTAAAAATAGCATACGAAGACGGTTATATTAGAAAAAAGTTGCCATTTTCAAAGGTTATTAAAAATAGCTATTTCGTTGTTGCCAAATTTCTATTAGTTTCCGAAATACAGGGTGAATTGTATAAAGAACAATTTTAAGTATTTGTTGTTACTATAATTATGTATGCTAGGTTTACAAAATCTTCATAATTTCTTCTTTTATTTTTAGCAAATGGATTTGCAATCAAAGAGCCAGGACCTTACACTGCAAGTTTCAGTAAGTAACATTTTTCTTAATTATTATTTATTTATTTTATTTTAGTTTAATTATTCAATTGAACGTTTTTTTATTAATTTTTCAGGCGGTTCGTCTTCATCAGCTTCTGGTAAGTCAATAATTTTTGTATTTAATTAGCAAAATAATTCATTAATTCAATAAGTTAATTATCAAATAAAGTAATTATTATTATTTTAACAGCTTTTAGTCACGCCAGTTCAAGTTCCTACAGTTTCGGCAGCGGCGGCGCGATTAATCCAGAAAACTTGGCTGTAGGCGCTGTAGCCAAAGCCAGCGCTGTAGCTGGAGCTGGAATCCATAATGGACAAGCTGTAGCTGGAGCTGTAGCTCAAGCTGGAGCAGTAGCTGGATCAGCAGCTGGATCAACAGCTGGATCTTACGATCATTTTGGAGCAAATTTAGCTCAATCTGGACAAGGCTATTCTGGTGCTGGTACGTTTATTTACTTATTTATTTCTTCATTTCAGAATAAATTTACGAAAATTAAAAAAAAAAAAAAAAACATGGTTACATATTAACAATTAGTAAATAAAAACAATAAATAAGTAAATGACTCAATTTGAAAAATGCAGGTACACGACATTTTGTGGCCAATCACGGCCAAGCATTATTGTTCATGTTTCAAAGTTTTTAATGTCAAAATTCATCTTGAGAAAAAATACACTTTACATATACAGTGAGTTCATAAAGTCCCGCATAAATTCTTTATTTTGAAAACGGTAGAATATTTGAAAAATCGCTCAGACACGTCAATTTTGATTTTTTGTTTGAAATTTTTTGATATATTTTTTATCATACAGGGTGTACCCCCTATATATTATGACATTTCTGGATTCTACGGAAAATTCTAGACATATTTCATATACAATGTCATATACCTATCTTCAACTGTTTCGGAAATATGGACAGTTGAAAATTGACTTTTTGGCAACTTTCAACTTTGACAGGCTGTAAAACCTAAACGGTGAATTTTAGAGGAAAATCGATTTTACATTCCTATCTAAGATTTGCATAAACTATCATTTGACATCAACTTTGAAGTTAATCCATGATTAAAAATTTCGGTTAAATTTAATCTCCGCTTTAATTCAAAGTCGGTGTCAAATGATAATTTATGCAAATCTAAGATAGGAGTGTAAAATCAGTTTTCCTCTAAAATTTACCGTTTAGGTTTTACAGCCTGTCAAAGTTGCAAACAAGTCAATTTTCAACTGTCAATATTTCCGAAACAGTTGAAGATAGGTATATGACATTGTACATGAAATATGTCGAGAATTTTTCGCAGAATCCAGAAATGCGATAATATACAGGGGGTACCATTTAAAAAAATTAAGTTAATACCAACTAAGCTATTTTTGAGACACCCTGTATGATAAAAAAATATATCAAAGAATTTCACACAAAAAAACAATATTGATGTGCGATTTTTCAAAAATTCTACCGTTTTTAAAATAATAAATTTATGCGGGACTTTATGAACTAACTGTATAATTTGCTTATGAAGTTAATATGAGCCAAAAACCGTCCCAAAAACGGTTCTGAAACCACTCTGTATATGAATTTCGGTTTCTTCACATAAATTTTGTGCTTTGCGTAGAATCGTGTCGGTACAATGTACGGTTTCCTGCTGTGTTGTGTATGGAACAAAGCGATATTTTTTGTGTTTCTTGAGAAAAAGTCGAACCTTTTGATTGTCGATGATTGTTGTTACTCGTTGGCCTTACTTTAGAACGTGCCCCATTAACCATTTATTTATTTTCAAGAAATTCGTTAATTTTAAATTAAATGGATGGACGATGACTAAGAGGTGTCTTCCAACCTGCCAAAAAAACGTTTCTAGAACGGTTTTGCAACTACTCTGTAAACGAATCTCGGATTCTACGCACAAATTTTACGTTTTTACGCAAAATCCTGACGATGAAATGTACGGTTCCCTGTTCCCTGAGGTTGGAACAAAGCTATGGTATGTCATGTCATCTATGTCCAATAAGTCACCTATTTGTTCCGAATCTCTGAATCCCAAGACCCAAATATCTTCTTAAATTTTTATTTTAGCTGAAATTTTGAATAAATCTTAATTTTTACGTCAATATTGATAAAAAAATATCTCCGCACAATTCTCCGCAAAAAGCGAATCTCCGCACAATTCTCCGCAGACCCCAAAATTCTCCGAAAAACGGAGAATTCTCCGCCGATTGGCAACACTGTTCTGCCAGAAAGTCTATGTGTCTCTTTTCAATTTCGTCAATTGAAAGAGGATGGCCAACGAAATGGCTATATTGTTGCCACTATCGAATTATTATCGACATCAAGGCGAGAAAGGACATGCTGTCTACGTCACAATGGGCCCTTTGCACCCGTTTTTTTTTTATTGCTGACTTCGTTAGACAAGGAAAAATAAATCGACACATGTTTTTTCTTTTTCATGTAAGTCAAAAATTGACGGAGATACATCGCTTTGACATCTGCTCATGACGTCATAAGGTGTAATACTTTATGACGTCGCACATGCTCAGTATATCTATATATACAGAACTTAATATTTGTATAGCTTCCGGAATAATGGTACTTACTTGGACAAAAAAAATTTTTTTGTTGTGTGTCCTACAGTTTGCAATAACCAATATTTAATTAAATTTTTCATGCAAGTACCCTATTGGTGATTTGGCGTGGTGGGGGGCTTCAGATTTGTTCCATTATTGTTCCACACAGGCTTCATGAGAATAGGCTATCCTTTACCTTTAGTAGTAATGTATATTATCCTTGGGCTGTTTGCACTATACGTTATGATTCCAGGACCTTCTGCTTTATACATACTTGGTTTTACAATATTAATTAACGCAAAATTAAGGCCCGGTTTATTCATCTTCAGATAAACTTGCTGGTAACTATCTGTAAAATAAATTTATCGTTCTATAATTGTATTGTCGGCGGATAACTGGTCAATGAAATTACAGATTGCGTTTTTATCCGTCAGATTGCATACCTGACAGTTTATCAAAAGGTGAATAAACCGGCGCCAAGTATTATTCTAAAACAACTCTTTTTTAAATCTCTTTTTTATCTTCCTCTATGCCTATTATATTAGTCAAAAACAAAATTAACTAGTAATTTTCGTCATAAACTTAATTTTAAGCTAGGACTGCTAGTGTAAACAGTTGACGACTTAGTTATGACGTCGGAAATGGTGACAAACCAATATAGCGGTGATTACCAAAAACGAGGCCGATAAGCAATCCTTAGTAAAGTGTATTTATTATCCTTGGGATTTTCCCTTGGATGATATACACTACTACTACAGGATAGCGATAGCCTATCCGCATACGGCTTGTGTAGAACAAATCTGTCACTACGCCAAATCACTAATTGCGACGTAGGCAGCATGTCGTTTTTCGCCTTGACGTAGGCTGTTTGCACTACAAGTTATGATTCCGCGTGCTTTTGCTTTATGCATACTTGGTTTTGTAACATTAAATAACATTCTAATACAACTCTTTTTTTTCTCGTTTTTATCTTCCTCTTTGTCTATTATGTTGGTCAAAATTAAAATTAAATGATAATTTTCTTCGTACGTAAATTTAAATTTTAAACTACGACTGCTAGTGCAAACAGTTGACTACTTAGTTATGACGTCGCGATTACCAAAAACGAGGGTAATAAACAATCCTTAGTAGTGTGCATTATCCTTGGGCATTCACTGGTATAAATTCATGGTCTACTTGATAAACACTTTTGCTAAAAAGTTTATCCATCTTTTTTTAATGTCATCAATTAAAAAAAGGATGGCCAACAAAATGGCTACATTGCTGCCACTGACTTTTGACAGTTGTGAATGCATGGACAACTCGATACAAAGTGTCTATTTGTTTCTTTTAAATATTATTGACAGTCTCGTTTTGTCCTCGCCAGAGTGTGGGCGGTTGGTTTAAGGAGCTCAAAGAGAGACCAAATTTTGGCTCACCTCCGCGAGTAAAAACCGAGATTCATCGCCATCCGTGGATTTGTTTGCGTCTTTTTGACTAAGCCGGCTTAGATTCCTAGATAAATAGAAGGTTCACGCGTGGTTACGTTGGCAAAATGGCGGCCAGAGTCTGAGACTCGTGAAAACGCTGTTTGTTTTGACAGAAAAAGGTTATATCCGGTTTCAGCGATTGATCTAGGCAAATCCTGGATGTGCCTTTCACATAAAGAAAAATTGAAGATAGAAGAAAAGAGTGAAACAAATAGGGGACCTATGATATGGCCTAGAGCCAGACAACATCAGGGTCACCACGAAATCGTGCTGGCAAATTGCCTCAGTAGTAGCGCCATAAAAACAAGCAAGCAAGCAAGCAGCAAATATTATTGATTAGAAAAAGACCGAAGAACACCGAAAAAAGAATCTACAAATATCGCAAACGTATGATTTGGTTGATTTTTGGAAATGCCTATTTCTTGACATTGGATTGGGTGAATGCATGGCCTACTTGATGTAACATTGTGTCAGAAAATCGAGTCGTCTCTATTTAATATTACTTTTGGCGTATTCAGGATTTTGGTTTGGGGGGGCTGTGTTAACAAAAAATGTTGACCAGAAAAAAAATCGGCGCAGGTGAAAAAATTTTTTGAAGCCACGCAGCTTAGCCCAACGGGCCACTTTCACGTTCCTCTCATTGGATAAAGCCAATATTCATGCGCTTGTTTCCACATGAGAAATTCCCAAATATTTCAGGATCATTGTAATAGGTCATAAAGTCAAAGAGGTTATAGCAAGAGTTCACCAATTATACCTATATCCTTTTTTTTTATGTTAGTAAGGACGAAAATAATAGGTCATAGGTAATGAATTGTGAAATAACTAGTTTCATGTCAGCCATGTTCTGGAATGATTTACAAATGAGAAATTAGGCAACCTCGCATTTTTGGGGAAGTGACGTCAGTTTCCAATCCCGCGTTTTCGCAGCAGTTTAAAAATTCGATTTTCAAATAATTTTATTATCAAGAATAAGTATACAGATGTTATGAGAATAACTAATAGATAGAAAGTTGCCTATTTTTTTTCATGAATTCACATGTTACATACATACCCAAACGTTACGCGCCTATAATTTTTTGCAAGGCGACAAAAATATTCGCATCGGTCTGCTTTTTTTTTGTGGCAAGGTGGAGAAATTTTGTGCACGGTGTGGGATGCAAACTCGCACATGGGGTAAAATGAAAGCCTTCGCACTTCCACTAAATTGTAACATATATTAATATGAATACATTTCATACTGGAAAGATACCCAGAAGGTAGAGCTTTCAAATGAGGTACGAAACCTGCATTTAACTTATACATGGAATATTAGCTTGAGAAAATGAGGAGCGACATGCTCATGTTCTAACATCTTTCAAGACTTGACAATACTAGCAAAAATATGAAGTTGTTACGTCTGGTGCATAGTTGCACATGGCCAACCAATATAGTTGGATATTGTATCCAACATGCTGGGGGCCTTAGCATGACGTGAAACCTTACATTTTTATATTTATATAATTATACATATAGCAAATGCTATATTTGTAATGATAACATAAAACCATAAATATCATGTATTGGGTACCTACAATACATCTTAGGTCTTATACATTTAACTGAAGCTAAAAAAGCTTCAAGCTAGCTTTAAGTTTCACTAGAAAGTGACACAAGACTTGCAAATATGTTTACAGAAAATAAACTATAACTATGTACTACTAACTAACTACAACCCTATTTCTATAACTACTAACTACAACCTACCTTACTATAACTGAAATCTTATTTCTAAATGGGCAATATTGCCAATTTTGTGATGGACCTTAAATAGATTCCACTCTGAGTTTTAACCTCTACGACTCTTACCTTTCCATCCTTTTAAAATGCGAGCCATTGGCCACTTTAGAGAAGGAATATTGTCTTCCTTTAAGAGAACCAACATACCTTCTTGGACATTAGGCACATCAAAGCGCCACTTAGGCCCAGACTGCAAAAGAGCTAAATAATCCTTGTGCCATTTAACCCAAAAGTGTTGTTGCATTTGGCAACAAAGCTTCCAAAATTTGAGCCTGGAATATAAGTAAAATCAGGTTCAGGCAAAGCAGTAATTGGTTGCCCAATCAGAAAATGGCCGGGCGTTAAATATGAAAGATCTGAAGGATCATTTGTCATTTGAGTGAGAGGACGCGAATTTAGAATTCCCTCAATTTGAACCACCAAAGTGTTAAATTCTTCATACGTTAATTGAGAATTACCAGCAACTCTTTTTATATGAAATTTGCTTGCCAGCTTCCCACAAACCGCCAAAGACTGGAGAATAACTGGGAATAAAATGGAATTGAACATTTTCTTCCAGACACGAATGATTAATATAATTTTGATTTTTTTCGAGGAAAATATCATGGTATTTATTAATTTTATTTTTTGCTCCTTTAAAAGTAGCGCCATTATCACAAAAAATCTCAGTGGGTCTGCCACGTCGAGATATGAATCTTTTTAAAGCTGCAAGAAAATTTTCAGTAGTTAAATCCGACAAAACTTCCAAATGAACAGCTTTAACAGCGAAACAAACAAATAAAGCGATGTAACCTTTGGTTATGATAGTTTTTTTTTACTCGGGATTGTTTTAGATTGAAAGGACCACAAAAGTCTATTCCAACCTTCTGGAATGGCCTTGATGGAATAACTCGACCTTTGGGAAATGATCCCATTAATTGTTGAGAACAATGGGCTTTGGATTTCAAACATGTAACGCATTTATGGACTATTTTCTTTATTTCTCTATTTCCGTTTATTAGCCAAAATTTCATATTAAGAGAACTCAATAAAATTTGCTTTTGACCAGCATGTAACAACCTTAAATGCTCTCTGATAATTATGAGATTAGTTATAGAATTGTTTTTGGGTAAAATTATTGGGTGTTTTTGATCATATTCAATATTTGCATTATGCAACCTCCCCCCTACACGGAGAATACCTTCTTTGTCCAGAAATGGGAACAAAGAAATTATATTTGAGGATTTAATTGGAATTTTGTTCGAGAGACATTTAATTTCTTCAGAAAAACATATATTTTGTTCATGCCTGATAATTATTTTTAGAGAATAAGCAATCTCTGAAACAGTAAGGTTACCATAAACTTTATTTTTATTTTTAGCATTGTTCACAAATCTTAGCATATAGGCTACTACTTTTTGTAGTTTATAAATGCTAGAATAATTTTTAAAGAAGCTTTCAGGCTTGACTGCTGTCGAAAGAACAAAAAGTTTCTATTTTTTGGACCATAATATCAAAATTTTTTGGACCATAATACCAAAGATCATTTTCAATCATTTGCAATGGATTTAAGCCTCTTGAAAGAATATCCGCAGGGTTCTCTTTAGTATTAATGTATAGCCAAGAAAAGTCATTAGTTAAATTTTGAATTTTTATTACTCGATTAGCAACATAGGGATTTAACTTTATAGGATTGGATTTTATCCAAGCTAAAGTAATATTGGAATCGGAGTATAACATAACTTGATCTATTTTTGATTTTAATAAATTGTAAACAGAATTTACAAGAATTCCCAATAATAATGCACTATTTAATTCCAGTCTAGGCACAGTTACATTTTTCTTTATGGGCACAATTCTAGACTTAGAACAAACTATACTCACATTAATCTTGTCTACAAAAATTGAACGAATATAAAGTACAGTTCCATAGGCTACAGTGGAAGCATCACAGTAACCAACTAATTCAATTTTTGTGGCATTTGCAAAATACAAATATCGGGAAATCTGAATATTAGGCATTTTAGAAAAATTAGAAAGAAAGTCTTTCCAGTGAGTTAACAAATCGTTGGGCAAAATATCGTCCCACTTTAATTGTAATGTCCATAATTTCTGCATAAATAATTTTGATGTCACCAAAATGGGTCCTGCTAATCCTAGAGGGTCATAAAATTTCGAAATAAAACTGAGGACTTGGCGTTTAGTTAGAAAATTATTGAAATCTGCTTTGGGAGGGGAAATTTTGAAAATATAGCTATTTGGAATGTATGATAAACCAAGGGTTTTTACAACTGAATCACTTTTGTCGATATCAACTTCGTTGAGATGGCATTTTTCTTTTGGAATATCATTTAAAATAGAAACATCATTACTACACTATTTATGTAATTCAAATGAACCCTATTTTTAAAAGATTTATCAGTTCATTTTTTAATTTTATAGTATCTTTAATACTGTCTGTCCCCGTCAGCACGTCATCGACGTAAGTATTATTTAAAATGGCTCTTGAAGCTAAAGGAAAATCAGAACCTTCCTTATCAGCAAGGTAATTTAAGCATCGAGTTGCTAAAAAAAGAGGAACATCTTAATCCGTAAGTCACAGTCTGTAATTGAAGACACTGTATAGGTGCATTGGGATTTTCTCTCCATAGAATATTTTGCAATGGACAATGTTCAGGATTTATCAAAATCATCCTGTACATTTGTTTAACATCTGACAGTAGTACGAATTTATAAGTTCTCAACAAAATTAAGACATTGAAAAGAAAATTTTGCACAACTGCACCGTTATATAAGAAATCGTTTATGCAGAGCTTGTTTTTTGATTTCATGCTACCGTCAAACACTACACGAAATAGGCAATTGAAAAAAAATCACCCAAATGTACGTCATTTAAAATATTCTTCAAAGGTAGATCCACATGAAATTTATTGTTAGACAATTTTATAGAATTGAGAAAAATGCTTTCACATGCTTCTTGTTCAGATGTGTATTCAGAATAAATTTCTGGAACCTTTTCCAGCTCCCAAAATTGGGAAATAAGCTGCTCGACACAGCTAGAAGAAGCATGAAAAGAAACTAGTGAACATGATAAATTTGAAGGGACCAAGCCGCTTACAACATATCCAAATAATGTGTTTTGTAAAATAAGACCATTATCCAATTTAAAATTGCCATTTAATGAGATTTCAAAGAATATATCTGCTGACAGCAATATGTCTATTTTACCTGGCTTATTGAAACTATCATCTGATAACTTGACTGATTCAGGTATACAAAAATTATTAAAATTGGAAAATTCAAATTGAGGTAATTGACCAAATTGTTCAACGACTGCACACTTGACAGTTCTTTGGTAATCATAAATAAAAGATTTCAAAATTACATTAACTGAGTTGTTCAAGTGCATAGAGTTATTAGATAGGTACACCAAGAACATTAATATTATTTTTAAAGGTAGATAAATTCAATTTCCTTACAATTTCGCTTGAAATTAAACTTATTTGTGAACCACTGTCAAGTAAACACCGAACCACAAAAATTGTTTCCATTTTTTAATTTAATTTTAGCCTTTATAGTTGGCAAAAGAACATTATCATTTTTTAGATGATAAGAATTTGCAACTTTTACCTAATGTCCTCCTGATGTTTCCAAATGCAACAAACTGTTGTGGTCTCTGGAATAAGTCTGGCACTTTATTCTTTATTTTCCAAAATGAACATTAAGACAAAGCCTGCAACATTTATGTTTATTAATGAAAGAAATTCTATCACTTACCGTAAAGTTTTAAATTGCTTGCAGCTATATAATTTATGTCCAGGAATATTGCAACACAAACATTTATCTTTTTTGCCACTATCCAGAGTTAAATGAGAAAATTGTGATTTTTCAAAGCCTTTTCTCTCTACAGAACCACTAGATTCCAATGCAATAGCCCTACTTTCTAAATAATTCAAAAACTCATTTAAAGTGGGCAACTTTGATGTGTCTCTGTCCATTTGATGAGATCTATTAGTGTAGTGATCTAATTTTTTGGAAAGAATACATATCAAGATCATGTCCCATTGATCTATGGGCTGTTTCAAATTTTTCAAAGCACCAATTTGTTGTTTGATCCTGCTTATAAACTCTCTTAAAGCTATGGGTGTGCCATTTTGAATATTAGGAATTTCTAGAATAGAATTTATATGTGAGTTTATAAGCATGACCTCATTGTCGTATCTGTTATTTAATATATTGAGGGCTTCAGTATAGGAAGAATTTACAATTGGCAAAGTACTTACCAAAGTTAAAGCCTCACCTTTAAGGTAATTTCGCAAATAGAATAATTTTTCTACTTCAGACAAGGTTTGATTTTTGTCAATAACAGCCATAAAAATTTCTACAAAAGGTTTGAAATTATTCAAAATTTTTCCATCAAAATAAGGTATGTCAATATGAGGTAGCTTAGTATTAGAAATGGAACTACTAGTTATATTAGATACTGAAGGATTACTGATTGAATTTACAATATTAACATTGCTATTTGCACTTGAACCCTTAGAAATACGAGCTTTTATTTTAGCACAAATTTCAAAATAAACTAATTCTATTTCCTCTGATTTATCAGCTTCTTTAGGATTCAAGAGCAAAAGCTGTATTTGAGTGGTTTGGAATTTTTCAAAATTATTGTCTAATGATTCTTTACGAACGTTCAATTGATTGAACAACAAATCAGACAATGGTTCATCCTCATGATCCATTAGAAATCTATCAATTCTAGACATGCTAGACTTAATTTGCTCCATGGTAACATTGAGCTTAGCTATTTCTTTTCTAGCCATAATTAATACTTAATATTAGTTACAATAAACGAAAACTTAAATCTAAAAATACCTCAGCCAAAACAGCTTTCCTTTGAATATTCTTTATGCGGTGCTAAACTGAAAATTCACTCATCTTTTTAATATCGCACGGAAAAAACAGCACAACACTGGAATACTGGAAATTACAGTTGCTTCAAGTTAATTTTTAATGAAGGGAAACATCCAGGGATCCAAACTGCAGATCATAAACAAATTGAATAATTGTCAATATCAATAATTGTCAATTTGAAAAATTGTCAATTTCAAGACACTGTTACCGTAGAGAACATCCAAATAAACAAATATAATTTTTAATCAAAAATTCCTAAAATTAGGGTACTTTCCTGAGATTTGTCTGCAAAATTCACTGGAATACTCTTCGGAATCTTGATTTTAAGCACTGGAGCACAATATCCTGGCTCTCGAAGGACCAATATGTGGGATGCAAACTCGCACATGGGGTAAAATGAAAGCCTTCGCACTTTCACTAAATTGTAACATATATTAATATGAATACATTTCATACTGGAAAGATACCCAGAAGGTAGAGCTTTCAAATGAGGTACGAAACCTGCATTTAACTTATACATGGAATATTAGCTTGAGAAAATGAGGAGCGACATGCTCATGTTCTAACATCTTTCAAGACTTGACAATACTAGCAAAAATATGAAGTTGTCACGTCTGGTGCATAGTTACACATGGCCAACCAATATAGTTGGATATTGTATCCAACACACGGATCCCTTCTCTCCTAGGAAAGGAAGTATTTCAGTGTCTCCATTCTTGAAACTGGGGAGCAGCGTTTCCAGGAAAACGAGTGTTCCGTCTTTCTCAATGATATGCAAATGATAATATAAGTAACAAAGACGGAAACTCGTTCTCCTGGGAACAGTGCTCCCGCTCCCCTGTTTCAAGAATAAGGACCCAGATATGCAAGGTGATTAAGGTGAAGCACTGATTCCCTTGCCGAATTAGGCGCCCGCCATAGAAAAACCTTATTGTAGAGAGAAATAGATTTTATTTCTATATTTTCTACAAAAAAATTCCCATATCACATAGAATACGCTGGAAAATATTGGTCTAGACTTGCCTTGGGGGGGGGGGAGGGGGGGTGCAACCCGGCAGCGTGGATACGCCTATGATATGACCGCTTATAAACTGTCAGAGACTCTTCTCGTGAGAACCGACCTTAAGGTCAAGTTATACAATTTTGGTCCAAAACAGTGTTCAGCTAAACTCGACTGGTACTTGAACTTCCCCATTCGAAATGCAATGCTGTCAAAATTGAAAAAAATAAGTTGATTAATAGCTGACAGCAATGTATTTTAAATGGGAAAGCTCAACTACTAGATCGAGATTTTACAACTGGGCCTAGATACTCAACAAACCAAGGCCTAAGGGTGTTTTCTTGCGTCTCAAAGTTTTCAAAAAATTTTCAAAACTGGTTTAAAACAGTTTCACAATAACGTCATAACTTCTCGGCGGGAGAAAATGGTTTGAAAATTTGGATTGGATTGTATTTCGAAACGGTTTGAACCAATTTTGTATGACGTCATGGGTTCATCGGTATACTATTTCAAACCTGTTTTGAACCAGCTTCAAAAAAGTGAATGCGACAAAACAGCTCAATTGATGATAAAATCTTAGAAGAAAATTGTCTATAGACAACCAAGAGCCGGTATAATTTAAAATATCGAATATTTAGGGCCCAAAATATGGTTAGTCGGCATCAAATTTTTTGACATATGACATATGATGAATGACTGGCGACAGCTTACAGTTCAAGTTGGAGCAATTAATAATAAAAATGTTGTCTATATTACCGGCTGTTTCTTGATTGCCTCCAGGAAAATTCTACAGCCAATCAAAAACCAGTAATATTTAAGATTCGAGCTTTAAGAAAATCATTCAACAAATTATATTATGATCATCACTGGCTCTTGAATTTCTCTCAAAAGTTGATAGTAATAAAATTTTACCGGCTATTTAGCAAAAAATGACGTAAATTATAATGATAGGTGATTGAATTGACAAGTGACAAGTGACAGATAAGGCCAGCTCACGGTCATCTCGTGCGCTACAGTGGCTAAATAAACCTTTACATACAGTGGCGACAATAGAGGTCCCGCCGCCATTTTGTTCCCAACCTCATGTTACTTTTAAATATGAATTTATAGGTTTTAAATGGACATCTTTCATAAAAAATTGAAATCGACGTATTTGATGACTATTATTAGGTCCATCAAATACGTTGTTTCCATGTTTTATGATGGATGTTCACCCAAATCCCATATATTCATATTTGAAATAAGCAATAGATGGGAACAAGATGGCCGCGTTCTCAATATAAATATATGGGATTTTAGAACCAATCAAAAATAAGACAGCAATTGTCGCCACTGTGGGTAATAGAGTCACTGTATCGTGCGCTACATCTGTGCCTTCTTAACGAATCAAGAGCCAGAAAAAAATTCCAGCCATTCAAGGGCTGGTAATAATCAAAATATCGGATCTCAATCCATCTAATGTTGAGTTTTACTTTTAATTTTTACTTATTTCTTCTAATAAAAACAAATTGTTTGAACTAAAAACTTGTGCTTTATTGGCTGACAACATTTTACAAAGATCAACTACTCATCCAACTGTCAACAACTGCTAGGTATACAATCAGATTTTTCTTAATTTCTGACAGAACAATAACTGTCAAAACTACTTTCCGTGCAGTCCATTTTTTTCGAAATCGGTACGGTTTTAAGGCATTTATGGCCCTTATGAGTTCAAAATCTGAAAAAATTTGCTTGAAATTGAGTTTTTTTTTTTCTAATGATTTTCGATATAAATTAGGGCCGAATTTATAGTCGCTCCTTGAGGTTTCCTAAGACCTCAAGGAAGCCTCACGACCTTTAAGGCAGACTCAAGGAATGACTATAAATTCGGCCTTTGGATATCGAAAATTATTTCCGCTACACCAGGCAACTAGAAAAAAAAAATGGACACTTTTTTTTTAGTGGTCAATTTTAATTTCTTGTGTTTTTTAACTGAAAATAATTATTTGGCAACACTGTCTCTGTGCGAAGACGCGACGAACGTGGATGAGGTTCGACTTCGAAGTGGGAAATTGAAAAATCTGGCTCCGTTAGGTTCTAACCAGTATCCTAAAGAACAAGGGTTAAGCATAACTCCAGGACACATTGCAACTGGACACGTTAACCCTGGAGTTAAAACCAACTCGGAAGTGGCTATTGAGAAACCGGCCCTAAAGACCATAAGTGCCCTAAAAATGTACCGATTTTGAAAAAAATGGACACAATGTTGATGAAGAAAGTATTAATCACCTGTCAAAAGATGAATATGGAACCCTGTAAATCATTGTTGATACAATAAATTAAGAGTCGCGCCTATTGAAATCGTCAGAGAAGAATGCAATAATTTTTGAAATAAATAAAACCGAACACGGATTTGTTCGTGTTCACGATTTGAATACGTAATTTTTTTCAAATGTTAAGGTTGCAATTTTATTTAAATTTTTCTACCCACAAATTATTGTTTTTGTTTCCAATAAGATCAATAATTGCAATAATTTATATAAATAATGTTTTTTCCAGTTAGCAGTTCTGGTGCATTTAGTGGAGCTACTTCTGGATCAGAAATTACTTCTGGATCTTCTAAACCATCAATAGACAATGGAAGCTACAAAGTAATTGAGTCGCCAAAATATTCCACAGGATATTCTTCTGGAAACGGTGGAGGTTCCAAAACTAATTACGTTGTGAGTGGAAATTATGCACAACAAGTTCCAGCTGGAGGTTGCTCAACCTGCAAACAAACCTCTCCAGTAATCGTACCCCTACCCTTGACCCCAACCTCCAACCATCACACCTCATCCTATTCTGGATCCAAAACTTCTTCCTACCAACATATTTCTCCAAGCTTGATTGCTACTTTCCCTGGACCTTCCGGGAGCATTTTGGATAGCAAACCTGCCACACCATCTCATGCCACTAGTGCCAATTCTGGATCATACAATAATGTTGTAATTGCAAAACATCCACAACATGGAGGAATTCACGAAATTATCGCTATACTTCCTGGACCTTCTGGAAGTATTTACGATAACAAACCAGCTAATGGACAAAAACCTAATAATGGCGCTGGATCAACTTACATTAACCATTCTGGATCGGCAGCCAATGCTGGATCGTCTTCCACATCGTATAATGTTCCAGCTGTAGCACCTTCATCTTCTGGTAAATATTTGCAAACTAAATTTCTTCATTATGATTGTTTTTTTTTTTAGGCAACAATCATGTATTCCCTGGACCATCTGGAAGCATCCACGATAGTAAACCAGCAAATGCTGGATCAACTTCAACATCTTACAATATTCCAGCTTCGCATCCAGTTGTTGGACCAGTTTGCAGCTACACCCCTGGATCACCTAATAAATGTGGATCGAACATTCCAGCTTCACATCCAGATGTAGCACCTGCTCCTTCAAGTAAATTATTGCAAAATGAAATTTCCACATGTTTTTTATTTTTTCTTGTAGGTCCCAGTCATGTATCCCCTGGAATATCTGCAAGTATTCACGATAGCAAACCATTTGGAGCTGTTTCAGGCTCTTCTGCCAATGCTGGATCAACTTCAACATCGTACAATATTCCAGCTTCACATCCAGTTGTTGAACCCGTTTGCAGCTACACCCCTGGATCACCCAATAAATGTGGATCAACTGCCCCATCATACAACGTTCCAGATGTTGCACCTGCTCCTTCAGGTTATCTATTGCAAAATTGAATTTCTACATACTTCTTTACATAATGTTTCCTTGTAGGCCCCAATCATGTATTCCCTGGACCTTCTGGAAGTATACACGACAGTAAACCAGCTGGAGGAAGCTCTGCTTCCGCAAATGCTGGAGCAATTGCTGGATCAACTTCAACATCGTACAACATTCCAGCTTCACATCCAGTTGCTGGACCCGTTTGCAGCTACACCCCTGGATCACCTAATAAATGTCCATCAACTGTACCATCATACAACGTTCCTGCATCAAATCCAGATGTAGCACCTGCTCCTTCAGGTAAACTATTACAAAATGAAATTTCTACAAACTTCCTAATGCAATGTTTCCTTATGTAGGTCCCAGTCATGTATTCCCTGGGCCTTCTGAAAGTATCCACGATAGTAAACCAACTGGAGCTGTTTCAGGCTCTTCAGCCAATGCTGGAGCAATTGCTGGATCAACCTCAACATCGTACAATATTCCAACTTCACATCCAATTGTTGGACCAGTTTGCAGCTACACCCCTGGATCACCCAATAAATGTGGATCAACTTCAACATCCTACAACATTCCTGGATCAAATCCAGTTGCTCCTTCAAGTAAACTATTACAAAATAAAATTTCCACAAACTTCCTAATGCAATGTTTTCTTATATAGGTCCCAGTCATGTATTCCCTGGACCTTCTGGAAGTATCCATGATAGTAAACCGGCTGCAGCTGTTTCAGGCTCTTCCAATGCCAATGCTGGAGCAGCTGCTGGATCAATTTCGACATCGTACAATATTCCAGCTTCACATCCGGTTGTTGGACCAGTTTGCAGCTACACCCCTGGATCTCCCAACAAATGTGGATCTTCTGGAACTGGTACTGATTGATTTATAACCAAAATTTTATTGAATTATTCTTCAAATTGTAGATGTAGCCAACGTTGCTGGATCAACTTCAACAGTCTACAATAATCATGGATCAGCAAACAATGTCGGATCAGATTCATCAAATAGTGGTTCTGGATCGATTACCTACAACCCTTACTCCGCCCAACCTCATCCGTCTTCAAACTCTGGCACTTACTACATCGACAAACCTTCTTCAAACATTGAACCGCCACTATCCAGCTCCGCTCCAAGCTTTTCCGGCCAAATTCCTTGCAAAGACAACAATTGTGGATCTGGTATCGTCTACGACGATAAAAAAGATCACTCTGGTCAGTATCAGCAAATCAACCACGACCAAGCGCACCTCTCTGGTGGTATAGTTTACCAAAACGAAGACGGCAGCTACAGTAACAATCCAACAACTCCAAAAACTATTTACAAAAATGCTGAACATGGTGGTCACGCTGTCAGCAACAGCGAAGATCAGGGTGGGATTCTGATCGGTCCAGGAACTGGCAATTTGCCCGTTGAGCAAAACGATAAGGTGCCTTTTGGTTCTGCGCCTGGTGGATCAGAAACTTTTGTTAAAAATGCCGCACAAAGTGGATCAGAAACTTCTGACAAACATGTTCCATTTGGATATGCAGCTGGTGGATCGCACGCTAAAAGTGGATCAGAAACTTTTGACAAAAATACTCCGTCATCTGGATTTGCAACTGGTGGATCGCACGCTCAAAGGGGATCAGAAAATGCTCCATATGGATCTCATGAAGAATCTGACTCAGTTATCATTCAAAAATCGGACGAAGTTGCAATTCAAAAACATTCTGGATACAATTCAAACAACAATTTCGGATCTGGATACGCCACTGGACAAGTTTTAATAAATCAAGGCAATAACGTTTATGATGCAACCAATTCTGGATCGAATGAGATTGGGTCTAAAACTGGACATTCTGGACAAAATCTAGCATTCGGAGTGAGTTCTGGTGGATTGCTCAATACGCTTTTTGGGCACGGAGGTTTGTCTGGATCAAGTGCTGGAGCCGGTTATCATAAATCTGGAGGTGGCAGTGGTGCTTATTCCAGCTCTGGAGCAAATGGAGTCGGTTATCAAAACTCTGGAGCTGGCAGTGCTGCTTATTCAAGTTCTGGATCTTACGCTAGTGCAGGTGAGGATTGAATTGTTTTTTTTTTTGAGTTTTTAAGCTTTTTCTTTTTGACAAAGTTTCAACTTTGAGGCTCAATATCTCAAAAACTATAAAAGATATTAAGCTCAATCTTGTTTTATCTTAAAGAAAATTTAATTCTGATTAAGAATATATCAATATGTATTCAAATTTTGTGAAATATTAATTGAGTTATGGGCGATTTTCTGGGGCAATGTCGGATGATCAAAATTCTCTCCTTTCCTTTCAGAATTGAGAATTTCAGGATCCTATAGTTTTCTCAGAGAAAAACAGAACATTTGTGAAAAAAAAAATCAGAATCTAAGAATTTTAAGAAATCAGACAGAATCCAAAAATCCTGAGAATCTTCCTCTTAGAGGAAGAGCTTTGGGAGTCTTTTCAGAAAAGAATCAAAAAGTTAGTAAAGCAATATGATTAGAATTGAGAATCTTTAAATTTTTAGAACTTTTCAAAAAAAAAAATTCGCGGTTTTGAGAATTCAAAATTTCAGGATCCTGCAGTTTCCAAAGAGAAATTCTATTTTTCGTCTCCATATTTTCTTCTCAAGTATCATGTTGAAAAAAGACAGTAGGTATTAAATTTTCTTTTGAAAATGGACATTCAATTAGAAAACACTCTATACACGTAACGCGTATCCACAGTAGTCAAATATCAATACATCAATTGGAATTAATGTTGTCAGTGATCTACTTTACCGACCGACAGATGTTTGACGTTTAAATTTTTTGACACAATCCTTTATCAAGTAGGCCCATACATTTACTTAATCAAATTTCAAAAAATGATGCCTTCTTTTATCCATTTTCGTCGGTCCTTCTCTAATCATTAATGTTGAAAAAAGACGGTATTAGGCTTTCTTCTTAAAATGGACATTCAATTAGAAAACACTCTGTATACGGAACGCGTATTAGCAATTATTAAATGTCAATACGCCAACTGGATTTAATGTTGTCAGTGATCTACTTTACCGACCGACAGATGTTTGACATTTAAACTTTCTAATACAATCCTTTATCGAGTAGACCATGCATTTACCAAATCAAATTTCAAACAATGGTGCTTTTTTTAATCCATTTTCGTCGGTCCTTCTCTAATCATTAATGTTGAAAAAAGACAGTATTAAGTTTTCTTTTCAAAATGGACATTCAATTAGAAAACACTTTGTATATGGAACGCGTATCAACAGTTGTCAAATGTCAATATGCCAACTGGAATTATAATATTGTTAGCGATCTACTTTACCGACCGATATATGTTTGACGTTTAAAGTTTTTGACACAATCCTTTATCAAGTAGGCCATACATTTACCCAATCAAATTTCAAAAAATGGGGCCTTCTTTTATCCATTTTCGTCAATCCTTCTCTCATCATTAATGCTGAAAAAAGACAGCATTAAGTTTTCTTTTTAAAATGGACATTCAATCAGAAAACACTCTGTATACGAAACGCGTATTAGCAGTTGTCAAATATCAATACGCCAACTGGAATTGTCAGCGATCTACTTTACCGACCGACAGATGTTTGACGTTTCAACTTTCTGACACAATCCTTTATCAAGTAGGCCACGCATTTACCCAATCAAATAAGTTTATTAATTTATAAAAAATATATATTTATAAATTAGTGTAAAAAATACATAGATAAAATAGAAAATTACCTATATAGAAGGTACATAATCGATTATTTACAGTAAAACCGACCAAAAATTGATCTTTTTGTATGATAAAGCTTGAAATAAATTGCATAAAATCCTAAATGATTTACCTGTAATTAGATTTATCAATGATTTTAATCTAATTTTAACCTAAAATTTTGAATTATTCAATATTGCCTATAAATATTAATGAGTATAAAGTATGAAAAATTGGAAAAACTTACAAAATTTGACTAGAAAGATTTTCAAAACATGAAAAATCGAATTCGAAATATTAGTGGCTCTTGGTTGGTCTTAGGAAAATTATCCAGCGAATCAAGAGCCAGTAAATAGTAAAAATTTGGATCCTAAACACCTTGTTGAGAGATTCATTGAGTATCAAAATTTGAATTATTTTCGTTTTTTTCTTTCTCTTTCTGATCTTTCAACTTCTCAAAATTTCTTTTATTTTCAATTTCCAATCGTCCATGGAACGTTGTTAATCATAACTCAACTGACAGCTTCTGAGTCAAATATTAAGTTTTAATTTATTCTATTTTATCGGAGTTGCTCAGAAAAGTCAAAAATATCTGATAGCTAGATAGATAGATCCATTAGTTTATGTCTGAGAAATTCAAACTTATTACAGGCTTGTCAATGTTAATTTTACTCAAAAAATGTCCAAATTAAAAAATTCGTAATTCCATTATTTGTTGTATAATCGCCTCGAATTTATAGTATGTGTCGCCTCGAACTATGAAAAATAGATTCTCCAAATTTCATCTTTGTGCGTCCATTGGTTTTTGTTTGCGAAATTTGAGCTTAGAGGCTTGTCAATGTAAAATTTATACTGAAAAAATGTCTGAATTAAAAAATTTGTAATTCCATTGTTTGGTGTCTAGTCGCCTCGAAATTTCAGTATGTTTCGCCTCGAACTTTAAAAAACAGATTCTCCAAATTTTATCTTTATGCGTCCATTGGTTTTTGTTTAAGAAATTTAAACTTGGAGGCTTGTCAATGTAAAGTTTACTCAAAAAATGTCGAAATTAAAAAATTCGTAATTCCATTGTTTGTTGTCTAATCGCCTCGAATTTTTAGTAGGTATGTTTCGCCTCGAACTTTTAAAAATAGACTCTCCAAATTTCATCTTTGTGTCTCCATTGATTTTTGTTTGAGAAATTTGAACTTAGAGGCTTGTCAATGTAAAGTTTACTTAAAAATGCCCAAATTAAAAAATTCGTAATTCCATTGTTTGTTGTCTAATCGCCTCGAATTTTTAGTATGTTTCACCTCGAACTTAAAAAAATAGATTCTCCAAATTTCATCTTTGTGCGTCCATTGGTTTTTTATTTGAGAAATTTGAACTAAGAGGCTTGTCAATGTAAAGTTTACTTAAAAATGCCCAAATTAAAAAAATCGTAATTTCATTGTTTGTTGTCTAATCGCTTGGAATTTTTAGTATGTTTCGCCTCGAACTTTTAAAAATAGATTGTCCAAATTTCATCTTTGTGCGTCCATTGGTTTTTGTTTGATAAATTTCAAATTAGAGTAGTGGCGGCTCGTCAGAGGAGGCAGGGGAGGCTAAACCTCCCCCCAAAAAAATTGAAAATTCAATCTCAATTTTTTTATTCCTAATTTCTAATTAAAATAATAATTCACAAATTACACAACAGAATACCAATTTTCGATATTTCAATGTAATTTAGAAAAATCTGACAACATTATTTCAATCAATCCCGCGCCTCCACGACAAAAATCAGTGAATCTGGGATACTCAGTAATAGGAGCCCGAAGGGCCGGAGTTATACGTGAGCCCGAAGGGCCAGAGTTATTTTAATCACGAGGCTCAGTCTATAATTCTATTGGTCAGCGGATAATTTGAAGCCAATTAAAAACCGGGAGTATTTTAAATGCGATTTTTAGCATCCAATCAAAGAGCCGGGAATATTCGAAAACTTTAGTTTTATCAAATTGACTTTGGAATGTTGGTTTTCTATGGGATTTTTTCAAGATTTTTACTTTTTTCAGAAAACGGTGGTTTTTGCAAACATATACTACTTTATCGTTGTCTTTGTTTTACTCACTATAAGTAAACCTTATAATGTCATTTTCATTGAAATTAAACTAAAAACAAGTTTCCTTATGATTTATTTGGGGAATTTTAATTATTATAATCATTATTAATTAATTATTAAATTGAATTTTGAACAAAAAACCCTTTTAAAATGTTATTTTTGTTCACCGAGATGAGATGTGGCAACGTTGCTTTTAGTTGGCCATTTTGAAGTGACGTCTTGTGATTTTTTGCCAGTTTTTTTTCGAATTTTCGACTTTTCCGGGGTTTTTTAATGGAAAAAAGCGATTTAACATACGAGGTTTTGAGTTTTCTTCATTTTTTAATAAAAATTTCTAGTTTCAAATGCCATAATTAGCAAAATCCCATTCAAAATGCTTTTGATGTGGCAACATCGCTTGTGGCTAACTTCAATCAAGGAAGCATTTTTGACAGTCGGCCATTTTCAATTGACGTGTTTACATTTTTATTCAGTTTTACTTCGAATTTTTTACTTTTCCGGGGCTTTATCAGTCGGGAAAACTGATTTAAAGTAAAGTATAAGTTTAAAGTAGGCTTTGAGTTTTCTTCATTTACCACCAAAAATTTCCAGTTTTTCAACGGGGGGTAAGTGAGAAAAACTTTAGTTTTATCAAGTAGGTTTTGGAATGTCATTTTCGTTGGTTTTTTTTTTTGGAATTTTTAACTAGGGTTTTTGGGGTCCGGCGATCGTTTTCCACCACTTTTTCTCGAAATTCGCAGAATAAAAAAATACATTTTTTTGACGTTGACAGCTGTCAAATTTTTTTGACACAAATCGATAGTTGGCGTCTTGAAACTGCCTGTTGACTGTACCGGGGTTTGATTTTCGTAGCTTTTCTAGTAGAGCGGGGAAAAAGTCGAACATGTGTCAAATTTGATAGGTGACATCTGTCGATATCGACAAAAGTCTTATCCGAACGAAACCATTCATTGTCAACTGATTTTAATACTCCCGTAATCTTTAAAACAAAAAGACCTCATTTTGTATCGATTGTCAAAAAAACCAAAGTCTACTTTGAAATTTCAATTTTTTGACGTTTGTGAGCAGTGTTGCCATATGTTTTTTTCAAATCTCGAGCTCGAAGGGCTGAGATTATAGATTATTTTAAACCCAATCAAGAGCCGGGAATAATCAAAATTCGAATCCCCCAAACCAATCAGAAGCCGGGAAAATTCAAAAATTCGAATTCCAAACCCGACGGGAAATTGAATTTTTTGTACCAACTGTTGCTACAAATGAATTCATTAAATTTTCATATAAGTGTTGCTACATGTTGCTACATAAATTTCACCCTAAAACCCACTAAAAAACGACTTGTTTTCTAACTTTTGTTTTTTGGAAAAAACAAAAGAATTTTTTTTTGAGATTGACAGCTGTCAAAATTTGAAAAAACCCACATGGGCATATAGATTTAGCCTCGGCGAATACGTAGGAAGTACCTACCATGTCAAAAAAGACGTTTGGCTTTGCCAGGCCGTTGGTTTTTGACATAAATCGATGAAACTTTTTATTTTAGGGTTTTCGGAGCCTGGGGATCATTTTCTGACATTTATTTTTTGAAAAAAAGAAAAGATAAAAGTTTTTGACATTGATAGTTGTCAAAATTTAAAAAAACCCACATGGACATATAGATTTAGCCTCGGCGAATACGTAGGAAGTAGCCAAACAGGGGACCGGCCAATTTTTTGACGTTTGTTGTATTATAAGCAGTGTTGATAATGAAATTACCTATAAAATATTTTTTTATTGATATTCCAGGCCGTTTTCGTCTTTGAGATATCAGCTGTCAAAGTTGAAATTCTTTGTAATTTTGTTAAAATTTTCCAGGTCGATTTTTTCGAAAACAGTATCCCGTGGCGGAATACTTCTTATAGGCTTCTTTGTAGTATTTGACGAGATCTATAAGTTTTATATTTGAAGTTTTTCTCCCGAGCTTTTCAGTTTTCTCCCGAGCTTTTCGTGTTCGTTTCCTCGCTATGGCACATCTAAAGGCCGAAAAAAAATAAAAAAGGAAATTTCGATTTTGATCAGAAAAAAATTGTGGATACCCGACACGAGGACACTTTTTTGCTTATAGCTGAAAGAGGATGAAATTACCTACAAAATGTTTTTTTATTGTGGTTACCTTACCGTAATTCATTATTTTCCAGCCTCCTCACTTGAAATAATCACGAGCCGCCACTGAGTTACAGGCTTGTCAATGTAAAGTTTACTTAAAAAATGTCCAAATTAAAAAATTCGTAATTCTATAATTAGGCAATTCAAACCACGTGACATTCAAGATGGCGTGGCGGCCACACATGGGCCAAAAAACACAAAAAAATACCTATCTATTTTCAGCCCGATTTAATAGTTTAGGTACCTAGTCAACAAATATCGTATTAAATAATCAAAATCAAAGTTACAAGCAAAACTCTAAGCAAAATAATTTAAAATACACATAAAAACATATTCAAAACAAGCTTGCTTGGCCGCCACGCCATATTGAATTTTCCTTTTTGACAGATGGATTAAATTGCCTAATTTGTTGTCTAATTGCCTCGAATTTTTAGTAGGTTTTGCCTGAAATTTTTGAAAACATATTCTCTCAATTTCATATTTGTACGTTTGTTAGTTTTTGTCTGAGAAATGTGAATTTAGAAGAAGTAATTTGAATTTTATTCTAAACTAGCTGTTGCCCGCGGCTTCGTACGCCCTATATAAATTTTGTAGGTGTAGGGTGTAGGTAGCATTAGGTAGGTAATCTTCTTTCAAAGAGCTAAGGGGATATTTGCGTCAGACATATGGTCATGTAGGGGGCCTATTCTATAAGCTCAAAGCGAAAAAATGACATTCGTTATGGGACGCTTTGTTCGGTTTGCTATTTTATAACACCTTTCGGGAAGAATCGGGGACTCCGATCACGAAGCCGATTGCAAAGCGAAAGCGATGAATTTTGGCTGGCGTTTTGTTTCGCTTTCCACTGGAAAATTTCCAATTTCCATAGAGATTGGTCGATCATCGTCACGCTAGAAAATTACGGGTTATATTATTGGTTTTGATCTTGACGAGGTTTTCATTATGTTGATTTTTCATTGTTTGCACAATTTAATTTCACTCCATCAAATTTCATTCATCAATTTATTTATAATTTTGACGGTGCAACATGGAGAAAAGATCAAAAAAACATCCGTTTCAACCTCCTATCTGTTCAACCAAATGGGTCACTTCTAGCTCAAATATCTAAGGTATAAACAGACTTTTTATTCATTGTTCGTAGGAACTGCGTTAACCTGAGTTGATTTCTTTGCTCGAGCTCTGTATATACCTACAACAAATTGTACCGGCAACATTTTCATCACACAATAATATGAAAAATGCAAGATAAATATTATAGAAAGAAAAATAGGAATGATTAATTATGTCATTGAAGTTTCAAAATAATCAAAATCCAAATTTGGGGTATGTTCCATAAGGCCTATTCGGGTTTGGAAAAAATACGGTTCTAGAACGGTCCAGAAGAATCGCACAGTTTATTATTGAAATTTGTGATAGTCGAGTCCTTGTTATTTTGTTGATCAATAAACTGGACGATTGTTTTGAACCGTTCCAGAACCGTCCTTTTTCCAAACCCGAATTCGCGAAAGGTCCCGAAGTAGGCGACATCTATGATCAACTTTGGTACTCAAATCTCAGTGAACAACAAAGCAAATTTGCATTTGGCCCCCGGCATTGTTTCTGGAAGATACTGGAAGTTTTTAATTTTCTACAGAATATTATTCATTTTATGTATTGTTTCTGTAATATAAATCACAAAAACTCCATAAAACAAAATTTAACAAAAACTAACCTCAAAAAACTGGCTTTGTTATTCACTAAGTTCGGCAGACATATTGCTATTTTTCGCGTAATTTAACGCCATCTATTGGTACAGGAATTTCGCCAATAGGCCTATAATATGTTCCTTTTGATTTTCTCTTCTTTTTTTGCAGTTTTTGCTTTGGGCTCAGATATCTACAATGTTGCCATAATTATTTATGCATACGTCGTTCAAACTCGAATTCAGTCGTGTGACACTAGGAAAACGAAGCGGAAGCGAAGTGAACACCTTATAGAATATCAACAAAAATCGACTTCGCTATGGTTTAGCTTAGCTTCAGCTTGGTTTCGCGATATAAACGAAAATTACAGAATTCCCTAGCAGTCCGGAACTAATTGAGGACTATTGTAGAGCGCATGCCCAGTTACACTGAGAAAAGTCCCAGGAGAAAATTCTTTGCTGGTTTTTTTTTAGCTGTTACAGTGGAAAATGTTTTCGAAGTAGCAATGTTATTTTGCTTCTACAGAAAAGACCACTTTGCTGAAACTACTTTATTGAAACTTGTTACAAAGAAATTTAAGTTTATTTGTATACTTTAAGGTAAAGATAACCTAGGGTCGTGAATTCAAAGAAAAATTAAGATAACGTGTAGTCCCTTTATGTGCAAATGAAACCACTCAAAAATCCAACAAACAATAATTTTATTTAATTTTGTTTACAATGTTCTGTGTAATTTCAATGCTAACAACTTGGTTTTTCCTGGCGAATCTGATACCAAGTACCTGCTTTCTAATCGGGAGCTCTTCAATGGGTGTTGGGGTTTCACTTTCGTGAACTGGAGCTCTTGGTGTTGTTTCCTATTTCCAGTAAGAGGGTAGATTGCTGGGGTGACGTCACTCCAGCTGATCCAAACTCCAAACAGTGATCTTTATGCAGAGCCGCATGCCGGCCCCCCCTGAAAACTTGCGTTTGTGCCAAAAGTCGCATGAAAAAAGTCTACATCGAAAATATGACAAAATGTTATATGATATACCATACAAATATATACAGTGTGTCCCACTTTTCATAAAAAGATATTAGGGCTTATTCTAGATAATTTTTTGCATCAGATTAAAATTCAGCATCCCCAAAAACCCCTTACTTCATATGTATTTGCCAAACAGCTTATTAGAGCATGTTAATTAAAATAGGTTTATTAATTTTTTTGCTAAAATCATCTCGCAAGATTTTTAAAATATGAATTAAGCGGTTTTTGGGGACGCTGATTTTTAATCTGATACAAAAAATTATCTAAAATATGCCCTAATATCTTTTTCCCAAAAATACAACCCCTTTTTACCCCCCAACACCGCACGCCAATGGTAAATAAAAATGTTTACTATGTCAAATAGTTCATTTTTCTAACATACAATCACCACCCAAATTTGAATAAAATCGCATCATTACTAACTGAGATATCAGGGTGTATTCATGAAAAGTGGGACACACTGTATAATATGAATCTCGATAATATTGTTGATACTTTTGCTAAAAATCATAATAACCGAAGAATTTTACTGCTTCAGGTTTTAGGTTTCGGTAAGTAGTAGTTTTCCGCACGCATTTCCGTGCTTAAAGTTACACTTTTTCGCACTCTGTGCGCATAAGGTCTTCATCCGCATTAAGTGCAAAAAAGTAAAACTAATTATCAAGCAACAATAAGTGCACCTTGTCGACTTTGACAAATGATGAAAAATGTTTCCTCTGTTTCTATATCATCTATACAAACTGGGTTTGCTTCCGGAAAATTAACACTTTGCGCACTTGTTAGGAAAATAACTATTTTTACTTGAATATGTCTTGCTGTTTTTTTTTGTATGTTTCAATATACCTAGATAATTGAGGTTATTAAAGTTGATCTTTATCACCTACTAGCTGACCCGGCGAACTTCGTACCGCCTCTGAATTATTAAATATACCTATTGAATGTTGTGTTAACGTATCTATTAGCTGAATTAAATTCAGTTTTTTTCGATGGTGAATTTGGCTTTGGTTGAAGAAAATTAATGTTTACTCTCCTGGATCAGAAGTCACCTAAAATTAAAATTTTAAATCATCCTTTTTTAGGCAGCTTGTGGGCGTTATTCTTGTAAAGTGTACCACCAAATAAATAAACTCAGGCACAGGAATGTTCAAAGAATGTAAAGAAAACAAAAAAAAATCTTTAGCACAGCCCTGTTTCACTCTATCTGCACTGCACCACTCCATCTGTTCTACTCTATCTGCACTACTCTATCTGATCTACTCTTTCTGCACCACTCTATCTGATCGGAATAGTGGAATAGTTCTGTTCGAAATAGCTCCAGTTCCTGAGCAGCATTGTTCTACTGTATCTACAATGCCGAGCTTCGTTCCAGGTATCAGAGATGGCGCCGTATACAAAATACAAAATAAACTTGGTATCGGTTATAAGAGATGGCGCCGTATGCGGGCTTAAGGCCTCCACAGACTGCGTTTTTGTTTGAAGGTTTCGTTCGACGAGCAAATCTGGGTCGAGCAAAAACGACGAAATGGAGTTGCACACAGACCTCGGTTTAGTTTGGCGAACATCAGCCATGTTGGAAAGTTTTTATTTTTATTTTAATATTAATAATGTAAAATTACGTATCTACGCACCAAACACCACACAAAACCGTCGTTTTTAAAATTCATAGCCCACACACTTCAGATTTGTTGATATATCGAACATATCCGACGGACAAAATCAGGTGAAACCAGATATTTGCATCGGTTTTGTATGCCAGCAAAAACGACGATTTTTCGCACACATACTTCGGTTTTGCGTCGTTTTTGCTCGACCAGATTTGTTCGTCGAACAAAACCGTCCAACAAAAACGCAGTCTGTGGGGCCCTTTAGTATGAAATGACCACATTAATGACATAACAACATGCTGGTACTGTCAACGCTGAAAAAACTTTCAATTTGACAGCAAAATCCCCATTAACAAAATGATCCTCCATTTATTGAATAATTCATTTATCACAAAAAATGTGATAAATGAAGAACCGCTCGACCGATTTTGTGCAAACTTCACATAAACCATCTAATAAATAGTCCGAACAAAGCCATTTGGTTTGGCTAGGTGAGCCCGTTCTTGAGTTATAAAATTACAACGAAAAGTGGCATTCATTTTTATATATATAGATACCTACTTCTCTGTTTTTTATTACCTCAATATTACCATGCATAGCGGTTTTGATTTAAATTGATTAAAATAGGGTACCAAAGCAAAGCAATAAAGTAAAATCAAGTGTCCCCCCTAAATTTTTCTGCCCCAGTCTGGCCCCCCCTAATTTTTTCTGGCCCAGTCTGGCCCCCCCTAAAATAAAACCCTGGCCTCGCCACTGATGCAGAGTAGGTACCCAGAAAAGAATAAGGCAGTATCAGGTTCACCAATATTTGGAACATTAAATTCCTGAATTCGGTTAAAAAGTGAGTGTCTTGCAAAAGAAATTGAAATTGAAATTTAGTACAAAATGATTGTTATACAGACACTCCTTTCAACAGAATCAGGTATAAAAACTATTGCAAGTAGAAAAATTAATATTTTAATATTAAAAAAAAAAAAACAATTAGGTACTTAAATAATTAAAATTAATGGTAAGATAATAAAAAAAAAATAAGAATAATAACAGGAATAAATTATAATGATTATATAATGCTCGTTACAATTGAGCAAATACTGCTTCCTTGAAAAACAACTCTGGCTGGCAAATATACAAGAAAAAAAATATGAGCAAAATTAAGGTAAGAAAAAAAAAATTAAGATATCAAATGTCTGGATTCCTCCCCAAATAGACAAAATTCTCCCCTCGAATTAAGTTAGCTACCACAGATACCAGATAAACCTAGGGATGAAATTAATCAAATCCAGAATGTGTCAAAATTCTTGAGATGTCTTAATTAAAACTTTTAAACTGAATTTTTGACCTGTCTGGATTTCTATTAAAAAATTATACCCTTTAGTTAAGATATTTAAGATAAAATAAAATAAGATAAGATAATTTAGGTAGTCAAGCAGAAAATGGCTGTTCAGGTCTCTGTCTGGATTCAATAAAGAATTAATGGGGTGGACTCACAAATTTGGTTTTCACCGACTCTATTTAGAGCAAATGGTCCAGTTTTCCCACACTAAAAATTGATTCTGAAAGCCAAAGCAGCAGTACCTTTTTAAAACCAAAAAAAAACTGTCTCGACTTACCAATTATAACAACGTGTGGCACTTCAATAAGTAAAGTAATTCACACAAAATGGAAGCCATCAATTAGATTAAAAAAAACCCTAAAATAGTGACAACGAAATCGTTATACAAGGCGTCATTCAGTTGTCTTTAAAGTTAAAAATTTGAAAATTGGGTGGAACGGGTAAGTCATTGAGACGCACATTTTCCGTAAAAAAACAATTGAATATCACCTCCGGTTACTCCGGAAATGGACCCAAGTCAAGAAATTTTTATGAAACCCTGTATATTTTTTTGCACAGTTGAATAGAGCTTAAAATTCCCTTTCCAATGACATATCACAACTTGGATTTGTTTCCAAGATGGCGGCGTAAGAAGGTATTTTTCTTAAATTCAATATGGCGGCATTCTGACGTAACCGATAATGTTTCTGTCAAACAAACACTTTTCCCAATCCATAATTTTTAGATTTGAAATGGTTTTACATCGAATTTGAAAAAAAAAAAGATTTTGCTCAAAAACAAGGGCATTTGAAAATATCTTTGAAATGCAAATTTTAGTTTCAAATTTTCTAAAAATTTTGAATAGGAAGAGGTACTTATTAAATTCTAGAATTAAAGTGTGTCCAATGGCCTACCGAAAAATGTCTACCAAAATGCATATTCATTTTTCGGTTAAGGTATGCAAAGGTTAGATCAGAATGCCGCCATATTGAATTTAAGAAAGTGCCTTCTCACGCCGCCATCTTAAAAGCAAATTCCACTTATCATATATCATTGAAAAAGGAATTTTAAGCTCTATCCAACTGTGTAAAAAAATATACAGGGTTTCATAAAAAATTCTTGACTTGGGTCCATTTCCAAAGGAACTGGAAGTGATATTCAATTGTTGTTTTATGAAAAGTGTGCGTCTCAATGACTTACACGTTCCACCCGATTTTCAAATATTTAAAATTGAAGACAACTCAATGACGCCTTGTATAACGATTTCGTTGTCACCCGGTATAATATTTATATTTCAGGAACAGATAAGATAAGATTTATCAGTAAAAACTTAATAAAGATAGGATAACTTGAATATTGAAAATCTATAGGGGAGTATCCAGAAATTCAGAGCACAAAAATTATTTAATAAAAAAGAAAACTTGCCTGGCCAGACTGTTCTTCAAGAAGAGAACGTTTTAGAGAACCAAGCTAGCAGGAAAACGATTCTGTGTTTTTTATACTTACTGCATTCCAGCCAGTTTGAACCAATCAAACGAGTACACTCGAAAAGATCATATTCACTTCAAAATGAAAACACAATGAAAACCGCATGGAATAAACGAAAATAACCAAAAATCCACTGAAACTATTTTAATTGTTTACAAATTATAATAATTTAAATTAAGGTTATGTCAAAGATAAAAGACTGTTAATTAATTGGATCATAAGCCAAAAATGAATATTTAAAAATCAAAAGTTAAAAAAGGACAGAAATATATCCATTTGCTAAAAGTGAAATGAATATAATGTCTTTCAATTAAAATACAAATAACTGGCAAATGCGAATTTTAAAAATCATCAATGAAATATAGATCATCGGGCACTAGATGGCAGCACTAAAAAATCAATTCTCGATACTTACATTTTACCGAGAATTTTACGCAAATGTGGATAGATGGCAGCACTTGTATTACTTGTGTGGCGTCATTGTTCCGCGAGTCCGTTGTGTTCAACCCTGGTCGGGGATTCTAAAATCACGATTCGATATACGATTCGACAACGAGACGATTTTTCCGACGATTCTAGGTTAGAAATCTCATTGGAATTATACCTTTCGACACGACAAGGCCGGTATCGTTGTCGAGTCGTGTGTCGAATCGTGATTTTAGAATCTCGGCCCTGGATGGCTCAACTATTGTGTACAACCCTGGCGGCCTGACGTGACGTGACAGAAGACAGCTGTCCCAGGTTGTTGTTTACTTCTAGTCAGCTTGTTGCCGCGCAATTATGATATCGTGTTGTTATTGTTAACAAAATAAAGTATTTCGATTTATTTGTATGTTCAGTGCCCAGAATTAAACCGAGTTATTAGTAAAACAGTGTTTTCATTCGCTGGTGATATATCAAGCAAACACATAGCAGTAGTAGCTAGACTTGAATTTAAATTTGAATTTAATCGATATTTTTAGAATATTGGAAATTATTTTGAATTCTGAAATAAAAAAAAAAATACACTTTATAATGGAAATAAGAAAAGATGGAACATGTTACGTAAATGATAAATTTATCGTAACAAACTGCAAAGATATTTCTTATTCCAAAACCAAACTTTGCTGTTATAGCAAAATTAAAATTTTATGAAAATATTTCTGCTTCTCCGAAATAGAACTTTTCTAAGATAGATAGATACTTTAGTGTTGTAGCAAAAAAAAAATCCTGTAATTTTTGTTATTGTTACAGTAATGTTTTTTGTTACCCTAGCCAAATAACTTGACTAAAAATACCGTTCGGACATTTCCGTGATTTCTTCGGGTCCAAAAATAACCGATAAAATATGTTTCGTGTTCATTTTCTTCCATTTTAGTTTAGTAGCTAACGCCGTACGGTGTGGATCGTGGATGCTGTCGAGTCAAGTCGAGTGTCGGTCGCTGGGAATCTTTTTGGAAATGGTGCCAGCGCATCCATCAAAACTAGCAGAAACAACTCTAGCGTCAAACTTTTCATTAATTGACATTATTTCAGATCAGGTAATGAAAGTTTAGGGGTTTAAATAGAGTTTGTTTATCTCCTGGTTTTGTTATGATGGACGCGCTACTACATATTTCCAAAGATTTCCAGCAAAATATTTTTGCTATTGGTGAGACAAATAACTTCCCATGGCTAATAAAACACTTGGCTGATTGTGGCAAGAAATTTTTTGTTCTGTGACAAACGCTTTCCTATTTCAAGAAGTATTTCTAATAACAACAACAAATATCTTTTCTGTCTTAGCAATCTACTTTTCAATAGCAAAAAAGGATGTTTTTGAGGGTATATAACCTCTTTTCTAGGACAGCATAGTTACTTTCCTACGACAGCAAAGTAGCTTTTCTATGCCAGCAAAGTGACTTTGTAGAAACTGTGAGTAAATTCTTTATAAAGTCACTTTGCTACCGCAAATAAACGGTGCCAGTAAAGTTATATCTTTTCGGCGGTAGTAAAGATCTTGGCTGTCCCCTATGTAGCCAAAATTTTTGTTTACGGCAGCAGAAAAATTAGCTATGACAATGAAAAAATGTTCTCAGTGTATAGCTGGGTTCGGCTTGCTCACTCCGTGCACTCCGAGTGATTCCGTTCGCACTTCAGCCGTTCGCGTATTACCTTTTAGCTTATCAGATAACGGCTGGAGTGCGATCGGAGTAACTCGAAATGAGCAACCCGAACCCAACTTGTGAATGAGTTCAGGTTCCTATTTTATCGCGAACAGTTTTGGAACCGAACAAAAATTCCAGAACCTTGCTCAAGACTGTCGAATACGTGAACGAATTGCGAATGTCATGTCTCAAACTTGAAGTTAGCTTAGCCTGGGACCGGTGGAATTTGTTCAGAATCGGTTCCGAATCGTTTCTGGTGAAAGCATGAAAATATAACGACAAAAACAATTTTTTTTTGCACTGATTCTGCAAATGGAAATCGCTATGAATTTGATTCTGCTTGTCATATTTCTGAATTTGACAGCTGACACGTGGTCTGTTTCTGTTTACACTTTTTTCCCCGCACTCCCGCACCCAATGAACTATAACCAAAAGCTGGAATGCGAACACATATGGCGAACGTGAGGCCTAGTGTGGCTGCTGCGGAGGGGATACCTGTTTTTGTCGCACTCATTATGTTAAATGGCGAAAATTGCTTCCAACACGTATTCCAATTGATGAAACCTGTGAAGGGAAATATGACAAAACTTTCGAAAACGTCATATGTCAGCGAGCAACAGAGAAAAACAACATTCCCTCTTGTGGCATCTGTCTTTCATGGCTTCATTTTTTTTGGCAGATATGGCAATGTCTGCGCATTCCAGTTTTTAGCTATAGTTCATTGCCCGCACCACACCGTTTCTTATTTTTGGTTATTTAAAGCGATTGCTTAAGGCCATGTTGATATTATTTCTTAGTGAGCATCTCCAACCTATTACCTACCTGTTTGCAAAATTTCATCTCGATTGGTTTAGTAGTTTTCGAGATTTCGTGTTTAATCAGTCAGTCAGTCAGCGAGTGAGGGAATTTCACGTTTATACAGTGTGTATATTTTAAGTGATACCACTATTGCTATATCCGAAACGGTAAAAGCTACAAGGTCGGTTAAATTGGAAAAAAGTTTTGATGCCCATTTAAGATTCTTTTACAATGTTGCCAAATTCCTTTTAGTTTCTGGAATACAGGTTCATAACTAGGGCCGAATTAAGGTAAAATTTTGGTAAAAATCACTGATAATCACTTTTTAGATCGGAAATAATGCCCAATCATGCTCAAAAGGTATATCGTTGAAAACGAGATAAAGGGTGCTTTCTGAAAATGACATAAAAAATTCAGGTCCGTATTTAAAAATATGAAGTTGATGATGGTAGCTCAATCACGAAACGTCGGATTCAAAATTTGAAGATGCCATGTTGTAGAGCGAAAAAAATTATAAAACTTTCAAATTTGAATTATGTTCCGAAAATTAATAGTTCTCGAAATAATTGATGAAATATTTTTAGGCATTTCTTAGAAATCACCCTGTATTTCATAAACTAACAGGAATTTGGCAACACTGTAAACGAGTCTTGAATGGACATCAAAAAAGGCAACTTTTCTCTAATTTAACCGACCTTGTAGCTTTCACAGTTTCGGATATAGCAATAGTGGTATCACTTAAAATATACACCCTGTATATATATATAGATTTAATCAAATCAATTAAAATTATCATTCCTAATTTAATTTTTAATTTAAATTGTAAATAATTGAAGCAAATTTGATAATTTTTTTTTATTTTCCAGGTAGTTTCGCAGGTGCCAGCGCCCATGCCGGATCTTACGCCCGCAGTTTTTAATTAGGTTTCCTTTCAGTAGCGCACCCAGAAAATATGTTTGGGGGGGGGGGGGGTCTACAGAGGTTTGAAGTGCCAAGGTGTCACGTCCTGATGTTGCTACATTTTGAGGGGGGTCCTGGCCCGATGGCTCCCCCCTGGGTGCGCCACTGTTTTTTTTAATTATTATTTATTATTTTTAAGTTGATATGTGAGCCATAAAATGTGATTAATTAATAAGTGATTAAGTTACTTAAGAGACTTATTTGTAATTTTTATAAATTTAAATAAAAATATGAATTACAATTACTTTATGAAAGTAAATACAAAATAATCCTCCATGCTGTTTTATTTTTAAGGTCATGTAACTAATTACCGATTTTTTTGAAATTTAAGCAACATCCTTTGAAAAAAACTTAGGAAATAATTGTTAATAATTACCTATGAGAATTAGGAATAATTAGATTCTTATTTAATAGCGTCATCTCTTTTACAAAAACTATTTTTTCTATGAAAGTGATACTTATTGAACAAATTACTTATTAAAATTGGCATGACTTAAGAATTTCCATGCATATAAATAAATTGCTAGAATTTATTCAAGACACGTTTAAAACATTCATAGAATTATTGTGCAATAAGAATTATTAATAAATTGTTGCCATCATTTTGCAGAATTTATCCTCTTTAGGATGGAATTAGCCTCATTTCAAGAGTTGATGATTCATTTTTATATTTTATTTTTATTTCAATTTATTTAATTATAACATTTATTTACAACACCATGGGGCAGTTATGGTTAGGACTCCGTCCGGAGACAAGCAGCACTGTCCGTTTTCTGATACGAAATTCTGAGGCAGTACGAATTGTCGCATGAGAGCATTACATTTCTGAGCATTGTCTTGTTGATTTTCTTTCTGAGCGATCACTTCTACGATTTTATTGGTCATGAGGCACTTGATTTCGTACGGCTGGTAGCCACGAGTATCGACGAGAATCTAAAATATTGGTTTCAATTTGAACTAAATTACGTTGAAATCGGATTGAAATTAACACAGTTGTGGGCAAAATACTCACTTCGAAACGATCCTGGTAAAAAACAGTTTTATCCATTTCTATAGAAAATCAGATAATTTTCATATTACACATAGTTTATAAAATTTCCATCTTTTAACCGCTTTTTTTACATTTTTGGGTAATTTTATGTTTCTATAAAAAAGATTGTACGATAAAAATGACATATTTTTGACATTTTAACCACAAAAAATATATATATATATTTAAAGCCCTATTTGTATTATTTGAAGTTTATAGAATAGGTACAGTTGCGATCAAAAAAAAGTAAAGTCTGTTTTTTTTTAAAGATAATAGATAAAAAAAACTTGCAGTATTGACAATTTTACATGGTATTGCCAATATATTGTCATTTTGACTTTTATCTTTAAAAAAAAAAACAGACTTTAGTACGAGAAAAATCTCCAAGATCTCCTGGTCTATTATACATTAATTTAATTCATAGCCAAAAAGAAATATTTTTGGTATTTTTCGACAAGTTTTTAACCTATATAGCTTCAGATCACATTATTTTGACATTTTTCCACCCGTTTTTAACCTAGAATATGTCATTGCCTGTCAAAATTTTGTATGTTACACCGGGAGGTCAAATTGGGATTAATAATTTTTGTACTACTTTTTTTTTATCGCAACTGTATGTACATATTCAAAAATCAAAAAATAATATTAAAAAATTCTGAAGATTATCAATAATTGTAAACTTCAATATTATATACAATTTGAAGATTTTAAAGAAATTATGATCGTTAAGACTGAAAATCAAAATCGGCTCAGAATTAACGAAGTTCCGAGCCAAAAACTGACTTAATGTCATTTTTAGAAAAATTCCTGTTAGCTCACTTGAATTTTGCAATTTCGGAACAGCAATTTTGAAGTTTCTGAGTTATGAAACTGTCAAAATCGAAATGACAGATTTGTAGAAAATTTAAATGGCTTTATTTAAAAAAAAATTATCTAAATCGGCTCAGAATTGAGCCAAAAACTGACTCAATGTCGTTTTTTTTTTACTATTTCACTAGAGTGTTTTACATTGGCAAAATGTCATAGGAACGGCTGGTTTCCCACTGACAAAACTCCTACCTGTTCCTACCTGGACAAAACCAACATGATGGTTTTTCAGCGACAAAATTTTGTGTGGTTAGAGTAAAAAACTAGTGAGTTTGACAAGTGTCACCTGACGGCTCATGGTTTTGTCAAAAATGTCATTCCCGAAATTGCCAAGCAACGAACTTTCATACCAGTCGAAAATTTTGCCAGCAAAATTTTTTCTCTTGTGGTATTATTAAGTATATGAAGAAAAAAATTTTGCTCATTGTAATTTCCGGATTTTGAAACATCTGAGCAATGAAACTGTCAAAACTAAATTGACAGTCTTGTGGAGAATTTAAATTAGCTTCATTTCAAAAAAAAAAAAAAATCATCAAATTCGGCTTAGAATTAACGAAGTTCTGAGTCAAAAACTGACTTAATGTCATTTTTAGAAAAATGCCAGTTGGTTCACTTAAATTTTAAAATTTATGAACACCAATTTTGAAGTTTCTGAGTTATGAAGCTGTCAAAACTGAAGCGACAGATTTGTGAAAAATTTAATGAATGGGCTTTAATTTGAAAAAAGAATCAAATAATTCGGCTCAGAAATAACGTAACGAAGTTCTGATTCAAAAACTGACCTTATATTTTTTGCTCATTGTAATTTCCAAGTTTTCAAGCTTCTGAGCAACGAAACTGTTGAAACTAAATTGACAGCTTTGTAAAGAATTTAAATTTTGAATTTTGAAGTTTCTGAGTTATGAACAAAACTGATATGGCAGATTTGTAGAAAATTCAATTGGTTTCAAATTGAAAAAAAAATCATCAAAATCGACTCAGAATTAACGAAGTTCTAAGCCAAAAACTGACTCAATGTCGTTTTTTTTTGAAAAAAAAAATTTACTCATTGTAATTTTCAAATTTTGAAGTTTCTGAGCAACAAAACTGTCAAGACTAAATTGACAGCTTTGTGGAGAATTTAAATTGGCTTCATATAAGAAAAAAATCATCAAAATCGGCTCAAAACTAACGAAGTTCTGAGCCAAAAACTGAATCAATGTCTTTTTTTTTGAAAAACTAAATTTTTTTCATTGTAATTTCCAAATTTTGAAAACTACTGAACAACAAAACTGTCAACACTAAATTAACAGCTTTATAAAAAATTTAAATTGGTTTTATTTAAAAAAAAAATCATCAAAATCGCCTCAGAATTAACAAAGTTCTGAGGCAAAAACTGACTCAATGTCAGTTTTTGAAAAATACCTATTGGCTCATTTGAATTTTGAAATTCCTGAACAGCAATTTTCTGAGTTATGAAACTGTCATAACTAAAATGACAGCTTTGTAGAAAATTTAAATTGGCTTCATTTAAAAAAAAATCATCAAAATCGACTCAGAATTAACAAATTTCTGAGCCAAAAACTGATTGAATATCATTTGTAGCCTGTTGGCTCATTTGAATTTTACAATTTCTGAACAGCAATTCTGAAACTTCTGAGTCTGTTAAAATCAAAATGACATGTTTGTAGCGAATTTAATTGGCTTCAAATTGATAAAAAAAATTATCAAAACCGGCTCAGAATTAACAAAGTTCTGAGGCAGAAACTGAGTCGATGTCATTTTTAGCCTGTTGGTTCTTTTGAATTTTAAAATCTCTGAGCAGCAATTTTGAAGCTTCTGAGTTAAGAAACTGTCAAAACTGATATGACAGATTTATGAAGAATTTAAGTGGCTTCCAATTGAAAAAAGATTTATCAAAATCGGCTCAGAAATAACGAGGTTCTGAACTAAAAACTAATTCAATGTCGTTTTTTTATTTTACAAAATTTTGTTTATTGTAATTTTCAAATTTTGAAGCTTCTGAGTAACGAAACTGTCAAAATTAAATTGACAGCTTCGTTGAGAATTTGAATTGGCTTCATTTAGAAAAAAAATCATCAAAATTGGTTCAGAATTAACAAAGTTCTGAGCCTAAAACCGACTCAATGTCATTTTTTGAAAAATGCCTGTTGGTTCGCTTGAATTTTAAAATTTATGAGCAGCAATTTTGAAGCTTTTGAGTGATGAAATTGTCGAAACTAGAATAACAGATTTGTAGAGAATTTAATTGGCTTCATTTTAAAAAAAGAATCATTAAATTCGTCTCAGAAATAACGAAGTTCTGAACCAAAAACTAACTTAATGTCGTTTTTTTTTTTTGAAAAAAAAAATTGCTTATTGTAATTTTGGAGTTTTTGAGCAACGAAACTGTCAAAACTAAATTGACAGCTTTGTAGAGAATTTCCATTGGCTTCATTTAAAAAAAAAATCATAAAAATCGGTTCAGGATTAACAAAGTTCTGAGCCAAAAACTAACTCAATGTCATTTTTAGAAAAATGCCTGTTGGTTTACTTGAATTTTGAAATTTCTGAGCAGCAGTTTTGAACTTCTGAGTTGTAAAACTGTCAAAACTGATATGACAGATTTGTAGAGAATTTAATTGACTTCAAATTGAAATTTTTTTTTTAATTAAAATCGACTCAGAAATAAAGAAATTCTGAGCCAAAAACTAACTAAATGTCGTTTTTTTTTTGAAAAAAAAATTTTGCTCATTGTAATTATCAAATTTTGGAACTTCTGAGCAAAGAAACTGTCAAAATAAAATTGACAGCTTTGTAGAAAATTCAAATCGGCTTCATTTGAAAAAGAAAATTCATTAAATTCGACTCAAACTTAATGAAGATCTGAGGCAAAAACTGATTCAATATCATTTTTAGGAAAATGTCTGTTGGCTTACTTGAATTCTGAAATTCTGGAACAACAATTTTGAAGCTTCTGAGCTATGAAATAGTCAAAACTGAAATGACAGATTTGTAGAAAATTTATTTACCTTTAAATTGTAATTTTCAAATTTTGAAGCTTCTGGCAAGGAAACTGTCAAAACTAAATTGACAAAGTTTTTTAGAGGTTAATAAGAGTTACGATTTCTGAGTATTTTGATTCAATATCTTTGTCGGATTTTAAAATATTGAAGCTTAAAGATTTTGAAATAAGAATCCTAGGTAGTAGGTAGGTATTCTTTGAAAAAAATCGAAACTTTTATTTTTTATATTTTCCAAATTTTTACATTTTTAATTGAAAGAATGGATCTGAATTATTTAAAAAATAATCTATTATATGTTCAAATGACCATTTCAACCAGAAAAATATTCAAAATTCTCAATTTTTTTAAGAATCCTGACAAGGTTAAGGTAAATTGCCAATAATATCATTTTAAACTTTGAACAAATCAAAATAAAATATGCACAGTTAAGAAGAACATTAAATTCTCTATACATCCGTGCTAAATTGAGTTTGATAGCTCTAATACTTTTTGAGTAATTGAGCCCCAAACTTGAACATCTTCAATTAATCAAAAATTCTTAAACTGGTGCTTGAACTTTCTTTTGGCTGAATTGAAAATGTAACCTTTTTTTTTTAAATCTTTCCAAAAAGCAAATTTTTGTAATCAGTAAAAGTTTATTTTCATTTTTATGTTATTTTATTTGACTTTTTGAGGTAAACGCACTTAAAAAGCTAGCCAATGCAATATCTACAGTTCACTTGATTGGCTTTGTATTAATTCAATAGAAATGACTGGGTTTACACCGGCATCTTTCGATGAAAACCCAAAAATGAAATCAAGAGCCTGGAATAAATAAAAAATTAGAATAAAAAAATTCTTTTTTTTTTGAACTTGAAAATTTAAAGAAACGCAGATTTTTCTTTTCCCGTCATAAAATTTGCCAGTAAAATTGAAATTAAAACAAAAAAATCCGCGGAAACTCAATTAAAACGACCTCTAATTATCGAAGTCATTAAATAAATCGATTAATATTTTTATGACTTAAAATGTAAGTAAAATAAGTCCTTGGCCTATGATGGTGATTATTCATCATACATTCTAAATATGTAGCTATTTTTACAGATCTCTGTATCTACTTATAATCTCTAAATTAATGTTCAATAATAATTATTGTAATTTTTATTATATTATTTGTACAAACAACTAATAATTTAATTATTAAAGCATTAAAAGAATATTATTTTAAAATAATTATATACAATATTACTACAAAACAAATAATTAATTAATTTTGCCATCTTTATTTTGTTAATTACATTAAATGCTAATTTAGTACATATAACTACTCTAATCTAGATTTTGCGTAATTTTGCAACGGATTGCGCCCGTATAAATAAAGATCGTCCATATCGATAAACAATTAAAATTAAAAGTTATTATTAAAGCAAAAATTGCAGCCTCTCTAAATTCGTTTTGAAATTTCCTATAATAAAGATTTCATAAATTATGTGTAGATTTTTTTCCTTGAAATTTGTTAAGGAAAGCCTTGTATTTTTGGGTTTTCGAACAAATAATGGATGTTTTCAATTATCACTTGTAAATAATGGGAAGTCAAATTAAAGTTAACCTTTCTTGTTTGTTGAAGAGTTTTCATTGAAGAAGATTTTCAAGGTTCGATATTACATCCTATAGAATTGCAATTAAATTACATTTTGATTGGATAAAATCTTGATTGACAGTTGTTGAAGAAATCAGATTTTTGCGTTTGAAAAGAACAAAAATTTTGTATTTTCATTAATTTTCTCAAAAATGCTCTACATCAGTTTTTATCTTCGTTTTGTTTAATTTTTAATTTGGAAAAGAAGAAAATCCTTTTTTGTCCAATTTTTTCTTTATCCTAGGCTCCTAATGTTTTTGCTTGAATATTCCTCAGCAGGTTTCTTCAATTTTCCTGGAAATTCTTCCCAGTTTTTAACGAAAAATCTTCGTTTTCTTTAATTTTTAAGTTCAAAAAGAAGAAAATCCTTTTTTGTCCAATTTTTGTTTATTCCAGACTTTTGATTTTTTTGGTTGAAAATTACTCAGACTTCTTTGCAATAATGTTTTTTTTCTTCAATTTTTATCGAAAAAATCTTGTATGAACTGAAAAGATTAAACACCAAAAAATCATTTTCAATTTTGTAAATTTAATTTTTTTCCTAAAATATATTATTTTGCCCCACAGCCCTGTTAATTTCAATCCGATTTCAACGTTATTCGAACCAAATTGAAGCCAATTTATTTCTCTACAAATTTCTATATTGAAGCTTTTTAATAATCTCGCACCTACAAAGATTCATAATCAAAAAAACATTGATATTCTTAGAAATTTGATTTCATTCCAAAAATACATCGACACATATTTTGCCCCACAATTTCGTTAATTTCAATCCAATTTCAACATAATTAGACTTAATTTAAAGCCAATTAAATCCTCTACAAATTTTTGATTTGAAGTTTCCATAATTTTGTAGCTGCAAAAACTCAAAGTCAAAAAATTATTGTAATATTTGGAAAATTGATTTTTTTTTTCAAAAAATACATCAACACATATTTTGTTCCACAATATCGGTAATTTCAATCCGATTTCAACAAAACCAGGCTCAATTTGAAGCTATATAAATCTTCTACAAAGTCTCAACAGTTTTGAAGTTGCAAAAATTCAAAGTTAAAAAAGCATTGTAATTATTGGAAAACTGTTTTTTTTTATATATCGATACATAATTTTGCCCCACAATTTCGTTAATTTCAATCCGATTTCAACGAAATTAGACTCAATTTGAAACCAATTAAATCTTCTACAAATTTTTAATTTGAAATTTTAATGATTTCATGGTAGTTGCAAGTTGCAGAGATTCAAAGTCAAAAAATCATTGTAATTTTTGGAAATTTAATTTTTTTCCTAAAATATATTATTTTGCCTCACAGCTTTGTTAATTTCAATGTAATTCAAACCAAATTGAAGTCAATTTATTTCTCTACAAATTTCTAGTTTGAAATTTCAATAATCTCGCATCTAGGTGCTAGCTGACGTCACGCACATAACCTCAATGACATGTTTGTCCCCCTATCGAAAGTGACGTTATGTCATTGGTGACAAGCTAGCGCCTGTGTGTTAAATAGACCTTTCAAATGCTTCGTTTGTCCCGCCAACGGAAGTGAGGTTATGTGTGTGACATCAGCTAGTGCCCAGCTACAAAGATTCATAATCAAAAAATTAGTTATTTTTGTTTCCAAAAATACATCGACACATATTTTGCCCCAGAATTTGGTTAATTTCAATCCAATTTTAACGTAATTAGACTCAATATTTGAAGTCAATTACATCCTCTACAAATTTCTAATTTGAAGTTTCGATAATTTTATGGCTGCAAAGATTCAAAGTCAAAAAATCATTGTAATTTTTGAAAAATTGATTTTTAATTCAAAAATACATCGATACATATTTTGTTCCACAATTTCGTTAATTTCAATCCGATTTCAACGAAATTAGGCTCAATTTAAAGCCAATTAAATCTTCTACGAATTTTTAGTTAGAAATTTCAATGGTTTTGTGGTGGTTTCAAAAATTCAAAGTCAAAAAATCATTTTAATTTTTAGAAATTTGATTTTTTCCTAAAAATATATGAAGACATATTTTGCCCCATAGCTTCGTCAATTTCGATCCGATTTTAATGTGATTAGGCTTAAATTGAAGCCATTTAAATATTTTTGCAGCTGCAAAGATTCAAAAATCAAAAAATCATTTGTCAATTTTAGAAATTTGATTTTTTTTTTATAAATAATCGACGCATATTTTGCCCCACAACTTTATTAATTTCAATTCGATTTTATTGTAATTAGGCTCAAGTTGAGGTTAATTCTCTTTGAAATACAGGGTGTCAAAAATACTAAGGCCACCGGAAACGGTAAGAGATACAAGGGCGGTTAAATTTTAAAAAAAAGTTGGTATTTTCGAAGTTTATTAAAAATATATTTTCATTGTTGCCAAATTTTTATAAATTTCCAAGATACCTACAAGGTAATTTGTAAAAAGACAGTTTTGGGTATTTTTACAAATCACCCTGTCACATTAATAGAAATTTGGCAACAACGAAATTATATTTTTGACAACTTTTGAAAATGGCAACTTTTGTATAATTTAATCGCCTTCGTATCTCCTACCATTTCTGATAAACAAACCAATAATGGTTCATGGTATTTTAGACACCCTGTATAGCGATTTAATTGTATTTTTTTCACTTTGACAATTGACAAATCGAAATGAACAATGCTTTAAATGTCAATTGTCAGTCAACATGTCTAACAATTTTGTAACCATTAGCAACAAAATTGCAGTTTCCTATAAAGTTTGCATAAATAAAACAGATTTAATTTCACAAGAAAGGCATAATAAATTTTATTTCCAATGTAATTACCAAAAAAAAAAATTAATCAAGATGGAAATAAGTTGGATTTTTTTTGTTATTTCCATCAGTTCTAGACGCTCCTGATTTATCCATAGTATCCATGACCTACGAATGGAACGAAGAAAAAAATAATTAAAATTAAAAAAAAAATTCAAAGTTATTACCTCCATAACCTCCAGAAATACCAGCCAAACCTCCTCTCACTCCATTATAACCTGCAAAAAAAAAATTGACATTTGACAGATAAACAATGTAAAATTTGAGTTAAATTTTACCTCCATAACCGGCATTTCCTCCATTATAACCTCCATGAAGGCCGTAACCTAAAATAATGCAATTTCAGTTAAATATTATTTTTTCCTCGATTAATTGTTACCTCCGTGCCCTTGCGAGGTTGCCACGTAAGCCACGGCGTGTCCCGGTCCGTGCAAATATGAAGCTAAAAAAAAAGATTTTTTTAAAATTTTGTCTCGCTTTGTTCTTGCCAGGCAATAATGGCCGTTTCCACCAACTATTTTAAGGGAGCCCTAACGATAAGTATTTCCTAAACTGACATTTCTCCATGGAAAACTGTCAGTTTAGTGAATACTTATCGTTAAGGCTTCCCTAAAATAGTTGGTGGAAACGGCCATTAGTGAGAAAAAAATAGCCAAACAGATTTCTTCAATGTCGGTAATACAGATTCCTATAAAATAGTTACTTAACAATAAAGAATAATTGTTACTTACCATTGACAATAGTCAAAAATGCTGCCAAGAAAAATACTAAAACCTAGAAAGGAATTTTATAAATCAATTAAATAATGGAAAATAATATTTTTTCTTCATAACTCACCTTCATCTTTATGTAGGCACAATAAACAGTTAATAATAAATTAAACCTGAACTTATTTTGTTTTTATAATGAAAAATTTGAAATTGAATATCCTTGCTGACCTATAAACATAATCCTAGTTTACTTTTCAATTGAATTTGATACTTAATTAAGAGCTTGTTACTTATACATATACATATACAGGGTGAAATATTTTTAATTGTTTTAATTTTATGAACAAATATTTTCTATTGATTATTAAGTACCTATTGCATCACATTAATAAATCAGTGTTTTTCTTTGCTATTTTTAAGATATCTACAAATTTCAACACTTTCAATACCGAGTCTTGTTTTAATTACATTATCTTAATTGCATTTTTTGACCATATATATATGAAAGTATTTTGCAATCTATTGAGCAATAAAATAGTGATTCATCGATATAATTTTGTTTTGATCAAAAGAAATTGATTTCTGATGCTGAAATTAGGACTTTTTCAATCTATTTTAATCTATACAAAGTCTTATTATGCAATTAACAAAATAATACATCTGAAAATATACAGGGTGTGTAAAGTAAATGGGACAGCTGTATCAGCTTTGGTATTATTATATGATTTTAGATGTCAGGTATTTGTCAAACTATGAAATATTTTAGGTTTATCTAAGTTAACTTGGAATAGTCCAGGAGATTAATATGAATTATTTTTGTCCCAGCTACTTTTGGTGACGATGGTAGTTCCCAAAGATAAACTTTGTAGCTCAATGGCTCGAAAGCTATCAAAGCTAATTTTGCACGGATTTTATAGAGAATTAAATTTTCTTTTTAATAATGTATAATTTATTTTGATCTGCTCGAATTTTGAAAAAAATATTAGCAATTTTTTTTAACCTTTGTCACGCGATTCAATAACAATTTAGAACCAAAAAATTGAATTTTCTCATTGATTTTTTTTTAAATTCAAATTGATCATATGGAAATGATGTTAATTTTTTTTTTTCCTCGCGTTCTATCGATTGGAAAAGTCAAAATTCGAAAAATATATAAAAAATTAAAAGTTCGAGTTTTTTAAAATATCTTGAAATCCGTGGAAAATATTGAATCAAAATTTCCAGGAATTGTATCTCATAAATGTCTGTCAACCTAGCATGACAACCCCAGCAGAATTCTAAAAAATTTGATGGAGAATTTGTTGCTATTTTGTTGCTAATTATTTACCATATTTTTGATTTTTTTTCTCTTGCCGATTTCGAAAAAATGGGATTCTGCCAGCTTGATATCAAGCTGCTAGCAGAAAAAAAAATCAATTTCTCAGCAGATTAAAAAAAGAATAGTGGGGAATTTATTGCTATTTTGTTGCTAATTATTTACCATATTTTAAATTTTTTCAATCTTGCCTGTTTCGGAAAAAAGCGAATATACCGAGCTACCAGAAAAATGTTATGTATTATTTCTATTTTTAAACAAGTTTATAATACATGAAAATCTACATGAAAATATATATGACTATACTTATTATCAAATAATAATTAGAGGAACCAACTTTCGAAAAATCAAATTTTTCATCTATTTAAGTATTGTTCATCAAACAGAACAATGCACGAATAAAAAACGGTAATTACAATATACAAAAATTGTGAGCCGATGATTATATTTTTAACTGTTTAAGGACGGTTTATTCATCCTTTTGGTTGCGGTTGCCGATTTTAGTGCCCTTTAATCAACCTGAATTAATCCAATTGAAAATTACAGAGGATTTTCAATATACCGCCCGTCGATGCAATAACCTATAATAATATATTGATCCATATTGGTCTGAACAGCTGTACAATACAAAACAAAATGATTCTGCTGACGGTGAACAAATATTTACCACTCAAAAAGACTCGAAGTTTATCTTTGCAGTCTGAGTTGTAGTAAATAATTATAAAATAATATTCTGCTGGCAGTAAATAAATATTTACTAGGCAAGAAGTGCCCATAATGGTCTAAATCTATCTATATTTTGATCTAAATTCATTCTGCTGGCGGTAAATAAATATTTACCAGTCAAGAAGTTTCCATAATGGTCTAAATTGATTCTATATTATAATATAGACTCATTCTGCTAGCAGTAAATAAATATTTACCAGTCAAGAAGTCTCCATAATGGTCTAAATCGCTCTATATTTTGATTTAATTTCATTCTGCTGGCGGTAAATAAATATTTACCAGGCAAGAAGTGCCCATAATGGTCTAAATCTATCTATATTTTGATCTAAATTCATTATGCTGGCGGTAAATAAATATTTACCAGTCAAGAAGTCTCCAAAATGATCTAAATCGGTTTATATTTTGATCTACATTCATTCTGCTGGCGGTAAATAAATATTTACCAGTCAAGAACTTTCCATAATGGTCTAAATTCGTCTGTATTATGATATAGACTCGTTATGCTAGCGGTAAATAAATATTTACCAGTCAAGAAGTCTCCATAATGGTCTAAATCTCTTTATATTTTAATCTAAATTCATTCTGCTGGCGGTAAATAAATATTTACCAAGCAAGAAGTGCCCATAATGGTCTAAATCTATCTATATTTTGATCTAAATTCATTCTGCTGGCGGTAAATAAATATTTACCAGTCAAGAAGTTTCCATAATGGTCTAAATTGATTCTATATTATAATATAGACTCATTCTGCTAGCAGTAAATAAATATTTACCAGTCAAGAAGTCTCCATAATGGTCTAAATCGCTCTATATTTTGATCTAAATTCATTCTGCTGGCGGTAAATAAATATTTACCAGTCAAGAACTTTCCATAATGGTCTAAATTGATTCTATATTATAATATAGACTCATTCTGCTAGCGATAAATAAATATTTACCAAGCAAGAAGTGTCCATAATGGTCTAAATCGATCTATATTTTGATCTAAATTTATTCTGCTGGCGGTAAATAAATATTTACCAGGCAAGAAGTCTCCATAATGGTCTAAATCGCTCTATATTTTGATCTAAATTCATTCTGCTGGCGGTAAATAAATATTTACTAGGCAAGAAGTGTCCATAATGGTCCAAATCGATCTATATTTTGATCTAAATTCATTCTGCTGTCGGTAAATAAATATTTACCAGTCAAGAAGTTTCCATAATGGTCTAAATTGGTCTATATTATGATATATACTCATTCTGCTAGCGGTAAATAAATATTTACCAGTCAAGAAGTCTCCATAATGGTCCTAATTGGTCTATATTATGACATAGACTCATTCTGCTAGCGGTAAATGAATATTAACCAAACAAAAAGTCTCCATAATGGTCTAAGGGCCAAATTATGGACTGCCTGCAACGTTATTGGCACCTTTATCCTGCTGGTAAAGCTAAAAATTGCATTCAATTTTTAGCTTTACCAGCGGGGTAAATTTGCCAGAGACGTTAGGCTCGTTCAACAAACTTTTTTTATGTCTACTTAACACAAAAGTTTGCTGATCAACAAGAGACTAAAAAGACAAGAAAGATATAATAAAAATCTTCTTGGATATGTAGGTAATTAATAATCCATTTGTACCATGGGGTAGTCAGATAGAAATCCCAGAAGTTCTTTATTGGTAGGAAACGCAAATTGAAGAAATTAGCATATTGATTTATTTTACCTAAGTAGTGCGATTCTTTATGTGCCCCTGTAAGATGACGTTGACAATAATGTGGACTTCTTGATTGGTAAATATTTATTTACCGCTAGCAGAATGAATCTTTATTATAATATATATAGCATATTAGATCAATATGGAGATGTTTTGACTTGTAAATATTTATTTATCGCTAGCAGAATGAGTTTATATTATAAAATATAACGATTAAGACCAATATGGAGACTTGTTGACTGCTAAATATTAATTTACCGCCAGCAGAATGATTCTAATCAAAATATGGACGAATTTAGACCATTACGGATATTTCTTGCCTAGTAAATATTTATTTACCGCCAGCAGAATGAATTTAGATCAAAATATAGAGCGATTTAGACCATTATGGAGACTTCTTGACTGGTAAATATTTATTTACCGCTAGCAGAATGAGTCTATATCATAATATAGATCAATTTAGACCATTATGGACACTTCTTGACTGGTAAATATTTATTTACCGCCAGCAGAATGAATTTTTTGCATTGCTCTGTTTGATGAACAATACCTAAATAGATCAAAAATTTGATTTTTCAAAAGTTGGTTCCTCTAATTATTGGGTGGTATGAATAAAAACGAAGTACTTGCTAGTACTACAAGTATGAGCATGTTCTACGTAGTATTCACTCCAAAACGAAGTAGATACTACATTTCGACAATACCGGAAATAAGTAAATGCTTCTTTGTGAAGTAAATACTTCGAAGAATATACTAATACTTGTAGTAGTAGCATGTACTTCGTTTTTATTCATACCACCCATTATCTGAAAATAAGTATAGTCATAGATTTTCATGTATTATAAACTTGTACATAACATTTTTCTGGTAGCTCGCTATAATCGCTTTTTTCCGAAACAGGCAAGATTGAAAAAATTAAAAATATGGTAAATAATTAGCAACAAAATAGCAACAAATTCCCCACTATTCTTTTTTTATTCTGTTGAGAAATTGATTTTTTTTCTGCTAGCTTGATATCAAGCTGGCAGAATCCCATTTTTTCGAAATCGGCAAGAGAAAAAAAATCAAAAATATGGTAAATAATTAGCAACAAAATAGCAACAAATTCTCCACCAAATTTTTTCGAATTCTGCTGGGGTTGTCATGCTAGGTTGACAGACATATCTCATAACAGGCTCTAAAAAACTTGTATCTAAGTATCGAAAAATATTTTCAGGTTTATAGTTTTTGAGAAAATTGAGTTTGAAGTTTTTGAATACATTTCGATTAAAATCCAACTTTGAGGCTCAATTGCTCAAAAAGGGTTTGAGCTATCAAACTCAATTTTGTATATATTTATAGAGAATTCAATGCTCTTTTCAATACTGATGTGAAGTTGGCAGCCAAAAGTTAGCGGCCATTTTCCCGAAGATTGCTGAACGACCAGTGGTGTCGGATGCACATTAGTTAGAAATAGTTAATAATAACTAATAATATATTTTTTTTACTACTAACCTGAGAAATAATCATTATTCAATCTATTTGGAGGTCTAGGAAAAAATTGAATTTCTCTTTCTAGGTTAATAATGAAAATAATAATAAAATACCTAGGTTAATAATGAAAATGACGTCATGACGCAAGAATATCGATATTGTCATGTTTTTATTGGTTCAATTTCAATTTCATATATCAAATTTTAAAAAAATACAGGTTTCTGTAGACATAGGAAGTTTTCAAAAGCTGTTGATAGAGGGCACCACTTTCAAGAGGGCGTTCAAAAAAATAATTAGAACACAGATTACAAATTATTAATTTTCCACTAGCAGTAGTAAAAAAAATTCTAAATTTCCCTCGGTAGAGAAAGTCATTATATACCACACGCATCGCGCATTATAAATGTCAAGTATTCTCTAAAATAACATTTTTACATGGAGAAATATCAGTTTAAGGCATAGGTACCTATTGTTAGGGCTTCCCTAAAATACCTAGTTAGGGGAAATGGAAATGGCCATTAGAAAAATTAAGAAGAAAACAAAAATTCAAGATCCGGAAATAGACAAAATATGAGATGGAAAAATTGAAAAATAAATATATACTTAGATAATAATAATATTATTAATAATACCTGAGTAAACATCAAAAAATTTGCAAAAATATGGCGGCAGGGGCGTGGCTAACTTCTATATTCATATTCTAAATTTGCAAGAATATGGCGACGGTACCAAATTTCTATTTGAAAAGGTGAAGTCACTGTGGGGTAGGGCCATTGGAAAAGGTTGGAAAGGAAACAATCAATCAAATACCTTGACGATACATAAACTCCGGAAAGGGGCGGGGTTCAACTAACCAATTGAAGGCCCTACTGATATCACTCGCATCTGATTGGAAAGGGGCGGGGCTTATATCCAACCTATCAAATGCTTTGTTGATATCCTTGCGTTTGATAACGAGTCAGCCACAGTATTGCCAGCTTGACGGAATTATCCCCTTTTTGCCTTTTTGAGGAATTTTTTATTTTCGTTCACAAAGGGTAGAAGCGGAGCGGAATTTTTAAAGTCTGTTTTTTAAAAAAATAAAAGTCACAATGACATTATGTTGGCAAAATAATGTTAAATTGTCGATGCTTTCAAATTTTTTATGTAGAGAAGGCTTGTGTTCCCAACATAGGTAGTTACTAAATTTTTAACTTGGGGAATTATCTTTAAAAAAAAAACATACCTACTTTTTCTTTTATTTAGTCGCAAAATTTCCATATTCAATGAAAAATTGGTAATTTTAAGTTTCTAGCACACAATATACAATAGGTATACAAAGGTGGGCCATTGAACTTAAAACATTAGTGAACTTTTTTTTTTCAAAACGCGCCATTTTTGAAATGTCACAATTTAAATGAACCCTGTATAAGTATGGGTAGGTACAACATCTCATTCCCAGAGGCGCCGACTTTTGAAAGTCCTCATGGGTGCAGAATAACTTTATAAATTTGTTTATAGTGGGAAGGTGAAGCTCGCCGTAGGCGCCGCCGGAGGCGAAAATTTTTTTCTACGAGCGTATGAGAAGTTCTTTTTTCTGCACGCATTTAGGCACTTGTGCGGAAAAGTAAAATAATTATGCAATGTTTAAGTCACCCTGGTACTTTCATATCCTGAAATGCGTCTGGAAAAGTACTTCTCCGCACGGTCGTGAAAAAATACCGTTCCTTAATCATGCGGAAAATCTCTTTTCCTCATTTAATTGCTACGCACACGCCCTAACTGACTGTTCCATTTTAGCCGCCTCTGTCAACTGTCAGACTGTCAGACCTGTCACTGTCAACCAATGAACTATTATTTTAAAGTTCCGATATATCGAAAAGATTATTAGGTATATCGATATTTTTTTCGATATATCGAATGTAAAATATCGATTAAAATTTATCGATATAGTTTATTGTTAATTTTAAAGATAATTCCCCAAGTCAAAAATTTAGTAACTATGTTGGCAACACAAGCCTTTTCTACATAACAAATTTGAGAGCATCGACAATTTTACATTGTATTGCCAACATAATGTCATTTTGACTTTTATCTTTAAAAAAAAAAACACATTTTACATAGATTACATAGTTTACATTGTCTACACGTTGTTTACACCAGACGTAGACAATCTTTGTTTACGCGTAGATGCCCATCTCTGGTGCACTATAATTTAATATAATATTTATGTAAAATATGATGTATGTAATTATGTGTTACAAAGAAAAATTATTAGGCAATCTCGTGACCTGCCAAACGAAATTCAATATGGAAGTTCAGGTCAGACACCTAGTTCTTTTACATGGTTATTGACAGAAATCAATGAAAAATTATTATTTTGTCACATTCTGGACATTTAGGTTTGACCAGCGTTGCCAACCATACGATAATTATCATATTTATACGATAATTGTATGCTCGATACGATATACGATAGCAACCAAATTATCGTATGCAATTATACGATAGTTTTGGCTTCTATGATTTTTCTCTTCACGTTTTTCACAATGAGAAATATTCAATGTCTTGACATGAGAAATGGCAACAAGGGAATTTGGAAAGCACAAGTTTGGACTTTTGCCGAGGGTCGCTGTCTTTGTTATCATATGTCATAAGGCCTTTAAGAAAACGCTAATCCGTTTTAAGCTTAGTACTCATAACTGCGAAATTCGCATTTTTTGACATTGCTTCGACAATTTGACGTTTGATACACGCATAAAACGTCAAATTGTCAACGCAATGTCAAAAAAATGCGAATTTCGCAGTTATGAGTACTATAGGTTTAACTCGATCACCAGCTGATGTAATTTGTCTTTTTTCATATGAGTTCATTGAACAAAAATGAAAAATAAATAACTTGCAATCGGGTTAATCGTATCAGCGTTTCCTCAAAGACTTGTACGATGATGACTAGATTATAGTTTAAACGTCAAAAATGTCATAAGAATAGGGTTCGGTAATTGCATCTGCGAGCAAAATGAGCAAAATTTGACAGATGTCACGTGATTTGACACGTAAAAAAAAGATAAGTGAACTCGTGACGTCCGTCAAAATTTGCTGTTGTTGCTCGTAGATGCAATTTTACTTTAACTTTTAATGTTGAAGTTTGATTTCACAGACGTCATTTTTTTGTTACTTTTTTGTCTGGCAGTGACGTGAGCGTACAAAAAAGTGTACTTTTTGTGTAAAGCTGTGTAGCTAAGAAATCACAAACCAAACCATTCAGAGTGAATTTCATTGGTTGAAACTAGTTTTCTGACTGTTTTCAACCAATGAAATTTGCTCTGACTGGTTTGTGATTGATGTGCGAACAGACTTGATATTTCAAAAAGTATCATTTTTACTCCTAATAAAACAATATATAGGTACTATTTTTTTGTCATGGAAACTTGTATCTGCAAAATACGATAATTTTTGACAGAATACGATAATTTTCAAGTGCTCGTTACGATATTTCATGTAGGCTGGGTTGGCAACACTGGGTTTGACATTGACATTGTCATATTGTCATGTTTGGCATCTACAACATTAAGGGCCCTAAACAAAATGCTTTTTTTTTATGAACGTCATTACAATTTGACTTGAACGGCCATATTGGAATAGATTGCCTAATTGTCTCATATATATATAATACCACAAGAGAAAAAATTTTGTTAGCAAAATTTTCGACCGGTATAGAAGTTTGGCAATTTCGCGAATGATCACGAGCCGTGAAGCGAGTGGTTTTGTCAAAAATTTCATGAGCGAAATTACCAAAAAGCAACAAACTTGCTTGAATAAAACCAAGAGAATAATTTTGCCTACATAATTTTTTAGAGCATAGAAATGACCAGAAATAACGGAAGGGCAGATGGACAGAATATCACACACCACTTGTATAATTCTTATACAAAATTGTGTACATTTAAATTACATGATACTGGATATTACCACATGGAACACGTTTGTACTTCCGTATTTCCTACGAGAGCTCCCATGGGTGCTCCGCACCCATGAGAGGTTGCTCATGGGTGCACCTGCCCCGATGCCCCCATGTAGTCGGCGCCAGTGCTCATTCCCGACTGTAAGTGAAGGCGCAATAATTGTTTTTTTCCACTACCGTGCGTAAAGTACTTATACGTGACGCACCTTTTAGAAGACATAAATTGTCACGCACCAGTGCGTAAAGTAGTTTTTTTTACTACTAACCCGAAAAGTAGTTATTATTCCATCAATTTTTCTGGAAAAAAATTGAATTTCTCTCCCTAGGTTAATAATGAAAATAATGAAAAAACACCTAGGTTAATAATGAAAATGACGTCATGCCGCAAGGATATTGAAATAACGTAACAGGTTTCTATTGGTTTAATTTCAGTGTCAAACTGTCAATTTTTGTATGTACATTATAGGAAATTACCGTAAGCTGTTGGTAGAGGGCAGCACTTCCGACAAGAGAAAATAATTTGAGCACAGGTTTCAAACCTATTTTTTATTTTCTACTAGCAGTAGTAAAAATAGTATATTATATACCTAGGTAGAGATGTTGGTCATTATATACCGAGCGCTTTATAATGTGTAAGGTATATAATGACTTTCTCTACCGAGGAATATATAGAATTTTTTTTACTACTACTAATAGAAAATAAAAAAAATATTCAAAATCTGTGCTCTTAATTATTTTTTTGAACGCCCTTTTGAAAGTGCTGCCCTCTAACAACAGCTTATGATAACTTCCTATATGTACCTACAGAAACCTGTATTTTTTTTGAATTGACGTATGAAATTGAACTAATAGAAACATGACAATATCCTTGCATCATGACGTCATTTTCATTATTGACCTAGGTATTTTTTCATTATTTTCATTATTAACCTAGGGAGAGAAATTCAATTTTTTCCTAAAAAAATAGATTGAATAATGACTATTTCTCAGGTTAGTAGTAAAAAAAAATCTATATATCCCTCGGTAGAGAAAGTCAGTATATACCTTACGCATTATAAACCGCGGCGCTCGGTATATAATAACCAACTTCTCTACCTAGGTAAATAATGTACTATTATTTGTATGAAAAACCAACAAATTGACATAAAACTGGGGTACCAAATATGATTGAATAAAATCACATTCTCCCGGTTTTTAGCTTTCCAGTCTTGCTGCCTATCTACTTACCTTTAATAAAGTATAATTTTCTTAAAACACTACATACAATAATACTTTTGAACTTGCAAGATAGAAACAGGACTAATAAAGCTGAAGTTTAGAGTACAAAACACTTACTTGGATAGGGTCCTTCGATTTCTCATTTCTGCTTGTTATTTTAAAATATTCGATTTCTCGAAAACTGAACATAGTAACACTTTCAAATTTACAAGGTAGACAGTGGTTTAATAAAGCCAGACTTTAATGTATCAAATATTCACTTGAAATGGGTCTTTCGATTTCTCATTTCTGATTGTTATCTTAAAATGCTCGATTTCTCGAAAATTACACATAGTAACATTTTCAAATTTGCAGAATAGAATAGCTATTTATATAACAAGTACATAAAGTAAGGCTTTATTGTACGAATAATTTTATGGCCGAGCGAGCTTGCGAGCGAGGCTATTAAATAATGAGTCAATAAAGCCTGTTCATGTAAGCGTTATATACATGATTTTATGTACGATTATGACTGGTTTTTGTTAAAAATTAAAAAAATTGAATGAAAAAATTAAAATTCGCGTAGGTATACCTGTTTTACCTTAGCAGGTTGTCAGGACCTGTTTCACTTTGGCAGGTTGTCAGGACCTGTTTCACCTTATCAGGTAGTCCAGGTAGGCAATAAAGTAGCACTTTATTTTACTAGTAAAATAAAGTGCTACTTTATTGACGCAAAACTGTTCTATAAATAGAACTTTATTGGTCAATCGGACATAAAGGGGTTTAATAAAGCTAGGGTCCTTCGATTTCTCATTTCCGGCTGTTATCTCAAAACCCCTTTCTACCCTGCATGCAAGTTTGAAAGTGTTACTATGTGTAGTTTTCGAAAAATCTAATATTTTAAGATAACAGTCAGAAAAGAGAAATCGAAGGACCAATTCCAAGTGAATATTTTATACACTAAAGTCTAGCTTTATTAAACCCCTTTATACCCTGCAAATTTGAAAGTTTTACTATGTGTAGTTTTCGAGAAATCGAGTATTCTAAGATATCTAACAGTCAGAAATGAGATATCGAAGGACCCATTCCAAGTAAATGTTTTATACACAAAAGTCTAACTTTATTAAAACCCTTTCTACCCTGCAAATTTGAAAGTGTTACTATGTGTAGCTGTCGAGAAATCGAATATTTTAAGATAACAACCAGAAATGAGAAATCCAAGGACTCATTCCAAATTAATCTTTTGTACACTGAGTTCTAGCTTCATTGAACCCCTTTATACCCTATAAGTTTCAAAGTGTGTAGTTTTCGAGAAATTCAAACTTTAAAGATAGCAGCTAGAAATGAGAAATCAAAGGACCCTATCCAAGTAAATACTCTAAACTTCTGCTTTATTAGTCCTGTTTCTATCCTGCAAGTTCAAAAGTGTTATTGTGTGTAATTAAAAAAATTATACTTCAAAGGCCACTGGTCGATCAGCAATCTTCGGGAAAATGGTCGTTAACTTTTGGCTTTTAACTTCACATCAGTCTTTTTAATGGTGTATAATTTGGCATTAAATAATTTAGAAAAGAAATGATTTTTGTAAAATTATTTTTGAAACTAAATTCACAAATTAATTTTTATTGAATTATAACCGTAATTAATTTTACAAAAAAAATTATTAATTTCTATAAAATTATTATTGAAATCAAATAATTAAAAAAAAAAAAAGATTTTTATTAAATTATTTTTGGAATTAAATAATTCAAAAAAGAAATGTTTCCTATAAAATTGTTTTTGAAATTAAATTAATTTTTATTTAATTATTACCAGAATTCCAATAATATAAAATTATTATTTTGATTTGTGCAAATTTTAATGGGAATATTAGCAATTTTCCTAAACTTTGTCATGATTCAAAGAAAAAAATCAGCCTGTATTTCGAATATAAGATAGGTGACAATTATTGTTTTATCCTTAAAATAATAACAAAAAGTAATAGTAAAACTAAAATAATAACACGGTAAAATCTTCCTTCTGGGCTCCAATCGTCAGTTAATCTAAGACCACAACAATTACTTAAAACTAGTTCAACAAATTGTGCAAAGTAACAATTTCGACTTGTTTCTTAAACGCTATTAACGTTAGAGAATTATTGCACTTTTAAAAAAATCACAATATAGCATAAGAATTCACTCAAAAAAATATGTAATTCTTAAGTCAAAATGGAATACCTACAACATTTTTGATTCAAATTTTTAAAAAACCATTAAGATTTAAAGTGTTTTCAGAATACCTATTATCAAATATCTCATACACAATAACTCTCTATTCTAATTATTGCAACTTGAAATGCATCCTACCAAATGGTATATACCAAAATGGGGGGATGCTTATTTTTTCGTCAAAAGACAAAAAAGTGAGGGTATTCCTCTATTCAAGGTTCGAAATTCTAAAATAATATATAAAAGCTCGAGAAGATGCACATTACTAAGTCAGTTGGCAATTGTACCAACATGAAGGTAAATTAATTTGTAATTTTTGTGGTAAAAATTATTAATTGATTTAAGTTTTCAGGTGTTTTTCTGTTTTGTGATTGTTGCTGCAGTTGCCAGCCTTAACGAAGGTAAGAATAATTTGTTAATATATTAATTATTAATGAAAAAAAAAAAACAATAAAGCCGGGTCCAGACTATGTAACAAAACATGTTAAATAACAAAGTTTTATAAAATGTTAGAGAATTTTAAATAAAAAAGTTATACAACACATTTTGCTGGTTATATACCATGTTTTATGTTATCTATCAGATATCGGTAAAGATCAAAGGAAGTTATAAAACAATATAACAAGTTACACAACAAAGTTGTACAACAAATTTGTTGTAGGTACCACTTTGTTATCATTATCAACATGTTTTGTTACATAGTCTGGACCCGGCTTAAGAAATATTTTTTATTTGTTTTTCCCTATTATTTTAAATTACGTTTTTATTTTATTTATTTTTTATTTCCACAATTCAATACCTATGTATTTGTTCGATTCTCCAACATACTGAATACATAATTTTAAATTATTTATTTATTTTGATTTTTCAATTTTTTTTATAATTTATTTTATTTATTTATTTTTTTAAGCCGGCTACATCAGTAGTGGCGGAGGCGGCTGGAAATCTGGCGGCGGAGGCGGCGGCTGGTCCGGAGGCGGCGGCGGTTGGTCCGGAGGTGGTGGTGGCTGGTCCGGAGGCGGCGGTAAGTTTATACCACATTGAAAAAAAAAAATAACTCAATTTTTGTAATATTTTTAAATTTTTTTTCTTTTATTATTTGCATGTTTTTTTTTTAACATTATTTATTGAGCAAACAAAAATATTGTTTATGAATAAATTAAAAATTCATTAAATATCAGGCGGAGGTGGTTGGAAATCAGGCGGAGGTGGTTGGAATTCGGGCGGAGGCGGTTGGAAATCGGGCGGCGGAGGCGGCTACGGAGGCGGCGGTACCGTGAAAATCATCAAAGTCCTCGTTCCCAGTGGCGGCGGCGGTTACGGAGGAGGCGGTGGATGGAAATCCGGAGGCGGCGGTAAGTAATTAATAATTGAATAATTTTCTAATTACATAATGTTTTTATTTTTCTAGGAGGCGGTTGGTCTTCTGGAGGAGGTAGCGGGTGGTCTTCGGGCGGCGGCGGAGGCGGCTGGAAGAGCGGAGGTGGCGGCGGAGGTTGGTGGTAAATTATTACCGTCAGAAAATAGATTTCTTTTTCAAATTGTTTCCACTTGAAAACTGATTTTTGTCCGACTAAATTCCACATCAAAAAAACTTTTGTACATATTTTTGTAAATTTTTTTTGTAATATATTTTTTTCTAATTTATCTATGTTTTTTTTTTTTCAATAATGCACCTTAATCATTAGGTACCTACATATTATACCCTTACTTTTTCTAAAAAAATCTAAAAGATTTTACACTTAAAATTGATACCTAAAATGAATAAATAAAATAAAAATAAGAAATAAAAAACACAAATTACCCAGGTAAAATTGAGTCTAATGAGTTTTTATTATTTTCCAACGAGTTTCTAGATAAATTAAGAAGTTTCAAAAATAATAAAAATTCGTCTTCTGAATTACCTATTTTATTTTGTTGTTTTATAGTTTTATCAATGATTATGTTTAAAAGTAGGTATTTATTCAAAACTCGTTGAGTTGATTGTTGTTGTCTGTTCCAACATGTCAATAGTAACAAAAACTCGTTAAATTTAGTCTTTTTGTGGATTAATTCAACGAGTTTCTAGAACGTTCCAACGGAACGGCACTTATGATAATTGCAATAATAATATGTTTTAAATTTCTATTCCATATTTCAATTTCTGCTTCTGAATTTTTTGCCTATTCCTGGTTCTTAATTTTTGTTTCAAATAAAGAAAATTTAAGAAAATAGATCTCATGCAAAAGTTTAAAATGGTTAAAGATATATTTGTTTGAGAATTTTATCTCAATTTGTTTCAATTTTTTTTTTTTTTTTTCATATTTCAATTTTTCCGTGTAAATTTTTGTCTGTTTTCGATTTTCTTTTTCTAAAATTTTTTGTTTAACATTTTTTTTCAACATGCCTTGAATTTCTTCTTTATTTCTCAATTTCTTTGTCTTAATTTTTGTCTATTCCTAACTCATGAATTTTTGTTTTCTTCTAAAACTTCTTAAAATAAAGAAAATTCAGAGAAATAGACAAAATATGAGAGCCTGGAATAGGAAAATTACGTCTGTTTGTCTAGCAGTTTTTTCTTCAATTTGTCTCAAATTGTTTTACCATTTCTCAATTTTTGTTTTCTAAATTTCTTCAAATAAAAAAAAAAATCCAAAATTTGAAAAAATATAAGAGCTTGGAATAGAAAAATTACAATGTCTAACATTTTTTCTCAATTTTGTCTTAAATTTCCTTCTCATTTCTCAATTTCTGCGATGCAATTTTTGCCTATTCCTGCACTTGAATCTTAATATTTAACAATTTTTTCCCAATTTGATCTCCACTGATGGTAAATGGAACTAAAATTGAACAAGTAAAGGAATTCAAATATCTTGGTGTTATTATAGATGAATATTTAACATTTTCGAAGTACGCATCCTATATAACAAGCAAAATTGCTGGTAGCAGTGATGCCAAGTCTGATAAAATTTCACCAAATCTGGTAATTGGTGAAAAACTTTTTAAAAAATGCCAATTTTTGGTGATTTTGAAATTTCATCAATTTTGATTATTTTTAACAATGGCATACACTTCATAAACATCCCTCGTAATGTATTAAAATTTCACTTCAATTAACATACAAATTTAATTTGTTTGACAGAAAACCAAATACCCATAAGTGGTGTGTGAGGTCCTTTGATTTTTATATAAATTTGTATTTGTTCTTTTAATATATTTATATATGTTTCCCTTTTTATATTTCAATTTATGTTTATTCCAGGCTCTTGTTGCTATTGGCCGGTTATTTTTCAAGTTGGCAACATGTATATTATTCGGCCAGTGGCGTTGCTTATGGGGGGTTTCAGTCAAACCAATCCAAAACTCGAAATTTTTATTTTTCATATTTTCGAAATTTTGACTTTTCCAATTATTGATTCAACGGGTTTAAATTAATCGAAAAAAATTCTAACATCACTTTCAAAATGGCGTTTTCAAAAAGCTAAAAAATCTCGATTTTCGTTCTGGAAATATTTTCAAATCTTGACAAGATTAAAAATAATGGCCAATATCTTCAAAGAAATTTGAACAAATCGAAACAAATTATATATGGTTGGAAAAAGTATTAAATTCTCTATAAATCTATACTAAATTGGTTCTGATAACTCGAATACTTTCTGGGCAATTGGATCTCAAAGTAAACTTTTAATCCAAATTTTATCAAAAATTTCAAATACAAAAGATCAAAAATTAATGTTCAGCTGAACTGTGTTTCTGTCGCACAACGTCAGAGAAGCCAACTTCAGTGACTCATAATATTTATTCAAAATTTAATACATACCTACGCTCTAGTTTTTATACACGCTCTTTTTTCGCTTTTCGATCAGGTTCAGAAACAGAGATTGGGTCGCATTTCCAGGACGGGTCAGTTTAGGTTAATTTGGATTAGGTAGGTACTTTTCATGTCTTTGCTTGAAAAAAAGAAATAGAAAGAAACACCGCCTAGTACGGTTTTTAAACCAAAACTAACCCGAACTAACCCAAATCAACCACAAATAGCCCATACTAACGCAAACTAACCGAAACTAACTCAAATCTACCAAAAAAGTTTTGAGGGCCTTTGAATAGACGCGATGATTAATTTTTAAACTCTTAATAAAGGTATTTCTTCATTCGTTATCGCATTTCGCATTGAAACATGGGCCAACAACTAACAATAACTGCCAATTTCCAATTGAATTTATTTAGAGAATATTTTCACGAACGCCAGGCAGGCTCTATAAACTGCCAACGTTAGTCCACTTCAATCATAATTTGCCTACGCTGTGCTCGAACGAACACGAATGCAGCCGAAGGTCCTATTACGTTGGCAGAAAATGAATATGCGTCCGGGTGGTCGGTGTGGAATCGTTCAGCGCTCTGGGTAAATGTGTTTTCTCGCTGTGCGATTGATCGGGAATATACGGTAATAGACCTACGGCCGAGAAGCAAATAAGTCACCTCATCGGGTACAAAAGGTTCGAGTTTCTTGGATGAAAGTTCTTTATGTGCATATCTCAAAATCGGCCGTCTGCCGGGGTCCAGCGGTCAACTTCACAAATGACGGCTAGTCAAAAAGACGAAAATCTGGGTTTTCTCACCCCATTGGTACATGCCTAAAAATTTCAGAATGTGTAAGGGAAAAGCTCCTAGATACCTAATTCGGCCGGCAGACGTTCATATTTGGACGCCTATGTAAAGCAGACGCCCGCCGCGACGCCGAAAATCTGACGTAGATAAGTTACCTTATGAGGTACATATGCAAAGGACCCCGCAATATTTAAATGGAAATTGGTTACCCGTGATATTTGGATGAAATTTAAATATGTTATTGGGGATGCCGTAAGCAACATTTTTTACCATGGGCACAACTCTGTATATATGACAGATAAAGCGTGGTTAGCTGTCAAATATTGGAATCTTATATCCAAATGCAGAGTGACTATGGCAGATTTTGATGAACAAAAAATTTATTTCTACTAAGTCGACCAAGTTGAGTCGAAAAATGTCAACCATTTTGACACCTGTCAAAACCCTGCCAAACGGTAGCACTCATCTTTTCCAGTTTAGATGAAAATTGGCTTGATTGAGTTAGTTAGAGTTAAGTTTCAATGAAAATTGGCTTGATTGAGTTAGCTTAAAATCGAGTTTAGATGAAAATTGGCTTGATTGAGTTAGCTAGAGTTGAGTTTCAATGAAAATTGGCTTGATTGAGTTAGCTTAAAATCGAGTTTAGATGAAAATCGGCTTGATTGGGTTAGTTAGAGTTGAGTTTCAATGAAAATTGGCTTGATTGAGTTAGCTTAACATGTAAAGGAGTTTTAGAGAGTCGAAAACAGTCAAAAAATATAAACTTAAATATAGATAGATACAAACGAAAAATACGTAAAATTAAACAGGTACAAAAGACGAAAAAGTGAGTAGGAACTCTTATTTGCATTCAAAAATAATAAAAATGCCACATATAGAAAATCCAAAATTTCAGAAATCTAACCAGAAAGTAGTGAAATATGACTTAGAGTCAAGAAACTCTTCGACTGCATCATACTTGAAACAAAATAATATTACCTAATAAAAATATGGCCCGAGCTGAAAAACTTGTAGTGCATGTTAAGGACACTTTCAGCAAAATATAGGAAAAAATGACAAAATAATATCTGAAAAATAATGATATTAAGATTCTTTTTTAAATTTTTTTGGTATCAAATCAATTTCTATTGTTCATCATCAGAAGAATCATGCATTATCCCTTCAATTTCATCGTCCATATCGTCGGTATAAAAATAAGATATTGAGCGTGATAAACGAGCAAATTTATATGAAAGTAGTATGGAATTCTTAATTCAGCGTTCTGAACAACAACGTTCATCAGATTTTATGAAGGCAATGCGAAACGACAATTTTAAACAGTCCTTGATCAAATTTTTATGTCAGTTTTGGCAAATTGATATGTTTGTTGAAATTGTAAGCAATAAAATTATATATGTCAATTGCAATAACGATTGTTACAAATTTACTGTTGTCCCAGGACATATATCATATACATAGAGATTAGAGAAATTGTTGATACCTTCAAGTGTTTCCATGAAGTAGAAGTGACGATAGTGATAAAAAAATAATATCGATAGTTTCGATAATTATGGTGGTGAATATCGAAACTATCGATAAATTATCGATAGTTTGAAACAAAAAACAAATTAATAATAGGTCTGTTTCTGCAGAAATCACAAACCAGTCAGAGTTAATTTCATTAGTTGAAACTAGTTTTCTGACTGTTTTCAACCAATGAAATTCGCTCTGACTGGTTTGTGATTTCTGCAGAAACAGACCTAGGGTTATTTCCAGTCGATAAATTTATTCGTCAAGTAGGATAAACGTTCAACTTATTGAAAAATAGGTGGGCAACTGGAAATTACTGGTTCTGGAACGGTTCACATGTTTCTTGAAACAGAGCCATTAGGCCGGCATACACACACGTTATTTCGCGCGATTTATCATGGCATGTTAAGATGTGGCGGTTAGCATGCGCGAAAGAATGGCGTGGCCTAAAAAGCGTCATGTTCCATACACTTGACAAAATATTCAAATGATTTAGCACGTAATTACGCGGGGCATATCAGTTTGTAAGGAAAAATCGTATGTGTGTGGGCAAAAAGTGTCATTTATCATATCGCACATGATTTTCCACAGGTTTTTGCAGATGACACGATAAACCACGCGCAATAACGTGTGTGTATGCTGGCATATTGTATTCAAACTAAACTAATAAGTCGCCGCTCGAGAGTCTGTCCTCTGTCTTTGTCTAATGTCTATCGTGGATTACACCGGTGCAGTGGTGCAGTCAATCCTGTGAAGCCCAAACCCCGACCTAACCTATTTTACATTCAAAATTGGAGCAGTGAACTCTATAAATACTTCCTATTTAATTTAAGTTAGTATTAGTTCATTGAATTCGATTATCCTGCGATTATCGATAGTTGCACTTGGCCATATCGATATTTTCGAGTGTTCGATATTTTTTGAAATATCGATACCATCGATAAACTATCGATAATATCGTCACCTCTACCATGAAGAAGCTGACAGCCGAATAATCTTTCATTTGTCAAAAATTGAAGCAAATACCGCAAATAATAATGCGGTATCTAGTTCGTGGTTCTGACACTGCTAGCGAATCTACACAAAATTAATAAAAACGTCAATGTATGGTTGAAAATACCTGTAGATTTGTTGACGGGAGTGCAATCTTTAATAAATTGGGATCCAGCATGTACAAATCTCTACCAACTTTTCATGCTTCTACTGGATGTAATTATACCGCATCCTTTTCCAGAAAAGGCAAGCTGAAGCCTTTTGGTATAGGATCAGAAACTACAAGATGTAGGTACTATATATGCTGGCATTTCGAAAGAGCAAATTGAATCTATAGAAAGGTTTATCTAGGCAATGTACGGAAAACCCAATTTGTGCAATATCAATGATGCTCGATTCGATATTTTTTACGATCATTGTAACCCCAAACCAAATTAAAGTCCGTTCAAGAATCTTAACACGGTTTTGCATGGTGGTAACATCGTACTATCAAAATCAGATACATAGTTCTATCAAAAAAGATACTGGATCCCAATTCCCAATTTATTGAAGACTGCACTTACGTCAACAAATCTACAGGTACCTATTTTTAAATGCAGCTCCAACCTCCATTCATACATTGACGTTTTTATTAGGTAATTTTGTGTAGATAAATAAAATAAATAAATAAATAAAAACGACTTTTATTAATCAAATAAGTTCTGGAATTAACAAACTTGAAATAAAAATATGCTTCAGTGTGGCGAAGTCTAGCTATTAGCTATTCTACTTAACCACTAGAAGCGAAGAAAAAGCATATGACGGCTAGTTAAGCAAATAAACAACAAAAACAATAATTCTCTACAACGTAGGTACATTTCTTATACAGTGAATTCAGTAAAGATAAGAAAAAAAAAAACAATGAGCATACATTATTTCAAAATATAAAAAGCGATTTCAGTTCGAGTACAGGTACTTTTTAAGTTCTTTTTTGAATTTTACCAGTGATAGATTCTTAAATGTATTGGGTAAAGAGTTGTACAAAGTAACAGCATTATAAACATAACTTCTTTTAAAAAGTGCAGTTCGATATTTAGGAATCGATAATAGGCTATCATTTCTTAAGTTATTACGACAACGAGCATTGTGACGTATTATAAATTTGGCTTTAAGGGGGGTAGAGTGGGTACTTAGCAAGAGTTGATGGGTAAAATTAATCAAATGGAGTTTCATACGCTTATCCATTTTCAACCAGGAAAGTTCCTTGATTTTTTCTGAGACATGATCATGTTTTCTAAGGTTAAATATAAGTCTACAGCAGTTGTTTTGAATTTTCTGAATACGAGTTTTGCATGCCACATCTAAACATGGGCCGTAAATGAAATCACAGTAGTTGTAATTTGATAACACTAAGCTTTCACATAAATTGCGTTTTAGCTTTTTATTGAGAAAGTGTTTATTTGAGTAAAGAAGCTTAAGACTTAAAAATGATTTTTGTAATAGTTTCTTAACGTGTTCACGAAATCTTAGCTCAGTATCTAGTATTAAACCAAGGTTCCTGGCCGAATCAACAACATTTAGAGGACTCCCATTGATTTGCAAAGTTATCCGCTGTTTTACAGTAGAAACTTTTTCTTTTGATCCAAAAAAGAGGACACAAGACTTATTGGCGTTCAATTTTAGATTATGTTCTAAAGAAAGTTTATAAATTCTATTAAGATCGTTGTTAATTATTAATTCAGCGTTTTCCGCATTATCAACATCAAAATGACTATAAAGTTGACCATCATCAGCATAGGCCTGAGCCTTACAATGTTCAATATCTTTCAAAATGCTCGTAGTATAAATCAAGAAAAAAAGAGGCCCCAGGACACTACCCTGAGGAACACCAGACAGTATATTCATCTGAGTGGACGTACGGCCATTACAGTTAATGCGCTGAGACCTATTATTCAAGTAAGATTTTGACAAATTCAAAGCAAGTTCGTCAAACCCGTAATATTTAAGCTTGGCTATCATTAGTCTATGGTCAATGGTATCGAACGCCTTGGAGAAATCCAATAAAGTTAATGCTGTAACTTCACCCTTATCAAAAGCCTCAATTATATCACTCATTACTGTTGCTAAAGCGGTCGCAGTGGAAAATCCTTTTCTGAATCTGCACTGAAAATCAGGAAGAATTTTTTTAAGCATAAGGTATTCATAAATTTGCCTGTATAGAACTTTTTCGAGAATTTTTGAGATTGTAGGTAGTATACTGATAATGCGAAGGTCAGAAAATTCTTCCGGATTATTTGTTTTAGGCAGAGGCCTACCCACAGCGATTCTCCATTTTTGAGGAAAATACCCTTGTTCAATACAAGTATTAATTATATTAGTGATATATGGCTCAATAAAAGGGCTACAATATTTAATCATGCGAGTTGATATTTCATCAACACCATAGGCATTAGAACGCAAGCTACACAAAATTGAAGCCACCTCCTCTACAGTAGTCATAGTAAAACAAAAGGAGTTTAACTCATATTGATTCGATTCAAAAAAATGTATTTGGTTCTGACAATTATCAGAGACCGTCTGTAAAAAGCTTGCAAAATAGTTGTTAATTTCATGAGGGTATGTCAGTGTTAGATCCACGATCTACCACATTAGTATTTGCGTTATTTGCTTAAATTTTTGACAAATGATAGACTTCTTCATGGAAACACTTGAAGGTATCAACAATTTCTCTATGTATATGTCCTTCGAACTGGTGTATAGAAATTTGATCAAGGATTGTTAAAAATTGTCGTTTCGCATTGCCTTCATAAAATCTGATGAAAGTTGTTGTTCAGAACCCTGAATTAAGAATTCCATACTACTTTCATATAAATTTGCTCGTTTATCACTGTTTTAATTTTAATATTCCGTGAATCTAAAAGAAACGCGATCTTTTCACCTCGAAAAGATAATTTGGATTCGGTAATTTTTACAACATTTATTGACAACTATCAAACTTGACAAAAGACCCGTTTAGAAAACAGGACCAACTACAATATACAAATACTTACAAGTTTAAATATTTGTAATGGGAATTTACTATTGAATCAGTGGCACTATTAAGGCAATAAGATAACAATCACGCTCAATATCTTATTTTTATACCGACGATATGGACGATGAAATTGAAAGGATAATGCATGATTCTTCTGATGATGAACAATAGAAATTGATTTGATACCAAAAAAATTTAAAAAAGAATCTTAATATCATTATTTTTCAGATATTATTTTGTCATTTTTTCTTATATTTTGCTGAAAGTGTCCTTAACATGCACTACAAGCTTTTCAGCTCGTGCCATATTTGTATTAGGTAATATTATTTTGTTTTAAGTATGATGCAGTCGAAGAGTTTCTTGACTCTAAGTCATATTTCACTACTTTCTGGTTAGATTTCTGAAATTTTGGATTTTCTATATGTGGCATTTTTATTATTTTTGAATGCAAGGAGTATTTTTCGTTTGTATCTATCTATATTTGGGTTTATATTTTTTGACTGTTTTTGACTCTCTAAAGCTCCTATTTACTCCTTTATATGTTAAGTAGATTTTTAAGTTTAAAGGAGTAGATATCTACAATAGGTATCTACTAGCTTCTACCCTTATAAAAAGTTTCGCAAATGTTCCATTTTTTTTTTATGAATATGTTTTATTTTGTAGTTTTTAGGTAACACACATGCCTATAATTTGGCCAGAATTATTTATTGTGTTAATAAATTTGTAGTTATTTATTAAATATTTCTTATTTTATGCTGTATTAACAACAAAATTTAAATTATCTAGAGCGTCTGCAACTTGTTGTTGACCGTCTGCCGAATTTTAAAAAATATTTGTTTACTCTACACACAATTACCTTTCATTTAAGCCAAAATTTGCATATGTACCTCATAAGGTAACTTACGTCAGATTTTCGGCGTCGCGGCGGGCGTTTGCTTTACATAGGCGTCCAAATATCGACGTCTGCCAGCCGAATTTGGTATCTAGAAGCTTTTCCCTTACACATTCTGAAATTTTTAGGCATGTACCAATGAGGCGAGAAAACCCAGATTTTCGTGTTTTTGACGAGCTGTCATTTGTGAAGTTGACCGCTGGACCCCGGCAGACGGCCGATTTTGAGATATGCACATAAAGTACTTTCATCCAAGAAACTCGAACCTTTTGTACCCGATGAGGTGACTTATTTGCTTCTCGGCCGTAGGTCTATAAGTCGCCCGATGAAAGGGATGCGCCGTGCCACAGCCCCCTACATTTAACAAGCCATGAAGTTAAAAAGGCAACACCGCAATCTTACCGCCAAGTGGTGTTGGTGGTGTTTGTTTGTATAAATATATATTTTTTATTTTATTAATATGAATCATAAAAAATACATAATTTATTGTACTAAAGGGCCAAAAACAGTAATTCAATGAATAATTTAACTATTTGTGTAAATAAGAACAGTAAATAATTGATTTAAATGAATATATTTCTAGAGTCTAAAGTGTTATGTTTCAGTATGTCTTTTGAAAATCTAACTTTTTCTTTCTTTGGGATTTTTTCGGAAGGCAAGTCCATTCAAATACTTGAGCTGATTTTCGAAAATAAGAGGTACTTACCTACTTTTAAGAGTTGGACGTTTTAGTTTGAACTCTCGAACTACGCCTTTATCCTTGTTTGTTTCAAATCTAATTATTTCGGTTTCTTCAAAATGTTTACAACACATCACAGAATTTTTCGTTATTGTATAATCTCGGGTATAATTATCTTGGTGTATTGCTTTCATCCACATTTTTTGCAATTCAGAATTTTTTTGGAAATGAAAATGTTTGCATTTCTTAAGTTTTTAAGGAACTCCTAATAGTTCGATTTGCACCCAGGAACACAGTAGTTTCATGGCATCTGGAACAAGTTTAAATATCTTAGGTAATATATCGAGACCTATGCTCTTGCAGACAAATATTAATATTGTTTTTATTGTTTTACCTTACCTTACCTTCATTTTTGCTTCTGTACCCATTTGTTAAAAATTTGCAATCAAAGCACAAAGGAACAGGTATCAACTAAATATGGGCAATATATTAGTGTGTTTCTATCCACTTTTTCGTCAATAATGCCCATAAAAATACTAAATTGCAACAATACACAATGAAAGCAATACACAGAAACACATAACCCAATAACAAAATAGCACCATACGCGACGTTGCCGTCATTTCCAACTTCATGGCTTGTTAACTATAGGAGGCTGTGGCCGAGCGCTATTTGAATACACACTTCCAATGTTGTTTCCACTCAATCGAGAATATTTCGATGTTTTTTCACCATTTTGGCGGTTTGACAACTCTGTTGTACCGCGGTTTTTTTTTTTTTAATTATAAATTTCAATATCAATTATGTATTATGGCTAGAATACAAACATTCAAGCCTAATTTAAATACATATATTTTTGTTTTCGATAATTTTTCCTAAAGTAAAAAGAAAAAAAAATCAACATACAAAATAAATGTAAAACAGGACGTGGCACCTCCAAAAAATTTTCCAAGACCGCACAACCACACTAGGTTGCTACTGGCCGCCACTGCAATACTTCTATTAAATTTTAAGTAAATCAAAATAAATTATATATGGTTGGAAAGAGCATTGAATTCTCTATAAACCAGTGCTAGATTGAGTTTCATAACTCAAATACTTTTCGCACAATTGAGCCTCAAAGTTGTATTACTCGAAATTTAGTCAAAAACTCCAAACTCGATTTTTTCAAAAGCCGTAATTGCCAGTGACTCTAAACTGAGTACCATTTTGAAGTTCTTATTAGGAGCTACAATTTCGGAAAAAATTGATCCAAAATCTGTGACGGGTTCCGAGAAAAATTAAATTTGAAAATTTTGAAATGAAAATCTAGATCCTTTAAAAAAATTTAAAAATTCAAAATTTTCATTTTTCAGATTTTCGTAATTTTAACTTTTCCAATCGATAAAGCATGTCTAAATTAGTTGAAAAAAAGTCTAACATCATTTCAAAATGACAATTTTCAAGAAAAATTTTTTGGATCTAAATTTAGAAAAAAAATCCTGACATGTTCATGAACAATTATTGCTCATATCTTCATTGAAATTTGAGCAAACAAAAACATATCGTATATCATTGAAAAGAGCATTAAATTTTCTATAATTCTGTGCTAAATTGAATTTGGTATTTTACTACAATCACTGATCAATAAATCCCATGTATTCCCAAGAATTACAGCTAGTTACTTATGATTGTTAAATATTTTACCAGGTGATTTCTATTTTTTTGAGGATTCCTATATCATTCTCAATTGATTACTTGATTTCCTCTAAGCAATCATCTGATTCTCAAAACAATATTCAATTCTTAAGTTTCTTAAGATATTGTGCAAAATGTAGCAACGATGAGTCACATTTTCTCCTGTATCATATGGCATTATCGAATTTCGAATCCGACATTTTGTCTATGGGCCACAATGTCATCTAATAGTCAAACTGTCAAACCCAAATATTATCTTTTCCGGCAGTCAACAAAAATTCAACTAATTAGAGTTTCCTTCCCTACTCAATTCAGAAAATGGAAAATGTCTTGAAAAATTGATACTGAAAAACCAGGTACACACGATGAAGGTGACCACACATAAAAACCCTCGCCCCCTACGGACTTTGTAATTTAAAAAGACCCCGGCCCTCTGGGCTCGTAACTTAAGTAGACTCCGGCCCTTCGGGCTCGTAAATTGAAAAGACCCCGACCCTATGGGCCTGCGAAGTGTGGCTGTCAAACTTATGATTTTTTTCATAAAAATTACATCTTTTGAAGCTCTATTTTTGCTTAATTGTTTTATTCAATTTGCATTATTTTCAACGGCATTAGTGTGCACTGAGTGTATTCGTGTTTTTTTTTACTACTTTGTATAAAAAAGAGATAGAAATACATTTTTTCTGAACTGGTTTTAGCAAAGGATTTTTTAAAATTCACAAAATTATTAGGTTTTGGAAGAAAAATTTTAAACGTAGCAACTCTAGTCAAAAAATGTAATAACCCTAACGCAATTTAACGTTTCAAAGTAGGCCCTGTAGTTTTTGACAGTTAATTTAAAATGACTGGGTTGTTTTCAAGACCTGCTTGATTTGATAATTTTTTTGCTTACAGCTATCTGTATTACCGACATCGATTAAAACCTGGGCTGAGATTACAAGTAGAATTCTTCTAGAATTCTACTTTCATGACGTCAGGTTGCCTAGCAACAGTGATCATCGCCTGTAGTATATGCGATAAATAGGTCGCGGATGACGTCATGGAAATAAAATTCTACTTGTCATGATTTCAGTCCAGGATTGCTTCAAGGTTCACTTAGTTTTTGATAAGTAGTAATTTTATCGCTTGTCATAAATGATATTTGAGATTTTGCCCAACAGTGTTGCAGATGTTTATATAATTACTATTATGGAAAATTTGAAATTTGCAAGGCCTTTTTTTTTGTATAAATTCGAGCCTCAATAATTGACACAATATTTGTTATAAGTTGTAGTTGGCAACACTGTTTGACAAGGGTCAAAGTAGGCATTGCAAAATTTTAAAATTTATATATGGCGCTCTATAATACCGACATTGCAATATAATACATGTTTCCAAAGCCTACTTGGTTTGATATAAGCCTGTAAGACGAGAATTTTCCCGAAAAATCAACTTTCAAGATTTCTGTGTTTTTTTTTTAATCTGGTGATTTTTCATTCTAATTTCTGGTGAATTTAATTTTTTTAACCTGGAAACAGTGAAAGTAGATCTCATGAAAAAGTCTAAATGAATGGTAAAGATATATGTCTATATTTGTCTGAGAATTTTGTCTCAATTTGTTCTAAATTTTCTCTTAATCGTCTTTTCATTCATCTGAATTTTTGTCTGTTCTCGATTTTCTCTTTCAAACTTTTTTTGTTTAACACTTTTTCTCAATATTTCTTAAATTTCCTCTTTATTTCTCAATTTCTTTGTCTTAATTTTTGTTTATTCCTGGCTCTTGAATTTTTGTTTTCTTCTAAAACTTTTTAAAATAAATATAATAATAAAATAAAGAAAATTCAAAAAAAAAAAAGACAAAATATGAAAGCCTGAAACAGGAAAATTACTCAGATATTTTGTTTAACAGTTTTTCCTCAACTTGCCAACTTGCTTTAAATTTCCATTTTATTTTTCAATTTATTCGTTTTAATTTTTGTCTATTTCTGACTTTTGAATTTTTGTTTGCTTCTTAATATTTTCAAATATAGAAAAGTCAAAATAAAAATAGAGACAAAATATAAGAGGTTGGAATAAGAAAATTACCTACGTCTTTTTGTAAAAGAAAATTCTTGTTTTGTCCTCAATTTTCATTTTATTTCTTAATTTTTGTCTATTCCAGGATTTCCAGATTGTAAATAAAAGATTTTTCATCCCTAATTGGCTTCAAATTTCGTCTCTATTTTTCTGTCCAAATTTTATTTATTCCTGGCTTTTGAATCTTGATTTTTTTTCTCAATTTCTGCAAATAAGGTGTGCGAAATTAAAACTGGAAAACCCACAGGTTGCTAATAGAATGATAATCGCTGAATGATTTTAAATTGAAATTGAAAAGGATATTTTTTCACCTTACCTGGCTTTACTTCCAAACTCCACTCAGCTGGCCAACTCTTTCAGGAAGTTCAAGTCCAATGCGAAGGAGTACAAACGAAACCGTCTTGATTGAAAAACCGCAGATCTATTTTCTGGTCCTTCGAACCGGAAACTGAACATAAGAAAAACTCAAAAAAAAAAAAACAGAGTAAATCTGAGAGCCTAAAATAGATAAATTTTGTGTTTGTACAGGGTGGTCCAAAAATTCGAGCCTCATCATTGGGATCTCGGTAACCGTAAGAGATTTTTTGTCTAAACTTTTGTCTATCCCCGGCTCTTAAATTTATGCTTTCTTTCAAATTTCTTTGTCTAACAATTTTTTCACATTTAACTCAAATTTTCTTTCTATTTCTCAATATTTTTATATAAATATTTATCTATTCTTGGCTCTTAAATTTTGTTTATTTTCTTTTCTTGAACATCTATTTTCTCCTCAATTTATGTCTTTAACAATTTTTTCTTAATTTGCCTTAAATTTCCTCTCCATTTCTCAATATTTTCGTCTCAATTTTTGTCTATTCGCGGCTCTTTAATTTTTGTTTTCTTCTAAAAATTTTGTATCTTAATTTGTCCTGAACTTCCTTAGTTTTTTCGAACTTTGACATGTTTAAATTTTTGTCTATTCTCTTTAAACATCTATTTTCTTCTCAATTCCCTTTTTTGACATTTTTTTCTAAATTTGTCTTAAATTTTCTCTTATCTATTTTTTAATTTTTTGTCTGTGTCTCAATTTTTATCTATTTCTGGTTTTTGAATTTTCTTTAAATAAAAGACAATTTTTCCTTAATTTTTTTTATCGATTTCTCAATTTTTTTGTCTCAATTTTTGGTCTAATATTGAATTTATTTCTCTAAAATTTTTTGTTCAACAATTCTTTTTCAATTTTCCTCAAATTTCTTCTCCATTTCTCAATTTTTGTTTATTCCTGGCTTTTGAATTTTTTTTTTTTTTATATAAATAACGAAAATAAAATTTTAGAATTCTATAGAAATTTTATTGTCCTATTAGAGGTTTAATTGGAAAAATTTATTGTCCAAGTTACAAGCTGGTATTTGGAAAATATAGCAATTTTTGCAAAGCTCTATAAAACACCCTGTAAATTGAAACTACAATTTTTTCAGAAATATTCCAATTAAGGTTTCTAAGAGACAATGAATTGCTTTATCAAACTGTGAAATTCCGCTTCTATACAGGGTGTTCTAAAAAAGTAAGAAGCATTTGAATTTGAGAATTTTTTAATTTACCAAAGTCTTACCAATTTTCTGCATTTTGGAAAAATTTATTGTCCAAGTTACATAAGCTGTTTTTTGGGAAATATAGCAATTTTTGCAAAGCTTTATAAAATACCCTGTAGATTGAAACTACAATCTTTCCAGAAAAATTCTAATTAAGGTTTCTAAGAGACAATGAATTGCTCTATCAAACTGTGAAATTTCATTTTTATACAGGGTATTCTAAAAAAGTTAGGAGTATGTGAATTTGACGATTTTTTAATTGGCTTACCAACTTTCTGAATTTCGCAACTTTCTTTATACACCCTGTACAAACTTAAAATTTCAAAATTTTATTGAAAATTCATTGACTTATTAGAGGCTCTATTTGGATTTTATTGGCCAAATTTATTGTCCAAGTTACAAGGTGTTTTTTGGGACAGAGAAATTTTTGCATAGCTCTATAAAACACCCTGTAGATTGAAATTATAATTTTTTCGGAAAAATTCTAATTAAGGTTTCTAAGAAACAATGAACTGCTCTATCAAACTGTGAAATTTAACTTCTATACAGAGTATCCTAAAAAAGTTAGAAGCATTTGTATTTGAGGATGTTTTAAGTTACCAAAGCTTTACCAACTTTCTGAATTTTGTAACTTTATACACCCTGTACAAAGTTGAAATTTCAAAATTTTATAGATAATTCATTGATTTATTAGAGACTCTATTTAGATTTTATTGTAAAAATTTATTGTCCAAGTTACAAGCTGTTTTTTGGAAAATAGAGCAATTTTTGCACAGCTATATAAAACGCCCTCTGTAGATTGAGATTACGATTTTTTCTGGAAAAAATCTAATCAATATTTCTTAGAGACAATGAATTGCTCTATATCACTTTTATACAGAGTATCCTAAAAAAGTTACAAGCATTTGAATTTGAAGATTATTTAATGCATTAAAGGCTTACCAACTTTTTGAATTTTGTAACTTTCTTTATACACTCTGTACAGAGTCTAAATTTCAGAATTCTATAGAAAATTTATTGTTCTATTAGAGGCTTTATTCGGATTTTATTGGAAAAATTTATTGTTTAAGTTGCAAGCTGTTTTTTGAAAAATAGAGCAATTTTTGCACAGCTTTATGAAATACCCTGTAGATTGAAGCTACGATTTATTTTTTAAAAATTCTAATTAGGGTTTCTTAAAGACAATGAATTGCTGAATATTAAACTGTAAAATATCGCTTTTATACAGAGTGTTCCAAAAAACTAACAAGCATTTGAATTTGAGGATTTTTTGATATAAGTACCTACTAAGGTTTACCAACTTTTTAAATTTTACAACTTTCTTTATACACCCTGTACAGAATTCAAATTTCATAATTCTATACAAAATGTATTGTCCTATTAGAGGCTCTATTTGGATTTTATTGGAAAAATTTATTGTGCAAGCTACAAGCTGTTTTTTGAAAAATAGAGCAATTTTTGCACAGTTTTATAAAACACCCTGTAAATTGAGGCTATAATTTTTTTTGGGGAAAATTCTAAGTAAGGCCTTTTAGAGACAATGAATGGTTCTATTAAACTGTGAAATTTCGCTTTTAGACAGGGTGTTTTAAAAAAAGCATGCATTTGAATTCGAGCATTTTTTAATGCATTAAGGCTTGCCAGCTTTTTAAATTTTACAACTTTCTTCATACACCCTGTATAGAATTGAAATTTCAGAATTCTATAGAAAATTTATTATTATATTTGAGGTTCTATTTGGATTTTATTGGAAACATTTATTGTCCAAGTTACAACAAGTTGTTTTTTGGGAAATAGAGCAATTTTTGCACAACTTTATAAAACACCTTGTAGGTTGTAGCTACGATTTTTTTTTTTTTGGAAAAATTTTAATTAAGGTCTCTAAGAGACAATGAATTCCTCTATCAAACTGGGAAATTTCGCCTCTATACAGGGTGTCCTAAAAAAGTTACGAGCATTTGAATTTGAGGATTTTTTAATACACTAAAAGACATAGTACCAATTATTTAAATTTTACAATTTTCTTCATACACCGTGTACAGAATTGAAATTTCAGAATCTTATAGAAAATTTAATGTCCTATTAGAGGCTCTATTTGGATTTTATTGGAAAAATTTATTGTCCAAATTGAAAGCTATTTTTTGGGAAATAAAGCAATTTTTGCACAACTTTGTAAAACACCCTGTAGATTGAAAATTATAATTAAGTTTTCTAAGAAATAATGAATTGCTGTATCAAACTGTGAAATTTCGCCTCTATACAGAGTGTCCTAAAAAAGTTACAAGCATTTGAATTTGAGGATTTTTTAATGCTCTCTAAGGTTTACCAACTTTCTAAATTTTACAACTTTCTTCATACACCCTGTAAAGAATTGAAATTTCTGGTTGAAAGAAGAGAGAAAGTTTAGGAGAAATAAGACACAGAATTTCCAAAAAATAAAGGAAAAATTCAAGGGCCGGGAATAGACAAAAATTGAGATGAAAATAATGAGAAATAAAGACGAAATTTGTTGTCAGTCAAATTTTGTATATGTACTTACTAAGTGTACTCGAATAGTTCCGGACAAAAAATAATGAAAAATAGAAGAAAAAATAAATAAAAATATGTAAGGTTTTATTTATTCAAAATAGCTCAAATAACATAAAATGTTATTTTAGGCTCTTGAATTTTTTCTAATTAAAAAACAATGAGAAATTTCTGTTTATTATTTTCCAAAGTTTGATGGTTCAATTTGAATAATTGCTATAAAATAATCTTAATTTTCTAGTGCAAACTACAACCAAAACTGCACCCATATTCATTTATTTTTTATTCAAAAGTACCCAACCTAAGTGCAGCATTACAAAACTATTAAATTATTATTATCAATAACTCAAAACATGAAATGGAACAAATTTAGTTTTAAATGGAACCCATCGCAATATTATGTATTACAAAATTTTCGCGGTTCAACGAACCATAGAAGTCCGAAATAAAACGCACTCGGATCTCGAAGAGCGAGCGAAATTATAAATGGATTTCTGCAATTACGGTAATTCTCCGTGATGTAAAGGTCATTGTAAATCACTTTAATGACTTTTGGTAGATTTAGCCTTTCAAAACTTTTAGTAATATCAGGGTCTAATTTTTGTGATATATATGTACCTACTTAAATACAACAAAAAATGATTATTTAGTTTCCAATTATAATTATCAATTATTACATATTAGGTGCAACTAACTATTTCAACTTATAACAATATGTACCTAATTATTGAAAAACAAATAGGTACAATATAATTTGCCGAAAATAGAATAATTTTATTAGGAAGTAAAATTATTATGTTTCGGTCAAAAGAAGTGGGAACCCCAAGGCTTCTTTTAGGATTCAACTGAATAGTACCTATATAAGATGGTTCCCAATTTATTACATTCTATCAATCATTTTTTTGTTATTAAATATGAAGGTACAATTGTTGGTGTAATTTTCTTGTGATTTTTTTTATTAGTTTTTTGTTTTAGGTTTTTGTTTGTTTGTTTGTGCTCGTTGCAGCTTTCAGCTACAGTGAAGGTAAGATTTTTAATTGATATTTAACTTTTTATAAATTTGTGATTTTTTTTTGAATTTATTTTACGTTTAGAAATCTTTAATGTAAAAATGTTCTCTATATTGTGTACTTATATATTTTTTGTGTGTACTTGTTTTACAATAATTACTATTAAGTTTTCATCAGAAATTATTTGGTTTTTTTGTTTTACAAAAGTGCATGTTTTTTTATTTATAGCCGGTCATCTGATATCCTCAGGAGGCGGATACGGATACGGAGGTGGCGGCGGATACGGAGGTGGCCACGGTGGATACGGAGGTGGCAACGGTGGATGGTCTAGTGGCGGCGGCGGAGGCGGTTATTCTGGAGGCAGCAGTAAGTTATCTGGATATCAATACTTTATTCATTCAATACTATCAAAATTTCAGATGGTTGGAATCTGGGCGGCGGCGGCGGTCATGGAGGAGCCGTTAAAGTCATTTTTGTACCCGTCAGCACCGGAGGCGGATATGGAGGCGGTCATGGTAGCGGATTTGGAAGCGGTCATTCATCGGGCGGATATTCATCTGGCGGTCATGGTGGTGGATTAGGAGGCGGTTATGGTGGCGGATTTGGTGGCGGTCACTCATCTGGCGGATATTCAGGAGGCCACGGAGGCGGCATTGTAGGTGGATACGGCGGCGGTTATGGAGGAAATAGTGGATGGAAGTCTGGAGGAAGTGAGTTTTTTGATTTCCAAAAAATTGCAAATTTGTTTAAATATTTATTTTATATTTTATTTTTTTCTTTATAGGTGGATGGTCATCTGGTGGAAGTGGATGGTGGTAAATTGAATTTTCATGAAAATTCATAAAATTTTGCTCTTTGTGATTTGTAAATATATTTTTTAATAAATGTATTTGTACAAAAGTTGTATCTTTATTTTTTTTGTAACAAATATTTATTTATTTGATCATACATACAAGTTTTGATTCACAATAAGTTGTAAGAATTTGCTCTTAATTAAATTCATATCCTATTATTTTATGAAAAAAGTTATTGTATTTGGATTCTATAATATTTTTATGTACGATAATTTAAGACTCGAAAATTCAGACAATTAAATTGAGAAGAGATTTTTTCAGATAATTCAGAGGTTTTCTATTTCAGACTCTCGTATCAAGGGCCATAAATGCCCTAAAAAGGGAAACCATTATAGGCAGCACGTAGACGCGCATGTGGTCCATTGTGATATCCCCCTCTTTTTTTTACGAGTTGGAACAAACCTAATGTTTACACAGAGGAAGTTTTTCGTTTCGAAAGAGTGCAAATGTAAGGATAATACGATTATACCATAATACGCACTACTACACAGGATTGCTTATCGGCCTTATTTGTGGAAATTGCGGCGATATGGTGTATCACTCTATTGACGACATCATCAACTACGTCGTCAGCTGTTTGCGCGAGCTGTCATAGTTTAGAATATACATTTATGATGAAAAATGTTATGAGATCATAACCCACACCCTACGTCAAGGGGAGAAACGACAGCCTGTCTACGTAATCACTGGTTCTTTGGCGTGGTGAGAGGTTTGAGATTTGATATACACAGGCCTTATGATGATAAGCTAACCTCTAATAGTAGTTATGGCAAAAACCATTGGTGAAATTAGTGTAAAAAACATTTATTTCTGTCACTTTCTTTTACATCATGTAGTAGAAGAGGACACGAATGCACTGAGTGCGCACTGAACTTACGAATAGATTCCACTATAAGTGTGTATTATCCTTGGTTCGAATGGTCTAAGGCAGCGCGAGAATGAGCGCCATTTTGTTTACTTGCCAGAGATGTTATTTCTTAGACAAGGAAAGAGAGGGGACTCGTATGACAGCAGGTGTAAATGAAGCAGTTTGCCACCAAAAAATGTCTGCTTTTTTCATAACATAACCTAGAAAGCATATTGTTTTTTTGCCTGTTAAATGTGATCCCGTCGACTTTTTTTTCTCTGCGGGTTTTGCAGCCATATGCTAGCAATCCACCATGCTGAATATCACAAAAATATAAAGTTTGTTTCGCCAGGGTTTGTACTTGCCACCAGCATTTGCCTTCCTTGTTTAACAAATAAAAATTGACTGAAACAAATCAATGACGTCAAAAACGTTCGTCGGTTCTTAAATCATTTTAATTTGTCAAAAAAATTGAATGTGTCATATGAATTAATCTACAACCCTTTTTTTTCAAGTTTCAAGGTCAAGTATGAACCCTGGTGAAACGAACCTTATGTTAGTCTGAAGTGAAATTCACATAGTGACACCATGAAAAATTGTCGCCATTATTTGGTGGCATTTGGTCACAACCAGCTGCTAGTGCAGATAAAGGATGTTACGCGTCCTCTCTCTTTCCTTGTCTAAAGCATGGGCGTCGTTACGAGGTTTCTCAGGGGGGGGGGCAGTATTATAATAAGACCATTTCCATTAGCGCCGCAGGCAACCGCCGTAGGTTAGTTTTTTTTAGTGCCACATCCCTTTTTGAGCATTTTAAGGTACTTAGTTGATATCGATATTTAGTTAAAAATGATGGTATTTTTTTCCGCAACAAATTCACTGTCCGCATCATTTGTTCAGTGGCGACGCCAGGGAAGGGCCAGAAGAGGCCGGGGCCGCCACTGAAATTTAGCCGGCCCCCCCCTGAAAACTTGTTCTCATGTCGGCAACAATGCAATGTAACATCAGCAGCCTCTGTCGGTTAATTCGGTATTCGGTGAGCACAGGCCAAGAATCGTAAACTAACAGGAATTCTCATCCTCATAAGGCGTACGTTCGTCAACTCTCGAGTCGGCAGGGCCTGCGAGTGACGTCACTTCTTATTAGCAGCACAAACAGCTTATAATGATGACGTTGCCCGCAGGCCTCGATGGGATGCTTGCGATTCAGGTTGTGCTTGTTTTTTTGTCAATTTTAAATGTAGAAAAGGTGATTTTAACAAGAATATAACGATTACTGTGACCTGTGACTGTTTTGAACTCGGCTAATGCATTTTACGCCAAGTGTTGAGGTGTTCGGCTGAGATGGCAGACATTTTCAGCTCAAGAAGCAGTCCTATTAGGTTGAGTGTTCTTGGGCACAGGCAACTCAATGCTGCTTTCGGTTTCCTGGGATTACCTCAAACATAATAGTGTCGACAGGTACCTACTTCCCATTTTTTATTCCAAAGAACAAAAGCAGTAAAATAAAAACAAATGCCCCCCCCTAAATTTTTCTGACCCAGTCTGCCCCCCCCCCTAACATAGAACCCTGGCGTCGCCACTGCATTTGTTTAGTTAATTTGGACTATTTCTAGGGGGGGGCAAATGCCCCCCCCCCCCAAACGACGCCAATGGTCTAAAGTGTTATTTATTGAAAAATTTGCCTTCGGCGCCATTACCACCATATTGTTTGCCTATAATTTATGGGTGGGGAGGAGGGGAAACACACATAGAATGTCCCATGTCAAATTTGTCATGCCGTCATACCCTATCACAAAGGATAACGCACACCTAACATAAGATTTTTGGGCTCTATGGATTTTGCCCATTTTTTGATATGTTGCCGAGGATTTAATTCTGAACAACTTTTAAATGAGACGAAATCTTGTAGGTATTACGGTCTTTGAGATATGAGCGTTGAAAGAGGAACTTTTTTGCAACTTTTTGTGTGGAGAGTATACGAAAAACTGGTGTTTATCAGTCCAAATTTTGACAGGTCGGCATATTTTACGTTACTAACAAATGTCAACATAAGCTAAGGCCGGGACCGCATTGGCGCAAACATTGACTCGAGTGCGGTTCCGGCCTTAAGTTGACATTAATTTTTAAGTGACGTAAAATATGTGAACCTGTCAATATTCTGACTGATAAAACATCAGTGTAGAGGTGGGAAACTATCGATGGTAATTATCGATATATCGATAGTTTGCAGCACTATCGAACCATCGATAGTTCTACTTGGACAATCGATAGCAGTCCTTCTGTCTTTTCTTATGTCAGCAATGTCAAGCGTCAAAAAATTTACAACTCAGCTACACTTTATTTCAGTTCGTAGTGGTGTTTTTTTGTTTTTTTTTTTTTACTTCCAGTTAAATTATACATTGTTATCCACAATATTAACTTCCATTTGGGTATTGTTTCTTTAGGTCTGGTTGTGTTTCTGTTGTAGGGCGTAGGGGTAGGACCTTCATCTGTAGACTGCAGTCTGTTTTTTAGGGGTGTAGACTGTTGAGCTCATTAACTAACATTTTGGGTTGCCCTGACCTGCTATTCGCTGAACCCCAAATACAAAATGGGTCCAAAACGTGTTTTTTTTAAATCGATAGTTATATCGATACATTGATAGTTTTTATTCGTTACTATCGATACATCGATAGTTAGGTTCTTCGATAGTTTCCCACCTCTATTTTCCTGTTTTGTTTTGATTTTGAACTTGTACTTTTTAAGTAAGTTTCGTAATATTGTTTCTACTGACCCTAAAGTTTCTATCCACCCCGTTTAGGGTAAATTTTTTAGTTACATATCTGTTGATTCGTGTCGTAATGGAGGGTAACCGTGAAAACATTGAAAAAGGCTCGGAAATAAGTAAAAGTTATAAAAATGAGTAAGTCTAATGAGAAGTAAGTCCAGAAGAGAAGATGAATCCAAATTTTGTAGATATGTATATGTCCTCGCTCCTGTACTTGGTGTTCCAAAACATTTTCAAAACAGGGCAATTTAAGCATGTAGAGGTGGGAAACTTTCGAATGAAACTATCGATATATCGATAGTTCGTTGCGGAATTAAAAATATCGAACTATCGATAATTTTCCCTAGACTATCGAATTCTGTATTATTAACCTTGCGTTCGGTATTTTGCTCAAAGTGCAGAGCGTGCTGAGTGGAGTCGTTATCACGTGACCAGCGAGCGAACAGAGCAGTTGAACGCTGTATCAAAAAGCCAAACATTTTAATAAACGAACTCGAATGAGCCTGCACCGAGTACACTTTTTAAATAAACGAACTGTAAATTCAAGCTCGGAGAACTCAGATCAAAATACCGAACGCACGGTAAATTGGTAACACTGGGCGAATTTTTTTAATCATCGATGGATCCATCTGCTGAAAGCATTATGAGACAGCCATTCTTATTTTCTATGAACTAGACAAAGACAGACAGGTTATCGATAGAGCCATCGGTGAATAAAAGAAAGGGCGCGTTCTTTTATTCAGCAATGGATCCATCTGCTGCCATCATTATGAGACAGACATTCCAATTTTCTATGGGCTAGACAAAGAAAGGCTGATTACCGATGGATCCACCGCTGAATAAAAGAAAGCGCCCAAAGCGTTTACTGACTAGGAGTGGTGACAAGTCGACAGCTGATGCTAAATTCTGACAGGAGAGGAGTGACAGATGGTCGACTAACGAGTAAAGGGGGACGCTCCCATTTCGCGCCATTTCATTTATTATTTTTTCTACAAACGTGTTAAAAATGCAATTTTTAACACCCCCCCGAAGCATTAAAAATGTTACTTTATCGCACTAGTGCCATAAAGTCTTTATAGCACTAGTGTTAAAAATGAAACATCAAATTTTGAGAGCGAACGTCAAAAAAAGTTTGTATTTTTAGTTATTTACATTGATATTAATGGTGAAATTTGAACAACTGAGGTAGCCCGATTGGCCGCCTCATCTATATTTTTCAAGGGATCGATGCAATCTTCTCTTTCTTCTGTATTTTGTTGCATTTCTAGCAAAAAGCATTACTAACCACGACAGTCTTTCAAGAAACTGACAAGACATTTCATTACCTGTAAAACAAGGTGCTGGTTGTTTGAACTTTTTGACAAATGTCAAATTCAATAATTTTATGTAGGAAAGATGCTTCCAATTTAGCATTCATTAAAAAATGGTTATTGCTTTTTATTGCCGTTTGTAGAAAAAATATTGTATGATATTTGTGTTAAAAGTATTTTTAAGGCACTTATGTGAATTGCAGAATTCGCTTCGCTCATTCTGCAAACTTTCACATGCGTGCCTTAAAAATGTACTTTTAACACTTATATCATAAATAACTATTTATTATTTATTTCCAGTGAGGAATGTGGAGATAAAAAGCATTTCAGGAAGCTGGTCAAGAAATATTTCTGTATCCCAGCTACTTCAGTGCCTTCGGAAAGGTTATTTTCGAAGGCTGGTAATATTTTGACAATTAAAGATCTAAACTTAAATACAAAAATATAGATATGTTGTTATTTATTAATCAAAATTAATGGTTGCTTTCTTAAAGCGTTGAAGTTAAATAATTATTTTTGTACAAATACTATTAGAATCTTCAATTTTCATTTCAGTTCTAGGTTATATTTTTAAACCGATAGTACTATCGATATATCGATAGTTAATCAACCACTACTATCAAACTATCGATAGTTTTTGAATTCGATATTTTCCCATCACTACATCAGTGGCACCAGTATCTCTTATAGGTACTCTCCACACAAAAAATCGCAAAAAAAATCATCTTTCAACGCTCATATCTCAAAGACCGTAATACTTACAAGATTTCGTCCCATTTAAAGGTTGTTCAGAATTAAATCCTCTACAACATATCAAAAAATGAGAAAAATCCATAGAGCCCAAAAATCCCATGTTAGGTGTGCGTTATCCTTTGACTCTACGGCCCTGGAGTGAGGTTGGCGATGTAATGTAAAGTCTGTTTTTTTTTTAAAGATAATAGACCTATCTATTTTACCAGACAAAGAGGTAATAATACGAAAACTTCATTAAATAAAAAAAGACACAGAACGCTCATTGCGCAAGACGAGGCAAAACGTACCAAATTATGTTAGACTTACGTATAGCTATCCGTCCTTCTTATTTGCACAGGATAAAAAGGAAAGAAGAAAAACCGCGTGTTGTGCAACGTACAGTGACTAAATAAACCTACAGTGGCGACAATTGCTGTCCTATTTTTGATTGGTTCCCCAGGCTGCCGCCATTTTGTTCCCGAGTTGATTTGTTTACGTTTTTCGTTTGCCCGTGTTTCCTATGTATTTTTTTATTTTCGCGTTGAATTTTAAGGATTTTTGTGTAATATATGGTTGAAAAAAAGTAAAATAATTGGATTGGATAATTTATTATACATTTCATAATTATTTATTGTAAATCTTTTAAATTTATAATATAGTGAGTATTGTGCCCCTTGCCTGATATAGACTTCTATTTATACTGGTAAATATTACATTTATGTCCTATTTATGCATGAAAAATTAAACCATGTGTGCTGTGTGCTTCTGCCTAAGAATTTTCTACAAAGTCAATTCACAGATTCTTTTCAAATTTCAAAGGATTATTTGTATTATTCAGAATAGATGATGAAATTAGGTAATAAACTACTATTACTGTGACAACAATGCCTCAATTATCAAGATTTATCGTTTTCTGATTTTTTTTTTAAGGTTTTCTAGCGTGTACCCTGTTCATTTTTGAAATGACTCGTTGTGCTGCAATAAATTGCACAAATTCTGGAGAGCAGGGATTTTTAATGAAACGCTTTCCTAGAGATCCACTCAGAAGACAAACTTGGCTTATTAATATGAAGAGAAGCTATTGGAAACCAACTGACTATTCATGTTTATGTGAAGTAAAACTAACTAGAACTTTTTAAACATTTTTTTTTGTTGAATTTTTCACTTGTGTTCAACTGTCTTGAGGGCACACCATGTCTTGTTTTTAGATACTAAAACTGATTTTTATTTAAGGTTCATTTTGCTCCTGAAATGTGGGAAAAGCCTCATGTAGATGGCAAAAGAAAGTTAAAGTCCAGTGCTATTCCTACAATTTTTTCTTTTGTAAAAGGGGAAACTATCAGGAAATCTCCAGTTCGAGGAAAGCCTCTTTCTCCAGAAGAGCCTGAAATTTCATCTGGTAATAACATTGCATGCGTAGTCGGTAACTACCTACCTACAATAAGTTTTTGATAATTTTCTTCTAAATATTTATTTATGGAAAACAAGGATTTTAGTCGGTTTTTTACAGATGAAGCCTTAGTTCCATTACCTTATGTAGAAGGCCTATCTACATCAAGTGCAGATTTGGAAGGTAATTTACCAGCAACACAGAACTCATCCTCATTTTCATCGAACGAAAAGAATAGGGCTCCAGTTCCATCATGATTGCTACCATAAGTTTTTAATACTTAGTTTTCTTCTTAATATTTATTTATTGAAAATAGGGTTTTTTACTTGTTTTTTTTACAGATGAAGCTTTAGGTCTATTACCTCCTATAGAAGGCCCTCGAGAAGGCCTTTCTACATCAAGTGCAGATTTGGAAGGTAACTTACCAGCAACTCAGAAGTCATCCCAATTTTTTTCGAGTAGAGAAAATAGGACTCCAAATTCACCATTAGGTATCGCTCTAATAAGTTTTTGATAATTTTCTTCTTAATGTTTCTTTATCAAAAATGTTTTTTACTCAGTTTTTTACAAATGAAGCTTTAGTTATATTACCTTTTGTAGAAGTTCTATCTACATCAAGTGTAGATTTGGAAGGTTATTTACCAGCAACTCAGAAGTCATCCTCAATTTTTTCAAATGAAGAAAATAGGGATCCAGTTTCATCATTATTGCTGGAAATAACCAAGGGCAAAGACATAATAACCGAACTGCAAGCAAAATTAAACAGATACGAGACATTGTATGTTAGGGAGAGAAACAAGGCTGTAAGATACAAAAATCTTCTAAGGCAAGCAAGAAATAAATTGAAGGTAGTACAAAAAACAGCAGATTTTCCACAATGTGATGAATTGTTTAAGCGGTTATTCAACAATGATCAGATAACAGCCTTGAAAAAGAAAAAAAGGAAAAAAACTACAAAACTGATGAAGTGGACTAATGACACTGTGATAAAGTCTTTGAAACTAAAATTTAGTTGTGGTGGTACTGGATATAGTGAACTTATAAAACAAGGATATCCTTTGCCATCAATAAGAACACTACAGAGAAGACTCAAAAATCTAAAGTTTGATTCTGGAATTTTAAATGAAGTTTTTCAATTTTTAAAACTGAAAGTGGAACATTTTTCAACATACGAAAAGGATTGCATCCTTGTTTTAGATGAGATGGCTATTACCCCAGGAAAAATCTATGATACATCCTTGAACAAATACTTTGGAGAAGTAACACTTCCTAATCATTCAGGTCTAGCCACAAATGTTCTGGTGTTTATGCTGGGTGGTGTCACTAGCCGTTGGAAACAGGTTGTAGCTTATTACTTTACTAGCGACTCTGTGAATGGAGCTGTACTCAAAGAAATAATAACTGAAATATTCAAAAAAGCTGAAGAACTTGATTTAAATATCCTAAGTATTACTTCAGACATGGGTCCTTGTAATCAGGCTTTATGGAGATCATGGGATGTAAGTGCAGGCAGGTACTCCACTGTGAAATATCAAATTCAGCACCCCTCAAATCCAGAAAAAAAAGTATGCATACTTGCGGATGTACCTCATCTCTATAAAAATATAAAGGCAATGCTGATAACAAACAAAATTATAGAGTTGCCTATCCATATTGTAGAACAGTTTTCATTACCAAGTGAAAAAATAATGGCCAGTCACATCTTAGATGTAATAAAACACCAGAGTGATAATTTATTCAAACTTGCACCGAAACTCACAGAAGAAGATCTTCTACCTACTCATTTTGCCAAAATGAAGGTAAAAACTTCAACCAACGTAGTCAGCCACTCTGTGAGCAGTGCTCTAAAATTTCTTGCCGGAGAGCTTAACAAACCAGAATATTTCACAACAGCGTGGTTCTTAGACCAGGTGGAGAAATGGTTCTATTTAATGACATCAAGGCATCCAACTTGTGCCATAAGCAAATTCGATAAACATGTGCATAATGAAACTATAACTTTTTTACAAACATTCATCAACATATTTACAGAAATACAGGTTGGTTATAAAAAAATTTGGAAACCGTGTCAAACAGGCGTTCTAATATCAACACATTCAATATTGAAATTACAGTCAGATTTGCTAGAAAAAAAACAATATCAATTTGTTTTAACAAGCCGCTTTTCACAAGACTGTCTTGAAAACCTATTTTGTGTTATGCGAAGCAAGCAAATTGTGCCAAATGCTGTGCAAATAAAAAATAATTTAAAATTGATATGTGTTTCACAATACTTGAAAAGTGCAAGTAATAGTAGCTACGATGAAGATGACCGGGAATTCCTTGCTGGTTTCTTAGATTCTTTAGAAACTACAGCTCCAGTCTACGACGAAGTGAAACTTCCCAGTGAAATTAGATATCCAGTGTTCAATTTAAATTATAGTGAGGCAAATTCTTTGTACAATATATCTGAATATATTTTGAAAAGTATTGGGAAAACTTCAACGATATGTTCAAAGTGTATGAGCGCTGCAGGGTCCAAAAACCCAATTTATCAAAAATTTACAAAATTCACTTTAATTAAGAGATTTAAAGAACAGTCTTTAATTTTTGCTACTGAGGCAGTTTTTTATTTTTTCTTAGAAATGGAAAGTGTTTTTCAAAAATATTTCAATATTGTTTCATCCCAAAACATAAATATTAAAGATTTTTATTTTGAAAAAATGTTAAAAATAAATCTGGATTTACCAGACTGCCACAAACTAAAAAATAAGATAATAAACAGATTCATTGTTTTCAGATTAAAAATTAGTTCAAAAAAATACAGAGCTGCCTCAAAAAAGCAAAGCAGTAAATCCTTGGCTGGCCACTTGTTGTGATAAATTTTACCATTGTATTTTCAGTTATTTCCAAAATTTTTATTCACATGATAAAACTAGGTTTTTCTGCTATATCAAGTATGTAGGTATATTATTAGATACCTATACATTTTGGGATCAACTCCAAATATTAGAAAAACCCATTATTGTTCTGTTAAAGTTAGCATAAGTGAAATTCAATCATATTATAATGATATTATTAGGTATATTATATAGATATCATATTATCACAGTCTCAGCTTTTCTCAGAATTGAATTAGGGATAAACTGACCACTGAAAGGAATTAAACCATTCAATCCTATAGAAATTCAACCACTTGTTTGCAGTTTGAATGACATCATATAACTCTATAATTAGAGGAAGGATGATGCACAGCTTGATGAGGTTTTCAAGCAGAATATGTTTACATTGTGTCCATGGATAAACTTTAGATACTTACTGGGAAAAAAAGTATTTTCAATTTTTTGAAAAAAAAGTAGTTCTTCATAATTTCTTTTGCTTGTTATATAAATATATTCACGTCGAAAAACTCTTTTATACAGTGCGCACAAAATATAAAAATATGTAAGTTCAAAATAAAAGAACTTCGGATGAGGGATAGAGAGGTTCATATAGAATAAATTTTACTGTATCACATTCCAATGTCTCAAGTTAGTTAAATAAATTAAGTAAGTATTTATTGTATGTATTGATTTTTTAACAGAGTTTAATTTTTTTAACACAGATCAGATTTTTAACATAAAAAATATCCTAATTACACACCCTACAGAAAAACTTTATTTAGTTTTTTGGAGTCTTCTCCGTAACTCTTTCATTTTAATTTTTAATACTTCAAAAAGTTGAAATTCAAAAACTATTTAATTTTTCAAATCTCAAAATATCTATATTTTTTGTGCACTTTGCTGTAGAAAAAAAAACGGAATTTTTTAAGGTAAATTATATTTATGAAATAACAAACAAGTAAAATTAAGAATAAATTTTTCCGAAAAATCGAAAGTAAGTAATGTTTTTTTCTAGTAGGTAAATACTTAAGTTTATAATATATGTAGATAGTAAAATAAGGGTGGACACAGTATATAAATATTGTTAATAATTATTGGAATTTACACTATTTCTGATGACTTGATTAGTCCAAAGTTGGTTTGTTGATCTTTCACTTAAAAACAATTTCAAATTGTTTGTTTTTTTTAATGACCTGTTTTTGAATATATTATGAGATAAAAAAAAAATTAGTTTTATTTAATTCCTGATGCCTAAAAATATTATTTATATCCGATTGACCAATAAAGTGCTATTTATTGACTAGTTTTGCATCAATAAAGAAGCACTTTATTTTACTGTAAAATAAAGTACTACTTTATTGCCTACCTGGACTACCTGAAAACCTGCCAAGGTGAAGCAGGTATACTCAAATTTTAATTTTGCCAATCAAGAGGCTTTCTTGATTCATTATTCAATAGCCTCGCTCGCAAGCTTGCTTGGCCTTAAAATTATTTGTACAGTAAAGCCTTATTTCATGTACTTATTATATAAATAGCTATTAATTATCAGAGACTATTAGTGAAAACTAAATTGATGTAATAATAGTCATCAAATAAGGTAAACGCACCTATTATCAAAACCTTAAGTGAAATTTTAGTTTTCTATTGGCCATTTGCACGGCTATCACTGAAGGGATATTTCTTAAGACAGATATTTATTCTAAGTGGAACTTTGAATGTGACTTTTGTTTATTCAAGAGTCACATTTAAAGCTCCACTTGGATTTATTATCCCTTAAGTTATAGCGGTGCAAATGACCGTTAGTTAGACAAAAAATACCTACTAGCCTAAAATCATTGTGAAATTTGGTACCTACTTAGGTAGCTTATGTAGTTGGCTTTTAACTGGTTTTAGCAAATTATCACTAGATTTTTTCTATTTTCAATAAAATAATTGAGCAGGATGTCATTTTTCACCTATTATCGACACTTGAAATTTGAGATTGCCCCCAGCATCAACACAGTAAGACCTTTTCATCGACATACGGTTTTTTAAAGTTGTTTTTAATTAAAATATTGAGTAATTTTGGAAAAACCATCTTCTAATTTTAATTTCTGAGACAGAAGCACTTGCATTGGTTAAGTTTTTCAAGATTTTTGCAGATATTTTTGGATTTCTTCTCATAAACCCCTCGTACCAAACCAATGCCTTCGAGGTCTTCCGTCTTTAAAATGGTGGGCTTTTTTTCAACCACTTTACAAGCATTTCCACACTGTCTAGCTGATCCTTAATGACTGGAAATCCACAACCAGCCAGGTATAATAACTATTCAATCAATGCATTTTCATCTTGTTTAGTGAGGACTGTTAATATTCCTATTTGCCTAGGAAAACTTCATGAGACCGAAATGCGGACATTTTTCCCGATTGCACTGCTTTACTGCTTACTGCCTGATTCATCGCCTCTTCGAAGTATTGTGAGTGAGCTTTTGAAGCTGAAAGAATTTAATTTAATTAATTCTATCATCAACATTAAAATGTACACCTACCTATCAAAATAAGAATTTTAATAACCACACTTTTTAAATGGTTTGTAAAATATGGTGTCGATAACTGTATTTACGAAAATTTTATCTAGGGGCGTTTACCTTACGCCGTTTTCAATTTTTTATGCTGGCTGTTCATTTAAATTATTAAAAATCCTATAAATAATATTTAAAAGTAACAAGAGGTTGGGAACAAGATGGCGGCGGGACCTCTATTGTCGCCACTGTATGTTATTTAGCCACTGTAGTGCAACGTATTTGTCAATGAAAATGTCAAACAACTTTTGAATGACACTTGTCAAGTTGACTATCAACTTTAGATTTATTCTTGTCAAACCACGTGCAATGAACAAGGATAAAGAGATGCCCAGTGTGCAAAACGATCACCTCACACCTGTATTAGCTAGCCAATAAAAAGACATTGCCTCGTGTTGCGCGCGCATACCAGGTAAAAATAGATAGGTCTATTCCCCAAGTCAGAAATTTAGTAACTATGTTGGCAACACAAGTGTTTTCTACATAAAAAAATTAAAAGCAATAAAGAATCATGGCACTTTCAAATAGCGACGGTCACTAATAAAAACGTTCTTATTTTGACATTATTGACATCTACGCATGCGCATTTGTGACTAAACGGTCAGTAATAAAATAAGGATCATCCTTATTTGTGATTGGATAGTGATATATTTCATATTTTTTGAGACATACGCAAATATAAATCAAATGTCAGTTATCCAAGAATTTTTCAGATTCTAACCTCACATAATTTGTTTATATTTTTTGTTTGTGTTTTGTGGGTGGATAACACCGAAATATATCATTTGCATCCCCTAGAATGGCAGTTTCTAACTTTTTTTTTTATTACAATTGAGTAAACAATGCGACACTGACGTGAAAAGGATATCAAAATAGTGCCAATAATTGAACATGTTGTGCCATAATTCTTTTTATTAGGCAGTTCAAACCACATGACATTCAAGATGGCGTGGCGGCCACACATGAGCCAAAAAACACAAAAAAAAATATCTAATTTCTGCCCGAATTAATAGTTTAGGTACCTAGTTAACAAATATTTTATTAAATAATGAAAATCAAAGTTGTAAGCAAAACTCTATGCAAAATAATTTAAAATACGCATAAAAACATATTCAAAACAAACTTGCTTGGCCGCCACGCCACATTGAATTTTCCTTTTTGACAGATGGATTGAATTGCCTAATTCATGAAAAATAGTGACTGTCAGTAATTAAATAAGGCCGATCAGTATTAAAATCGATCACTATTTGGAAAGTGCCATAATTCTCTATTGACAATTTTACATTGTATTCAGCGCTCCACACTTTATGCCTCCTGTTACATGCACGTGAGTGCACGTGATCTCATGTCACGTGAGCTCAGTCTGTATCTGGTTTTAGGGCAGGGTTGCGGACAGTCCCGATTTTTAGAAACATTTCCGAACCGTCCCGATTCACGAATTAAATGCCAAATGTCCAGATTTTTCAAAATGTAAGGGAATATAATGTTCCCCCGGCCGACGACACCTTTTAGGCTGCGTTTCTCTTGATCAACGCGAAGCGGCTAGAAAAATTGTGGGTTGCCTACTTTTTTGGTTCGGTCGACAACAACAAGTGCCGACTATAAAATGATATTCTTTTTCTTTCTAGACCATAATATCATTATATATACCTTCTCTTTCTAGTAATGGTAGCAAAATAGAGTTTTCGTTTCTTAAGTGTGAGGCCGGCTTCTCATGAGCGTAAACTTGACATAACTTGCGTAAATGCTGAATACGTGAATTTTGGCGCAACATTCACATGGAATGGAGAATTTACGCCGCCGCGTATGTCAAAATTATATTTTTTTTCCTAAATTTTGAAATATTTCTTTGAATTTTGATTCTATAAATTTGTATTTGTTTTTGCTTTAGTTCCAAATAGTTACAAATATAGACAGTAAATTACAAAAATCAAGAAAACGAAACGGTTGCAACCTTAACCTCTAAAAACGCTGAATTTTTACGCGAAAAGTTGAACTTTGCTCAACTTTTGGCGTATCTGTGGCAGAGTGTCAGCGTATCCAATATGGCGGGATTTTGGCCAATCAGAATTCTGCATTCAGGTACGCTGTCACGCCATAAATGTCAAATTGCGCTCATGAGAAGCCGTCCTAGTCACGATTTGACAAACAGCTTTGTTCCAACACTAATAGGAAACCGTATAATACAATGTACCTTCACCATTCTGCGCAACGCATTTAAAAAATATACACCATAAAACTCCTTCTATTTCTCAATATTTTTACCTTAATTTTTGTTTATTGGGCAATCCAACGACCTGTCCAAATGGCGTCTGGTTGGCAAATAATAAGCAAAAAACATGTTTTTATTTTGACGGGATTAAGCCTAGTACTCATAACCGCGAAATTCGTTTTTTTTTGACGTTTGATTCACACATAAAACGTCAAATTGTCGAAGCAATGTCAAAAAACAGCGAATTTCGCTGTTATGAGTACTAGGCTTTATCAATACTGACATCGTTGACATGTAACAACCCGGATTCTAACCTCATAAAAATTTCAAAATGCCGGCTGGTTGGCAAAAGTCATGTGGTTTGGACTCCCTAATTCTCAGCTCTTAAATTTTCGTTTTCATCTAAAATTCTGTGGTTTAATTTGCCCTAAACCTAGTTTTTTAATTTTTTTTTGTGGATAAAAATTTCAATTCACTGAAGAATTAAAATCAACTTAGTTTCTAGGCTAAACAAATTCACTTTAGTTTATTAAGGGAAAAAATAAATACTCAATTTATTTTAATATTTTTTTATATATTTTTATTAAGGTTACAATCTTAAGCCTTCTTGGCTGCAGGCGCTTTCTTGGCTGCAGGCGCTTTCTTGGCTACAGGCACCTTCTTGGCTACAGGCGCCTTCTTGACTGCAGGCGCTGCAGCCAATTTTGCCCTCTTTTGTTGCGACAAAATCGCCTCCCTTTTCAATACAGCGGCGAATGGATTGAGCCTGACCAAAGCCTTGGTGTTGGTCAATGGATTGAGACGACGTACACGACGAACAATCTTTTTCCTAGAAAAAAAACACAACATTTTATAAACATCAACAAAATTAATAAATACAGTTTTTTTTCAAATTAAAAAAAGCATCAGAAATGAATGTCAAAAAGTAATCATGGTTAATTTGATCATAACCCAGTGCTCAGAAAGCATTTCATCATGTTAATTAATTGTTTTAGATTAATGAGAAAATTACTAAAAAAACACTAGAAAAATTCTTACTGTGGTTTCCTCAAAACAGCCTTGATTTCGTCAGATTTCAACAATCTTGAAAGATCAGTGTTGGCCATTTTGGTCTGAGGCAAATTGCCTTTCTGAGCTGAACTACTGCCGAAAACTTTGTCCAATTTTCCAAAAGCTGATTCTGTCCAAATGATAAAACGTCCAACATGACCACCAGGGGCCAATTTCAAAAGATTGAGTTTTTCAACACTGATTAAGTCGATTCCGGGAATGTTACGGAAGGCTCTACGAAGACCTAGAATTGATTGTATATTAGTCAAAATTTAGAAAAAAAAATTATTGTATCGTGAAGTATATTCCTTAAAGCATTTAAAAACCCAAAAGGAAAAAGTTAATCACGAAATTTTACTATGGCACTTGTTTGGATCATTTAAACTACGAAACAGAGTCAAAATGGAACGAAAAGTGCTCAGAAATAAAAAATTTAAAAAATTACCTTGATCTTGATGGTAGACAACCAAAGGCCCTTTACGTTGGATTCTCCTCCTGTTACGCATCTTACCTTTACCGGCACGGAAACGTTGACTTTTGTATACCTAGAACAAACATTACCTTTTTTATAAAATCATTTTCAAAAAATTTTATAAAAAATAATAGATTTTTGAACAAAAATCAGAGCTTTTGAATAGTTCAAATCACTAAAGAGTCATAAACACGGACCAAAAGCAAATCATCATATTATTTTTGTATAATTTTTTAAACACGAGAAAAAATATTTTGTTACCTTTTGGATGTCTGGCCAAGCCTTGATCCGTCTCAAAAATTGAACCGCTTGTTTGGTCTTGGTCAATTCCTGGACTTTGTCGGAAACTACCAGAGGCAATTCAGGGATTTGATCAACAACGTGTCCTTTGGACATGACCAAAGCTGGCACGCCACTGGCGGCAATAGCTGAAGCCAAAGCATAACGACGCTGATTGATGTTTACACGTCTGAAAAAAAATTAAAAACAAATTGAAGATGTTTTTGAGGATTTTTTAATTTTAATAAAATTTTATTTGTATCAGAAGTGAATGTCAAAAAAGTAATCATGGTTATTTTACTCATAACCCAGTGCTCAGAAAGCATTTCATCATATTGGGAAAAATAGAACAATTGAAAATATTGACTAGTTCTTACCTTTGCCAACGGCGCCAAGGTTTGGTGGGAGCGAACATACGACCACCACGACACATGTTGCCGAAAGCACCCTGTCCGGAACGATGGGTACCACCACCACGGACACGGGGAATACGGGCGACGGCACGTCCAGTACCCCAGGATTCAGCAGAAGTTTGATGTCCTTAAACAAAAAAAAAATAATCAATTCCTCGCTCAATTAATAATGCAATTGATTTATTGATTTGTGAATATTTATCAGTGCTTTTGAATAGTTGAAATCACTAAGTTTAGTCATAAACACGGACCAAAAGGCAAATCATCATAGAATTTGTTTTACTTACATTTTAATATTTTTCTGGAAAACTACTCAAGAGAAAATTATAAAACTTTTAGGATAGAAAGAGGAAAATTAGGAGCTCATTATATATTCCTGGACAAAATTATTGCACCACTGCACATAAGCACCACCATAAGCAGTGGTGCGATAATTTTGTCCAGGACTATACTTAAATTTCAAATTTTTCCCGTGAAAAACATGAGAAATTGATGGAAATGAACATGTAAAATCTAAATTAAGCAAAAATGCAATCTCTTAGATTTTGGTATTTTTCTGTAAAACTACTCAAAAAAAAATTATGAAACTTTTAGGATAAAAATGGGAAGATTAGGAATCTGACTATAAAATCGAGATGTTAGTTCAAGGTTGTCACCGCTTTAATTATGCAAATAAGGCAATCGGAATATAAAATCGATATGTTTATGTTAGTTCAAGGTTGTTACCGCTTTTGCATACATTGAGTGCCGACTCATAGATAGGCAATTACTTATACATAATAGAAGTCGGGTAAGTGTTTGGAAGAAGTCCGGAGAGGTCAGGAAAGGGCTGGATAAGGTCGGAAGAAATCTAGACAAGTCTGGATAAAGTCTGGATAAGGCTGGAAAAAGTTTAGCTAAGTCTGGAAAAGTTTGGATAAGTTTGGATAAAGTCTGGAAAAGCCAGAAAATTTCTGGAAACGTCTGGAAAAGGCTCTATTAGGTCTGGAGAAATCTAGACAAGTCTGGATAAAGTCTGGAAAAATCTAGCGAAGTCTAGAAAAGTCTGGATAAAGTCTGGAAAAGCCTGGAAATTTCTGATAACGTCTGGAAAAGGCTTGATAAGGTCTGGAAAAATTCAGACAAGTCTGGATAAAGTCTGGAAAAGTGTATTTGAAGTCGGGAAAGTGTTTGGGAGAAGTCCGGAGAGGTCAGAAAAGGGCTGGATAAGGTCTGGAGAAATCTAGACAAGTCTGGGTAAAGTCTAGCTAAATCTGGAAAAGTCTGGATAAGTTTGGATACAGTCTGGAAAAGCCAGAAAATTTCTGGAAACGTCTGGAAAAGGCTCTATTAGGTCTGGAGAAATCTAGACAAGTCTGGATAAAGTCTGGAAAAATCCAGCCAAGTCTAGAAAAGTCTGGATAAAGTCTGGGAAAGTCTGGAAATGTCGGGAAACCTCTGGAAAAGGCTTGATAAGGTCTGGAGAAATTTTGACAAGTCTGCATAAAGTCTAGCTAAGTCTGGAAAAATCTGGATAAAGTCTGGAAATTTCTGGAAACGTCTGGAAACGCATGGAAATTTCTGGATTGGCTCGGAAAAATTCTGGAAAATCTGGAAAGGGTTGAATTTTAGCGGATCTCAAAGCTCACAATAATCACAAGCATTAGCGTTGAAGTTTGCTTCGGCATTTTCAATGTTCTCCTCGGTTGCATCTTTGTGAAGGACTCTGAATTTTTTACTTATGTGACAATTCTCTGACAATATGCCTATTAGCTGGGCTATTAGATATTGCTCTGTAGATGGTTGTTTTTCAAAGCAAGGAAGTGGTTTAATATTTTTTCGAGGTCCAATAGAAGAATCTAGGTATGTATAGGGTTTTCCAATAGTAACGCTCGATGTTTGACAATAGCCCATGAAAAACTCGATAGGCACACAGGTGCTATCTTTGGCAGCCGTATTCAATTAGTCTCTGCATTTTATTATGGAGCGCTACACGATTGAGCAACGCGTCGGAATTGTTAAAAATTATTATCATTATCAAAACCAATGTTCTATTCGGAAAACGTTTCGTGCACTCCGTGCAATTTATGATGTCAACGATGGTCCTTCAGAATCCACAATTGGCCGACCTAACGTCACTGGATTTTTTTCTCTAGGCATTCTAAAATCCAAAGTCTATGTTGACAAATCTCGAACGGTTGCCGCCTTAAAGGCCAATATTAAGCACTTATTGCTGAAATTGAGCCATTTTGATGCGATAACGAACACTAAATGATTCTAACGACAATCTAAAATTGTCGGAGAAATGTATTGATAATTCGGATATTGTTGAAAACATCTATGAGAAGTGAAGTCCGTCGATTTTAATCTAATACTCGAAAGAAATGTGAGCTGGTGGCACCCTACATTTGAACGCCAATGGTCACCTAACGTCACCCCTGGTTTTCGCTTCACCCCCTCGCTCCTCATTCGAAAAGTCGACGAACAATACTAAAAGAAGGAAGATTCAGGGACTTGACCAAATCTGCAATACTTTCTGCAAGAAATGTTGATGTCGAAGAAATAAACGAATAAGTTGTCGAACTGTTGGACGTCAAGACCGAAAACTCTACACCAGTATAGATAGTGTCAAGAACTGTGATAATAGTGATCTAAATGATGCTATTCTTCCAAAATATTTAAATTGGCTTAATCCGCCGAATTCCCGCTCCATGAATTACGATTGAAAACGAATTCTATTGTATGCTTATTAGAAATCTAAGCATCAGTGCAGGCCTTTGCAATGGTACAAGGCCTTTAGTTCTGGAACTTGGGGATAATCTGTTACGCTGTGAGATATTGACTGTAGATAAACAGGGAGAAATAGTGTTCATAAATCGAATAACACTCTACTGCGAAAACGTCTACCCCTTTACGTTCAAACAATGACAATTTTAAAATAAAATTAGCCTTTGCAATGAATGACGATTAACAAATCTCAAGGACAAACATTTGATAGGATAGTAATTGATCTCCAGAAAGGATGTATTAGTCACGGACAACTTTATGTGGCGCTTTTCAGAGTTCGTTCGTGGGACTCATTGAAAGTTTATTCAGGGAAACAAAGAGGCAATAGTGTTGTCAAAAACCATGTTTTTAAAGAATTGTTTTTTTGATAATTTAATTTTGAAATTTCGCAGTCATAGGTGATTTCAGAAGATCTTTACAACTTATTTACAAGATATTTGAAGATCACAAGACAAAAACCTGAACACGATAAACATAAATAATTGAAAATAACGAAGAACGACATGAAGACTTAGCACTCTTTAAACTTTGGATTCTTACGAGTTCCATAAAATAGAATAAGTTGCACTGGACATATGCACACCGTATATTCAAAAAATAAGATCGATTTAAAGTCATTACGATATACCGCAAAAGTAATAATTCGCCAACTACTTTGATCACATTTAAAATTTATGTCTACCACGTAGGTACAAACAAAAAATGTAAGTTGAATAATTGAGCAATTGCATTTAAAATCTTTTAAAAAATTTTTTTTTCGATTGTTGGCAGTAAAATGTTGATCGAGTAGACTTCAATAACTGGCCTAATAAAAAAAAGGAACTTCATGAAAGTGTAAAAAAAAAAATTAAGACTCGATATCTCGTATTATACCACAGCACATAAATAGTTACTAACTCGGTTTATAATAACACCTTGATTATGGTTATGATTATTCTGTTTTAAATAAACCACTTCGAAAAATGTATACCTACACCTACGAGTTCCATAAAACAAAATGAGATAAGTAGACATACGCACACCGTACATTCAAGAAATGTGATCGATTTAAATTCATTAGGATATACCATACAAAAATAATTAGTCACCAACTCCATCCATCGCATTTGAAATTTATTCACTAGAATAACATCTATACAACTTATCTCACTGTTACATTTAATGTATAATGTACATTTAAATCAAAAATTATGCTGTTTTTTGTACAACACCTAATAAATATTTTCCATTTTATAATTATTTTGATGGACTTGATTTAAAAAAAAAGCGCGCGAAGCGCGATCATGACCTAGTTGTAATAAAATGTCATAATTTTCCAGTGAAAAACTATATGGATATATCATAAAAAATTAATGAAAATCAACTTGCAATTAAAGAAAAATGCAATCTCTTACATTTAAATATTTTTCTGGTAAACTAATAAAGGGAAAATTATGAAACTTTTAGGAATAAAAGAGAAAAATTAGGAGTTCATTATACTAAAATTTCAAATTTCTTCACTGAAAAACAACACCATGGGAAATTAATGAAAATCAACTTGCAAAATCTAAATCAGGCAAAAAGGCAATCAATCTCTTACATTTTAATATTTTTCTGGAAAACTACTGAAGGGAAAATTATGAAACTTTTAGAATAAAGAGAGGAAAATCAGGAGCTCATTATACTAAAATTTTAAATTTCTTCACTGAAAAACAACACCATGAGAAATTGATAAAAATCAACTTACAAAATCCAAATTAAAAAAAAGTCCAATCTCTCACATTTTGATAGTTTTCTAGGAAACTATTCAAGGGAAAATTATGAAAATTTTAGGATAAAAAGAGGAAAATTAGGAGCTCATTATACTAAAATTTCAAATTTTTCCAGCAAAAAACAACACCATGAAAAATTAATGAAAATCAACTTACAATTAAGCAAAAATGTTACATTTCAATTAGGGATGCGCCGCAGCATCGGTTCGGCCTATTTGTTTACTATTCGGTTTTGGCCGAAGCAATAGTCGGATTCGGCCGAAGCGACGCGACAAAAATTTTTTTGTCGAGACTTGTTGAGTTGCGCAGTAAGTGTTTTGGTTATAGTTTTTATTTCATGTTATAAACGTAATTGTGCAACGTCTTGAGCAATTTAGCGTATTTAAACGTAAAAATGAATAAAAAGTCAAGTGATATTTGGAAATAATATTTATTAAGTGAGGATAATAATAGATATGCAATCTTTTCGCTTCTGGAAACCCTTTACACAAGTCTGAATGGCGGAGATGTGGCTGCAGCAGTGTTTTGCGACTTTTCAAAGGCCTTTGACTGCGTAAATCGCGAAGTGCTGCTGCGGAAACTTCACCGCTGTGGTATACGGGGAAAGGCGAATCTGTGGTTCAAGACATATCTCTCCGAGAGGGTTCAGGTGGTGAAAGTTGGCGATGATGAGTCGGCTCCCTTAGTATGTCACTATGGTGTACCGCAGGGATCGGTGTTGGAACCTGTTCTTTTCTTGGTATATATTAATGACCTTGCGATGGTGAATATTCGGGGTAAGTTCACTCTCTTCGCGGACGACACCACTCTTCTATGGCATGCGGAAACAGGCGAGAATCTCAGGGAGATGATAACTACAGATTTACCAAAAATCAAAGGTTGGTGTGATGCTAATTCTCTCAGCTTAAATATCGCTAAAACTAGTATACTTACTTTTGGTTTTAATTTTAATGACTTAATGATAAATGATCAACAAATCGAAAATGAACCAGTCACTAAGTTCTTGGGCCTTCTCATAGACAACAAACTTAAATTTGATAGACACATTTCATCATTGAGCTCTAGGCTGGCCTCTGGTTGCTTTGCTATTAGAGTAGTTTCCAACGAATTGGGTACCGCGACGGCAAGGATGGTGTATTTTTCACTTTTTGAATCGCACCTTCGATACGGTATAACATTTTGGGGTTTTTGTAATCAACAATTGTTTAATTCAATATTTGTTCTGCAGAAAAAAGCAATACGAATTATGTGTCGGGTGGGAGTGAGGGAACATTGCAGACCACTGTTTATTACACAGGGGATATTGATAGTAGTGTCTTTATTTATTCTTGAAACAGTGTGTCTGATTCACAAAAACTCGTGTTTTGAGGTCCCTGACCATTTACATAACACAAGATTAAATGCAAACCAAAATCTACGTCTCCCTATTCCCAGAATGACACTTACAAAAAAATCCATTATATATGAAGGCCTCAAGATGTATAACCATTTGGGCACTGAATATAGACAATTGCCATACTCGCGGTTCAGGAAGAGGGTAAAGAGTGTATTGATGGCAAGGTCTTATTACAGCCTGGAGGAGTATTATGGTGATTGTTTGTAGCGAGGTTTGCAGCTATTGATTTTGTCAAGTACTTTCATTTTAATGTTCTGTTTTCATATGTATTTTTGTTTTTAGTTATAATAATTGTTTCTATTCTTACGGCTGTTTGTTATTTTAATTTTTGACATTTTAATATTGTAGTTATTATTTTATTATTGTACTGTTATTACTCTTACGGTTGTTTGTGAATTTAAATTTTGACATTTTATTATTGTGTTTATTGTATTTTGCTTATTGTTGTATTTTTCTGCTTTGTAGACAAGATGTTTTGCTCTTTTTACAATAAAGCATATTTTGATTTGATTTGATATGCAAAGTGCAATACATGTAAAGGTGAGATTTGTCGAGGTGGTCTTGGTAAAAATGCCTCCACAACATCTATGATCAATCAATATTCCGCAGATTATTTCTTTAGTTTTTTTATTATTTATGTTTTTCATATATGTTAAAATTCAAATACATGTTGATTAAATAGGTATTTCAAGCAATATTGGTGTTTTTTTTTTGTTTATAAACAAATCCCTTGATATTTGTGATTTGGTCGAAGCTTCGGCCGAATCACTGCAAAATTGAAACCGATTGGGTATTCGGCCGAATTGGAAAAAAGGCGCATCCCTAATTTCAATATTTTTCTAAAAAACTACTGAAGAGAAAATTATAAAACTTTTAGGATAAAAAGAGAAAAATTAGGAGCTCATTATACTAAAATTTCAATTTTCTCCATTGAAAAACAATATCATGGAAAATTAATGAAAATCAACTTGCAAAATCCAAACTACGCAAAAATACAATCTCTCACATTTTGTTATTTTTATGGAAAATTACTTAAGGAAAAATTATGAAAATTTTAGTTTAAAAAGAAGGAAGTTAGGAGCTCATTATACTAAAATTTCAAATTTTTCCAAAAAAAAACAACACTATGAGAAATTAATAAAAATCAACTTACTATTAACACATTGACGGGTGCGTATGCTCTTGCAGACAGGTGTCTAGGGACGCGTCTGTATTTGCAGACAAAATTTGTAGTCCTTAAAACAATGCGTCTGTGAAAGCAGGCGCCTATGCCATTATACATTACAGGTGTTTCTTTTAAGTGTCCCAGTAAATGAAAAAAAAAATACTGAGAGGTGTCCATACACATCCATTCCATGGGAAATAAATTTGAAATTATAAAGAAAAATTAAAGTGTCCCCTCATGATCCCTTTTTTTTGCCTAGCGCCCGTCAATGTGTTAAGCAAAAATGCAATCCCTTACATTTCAATATTTTTCTAGAAAACTACTGAAGGGAAAATTATAAAACTTACAGGATAAAGAGAAAAAAATTAGGAGCTCATTATACTAACATTTCAATTTTCTCCATTGAAAAACAATATTATGAAAAATTAATGAAAATCAACTTGCAAAATGAAAATGAAGCAAAAACGCAATCTCTTACATTTTGATATTTTTCTGGAAAACTATTCAAGGAAAAATTATGAAACTTTTAGTATAAAAAAAGGAAATTTAGGAGCTCATTATACTAAAATCTCAAATTTTTCCAATAAAAAACAACAACATGAGAAATTAATGAAAACCAACTTACAATTAGGCAAAAATGCAATCTCTTATCTCTTACATTTCAATATTCTTCCAAAAAACTACTGAAGAGAAAATTATAAAACTTTTAGGATATAAAGAGAAAAATTAGGGAGCTTATTATACTAAAATTTCAATTTTCTTCATTGAAAAACCATACTATAGACAATTAATGAAAATAAACTTGCAAAATCTAAATTAAGCAAAAATGCTATCTCTTACATTTCATTATTTTTCTGGAAAACTACTCAAATGAAATTTTTAGGATAAAAAGAGGAAAACTGCGAGTTCATTATACTAAAATTCCAAAATATTCCACTGAAAAACAACAGCATGGGAAATTAATGAAAATTAACTTGTAAAATCCAAACTAAGCAAAAATACATCCTCATACATTTGAACTTTTTTCTGAAAAACTACTGAAGGGAAACTTTCAAGATAGAAAGAGGAAAATTAGGAGTTCATTATAAGTACTAAAATTTAAAATTTTTCAAGTGAATTTTTGTCAACTCTAATTCTTTTCTAAAGTTGAACAAATTTAATAATAATAATCATTCATCATTACACAGAAAAATAAATAAATTTTACCTGCTTTGTCGCTTACGCTGTAAGGTTGACGACGGTTCATGGAAACTTGCTGATGGACAAAATTGACCACATCAGGCCTGATTGGGGCCTTGAAGACAATGGGAAGAGCGATGCTCGACCCTTTGACTTCTTCAGACTTTTCATTGTAGACGCTTACGAGCGGACGAGTTGTCGATAACGACTGAAAACATACACAAAAAAAAAAACTTCAATTAACAACTTACCTTGATTAACATGAAAATATTAATTAGTTTTTAGACAATTTTCAGTGCTTTTGAATAAATTTATAATCACTGGGATTCAGCAACACGGACCAAAAGACAAGATCATCATTATAATTACAATACTAAGTGTGGAAAAGTGACACTTTCTGCACTAGTTAGGAAATATACTACTTACTAATAAAAATGAGGCACATCGTTTTGAAAAAGTGAGGTTATGTTATAATATACCCAACAAGATTATTTTTGTAAAAAACCAAAATTAATATCAAATTACTTAAATTTAGGCCCAATAATCACCCTGGCCTTATAAGAATACCAAAAATACTTAAATAAACCAAAAAAATAAGGCAAAATCCAGACAAAAAAACAAACATGTGGCCTAAATTTCATTACAACATTACCCTTTCAAAAAACCACAAATCCTCATAAAACTCTATCTCTAATTGTTTATTAATGATTTTTCTATAAAATTATCCATTCAAAAAGGCTTTTACTTACCATTTTATTGTTTTAAATACTTAAATTCTAGGGACACACTCTTAGCGGACGGGACGTCCACCATTAAAAAGAAAGTCAATTTGATTAATGACGTTTAGTTTGAAGGACTGCGAGAGGGCGCCACGTGTTTCCGTTAGGAAGCGTTTTCGAACGAAAATTAATGGTTTTCTTGCTCCGAATTTGTTCGCACGATCTGTGTAATTCTTTGTTCGGAATTCAATTAGATTTAGTTCCGGAGTGAACTGGTTTTACCAGTTTTATGTGAACTATTTATTTCAAGTTCAAAATTGGTTCTGAATGTGATCCGCAAGTTCCGGATCGACTTTGATTCTGAGTGTTCTTTGTTCCCAAATTGTTGTACGACAAACCTGAAATAGTTCTAAAGTGTTTCTGAATGTGATTTGCGAACTCGCAGTTCTATTAAGGAAGGAATAACAAGCTGATTCCATGGAATACTGCTTAGAGTAATGTAAATAAGCTAAGTGCAAATGGAACAGAATTCATTGTTTAGTAGCATACTAGAGTAGTTCGAACAGTAACAATTAGAGCAGTGCAAACAGAACAGAGTTAGTGCAGATGGAATAGAATTAGAACAGTTAAACTAGTTCGGATAGTTGAACAGATCAAAAAAAGTCAGTGCACTTAGAACAGTCAGAATGGGATTACTAAAAACCCGAAACTAATTTTCAAATCAGCCTACTAAAATTACACTCGGTTATTCACGCGTCAATTCAACTTTGAATATAAAATGCCATTCTAGGAAGGAATAACAAGTCGCTCCTGTTCCGGATTCATTTGAACTCATGTTTGCAGTTCTGTTAGAATCGGTTGAGGATTGACTCTGCACTAGTTCTACCAGCTCTGTTGAATTTGGGTCACAATTTATTGAGTGGTATTCTGAAATTTCCTTTCCTGCTTCGAAATCGTTTGGAGTAAGTTTAAAATGTATCCATATCCTTACATGTTACATGCTTTTGGAAAAAGATGGGAATACACCCAGTACGCATACTGAATGACAAATGGAAATCGCCATGATTCTAAGAAAAACAAGAACCGTGAATAATTGATACAGGGTTCCGAGTTTTCGTTTCCTGTTCCAGATTCGTTAGTGCTAAATAAAAAACTAAACTGGGTTATAATCAAGTATGCACTCTGAAAAAATCCTGAATGATTTCCAAATTAGATCAGAATTTCGATTTGCAAATAAAACTTTTAGCTTCGTTTACGGTTAGGATTCAGAACTGATTTGGAACATTTAATACGCAGAATCGGTTCCAATTCGACTCCAAACTTACCCAGTTCTATTCGGTTATGTTCACATTTAGGGTGGGTTCCCTTGTCTTCCGAGTTCTTATAGTTCATCGTTCTGACGTCACAAGTTGGAATTTCTGATTTACCACGTCACAACTCGGAATTTCTAATTTAGTACGTCATAATTCGCAAATGCTCATTTATTGCTACTTGCTAGTTTGGTGAAAATTGAAAATATAGTAGTTATAGGTATTTATTATTTTCTGTCTGACAATAGTATGTAATATTATTTGCAATATAGATTATTTTTCCCACGCTAGGACAAAATGATTTGAACAGGGCGTGTTTGGGTTGACGATCCGCGGAACGAGCAAAGCGATTACGGAGTAACGTGACGTCACAGAGAGTACACAGGTCAAGCCAAATAAACTCTTGCAAAGACACAAAACTGCTGGGTTGAGCGATCAGTTGGAGCAGCTAATTTATTGTTTATTTTTTCAGTATAAGTATGTCCACCAGATTTTTCTAGTCGATATTTTATTTTTCAAACAGCCTCATTTTCTTTTGTGTTCTGCTAAAATTGCTAAGACTAAAACTAACCAGCTAACAAATAAATAAATCTTAGGTTAGGTTGTTTGCGGCCTGTGCAGTGCAGTGTCCACGTACGCTCCAGCTGCCCGCTCTCACTTACAGATTAATCTCAGACAAAAAATATTTAAATATAACTATTATATTTTCAATTTTCACCAAACTAGCAATAAATGAGCATTTCCGAGTTATGACGTAGTAAATTAGAAATTCCGAGTTATGACGTAGTGAATCAGAAATTCCGAGTTGTGACGTAGTAAATCAGAAATTCCGAGTTGTGACGTCAGAACTATGAACTAAGAACTCGGAAGACAGATTGCACGACCGGGCTTCCGTAATTCTGCGATTGGAAAACAAACTTATTCGAAGAATAATGAGATTCGAAATTAGTTCTTAATAATTAAGTAAACAATCCTGAACTAGTTTAAAATTGATTCTGAATATGATCCACAAGCAAACTAATAACTGATCCGAAATTATTCGCATTCGTTGTTGAAATGTGCGGTTTCACATAAATCAGTTCCAGATCAGTTCTGAACTCGTTCTAGGGCTTTAACAAGAATAAGTTTATGCTAACTAAATTCAGATTAATCCAGTTCGGTCGCAGTCCGTCTTCCATCTTTTTTCCTTTCGATAAGAAGAACAGAGATGAGAAACAATACTGCAACTCCAAGCGTCTACTCGAACTTCACCAGTATGATTCAGAACTGTTTCGGAAATAGAACTTATTTATCACCAGTCAGAGCGTTTTTGATTGAAGCAAAACGCCAATTACCAGTTTTCTGACTGTTTTCAACCAATGAAATTCGCTCCTGGATCCTTATTCTTGAAACAGAGGAGCAGCGATCCCAGGATGAGAACGAGTGTTTCGTTTTTGTAGCTTATATTATCAGTTGCATATCATTGGGAGAGACGGAACACCCGTTCTCCTGTGAACGCGGCTCTCCTGTTTCAAGAATAAGGACCCTGATATGTTTATAATTTCTGGAATAACAGACCTTGACTCCGATTCTAAGTTTTCCTTGTTCCGAGATCGTTCAGAGTAAAATAAAATCCTGAATTGGTTAATAAGTAGGTATGCACTTTACATAGGAGTCACGAACAAAGCTTGTAGTTTCATTTACAGTATGATTATGATTCAGAAGTGTTCGAAACTAATGCAAAAATGGATGGGTTCAGATTGCTCACTCTGGGGCAAGTTCAGGAATGACACACCCAGTGTGAGTGTGACACCGGTGCGACGCCCTAGCTGTTCAAAAATGCTAGACGGTGCTATGGGCCCAATGGCCAATTGTCAATCCAAGCACACCCATAAAATCACACTCGCACCCTGTCCGTTGTTTCTGAACTCGGCCCTGTGTATTCTATAAGCGCTTACGGTTTTGCCTCAAAATCAGGGATGCTATTTCTAGTACAATTGTACTAGATCTAGCACAATCACGTTTCACCAAGTATGCTAGTACCTCTCTCATAGTCGAGTGTCGCTCTTCACTCTGCACCGTACCCGAGTTCTGCGCTCCACTCTCTACTTGTGGGTTGGGTTTCACGTTCCAGGGCTGGGATCACGACATGTAGAATTCTATTAGAATACTACTTTCATGACGTCAGGTTTCCTAGCAACCGTCATCATCGCCTGTACTGTACGCAAAAAATAGGTCGCAGGTGACGTCATCAAAGTAGAACTCTACTGGTCGTCATCCCAGCCCAGGGGTGCGATTTTCGAAACCACTCGAGTACATTTCGTACACGAATTTCGAATGCTTCCCATTTAATTTACATTGTTGTCAGTCAATTTTCGTGTACGAAATGTACTCGAATGGTTTCGAAAATCGCACCCCTGGGCTGAGATCACGATAGGTAAAATCTTAATAGAATTCTACTTTCATGACGTCAGGTTGCCTAGCAATCGTCATCATCGCCTGTACTGTACGCGAAAAATAGGTCGCGGGTGACGTCATGATAGTAGAATTCTACTTTTCGTGATCCCAGCCCTGGTCCCACTACGGTGCGGCTAAAGCCAAAATATGAGGCAATTTTTGGCGAGGATATTCAAGCATAATCTGATTATGCTGGGTTATGTGATGTGTCAATTGTGTCATACTTTCCTAACTCACTCTCCATCAAATTCTGGGCCTGTGAGTGTCGTCACTATCAGCAGAAAATAGCGATGACGTCACCCGCAGACCTCGATCGAATACTTGCGATTCAGGCTATAGTAGGGAGTTAATTTTTTTGTCGATTTCAAATGTAGAAAAGGTGATTTTCGATCTGTTCTCACAGAACAAATTAAGTATTCTTGATCCTCGAGTATCTCAGAATTTGATGGGGGAAGGGAGGGGTGTTTTTTTCTGTGACTTGACGTGTCTCATGTATCGGTGGTTATTCGGTTATTCAGCAGATCATGGTAATCGGTAGTCGATTTATAATATATAGTAAATATGTAGAAATTAATTTATTTCTATCATTCAGGTGATTTAGGACCGGTTTCCTAATAGCGAGTCACCTCTTTAAGGATAACTCTAGGTAAACGTTGTAACTGGACACGTTAAAACCAACCCGCAGCTGACTGAGGTGACTCGCTATTAGTTGTATTCCTTTCAAGAGCTTGAAACACTCGAGCTACTCGCTTCGGTGCTTAGTCGCCCCCGATTTGCAGGGAACATATGCGTGGTGCAACAAACACTTTTCGAAAGGAATAAGCGCGTGAAGCCCCGGAGCTGTTCCGGAGCTCCTCCTAGGTGTGAAAGGAATACAACTATTGAGGAACCGACCCTAAAACAAGTGATATTTACCCGCATTTAGCCGAGTCTACATTTGTATTCAAATTTCAAAATTTGAAGCGCTTTCAGCTAGTACATAATGTCGCTAATCTAGACAATTATTCCCTTCTTCCTGATACAATTTTTTTAGTGCTGATAGCATCCCTGCGATCCGGAACGGCTTCACATATTTGATTTAAAACGGAGCGTTGCTCTCGGCGAGATTCACGTGTTCGATTTGAGCAATAGAACGCTCTCAAATCCAGCCCTGTAGTCCAATTCTCGAGTAGGGGGTAAAGCTTTTCGATAGAACGAATGTTTTGTTCTTGTCAACGTAATAGAAAAGTAAACGAGAATAATAAAGACGAAAACGTTGTTCTTTCGGGGAGCTCCTCTCCCTAGCTTGAGAATCGGCCCCCAGAGCGCTCTTTCTTTCTCTATCAAATTCGATGGATCAAAGAGTCTGATCAAAACAATAGAATATTATACGTTCGGCTATTGATTTCAAATGGTGTGCCTTTGTTTGGATTATAATCGCCTTCGGAGCACTCCCGCAAAGATCTGTGACGTCACCGCCTAGACGAGGAGTGCTCTCAATTCAAACTGACGAATATTCATTAGCCGTTCTCTGTTCTCGGTTCCGGATCTCTTCTGAACTAGTTCTAAGGATTCAACAAGTACCATAAGTTCTATTAGTTCAAAACATAGGCAGTATAATATGCCGATAAATTTACATTAATTGTTGAGCGATTGAAGGTTCTGACTTTTAGGTTTTTGTTCCAAAATCATTCGGGGCACAATAAAATCCTGAATTGGTTCCCTAATTATCTTTGGAGTCACGAACAAAGCTCATAGATTCGTTTACAGTATGATTTCGAACTGTTAAGTCTAGTACTCATAACTGCGAAATTCGCATTTTTTTGACATTGCGTTGACAATTTGACGTTTTATGCGTGTATCAAACGTCAAATTGTCAACACAATGTCAAAAAAATGCGAATTTCGCAGTTATGAGTACTAGGCTTTAACTGTTCCAAACTAATTCAAAAATGGATGGATTCGGATTGCTCACTCCGGTACCATTCTCCGTACTCCGTACATTCTAACAGCGCTTTCGAGTTTTGCCTCAAAACTGCTCCCGATTGATCCAAAACCGATCCGAAATGGATTCACATGTTCGTATGCACTCTAGGACAATCCGGATTCTAGAGAATATTCGATTTTTTAATTTCAGTTTTTTGTAGTTGAACTAGAATCGGTTCCGAATCGATCGAAATACTACTATGAATTCGCCCACGCCGCGCGTTCGCCCACAAATCTGGAAAACTATAGAAATCCGAGCTTCAAGAAAAACAAATATACCATGTAGGGTAAGCAAGAATAGCTCGAAAAAATGCTAGTTCCTGTTCCGGAATCGTTCGGATTAGTTTCTAATTAGTTCAGCATCGATTTAAAATGTGATCCGCGGTCAAACCTAGAGTAGGTTTGAATAATCCTGTTACAATAATTCATGTTCGGGTCATAAAGCGAATAGAGTAAAAAAAACGTTAAATACCCGAACGGTCCGGAACTTTTGGAGTAAAAAAAAATTCACACATTTACACCATCGAATATGGCAACTACTCTATTTACTCTAAAAAACTTCTTCTCCAATTTGGAATTATAAAAGTAAGCTCCGCTTGCCCAATTCCGTAAATAGAGCCACTCTATTTAAGCCATAATAGTCGGAGTGCTTACGGAGTACTTAGAGCGTACGGAGTAAACAAACCGAACCAAGCCTAGTTTTTGAACAATATACTCGATTCAAAAAAGTGTCGATTGAAAACCCCTAATGAAGTCTCAACTATCAAAAATGACATCACTTCCTGTCAAAACTAGCTAAAAAAAAATTAAAAATCCAAATAGGAAAACAACAATTGAACTATTTTTGACACGTTGATCGGAATAGCGGATTTCGGTGGGCCCCCAAAAATCGTGTTTTTTTTTCTTTTAAGGTTAGGCCGTAAATCGAAAAAAAATGGGCCAGAAATTCCAGTACGACGAGAGCGGGGGCACGTTTTTCTACTTCCTTTTGTCGTTTTTAGCTTTAATTTTGATACCGGTTACCATATTCTACTGGCCTAGGAAAAAGAAACGCGGTAAGTTTACTTTATTGTATATAAATATAAGGAAAAAAGAGTTTCAAGCTGATTACATTAGACAAATAAGTTCTGGTTGTGTGTTTTTCAATATTTGAAAACAGTCCACTTGAAGTTGAATAATTGAGGTTTTGAAGCTTTGCAAAGAGGGGCAAATTATTAATTCCAATATTAGGTCTGTTTCTGCAGAAATTACACACCAGTCCGAGCAAATTTCAGAAAGAAAAATTAGTTTCAACCAATGAAATTCATCCTGACTGGTTTGTGATTTCAACAGAAACAGACCTGATAATATAGGCGTATTGCCATGATTGCTTATTGCTTTTCTTATTTTTTGAATTGTAAATGCACATTTTAAGCCTCAAATCTGCCACATAGATTTTTTACTGTTATTCTGTCTAGTGGTTTATTTTTAAAACTACTCAAGCTTGCAAAGCTATTTTTAAGATATTTATGAACTTAATGGTATTTTACTATTTGAACTTTTATAAAAATTAGTATTTTTAATTTTATAATAAAGTTAACAATTTTCTACTAGAATAAAAACCACCTTTAAAGGAAGATTTCTTTAATTTTCAACGTTCGTCATCGTGTCAAGAATCGTAACCTAAAAGTTTAGGGCAATTTGACGCAAGGATAATACACTCTTCTAAAGATTGCTTATCGGCCTTCTTTTTGGTAATAGCCGCCATATTGGTGTGTCACCATTTCCGACATCATTAACAAGTCGTCAACTGTTTGCACTAGAGGTCGTAGTTTAGAATTTAAATTTATGATGAAAAGTAGGAGGAAGATGAAAACAAGATTTAAAACAGAATTGTTTTAAAATGGTAATTAATGTAGATCAGTGAGTAAAACCAAGTATGTATAAAGCAGAAACCTGCGAAATCATAACCTGTGGTGCAAACAGCCTATGTCGAGCCGAGAAAGGACCTGCTGCCTACATCCAGGGTTGCCAGATTTCAATTTTGAAAAAGCGGGACAGCGAATAGAAAAAAATGTCGCCAAAAAAAGAAAACAATATAGGTACATTCCCCCCCCCCCCCCCATGGGGAAAAAAAAATTATAATGGCTTGGTTCCAACACGTCAAGAAACCATAAAATGTACCGTCACGATTTTGAGCAAAGTCAACAATGTGTGCGTAAAATTCGAAATTCGTATACAGAATGGTTTCGTTCTTGGGATGGTTTTTGACATCTGGAACAAACCTAATATGTCCTTGCCCTTGGAACTTTTTGAATACGAGGTCTGTTCCAACACGCCAAAAGCCGTCCCATGAATGGTTTGGTATACGAATTTCGGATTCTACGAACAAATTTCAGGGTTTGCGCAGAATCGTGACGGTACCCTGCTGTGTTGGATCAAATCCTAACTCACAAATGACATCCCCCGCTAACATTACTAGAAAGAGAAGGTTTAATATAATGATATCATTGTCTAGAAAGAAAAAGAACATCGTTTTATTGTCGGCACTTGTCGTTGTCTTCCGAACTGAAATATTTGAAAGTTTGCGCAAACGACTGAGCGACAAAAACCCACAATTTCTCTACAGCCGTTCGGCGTTCATCAAGGGAAATACATCCTAAAAGGGTGCTGTCGGCCGGAAATCGGGATATATTAGCTAACATTTCAAAAAAGCGGGACATTTGGCATTCAATTTTTTAAGCGGGACATTTCGGAAATATTTCTAAAAATCGGGACTGTCCCGCCTAAATCGGGACGTCTGGCAACCCTGCCTACATCACAATTGATGATTTGGTGTGTTGGGAGGTTCCAGACTTGTTCCACACACAGGCTTTATGAGGATAGGCTATCCTGTAGTAGTAGTGTTTATCATCCTTGACTTCAAGTTTTGTGTTTTTGATGCACCCATAAAATGATAAAATTGTAGGTGCTTGCGAGGACAGGAAATTCTAATGCATTGAAACGCCTATAAACAGTTCGGGGCGCTCTAGAGCAGCTCAGGAGCAGGGATTCGGACCGAAATGCAATAGACCTATCTATTTTTACCTGTTATGCGCGCGCAACACGAGGCAATTCAATCTATCTGTCAAAAAGGAAAATTCAATGTGGCGTGGCGGCCAAGCAAGTTTGTTTTGGATATGTTTTTATGTGTATTTTAAATTATTTTGCATACAGTTTTGCTTAAAATTTTGATTTTCATTATTTAATAAAATATTTGTTGACTAGGTAACTAAACTATTAATTCCGGCAGAAAATAGATATTTTTTTGTGTTTTTTGGCCCATGTGTGGCCGCCACGCCATCTTGAATGTCACGTGGTTTGAATTGCCTAATTGGCTAGCCAATACAGGTGTGAGGTGATCGTTTTGCACGCTGGACATCTCTGTCCTTGTTCATTGCACGTGGTCTGACAAGAATAAATCTAAAGTTGATATTCAACTTGGCAAATGTCATTCAAAAGTTGTTTGACATTTTCATTGACAAATACGTTGCACAACACGCAGTTTTTCTTCTTCCTTTTTTATCCCGTGCAAATAAGAAGGACGGATTTCTATACGTAAGTCTAACATAATTTGGTACATTTTGCCTCGTCTTGCGCAATGAACGTTCTGTGTCTTTTTTTATTTAATGAAGTTTTCGTATTATTACCTCTTTGTCTGGTAAAATAGATAGGTCTATCTCGGTTTCGTTCCACAGTGTTAAGCCCGAGTCTCATGCATCCGTTTGTCGACGTTTTATGTCCTAAAAACCTTCTATTTTGACATATTTTCATACGATTATGACAGAATAGAAAGTTTTTCAGACATAAAACGTCGGAAAACGGATACATGAGACTCCGGCTTTATGACAAATGTCGGTTCCGTTACGATTCGGGTTCTAAGAGAAATATTTCGATTCGGTTCGGACCAATAATTTCGGTTTTAACGGTTCATACCGGTATATATTTTCACAAATGAATAGCAGAATCTATTGGAAGCGTTAGTGCGCACTGAGTGTAGGTAGGTATTTGTGTTTTTTTCTACCAGCTTATATATGAAAGAGATAAAAATACATTTTTTCTGCACTGGTTCTACCACTACCAATAGAATTTGCTATTACTTAATATCTAATAGAAAACTGTATGTTTCTGTATTTTGTGGTTTATTTTTTATTGGATTTCTCTGCCTATTTGCAATGACTTTAATAATAATACATATTATTAATAATTATAAATTTTTGTGTTTTCGATCAATTAATTACTAAAAATTTCAATCCCTTACCAGGCCAAAGTACCAGTGATGACGTAGGCAGCGTGTCGTTTCTCGCCTTTTGATGAGGGTGCTTGCACCACAGGTTATGATAGCGCTGATTTTTGCTTTATGCATATTTGAGGCATTTTTCCGCGGGGCGAATGGTTCGAACTATGGTTTATTTCAATTTGTAGATGACGTCATCACTTGTGAACGCGAGAAAATGGAAGGTTTGAACCACAGTCTTATGTCAACGGAGAACTACCCATGAGTCCGGTTCGAACTTTTGGGTTCAACGCAAGAATATATAGGTTCGAACCTAATTGAACCGAATCGAACCACTTCCACCGCGAGAAAACAGCTTTAGTTTCAGTACATTTTCATATTCTTAGTACAAGTATAAGCGGAGACCGCGAGATGACGCATCCTATTATACAGTGTGTTTACCTAAGTTCGCAACATATGGAAAACCTTTTTATGTCACTCTGCCCAACTAAAAATCTGAAACCTCAGTGATTTAATAGATATTTACGATACAAGTGAGTTAACAGCATCATTAAGATACGCGTGTGGAATGAGGGTTAACTCACGTGTATTGTACAATATTTTATCTACGCCATACGCTCTTAACTTTAAAAACACAAAAAAAATTAATTTCAATAATAATTATTGTATTACCTATTCTAAAAACCAGCTATCTGAATCACCTCAATACCTTATGTTCGAATAACAATATAAACTTGACCAAATTACCATGAAAACACTACACCATGCATGGTTTCATATCAATTTGATAGTAAATAATATTGATGTCACTATAGTTTCAAAAATCTAAGAAAGAGCGCGGTAATGAAAATGTGTGAGTTAAGAAGCTCTTAACTCACTCAAAATGCGTGAGTTAAAAGCTTCTTAACTCACTGGGTGCGGTAATGAAAATGCGTGAGTTAAGAAGCTCTTAACTCACTCTCGTGCTTAACTCACTGGCGTAGATAATAGTTATTTATACACCAAGTGAGTTAAATGAATGTTTATTCATGAGAAGAAAGTTTAACCCACGAGCCCTAGCGAGTGGGTTAATTGTCTTCGAAAGCGCTAATTATTGAAATTGGTGGTTGCTAAGGTATAACTAGTTGTTTGTTTGTATTTGTAGCAGATTTTTATACTGGCAGAGTGACTTAAAAGACCGAGAGTGAGTTAAAAATATTTTAAGTCACTCAGGTGATAAACGTCTACTTACCTTTGTCATTATGCGTTCAATAATGTCATTTTTAAACGTCAAAATGGGATAAATTATATTTTCGATTCAGAAACTTGTATTTTTAAAAAACATTTATTTTATTAATTAAAATACAATAGTGACAAACGAAAAATATGTGGATCAAATTGCTACAGGGAGTGCCTGAAAACAAATGAACGCTCCATAAGGGAATGCGCAGGCTTAAATAAGAAATAATTGCTAATCCAAACATTTACGTAGGCGGCATGGTGGTACTGTAGCAAAACGCCCCAAGTACTCTATGTAATTAGTTAGATGGTAAATGGCGAGCGGTATACTGATGGTGCTTATTTACTTGGAGCTGCTACCTGAAATCTGTGGAAGGGTCTATTTGCAAGAGAGAGAAACAAATTATTGAGGTGTACTAAATTATATTTTATTATACATAAAACCCAAAAATTTTTAATCAGCCAAATATCTTCCAATTCTGACAGCCTCATTTATTTCTATAAAATCAATTACTTCACATCCGTTCTAAAATTTTTATTATTACGGACCACTGAAATATCCCTACTAATAAAGAAATGCCTTATTTCTACTATTCCTAATAACTTATAAGTTAACTCATTTCAACACTTCCGATTCATTCCTAATAAACTACCTTCTACCTATTTATATAAATTCTTTAAAATTACTAAGTCCCTTAGTAACAGCTTATGAAAAACCCAAAATAATTACCTATTTATTTATTAATATAGGTATTACTAACTTATTCTTATAAAACCTTACAATAAATTCCTACATGAAATTTAAAAACTTTAACTCAAAATTCATTTCATGAACAATAATTTCCTTTAACAACTTTCCAATATTTTAGGACAATTCTATTTCATAAACATCAAGTTCCTTTTCAACACATCCCATTTCCTTTTTAACTGAACAAATTACTATTATAAGATTCCTTTAACAACTTTCCAAGCTTTTTAAGACAATAATTCTATTTCATGAACATCAAGTTTTTTTTTCAAAATTTCCCATTGTAATTAATAGTTTATCAGAACAAATTCTATTTTCGGATTCCTATGCCTAGCTAATAAACCCAACTGTTTAAAATTCATAATCCCTACTCAAAATAGTCAAAATTGTATATTGTTAAGGGCATTATAAATTCCCTTCATATTTTTGGTGCAAAATTAAATTAAAATGTCATTATATCTGAAGGCAATTAAAGTTATGCGATAATGTTCCATTTTCAAAACACTCGAGTTATTGATATTTATGCAATAAAGTTCCACAGTTAATTATAAAGTCAAAAGTTTTTCTAGTAAAAATCACTCAAGTATTTAGGCATTAAAAGTCATTGTTAATTCACTTCTTATCATTCAGAATCATTGATAAAAGTCAGAAAATTATTAAACATTAAAGTAGGTACTTACATTTTACTTTGCACACGTAAAATTACTTAATTAATTACTCAAAATTTTTAGCTAGCACGCACATAAATGTTGACGAATTTAATTATTGTTCATTCTTTCAAAATTTTTCCGCTACTTTTTCAAAGACTGTTACCGAGGCAATACAAGAAACTTTCCGGACTTACTAAAGTGTCTGTAGATTTTAACTCAAACTGAACAGGACTGCGAACTCATCTCTCAACTAACAACTGCCTTCCTCTTCTAAAACCGCGGTATTTATATTAAATCGATCCCCCCAATTTTCTCTGTCCATGACAATTAAGATAATGCAATTCCCTTGAGATTTTTATCATTTTTAGTCTAAAAAAATCGAATAATTATGTCGCAATATCCTGATTTATCGAGGTCAAAACATTATTGGTTCAAGAATGCCATAAATCATTCGATTTAATTAGGTACGCGATGGCCTTTGTTTTGTTTGTTTCATTTTAATTTATCGATACTAATTTAGAAATGGACGCTTCATAGACGTCTTATTACAGGGTATTTTTTTCTAAATGGGTTATATTGGGTTTTACATGGTAACTTTTGAACCTGTTGGTTCATGACGTCATAACGACCAACCTTTGTTGCTTGGGATGTTTGTTGGAATAGGAGAAAAAAGACCTGCTGAAAAACATTCTCCAAGCATATTCAATTTTTGAATGGATTTGGATCAGATGACTTTTTTACAGATCTGTTTTCGTATTAAAATTGTATTCGCTAACATTCGATGTTCTCTATCTTAGGCCCGATTTATTCATCTTGAAATAAACTTACTGGTAACTATCTGAGCCGCATTCTTTCGGACCGGATCAGTTGATCAAAACGCGTTATGTTCCAGTAATTTCGTTTTTTCGCATTTTGATATTTGACAGTTAGCGAAACATGATCCGAGAAATTTTGAATAAATTGAACTTTTTTTTTTTGTGATTTGTTTGTTCCGATCACGAAAATCTGGATAGCGTTCTTTCGGACCTTAAAATTGAAACATGTTCCAATTGAACAAACAGATCAGGATCTCATTATTATGATTCAAATATACTGCGAAAGAATGCCGCTGTGCAAGATAAATTTACAGATCTGTAATCCTATTGGTCACTGGATAATTGGTTGACCAATGGGATTACATATTGCGTTTTTATCCGTCAGATTGCATTACCTGATAATTTATTAGAAAGTGAATAAATTGGCTCTTATATGTATTAAATTTATAAATTCCTAAAAAGTATTTTTTGATTTTTCATAAATTCCCAATAATTTGTCCAATTTCAGATCCGGAAGAAGAGAAAAGACTCTGCCACTGTCCGCCGTGCCTCGTCAAACGTGAACACCAAAAAAACGCCGAACCATGGAGAGGCACGAAAAACGCCATAACAAAAATAGTGATAATTTTCGGCTGGATAATGCTGGTCCTTTTGGCCTACAAAGTATCCCAGTTCGACTACGAAATGGCCAACTTCGATCCGTACGAAATCTTAAAAATTTCTCCCGGAGCCGGCCAGGCCGAAATCAAAAAAGCCTACAGAAAATTATCGTTGATTTTGCATCCAGATAAAGATACTGGTAATGAAAAGGAGTTTATGAAACTTTCAAAAGCTTATCAGGCTTTGACTGATGATGAAGCAAGGAAAAATTGGGAAAAGTATGGGAATCCAGATGGGCCTGGAGCAATGAGTTTCGGGATTGCTTTGCCTTCTTGGATTGTAGAAAAGGAGAACAGCGTTTGGGTTTTGGGGCTTTACGCTTTGGTTTTTATGGTTGCTCTTCCTATAGTTGTAAGTCAACAGTTTACTGACAAACTTGAAAAAAAAATTCAATCAATTCTGTTTAATTAATTCCAGGTTGGTACTTGGTGGTACCGTAGCATAAAGTTTACCGGCGATCAAGTACTGCTAGACACAACGCAAATTTACTATTATTTCTTCCATAAAACTCCCAATATGGCCCTGAAGCGAGTCATTATGATTTTGGCCGCCAGTTTGGAGTTTGACAAAAAGCACAATTCGGAAATCGAAGAGAGACAATCGGACAACGACGAAGTACCACAGGTAATTTTTTTTTTTTTTTTTTTGGGATTTTCTTCTACAAATTTTTAGTTTAAAGTTAAAGTGAAAGTCAAAAAATCATGTCATTTTTGGAAGTTTGATTTTTTTTTTTCAAAAATACACCTTCTTTTCCAGCTAATCAAAAAACTGCCAAACCTCAATGAGAAAAACAAAGAACGCCCCCTATGTCATCTGTACAGTATTAAAGCGCGCGCCATAATTCACGCCCACCTGAGCCGAATCCCTCTAAACCCCGACACTTTAGAAAAGGACCGTCGCTACATAATCGGCAAGTGTCCTTATCTGATCCAAGAACAAGTCAATTGCGTCAACCAGCTAATCCTATTGGCTTACGCACGCCGAATCAAAACCCTCCCGAACATCGAAACAATTGAGAATTGCATGAAACTTTGTCCTATGATTGTGCAAGGCTTGTGGGAATTTAAATCGCCCTTGTTGCAATTGCCTTACGTCAACGATGACAATTTGAAGTATTTTATGTCAAAGAAACGTCAAATTAAAACGTTGCAGCAATATGCTCAACTAAAAAGCGAAGACAGGAGAGCCTTATTGCGCAGCCTCAGTGATGATGAATACGAAAACGTCATGAAAGTCCTAGGCAAAATGCCTCATTTAGACTTTCAAATAACTGTTGAAGTAATGGACGATGAAAATCCTACTGAAGTGACAGCGGGTGCTATTGTAACTGTCACTGTCAGCTTGGAACGTAAAGATATGGCAACATTGTTTGATGATAATGAGGTGCAACAAGATTTTGAAGAAGTTGTAGAGCATCAGGAAGAGGGCGCTGCTGATGGCGATCAGCTAGAAATTATTAAAAGGCCTGCTTGGTTGAAGCAAAAACAGAAACGAGGTGGCGGTAAAAAATCTAAAAAAGTCACCACCAATAATAGTAAACCCCCACCAGTAAAACCAGCAGCTATTATTGCAAAAAAAGTTGAAGATTCTCCTAGTTCAATCAAAGCAAAACCAAAACCAGAAGACGATAGTGCAGACGATTCTGGCCCAGAAGAATCTTCAGACACAAACCAAGAAAAATCGTCGGGCGATGAAAGTACCGCTCAAAAATCCATTCCGGAGGACGACGATCAAGAGTGGGAACGGTTCCGGAAGATCCACGAGCGGGAAAAGTCGCTCGAGGGTAAAATGAAATCGTCGCATCCGGTGCACTGTCCGCACTTTTCGCACGACAAGCAAGAGTACTGGTGGACGTATATTTGCGACCGGAAGTCAAGGACGTTGTTGACGGCTCCCTATCACGTTACTGGATTGGTCGAACACGAGACTGTGCATTTAAAGGTAAAAATTTTTGTATTTATTAGTTGATTTTTTTGGGACACCCTTATATACGGGTGGGGATTTTAACAACTGGAATTAATTCGCTAAAGCCTTCAGATAAAATAGGTGGACAAAACACAAAAACATGTTGATTAAGATTTTTTGCATCAGAGTTTTTCATAGTAATTTTTTTATACAGGGTGTTACAAGAACAGCTGTATGGTTATCTTAATCGACATGTTTTTGCATTTTGTGCACATATTTTATCTGTAGGCTCTAGCAAATTAGTTCCAGTTAAAGTTCCCACCTTGTACATATATGGCAACATTGTTCATGTTGGTATGTCATACTTGTCAAAACTTCAAATGTTAGTCGCAAATAGAGGTGGCAACCTTTTTTTTTTCGGCCAATCAAAAACCAGAGAAACTTTTCTCACCTAACAGTCATAACACGTGTTTATTGTGTTTTAAAATTAAGTCGTCGCAGTGTAGTGTTGCCAATTTTATTTAGGACAGATCATTAATAGATTTAATTTGAGTTTGATATTAGGACATAATCAGGGTTAGTAAAAAGTACTACAACACTTAAATATCTTCAAAACTGCTTAAGCCGCGTTGACACAATTCGGATTCTGACAGTTTTTGGATATGCAGAATTCAACAGTGCTATTGGCAATGTTGCCAGATTTCCCAGTTTTGCGCTACACGTAGTCTTTTTGTTATCTTAAATAGAATGCCCCAGTTATTTTTATTGCAATGAATTGGGCGTACCAAATTTGATAAGACTACAAATTTCCAGAATTATATCTCTACTAGTTGTTGAAATATGACAACACCGTATTTTCGGTGAAAAGTATCGCAGCACTTGAATATCTTTAAACGCCGCTTGAGCATGTTCACGAAATTTGGTATCTAGAAGTTTTTGGGCAAGCGAAATTCAACCGTGATATCGGCATTGTTGTCAGATTTCCCAGTTTTGCACTACACATTGTTATCTTGGATAGAATGCCCCATTTATTTTTATAGCAATAAATTGGACCTGTCAAATTTGATAGGATTCCAAATTTTCAGAATTCTTTCTCCACACATTACTTGTTCATGAGGTATTCATATTTCCGGGCGTTTCCGATAAGTTTGCGGCTCCTCCTGAAATAGGTAGGAAGGTAGAGGTAACTATCCCAGAATGATTCTCACTATAGTAGTATCTAACAGTAAAAGAAGCATATTGAAAATTTGGAATCTGATTAAAATTTGGACCAATTCATTGCAATAAAAATAAATGGGGCATTTTATTGATGATAACATAAAGACTACCTGTAGGGCGAAACTGGGAAACTTGGCAACAATGACAGCGATACCGTGCACTGAAAATGCGGTGTTGGCATATTTCAGCAAGTAGTAAGAGATAGAATTCTGAAAATTTGGAATCTTATTAAATTTGGCACGTCCAATTTATTGCAATAAAAGTAAATGAAGCATTCTATTCAAGACAATAAGAAGACTACGTTTAGTGCAAAACTGGGAAGTCTGGCAACAATGCCGATATCACGGTTGAATTTCGCTTGCCCAAAAACCCCCAGATACCAAATTTCGTGAACGTGTTTAAGCGGCGTTCGAAGATATTCAAGCGTTGCTATACTTTTCACCGAAAATACGGTGTTGTCATATTTCAGCAACTAGCAGCGATAAAATTCTAAAAGTTTGGAATCTTATCAAATTTGGCACTCCCAATTTATTGCAATAAAAATAAATGAGACATTCTATTTAAGATAACAAAAAGACTACGTGTAGCGCAAAACTGGGAAATCTGGCAACATTGCCAATTTCACTGTTGAATTCTGCATATCCAAAAACTGTCAGAATCCGAATTGTGTCAACGCGGCTTAAGCAGTTTTGAGGTGATTTCAGTGTTGCAGTACTTTTTACTAACCCTGTATAGCCCAACATTTGAATGATTTAAATATTCAGGTTTCAAATCCCATCAAAATAGGCTCTGGTTTTATTTTTATTGGGAGCAGTTGGTACTGCCATCAGTATTATGGCCAGGATTTCCAATTTAAAATTTTTCTTAACAAAATTTAGCTAGAGAAGGGTTTATCGATATTGGATATTCATAAGTATTGATACGATATATTTTTTTTAAGTATCTGATTTTTTTTTCTATTCCCGGCTCTTGAATTTTCGTTTTCTTCTAAATTTATCCAAATAGAGAAAAAATTGAGAGCTTAGATCAGAAACGAAATACTTTGTGTACAGGGTGATCTATTAGAAATGTCACGCCCTCCTAATTTTTCAATTTGACGTTTTTGACAAAAGTGTCAAATAGAAAAGTTTGAAGTAATTGTCAAAAGTTTTTAACTAAGTCAGTTTTAAGCATACAGGAGGGTGCGTATCCCCTTCGAATTTTGATTTCAAAATATTCAAATCTTAATTGCTCAGTCGCCGTTGAGCAAATTGCATTGAAATTTTCAGTATTTGTAGCTCTTATCAAACTCTAAAAGACTATAATTTACAATATTTCCAGGTTCATATTTTTTGGGCAAATTAAGTTTGAAGCTTATGGCAAAATTTGAACTAAAAATCAACTTTGAGGCTCAATTACTTAAAAACTATTTAAGCTATTAAACTTTATTTTGCACGGATTTATAGAGAATCTGAAAATTTAACAAAGATATATATATATAAAAGACATAATATATCAAGACATATCAAGATTTTGAAAACTTTTTAGTGCCAAAAATAAGATTTCCTTTTTATTTTTGTTTTTGTTTAAAATGGTCATTTGAAAATGATGTCAGGGTTGTTTGCCACTAACTTTGACCCGCTCTTTCGATTGGTAAAGTCAAAATTGAGCAAAACTGGAATATAAAAAATCCAGTTTTTCATGAGGGTGGCACCCTTTTTGAATTCTGATTTTAAAATATTATAGTATAACATACCCGGATTCGCTTAGTAAGATTGAACGATGAGAATTTTTATTACCCTTTAAACAAAAAATTTTCTGAAAAATGCAATGAAAAACAAATAGGACCTACGTTGTGGAAACTTACTCAATTTTACTTACTGGACATGCGCCCGACAGCAAATATTTGGGAAATTTAAGGGAATAAGCTGTAATATGTAAAAGAAACGAGAAATTTGTGAAACGTGTACTTTATTATTAAAGCAAATCGTACCGTTCTCAACCTGAAATTTTCGAGTGGAAAGAGAACGGCAGAGAAACCCTCGATCTAACATTCCTCAAAAATCGAAAGATACTGTGTCATTTTAAATAATAATTGTGAGTCAATAATTCAATAATTTAAAAGTTTAAATTAGGTACCATGGTTGTTCTTGTGTTAACACTAGATTCAATCAACACTACCTATATTCAATACTGAAGAGTTTTTTTGTTAGTTAGCCAGTTTCGCAGCGGATACTGAGGTCCCATACGGGAAGCTACTCAGCTATAGTTGTTTTTGAGCCAATATTTCTAAATTGATTATTTCAATTTATTAGGATATTCTCTCGTCAGGGTAGGAAATAGTTATTTATACACCAAGTGAGTTAAATGAATGTTTATTCATGAGAAGAAAGTTTAACCCACGAGCCCTAGCGAGTGGGTTAATTTTCTTCGAATGAATAAACATTTTAACTCACGTGATTTATACAAAATTTAATCCCATTTTGATAAACATTTAAAAAATAAGGTACTTAATAGGAATCAAATTATAAAAAGAATTCATTTAGTAGTTATGAAAGCGCTAATAGGGAACTTGCACATTAAATTAAATATGAAATAAATAATAAAATACAATAACAATCATCCTAATAAATGATGCAATTAGGAAAAGGATATAATATCTTATCTCTGGTTTCCAAAATCTTCAATTGAAAATACCAAATAATACGAAATTCATGACAAGATCAAAAACGTATTTCTATGGGTCCTGACGTCAAAGGGCAGTAATAATCGGGTCGCACCGCTGCCACGCCATGTGCTGCTGGTGTTGTCAATGTCAAATCTATCATAAACGGCATACATAACAACATAACCATAATCTAAATCTACCTGCTCGCAGGTCACTGTCAACCAAGGACTGTAAACGGAACACCCTACATTCTTATACATTTTTACATACCCCTTGAAGGGCAAATCCAACGATATATTGGTCATGTGTCTATGATATACAGTTTCTTCAAACTTATTAGCGATTATCTTCAGGCTTTGGGGTAATTTTAAATAGTCATTGTTAATATTGTTACGTTACTCATTGTTTGGGCCTAACGCCGACCCTGTAATAAAATTCACTACGCTGAGAAAGAGATAAAAAATTCACTACGCCGAGATCAGTGATGTCGTTTTTAGTACATTTGTACTAGATTCAGTACACTCCAATGTAATTTAGTACGTCAGTACACCATCGATAATTTTAGTACAATTGGCGAGTTCGGAAATGACATCGCAGATGCGACAGAGATTTTTACACGTGATTTCAAATTAATTTTATATAAAGTAAACACGTGAAAACTGTCAAAATCTTTTTGCTTTTGGAGCCATTTTCCGAACCTAGCTATTTTAGAGAAAACTACAAATCACTAATAGCGAGTTCCATTTGCAGAATCAGTGCAAAAATGATTACCTATCTCTATCCTTACATTTTATATGCTTTCAGAAAAAGATGCAGAATGCGAAAACACTGGTATTGCATGTATTATCGTTTAATCGAATGACCGATGTCACAACTCAGAAATAGATTTTTCGTTAAGTCACCCGCATAAATGCTTAAAATTGTTAGGTTAGATATTTAGTACATTTTTAGGTAATTTTCATTTTCGATGTTTTATTTAATAGGCTACCTATATCGAAAACCAGCAGAGATATCAAAAACCTGGGAGCTCATTCTCGAACTCTTTTTTTGAGAAAATAACAATGGCAAAGACAAATCACGGCTAACTTGTTTTTCAAGGAGAATCCAGTGGCATGACCAATTTTTTTCCTGATGCCACCGATTTTGGAATATTGACCAAAGTTGTATTTTTTAAATGGGACACCCCGTATTAGGGATGGCAAAAATATATCGATATTTTGTAAATATCGATATATTTCTCAAATATATCGATATAATTTAATCGATATTTCACATTCGATATATCGAAAAAAATATCGAAATAATTTTTTCGATATATCGGAAATTTTAAAATAATTCTTGACTCGTGCGCATATTTCATTTGTTGACTGTGACAGTCTGACAGTTGACAATGACGGCTAAAATAAAACAAGCGTCAGTTAGGGCGTGTAGGTACGTACCAACTAAATGAGGAAAAGAGACTTTCCGCATGATTAAAAAACGTTATTTTCCTACGAACCTGCGGAAAAGTACATTTCCACGCGCATTTTAGAACATGAAAATATCAGGGTGACCTAACATTGTATAATTATTTTACTTTTCCACACTAGTGCGGAAAAGTGATATTTTCATGGCCTAAAATGCGTGCACTTTTCGCACACTCGTAGAAAAAAATTGAAAAATAAAATATATATCGATATATTCGAAATATCAATGTTTTTTGTTCGATATATCGAATGTATCGATATGTTATTTCGATATATCATATGATTCGATATATTTTTTTATTTTGCCATCCCTACCCCGTATATTATTTTTTTATTGAATAGTTCTTTGTAAACTGATTTCAATGATATAAGGTTTTATACCTTTATTTCCAATAGTTTTGGAGAAAAAAAAATAAATTTCGTTTTTTCCATAAGAAACAATGAGTTAGAAAGAGATAGTTGAACTATGAATCGGCTACAAATTTCTTAATTCTTAATTTAATTTTTCAGTTCAGCTAATTTTTTTTTTTAAATTGAACTATAAATCGGGGGTGATAAATAGGCAACACATAATTTATTTAATGACTTATCTCTCTCTAGCTCATTGTTTCTTATGGAAAAACGGAATTAATTTTTTTTTCTCCAAAACTAAAAAAGGTAAAGGTATAAAACCTTATATCATTGAAATCAGCTCACAAAGAGCTATTCAATGAAAAAATAATATACATTGTGTCCCATTTAAAAAAACACAACTTCGGTCAATATTCCAAAATCGGTGGTATCTGGAAAAAAATTGATCATGCCACTGGATTCTCCTTGAAAAACTGCCTATAGAAAGTATTTTTCGTTTTTGGATATCTTGAATAATAAGGAAATTAAAGAGTCTTTAGTCTTTTAAAATTGGACAAAATTTGAAAAGTGCCCTGTATTTCCTAAACGCATCAAGTTAGCCGTGATTTGTCTTCGCCATTGTTATTTTCTCAAAAAAAAGAGCTCGAGAATGTGCTCCCAGATTTTTGATATCTCTGCTGGTTTTCGATATAGCCTATTAAAACATCGAAAATGGGCCACCCTGTACAGGGTGTCCCAAATTCGAGGGTGACCATTGAGATATCGGAAACTATAAGAGATACGAGGTCAATTAAATTATAGCGCAATTTTATGGCCAATAAAATGCTGTTTGAAATTTGAAAAATTCCGAAGATATTCGGAAAAACCCGAAATTTTTCAAAATCATTTTTATTTTTTCCTGAGTCTATTTGAATAGAATTTCAAAATAAATGTCACTTCATCGTTGTCATTTTTTCCCCTTTACAAGATGTTAATACCAAATTTCAGATTTGACGTTTCGTCTTTGGGCGGCCATCATCAACTTTATTTTATCAAATACGAACCTGAATTTTTTATTTCAGATTTTAAGAGCTTCTGTTGTCCCAAAACCTATGACGATTCGCATTTATTCGAAAAAACATTTTTTTTTTACTTTTTAGTAATTTCTTACCAAAATTCTATTCTCTGTCTGTCTCTAACACATTTAGTTTTTATGGTAAGTGCCAATAATATAAGTTTTCTGAATAAATGCGATACGTCATAGGTTTTGGGACATCAGAAGCTCTCAAAATTTAAAATAAAAAATCCAGGTCCGTATTTGAAAAAAAAAAAAATTGATGATGGCCGCCTAAAGACGAAACGTCAAATTTCAAATTTGGTAACAACATCTTGTAGAGGGGAAAAAGTGACAATGATAAAGTGATATTTATTTTGAAATTGCTTTTCTCATTGCTTGACTCAGGAAGAAAAAAAATGATTTTGCAAAATTTCGGATTTTTCCGAATATCCTCGAAAGTAGGTATTCAGAATTTTTCAAATTTCAAAACACCTTTTAATTGGTCATGTCATAAAATTGCGCAACTTTGCCATAATTTAACCGACCTCGTATCTCTTATAGTTTCCGATATCTCAATGATCACCCTCGAATTTGGGACACCCTGTACATTTCAAGTAAAGTAAATGACCCCTCAATAACGGATAACCAAAAAAAAAAAAAAACCCCGAAATGATCCCTGAAATCAAAAAAGCATGCTTATCCTCTAAAATAACCAGATAGAAGGATAAGGCATAATAAAAGGAATATCAGTAGTTAGGTACAATAACTGCGTCATGGGTAACCATTAACCCATAACACCATCAATAACACTGTAAGACTGCTATCCACATTTATCACTCAGTATTTCACCAAAAAGTCACATGAAACTCCCGAAAAATCCCATGAATGTCCCGAAAAGTCCCGTGAATCCGTGAATGTCCTGAAAACGCACAATTTAGTTCCGATCAATCCTGTACCGAGACGATAACCCCAATTCACCGTGATTTTCCTAATAATTCCAAATTCCAAGTTCAATTTGCAACCAACCAATAAATCATCTGAATCACTGAATTATCGGGTCGTATTAACCAAAATGTTTTGTTAATTCACTGGTTGTACTATAAAAAAAAAAATCAGAAAACGGCAACACTGTCTCATGTCGATTTTACCAGTGGCGGCGTTTAATTTTGAAAAAATGTAAACTGAAATAAATTTTTCTATACTTTATTTTTTTCCAAGCTAGATTTTGGCATTGTCAATTTTGAAACATAAATAATGCCGCTTATTGGTCGCTATTGTAAAACTGATGTCAACCTGCAAAAACACCTCATTTTGCGACCAATTAGGGTCAAGCGTTATTGCTTATGTTTCAAAGTTTTCAATGTCAAAATCTACCTTGGGAAAAAATAAAGTATACATATCTTCTCTTGAAATTGTCGAAAAAGAAAATTCAAAAGTCAGGAATAGAAAAAACATGAATGTCCCATTCGATACATATCGATATGACAAATAATTATCTATAAGCACCTTAATCGAGGGCGTATCGATGTATATATCGATAAACCATATCAATAAATTTTCCTCTAGATTAAACTTAATCTGCAACAAATTGATCTTCAAAACTGAAATTTTTCTTGGGTTTGATAAAAATTCAACAAAAATTTCGAAAAATAAATGACGTTTGTCAACTTGAGTCATTTTAATCATAATTCACTTGTCATTCATAAAATTGTTATGATAATAGTATCGCATTATTCTGAAGCATTTGTATCTTATCTAGGAATAAGAAATAAATTTTCCAATACTATCGATATTATTTCAATTATGCGATACTAAATTTACTTGTATCGAAATTATAGAGACATTTGATTTGCCATTGAAATCTTTGTTTCAATTTCAATTGGGCTTGAAAACAGTTCAAAAATATATATATTTTTTTTTTGACAGTTGAAGTTTAATGCAATGTTTGTCTGTCAACTGTCATAATATGTTTGTCAAAACAATTCAATTAAAAAAGTTAGCCTTCTGCGACGTTGCCAGCGGCCTTTCTCCTTTGAAAAAAAAATTTCGGCACAATTTTGTGTAAGTTAAATGTCAGAGTTTGTTCTGTCATTTCACGGGGACATAACCTCGAAATTTTTTTTTAATGTGACGCCGTGGGCATAATAAAGTTGACGATCGTAACGTAAAGGTACGTTTACATTTAATTCCAAAAAATTCAAATTGGTTCACGGAAGAACAGCAAATTGACAAAAGACAAATGACGAGGGTGTCATGAAAATAAATGTCATTTTGATCATTGACAATGACGTTGTCAAACTGACAAATTCAACCTTTTTGCGACGTTGCCAACTTCAATTATTTTTCTCTGTTCCAGTTTACGGCTCCAATATGGCCGGGCGTCTACTCGTTCACGGTGTGCCTGAAATCGGACTCTTACATCGGCTTCGATCAGCAGAAAGACTTTAAGTTGGACGTCAAAGAGGCGCCGGCCGAAATCACCAAACATCCGCAATGGGAGTTCGAGGATTCCGAAGAGGAAAATCCGCTGGACAAGGCCGATCAAGAGTCCGAGTACACTACGGACGAAGATCTGCCCGAGGACGAAGACTAAAAAACTTTTTATTTTTGTTTTTGTTTGTTGATTTATTTTGTGTCCTTATTGTCCCTTCATCAAAAAACGGTAAGTTTTGTCTTTTTTTAATTTGAATTATTACTTTATTTGAGTTTTGTCCAGTGATAATCAATTATTTGTTTTGTTTTCTTTTTCTACTTTATTTTTGTTCCACTTAAAAGTGAAGTCATTGTTTCTCTGGTACGAGGGGTGTTCTTTAAGATATAAAAAAAAAAAAAATAGAAACCGACGATGATTTATATTTATAATGAAATACACTTTTTGATTGAATCAACAAACTTTTGAAATTTCATTTGCAAGCCCCATTAATATATTGTCTGGCCAACGAATCTGAAACTACAATTGCAAAAAAAAAAAAATCTTCTGATTTCATTCATAAAATACCCACAGCTGCGTCCTCAATTTTTTGGATATTTCTATAATCAAACATCGCACTTTCGTAGCTTCAGATCCATTGGCCAGACAATAGTTTGATCGATATTGTAAAATACAAACACAAAATGCGCGTTCCGAGTACGATAAACGAAAATTGCTTGAAAACTTACGAACTGGGAAAAACTTTCGCGCAAATCTGGAAAATTCCTAAATCCCTTCGAGAGCTTTGCATTGAACATATTGCCCAAAATTGGGCAACAAATCCAATCTTGGACGAAATCATTCTCCAGGAAGACAAACATCTACTCCTGGACATTCTTCCAAAATCCCTACCCTTACAAATTACTTTGCCAAAAATCCATAACGAAATCTATTGGAAAAAGTGTTTCGTTAAACGATGGCCGAAATTGGCGTCAAACGTCAAAGTTGTCAATGTCAAAAATATTCTCAAAATTGACAGCGAAACGGACAGTGTAAGTAGTAAAGCGTCAAGTAGGAAAAAAATCAGGTTTGAGGAGATTTCTGATGGCGAAGGAAGGACGTGGAAGAAGTACTACTGCGAAATGCACATCAAAGATTATCTGGAAAAATTGAAACCCGAGGATTATGATCCGGGAAAGGTAGTTTGGCAACAATGTATATATTGTTCAGGCACTTTTTTTTCGTTTAAAGAGTTGACAACATTTTTTTTTTTTGCATTATTTGGCAACACTGTTTATAATTGTTCATCCCTATTGCACTCATATGTAACTTTATTGCTGGCACTGTTTTATCATATTTTCTTTGTAATCATCTATTTTTGTCCTTATTTGATTTTGCTTTTCAATAATTATGTTTTTCCATCAATTGGCAACACTGTTTATAAGTAAATCTCCATCTTTGTCGCACTTATTTTTAATTTTGCTTAAATTAACTACACTACTAATCATCTTTTTTTGATGTAATGATCCTACTTTTCAATTATTTTTTTCAACACCAATTGGCAACACTGTTGATTAATGAATCTCTCTCTTTTTCGCACTTATTTCTAATTTTACGTCAATTGACAACACTACCAATTATGTATTTTTGTATCTTTTTTTTTTTTTCTTGTTATAATTTCTTTCTTTTTTTTTCCTCCAATTGGCAACACTGTTGATTTGGTATTGAATCTCTGTCTTTGTTACAATTATTTTTAATTTTGCATTGATTGGCAACACTGCTAAACATCTATTTTACTGTTTTCTTCCTTGTAATGATCTTGCTTTTCAATTATGTTTTTCTATCAATTGGCAACACTATTGGTTAGTAAATCTCTTGTCTTTATCGCATTTATTGCAATAATTGGCAACACTGTTGATTAGTGAATATTTACTTTTGTCGAACTTATTTCTAATTTTGCGTCAATTGGCAACACTGTTAATGATCTAAATATTTTTGTGATTTTTTTCTTTGTAATAATCCTGCTTTTCAATTGTTTTGCCACCAATTGGCAACACTGTTGATTAGTGAATATCTGTCTTTGTCGCACTTATTGCATTAATTGCCAACACTACTAAACATCTATTTTTGTGATTTTTTCTTTATCATGATTTTCTTTAATTTTTTTACCACCATTTGGCAACACTGTTGATTAGTGAATATCTACTTTTGTCGCACTTATTTTTAATTTGCATCAATTGGTAACATTGTTAATGATCTATCTTTGTAAAATTTTTCCTTACAATGATCCTGCTTTTCAATTATGTTTTTCCACCAATTGGCATCACTGCTGGTTAATGAATCTCTCTTATTGTCACATTCATTTCATTAATTGGCAACACTGCTGAACGTTTATTTTTGTAATTTCTTTTTACATTGATTTTCTCTAATTTTTTTTTCTACCAATTGGCAACATTGTTCATTAGTGAATATCTGCTTTTGTCGTACTTATTTCTAATTTTTCGTCAATTGGCAATACTGCTGATCACCTATTTCTGTGTTTTTTTTTTCTCGTAATAATCCTGTTTTTCACTTATGTTTTTCCACCAATTGACAACACTGTTAATTCGTGAATCTTTGTCAATATCTGGCAACACTGTTAAACATACATCTATTTTTGTGGTTGTTTTCTTTACAATAATTTTCTTTTTTTCCACCAATTAACAACACATCTACTTTTGTCGCATTTATTTCTAATTTTGCGTCAACTGGCAACACTGTTTATGATCTATTTTTTGTGATTATTTTCCTTGTAATGATCCTAGTTTTTAATTATGTTTCTCCACCAATTGGCAACACTGTTGGTTAGTGAATCTGTCTTTATCGCACTTATTGCAATAATTGGCAACACTACTGTTTTTGTATTTTTTTTTATGATTTTTTTTTTTTTTTCACCATTTGACAACACTATTGATTAGTGAATATCTGCTTTCGTCGCACTTATTCCTAATTTTGTCTCAATTGGCAACACTGTTAATAATCTATTTTTGTGATTTTTCTCCTTGTAATGATCCTGTTTTTCAAATATGTATGTTTTTCCACCAATTGGCAACACTGTTAAATAATGAATCTCTGTCTTTGTCGCACTTATTGCAATAATTGATAACATTGCTATTCATCTATTTTTAGTTTTTTTTTCTTTAAATGATTTAAAAAAAAAAAAAATCTCCACCAATTGGCAACACTGTTGATTAGTAAATATCTGCTTTTGTCGCAGTTATTTCTAATTCTACGTCAATTGGCAACACTGTTAATAATCAATTTTTGTGATTTTTCTCCTTGTAATGATCCTGCTTTTCAAATATGTATGTTTTTCCACCAATTGGCAACACTGTTGGTAAGTGAATCTCTGTCTTTGTCGCACTTATTGCAATAATTGACAACACTGCTAAACATCTATTTTTCTGTTTTTTTTGTAATGATTTTCTTTATTTTTTTTTCTACTAATTGGCAACACTGTTGATTAGTAAATATTTGTTTTTGTCGCACTTATTTCTAATTTTACGTCAATTGACAACACTGTTAATGATCTATTTTTGTGATTTTTTTCCTTGTAATGTTTGCTGCACTTTTTGCATTGATTGGCAACACTGCTAAACATCTAATTTTGTGTTTTTTTTTTCTCTGTATTGATTTTTTTTTTTTAAATTCCACCAAATGGCAACACTGTTAATTTATGAATATCTGCTTTTCTCGCACTTATTTTTAATTTCGCGTCAATTAGCAACACTGTTAATAATCTATTTTTGTGATTTTTTCCTTGTGTAATGATCCTGCTTTTTAATTATGTTTTTCCACCAATTGACAACACTGTTGATTAGTGAGTAAATTGCTGTTTTTATCGTATTTATTGCATTAATTGACAACATTGCTAAACATCTATTTTTGTGATTTTTTTCTTTAAATAATTTTTATTTATTTTTTCCACCAATTGGCAACACTGTTGGTTAGTGAATCTCTGTCTTTGTCGCACTTATTGCAATAATTGGCAACACTGCTAAACATTTATTTTTGTGGTTTTTTTCTTTATAATCATTTTCTTTTTCCACCAATTGGCAACACTGTTGCTTAGTGAATCTCTGTTTTTGTCGCACTTATTTCTAATTTTATGTCATTTGGCAACACTGTTAATGATCTATTTTTATGATTTTTTCCTTGTAATGATGATCTTATTTTTCAATTATGTTTCTTTACCAATTGGTAACACTGTTGGTTGGTGAATTTCTATCTTTATTGCACTTTTTGCATTGATTGGCAACACTACTAAGCATCTAATTTTGTGTTTTTTTTTTTTAATTTTTTTCCGCCAAACGGCAACACTGTTAATTAAAGAATATCTGCTTTTGTCGCACTTATTTCTAATTTCGCGTCAATTTGCAACACTGTTGGTTAGAGAATTTCTGTCCTTGTCACACTTATTGCAATAATTGGCAATACTGTTAAACATCTAATTTGTATTTTTTTCATTGTAATGATTTTCTTTAATTTTCCACCTTTTGGCAACTCTGTTGATTAGTGAATATCTGCTTTTGTCGCACTTATTTCCAATTTTGCGCCAATTGGCAACACTGTTGGTTAGTGAATCTCTGTTTTTGTCGCATTTATTGCATCAATTGGCAACACTGCTAAATATCTATTTTTGTGTTTTTTTGTTTATAATAATTTTCCAATTGGCAACACTGTTGATAAGTGAAATTTGTCATACCTATTTTCAATTTTGTATTAATTGGCAACATTGCTTGTCATTTATTCTTGCACTTATTATTTTTATTTGTAATGTATTGACCCTGGTTTTCAATTATTTTTACGCATTAATTGGCAACACTGTTAATGAGTGAATCTTTTGTCTTTGTCACATTTATTTTTAATTTTGCATAAATTGGCAACACTGTTGATTAGTGAATCTCCTTCTTTGTCGCACTTATTCGTAATTCTGCATTGATTGGCAACACTGCTAATAATCTATTTTTTTAATTTTTTTTTCCTTTGTAATGATCCTGTTTATCAATTTTTTTTTTCATTAATTGGCAACACTGTTGATTAATGAATTTCTGTCTTTGTCGCACTTATTTCTAATTTTATATTAATTGGCAACACTGCTAATCGTTTATATTTGTGATTTTTTCCTTAGGCCTCTTCGGATTTCGGAAACGCTGATCCGATTCATCAGATCACTAACTGATGTCCTTTGTCTTTTTTCAATCACATCCATTAAAGAAAGATAAAAAACAAACACCTGGTGATCGGAATAGCGTTTCCCAAAAGGGGATAATGAGTTTTTGCTTTTCAATTTTTTTTATTTTTCATCTATTGGCAACACTGTTCTGATCAGTGAATATCTGTCTTTGTTGCACTTAATGCATTTATTGGTAACTCTGTATTATCATCTCTCATTTTTGCACTTGATATCATTTCTCCTGTCAATAATTTCGCTATTAAATTTTTTACTTGCACCACTTGGCACCATTGGTCAATCAATGACTATCACCTATCTTCGTCCCACTCCTACGTTGCCATTCTCTCTGTATCTTTTCCAGATCAAGGAACTGTGCGATCTGTGCGGGCCTCACGTCGAAATCCTCAAAATCCAGGAAATGATTTCTTCGGAAAATTCTCCAAATAAAATCCCGTTGAACGCCATCGTTACGGGCCTGGCAAATTTGACAGAAATTTCTTTGACGTTTAAACAGGTTTGTTTACAAAATGGCGATCAAAGATGGCGCCTCCTAATAAGGCAATTCGAATTCAAGGATGATACACTTTACTAAAATCCCTCCCCTTCCTCCCATGCCAAATCACCAATTGTGACGTATGTTATTTTTCGCCTTGATGTAGGCTGTTTAAACAGTTGACGACTCAGTTATGACGTCGAAAATGGTGACACACCAATATGGAGGCGATTACCAAAAACGAGGCTGATAAGCAATTCTGTACGTGTGTATCATCTTTGATTCGAATCAGCTGATAATTCAAGATGGCGACGTGGTAATAACAAACTTGACGACCTTGAGGATACGTTTACATTGAATTCCAATCAATTGTATGCTCTGTTATTCCCACGGCGCCATATTGAATTATTGAGTGAAAGTCAAATCGTCCTATTCAAAGAGCCATTTTTGTTTTTGAAGAATTTTCCAAATTTTGTGTTTTCAAGGCGTACGCCAAAGACGATTTTTCCTGGAACATCGTCAACACGTCATATCAGGACATTGCCTTGTTTGCCAGAGGTCTGGAAAAAATACGTCTTCAAACATTGAGGTAAATTCATCATAACTGAATTAGACACTAGCTGATGTCACACTCATAACTTAAATTTCGATGGGGAGACAAAAAACGTCAATGTGCTCGACTTGTCTGGTTCATTTGAGAAATATGGTTTCGTGACACTAAGGTTTGTGACGTTATGTGATTTTTGACGTCCTAATTTTTCTCCCCATCGAAAGTGAGGTTATGTGTGAGACGGTAGCTAGTGCCTAATTCAATTATTGAATTCAAAAATTCTCATTTTTAGAATTACAAATTCAGATATAAATTGCGACAAGGCCCTAATTATATTGAAATCTCTATTGAAACATGATTTGGAAATTTTGGATTTTTCTCATTGTAAAGTGGGCGACAGAGGCGCCACTGCTCTGGCTAAATTTTCCATGGAAAATGGCGTCAACGAAGTTTATCTGGCAAACAATCGAATAGGTAATTGACACTTGTCACTTTTGAGTGACTGTTCGAAGATTTGTTTTGGTTTTACTCCAAATACTCCAGAACTAGTTGAGATTGTTCCAGAACAATTCTTTCAATTCTTGCTCTGAGTTCTAAATAATCCAGCTTGATTACGATTTTTGAAAAAACGAAAACGCTTTGTACAACATGTTTCTGAACTAGTTCCGAGTTAAACCAAAACAAAACCTTATGTGTAATTTTTGACACATTAAATGACAGTTCTTAGTAGGCCATGGAAATTTCCTTTTTCAGGTCCGACAGGTGTCAATTGTCTGGCCTACGCTTTGACACAGAACACCTGCAAAATAAAAATCCTGGATTTACGTTTGAATCAATTCCTGGACGATTCTGGGAATGTTCTAATAAATTCCGTATTTTTCCGCAATAAATTCCTAAGGAATTTAACAATTTCCGGATGCGGTTTGACCTCGAATTTCCAATTAGCACGAGCCTTGAAATCCAGAAATTATTGTTTGGAAAAGCTGGATTTGAGCAACAATTTTTTCGATGAGGAGTTTGGATTGAGGCTTTTAGAGGCTTTGAGTTTTAGTAATAAAACGCTTAAAAAATTGGATTTGAGGATGTGCAAAATTGCCTCAAAGATTGAGGCTCAGATTCATCAAGAAATTTATCAGAATCGTGAAAAAGGGATTGAGCATTTTGAGGAGGAAATTCCTGAAATTAGTTGGGATGAAAGTTTAGTTGAAGAAATGGATGAAGTTTTCGTTGAACAAAGTTTGACGTCAGTTGAAGACCCATTGGTTGACATTGTTGACAAATAATGACGTTTACTTCATTGTTTATCTGTCAAGTGTGACAATTAAAACAACTTGATATTTTTCTTTTACATTATACACATTTATTTTATCTTTTTTTATACAATAAATTAATTTAATTTTTTTTTGGTTGTTTCTCTTTCTCACACGTTGAAATTTATATTTTTTCTCTCACATTAACTATTTACAAAAATCAATCAGTTACAACTACTAATTGGCTAAAAATCGATATTTTTGTGCAACAAATTGATTGTACATCAGGCATAAAAATATTTATATTTTGTAAAATTTTTATACAATTAGAAATATAAAATAGGAAAAGTTTGAAAAATAATTCTAAAAATCGCAAATAAATAGAATTCTATTTAAGTGAGAATTTCTATTTTAAAATTGCATAGAATTCTCTCTATTGTCATCATTTATTTCTGCTCTAGAGTAAAAAAATAAAATAAAATCACATTCTAAACCCTTTTATAATGATTTTCGCCATAACGTCGGCGTTTAGACTGTGAACTATTTTTCAAACTTGCCTAAGAAAAATACACATAAATTTACAGGTAATTTAAGGTACAGTTTGACAGACTTAGTGACAGGGTGGTCCTCAGAAATAATGAGACAGGAAGCGTATCATTTTTTTGGTTCCTACAGCCCTCCAGTTAACTTTTATCTAACGGATACGAAGTGAGGGGCCTTAAAATTGGAATTTTTTGTGTGATATGTTTTAAGACAGGTAAATGTCTGTCAAATTTTGACAGAATAAGAAGATTCTCTACATGCAAAAATTGGTTGTCAACATTGTCATTTGACAAGTGAAAACGTCAATTTTTTTTTTTTGACAGTTAAAGCGTTTTCGAGTTCAAAGAGAGATAGCACCAGCAAGATTTTCAATTTTCTAATTTTTATAATTTTCTAATAATAATAATAATAATTTCATTATTAATTTTTCTGTACAAATAATTATTTGAACCAATTAAATATTTTCTGCCGCATTCAAGGTTGTTTAAAACGAGGTTGCCTGATAACTTTAATGACGTCATTTGTATGCCTCAACATAAGGCACCCCAGATGCGTCATCACGTTACCCATTACCAGACAACTTATGAACTTTGGGCCGCATTGATTTTTTTCTGTCAAATGTCAATATGACACATAAATTCTTATTGTCAAAAAAAATTCAATTGTGCATTCAACAAACGTAAAATATCATTTTTTTTTTTTAATATCAATCGAGGTATTCATGGCAACAAGTGTTGCCACAATGTCACAATTCCTTGTCAATTGTGCAACGTTGGTGCAAAATGTCAAAAACAGTGTTGCCACCAAAATAAATTAGACAGGTTCGCTGGAATATGTACAGCAACGGCAAAAAATAAATTTACTGAAACATTCCTCGGGCGGAACGTTGACCTCCTGGCGTCAGATTAAATTATTTTGCCGCGTTTTGATTGGCGAATTTTGTAAACTGCGATGCGCCGTCCGGTCCTGCGCAGCCGGCGACGAAGTAGACGGAAGTTGATTGTCGGAAGTGACGTCAGCGTCGGAAGACCAATTTTTCTCTTTTCCTTTTCTGGATTTTGATTTGGAATCTTGCGACAAACCCAGTCGGTCGGTGAATTGTCTGAAGCGAGACAAAATCGATTTGGATTTTTCGGTTTCTTTTAATACAGTGACGTCATTGTCTGTTTCGTTATCGCACGAATATCGATACTTTTTTGTATAGTCGGTTGTAGCTACAATGTGATTTTTCAAAATACTCTTTTTATCTGAATGTTCGGAATTCCGTTTATTCAAATTCAATGTTTCTTTGGAAATTATACATTCTTCGTCTTCATTGGTGCCGTTTGTTTGTAGGCCTTCTTCAAACTTTTTTTTTAAAGTTAACGCATACTCATCTAAAAATGCTGGACTATCACATGACAACTTTTTCCTATCTGCCATATAGTGATGGTCAAAGCTCAAAGCTGAAGTCTTTAGTTTGCCTTTTTGCATCATCCGGCTCAAATCCGAGTGATTCAATTGGCTCCCTTTCCTGGAACCTGGATAACTTTTCCGGCCTGTAGTCGAACATTCCGTTGAAATTTTGAATTTTAAAGCCTTTTCGGAAACTTCAACTTCGTTTGCAGTTTCAGAATCTCCACTTTCTGGATCTTCCAAAACATCTTCTAAACTTTCTTCAACATTCTGTAAAGAGCCTTCGTTGCTTTGTTCGGTATCGTCATCAGTGGAACGCGATCTTGATCGATTCGATAAAGATTTCGCCTTAAAACTGACATTAGACGTAGATTTTGGTAAACTGACAGCACTGTCAGGATTCTGATGTTCGCTTTGGGCCAATTCGGCCACGATACTTTTACGGTGCAGTCTTTCCTCTCTCGTCATGTCGTTTAGTCTTTTGTAATAATCAAGCGCGTCTCGTACAGGTTGAACTATGAGATCCTACAACATAAAAGTTATGTAATATTAACGTAACAATGCATTAAAAATTCTTACTTGCAATTCAGTCAAAAGTTCGCCTAAAGCCTCGAAAAGCGGCAACAAAACGAACCCAATGAAGGAGCATTGTGAGGACGGTTTTGTGATTTTTTCTCGGTCCATGAAGGGAGTGATCGGCAAACCTTCGAGCTTTTCCGCATCGCTTTGCTTGAAAAATTCTTGCAAGAGGCGGTCCAGCCACGGCTCGGCGATGTCCATTGGACGGGCCTCATTCGATATGTCAGATACTTTGATCAGTACCATACACAACTGAAAAAAAATCTAAATCTGCAAATATTCAAGATACTGATGTGTAAATATCTTGGCATACCAATGACGTCATGAAAGTTACTATGCAAACTCCTCTTTTGGTCAGCCTTGATCATTGACATGAAAATCTACCCGTATAGTTGTTTACAAATCAAGACATAGGTATCTGTAATGTTTTTATTGCATTGACCTGTCTGTAACGTCACAATAGACATATTCTTGTTACATTAGTTTGACAAGAGCGAGTCTACAAGTGTTCGAGACATTGATGTGTAAACATATCGGCATACGAATGACGTCATGAAAGTTACAACGCAACCCCTTCTTTTGATCATTGACATGAAAATCTACCCTCAAACTGCCGATATAGAATTTTACACATCAAAACATATCTGTAATGTTTTTATTATATTGACATGTTTGTAACGTCACACTTGTTATATTGATTTGACAAGTATGACAATTCCTTACCAAATTGACGTGAGCCTTGTCGTTATAATCGAAACAAGCCGAAACCTCCCTGAAGTTGGTCAAAATCTCGTTGTGTCTGGCCATGTCAGTGGCCAAAATACACCTGATCATCCCCTCCCTAATCAGTTTGAATTCTTCGCTGTCGAAGGATTTGAAGATGTTGCAATCGTCGTTTTCCAATAGTCGAAAGGCCACGCTGCAATGGTGGTTTTCCAACGGCGATATGTCGTTGTAACGTATCGCTAGTTCGGTCTGAAAAGAATGACAAATGACGTTCAATTTAACGTTTATCTGTCAACTCCTGTCACAGAGAAATTAGTGTCAAGTGTGAGAGAGATAGAACTTTTACTAGATAAAGAAACTATACAAAGGGAGAGAGATGGAATCGATTCTTGTCTATTCCCGGCACTTGAATTCAACTCAGTCATAAACAAATTGATTGACAAATGACGTTCAATTCAATGTTCATCTGTCAACTGCTGTTACAATAGCTATTTGTGTATTAAGAGCGCAAAGTAATACTGTTATCGCGCGACGCGGTCGGGAAAAAAATAGGCGAGAAAAGTAATTTTATAAAAAAAGTCGAGAAAAAAAAGCGGGAAAAAAGAAATTCGGCAAAAAAGTCGAGAAAAAAAAGTCGAAAAAAAAAATGTTCGGGAAAAAAAAATGGCCGGGATAAAAAAAAAATAGTCGGGAAAAATAATTCGATAAAAAAAAAGTGGAGAAAAAACAAGTCGAGAAAAAACAAGTCGAGAAAAAAAAGTCGGGAAAAAAAAATTCGGGAAAAAAAAGACGGGAAAAAAAATAGTCGTTAAAAAAAAAGTTGGGAAAAAAAATGGTCGGGAAAAAAAAATTATCGGGAAAAAAAATGGTAAAAAAAAAGTCTGGAAAAAAAGAGGCTGGAAAAAAAAAGGTCTTAAAAGAAAAAGTAGAGAAAAAAAAAATCGGGAAAAAAAAAATTGAGATGAGAAAAAAATGGTCGGGAAAAAAAAATGATCGGGAAAAAAAAATAGTCGGGAAAAAAAAGTCGGGATAAAAAAGCCGGGAAAAAAAAGCCGGAAAAAAAAAGCTGAGAAAAAAAAAGAGGAAAAAAATTTGGGAAAAAAAAATGGAGAAAAAAATGGTTGGGAAAGAAAAAAGTCGGGAAAAAAAAATCAAGAAAAAAATGGTCGGGAAAAATAAGTCGGAAAAAAAAAATTGGGAAAAAAAAGTCGGAAAAAAAGTCGGGAAAAAAAAGTCGGGAAAAAAAAGCTGGGAAAAAAAAGGGGAAAAAAAGCTAGGAGAAAAATGGGGAAAAAAAAGCAGTGAAAAAAAAAACGGGAAAAAAGAAATTGAGAAAAAAATGGTTGGGAAAGAAAAGTCGCGAAAAAAGAAATTCGGAAAAAAAGTCGGGAAAAAAAAAGTCGGGAAAAAAAAGTCGGGAAAAAAAAGGGGAAAAAAAAGTAGGGAAACAAAAACGGGAAAAAAGAAATTAGGAAAAAAAAGTCGAGAAAAAGAGTCGGGAAAAAAAAGTTGGAAAAAAAAAACGGGAAAAAAAATAGTCGTGAAAAAAAAAAAGTCCGGAAAAAAAAAGGCTAGAAGAAAAATGGTCGTAAAAAAAAGGTCGACAAAAAAACAATCGGGAAAAAAAAAATCGGGAAAAAAATGGTCGGGAAAAAAAAATTGTCGACAAAAAAAAAGTCGGGAAAAAAGAAGCTGGAGAAAAATGGTCGTGAAAAAAAAGTCGGGAAAAAAAAACGGGAAAAAAGAAATTCGGAAAAAAAGTCGGGAAAAAAAAAGTCGGGAAAAAAAAGCTGGGAAAAAAAAAGGGAAAAAAAGTAGTGAAAAAAAACGGGAAAAAAGAAATTAGGAAAAAAAGTTCGGGAAAAAAGTGGTCGGGACAGAAAAAAGTCGGGAAAAAAAAATCAAGAAAAAAAATAGTCCGGAAAAATAAGTCGCGAAAAAAAAAATTGAGAAAAAAATGGTTGGGAAAGAAAAGTCGGGAAAAAAGAAATTCGGAAAAAAAGTCGGGAAAAAAAAAGTCGGGAAAAAAAGCCGGGAAAAAAAAGGGGAAAAAAAAGTAGGGAAATAAAAACGGGAAAAAAGTCGGGAAAAAAAAATCGAGAAAAAAATGGTCGGGACAGACAAAAGTCGGGAAAAAAAAATCAGGAAAAAAAATTGTCCTGAAAAATAAGTCGAAAAAAAAAGTAGGGAAAAAAAAGTCGGGAAAAAAAAAACGGGAAAAAAGAAATTCGGAAAAAAAGTCGGGAGGGAAACAAAAATCGGGGAAAAAAAGTTAGGAAAAAAAATGGTTGGGAAAAAAATGGTCAGGAAAAAAATGGTCGGGAAAAAAAATGGTTGACAAAAAAAAAGTCGGGAAAAAAAGAAGCTGGAGATAAATGGTCGTGAAAAAAAATTGTCGGGAAAAAAAAGTCGGGATAAAAAAGCCGGGAAAAAAAAGCTAAGAAAAAAAAAGGGGAAAAAATGTCGGGAAAAAAAATGGAGAAAAAAATGGTCGGGAAAGAAAAAAGTCGGGAAAAAAAAATCAAGAAAAAAAATGGTCGGGAAAAATAAGTCGGGAAAAAAACGCCGGGAAAAAAAAGTCGGGAAAAAAAGCCGGGAAAAAAAAGCTGGGAAAAAAAAGGGGAAAAAAAAGTCGGGAAAAAAAAGCTGGGAAAAAAAAAGCCGGAAAAAAAAACCGGGAAAAAAAACCGGGAAAAAAAAAGGGGAAAAAAGTCGGGAAAAGTTCATCAGGAAATGCCTACTTTGCGATCACAAATCTAATCGACAAAGCCTGCTTTCTAGGGCGATTGTAGGACAAGAAATTAGTGTCAAGTGTAAAAGAGATAGAACCATTACCAATTAAAAAAAACTATACAGAGGGAGAGAGATGGAATCGATTTTTGTCTATTCCTGGCTCTTGAATTCAACTCTGTCATAAGCAAATTGATTGACAAATGTAGTTGGTGTGTATCTTCGTCCCGTTTTCGCGCTACAAGTAAGACAAGGACCCATATAAATTTGAATTGATATGTCAAAAGTTTGTCCTGCTTCAACGCTACAAGAAAGATAAGGACCGATATATACTTGGAGTATGTATTTTATAACGTCAAATGTGGATTTATTTCTCTTTTAATTTTTAATGGATCAATTCAAATTTTGATCCGTTGAGATAGAATGAGGGCATTCCAGTGACGTCATCTTTGTCACATGTCATCCCAAAACACAAACCAAAATAATTTCGAATTTATAGTCAATTAACGGCAATTAACCAGTCGGTTATATTGACATATGAACAATGCATTTAAAGTCATTTATTACTGATTGGTTGGCAAATGACGTTTGCTTTATTCGTTATCTGTCAACTGTCACCGACCAGTTAAACGCCTTTAATTGATTCATATTATGTCAAATAGATGATAATGGTATTTATCTTTATCCTCTTTCAAAGAGTCAAGGACCAATATAATATTGAAATTATTTATTAGAAGAAAATGTTCTCTGTCTTACTTTAATGTTAGAAGAAAGACAATGACCCATACAATTTTGAGATAATAAAAATAAAAAGCTCATCTGCACTAACTAGTTACAATGAAAACGCTAAATTGATGTCATTATTGTCACTTGTCATAAAAAAAACACAGTAGGCTTTGGAATGAGAAACTGTCAACAACAACATTGGTGGCTCTATCTCTGTCCTGCTTCAGAACTACGAGTAAAACAAGAACCGCGATAATCTTGAAATTAATTATTGAAGGTAAATGATCTCTGTCCTACTTTAGCTTTATGAAAAAGACAAGGGTTAATATAATTTTGAACTTATATAAGTAGATGATATTTATTTATGTCCTGCTTCAGAATTACAAGTAAGACAAGGACCGATATAATTTTAAACTCTTATAAGTAGATTTTTATTTATGTCCTGCTTCAGAACTACATAAGTAAGACAAGGACCGATATAATCTTGAAACTATGTATCAGAGGTGAATGATTTCTTTCCTACTTTAGCATTACAAAAATGACAAGAACCGATAAAATCTTCAAATTAATTATCAAAAGTAGATGATCTCCGTCTTACTTTGGCGTTAAAAGAAAGACAAGGACCAATGTAGTTTTGGAACTTATTGTATAAGAAAATTTCTATTATAAACAGCGCCATCGAATAATAAAGTTTTCCTGAACCGGCGGAAAGAATCTATATAGTCATATTGATTCGATTTCGAGAAATTCGAGAAAACTACTTAAAAAATTCTAACGTCAAATTTGACAGCTCTCAATGTCAAAAATACGACAAGCAGAAAGAAATTCAAAAAAAGCGCCCCGAGTTCCAGCAGATTTTTTTGAATCAATTTTACTTCACCTGTCAAAAAAAAAAATTGACAGCTGTCATACGACCGGAATTTGTTGCGATAGGGTTGTTTGCCTTTCCCTCCCGCTTTACTATACAAACTATAACGGTACATTACGTTTATTCGAAGTGAGCTACTTGTCATTGTGAAAAAAAATTTGACAGCTGTCAACGTCAAAAAAGTTTTTTTTTTTTTCAATTTTCGAGAACTAAAATTTACGATGCCTGGAAAACGACCTCAAAAACCCTAAAATAAAGTTGACATTGACATGTCAAAAAATATCAATTTTCGAAAAATAAAATTTACGATGGTCAGAAAACGATTCGCCGACCTCAAAAACTGTAAAAAAAAAAATTGACATTGACATAGGTCAAAAAATGACAGCCTGACAAAGTAAAATTTGAAAGACGCATTTAGATAGAATTTTTGACGCCCAACATTTTGGTGATATTGACAGAAATAACCTGTCAAATCTGACATGTTTGCCTCTCTCTCCGGCGCCATCGTGTAATAGTACTCTGAACCAGCGGAAAAAAATTATATAGTCGAGAAATACGAGGAAAATACTTGAAAAATTCCAATGTTAAATTTGACAGCTGTCAATGTCAAAAATATAATAAACAGAAAAAAGTTCAAAAAAGGGCCCCGAGTTGCACCAGATTTTTTTGAAACAATTTTGCGTCACCAGTTAAAAAAAAATTGACAGCTGTCATACGACCCGAGTTTGTTGCGGTAGGGTTGTTTGCTTTTCTCCCCATTTTACTACACAAACTACAACCAACAAATTCGATGCACAACGATTAGTCGAGGTAGGCTACCTGTCAGTGTCAAAAAAAATTGACAGCTGTCAACGTCAAAAGAATTTTTTTTTTTCAATTTTCGAAAAAAAAAAGAAATATGATAGTCTGATAACGATCCCTGGATTCCAAAAACCCTAGAAAAAAAAACATCGACATATATGTCAAAAAACGACAGCCTGACAAGGTCGAACGTCTTTTTTGACAGACGCATTCGGATCGAATTTTTGACGCCCGACTTTTTGGTGATCCTGACAGATATCACCTGTCAAATCTGACACATGTTTGCTTCTCTCCCCGCTTTACCATACAATCACCAACTCGGTGCATGACGGATATATGTCAGTGTCAACATTTTTTGACAGTTGTCAACGTCAAATTTTTTTTTTCAATATTTCTTTTTTCAAAAAAAAAAAAAACGGATAACGATCCCTGGACCCCAAAAAACGTATATAAAAAAATCCCATCGATATATGTCAAAAGTTGATGCCAAAAAACGTGATTTTTTTTGACATATACATATGTCAAATTTTGATGACGCGTTCGAGTATAATTTTTGTCGCTCGACAATTTGTTGACAATTGCAGATGTCATCATATCATATCCGCTTGTCATATTTTTGACGTTGACAGCTATCAAAATTGATGATGGACTTTTTTTTGTCCTGTTAATGTCAGAAATATGACAAGCAGAAAAAAATTCAAAAAAAGGGCCCCCAGTTGTACCAGATTTTTTTGACCCTAAAAAAAATGACATTGACATATGTCAAAAAACGACAACCTGACATGGTCAAACGTCTTTTTCAACATAATGTCAAATATGAGAGATGCATCCGGATAGAATTTTTGACGCCAAAAATTTTGGCGGTATTGACAGATGTCAACTGTCAAATCTGATATATGTTTGCCTCTCTCCCCGCTTTACTATACATACCACTATCACTAACTCGGTACATGGCGGTTTATGTGGTGAACTATCTGTCAGTGTCAAAAATTTTAGACAGCTGTCAACGTCGAATTTATTTATTTTTTTCAATAAAAAACGGATAACAGTCCCTGAACCCCAAAAACCCTATAAAAAAATCCCATCGATATATGTCAAAAATTGACGGCAAAAAAGTGATTTTTTTGACATATTATGTTAAATTTCGATGACACGATCAAGTATAATTTTTGTCGCTCGACACTTTGTTGACAATAACAGATGTCATCATATCATATCCGCTTGTCATATTTTTAACGTTGACAGCTGTCAAAATTGATGATGGAATTTTTTCGATATTTCTTAGGTGTTTCTCGGGGTCGCATCTATATGACCATGTAGTTTTTGTCAGTGATTGATGTCCTGCTTCAGAACTACATAAGTAAGACAAGGGCCGATATAATCTTGAATTTATGTATCAGAAGTGAATTATTTCTGTCCTACTTTGGCGTTAAAAAAAAGACAAGAACAGATAAAATTTTGAAACTGATCATCAAAAGTAAATTATTTCTGTCCTCTTTTGGCGTTAGAAGAAAAACAAAGAGCGATATATATTTGAAATTGTGTCGGTAGATGATCTTTGTCTATCCTGTTTTAACGCGACAAGAAAGATAAGGACTTATTTATTCTTGTAACTTGCAATTTGTTAATGTCAAAATTAAAACATCTTACCACATATGTCAAATTCATACAAAATGTCAAAAAAACTCGTAGTCAGCGTCCCTCTCTATTGATTTCGATAAGAAAGAAACAGACGGAAAGTTCCAGGGGAATAACGATTTTTATTCGTTACAAATTTTTAGGGCTGATCGATTAAGAATGAAAACTTTACGATGACGTCATTTGTCAAAGTCAAAAATAACAATAATTTACAACAAAATTTTAGAAGAAAGACAAGGGCCGATATAATTTTGAACTTATATTAGTAGATATTTATTTATGTCCTACCTCAAAACTACATAAGTAAGACAAGGACCGATATAATCTTGAAATAAGATATCAGAGGTGAATGATTTCTGTCTTACTTTGGCGTCAGAAGGAAGACAAGGATCGATATAATATACTTAAAATTGTGTCCCAATGGTAGATGATCTCTGTCCTGTTTTAACGCCTCAAGAAAGATAAGGACTGATATATTCTTGTAACTTGCAATTTGTGTTTTATAATGTCAGCTAAAGGCTCAATATTTCAGTAATTTTTAACTGTTAATGTCAAAATCAAAACGTCCTACCACGTTGTCAAATTTATAAAAAATGTCAAATAAACTCGTAATCAGCGTCCCGTCTCTATTGATTTCGATAAGAGAGAAAAAGACGGCAAGTGCAAGGGGAATAACGATCTCTATCCGTTACAGATTTCCAGGTTAGGAATGAAAACGCTACGATGACGTCATCTGTTAAAGTCAGAAACTACTACAATTTATAGCAAATTTTTAGAAGAAAGACAAAGACCGATATAATCTTGAAATTATGTATCAGAGATGAATGATTTCTGTCCTACTTTGGCGTTAGAAGAAAGACAAGGACCGATATAACTTTGAACTTATATAAGTAGATATTTATTTATGTCTTGATTCAGAACTACATAAGTAAGACAAGGACTGATATAATTTTGAAACTCGAAATTATCTCTGTTCTACTTTAACGTTAGAAGAAGGACAAGGACCAATATAATTTTGAACTTTTATAATGTCAATTAAAGGCTCAATTCTCTGTTAATTTTCAACTGATAATCAGGCCTATGATGTATCCTCTCCTGTAATTTTAACAGTCGTGTTATAGCTCAAAATGTATACCTGTCTCTATTTTTACGTGTAGAATAAACAGTGACAGATAACTTAACGTTGCTGTTAAAATAACAGGAAATGATACATCATAGGCCTGAATGTCAAAATTAAAACGTCTCAACACATACGTAAAATATATAATAAATGTTAAATAAACTCAGTAATAATCAGCTGGGACTCTATAACGAATAGTCTCTATTTTCCATTGTCGTCTCGTCTCTATTGATTTCGATAAGAGAGAAGAAGATGGCAAGTGCCATAAAGATCTCTATTCATTACAGAGTCGCAGGGCAGGGATCGATTAAGAACGAAAGCGCTACGATGACGTCATTTTTGTCACATGTCGTTTCTCAAAAAAAAAAACTCACGACAAGAAGAAACTGTCATTTGTCAAAATCAACAACGACATTTTCGCTTATGAATATAGTGTCAATAACGTCAAATGTCATAATCGTAAACAAATATCGGCGTGTCAAATCCATCGAAATTGTGACTCACCGAGGCGAAAAATGCCTCTCACAATCGATAAAGTAAATTGTTAGTTTTATGGTCCGCGCCGCGAAATTTATATTCAGTTCGGCTCGATTTAACGCCGGATTAAAATCCACCCGGTGCAAATAAATCGTTTTTTAAAAAAAAAAAATTCCGTCACGTGAGACACGCAATAATAATAGTTGTCACGTAACAATTATTTATGATACGATTACGTAATATCAGGGTTTATTGTTCTACTTGAGAGATTTTTCGACAATTGACAGTTCAATAGCTGACATGTGTCAGGTGTCAAAACATTTAGCAGGGGAAAAAAATCTCTATCTTAGTCATTGAAATTAATACATATATGACTATCTTTTTTTTTAAATGATTAAATCCAATTTATCCTCTAGCGTGTATTTGTTATTAATTAAAATAATTATCGGAACCGATTCCGGTTTCGAATAACTCAATTCGATTTTAATTAAATTATTTACCCATTAACAAAAAAAGTAATAATTAAACGGAAACGATTTTAATTAATAAAATTAATTATAGTTGTACTACTCACTTTGGCGTTTATCTGATAAATGTTGTTGTAGCCCGGATGATCGAGATCGTGACAGATGCAAGAGGTGAGCAAAATCAACACCTCCAAGTCGCCGATTTTACTCGGCAGATCTACACACCACGATATTGCGTAGAGCTAAAAAAAAACACTAGTTAGAAAAATGAAAACGCTACATTGATTGATGTAATTGTTGTCACTTGTCATAAAAAAGTAGGCTTTGGAATTAGAGAAACTGTCAACTACAACATTGACAGTTCTTACCATTTGCGCAACGCAAAAGCAGTGGCGGAAATTGTGAAACGGCACGTCGTTGTAGTTTTTGTAAGTTTCGTAGAGAAAGTTTCGGAGCGTTGCGATGTCGATTGCGAACTTGGAACAAAAATCGTGATCGAGGTACATTTGTTGGAGCAGCAGCAGTAGTTCCTCGTCCTCCCACGGGCGAGCGTCGAACGTAGGCGTGCGCAGCCATTGACGGATGGCGTCTGACACTTGTGCGTCACTAGAAGAAAAAAAATTGACAGATGTTGACGTTTGTAGTTTTATTCTTTTTTTTCTTGTACGATTAAACAAGAATGACAATACTCTCGTGAGGAGTTGCACTGGTTACAGAAAAAGAAAACGCCTTTAAAATTTGACACTTTTGATGTTAGTGACAGGTACTTACCAAATATTGGCGAAATTTTGTTTGACTCGTTTCTTGACCGAATCGCTTTTTCTTCGGTACTGCAGTCGTCGGCACTCTTCGCTGGCCAGAGGTTCCGGAAGTTGCTTGTAGAATCCTGAAAGTAGAAGTTTGACGTTTAAGCGTTTTCGGATTTTATCGAATTGAATCGTAGATTGCGTAGCATTTTCTTTTTAATTAACTTTGAAAACTTAGGTTAAATAAACAAAATTCACAGATGCTTGACCATTGCCGCCATATTGGATCATAACATTTGTGGTTTAGATCCAAGGTTGTTTAAAAGAGGGAGGTGGCCTGATTGACTTTTATAACGTCATCTCATTTGTATGCTTAAACATAATGCGAATTTCCATAAAAATCACCCGATGACGTCATCTATTTGTCATTACCAAACCAAGATTTCCAAAGTTAGGTTGTCTGTTAAGGTTTGGAAATGGTAAACAGATGACATCATCAGCTGGTTCTTATGGAGATTTGCATTATGTTTAGTCCAATGGTTTAGTCATACATATGACGTCATAAAAGTTATCAGGCATTGTCGCCATATTGAATCCTAAAAATACACTTTGTTTCTTTCCTTATCTCAACAGATACAAACAGCCTTCTTTCCTTGATGAATAATATCCTGGCATCAAGGTTTTTTAAAAGAGGGTAGTTGCTTGTCAACTTTTATGACGTCATCTCTTTGCCTGAACATAATGCAAATGTCCATAAGAACCACTCGATGACGTCATCTGTTGTCTGTTAAGGTCTGGAAATGGTAAACAGATGAAGATTTGCATTATATTCAGTCATACAAATGACGTCATAAAAGTTATTAGTTTTTTTTCCTTGTCTAAGGTTATCAGGCATTGCCGCCATATTGAATCGTGGCATTTGTGGTTTGGATCCAAGGTTGTTTAAAAGAAGGAAGTTATCTAAAACTTTTATGACGTCATCTGTATGCCTACACATAATGCAAATCTCCATAAGATCCACTTGATGACATCATCTGTTTGCCATTACCAGACCAAGGTTCTTAAAATCTGTTAAGTTCTGGAAATGTTAAACAGATGACGTCATCAGGAGGATCTGATAAAGATTTGCATGATTTTAAATTGAAGAAAAAGTCCATATCTCAAAGTAAAGTTGAAATTTAATTCAAAAAAACTCAAAGTCTTCCTCCACAAATACAATTTTTGCATTATGTTAAAGCATACAGATGACGTCATAAAAGTTATTTTCCTTGTCTCAGGTTATCAGACATTGCCGCCATATTGAATCCTAGCATTTGTGGTTAGAATTCTATGAATTTGAATCAAGGTTGTTTTAAAAAGGGCGGCTACCTGTTAACTGTTATAACATCATTTGTATGCCTGAACATAATGCAAATCTCCGAAATGATAAATAGATGACGTCATCAGGAAGATGAGAAGCGTTTTCTTGCGGGGCGTATGGTTCGAACTACGGTTTAAACCAATTTGTAGATGACGTCATCACTTGTGAACGCAAAAAAATGGAAGGTTTGAACCACAGTCTTATGTCAACGGAGAACAAGTCATGAGTCTGGTTCGAACTTTTTTGAACCAAGTTCAATGTGACGTCACTGGTTTAACGTTAGAATGTGCAGATTCGAAGCTAATTGAACCGGATCGAACCAGCTCCACCGCGAAAAAACAGCTCTGATGGAAATTTGCATTATGTTTAGGCATATAGATGACGTCATAAAAGTTAACAGATTACCACCCTCTTTGAAACAAATTTGATTCAAACCTATAGAATTCAAACCACAAATGCCAGGATTCAATATAAGGTCTGTTTCTGCAGAAATCACAAACCAGTCAGAGTGAATTTCATTGGTTGAAACTAGTTTTCTGACTGTTTTCTAACAATGAAATTAGCTCTGACTGGTTTGTTATTTCTGCAGAAACAGACCTATTGCAAATGCCTGATAACCTTAGACAAGGAAAGAGAACTGATAACTTCTATGACGTCATTTGTATGCCTAAACATAATGCAAAAATTGTATTTGTTGAGGAAGACTTTGAGTTTTTCTTTTGAATTAAATATCAACTTCACTTTGAGACATGGACTACTTCTTCAATTTAAAAATAATGCAAATCTCCATAAAATCCTATTGATGACGTCATTTCTTTACCATTTCCAGGTTTTAACAGGCAACCTAACTCTAGAAACCTTGGTTTGGTAATGACAAACAGAGAACGTCATCGTCATTGCATTATGTTTGAGCATACAGATGACGTCATAAAAGTTATTAGGTAACCTTCCTCTTTTAAACAACGTTAATCCAAACAACAAATGCCAGGATTCAATATAGCGGCAATACCTGATAACTTGTATGATGTCATCTGTATGCCTAGACATAATGCAAATTTCCATTCCTGTTGACATCATTTATTTACCATTTCTAGACCTGCAGGCAACCTAATTTTGGAAACCTTGATCTGGTAATAGCAAACAAATGACGTCATTGGGTGGTACTTATGGAAATTTGCATTTTGCTCAGACATACGGATGACGTCATAAAAGTTATCAGGCATTGTCGCAATTTTGAATCCTGGCATTTGTGGTTTGGATCAAGATTGTTTAAAAGAAGAAGGTTGCCTAATAACTTTTATAACATCATTTCTGTTTGTCTAAACATAATGCAAGTCTCCATAAAAATCACCTGATGATTACGTCATCTGTTTACTATTACCAGACCAAGGTTGCTAGAGGTAGGTTGTCTGTTAAGGTCTGGAAATGGTTAACAGATGAAATTATCAGGAGGATCTGATGGAGATTTGCATTATGCTTTAACATACAGATGACGTCATAAAAGTGATTAGGCATTACCGTTATATTGAAACCCAACATTTGTGGTTTGGATCAAGGTTGTTTAAAAGAGAGAGGTTGCATGATAACTTTTTTGACGTCATCTGTATGCTCAAACATAATGCAAATTTCCATAAAAATCACTCGATGACGTCATCTGTTTGCCATTACCAAACCAAGGTTTCTAAAGTTAGGTTGTCTGTTAAGCTCAACATCTATACTTCTCTCTATTTTGACGTATACAATAAACAGTGACAGCCAACTTAACGTTATTGCTGTTGAAATAACAGAAAATGGTACATCATAGGCCTGTGTTGGGGTTTTCGATGATTTCGATTTTCGAAGGACCAGTCAAAGAACTAGGTTTGACAAAAACGATTTTATTCTGATAAAGATCTCGATAAAAATGGACTGTGAACGTGTGAAAATATATTTGACAATGTTAAAAAATCATAATGACAAACGGTTAATAATAACACTAAAAATCTCATCCATGGTTACAAAAATTCAGGAACCATGATAAAAATGTTTTTGTGGGTGCGCTCGGAATGGAACAGCCTGATTATCTATATTCGTTAAAGAGTTCCAGCCCAGGAGGATCTTATGAAGATTTACATTATGTTTAGGCATCCAGATAACGTCATGAAAGTTATCAGCAACCTTTTCAGCAAATAACCTAAAAAAAATTACGATGTATACTTGAAACCGCACGACAAAAGTGAAAACTTCAAAAATCAAAACGAATAAAAACATAGGATAAACAAACAAACATCACAAATGCTTAACCGTTGCCGCCATATTGAATTTTGGCAATTGTGGTTTGGATCCAAAGTTGTTCAAAAAAGGAAGGTTGCCTAATAATTTTTATGACGTCATCTATTTGCCATTACCAGACCAGCATCCTAAAGTTAGGTTGTCTGTTAAGGTTTGGAAATGGTAAAAAAATAACGTCATGAAGAGGATCTGATGGAGATTTGCATTATGTTTAGAGGCATAAAGATGACGTCATAAAAGTTATCAGGCTTGTCGCCATATTGAATCTTTGCATTTGTGGTTTGGATCAAGGTTGTTTAAAACAGGAAGGTTTTATGACGTCATTGGTATGCCTAAACATAATGCAATTTTTTATAAGAAACACTCGATGACGTCATCCGTTTGCTATTACCAAACCAAGGTTCCTAAAGTTAATCTGTTAGGGTATGGAAATGGTAAACAAATGACGTCATCAGGAAGATCTTATGAAAATTTTCATTATATTTAGGCATACAGATGATGTCATAAAAGTTATCAGTTCTCTTTCCTGGTTTAAGGTTATTAGGCAATGCCGCCATATTGAATCATGGCAATAATATTAAAAAAAGACACTGAGATTTTCTGGTGAAATTTTTTATTAGATTAGCGATGCATTTATACCGTTAAAACAAAAAAAAAGCTTAGACAATTGGTATTTGTCCTTGTTTCTCCTTTATTAATTGATAGCATTAAAAAGAGACAGATAAACTTTCAAGCACAAGTTTTTATCAAGTAGGCTATGTATTTATTACATCAAATGTCAGAAAATAGTCGTTTTTCGAAATTAATCAGGTGATACCGTCAGAAGAAAAAAAAATTACGTTGTGTATTCAAGACCATACGACAGAAGTGAAAACTGCAAACGATTGAAAACGTTGGGTAAATAAACAAACATCACAACTGCTGCCATATTGAATTCTGGGATTTACAGTTTGGATCGATGACGTCATCTGCTTGCCGTTACAATTACAATTTTGCCAACGGCAACGTTGCCGAAATTTGTTTTAGTGGGAGTCTCGATTGAATGCCAATATCTCTCTCTCTCTCTCGTACTGCTGTTTCTCTTGCCGAATTCATTCTAATTTGACAGAAGTGACAATTGACAGGTTAATTCAAGAGCCGGGAATAGACAAAAATTGATTGAAGAATTTTTTTTTTTATCAAGTTAACCTTACATCTTTCAATTGTCAAATAACTAGGCAATTTGAATTAGCTGATAATTCGAAATGGCGACGTGGGCATAACACACTTAACGACCGTGAAGGTGCCTTTACATTCACTTCCAATGGATTGCAATTTGAATGAAAATTGAATATAAACGTGCCTTTACGGTTGTCAGGTGTGTTATTCCTAGTTGTATCGTTGTTCATCGGTCCTTTTTTTATTAAATAAATTAAAAAGAGACCGATTTAATTATTGGTGAAATTTGTGATCAAGTTGGCCATGGTTTCGGTCAAATATTGGTCACTTCCCAAAATCAACCAAGTGATACCGTTTTAACCAAAACCAATTTTTTATCTATTATCGGCTATCTTTTTTTATTTGATATTATTAAAAAGAGACAGATAGAGTTTCTGTCATGTATTTATACCAAAAACTGTCAATAAAAAATTGACTCAATAAAACTGTTAAAACAAAAAAAACAGAAACAATTGGTATTTCTTGTCTATTCTTGTCCCTCTTTTTTTAGTGAATATTATTGAAAAAAGACAGATAAACTTTCCAACAAAATCTTTAATCAAGTAGGCCATGTATTTATCCCATCAAATGTCGTAAACTAGGCGCTTTTCAAAATTCACCAGATTATACCGTCACAACAAAAAACAAATCAATTATTGTCATTTTTCCATTCTAATTTGACAGAAATGACAATTGACAGGTGAACTCAAGAGCCGGAAATAGACAAAAATTTATTTTTTTATATTGTCGGTTTTCAACTAATGACGATGAAGAAAGATTTTTTTTATCAAATTAACCTTACATTTTTCAACTGTCAAAAAAATTAGGCGCTTGCTCAAATCAATCAGTGTTCTTTTTGGTCCATTCCTCTCTCTTCTTTTTTGATCAATAACATTGAAAAATAACAAATAATATACTTTCTGGCACAATTTTTCATTAAGTAGGCCATTTATTTATCCTTTCAAATGTCAAAAATAGATGTTTTTCGAAATCAACCAGATCTACTGTCACAACAATAAGAGACAAGTCAATTATTGTCCATTCTTGTCGGACCCATTCTAATTTGACAGATATGACAATTGGTAAATAAATTTAAGTGCAGGGAATAGACAAAAATTGATTTTCTATATTGGCAGTCCAAAATCCAGGCAATCCATTCCACGTAACAGGTCAAATATTGTGGTGACGTTCATAAGAAAAGCATTTGTGTTCTGGACCTTGTTGTTGTAGATGTCAAAGATAACACTGCCAATGTCAAATCTAAACGTCCAGAATGTGACAAAATAAGTAATTTTACATTGAATTTTATTAGAAACCTAAATGTGAAGAACACAGTGTTGAACGGCCATATAGAATTTGGTTTGACAGGTCAATAGGACAAACTAACGACCTGTCAAACTATAAATTCAATATCGCGGCAATGGTCAAATATCTATGATGTGTTTCTCTTTTTTACGCACTGTTTGTCACTCTCGCTCGAGCCGACTGTATTCGACCGAATGAGCGTTACCAATTCGGGTGTGACGGCTCAATCTTTGAACGCGCCTAAAGAAGTTTTCTCTTCAAAAAATAATGTACTTTGATGTCAAGAAAAATACAGAACTGTTCCAAAATGTGTTCGGTTCACATAAGCAAATTCTATCAGTGCGCGAATTGAGTGTATTCGTGTCTTTTTCCACCAGCTTGTATAAGAAAGAGATAAAATTAAATTTTTTCTGCACTGGAATTTTCGAATTTGTCAAACAGTGTCTAGAAAGTAGCGATTTCAAGCGTTTTTGCATTCACGAAACTGACCGTATTGAATAGCGATTTCTTTTGAAACAAACAAATTAAACATTTTGGGATGAATTTCATGTTAATTGGATCCTCTTTCCAAAAGAAATCCCCAAAGGGCCTAAAATCGAATTGAAAAAAAAAGAAGAAAAGAGAAACGAAACGAGCCCGATGGATAATTTATCCAATTAAGGCACAAAAAACCCTTTTTTCTAAATTAAATATTTAACAAGTTATCCGAACACACCCACCTCGGTCCTTTGTCAAAGTCTAAAGTCAAACTGATTGATTTGACATTGTTGACAGATACTGTTCTTTTGTTTGTTAGGGTTCGTTTTAAAAATTTTCTGGACTTTCTTTAATTAAAACCCAACAAAATGATAAAATTTAATTAAAAATTAACTAATTGTAATTGTTAATTGTTAAATTCGGTGCCGGGAGTGTTTATTTAATATTTACGTGCAATTTCAAGGGCCTGGAGCCGGTGAAATGGTTTCTGCAATTTGAACTTCAATAAATTCCACTTCGAAGGGGGCCAGGATTCATTAATTAGAGTAATTATTAGGTAATTAATGTGTTTTTAATTAATTAGAACCACTCTATAGTCTATTAAGTAATTAACACTAGAAATATTAATTAAAGGTGTTGTCGTCGTATTATGTCAATAGATGGCGCTGCTTATTTTTGTATTGAATGAATGAGCCAGAAAGAGATGGAGATTTTGTAGTGTACGTTTAAATTTGACAAATCCAATAATCAATTTTTGTGATTCTAATAATTAAAAATAATTAATAAGGGCGAGTTCTCATGAGCGTAAGTTGACATTTCTGGCGTAATCACGTGATGAATTGGTTGGATTTTATTGGTAAAATATTCGCCATGCTGGAGATTTTACCAATCCAATTACACCATATTATCACGTGATTACGCCAGAAATGTCAACTTACGCTCATGAGAATTCGCCCTTACAGTCCCTCAATTAATTAATTAATTAAAGATGTTGTCGTATCATGTCAATAGATGACGCTGCTTATTTTTGTATTGAATAAATGAGTCAGATAGAGATGAGGATAATGTAGTATACATACATGTATATTTGTCGAATCCAATAATCAATTTTTGTGTTTTTGATTAAAAATAATTAATTACAGCCTTTTAATTAACTAATTAACACCAGAAATATTAATAAAAATGTTGTGGCAGTGTTGCCAACCGTACTATAATTATAGTATTTGTACTATAATTGAATGGTTATGTACTATATTGTACTATAGGTTTTTTATCCTATGCTATATTTAGGATGACGTCATCGAACAAGGTCACAGAATGTTGTCAATGTTTATTTTTTTTTCTTATAATTCACCAAAATGTCATGTGTCAATAGTTCTGACGACAGCTAAAAATAACGAAATGAAAATGTTTATACAAGTCATGCAACGTCGCGCGCCGTTGCCAACCAAAAACATCTGAAATTCCCCCACTTCAAATGCGTTAAAAAGTACTTTTGGTTTTGTTAGGTTGCCAGCAGAAATTTACTAAATGTAACGTCATCCTAAATATAGCGTAAAAATCCTATATCAAGTACGCCTAAAATACTATAATTATGCATTATCAAATTATTTACTTTTTTCGTTTGGCATGCAAGCCCTTATTCTAATTTTCCTAAACCTATTTTGTTTGCGTGCAAGCCCTTATGTCTAGTCACCTTTTTTTTTTAGCTGTCGTTTTAGTATTGATAAAGCATGTATTTTTTGACAGTTGACATTTTAAATGTCAACTGTCAAAAATGTTAGTTTAGTGTTTTTTAGGTGACTGGGTTTACACTGTCAATTGTCAATTTCATTGATTTTCCTAAGCGGATCCTTTTTTTACACCAAAAAAGATGTTATCGAACGCATCCCTATTTAATTTTTAAAATTATTTTTAATTTTATTGTTTTTCACAGGAAAAATTTGAAATTTTAGTGTGATGCGCCCCTGACTTTTCTCTTTTTCTCCAAAAAATCTCATAATTTTCCCCTGAATAATTTTCCAGAAGAAAAATAAAATGTTGGATGGTGCATTTATGCCTAATTTGGTTGATTTTCATTAATTTTCAATAGGATTATTTTCCACTGAAAAAATTTGAAACTTTACTATGATACGCCCCTGACTTTCCTCTTTTTTTCCAGAAAATGTCATAATTTTCCCCTGAATAGTTTTCCAGAAAAAAAAGAAAATGTTAGATGGTACCTAATTTAGTTGATATTCATTAATTTCCAATGAGGTTATTTTCCACTGGAAAAATTTGAAATTCTACTAGATACGCCCCTGATTTTCCTCCCTTTTTCCAGAAAATGTCATAATTTTCTCCTGGATAGTTTTCCAGGAAAAAAATAAAATGTTAGATGGTGCATTTATGTCTAATTTAATTGATTTTCATTAATTTCCAATGGGGTTATTTTTCACTGAAAAAATTTGAAATTTTAGTATGATACGCGCCTGACTTTTCTTTTTTTTCCAGAAAATTTCATAATTTTCACCTGGATAGATTTCTAAAAAAAAAAAAAAAAATGTTAGATGGTACATTTATGCCTAATTTAGTTGATATCCATTAATTTCCAATGAAGTTATTTTCACTGGAAAAATTTGAAATTTTACTATGATACGCCCCTGATTTTCCTCTCGCTTTCCAGAAAATGTCATAATTTTCTCCTGGACAGTTTTCCAAAAAAAAAATAAAATGTTAGATGGTGCATTTATGCCTAATTTAATTGATTTTCATTGATTTCCAATAAGGTTATTTTCTATTTGAAAAATTTGAAATTTTACTATGATACGCCCCTGACTTTCCTCTTTTTTTTTCCAGAAAATGTCCTAATTTTCTCCTGGACAGTTTTCCAGAAAAAAAATAAAATGTTAGATGGTGCATTTATATTTTATTTAATTGATTTTCATTAATTTCCAATGGGGTTATTTTTCACTGCAAAAATTTGAAATTTCAGTATGACACAACCCTGAATTTTCTCATTTTGTCCAGAAAATTTCATAATTTTCCCTTGGGTAGTTTTCCAGAAAAAAAATAAAATGTTAAATGATGCATTTATGTCCAATTTAATTGATTTTCATTAATTTCCAATGGGGTTATTTTGGACTGGAAAAATTTGAAATTTTAGTATGATACGCCCCTGACTTTTCTTTTTTTTTCCAGAAAATTTCATAATTTTCCCCTGGATAGTTTTCTAAAAAAAAAAAAATTTTAGATGGTGCATTTATGCCTAATTTAGTTGATATTCATTAATTTCCAATGAGGTTATTTTCCGCTGGAAAAATTTGAAATTTTAGTATGATACGCCCCTGACTTTTCTTTTTTTTCCAAAAAATGTCATAATTTTCTCCTGGACAGTTTTCCAGAAAATAAAAAAAATTTAATAGTGCATTTATGACTAATTTAGTTGATTTTCATTAATTTTCAATAAGGTTATTTTCCATTTGAAAAATTTGAAATTTTACTATGATACACCCCTGACTTTCCTCTTTTTTTTCAGAAAATGTCATAATTTTCTCTTAGACAGTTTTCTAGAAAAAAAATAAAATCTTGGTGCATTTATATCTAATTTAGTTGATTTTCATTAATTTCCAGTGGGGTTATTTTTCACTGCAAAAATTTGAAATTTCAGTATGATATGACCCTGACTTTTCTCATTTTGTCCAGAACATTTCATAATTTTCCTTTGGATAGTTTTCCAGAAAAAAAATAAAATGTTAAATGGTGCATTTATGTCTAATTTAATTAATTTTCAATGGGGTTATTTTTCATTGGAAAAATTTGAAATTTTAGTATGATACGCCCCAGACTTTTCTTTTTTTTCCAGAAAATTTCATAATTTTCCCCTGGATAGTTTTCTAAAAAAAAAAAAAATTTAGATGGTGCATTTATGCCTAATTTAGTTGATATTCATTAATTTCCAATGAGGTTATTTTCCGCTGGAAAAATTTGAAATTTTAGTATGATACGCCCCTGACTTTTCTTTTTTTTTCCAAAAAATGTCATAATTTTCTCCTGGACAGTTTTCCAGAAAATAAAAAAAATTTAATAGTGCATTTATGACTAATTTAGTTGATTTTCATTAATTTTCAATAAGGTTATTTTCCATTCGAAAAATTTGAAATTTTACTATGATACACCCCTGACTTTCCTCTTTTTTTTCAGAAAATGTCATAATTTTCTCTTAGACAGTTTTCTAGAAAAAAAATAAAATCTTGGTGCATTTATATCTAATTTAGTTGATTTTCATTAATTTCCAGTGGGGTTATTTTTCACTGCAAAAATTTGAAATTTCAGTATGACATGACCTTGACTTTCCTCTTTTTTTTCAGAAAATGTCATAATTTTCCTTTGTGTAGTTTTCCAGAAAAAAAATAAAATGTTAAATGGTGCATTTATGTCCAATTTAATTGATTTTCATTAATTTCCAATGGGGTTATTTTTCACTGGAAAAATTTGAAATTTTAGTATGATACGCCCCTGACTTTTCTTTTTTTTTTTCCAGAAAATTTCATAATTTTCCCCTGGATAGTTTTCTAAAAAAAAAAAAAAAATGTTAGATGGTGCATTTATGCCTAATTTAGTTGATATTCATTAATTTCCAATGAGGTTATTTTCCGTTGGAAATTTCAGTATGACACGACCCTGACTTTTCTCATTTTGTCTAGAAAATCTCATAATTTTCTTTTAAATAGTTTTCCAGAAAAAAAATAAAATGTTAAATGATGCATTTATGCCTAATTTAATTGATTTTCATTTATTTCCAATGGGGTTATTTTCCACTGGGAAAATTTGAAATTTTAGTATGATATGCCCCTGACTTTTCTCGTTTTGTCCAGAAAATTTAATAATTTTCCTTTGAATAGTTTTCCAGAAAAAAAAATCGAATAGTGCGTATTTATGACTAATTTAGTTGATTTTCATTAATTTCCAATAGGTTTATTTTTCATTTGAAAAATTTGAAATTTTAGTATGATACGCCCCTGACTTTTCTTTTTTTTCCAGAAAATTTCATAATTTTCACCTGGATAGTTTTCTAAAAAAAAAAAAAAAAATGTTAGATGGTGCATTTATGCCTAATTTAGTTGATATCCATTAATTTCCAATGAAGTTATTTTGACTGGAAAAATTTGAAATTTTACTATGATACGCCCCTGATTTTCCTCTCGCTTTCCAGAAAATGTCATAATTTTCTCCTGGACAGTTTTCCAGAAAATAAAAAAAATTTAATAGTGCATTTATGACTAATTTAGTTGATTTTCATTAATTTTCAATAAGGTTATTTTCCATTTGAAAAATTTGAAATTTTACTATGATACACCCCTGACTTTCCTCTTTTTTTTCAGAAAATGTCATAATTTTCTCTTAGACAGTTTTCTAGAAAAAAAATAAAATCTTGGTGCATTTATATCTAATTTAGTTGATTTTCATTAATTTCCAGTGGGGTTATTTTTCACTGCAAAAATTTGAAATTTCAGTATGACATGACCTTGACTTTCCTCTTTTTTTTCAGAAAATGTCATAATTTTCCTTTGTGTAGTTTTCCAGAAAAAAAATAAAATGTTAAATGGTGCATTTATGTCCAATTTAATTGATTTTCATTAATTTCCAATGGGGTTATTTTTCACTGTTGAAATTTTAGTATGATACGCCCCTGACTTTTCTTTTTTTTTTCCAGAAAATTTCATAATTTTCCCCTGGATAGTTTTCTAAAAAAAAAAAAAAAAGTTAGATGGTGCATTTATGCCTAATTTAGTTGATATTCATTAATTTCCAATGAGGTTATTTTCCGTTGGAAATTTCAGTATGACACGACCCTGACTTTTCTCATTTTGTCTAGAAAATCTCATAATTTTCTTTTAAATAGTTTTCCAGAAAAAAAATAAAATGTTAGATGATGCATTTATGCCTAATTTAATTGATTTTCATTAATTTCCAATGGGGTTATTTTTCACTGGAAAAATTTGAAATTTTAGTATGATATGCCCCTGACTTTTCTCGTTTTGTCCAGAAAATTTAATAATTTTCCTTTGAATAGTTTTCCAGAAAAAAAAATTGAATAGTGCATATTTATGACTAATTTAGTTGATTTTCATTAATTTCCAATAGGTTTATTTTTCATTTGAAAAATTTGAAATTTTAGTATGATACGCACCTGACTTTTCTCGTTTTGTCCAGAAAATTTCATAATAGTTCGATCTCTGTGTGTCCCACCAGGACAATTGGTGGTCATCTGTTTTCCGCAGGATATTATAATTTGTACAAGTACTATAATTCTATAGGGTTCTATACTAGTAATAGTTGATCCGCAGTTGGCAACACTGTGTTGTGGTATTATGTAAATAGATGGCGTTGCCTTGCTTATTTGTGTATTAAATAAATGAGCCAGAAAGAGATGGGGATAATGTAGGATACATTAAAAATACCCCCTTTTTTCCAGAAAACAAGGTATTTTCTTGAAAAAATAAAATCTTTTGAGGCTGAAAAGAGAACGCCTCCACAAAGAAGAAACGCTACAAGGCTAATTAGCTTTTAAGGCAGGGAAGCCCCATAATTTCCAACAAAAGCCATTTTCTGAGGACCAATATTGACGCAGACACAAAAAAAAAGGGGGCCTGTAACCTGTAATACAAACTTTCAACGAATTTTGCTCCAAATACATCATAATCAAGCACTAGAACAACAGACCAAACCTTATTAATATCGACATTAAACCGCAAATTGCATTAGCGGCTAATTATCAAGGAAATTGGGTCGTTTTGGGTGCATATATTTACCGCCTAAGGGCAGATAAATTTAGTTGCGAACTTTTCACCCGGCAAATTACTTTGCAAAGTTTCAAATTACCCAAAAACAAGCTGGAGAATTAAAAGCAAAGAAAACGCTATATTAGGTCTGTTCCAACCAGCCAAAAAAACACCTCAAAAACCACTCTGTATACGAATTTAGGATGTTATGCACATATTTTACGTTTTGCGCAGAATCCTGTACGATTCTTTGCTGGGTTGGAACAAAACTATCATTTATTTGACAGATGACACATTCGACAAATGACACAAACTCACCGAGCCAGCTCAGATTCTCGTCAGTTTCCAGTCGGTCGCGGAACGCGTCGACTTCGCGGCGCAGGTCGTTGACGGCGGCCGGCAGGGGAAGCTCGGCGCGCATCTGGCGCTCGACCGCGCAAACTCGCGCTTCGAGCGCTTTCAGGTCGGCGCACGTCGATTCTTGGAGCATCGCTAGACCGTTGGCGGCGACCACCTGGAAAAACAAAAACAATTTTTTTTTTAATACATTGGCAACACTGTTTTATCCGGTGTGTGAAACAATAGCGAAAGAAAATTCTAGGAATTATAAATCATAAATTGTTTTCTCCATTATGTTCCGGTAAACTATCCACTGTATTCCTCCTACCGAACGATAAATCATGCATCGCGAAAGCGAGTTAACCCGAAAGAAAATCGTAATAAATTCAGAGAGCAAACATCGTACACCTCAAATATGGGTCACGTACGTGTGCCCCTCATCTTATAAATCACGCTCTTGACATCTCGGCCTGGTTTTTAGAGCGAGGGACGAAGCTCTAAACCGCAATCGGACATAAATTGAGGCATAGCGGTTTTGTAACAGGAAATTTTACACGGTGGCACCATCTAAAAGCACATTTCAAACAAGAAATGTCACTTTGACAGATTGAATACTTACCTGTAATGAATAGGGAGTCTCTTTGGTGTTTTGAGGCAGGTTCGCACTGATATTGAGCAGCTGACCGGCAGCGTTGTACAATTTCAGTATGTCGTTCGGACCGGCTTCGGCTGCGGCACGGAATAGGGCTGAAACAGAAAAAACCATCATGACAAGTGACGTTAAGTAGACTGTTTGTCAATGTCAATCAATCGCCATATTCTATTTTCAGCCTGGAATACATTTGGTTTTTAAATAATGCATTTCCGCTGTCGCGGAAAGTAGGAGAAGTTGTGACGTCACAGATCAGCTGATCTGTTTTTGGTATTTACCACTTATAACCGATTGTAGCCAAGCTTCGGGATTTGGTTACAGCTTTTTGATGTTATTATTATTATTTTGGGGAATGATATTGGTGTTTTGTAATTTTGCAGTTGTGTTGTGGCTTAACATAATGGAAGAAGTATACACACACTGCAACTCACCGTGTTTAGAATTTAGATCATCAGATTCGATTTATGACGTTACACTTGACTGTCAAAGTTGTCAACCAAAAGAATAACCACGGTATTTACCCATAAATAATCATCCCAGGCTGAAAATCGCCTTTTAGGAGTACCGTTTTCATACCAAAAATGTTTGACAAGTGACATTGAATAAACTGTCAACGTCAATGGAATATAATAGCATTTCCTTTTCGCAGTGGCATGTTAAACATCGAATTTCATCATTGACCGAGCTAATCCTAGTTGCTCTAAAGAATTACACTAAGGTGCATTCAACGAACGTAATTTTTTAAAGAAATTTCAACAAGAAAATCATTTGAAAAAAAATGAATCATTTCGCAAACCTTGTTATCAAATTATTTTTTCATCATTAACGGAGCTACTCCGAGTTACTCTAAAGTACTACTTGACCGCCATCTTTGATTTAAACTAAGGTGCATTCAATGGACGTAATTTTTTTTTTCAAGAAATTTCATCAGGAAACTGTTTGAGAAAAAATGAATCATTTCGCAAACCTTGTTATCAAATTATCTTTTCATCATTAACGGAGCTACTCCAAGTTACTCTAAAGTACTACTTGACCGCCATCTTTGATTTGGACTAAGGTGCATTCAATGGACGTAAGTTTTTTCAAGAAATTTCAACAGAAAAACCATTTGAAAAAAAAATGAATCATTTCGCAAACCTTGTTATCAAATTATCTTCTCATCATTAACGAAGCTACTCCGAGCGACTCTAAAGTACTACTTGACCGCCATGTTTGATTTGGACTAAGGTGCATTCAATGGACGTAATTTTTTTCAAGAAATTTCAACAGGAAAATCATTTGAAAAAAAAATGAATCATTTCGCAGACCTTGTTATTAAATTATTTTTTCATCATTAACGAAGCTACTCCGAGTTACTCCAAAGTACTACTTGACCGCCATCTTTGATTTGGACTAAGGTGCATTCAATGGACGTTTTTTTTTTTAAATTTCTCCAGGAAAATCATTCGAAAAAAAATTTATCTTTTCATCATTAACGGAGCTACTCTGAGTTACTGTAAAGTACTATTTGACCGCCATCTTTGATTTGGACTAAGGTGCATTCAATGGACGTAATTTTTTTCAAGAAATTTCAACAGGAAAACCATTTGAAAAAAAATGAATCATTTCGCAAACCTTGTTATCAAATTATCTTTTCATCATTAACAGAGCTACTCTGAGTAACTCTATAGTACTACTTAACCGCCATCTTTGATTTAGATTAAGTTGCATTCAATGGACGCAATTTTATTCAAGAAATTTCAACAGGAAAATCATTTGAAAAACAAAAATGAATTACTTCGTAAACCTTGTTATCAAATTATCTTTTCATCATTAACGGAGCTACTCCGAGTTACTCTAAAGTACTATTTGACCGCCATCTTTGATTTGGACCAAAGTGCATTCAATGGACGTAATTTTTTTCAAGAAATTTCAACAAGAAAATCATTTGAAAAAAAAATAAATCATTTCGCAAACCTTGTTATTCAATTATCTTTTCATCATTAACGGAGCTACTCCGAGCTACTCTAAAGTACTACTTGACCGCCATGTTTGATTTGGACTAAGGTGCATTCAATGGACGTAATTTTTTTCAAGAAATTTCAACAGGAAAATCATTTGAAAAAAAAATGAATCATTTCGCAGACCTTGTTATTAAATTATTTTTTCATCATTAACGAAGCTACTCCGAGTTACTCCAAAGTACTACTTGACCGCCATCTTTGATTTGGACTAAGGTGCATTCAATGGACGTTTTTTTTTTTAAATTTCTCCAGGAAAATCATTCGAAAAAAAATTTATCTTTTCATCATTAACGGAGCTACTCTGAGTTACTGTAAAGTACTATTTGACCGCCATCTTTGATTTGGACTAAGGTGCATTCAATGGACGTAATTTTTTTCAAGAAATTTCAACAGGAAAACCATTTGAAAAAAAAATGAATCATTTCGCAAACCTTGTTATCAAATTATCTTTTCATCATTAACAGAGCTACTCTGAGTAACTCTAAAGTACTACTTAACCGCCATCTTTGATTTAGATTAAGTTGCATTCAATGGACGCAATTTTATTCAAGAAATTTCAACAGGAAAATCATTTGAAAAACAAAAATGAATTACTTCGTAAACCTTGTTATCAAATTATCTTTTCATCATTAACGGAGCTACTCCGAGTTACTCTAAAGTACTATTTGACCGCCATCTTTGATTTGGACCAAAGTGCATTCAATGGACGTAATTTTTTTCAAGAAATTTCAACAAGAAAATCATTTGAAAAAAAAATAAATCATTTCGCAAACCTTGTTATTCAATTATCTTTTCATCATTAACGGAGCTACTCCGAGCTACTCTAAAGTACTACTTGACCGCCATGTTTGATTTGGACTAAGGTGCATTCAATGGACGTAATTTTTTTCAAGAAATTTCAACAGGAAAATCATTTGAAAAAAAAATGAATCATTTCGCAGACCTTGTTATTAAATTATTTTTTCATCATTAACGAAGCTACTCCGAGTTACTCCAAAGTACTACTTGACCGCCATCTTTGATTTGGACTAAGGTGCATTCAATGGACGTTTTTTTTTTTAAATTTCTCCAGGAAAATCATTCGAAAAAAAATTTATCTTTTCATCATTAACGGAGCTACTCTGAGTTACTGTAAAGTACTATTTGACCGCCATCTTTGATTTGGACTAAGGTGCATTCAATGGACGTAATTTTTTTCAAGAAATTTCAACAGGAAAACCATTTGAAAAAAAATGAATCATTTCGCAAACCTTGTTATCAAATTATCTTTTCATCATTAACAGAGCTACTCTGAGTAACTCTAAAGTACTACTTAACCGCCATCTTTGATTTAGATTAAGTTGCATTCAATGGACGCAATTTTATTCAAGAAATTTCAACAGGAAAATCATTTGAAAAACAAAAATGAATTACTTCGTAAACCTTGTTATCAAATTATCTTTTCATCATTAACGGAGCTACTCCGAGTTACTCTAAAGTACTATTTGACCGCCATCTTTGATTTGGACCAAAGTGCATTCAATGGACGTAATTTTTTTCAAGAAATTTCAACAAGAAAATCATTTGAAAAAAAAATAAATCATTTCGCAAACCTTGTTATTCAATTATCTTTTCATCATTAACGGAGCTACTCCGAGCTACTCTAAAGTACTACTTGACCGCCATGTTTGATTTGGACTAAGGTGCATTCAATGGACGTAATTTTTTTCAAGAAATTTCAACAGGAAAATCATTTGAAAAAAAAATGAATCATTTCGCAGACCTTGTTATTAAATTATTTTTTCATCATTAACGAAGCTACTCCGAGTTACTCCAAAGTACTACTTGACCGCCATCTTTGATTTGGACTAAGGTGCATTCAATGGACGTTTTTTTTTTTAAATTTCTCCAGGAAAATCATTCGAAAAAAAATTTATCTTTTCATCATTAACGGAGCTACTCTGAGTTACTGTAAAGTACTATTTGACCGCCATCTTTGATTTGGACTAAGGTGCATTCAATGGACGTAATTTTTTTCAAGAAATTTCAACAGGAAAACCATTTGAAAAAAAATGAATCATTTCGCAAACCTTGTTATCAAATTATCTTTTCATCATTAACAGAGCTACTCTGAGTAACTCTAAAGTACTACTTAACCGCCATCTTTGATTTAGATTAAGTTGCATTCAATGGACGCAATTTTATTCAAGAAATTTCAACAGGAAAATCATTTGAAAAAAAAATGAATCATTTCGCAGACCTTGTTATTAAATTATTTTTTCATCATTAACGAAGCTACTCCGAGTTACTCCAAAGTACTACTTGACCGCCATCTTTGATTTGGACTAAGATGCATTCAATGGACGTTTTTTTTTTTAAATTTCTCCAGGAAAATCATTCGAAAAAAAATTTATCTTTTCATCATTAACGGAGCTACTCTGAGTTACTGTAAAGTACTATTTGACCGCCATCTTTGATTTGGACTAAGGTGCATTCAATGGACGTAATTTTTTTCAAGAAATTTCAACAGGAAAACCATTTGAAAAAAAATGAATCATTTCGCAAACCTTGTTATCAAATTATCTTTTCATCATTAACAGAGCTACTCTGAGTAACTCTAAAGTACTACTTAACCGCCATCTTTGATTTAGATTAAGTTGCATTCAATGGACGCAATTTTATTCAAGAAATTTCAACAGGAAAATCATTTGAAAAAAAAATGAATCATTTCGCAGACCTTGTTATTAAATTATTTTTTCATCATTAACGAAGCTACTCCGAGTTACTCCAAAGTACTACTTGACCGCCATCTTTGATTTGGACTAAGGTGCATTCAATGGAGGTTTTTTTTTTTTTTAATTTCTCCAGGAAAATCATTCGAAAAAATTTTTATCTTTTCATCATTAACGGAGCTACTCTGAGTTACTGTAAAGTATTATTTGACCGCCATCTTTGATTTGGAATAAGGTGCATTCAATGGACGTAATTTTTTTTTTCAAGAAATTTCAACAGGAAAACCATTTGAAAAAAAAATAAATCATTTCGTAAACCTTGTTATCAAAATATCTCATCATTAACGGAGCTACTCCGAGCTACTCCAAAGTATTACCTGACCGTCATCTTTGATTTGGACTAAGGTGCATTCAATGGACGTAATTTTTTTCAAGAAATTTCAACAGGAAAATCATTTGAAAAAAAATTAATCATTTCGCAAACTTTGTTATCAAATTATCTTTTCATCATTAACGAAGCTACTCCGAGTTACTCTAGAGTACTATTTGACCGCCATCTTTGATTTGGACTAAGGTGCATTCAATGGACGTAATTTTTTTTCAAGAAATTTCAACAGGAAAATCATTTCGCAAACCTTGTTATCAAATTATCTTTTCATCATTAACGAAGCTACTCCGAGTTACTCTAGAGTACTATTTGACCGCCATATTTGATTTGGATTAAGATGCATGCAACGGACGTATTTTTTTTTAAAGAAATTTCCAACAGGAAAACAACTATTTACCGTTTCAAAACGAATAATCTGGCATTCTAAATTATTACGTTGTAGTAAACTAAATTTTTCATTTCGCTTCTTTTTTCCGGGCGGAATAATATAAAATAATGTCGCAACGTTTATTGCCCTAGAAAACCCGAAGAAGCGCTCCAAAGAGGATTAAGGAAAACCTAATTTGTTTGCTAGAAAATGACAAAATATTCAATTTTTTAAAAGAGAGAAAAAGTTTGCACCACAAAGGGGAAAAACATAGACGAGTTCATCAATGATGTCATTAATCAATCTTCAATTCTTTGAATGAATAGAGGACTAATTTGGACAAAATCCTCTTTGATATCGATTTTTCAAATTTTACGATCCTTGAACCTCTTACATCCTCCTGCTTTTTTATCGCTCATTATCTTGAGAAAAATTCAACCCGGATTTTACTTTTATCGAAGTTTCTTTACGGCCAAATCCATTCATCATATTCTTGATTTTATCGGAATTTGGATCGAGGAGCCTCAAAAATAAAGAGCAGCGTTTTGATTGATGAGCCCCCATGTGCCGCTACTAAAAGGCTTGAGACGATAATAAACTTGTCGACTTTTTTCTGAAGAGAATTTTATCGTTTTTGGTGAATAAATCATTTAGTTATTGTATGGAGAAAGAAGGCTACTTTAAACAGATTTCTGTTGAAAAAAATTGGGAATCCAAAAAACCTAGAAAAATTCATAAAATTTGGAAAAAATGAAATAAAACCCAAAGAAGTAAAAAAAACACCAAAAAATGATCAAAAAAATTAGAAAAATTCATGGAATTCGAAAACATTTAAAAAACTCAAAAAACTTTTAAAAAAAAACCCGAGAACGTTAACAAAACCAAAAAAAATTCCTAGAAATTGGAAAAAAATCAAAAAATCTTAAAAAAGTTAAAAAAAAGCGAAAATTCAAAAAAGTATGAAAAATTCAAAAAACTCAATTTGAAATCAGTTCAATTTTTTTAATTATTTAATTAAGAATTTAGGGATTCCAAAAAATCTGAAATATTTGAAAAAACTCAAAAAAATTGCTTGAATTTGAAAAAGTTGAAAAAATAAAAAAAAGTTGCAAAAAACTGCAAGTTAATTAGAATACATATTAGACCAATTTTTTTTTAGATTTGACACTATGTCAGTTTTCACGTAAAACGCACTCGATGACTTGACTATGGCAGTTTTTTTTATGGACACTTTTACTTTTTTCAGAGTGACTGTCAATTTTTTTTCAACTGAAAAAGTCACATTTTATTCAAAATTGAAAAAAAATTATAAATAAAATCGAAAGAAAAAACTGCACAAAAAAAAAATCAGTTTTTTTTTTCTTCAACAATTAGTCAATTTTGTCAATGTTTGATCAGTTTTTTTTAGTTTAGTTCATCAAGAAATGTCAATTGTCAAATTTTTCTTTTTCAATGTCAATTTTTTTTTAAATAATTTGACATAATGTCAATTTGGTCAATGTTTTGAAAAATTGTTCAAATCAGTTTTTTTTTCTATCAAGCAGTTTGACACTTTGCCTTTTTTTTCAATATCAATTTCTTTTTAGTCAGTTTTTTGTTTAGATAATTCGACAGAATGTCAATTTTGTCAGCTTTGAAAAATTGTCCAAATCAGTTTTTTTTATTGAGTAATTTTTTTTCAATATCAGTTTTTTTTTAAACAATTTGACAAAATGTCAGTTTTCACAGGAACACTTTGCACTTTATCAATTTTATTCTCTAAAAATTTTTTCAATGTCAGTTTTTTTTTTTAGTTAATTTTGACACTGTGTCAATTTTTACCGGGGCATTTTGTCAGTTTTTTTTTGAAAAAATTTACCACTTATCAATTTTTTTTTAGATAATTTGTCAATTCTTAATTTTTTTCATTTTTAAAAATTTATTAAACTCAGTTTTTTTTAAACAATTTTACGTCAATTTCCATTTATAAGTTTTTTTTAATTTTGAAAATTTTCCAATGTCAGATCCTTTTTAGACAATTTGACACAATGTTACAAAAAAAATTCAATAATAGTTTTTTTCTAAACATTTTGACACCATGTCAGTTTTCACAAGTTTTTTTTTAATTTTGAAAATTTTCCAATGTCAGTTTTTTTTTTTAGACAATTTGACATTATGTCACAAAAAAATGTCAATATCAGTTTTTCTCTTGGAAATTTTACATTAGGTATGTCAGTTTTCAGTTTTTTTTTTAATTTTAAAAATTTCCCAATGTCAATTTTTTGAAAATTTTTTCAATGTCAGTTTCATTTTAGGCAATTTAACACAATGTCACAAAAAAAATTCAATATCAGTTTTTTTCTAGACAATTTGACACTCAATTTCAATTTTTTCTTTTTAAATTTTGAAAATTTTCCAATTTCAGTTTCTTTTTAGACAATTTGACACTATGTCAATTTTTTTTTGTTATTTTTTTTTTAACAATTTGACACTGTCAATTTTCACAAAAATATTTTCTCAATCTTTTTTTACAATATATCATCGTGTCAGTTTTTTTTAGGTAATTTGTCAATTTCACTATCAGTTTTTTTTCAAATGATTTGTCAATTTTCACAATTTTTTTTAAATTTGAAAATATTCCACAATCATTTTTTTTTTTAAACAATTTGACACTATGTCAACTTTCACAAAAACATTTTTTTTACAATTTATCAACGTGTCAGTTTTTTTTTCAAATAATTTGTCAATTTTCTTTTTTTTAATTTTGCAAATTTCCCAATGTCAGTTTTTTTTTTTATATATGTACATATTAACTAATTTGACATAATATCAATTTTCACAGGGGCACTGTCGATGTCAGTTTTTTTTTTAACTATCTGACATATTGCTAGTGTCAATTTTCACAAGGACACTTCGACAATTTTTATTCAAAACAATTTATCACTTGTCAGTTGTTTTTTTTAGATAATTTGTCAATTTTTACAGTTTTTTTTTTTTTTTAAATTTTCCAAAGTCAGTTTTTTTAACAATTTGACGTCAATTTCCATAGGAACAGTTTTTTTTTTTTTATTTGAAAATTATCCAATGTAAGTTTTTTTTTTTTTTTAGGACAATTCGACACAATTTTGAAAATTCTTTTTTCAATGTCAGATAATTTGACACAATGTCGAAAAAAAAATGTCTAAATCAGTTTAACGCTATGTCAATTTCCACAGTTTTTTTTTTTTAATTTTGACAATTTTTTTATGATTTTTTTTTTTAACAATTTATCAGTGTCAGATTTTTTTTCAAATAATTTGTCAATTTTCGCAGCTATTTTTTTTTTTTAATTTTGAAAATTATTCAATGTTTTCAGTTTTTTTCAGGACAATTTGAGACAATGTCAATTTTCACAGGGATACTGTCAATTTTGAAGTTTTTTTTTCAACTTTGACGATTTTTCAATGTCAGTTTTTGATAATCTTGACAGTATCTCAATTTTCACTTGTCAATTTTTTTGCGTTACTTTGTCAGTTTTCATGTGAAACATTTTTGTCAGTATTAATTTTTCAATGTCAGTTTTTTTGTGTCACTTTGTCATTTTTCATCTGAAACACTTTTATCAGTTTTAATTTTTCAATGTCAGTTTTTTTTTTTTTTGGACAACAAATTGCTGTCAGTTTTTTTGAGTCACTTTGTCAGTTTTCATCTAAAACACTTTTGTTAGTTTTTTTTGTTTTGAACAATTTGACATTATTATCACAGTAAGTACATATTTCAGTTTTCATTTGTTAGTTTTTTTCAACTTTAAAATTTTTTTTAAGGGAGTTTTTTTCATAAACAATTTGACAAAATGTCAGAATTTTTTTTTCTTTAAAAATTTTTCAATTTCAGTTTTTTTCTACTTTTTAAATAATTTGACACTAGAGACACTTCGGTTTTTTTTTTTTAATTTCAACCGTCGAATGACAGGAACATAAATTAGATGTCAGTTGTTCAATTGGCAAAAAAATGTAGTTGTCAAGAAAAAATCAATTGTCACAAAAAATTCAATTGCCGAAAAAAAAAAACTTTTCAAAAAAAAAGTTCAAATGTCAAAAAAAATCAATTGGCAAAATGCATGATTAATGTGACAACTTGTTAAACATGTCAATTTATCGTCAAAAAAAAATTTAATTATCAAAAATTTATATTTGTCATGTGAATAATAGTTGTCAAAAAAATAAATATAATTGACATAATGGTTGTCAAAACAAAAAATCAACTGTCAAAAAAATTCAATTGTTTAAAAAAATTATATTGTTGACGTCAATAGATTTTTTCTGACCATCAAAAAATAAACAACTTTCGTCATATTTTACTTTAGCCGAAAACGTCATTTTCGTCACTAGTGATAGAATATCCCGGCGCTGACTGTGACACATTATCATCAACGTCAATTGTCAATCTAGTGAGGCCCTCAAACGCATTCAGCTGACGTAACTTTTGAAGAATTCTTTTATAGTTTTATTTCTTCTACTGGATGTCGGGATAATCCTGGAAAACAAGACGACCGGCGTTTAAAAACTTAATTAAAAACAATTAAACATAAACCCGGAATTGCCCGGGTTTAATTGCGCGCCCCATTTTCGTTAAAACGTCCGAGAGATATTAAAACCAACCCCCGGTGAAAATCCAATATAATCGGAGCCGCATGTGGACAACTTTATTTGCCGATAAAATTTTACAATCTTTTTCCAATCGAAATTGGCCTCGTATGTGCATATAATGAAAAAGTCAATAATAATTTACGTCGGTCGAATGCAATATAAGTTTGACATAAGACAAACACAAATTAAATTGAGAAAAATTTATTCTCGAATATCATCGATTTTGAAAATATAAGGGACAGGATATCAACGTAGAAGAAGGTAAGTCGTTTTTTCTTTTTAAATAATTCTTCCAAGGAAACTTTTTCCTTTTGCTTGTCGCCAGGCAATGAAGGGCCCTTTTGAAAAATTACCGTTCCCTCTTTTTTAAAAAAAGGACGAAACTCGACGGAGTAATGAGCTCGGCCCCGGTACGTCATTAGACGGGAGAAAATTGTTTCCTCCGAGTTTAAATTATATGTAGTTGGAATTAACAAAACTATAATTTTTGAAATTTTAAAAATGTTTGTGTTTATCTGTTAACGTCAATTTCGGGTTGAGACAGTCAAAAAAGTTACGTCCGCTGAATGCGCCCAACATGTCAACTGTCAAATATAAAACTTTAAAAATGATTATTGACATTTGTAAGAGTCCGTTCCATTGAAAATGCTGCAAGGAAAAAAATTCTCTTTGATGATTATTGTAAAAGTTTACGTCAACTGAATGCACTTCAAATGATAAGCAAATAGGCCATTTGATTTTCCTATGACAGATTGAAATGTACGTCTACTGAATGCACTTCAATAGCCGAAAATTTAACAAAATCATTGACGTAAATAAACCAATAGTTCCCGATAGACAGGCATCAAATATTTATCCCTCTAGCGAGCTTTTTTCGAAACAACTCATCCGCATTATCCTGAGTTTCCGTCTTGGGGCATTAAAAATTAAAAAGAGAGAAAAAACGAAATCGAGTTGTTCATGTTTGGCTGTTGACAGTTTTCTCCGTTCTGCTTCTGCAGACTCCATCGGGAATTTCATTTTCTGGAAGATAATCCCACGCGAATAACAATACATGGTGAAGTTTTAATGTCACTTGTCAAAAAAAAATAAATTCGGGGTGGAATTATGTTCTGGGGATCTCTTGTTTAATTTAATGTCAAATGTCAAAAAAAGACAAGTCAAACTTGAAAGTGCGTTCCTGCGTTCGATAACAACAGATACAACATGAATTTGTAATGGTTACTATTGAAACATTTCTAAAATATTCCGTTAAAGACAAAGATACAATTAAAACGAAAAATGTTTAGTGAACGCACCCTGTGCATGTCGTAAGAAAACATCAATGTTAAATGTCAAAAAAATACAAGTCTAACGTGAGAGTATGTTCGATAACGACAGATACAAGTTACAACAAGAATTTGTAACAGTTACTATTAAAACATGACTAGAATATTCCATTAAAAACAAAGATACAATTGAAACGAAAAATATATAGTGAACACACCCTATGCATGTCGTGAGAAAACGTCAATATCAAATGTCAAAAAAAGACAAGTCGAACGTGAGAGTGCGTTCGATAAAGACAAATACAAGTTACAACATGAATTTGTAATGGTTACTATTAAAACATTTCTAGAATTTTCCGTCAAAAACAAAGATATACAATTAAAACAAAAAATGTTCAGTGAATGCACCCTACGCATGTCATAAGAAAATGTCAATGTCACATGGCAAAAAAAGGCACGTCGTACGTGACAGTGCGTTCGATAACGACAAGTTACAATATGAATTTGTAATGGTTGTGAGAAAACGTCAATGTCAAATGTCAAAAAAAAAACAAGTCGAACGTTAAAGTGCGTTAAAAATTATATTATGAATTTGTGATGATTTTTATTGAAACATTTTTAGAAAATTCTGTCAAAAACAAAGATACAATTAAAATGAAAAATGTTCAGTATACGCACCCTATGCATGTCGTGAAAAAACGTCAATGTCAAATGTCAAAAAAAGACAAGTTGAACGTGAAAGTGCGATTGATAACAACAAATACAAGTTACAATATGAATTTGTAATGGTAACTATTGAAACATTTTTAAAATATTTTGTCAAAAACAAAGATATAATTGAAACGAAAAATGTTCAGTGAACGCACTCTATGCATGTTATAAGAAAATGTCAATGTCACATGTCACAAAAAGACAAGTCGAATGTGAGAGTGCGTTCGATAACGACTGATATAAGTTACAACATGAATTTGTAATGGTTACTATTGAAATATTTCTAGAATATTCTGTCAAGAACAAAGAACGCACCCTATGCATGTTGTAAGAAAACGTAAATGTCAAATGTCAAAAAAAAAGACAGGTCGAACATCTAAGAATGCGTTCGACAACTAGAGGTGTAATTATTTCTCAAAATTCGAGGTTTTTATAAATAGCAACTGAAAGTTCACAGAACGAGAAAGGAGTTACATATCTTAATAGGTCATGTCACTAGAATGTCAATATTTTGGTACTAAAATTTTACAATTAGCAACACTGCAACTCAACGAGTATCTAGTAGGCCATATAAAATTCGAATAAATAATGTGAATACATGTTTACTGAACGCACCCCATGTGTGTCGTCAAAAAACGTCAATGTCAAAAGTCAAATATTTGAAAGTGCATTCGATAACGGGAGCTGTAACATGAGTTTTATTCAATTTTTTGAAGGTGAAGTTAATTTTTTGAAACATACCGACTGAAATTTTAAGAATATTAGTAGGCCATGTAAAATTCAAATAATTATCTTTCTATTGGCAACATTGACGTTTGACCTTGGTATTAAAATTTTACAATTGGCAACACTGAAACTCAACAAGTCACCTTAAGTAGGCCATGGAAAATTCAAATATATGTTTACTGAACGAACCCCATAAATGTAAAAAAAACGTCAAAAGTCGAAAATTTTAGGAGGCGTTCGATAATGAGAGCTGCAACATGAATGGTGCATATTTTTTATTTGACTGGAATTTTAAGAATACTAGTAGGCCTTGTGAAATTCAAATAATTTTCTTTCTGTTGGCGACACAACCTGGGTACTGAAATTTCACAATTATTGGCAACACTGAAACTCAATGAGTTATCTCTAGTAGGCCATGTAAAATTCAAATAATTTAAATATAATATGATTACTGAACGCACCGCATGTGTGTCATACGAAAACGTTAAATGTCAAATGTGGAACATTTGATGAGTGCGTTCGATAACGACAACTGCAACATGAATGGTGCATGTTTTCTTATTTGACTGAAGTTTTAGGAATATTCTAGTATCCAATGTAAAATTTAAATAATTTAAATATAAAATGATTACTGAACGCATCCCATGCTTGTCGTAAGAAAACGTGAAATGTCAAAAGTCGAATATTTAGAGAGTGCGTTCGATAATAAGAGCTGTAACATGAGTAGAGCATATTTTCTTAATTTGATTGAAATTTTAAAAACATAAGTAGGCCATGTGAAATTCAAGTAATTTTCATTCTATTGGCAACACTGGAATTCGACCTTAGTAGTAAAATTTCGCAAATGGCAACATTGAAATTCGAATGAGTTAACCACTAATAAGTTATGTAAAATTCAAATGATTTAAATATCTGATTACGTGACACACCCCATGCGTGTCATAAGTAAACGTCAAATGTCAAAAGTCGAATATTTAAAGGGTGCGTTAGATAATGAGAGCTGTAACATGAATGGTGCATATTTTCTTATTTGACTGAAATTTTAAGAATATTAGTAGGTCTTGTAAAATTCTTCCTGTTGGTAACACTGAAGTTTGACCTTGATACTGAAATTTCACAATTATTGGCAACACTGAAACTCAACGAATTACTTCTAGTAGGTCATGTGAAATTCAAATAATTTAAATATAATATGATTACTGAACCCATCTCATATATGTCATAAGAAAACGTCAAATGTCAAATATGGAACATTTGAAGAGTGCGTTCGATAACGACAGCTGCAACATGAATGGTGCATATTTTCTTATTTGACTGAAATTTTAAGAATATTAGTAGGCCTTGTGAAATCAAATAATTTTTTTTCTGTTGACAACACTGAATTTTGACTTAGATACTGAAATTTCACAATTATTGGCAACACTGAAACTCGATGAGTTACCTCTATTCGAATAATTTAAATATAATATGATTACTGAACGCCAATTTTGTTATAAGAAAACCTCAAATGTCAAATATCGAACATTTGAAGAGTGCGTTCGATAACGAAAGTTGCAACATAAATGGTGCATATTTTCTTATTTGACTGAAATTTTAGAAATATTCTAGTAGGCCATGTAAAATTTAAATAATGTAAATATACTCCTGGACAAAATTATCGCACCACCATTGCACATAAGCACCATAAGCAGTGGTGCGATAATTTTGTCCAGGAGTATATAATATGATTACTGAACGCACCCCATGTGTGTCATACGAAAACGTCAAATGTCAAATGTGAAACATTTGAAGGGTGCGTTCGATAACGATAGCTGCAACATGAATGATGCTTATTTGCTTATTCGACCAAAAATTTTAAGGATACTAGTAGGCCTTGTAAAATTTAAATAATTTTCTTTCTGTTGGCGACACTGAAGTTTGACCTTGGTACTGAAATTTCATAATTATTGGCAACACTGAAAGTCAATGAGTTACTTCTAGTAGGCCATGTAAAATTCAAATATAATATGATTACTGAACGCACCCCATGTGTGTCATACGAAAATGTTAAATGTCAAATGTGGAATATTTGATGAGTGCGTTCGATAACGTGAGCTGCAACATGAATGGTGCATATTTTTTTATTTGACTGAAATTTTAAAAATATTAGTAGGCCTTGTAAAATTTAAGTACTTTTCTTTCTGTTGACAACAGTGAAGATTTACTTTGGTACTGAAAGTTTGCAATTGGCAACACTAAAACTCAATGAGTTGATCTTTAGTAGACCATGTAAAATTCAAATACGTAATTTAAATATATATTTACTGAATGCACCCCATGTTATAAGAAAATGTCAAAAGTCAAATAGTTAGGAGTGCGTTCGATAATGAGAGCTGCAACATGAAAAGTGCATATGTATTTTATTTTCTTATTTAACTTAAATTTTAAAAATATTAGTAGGCTATATAAAACTCCAAAAATAATTTTCTTTCTGCTGGCGTCACTGACGTTTAATTTTGATACTAAAATTTCGTAATTGACAATGCTCAAACTTAACAAGTTACTTCTAGTAGGCCATGTAAAATTCAAATATATTATGTTTACTGAACGTACCTCATGTTTGTCGTAAGAAAACGTCAAATGTCAAAAGTTGAACACTCAAGAGTGCGTTCGATAATAGAGCTGCAACATGAATTGAGCATATTTTCTTAATTTGACCGAAATTTTAGGAACATAAGTAGGCTACCTATGTAAAATTCGAGTAATTTTCATTCTGTTGGCAACACTGGAATTCGATCTTGGTACTGAAATTTCACAATTGGCAACGCTAAAACTCAACGAATTACCTCTAGTAGGCCATGTAAAATTCAAATAATTTAAATATATGAATAACTGAACACACTTGATGTTTATTATAAGAACACGTCAAATGTCAAAAGTCGAATATTTAAAGGGTGCGTTCGATAATGAGAGCTGCAACATTATTGGTGCATATTTTCTTATTTGACTGAAATTTTAAGAACATAAGTAGGTCATGTAAAATTTAGGTTATTTTCTTTCTGTTGACGACACTAAAGTTTGATCATGTTACTAAAAATCTCCAGAAACTCAATAAGTTATCTCTAGTAGGTCATGTAACATTCAAATAATAAAATTGTACAACTTCAAACAATTAAACATGTGAGGGTGCGTTCACAAATCCTACTCTACATTATTGAAACCTAATAATTATTCCAAATCGACATTTCCTTGACTAATTTTGTTGTCCGTCCCTATACCTTGCCCACGTAAAATAATATTTGCCAGGTCGTTAAGCTCGTGGAGCCTCGGAGCCGGACGTCCCTATAAAATCGATTTACCGTACGTCTTAGCGCCCACAAACAGTTCGAGAATTTAATCCGGAATTTTCGGAAAAAAAGTTTTCCTACTCTAGAGTAGTTTTATATTAAATTGACAGATGTCAAATACATGTAGCGATTTTTTTTCAAACATGTACTGTATGTTCTAGAGTTGATTGAGAATTTAATCAGGAAGTTTAAGTTTTACTCTATATTAAATTGACAGATGTTAAATATAGTGATTTCTTTTTAAAAATATGTACTGTATGTTCTAAATCTAGAGTAAGTTACCTTTGACTTGATCGACGGGCGTGTTGGGCCTGAACAGCGCCGACTCGACGCGCTGCCCCGCACTGAAGTAGACAGTGACGTAGTGGTCCATGAGCGTCGCCGGTTCTGTCGGCGGCTCATCGTGCCAACTCGAACTTCGCTCTGGAGTGCTCTGCTTGTTCGGCCGGTTCCGAACCGAACATGATTTCACTCTAATCTGAAACAAAATAATTGTATTACCAAAAACTTTTCCACTTAAAAAGAATTATTTTTATAAAAGTTTTCCAGACAGAGAAAGAACGTGTTTTTGCCTTATTGCTCGACTCTGGAAAATTAAATTCTATAGTTGCTTTGAACAAAGTTAAAACTTGTGCGATGATAAACTGGCGATTTTTTACAATAGAAAGAATCACTTTAATCCTGACATTTCTATTTCCAGTCATTAGCCAAACGATAAGCTGGATTTCGATGTAGAAATCGATACAATCTTTCTGAAAAAAATTATTTATTAAAACGATTTTAATGAAATTATTATGATCGGAGTACTCCGAACAACTTTTATTAAAGCGTCCAATAAACAAGCCCTTATTTAACCGAGTATAATATTTTATTATTAGAGGGCACCAAATCATTCAATATTAACTCAATTTTATCGCCGTGTCTCGAATTTCCAGAGTGTCGTAAAACCCCCGATGTTATTCGATATATAAATTGCGACACGATGTTATATGGGATGGATGTATTTGCCCGTTTATTTTTATTTTTATTTTTAGGAGGATGTTTTCTGGCTCGGAAATAACGAGACGGAAAATAAATTATACGGCGGTTGTCAATTTGGAACGAGGTATTTGAAATAGTAGTGTTCGGAGTATAGTTTCGGAACAAAAAAAAAAATAGATTGGATTTAGACAGTGAATATTTTTATTCTAATGGAATTGTGGCTTTAAATATGTTGTTACATGTTAATTTGGCAACACTGGCAAGAAAAAAAGATCCTACTATGATGGATTCTAGAGAAGGGCTTATCGATATTCATAGCTATCGATACGATATTTTTTCAAAAATCTCTATTGCTTTTTTGGGATCGATATTAATATGAAAAAATATCGATATGGAATTTTTGACTCAATTTTGTATCAGTGGAGTACTCGATTTTTGGAACAAAATACTTTTATACCAATTTTTTCACTCAATTTCTCAATTTTTCTTTATTCCTGGCTCTTGAATTTGGTCGAAAAAAAAATTCAAGAGTCTGGAATAGTGTGGTTCAAACAGTAACAATCAGAGCAGTGCAAACAGAACAGAGTTAGTGCAGATAGAAAAGAAATAAAAGCAATTGGAACACTTAGAGTGACTCGAACAATAGAAGGAATTCAAATGGAATGCCCAAAGTAATTTGAATCGAGTTAGTGCAAATGGAACAGAATTGAAACAGTCAAAATTGAATAGATCAAAAAGAGTCAGTGCACTTGGAACAGTTAGAGTAGAATAACTAAAAACCCAAAATTAATTTTCAAATCAACCTACTGTTATAGTGAATGAAAATTCATTGTTTAGTAGCATATTAGAGTAGTTCGAACAATAATAATCGGAACAGTGCAAACAGAACAGAAATAGTATAAAGTATGTTTTTTTTTTTAAAAGATAATTCCCCAAGTCAAAAATTTAGTAACTATGTTGGCAACACATAGCCTTTTCTACGTAAAAAATTTGAAACCATTGACAATTTTACATTGTATTGCCAACATAATGTCATTTTGACTTTTATCTTTAAAAAAAAACACACTTTACATGAAACAGAAACTAAAGCAATTGGAACACTTAGAGTAACTCGAACAATAGAAGGAATTCAAATGGAATTAATGCAGATGGAATGCTTAGAGTAATTTAAATTAAGTTAGTACAAATGGAACAGAATTAAAACAATCAAAATATTCAAAATAGTTTAGACAGTTGAACAAATCATAAATAGTCAGTGCACTTGAAACAGTCAGAGTAGAATTACTAAAAACCCAAAATTAATTTTCAAATCAGCCCATTGTTATAGTAAATAGTTTAAAAAGTAATAATCAGAGCAGTGCAAACAGAACAGAGTTAGGACAAATGGAACAGAAATTGAAGCAATTGGAACACTTAAAGTAATTCGAACAATAGAGAAATTCAAATAGAATTAGTGCAGATAAAATACTTAGAGTAATTTAAATCGAGTTAGTGCAAATAAAACAAAATTAGAACCGTCAAAGTAGTTCGGAGAGTTGAACAGATCAAAAAGAGTCAGTGCATTTGGAACAATAAGACTAGAATTACTGCAAACCGAAAATTAATTTTGGTGTAACAATCAGAGCAGTGCAAACAGAACACAGTTAGTGCAGATAAAACAGAAATTAAAGCAATTGGAATACTAAGAGTAACTCAAACAATAGAAGGAATTCAATTGGAATTAATGCAGATGGAATGCTTTGAGTAATTTAAATCTAGTTAGTGCAAATGGAACAAAATTAAAACAGTTAAAGAGTCAGTGCACTTGGAACAGTCAGAGTAGAATTGCTAAAAGCTCAAAATTAATTTTCAAATTAGCCCACTGTTATAGTGAATAAATTCATTGTTTAGTAGCCTATTAGAGTAGTTCAAACAGTAACAATCGGAACAGTGCAAATAAAACAAAATTAGTGCAGATGGAACAGAAATTAGAGCAATTTAAATCGAGTTAATAGTGTAAATAAAACAGAATTAGAACAGTCAAGGTAGTTTGGAGAGTTAAACAGATCAAAAAGAGTCAATGCACTTGGAACAGTCAGAGTGGAATTACTAAAAGCCCAAAACTAATTTTTGAATCAGCCTACTGTTATAGTGAATAAATTCATTGTTTAGTAGCATATTAGAGTAGTTCGAACAGTAATAATCGCAGCACTACAAACATAACAAAGATAGTGCAAAAGCAATTGGAACACACAGAGTAACTCGAACAGTAGAAGGAGTTCAAATGAAATTAATCCAGATGTAATGCTCGAAGTAATTTAAAAAGAGATAGTGCAAATGGAACAGAATTAGAACAGTCAAAGTAGTTTGATCAGTTGAACAGACCAAAATGAGTTAGTGCATTTGAAACAGTCAGAGTAGAATTATTACTAAAAACACAATATTTTCTGAATTTATTTCAGGTTATAATTAATTGTTCTAGAGTAAATTGGTACTGATTCGGATCGGTTTTGGAGCTAATTTGAATCGCCTCGGTATAGTTCGAAAACTAATTCAATGTTGTACACATTTCAAATTGTTCTAAAATAGTTACGTTGTGTTTGAAATTCTGACATAAATTAAGTTTTTAATTGATGCCATTATTTTTCCTACTCCGGAACACATTTTTGATGGTTCTTATATCATTTGAGAACAGTTGTGAACACAAAATTTATATATTTATTTTCAACTTATTTCACGCTATAATTGTTCTAGAGTAAATCGGATGCGAATTCGGAACTGTTTCGGGGCTGATTTGAATCATCTCAGTACAATTCCAGAACTAGTTCAATGTCGTACATACTTTGTATTGTTCTAGAACAGTCATGTTTGTGTCCCAAATCCTGATATAAATCAAGTTTTTAACCTGTGCTATTACTTTTCCTACTCTAGAACAGTTTTAAACACAAAACTCTATTAACTTTATATGTTCCAGGGATGATTTAGTATTTTAGAGCTATTTTTTATGGCGTTTCCGATTGGTAGATCTAGTGCGGAACTAGTGTAATTTTTTCTATTTCTGTCTTTTTCTTCTACAGGTCGATTAAAAGGATGCAAATACACTCAGTGCGCACTGAATCTACCAATCGGAAACACCATTATTGTTTTTTCATCCTATTTAGTCGTTCCGAACAGTCTTAAAGTTCACTCTGGAACAAGATTCTTTTTATTAGAAATAATTTCAAGCACTTTTTAAAAGGTCATTCGGCATTTTTCATTGTTCCAAGTTATTCACAGTCTTCTACAAACTCACTCTAGAACAGTTCGGAGGCGAGTTTTTATTCAGAATTTTTTGGAACCCGGCTTTCAATTTGAGTGTTTTTTTTTTGGGCGTATGGCCTTAAATTGGTGTCAAAGACGTTCCAAAAAGGTATTTTCCTTATTTGATTTGCTGATCTGAGTTGTTTTGAACAATTTTGAAAACTCACTCTAGAGTAAAGTTTTTTAATAAGTTAAAATATTCATCATTCAGTGCATTTGGAATAATCAGAGTAGAATTACTAAAAACCTAAAATTAATTTTTAAATCAGCCTACTGTTATAGTGAATAAATTCATTGATTATTAATAGAGTAGTTCGAACAGTAACAATCAGAGCAGTGTAAACAAAACAGAGATAGTACAGATGGAACAGAAATAAAAGTAATTAGAACACTTAGAGTAACTCGAACAATAAAAAGAATTCAAATAAATAGAATGCTTAGAGTAATTTAGATCAAGTTAGTGCAAATGGAACAGAATTAATGGCCGTTTCCACCAACCATTTTGGGGAGTCCTAACGATAAGTATTCCCTAAAATGACATTTTTACATGGAGAAATGTCAGTTTAAGGCATACCTATCGTTAGGGCTTCCCTAAATTAGTCGGTGGAAATGGCCATAAAACAGTCAAAGTAGTTCGAATAGTTGAACAGATTAAAAAGAATCAGTGCACTTAGAACAGTCAGAGTAGAATCACAAAATTAATTTCCAAGTCAGCCTACTGTTATACTGTTAATCAGTTCTTGTCTTGTCTGCCGAACTCATGGCCGTTTGCACCGACAATTTTAAGGAGAGCTTAACGATAAGTATTCCTTAAAGTGACATTTTTACATGTAGAAATGTCATTTTAAGTTCTTCGTATCGTTAAGCCTCCCTTAAAATTGTCGGTGCAAACCTATTAATTTTAAAAACCTTGTCATTTGTCTAGCTAAATTGACATTTGGATTAGGGAAGGGGGTTAATGACGTCATAATCTATATTCCAATTTTAATATTATTTTGCGTAAAAACTCTTTTAACTCTCGATAGAGTTAAGGCTCTATTCCCACTAGAATTGTTTATTGTTGTTCACACAAGTGAATAAAATAAAAGTTAGAAAAATTCCCAAGCGATTATTTATCACTTTTGTTATTTTTGTTTTGCTCTCGATTCGGATAAATATCAGCGGAAAATTTTCAATTTGATTCGAGTTGAAATGAAAATTAATTGGATTTAATAATAATTGAAAAATAGTAATTTTATCACACAAAAACGTCAAAAATTGTATCGTCATCCTGTTTTAATACAATACAAAAGACAAAAACACATAAAATGTCATTTAAATTGAGTTCATCAATAAAGATGCTCAAAACCTTGAAACGTTTTATATAAATATCGATCAACGATCAAACCTTAAAAGGGTAATTCGGCCAAAAACAGGAAATTAATTTTCGCCCTACAAATATAATTACGAAATTTATTCGAGAGTAGGTGGGGCCCTTACTTATTCCGACGTCTATAAAGCAAAATCGAATTTAGAGAAAATGCAATTTCGACATTTCCGATATTGTCGCGCTTGTAAATTGAGCGAAATAGAGCCGATACTCTATTTCAAATATTCTAGAAATAGATTTTTCTTTGAAGTATAACAAGCGTACGATGGCTTCTTTTATTTTGCAAAGATGCAATTATTATTATTGAGTCTCAATTCAACTGAAAGAAAACGCTATCAATTTAGTGTCAAAGTGTCAATTTTCAGCTTCATCTAGCAAACAAAATATCAATTAATTTTGAAAGATCTAATTTAAGTTTCAAAAAATAAAAAAAATATTTCTATCTCTTTCATTAACAGGCCTAGAGAAAGAAATAGAGATAAGATCTACTAATCGAAAACCCCATGAAATGCTTTTCCGTTAAAAATCTCATATGAAAAGCAAGCAAACAAAATCCGAATATGTCGATGTCTTTTTTTCCCCCCTCTCTTGACTCTTTTTTTCTTCTTCCATCGTACGTATTTAGCTCTTTATTCAAATTTGCATACATGCATTTTAAAATATACGGTGCAAGAGGGTCGGGAAAAAGAGCAAGAGAAATTTGAGTGGATTTTGATGTTGTATTATTGATTTGTCAGAGTAAAATTATTATCGTTGGGGGTTTTCGAGCGATCAACCAGTCGATAACTTTGTGACAGATGAGCAACGCATTTTAAGTCATTTGGTTGACAATCAATGTCAAGGTCAAACGCCGTTTGATAATAATGTCACTGTTGACAGTAGCCAAATTTCAAATCAAAAAACTCAAAACCCGCCTAATTTTTTTTACAACTCAGCAACAAGTTTAAATTCCAAATAAATAGTAATTCTTCAGCAGATTTGAATTATTATTAAAAGTTACTCGGTCGGTAAAAATTCGAAAAAATATAAGCGCCATGGCGCCATGATAAAAACAGGTAGGTAATCGAACGGTCGGGTAATTTAATCCGGTAATTGCGTTTATTATTCCGGTGGCTGGTTGCAATTTGCCTTGTTTTTATGTCTCGCTTACCTATGGGCATTTTTGCGATTAATTTATGGTATGGATGATTCTTATTTCAAAAAGTCCATTAGATTTGACATTTTTATTTGTGTATATCGATTATGTATCGAAATTCATATTTTTTCTATTCCAGACTCTTGAATTTTCTTCCATTTTACAACGACCGAGTTCGTTTTTATCATCTTTTTCCTCAATTTGCTCCGAAATTTTGACAGGCACGTGATTTGTGAACTGAAACTATCTTATCCAGTCACGTGCCTGTCAAAATTTCGGAGCAAAACGACGAAAAAGATGACAAAAACGAACTCGGCCAACCACATGTAATGTTGACATTTATGACAAAAGTTTAAAAGTGACATCTTTTTAAATTTCACTTTCTTCCCGGGTGGAAAATAAGCCCTCATTTTTCAATAGTATATTACATGCAAAGGTGGAAAGTGTTTCATTATTGTCGAAAAATACTATGGTTAACCGAGGTACGTAGCGCCGAGGTCAACCAATTCTGGAGACAATAATGTTAAAACTTTCCACCGGATTATGTATACTATTTTATTTTGAACCATTAATTATTGAAAAAAATAAGGTAAAAATATGACAAAAATGGAATTTTGACTGACAGTCTGACATCGACATTGACATCTTATGAAATTTCAACAATATAAACACATGTGACATCTACTTTTAAATACAAACATTGCACCTGAATTTGTGTTTAGGTGTGAAAGAACAATTTATCAGTGCCGAAAGTGAGTTTTTCAGGCCGAAAGTGGCAGGAGAATAGTCACTTTCGGCCTGCTTTAAAGTGAAGAAAGGTAAAGTGACATTTTCGAACTTCCAAACCAATAAGGAATGCATTAATTACATTTATGGTTCAAAATAAAATATTAAATACAAGTTCTACATGTCAAACTTTTTTTTAGATAAGTCAGAATTTGTCAGCAAAATTCTTTAATTTTTATTCAGTATTTAGTCAAAAATTGTGATGGTTGTAAATAAAATAGTATACAAACCTCGATAGGAAGTTTCATTCCTGTCTCGAGATTATAGTTAACTAACTGATCCCTCGACAGTAATAAAACACTTCCCACCTCGGTTTGTAATATAATATTATTCCAATCATATGTATTGTTGACTTATCTGATTTTTAAAAAGTTTGAAAATGTCACTTTTTTGACTTTTACTTTCCACCCACGGGTTGAAAGTTTACTTTCCTCCCATGAGCTGAAAGTAAATAAAATTACTAAAAATTGTATTTTTTTAGTTTTTCATCCAAATAAAAATTACAAAATTCGTGTTAGAGTTATTTTGTGGAATAAAACCAGAATAAAGTTTTACTATTAGAAATAAACTAAAGATTTTATTAATAACAAAACATTCTACCATGAAGATTACAACAACATTGCTATATCGATAACCTCACTTTGTTGACGTTACTAACATTTGACAGATATGGTTGTGACTATTGATACTACTAGAGCAGGCGTGGCTAAACGAACACTTATCCTAACAATTCGAATGATTGTAAATAAATAGTATACATACCTCGGTTGAAAGTTCCATTACTGTCTCAAAATTTTAGTTAGACCCAGGTCCTGCGATCTTTCATTGTCAGTAATAAACCACATTATTAGTTTTTTTCCGTTTCTCTAGATGTCGCGTCGCTGACAACAGAATTGTAAAATACCAGCAGATTAAGGACACATGAAAAATACGTCCAATGTCCATAACATGTCAACATAATCATAGAAACATAATATGACAATATGCCAAAATATTTATTTGATCATAACTAATAATTTATAATGTTTTTGGTGCACTGGTCTTGCACTTCGTCTTTTTTTGTGTTGTCAAGTGTTTTTAAGTGATTTCAAAGTTGTTTTGTGAGATACCATTCTCGACAGTAATGAAACAGTTTCCACCTCGTTATGTAATATACTATTTTGAAAAATTCAAGAGCCGGGAATAAACAAAAATTGGAACAGAAAAACTGAGAATTAACTAGTATAATAAACACATTACAGTTTTTATATGAATCTCTTATTTCAAATAAAATTATTGAACTCTTGTCAAAAAAAAATATATCCCAAAATATACGACCATCCGTCACCCTTATTTCCTTTTTCACCACGTATAATGTGTCAATACTAATTAATGATGTTTCCTGTTTCCACCAGTCGCAATCTTCTTTTTTTTTCGAGTACGACCTAAACGTGGCTTTACGCTAGGGAAGAAATGTGGAAAAATTAAGAAAAATGTATGTAAAATCTGTTTTTTTTAGATAAAAGTCAAAATGACATTATGTTGGCAATACAATGTAAAATTGTCAATGCTATCAAATTTTTTATGTAGAAAGGGCTTATGTTGCCGATACAGTTACTAAATTTTTGACTTGGGGAATTATCTTTAAATAAAAAACAGACTTTATTTCAATTTACATTTTCTCAAAATCACACGCCGCCACTGATAAAATCGACATGCGACAATGTTGTCGTTTTATAGGTTTATCTCTCTTATTTTTGTAATATGATTGATTGTAAAGATTGAGCGGTTTTTGAGTAAAAGCCGGCAACAGTGTGTAAGTTTAATCTACAAACAGGTTGGCAATACTAATTTGAGTTTAAATTTGCTGCCATTCTAGATTTTTAATGAATTTTGTTTATCAAAACGAGTGTTTTCCAAGGGAATTTAGTTTAAAAAATATTTCGTACGCCTATGATTCGCGAGGCTCCGCCCATTTGGACGTCTTTCATAAAACCAAAATGGGCGGGGTTAATTGCTTATAAACAAGAGGCGGAGTCATACAATCCATAGGCGTACCTTTTTTGGTTTAAAGATCAAAAAATTAATAGGCTCGTACAGCATTTTTTTTAATTACATATTCTAAAAGAGCGTATTGAGTTTAGCAGTTGTGCAAAATTTCATAATTTTCCGAGCCCTTGTTCATATTTAAATAAATTATCAAAAAGGTCCAAATTTGGAAGTTTTGAAATACGCGGTGACGTCACTGCAGAGATGACGTCATACCATCTCTAAGCGATGAATTTCTGAGGCATAATGTTTTATTATTCAAAGCCGCATAACTTTTTTAATATTTATCCAATTGTGCTGAATTTTTTTTGTGTGTGCTATATGTGAGTTATACTCCATAAAAATATCAAAAAACGTGGTTAATGAAACCTCACTGAACGAGCCTATTCATTAATTTGTTGAGAATATTTCCTAATTTAGCAAGTAACCTTGTTGTAGTTTTGATAAGAAGAGTTTAATTTTTTGTTTAGTGTACATAACCTTATTTTTAAGTTGTCATTGTTGTCAAGAAAATAAAAGGAAATTTCGGTTTTGATCAGAAAAAAATTGTAGGGATCCGACACGAGACGACTCTTTCGCTTATAGCTCCGCTATTTTTCAACCGATCGTTTCGAGTCATATTTCATTTGAAAGAGGATGAAATTGCCTACAAAATATTTTTTTATTGAGTCTCCAGGCCGTTTTTGTCTCTGAGATATTGGCCGTCAAAGTTGAAGTTTCTTGTAATTTTGTTAAAATTTTCGAAATCGATTTTCTCGAAAACGGTCCCCCCTGGAGGGATATTTCTAATAGGCTTTTTTGTAGTACTCGACGAGATCTATAAGTTTTGCATTTAAAGTTTTTCTCCCAAGGTCTTCGTTTTCGAGATAGGACGGTTTGAAAATTGAAAAAAAAAATTCGAAAGCTATATTTTTATGTCGAAAAAATTCAAATATCGAATTTCAAAAAAAAAAAAAATTCTATCGGATAGAGGAGCAAAAAATACGTCAAAAAGTAAATTTGACCCTCCTCGCTACGGTACATCTTAGGGCCGAAAAAAAATAAAAAGGGAATTATTGAGGTTTGACAAGCATAGATGTCAAATTTTTTTTTTACACGACTTGAAATGTTTTGAAAAGATATTATGCGTGACGGAATCCTTTTTTTTATATTGAACCTGCTTGTCAAATTTTTGACATTGGCAGCTGTCAAAGTTGGCCATGGAATTTTTTCAGTATTTTTTACGTGTTCACCGAGGTGAAATATGTACGCCCAAGTGAGTTTACCTTTTCTTTTTTTCGAAAAACATAGGTCAGAAAACGATCCCCAGGCTCCAAAAACCCTAAAATAAAAAGTTTCATCGATATATGTCAAAAACTAACGGTCTGGCGACACCGAACGTCTATTTTGACATATTATATATATTCATGTTTTGAATTTCAAAAAAAAAAAAATACCATCGGATAGAGGAGTAAAAAATACGTCGAAAAGTTAATTTGACCCTTCTTGCTGGGGCACATCTTGAGGCGGAAAAAAAATAGAAAAGGAAATTTCGGTTTTGATTAGAAAAAAATTGTGGGTATCCGACACGAGGCCAGTTTTTCGCCTATAACTCCGCTATTTCTTAACCGATCGTTTCGAATCATATCTCATTTGAAAGAGGATGAAATTACCTACAAAATATTTTTTTATTGGGTTTCCAGGCCGTTTTTGTCTCTGAGATATTGGCCGTCAAATTTGAAATTTCTTGTAATTTTGTTAAAATTTTCGAGGTCGATTTTCTCGAAAACGGTGCCCCGTAGAGGAATACTTCTTATAGGCTTTTTTGTAGTACTAGACGAGATCTATAAGTTTTACATTTAAAGTTTTCCTGCCAAGCTTTTTGTTTTCGAGTTAGGACGGTTTGAAAATTTAAAAATAAAATTCGAATTTTTTTGTCGAAAAATTTCAAACATTGATTTTCAAAAAAAAAAAATTCTATCGGATAGAGGAGCAAAAAATACGTCAAAAAGTAAATTTGACCCTCCTCGCTACGGCACATCTTAAGGCCGAAAAAAAATAAAAAAGGGAAATGTTTCGAAAAATTAATGTGCGAGACGGAATCATTTTTTTGATATTGAACCTGCTTGTCATATTTTTGACATTGACAGCTGTCAACATTGGCCATTTAAAAAAAGACTCCGTGATACACCAGATTTCTTTAGAGCGATTCCAAATCACCAGGCGAAATTTATCAGCTATAAACTAGGTACAAAACGATTATTCAACGTTGGCTACGTATCGGCGTCAGAAATTTTTGACAGCTATCAGCGCTTGTCATATTTTTAGGTGTCAATTTTTTCTTTTTTTTAACACGACTTGAAATGTTTCGGAAAAATAATGTGCGGGACGGATCTCTTTTTTCGATACTGTACCTACTTGTCAAATTTATGACATTGACAGTTGTCAAAGTTGGCCATGGAATTTGTTTAGTATTTCCTACGTGTTCGCCGATGTGAAATATATACGCCCATGTGAGTTTTAAAAAATTTTAACAGCTGTCAATGTCAAAAATTTTTATCTTTTGTTTTTTTAAAAAAAAAGGACAAAACAAATGAGTATTGTGTCGAGGCGAAGCCGAGACGTCCCTACATTGCTGACCCGAACTTACAAAAACTAACCCCTTTCCAATTAAAGGTAAATATAGCCTCCAAGGCACGAAGTGCATTTGCCGTCTGCAAGACCGAGTTCGCCCGCAGCAACAGTGTGTAAGTTTAATCTACAAACAGGTTGGCAATACTAATTTGAGTTTAAATTTGTTGCCATTCTAGATTTTTAATGAAATTTATTTTTCAAAACGAGTGTCTTCCAAGGGAATTTAGTTTAAAAAATATTTCGTACGCCTATGATTCGCGAGGCTCCGCCCATTTGGACGTCTTTCATAAAACCAAAATGGGCGGGGTTAATTGCTTATAAACAAGAGGCGGAGTCATACAATCCATAGACGTACCTTTTTTCGGTAAATCATCGTTAAAAAGAGAAAAGTTCAACGATCAACAAATCAATTCATTAATTTGTTGAGAATATTTTCTAATTTAGCAAGTAACCTTGATGTAGTTTGGATAAGAAGAGTTCAATTTTTTGTTTGGTGTACATAACCTTATTTTTAAGTTGTCATTGTTGTCAAAAAAATGGACATTTCTTTGACATCCACTGTCATCTGTTATTCAAACCCGTGTGGCGCCATCTAACAGCCTTATTACAAATAAATGGGCGTTCAGAATAATTGTTTCTTTTTGTCATTGACATAATGACTGATATGACATTTCAAAGGAACGTATCAAATTCAAATTTCTCCGCTCAAATCCCTTTCCTCTAAAATAAAACGCCGCTGTATGTAATTTAAAACCCGCCGAAAGCGAAACGAAAATCTAATTAAAAAAAGCAAATAGCGGTAAGTGTATTAAACCCAAGTTATTTTATCATCAAGTGGGCTTTGCCTTCGAGATAATTTAATACCCGAACGCTCCTGTTTTCATTATCCTCTCTGAAAAGCGGAAATTTACCTTAGAAAGAGCTGATTTTGATATCAACAAGCTCATAGACTTTTTTTTTCAAAACAACTGACACTAACATAAATAATGTCAAATATTACAATTCGTTTTTGAATACATCTATTGATAAAAGGCAATTTTTCGCGAGGATAATCAAGTTTAATCTTATACTGGATTATGGTGATGTATCAATTGTGTCATACTCCCCTAACTTCCACACCATCAAATTTTGGGATACTCGAAAAACAAGAACGCCTAATTTTTTCTATGAGAACAGACCGAAAATTATCTTTTCTATATTTAAAATCGATGAAAAATTTAACTCACTAGCACAGCCTGAATCGCAAGCTTTCATCGAGGTCTGCGGGTGACGTCATCACTATAAGCTTACTAATAATGACGTCACTAGCAAACCCAGAATTTGATGGAGAGGGAGTTAGGGAAGTATGACATAATTGACACATCACATAACCCAGCATAATCAAATTATGCTTGATCATACTCGCCAAAAATTGTCCATAGTTTGACACTTGGCAGTATTGCCAATCAATTTTTTTTTTTTTTAGGATTGGCCACATTTCAAGTTGGAGTAAAATTAGAACAGTAGCTCTCTAAAATTACCAAAGAGAAAGCTCCTTATTCGAAATAAAACTTTTACTCCATATACTCAATTTTGAATGTGAACGTGAATTACTCTACACTAAAGACCCAAATTAACCCGAACAGTCGGAGTGAATAGGAATTACTTAGAGTGCGTAGAGTGAGCAATCCGAACTAATCCATTCATGAATTCAGTTTTGTACGTTTTGAATCGATTGAGAATTGATTCAGAATCACATTCCGAACTGATTTTCAACTGGGTGTTGATGCAAATCCAATGTCATCTGTTCGGAGTCATTCGGAGTGAGTGGCAACATTTCAAGTTGGAGTAAAGTTAGAACAGCTTTTTTGTTTTTTATTTTATTGACTTGTGTGAACAATAATAAACAATTTTAGTGGGAATAGAGCCTTAACTTTATTGAAAATTAGATGAGTTTTACGCAAAATAACCTTGAAATTGGAGTGTAGATTATAACGTCATTAAAGTCCTTCCCCTTACAAAATCAATTTAGCTGAATTAATGAAAAAAAAATTAGAAAATAAAGAAAAAAAATCCATAGAGAAGAGAAGTAGAAAAATCGAGAAAAAAATTATTTCAGTTTACACTTTCTCAAAAGTACACGCTGTCACTCACTGGTAAAATGGATATGCGACAGTGTTGCCGTTTTATAGGTTTATCTCTCTCTTCCTTATGTAATATAATCAATTGTAAATATTGAGCGATTTTTGAGTAAAACCCGGCAACAGTGTGTAAGTTTAATTTACTAACCAAACACTAATTTCAATTTAAATTTGTTCTAGATTTTTGATAAACTTTGTTTTTAAAAACGAGTGTTTTCCAAGGGGATTTTATTTGAAAAATATCTCGTACGCCCATGATTGACGAGGCTCCGCCCATTTAAACACTTTTTATAGATCCAAGATGGGCGGTGTTAATTGCTAATAAACAAGGGACGGAGTCATACAACATACAATACATGGGCGTACTTTTTTGGTTGGCGTTCATGTTTTTTTCCATTTTTGGCTCTTGAATTTTCTTTTTCGATAAATACAAGAGCTAGGAATAAACAAAAATTGAGCAGGAAAAATTGAGAAATAAAAAAAAAAAAATTAGAAAAAATTGTACACAAGTGACAATGACAATTCTACATCTTCTCTTACTTTTTTTTGACATCCACTATCATCTGTCATTCAAACACGCGTGGCGCCATCTGACAATCAGCAGCCGTATTACAAATAACGGTGCGTTCAGAATAATTGTTTCTTTGCCATTGACATATGACATTTCAAAAGAACGCATCAATTTCAAATTTGTCCCTTACCTCTAAAATAGAGCGCCGGTGTATGTAATTCAAAACCCGCCGAAAGCGAAATGAAAATCTAATTAAAAATAGCAAATACGTAACGTTAAGTGTATTAAACCCGAGTTGTTTCATCGTCAAGTGGGCTCTGCCTTCAAGATAATTTAATGCCGGAACGCTCCTGTATTCATTATCTCTTTTGAAAAGCGGGCACTTTATCCTATCAGTAATTAGTAGAACTAATTTTGATAACAAACCCGTAGAACTTTTTTTTTTTAAACAAGTGACACTGACATAGTTGTCAAATGTCAAATATATTACAATTAATTTTTGAACGCACCCACTGAAAAAAAAACAGTTTTTTTTTCAAAATGTCATTCTTGTCTTGAAACGACTCTAATTTTTTTTGTTCCTTTATTCACTCCAGAGTAAAACGAGTATAATCTAAATGCCGTTCCAATTGTCAACGTCACAAAAGATTGATAGCGTAATTTGCCGCCACTATTCAAAAGTTGTTCTTCGTTGTTCCAATCTACTCCCAATGACAACTATGACATTTGATAGTGCTTTTTATTTACGCGTTTAAATTGAAATTTTAAATAAATCCTAGATATCGCCGAACTAATTTTATGTTTTAAAATGAGCCTTGAGGCGAGCTTAAAGCGTATTTACCGGAAAATTAAATTTTGTGTTTCGACAAAGTTTACGTTTTATCTTCGGGCTATGGAAAATTAACGACACGATTTTTCCATTTATTATTTTGAAAATATTATGTAACTGTGAGAAAAGTATCATCATACAAATATACAATTTTATAAAATGTATCAATCGTAGGTGAACATAACACTTCCTATACGAGAGTATGTCGCTCTTTGTCTATTTAGTCGCAATTAGAAAAAGACACTGATAGTAACGTACTAATTTTGCTAGAAAATTATTGAATTATGAACCTTGGGTTGAATAAACAAACATCACAAATGCTTGACCGTTGCCGCCATATCGAATCCTGGCATTTGTGGTTTGGATTGGATCCAAGGTTGTTTGAAAGAGGAAGGTTGTCTGATAACTTTTATGACATCATCTGTATGTCTAAACATAATGCAAACCTTCATAAGAACTACCTTATGACGTCATCTATTTGCCATAACGAAACCAAGGATAATACACATTACAACTACAGAATATCTTGTCCTCATAATGCCTGAGTAGATCAAATCTCGAGCCCCCCACCACGTTGAACAACCAGTGATGACGATACCTAATTTTATTAAATTAATTGACATTCTAAAACAATCCTTTTTTAAATCTGATTTGCATTTTCCTCTTTGCCTATTATCTTGGTTAAAATTTAATAATATTTTTCATCATAAATTTAACTTCTAAACTACGACCGCTGACGCAAACAGCTGACAACTTAGTTAATGACGTCGACAATGGTGATACACCAATAAGGCGGCGATTACCGAGGCCGATAAGCAATCCTTAGTAGTGTGTATTATCCTTGAGAATACGGGTCAACGTTGTCAAATTGTTCGCAATTCAGAAAATAAGTCCAAGATGGAAATTTTTGATAGTTGTCACGTGTTCAATATCTATATAAAATCAATTTGAAATTATGTTTGTAAAAGAAATCTGTCCATTAAGCGAACATAAGTGACAACGTTGTACGATTAAGGGGCGTATTCAATTAACTTTCAATATTGAGAAAGACGTATCGGGGGTCAAAAATATTTTGATAAAGTAAATTAACAAAACTCATAATTGGGGAGCGTATAAAAACATAAATTAGAAAACCCGAAAGAGTGTAAAAAAGGCAAAATACGAAAAAGTATTGACGTCACACAATCGTTACGCCGTAGTGTAGAAAATAACAAAATTAACTTCTGAAAATTTAATTTTCATTGACATCTAATAGTTTTGCTGCTAGATGAAGTTGAAGTTGACACCTAAGACGTTATTCATTCGAACTAGGGTTTAAAACAATTTGTAGATGACGTCATTACTGGTGAACGTGAGAAAATGGAAGGTTTGAATCACAGTCTTAAAACAACGGTAAAACAAGCTATAACCGAATTTTCGCGACGAACTACTTCCATGATTTCATGAACACAAACGCTTTCGCAAGAAACTCATGACGTCATATTGAACGTAGTTCACCGGAAGCATCAATGAAACTTTTAGCGAGCGTTCAAACTTATGACGTCACAAGACGAACTATTTATGAACTATATTCGTCGTGAAAATTCGATTTATGAGTCTGATTCAAACTTTTTTGAACCAAGCTCAATGTGACGTCACTGGTTCAACGCAAGAATGTACAGGCAATTTACAATTTGAACGTTGGCAACACTGAAGCTTTTAGTTTCAATTCCAACGCCATTCTGATCAAATTTTTTTGTTATTTAGCGTTGTCAACTGTAATTAATTGAAATTTTTGACATTTAACATATGACCTAGAGACGCCAGAAAATTTAATCAATTCTACTTAATACATTTTTATTCAGAATTTAATTTTTAAAAAAATCATCATTAAAAAACTTGCGTCAGAAAGTCCACTATAGTTTAACTTTAAGCAAAATTTCTGACATTTGACGTTTTGGCATCGAGTGAGCGAGAAAAACAACCACTAGATACAAGGATGATACACACCTACAGGATTGCTGATCGGCCTCGTTTTTGGTAATCGCCGCCATATTGGTGTGTCATCATTTCCGACGTCATAATTTGAGTTGTCAGCTGTTTAAACAGCCTAGAAATAACATGCTGCCTATCACAACTGGCGATTTGGCTTGGCGGGAATTTGTTACACATAGGCCTTATGAGGATAGGCCATCCTGTAGTAGTAGTGCCATATACTTTATTTTTTCCCAAGATAAATTTTGGCATTGTCAACTTTGAAACATAAACAATTCCGCTAATGCTGGTTATTGGTCGCTATTGTAAAACTGATGTCAACCTGCAGAAACACCTCGTTTTGCGACCAATCAGGGTCAAGCGTTACTGTTTATGTTTCAAAGTTTTCAATGTCAAAATCTATCTTGGGAAAAAATAAAGTGTAGATAAGCATCGATTAAAAACGATTAACCGGTTAGTCATAGTTGCCAGATAACCAATGAAGCGAACGTCATTTGTCAACCTTAATACTGTCAAAAATAGACGTTTTCATTTAGTCACTCAGGGTTAGCACGTTTCATTTTATTATGACGCATTAACGACACGATAACTGATAAATAACATTACTACTGTCAAAACAAATACGCGCTTTCTTTAAGATATCAGTTGATAATTCGTGTAGAAATCTTGACGACAAATTATTTATTTTGAAAATTTAGTTGAATACGCCCCTGGATGGTACAGCGTTGCCAATAGTTATGTTAGCTTAGGTGGTCCCAATGTTCATTGGTGGTAACACTGTACAGTTCAGGGGCGTATTTGATTAATTTTCAAAATAGAGAAATATCTGGTTTTTTTTTTGTGCAAAAATTGATTTTAATTAAATAAAACTCTAACAAAAACCTCATAATTGGAGCGCGGTTATAAATACGAAAAAGTAATGACGTCACACGATCATTACGCCCGTGTGTGGAAAACTACAAAATATCTTTCTGAAATGAAGCTTGAATTAATTAAATTTTGACTTTCCTTGACAATTGTTGTGACGTCATCACTGTGTCACCTGAAAAATGAAACATCTGGCAACAGCGCGCTGTCAATAACCAGAAGAGAGAGAAAAGGCAACCAACGAAAAACGACAGAAGGCGGCACCATGTAGGGTTGACAAACTATCGAAAAAAAAACTATCGATAGTGATATCGATATAATGGCTTATCTATCGATAGTAATCATCGATGGTCCTATCGATAGTTTGCTTTGGTACAATTAATCAAAAAATAAATGTATATTTTTTTGTTTAAAGAAAATAGGACTCAAAAACTCAAAATCCAACCAGTGTTGCCAGAGGTGATATAATTGTACCAGATTTGGTACCATTCGCTTTGAAAAAGTACGCTGGTACGACGTTGGCAGGTACAGTTTTCAATTTCTTTATTCTTTCTAAATTTTCAGTCTTAGCCTACTGCCTACTTAGTCTAATGTCGATGTTCTAATTAATTTGTATTTCTGTATCTAAATTCGATGTAACAATAATTTCTGATTCGTAAATAGATGGCGCCACCAATGTAACCCTCGTTTTGTGGTTCTTGGTTGACGTAGTTCGTAGTTTGTGTTAAGTTTAGGTTTCCACTTTTCATCAAATTAAAACAAAACGTGCTTTCCTATTGGATCAAAAATAATCCTCATTTTCCAGGAAACGCATGCGCATTATAAGCTGGTACATTTTTACTGAATCTGGTACAACCTATTTTGCATGTCTACCCATGGTCTACACCCAAAAAATAATTACAGATTTCTCAAAACAGCTACAGATTTCTTTATATTCCCCTCAATTTACAGATGTCTTCATTTAACTTTGGCTACTTTGGAACTATCGATATTGGTACAGGTCTATCGATACTATCGAAAATTTAAAAAATATCGATAGTATCGATATTCCTATCGATAGTTTGTTATCCCTAGCACCATGACGATTCCCTCCGAGCAACCGACAGCAACAACATGCTCTTATCTCTTATTATCATTTCTATTGAATTCTATTTTTTTATTAAAATTATTGTAAAATAAACCATCAACAATACAGTCCACTCAATTATTCTATCATAATAACAACATTAAACATATTTTGGTCCTTCGACACGGATTCGACAAGCGACGATTATATTCGAGCTGCTGGCTGGACCCTGGGAGCTGATAAATAACTGGAGTACATTCAGATAAGTCCTTTTACCATCTTTCCCTTTTTATTTTACGTTTATTTTAAATAAGCTTCAATTTGCAACCAATAATTATCAATTTTAAACATTGCCTATTATTATTAAATCATGACAGAACCTGCTATAAAATCATTAAAGCTGAGGAAGGCCTCCTTGAAAGGATCCCTAACACGTTTTAAATCTTTTTTAACAAGTCTCCACCTAAATGAACATAAAATCAATGAATTGCCGCGTAGGTTACATTCAATCTTGCCACTTTTGACTGAATTTGAGAATGTTATCACTGAATTAGAAGCATTAGATGATAGAACGGATATTTCAGATGATGAAAAATCCCAGGAATATCAAATTGAAATAGGGTTGTTTGAGGATGACTACCATGAGACCTGCTCCCGCGCTAACCAAATTTTAGTTGATACAACTGGCGGTGGCAGTGCTAATGCACACAATAATACAATGAATCCTAGCCCTCCTATTTCAAATATCAATTTAAACAATAATCAGTCTGAAGGTGTTAAATTGCCCGTTATAACATTACCAAAATTTAGTGGTGGTTCTGAGAGATGGCTAGCATTTTCAGAAACATTTGAATCATTGATTAATGACAACAGCAATTTAAATAAAATTCAGAAGTTCCACTATTTAAAATCATGTTTATCAGGGGATGCAGAAGCTGTCATTAGTTCTATAGAAATAACTGCGGCGAATTATGAAATAGCATGGAATCTCTTACAAGAACGTTTTAAAAATGATCATTTAATAATACACAATCATGTTCGGGCTATTTTTGATTTACCAGTGGTGTCAAAAGATAATCCAACTGCTTTACGTAAGTTTATTGATGAAATCAAAAAAAATCTACGTATTTTAACAACATTCAATCAACCGGTGGATAGTTGGGATACTATTTTGATTTATTTGTTATCAACCAAGTTGGATTTTCTTATCAGACGAGACTGGGAATCTTCAAATATTTCTTGTAAAACGATGCCTTCCATGGATACATTTTTGAAATTTTTGGATGAGAAATGCCAACTTTTGGAAACACTGGTTTCCAAACAATCAACTGAAAAAGATATGCGCTCAGATCCAAAATTACATTATGACAAATCTAGGGATAAACCACCATTTCGAAAATCATTTTTTAATTCTGGCCAAGCGAATGATAAAGTTACCAAGATAAAATGTTTATATTGTAATGAAAATCATTTGTTGTTCTATTGTGCCAAATTTCTGGGTTTGTCAATAAAATCAAGGATTGCTGAAATCAAAAAATTACAACTATGCTTTAATTGTTTCAGATCAAACCATACTTATGATAAATGTTTTGCACATGGTTGCAAATATTGTCATGAAAAACATAATTCTCTCTTACATAATAATCATACATCACAATCAAACAATCAAAACAATCCATCATCATCATACAATCAATCAAACAATTATCATTTAACAAATCAATCACAATTAGCCAATCAAACCAGAGACAATCAGTCTCATTCATTCAATCAATCAAATCAGGGTCAATCAGCCAATCAATTTAATAATTATCATTCAACAAATCAATCACAATCAGCTAATCAAACAGGAGACAATCAGTTTCACTTACTCAATCAATCAAATCAAAATCAATCAAATCAGAATCAATCATCAAATCAATCCAACAATTTTCATTTGACAAATCAATCGAATGAATCACAATCTTCAAACCAAATCAGCAACAATAATTGTCAACCACTTAATCAATCAGACCAATACCAATCACTTATTCAATCAAGGAATCAAACATTAGGCATCAATGAAAGTCTTATACCTAGTGGCTTGGCATCTCATTCAGTAATCTCAAGGTTTTCTGAAATTTTATTATCAACAGCAATAATACAAATTCGTGACAACAAAGGTAATTTTCATGATGCTCGGGTACTTTTAGACTCGGGGTCTCAATCAAATTTCATGACTCGTAAACTCTGTGACAAGTTAGGTTTACAAAGACAACAAACGAATGTACCAATTACCGGAATAAATTCTAACACAACAAAAATTAATTTTTCAACAAAATCTAGAATAAGATCCCGCTTCAATTCTTATTATCAGGATACAAGTTTTTTGGTGTTAGAAAAAATAACAGAAAATCTACCCGTGAAATTTGTGAATATTATTGACTTAGTGATACCACAAAATATAGTTCTTGCAGACGAGTGCTTTAATGTGCCAGGTAAAATTGACATTTTGCTTGGGGCGTCAATTTTCTATGATTTATTGTGTATCGGTCAAATACGAATTCAAGGCCAAAAGGCCATGTGGCAAAAAACAAAATTTGGATGGGTGATTTCGGGTGAAGTACCGTGCAATATAAATCAAAGCACTAGCGTGTGCAATTTTGCGCAATTACAACTAGAAGAACAACTGCAGAGATTTTGGGAGCTAGAAAATTATGACAATAAGATTCACTTGAGCAATGAAGAAGAAGAATGTGAAAAAGAAATACAAAATACTATAAAACAAAATGAAGAAGGGAGATTTATAGTGCCACTACTTATCAAAGACGGTATAGAAGAATTAGGAGACTCTTTTGAAAGAGCACTAAAAAGATTTCAGTATTTAGAAAAGAAATTAGAGAAAAATGAAAATTTGAAAAGATTATACATAGCATTCATGCAGGAATATGAAGAACTAGGACATATGAGCAAAATATCAAAAAATGAACTGAAACCAAATAACACTCACTTTTATCTGCCGCATCATGGAGTTGTAAAGGAAACAAGTACTACCACCAAATTAAGAGTTGTATTTGATGCCTCTGCCAAGACAGATTCTGGCATATCGTTGAATGACAAACTGAAAGTAGGTCCAACCATACAAGCAGAATTATTTTCAATATTAGTGCGTTTCCGTAAACATAATATTGTCTTGATAAGCGACGTAGAGAAAATGTACAGATAGGTTCTTATAAAGGAAAGTCATCGGGATTTGCAAAGAATCGTCTGGCGATCAGATCCATCTCAACCTTTACAGCATTTTAAATTGAACACAGTAACGTATGGAACGGCTAGCGCACCATTTTTAGCCATAAGGTCCTTACAGCAAGCTGCATCGGAACATGAAAAAGAATACCCTTTAGCCGCCAAGGTTATAAAACGTGATTTTTATGTCGATGACCTAATTTCAGGCACTGAAACAATACAAGAAGCAATTGACCTGAAAATTCAAATTCAACAAGTCTTATCACAACACGGTTTCAACTTACGAAAGTGGTCATCCAATCACCAGCAAGTATTGGCCACTGAATTTGCTAATGTAGATTCAAATTCCCAACACATAGTCTTTTGTGATACTATCAACAAGACACTTGGTCTATATTGGGACAAAATACAGGACACATTCCAATATCAAGTATCAGTTCCAAAGAATAACAAAATCACAAAACGAAGTATTTTGTCTACAATATCTTAAATATTCGATCCTTTGGGATTAGTGAGACCATGTGTGTTAATTGCAAAAATCTTGCTCCAAAAACTTTGGAAAATTCATGTGAACTGGGATGAATCTTTGCCAATTGAATTACATACACTTTGGTGTGAGTTTGAAAACCAAATTTCAATTATTAACAACTTGCGTATTACCCGACATGTCCTACACCAGAAATCAACAATCATCCAACTTCATGCATTTTGCGATGCTTCTGAGGACGCATACGGTGGTGCAGTAGGTATATATCAGGTCCACGAATGATGTAGGAAATCATATTGTGAAGTTATTATGTGCAAAATCAAAAGTAGCACCTCTAAAAGTAGTTTCATTACCACGATTAGAGCTCTGTGCAGCTGTCCTTTTATCAAGACTAGTTGACAAAGTTAAATCATCGCTAGAGATTGAAATCACTCAAACATTTTATTGGTGTGACTCCACAATCACTTTATCCTGGATAGCAGGTGAACCTTATCATTGGAAAACCTTCGTTGCAAATAGGGTGTCCCATATACAAACCTTAACAAAAACAAATCAATGGCATCACATTAGTTCATCGGATAATCCTGCGGATATAATTTCCAGGGGAATGAAACCGGAAGAAATTTTGTCATCATCTTTATGGTGGTCTGGGCCAGTGTGGTTAAAAGATGATCAAGAAAGCTGGCCTGCATCAAATATAAAAATAAGTGAAAAAATTCCAGAATGAAAAACGAACTCCAACGTTACTTTAATAGCAACTGAAAATGTAAATAACTGCAATATTTTCTCATTGTATTCATCATGAAATAAGTTACAACGTATTGTAAGTTTAGTTTTACGATTCAAAAATAATTGTAAAAATAAAGCAAATAAACAAACTGCTCATTTATCTATTCAAGAGTTGAACAGTGGTCTTAATTGTCTCATTAAACTTTGTCAAAAACAATCATTTTCAGATGATATTGACCGTCTGATAAAAGATAAATCATTGAAATCTCATAATAAGCTTGTATTTCTCAATCCATTTTTAGACACTAATAATATTTTAAGAGTAGGTTGAAGAATCAAACACTCCAATTTTGATTTTTCGCAAAAACATCCAATCATTTTAGCATCAAATCATGTACTGACAGAACTAATAATACGACACCAGCATTACAAACTCTTGCATGCTGGTCCGCAAGCTCTACTTGCCAATATTCGGTTAAATTATTGGCCCATATCTGGCAAAAATCTGGTCAAAAAAGTGATTAGAAAATGTACAGTTTGCTTTCGGGTGAAACCAACTTTCATTAATCAATTAATGGGGAATTTACCTAAAGAACGTGTAATCCCCTCTAGACCATTTCTATATACAGGAATTGATTTTGCGGGTCCTTTTTCAATTAGGGTCAGTAATCTGAGAAATTCAAAAATAATTAAAGTTTTTCTTTGTATTTTTGTGTGCTTCAGCACAAAGGCTTGCCATATTGATGTGGTAACTGATCTTAGCACAAATGCTTTCATAAACTGTCTCAAAAGATTCATCGGCAGGCGCGGTAGGCCCGTAAAAGTATTTTCAGACAACGCCACCAATTTTGTAGGAGCAGATAATGAGCTCCAAAAATTGATCGCTTGGATTTTTGATCAAAATACTCAACTTGACATTATCAAGTATCTTTCATCTGAATCAGTCTCGTGGCACTTCATTCCAGCAAGAAGTCCACATTTTGGAGGAATTTGGGAGGCTGCAGTAAAGGCAGCCAAATTTCATTTAAAGAGAGTAATGGGCAATTCAATATTAACTTTGGAACAATTCAGCACAATAATTATTCAAATTGAAGCTTGTTTAAATTCTAGACCATTATTTCCAATTTCCTCGGATCCTGATGATTTCCTAGCATTAACCCCCGGTCACTTTCTGATCGGTTGCCCTATCACTGCTCTCCCAGAACCGTCTTATCTAGATATATCAATCAATCATCTTAGTGAGTACCAGAAGCTTAGTCAAATGGTTCAACGTTTTTGGTCCAGATGGTCTTCAGAATACGTTAGCCAAATGCAACACCGTACCAAATGGAAACTGAAGTCCCAACAAGAAATAAAACCAGGACAATTAGTTTTACTTAAAGAAGAAAACCAGCCACCACTAGGATGGAAACTAGGAAGAATCCTTCAAACATTTCCTGGCAATGATTCACTGACGAGAGTGGTTTCAATCAAGACTTCAAATGGCACAGTAAAACGTGCTATAACCAAAATTTGCATTCTCCCTCTTGAAGAACAAACTAACTAATTGAAACTACAGAGTTTCAAGGCGGGCGGCATGTTGTGACGTCATCACTGTGTCACCTGAAAAATGAAACATCTGGCAACAGCGCGCTGTCAATAACCAGAAGAGAGAGAAAAGGCAACCAACGAAAAACGACAGAAGGCGGCACCATGACGATTCCCTCCGAGCAACCGACAGCAACAACATGCTCTTATTATCATTTCTATTGAATTCTATTTTTTTTATTAATTATTGTAAAATAAACCATCAACAATACAGTCCACTCAATTATTCTATCATAATAACAGCAACAATATTGACATATATCATAGACATACATTTTTCTGAAAGTTGACACCTAACTAATGTCAAACGGGCTTTCATTGGCAGGCCCGACTTTAAAAAAAAAATCATCCAATCAACAACTTACCTTGTTAAATGACGCTTTTATGGCCTTCCCGTCAAATCCTGTAATAAAAAAAAAAATTAAATCGAGTTGTGAATTATTTTGCCAACACATTTTCCGCCCCTCCGAACAATAAACGTTTTCCAAATTGAAAACGAGTTTTTTCATAACGTGCACTTTATTTAGTCCCTCGGGAATTTTCAACCCCCATTATTGCGTAAAAACCACTTACCACATCACTGGATTGTTGTGTTTATTTTTAGGGGTGTAAATTTTTTAGGCGTCGACTTTTTATTAAACAGTGTTGTTTAATCAAATCGAATGCGGAAAACCAGTGGCGCCACAATAAAACAACAAAAACAAATATGCCCGTAAAGGACGGTCAACGACTGGCCAAGGCAGACTACCTTGAGACATTCTTCTGGGGTAGCGTAATAAAAATAATCGAGACTAGCGGCGTCTTCTTCTTCTTTTTCTTTTTTTTTGACTTGCAAAAGTGCTTTACATTTGATTAAATCGAAGTCGTTTTTGCGGTTGATTGGAGGGCGTTAGAAACAATAATTAAATTAATCAATTATTTATTAGGTACAATTTGATTCTTGTTTTCCATATTTTTATTTTGTTTTTTTTTGCTTTTAAAAATTGAAGGATTTTTTTTGCAACAAAGGGCTTTTAAACCTCATCTAGAAAGTTTAAGGTGAGTTTATACAGCTATACATAACATAACATAACATAAAATAAAAAGTTGACTTTATGGAAACCTATGGGGCGCCATATGTTCCATAATTATTTCGTCTTATATGTAAACTATTTTGCAGGAAAAACAATATATAGATAAAAATGACCACTATTTTGCATATATTTAAAATAAAAAATAATATTTACACTATCGGACAAAAGTGGAGCAACTCTTATTATAAAATAAAATATTCATCTATCAAAAATACACTTGTTGATAACGGAAGCTAAAATGATCCCAGTTTAAAAGGTTGTAGTTGACTGCTGTCATAGGCGAAATTCAATTGTTTTCAAACGTCAAACAAAAATGTATGCAATAATTTATTTGAACAATTCACATTATTAGCGCGACAAAAGTAAAGCAACTTTTTTATTTTTTCCAAAAAGAAGGGATTTGAGTTTCAGGTAAGATGGAAAACATATTTATAGAGTTAAAAATTAAGATTATTCGTCTTTTTGATAGATTTGAATATGCCAAAAGGTAAACCAATTTGTCTGGAGTTAAAACAAATGGTAGTAGACGCTTTCTTGGAAGGCAGGCGTTTGGTTGACATTTCCAGGCACTTTCTTTTGCCAAAATACAGTGTATCCAAAATAATTTCACGTTTCAGTGAACGTAGACATGTAGAAAAAATGCCAAAATCAGGAAGGTTAAGAAAAACTACATTTTGGATGGATAGGAGAATCAAAAGAGTTTGCCAAAGAGATCCGTGGTTGTCAGGACCAAGAATAATTGCTGCAATTCCTGAACTAGAAGTAAGTGCGAGGACTGTCCAACGAAGATTAGTTGAAGCAAAGCTTTACAGCAGACGTCCAGCCAAGAAATCGCTGGTTTCTGAAAGAAATCGCCGTGCCAGGCTCGAATTTGCACAACGTCATCTAAATTGGACAGTTCAAGACTGGGAAAAAAATTTATTTAGCGACGAAAAATTTTCAATTTTGATGGAATGAGGCGTGTAAGACGTCCAACTAATACGAGGTTTCAACCAAAGTATGTTATACCAACCATAAAGCATGGAAGAGGAAGTGTGTTTCTATGGGGTTGCTTTTCATGGATTGGAGTAGGTCCATTGCACTTCATAGACGGGACGATGGATCGATTGGTATACAGGGACATACTCCAAAATGTAATGTTGCCTTATGCTGAGTGGGGAATGTCTTTGCGATTCGTATTTCAACAGGACAATGACCCCAAGCACACCTCTCGTCTTGTGCAGGGGTGGTTTCAGGAGAACAATGTCCGAGTTCTGCAGTGGCCAGCACAATCACCGGATCTCAACCCTATCGAGAACCTGTGGGAAGAAGTTGAACGTCAAATTCGTACCACAACATTTCCAAACAAACAGTTTTTAATTGATAAAATCAACGAGGTTTGGACTAATATTGTCACTATCCGAAATTTAATTTCATCAATGCCGCGCCGTTGCCAAAAAGTCATAGCCAACAATGGATATCCTATCAACTATTAAGTTATTTATTTTCATTATTGTCTATTTCAATGAGCTTTTAGCTATAGTTGTTGTTTTTGTGTTGTTAAATGCAATAAAATTTTGATTTCTTAAAAGTTGCTCTACTTTTGTCGCGCTAATAAAGTGTATTATTTATATAAATTATTGCACACAAGTTAATTTGACATTTGAAAATAATCATATTTAGCCTGTCACTGTAGCTTACTATGACCTTTTAAACTGAAAGGATTTCATTCATCGCTAATGCATATTTTATTTTTGAAAATTAAATATTGGATATTTTTAAAAGAGTTGCTTTACTTTTGTCCGATAGTGTATATCGAATTTAGCAGCATGCAAAGTTCGATATATATAAAATAACTTTGAAAAAATAAATATATTGAATTTGGCCCCATGCAAAATTCAATATTTATAAAACTTGAAAAAATATTATACATATCGAATTTGGCACCGTGCAAAGTTCGATATATATAAAACTTTGAAAAAATATATATATTGAATTTGACCCATGCAAAATTCAATATTTATAAAATATGAAAAATATTATATATATTGAATTTGACATTGTGCAAAGTTCGATATAAAACTTTTTAGTTTGAAAAGTCCCCGAAAGATGGCGCTACCTTTGATCATAATTTTTTTTTGTGTATGGTGTGTTGTGGATTGAAATAAGGTATTTTGGAGGGCCGTTGATTTGTAATTTAAATAGCTGCAATAAGGGTGCATTGATAATTGCGTGATGATAATTATGTATTGTCATAAGCGCGGCAACGGCAACACTGGTGAATGATAACTGAGGTTGTGTTGTGTTCCTTTCCTTCCGTTTGAGTGCCCGCCGCGCTCGCGTACCGCCTAAAGTTTGTTTTTATTTAAAGATAATTCCCCAATTAAAAAATTTACTAAGTAACTTAGGCGTTTTCGAGTTTCAATATTATTTCTCCAGTGAAGATTTTCGATAGATTGTGGTATTTTTGAATTTTATGGGGACCCTATGCCAAAAAAAATAGAATTTACACTTTTGTGCACAAGTGAAAATTTTCTTTTTTTTTGCAAAAAACCTCTAAATAAAATCACAGAAAACCATGGCAAAATGAGGAAAAATAATCCTTTATTTATAATGGAAAGAACTGTGTCGGTAATTGTATCGTAATCCGCTGATGTTTTGCCCATATGCTCATTTTCGTGTATTAGAAAAAGATGCACTGACATACTACAACCAGTAATTATCCCTCGACGAGCTTGGTGGTAGCTCCGAAACAATTTATATGCGACGTTGCCATTTTTGGCATTTTCATGTTTGGACTGGAATCAGCGCCACGCCACGCCACGCCACCACAGTTATTTATTATTATTATCCCGGCCTTTTGTGTTTTGAGTGGACACAGAATATAATAATCTTTCATAATTTGATTATACTGTTTATGATTGAATGAATTGAAAATTGAAACTACAAATTTTGTATTTTGAAGCACTAGTGCAGGCAGCTGCCTTTTGGTTGGTGTGGAACTGGAAACTCGTTTGTTCTCCTCTACAGGGCGGAACATTTTTTCATATCAAATTCGGAAAAAAAATATTTATTTTTCCAAGTGCGGGAAATACCATAGCCGCTTTCCAGTATGCACATTGGCGCGCTCTAGAGCACTCCAGGAGCGCCACGCACTAGATTTGTACCGTTCCAGTATCATGACGCATGACGTTTGTCCGTACGTATAGCTCGGGAGCTCAGCGCTCCAAGTAGCTCCGAGTGTCACACTCCCGTACTGGAAAGCGGCTCTTTTCTCGCAAGTGTTAAGCCTAGTACTCATAATAGCGAAATTCGCTCTTTTTTAACATTCCTTCGACAATTTGACGTTCTATGCGTGAATCAAACGTCAAATTGTCGAAGCAATGTCAAAAAAGATCGAATTTCGCGGTTATGAGTACTAGGCTAGGCTAGTATTAAGGAACACAATTTTTCTCAAGGGTGTGCGGAAAGATTACTCTGTTGTGCATGCCAAAAGTTTTTTTTCCGCACATTCGTAGGAAAAAAACGAATTATCTTAGTTTCAGGTTTCAGGTCTCTACAAAATGACAGAGATTATCCTGTTTTCAATCCCTAGTAGGACTGCTTATTGAGCTAAAAGTCTCTACACTGCTATGTCAGCTGCATACCCCAACTTTTGGAGTGAATTTAAAACATTTAAAATCGACGAAAAAATCAAATAACGAGCACAGCCTGAATCGCAAGCCTTCGATCGAGGTCTGCGGGTGACGTCATGACTATTAGCATCTGTGGCGACGTCACTCGCAGACCCTGCCTGCTCAAGAATTGGTGAACCTACGCCTTATTAGAAAAAGCAATCCTGTTTACGATTGTTGTATAAAAATGTCGAAAATTCCAACAAAATCCAGAGGCGTTTTCTCGCGTCTCAAATGTTTCAAAACATTCTTCAAAACTGGTTTAAGTACTGCCACCATGACGTCATAATTTCTCGGCGCGAGAAAATGGTTTGAAAATGTGGATTGGATTGTATTTCGAAACAGTTTGAACCAAATTTGACGTGACGTCATAGGTTTATCGCGAGAATGTACTGTTTGAAAACAGTTTTGAACCAGTTTCAAAAAAGTGGACGCGAGAGAACGCCTCACTCTTTCATTGCACAAACAAACTAGCATCTGCAAAAAGTTTCTTTTTCTGCGATTGACAAGAAATGTAAGCATTTTTGACGGTTGACAGGTCGCAAAACTCAATATTCTGATATTTCAATTATGTTTCAATAGTTGCTAAGCAATCAATGAATAACAATACGGGAAACACTTTTCCGGCCTAGGCCGGTAAAGTGATTTTCGTATTGTTGAATAATTGGAACTAAAAGACAAACATTTAACAGGTATTTAACCGATCGCAGAAAAAATAGTATGTGTATTTCGGTGGAAAAGCACATTCTCGGCCTTCGGTGTTTGCCGGCCTCGGCTACGCCTCGCCCGACAATGTGTCACTTTTCCACCTAAATACACAATATACTATTCTGACGATTGAAAAATAAATAATTCTCGTCAAAAATAATTTTCTGTAACTTGAAAACATTACCTACATATTTTAAAAACTGCTGATTGCATCACTCGTTAAACAATAAACGTTGTCCGCACATGTTAAGAAAATCTTACCCAAACAAAATAATATACTTTGATGTCAATTTGGCAACGCAGCACTCCTTGCCTTTACCTTTAAGAATTGTTTTGGGGCTAGCACCAAGCTCTTGTCTATCCCTCGTAGGATGGTGACATGTTTACTGCCGAGTTTTATGTTGTGTTTTATGTTGTGATGTCATAGTATGTTAGCCATGATCGCTAAAATGTAGTATCCCAAGTAAATACAACATACTACTGGGTTAAAATTCTCGCTAAAATACGCCTATAGTTACTTAGTAAATTTTTTAATTGGGGAATTATCTTTAAATAAAAAACAAACTTTAGGCGGTACGCGAGCGCGGCGGGCACTCAAACGGAAGGAAAGGAACACAACACAACCTCAGTTATCATTCACCAGTGTTGCCGTTGCCGCGCTTATGACAAGACAATACATAATTATCATCACGCAATTATCAATGCACCCTAATTGCAGCTATTTAAATTACAAATCAACGGCCCTCCAAAATATCTTATTTCAATCCAACACACCATCCACAAAAAAAAATTATGATCAAAGGTAGCGCCATCTCTCGGGGACTTTTCAAACTAAAAAGTTTTATATCGAACTTTGCACAATGCCAAATTCAATATATGTAATATTTTTTCATATTTTATAAATATTGAATTTTGCATGGGTCAAATTCAATATATAAATTTTTTCAAAGTTTTATATATATCGAACTTTGCACGGTGCCAAATTCGATATGTATAATATTTTTTCAAGTTTTATAAATATTGAATTTTGCATGGGGCCAAATTCAATATATTTATTTTTTCAAAGTTATTTTATATATATCGAACTTTGCATGCTGCTAAATTCGATATAAATATTATTTTTTATTTTAAATATATGCAAAATAGTGGTCATTTTTGTCTATATATTGTTTTTCCTGCAAAATATTTTACATATAAGACGAAATAATTATGGAACATATGGCGCCCCATAGAAACCCCTTATGGCGTTTATACAGAAAATAACATAACATAAGAAATAAAAAAGTTGGTTAACTTTCAACTTTTATGTCTTATTTTATGCGAAATTAAATAGATCTGCGCATGCTCCCCTCTTGATTTCGAAATTGGCAAAAAAGTAAACAAAACATAAAACATTTATACAAAATAAAATTGTTTGGATTTTGGTTTAGGGAGTTTTTGTAAGTTGATCTTCAAGTTTTTGTGTTGATTTTTCTCACTGAATCAATTCAAAATTTCACTTAAATGAGCTCCCATTCTTCCTCTTTTCGTCCAGAATATTTCAAAACTATTCCTGCAACATTTTTTCAGAAAAAAAAATCAAATATGCGAGAGTGTTTTCTGTAAAATTTAGTTTCTGAAAGTTGATTTTCAAGAATTTTTCGTGTTGATGTTTCTCACTGAATCAATTCGAAATTTTACTTAAATAAACTGCCATTCTTCCTCTTTTAGTATAGAAAATTTCAAAACTGTTTCTGCAACAGTTTTCCAAAAAAAAAAATGAAATATGCGAGATTGTTTTTTATTTGTAAAATCTAATTGTTGTAAGTTGATTTTCAAAAATTTTTCGTGTTCATGTTATTCCCTGTATAAACCAATTCGAAATTTCACATAAATGAGCTCTTATTCTTCCTCTTTTCATTCAGAAAATTTTAAAATTATTTCTGCAACAGTTTTCTAAAAAAAAATGTAATATGAGAGAGTATTTTTCATAAAATTTAGTTTTTGAAAGTTTATTATCAAGAATTTTTTGTGTTGATGTTTTTCATTGATTCAATTTGAAATTTCACTCGAACGAGCTCCCATTTTTCCCCTTTTCATCCAGAAAATTGCAAAATTATTCTTGCAACAATCTTTAAAAAAAAAAAAAATTAAATATGCGAAAGTGTTTTTTGTAAAATCTACATAGTTTCTGGAAGTTGATTTTCAAAAATATTTCGTGTTGATGTTTCTCATTGAATCAATTTGAAATTTTATTTGAATGAGCTCCCATTCTTTCTTTTTCCATCCACAAAATTTCAAAATTATTCCTGCAACAGTTTTTTAGAAAAAATGAAATACAAAAATGACACTAAGGGTGGGTATTATAAAACTTTTTTGACAAAGCTAAAAGTTAACTTCTGAAATTTCATAAGTAAAGCTGGGTTCTAACAGAAATTTAATTTAATTTTATATTAACATAATTTAAGATTTAATATAATTTTACTTTGTGGCGTTCATACAGTAATTTTTTAACTCATATAGAAAAATGGCATTATCCGTCATCTACCTTGTCAAACTGATGAAAATCAATGATTAACCTTAAAAAAAAATGATGGAGAATCATTCTGTCTTACAGAAAAAGAAAAGAAGAGCAACTATATTTGGAATTAAACAATACAAAATCAAGTATTACCAAAGAATATTATAGACTAACGTCTCTAGAAGAACCGTCCGGCGGCGAAAATATAAACCTGCGTGATGGCGCTAGTGTCCTAGTAAAATCAGTCCTTTCTGCGATTAAATTAATTTGAGGCACTAAATGCACGCGTATTTGCTAGGCTGCGTTGCCAAGTTGTCTTTTGTATAACAAATTAAATGCCTGTGTTTTATATAGGTACTTATTATACATATACCTACCATAGAATAGGAATATTTTATAATTTAAAAAAAATAATAAATAGGTAAATAGTTATGTATTTTTGTGGGTAGTAATTTTCTGTTACTAATAAATAGAGGAATAAAACACAAAAATTGTTTCTGTCTGTCTGTCTGTCTGTGTGTCTACCTATGTCCGTTATAGACTTTGAAACTATCCGATCGATGTGCCTCAAACCAGTTTAATGTTTAATATGAAAGGCAATAATAATAAGAAGGTTTTAGACCGCTAATGACAGGTGTCAACTGTCAAATTGAGACAGTTGCAGATTGAACCATATCTTCACAACGGATTTTGCTGAAATTTAGCATACACTTCAAGTTCAGGTGATTAGATGATAATACATTTTAGATCACTAATGACAGGTGTCAACTGTCAAATGTGACAGGTGCAGATTTTTGAACCATTATTTCGCAACGGATTTTGCTGAAATTTTGCATACACTTTAAATTCGGATGATAATACATTTTAGACCACTGATGACAGGTGTTAACTGTCAAATGTAACAGATGCAGATTTGTGAACCATTTCTTCGCAATAGATTTTGCTGAAATTTTGCATACATTTTAAGTTCGGATGATAATACAATTTGGAATACTCAACACTCAAATGTAATTTTTGACAGCTGTCAAAATATGACAGGTCGAGAGGTGAACAGGTTGTCAGGACTACCCCCGTCTTTGAAAATTTGCTTTTTTCGACAAATAGACAAATTTCAAAAATAAATAACCCATAATTTTGCATACCGATTTTCAAAATTTGCACACTTTTCTAGGGAAAGTTATATCGTATCAAAAATTTGCATAACCCCACCCGTTTTTAAAAAAATTGATAGACCCCTATGCTACTCGCTTCGACTAATTTTGCACACCTTATTTTTAATTTTACACATTCCTCTGGGAGTTGAATGTTGTATTAATTTGCACGTTTTCCCCTGTTTGTCAAAAAATTGAAAAACCCTTGCTACTGGGTTCACTCAATTTTGTACGTTTATTTTCAACCCGAATTGAGTAACATAAAAAATTTTAATTTTCTCAAAAAACCGGCGGAAAAGTGCACATTTTGCAAAATTTGAAAATAGGTGTGCAAAGTTGTACAAAATTAGGTGAACCTAGTGGCATAAGGATTTTTCAACTTTTTGAAAAACGAGGGGGGGGAGAGTGGGGAGACAAGGATAGGATCTTTTAATTTTTCGACAAACGGGGGGGAAAGTGCAAATTTTTAGAGTTTGATGGAAAGAAAATGAGACGCGTGAAAAGTTGGTTTCACGAGGGTTTGTACTTACGTCATCATTTGCCTTTTTTTTTAAAAAAAATTGATTTTTTTGTCTGAAATTTCAAACAAACATATAGTTTGTTTCACGGCACGCAAGTTTTTACTTACGTCATCGATGACGTCATAACTTAGAGAAAAAGTTACGTCATAGATTAATTCATGGAGCACCTTCGGAATTATTGTTTTGTAATACATTTTTTAACTTAGAAGAGAATTTATTCAGTTATCCGAAAATATATAAATAAAATTTCTCCTAGAGTGATTTTTCACTGTAAATTTTTGAAATTTTCCTTCTGCCAATTTTCCAGAAAAAATTTAAAATTAAAAAAATGAATTTTGGTTAAAAGTTAGTTTTCCAGAATTTCTTCTGGAGTGATTTTTTACTGGAAAATTTTGAAATTTTTATACATACATATAATGAACTTCTCACTTTCCTCTTTCTCCTGTAAAAATTTCAAAATTTTTCTTCTGCTAGTTTTCCAAAAAAAAAAAAAATGTGAGAGGATGAATTTTCCTTAATTTTAGTTGAAAAAGTCGATTTTCCAAGTGATTTCTCACTGGAAAATTTCGAAATTTTCCTATAATGAGCTCCTTATTTTCTTCTTTCTCTTGGAAAAATTTCACAACTTTTGCTTTATTAGTTTTCCAGAAATAAATTGAAATGTAAGAGGATGAATTTTCCTTAATTTTGCTTAAATAAGTCAATTTTCCAGAATTTTTCCTGACGTGATTTTTTACTGGAAAATTTTGAAATTTTGTTTTAATGAGATCCTCACTTTCTTCTTTTTTCTGAAAAATTTCCACAATTATCCTTTTGCCAGTTTTCTAGAAAAAAAATAAAATGTAAGAAAATGAATTTTGCTTAAAAAAGTCAATTTTTCCTTAGTTATTGCATTTTCGAAAAACTCATAACTTTCGTAATTCCCCCATAACTTTTTCGTAATTTTCCCATAACTTCAAAAATCATAATTTTTTCGTAATTCCCGTAGTTTTTTGTACTTATTTTTAATTCTCCTAATTTTTTAAAAAACTTCGTTATTTTTAAATTCTCCCCAAGTTTTGTAATTTTCATAATTTCAAAAATTCGTGATTTTCATAATTCCTATAATTTTTGTAATTCTCTTTATTTTTATAATTCCAGTTATTTTTCGTAATTCCTGCAATTTTCCGTAACTTTTCAAAAATTGCGAAAAAGTGAGCGTCAAAATTGCTGGAAAGTGACGTTGGAATTACGAAAAATAGAAGTAAAAATTACGGAAAAATGAGGTTGGAAATGTTGGAATTAGACAATCCAACGACCTGTCCAAATGGCGTCTGGTTGGCAAACAATAAACAAAACACATAATATGTTTTTTTTTGGCAGGATTAAGCCTAGTACTCATAATTTGCTCTTTTTTGACATTGCATCGACAATTTGACGTTGAAAAAAGAGCGAATTTCGCTTTTATGAGTACCAGGCTTTATCAATACACGGGACGAGTTCTCAAATCTGACACTTTTCTGACATCGTTGACATGTAAAAACCCGTATTCTAACCTCATAAAAATTTCAAAATGCCGGCTGGTTGGCAAAAGTCACGTGGTTTGGATTCCCTAATTGTGAAAAAGTTGAGTAAAAATGGCGGAAAAGCAAGGTTATAATCGAGAAAAAATGAGGTTATAAATACGAAAGATTATGAAAAAATAAGGTTGAAATTGCGGCAATGTGAGGCGAAAATCGCGGAAAAGTGAGCTTATACTTATTGAAAAATGAGGAAAGAATAACGGAAAAGTGAGGCAAAATTCGCGGAAAATTTTGTTGAAATTGCGAGAAAGTGAGTTTGGACTTTGAAATTGCGGAAAAGTGAAGGTTAAATTGCGAAAAAAAATTGTTGAAAGCCGTTATTTCTCAAATAAATTTCGTTATTTTTATAATTTTTCCTTAGTTTTTGCAATTTTCGCAAAACTCCTAATTTTCGTAATTCCCATAACTTTTTCCTAATTTTCTTAATTTTTCGTAACTTTCCAAAATTCCCGTAATTTTTGAATAATTCCTGTTGTTTCTCAGATTTTCGTAGTTTTTTAATTTCTGTAATTTCTCAAAATATTCAGTTACCTACTTATTTTATAATTCCCCCTAAGTTTTTGTTACTTTCAAAAATTCGTAATTTTCGTAATTTTCAAAAATTTTTTATTGTGAATTTTCATTATTTCCGTAATTTCTCAGATAATTCTCCCTATTTCTATAATTCTTCCTTAGTCATTGCAATTCTTGGAAAACTCGTAATTTTCGTAATTCCCGTAACTTTTTCATAAATCCCGTAACTTACCAAAAATTATCGTAATTTTTTCGCAATTCTCGTGATTTTTCCTTATCTCTTCCAATCTTTATATTTCCTGTAGTTCCTCAAATTTTCGTAATTTTGTAATTCCCGTAATTTCTCAAAAAAACTCCGTTATCTTTATAATTCCCCCCCAGTTTGTTGTGATTCTCAAAAATTGGTAATTCCCGTATTTTTTTTTTCTTGGAATTTTCGAAAATTCTTAAATTCCCGTCATTTTTCAAAAAATTCTCGTTAATTTCATAATTCCCCCTTAGTTTTTGCAATTTTCGGAAAATTCGTGAATCCTGTAACTTTTTGTAGTTCTTGTTATGTTCGTAATTTTTTGAAAATTGTCACAATTTTTTTAATTCTCGTGATTTTTTCGTATTTTTCATAATTTTTGAATAATTCCTGTAGTTTTCAGATTTCCGTAATTTTTTAATTCCTGTAATTTCTCAGAAAACTCCGTTATTTTCATAATTTTGAAATTATATAAGTCTCGTAATTTTCGTATTTTATTTTGGGAATTTTCGAAATCTTGTAATTCCTGTCATTTCTCAGATAATTCTCGTTATTTTCCTAATACCCCCTTAGTTTTTACAATTTTCGAAAAACTCGAAATTTTCGTAATTCCCATTACATATTTTCGTAATTTTTTAATTTCCGTAATTTCGTTAGTTTTATAATTTTCTTTAAGTTTTTGAAATTTTCGAAAATTGGTAATTTCCGTATTTTTTTTTGGGGATTTTCGAAATTTTTTAATTCGTGTCATTTCTGAGATAATTCTTGTTATTTTCTAATTCCCCGTTATTTTTTTCAATTTTTGGAAAACTTGGTAATTTTCGTTATTCCCGCAATTTTTCGCGCTTTTTCCAGTAATTATTTTAATTTTCAATTTTCCTAATTTCCAAAAAAATTCGGAATTTTCTAATTCTCCCTAAGTTATTGTAATTTTCGTAATTTCAAAAAATTGTGATTTCCGTTATTTTGGGAATTACCGTAATTCACGTAATTTTGAAATGACTTTGTAATTCTTTTCCGTAATATTTCGTAATACCCGTAATTTTTGTAATTTTCGTAGTTTTTTGTATTTTTCTCAATTCTCGTAATTTTCATAATTTCTCATAATTCCCGCAAATTTTCGTCATTTCCGTCATTTTACTAGGTTCCGTAAATTTTTAAAATTCCCATTATTTTTCGTAATTCCCGTAATTTGTCTTGTTAGTTTTCGTAACTTTTCAAAAATTAGTAATATTTAAATAATTGACGTAATTTTGGAGTGACTTCGTAATTCTTTTGCGTAATATTTGGCAATTCTCATAATTTTTGTAATTTCCGCAATTTTTTGTTATTCCGTGATTCTCGTAATGTTCCGTAATTCTCGTAAATGTTTGCAACTCTCTCTAATTTTTCATATTTTACGTAATTTTTCGTAACTTTTCAAAAATTATCGTTATTTTCGTAATTTTGAAATGAGGAAAAATGAGGATAAAATCGTGGAAAGTGATGATAAAATCACAAAAAAAAGAGTCAAAAATTTCAAAAAGAGTGAATTTAAACTCGCGGAAAAGTAAGATGAGACTCACGGAAAAATGAGGATAAAGTCACGAAAAGTAAGGATAAAATCGCGGAGAATGAAATATGAATCGCGGAAAAGTGAGGATAACATCGCAAAAAAAAGTGAGACAAGAATCGCGGAAAAATGAGATTATATTTACAGAAAAGTCGATTTACAATCGTGAAAAAGTGGATTTAGAATTGCGGTAAGTGATGGTAAAATTGCAAAAAAATGAGTCAAAAATAAAAAAAAAAATATTTTTCAAAAATCACAAAAAAGTGAGGTCAAATTAGCGGAAAAGTGGAGATAAAATCGCGGAAAGTAGGGGAACAATCGCGGGAAAATGAGGATGAAATAGCAGAAAAATAAGTTTGTAATCGCCGAGGAGTGAGAGCCAAAAATCGCAAAAAAGTGGGTCAAAAAACACAAAAAAAATGAGTCAAAAATTTCAAAAAAAGTGAGTGTGAATTTGTGAAAAAGTGAGATAAGAATCGCGAAAAAATGAGGTAATATTTGCGGAAAAGTGGGTTTACAATCGCGGAAAAGTGATAGTAAAATCTAAGATTTCTAAATTATGACGTCATCAAATTGGATTTTTCAATGAATAATAAATTGGAAGCATCTTTCCTACATAAAATTATTGAATTTGACATTTATCAAAAGATCCAAACAACCAGCACCTTGTTTTACAGGTAATGAAATAAATACAGAAGAAAGAGAAGATTGCATCGATCCCTTGAAAAATATAGATGAGGCGGCCAATCGGGCTACCTCAGTTGTTCAAATTTCACCATTAATATCAATGTAAATAACTAAAAATACAAACATTTTTGACGTTCGCTCTCAAAATTTGATGTTTCATTTTTAACACTAGTGCTATAAAGACTTTATGGCACTAGTGCGATAAAGTAACATTTTTAATGCTAAATGCTTAAAAATTGCATTTTTGACACGTTTGTAGAAAAAGTTTTTTTTTTTTTAAGATAAAAGTCAAAATGACATTAAGTTGGCAATGCAATGTAAAATTGTCAATGCTTTCAAATTTTTTATGTAGAAAAGGCTTGTGTTGCCAACATAGTTATTGAATTTTTGACTTGGGGAATTATCTTTAAAAAAAAACATACTTTAACTTTCCCCAGAAAAGTGTGCAAAATTTGAAAATAGGCATGCGAAATTGTGCAAATTTAGGTGAATAGGATTTTTTCAAGTTTTAGACAAACAAGGGGGAACGGTCAATGCTCTAGTTTTCGTTGTGTTGTGTGCAATATTTTAGTTATAGTGTGCAAAATTATTATGGTTTAGGTATTTATTTTTGAAATTTGTTTAATACAGGCGGAAACTTGACCGACCCCAAAATTTACTTGTTGGTAAATAAACCGATCTACTGGAAAATAAATAAATAATTCATAATTCGAAATTAAACATAAATTTCTAAGTGGCAAATTTGCCAAATATACTGAAAAAAAAACCTAAAGAAAATGATAGAATAGCATCCATCTATGATATTCGTTGGTAAATTATCAAATATGTTAGAAAATATATGCTTAACTTCCTAATTCCTTTTCGCACGCGTTTGTCTCCCTATGCACGCAAAGCAAATATTTCACTTTAATAACTTCATTCAGAGAAGCAGACACGGATGCTGGCTCGCTGGCTGGACGCTGAATCAACAGCACTGACAACTCGGCAACAGTGGGCAATAGACTCGAGCCAGCGTCCACACCGGCAAAAGCCGGCGTCCATCGAGGTATCAAAAATCAGAATACGGACGAGACTTCTAGAGACGTTAGTCTATAATATTCTTTGGTCGTATTGAAGATATTTTTTACAATTTGGCAACTTTGTAAAATGTTTTGTAGTTATTGGATGTTTTTTGTGTGATTCAAAAGTTTTTGACATCTCAAGTTTCAATGTTAAAGTTTTACGCAACGTTGCTAAAATTTACTTAATGCAATGTTGGTACCTAATTAAATATTTGTAAAATGTTTATAAAAAAATTTATACAACTCTTGTGCAACGTTGTCATGTTTAAGGTCTATCTGGGAGTGTCTTTTATTATCATACATAAAAAAATATCTTTAGGAAAAATGCATCCTTGGACATTTTAATATATTTTTGGAAAATTAGTGAAGGGAAAATTTTGAAATTTTTTTGGTGAAAAGAGGAAGGAAAGGAACTCATTATATGAAAATTTCAAATTGATTCAATGAAAAATCACAATAGAGAAATTCTAAAAAAATCTACTTTCAAATGGGAAATTGAGCAAAATACTCGGCAAAATACGACTCGTCACAATTTGATATTTTTTTTTGGAAAACTAGTAACGGGATAATTTCGAAACTTGAAGGGTGAAAAGAGAAAGTAAAGTAGCTCATCATACTAAAATTTCAAACCGATTCAGTGAAAAATGACAATGTGAGAAATTTTAGAAAATCTACTTTTAAATAGAAAGAGCTAAATACATCCTTTCAAATTTTAATATTTTTTTGAAAGAGAAATTTTGAAACTTTTGTGGTGAAAAGAGAAAGAAAAGGACCTCATTATACTAAAATTTCATATTGATTCAGTAGAAAATAATAACACAAAAAATTCTAGAATATTAAATTTCACAAATTACCTAAGCAAAAAAAAATACGAGGGGCGGCTCATTCTCAAAATCACTGTACATTTTCATTCGAAATTTTATAAAATTATTTTAAAATCCCATTCGAAATTCCAAAATCCCATTCGAAATCTTTCTGGAATCCTGAAATCCTTCCAAAATCCCAATAGATTTTCTAAAATCCTTGAAAACTTTAGTGGTATAGCGTTAAAAGTCGAATATCCGTAATCGATGTATAAAGTGTGGAAAATCGGTGCATAAAATATGGAAAATTTTACCATTTTCGAACATTTGAAAAATTGAAGCAAAAAAAAAAACAAGAAAACAGTGACATACTATTCATACTTTTTATCATAGATGGCGTCGGCGTCATTGATAATGACAAACAAACGAAATGACAATAATGACGTTTCTTATAATTCAAAACTCAACATTTTATAAAATCAATATGGCCACAACAATTATTTTCCAATAAAAAAAACAAATAACATTCAAAAAGTGTCCAATAAAAATACTCCAATGATAAATAAACAAGAAAATCTTATCGAGGAAACGAGAACAAAATTTTCTTATTCAATTATTATTTACAATCTAAGTAAGTCGGTAACGACACTTAAGCACCGAAACGACGTCTAGAATGTACAAAAAAGCCTTACAAAAATAATCCTGGGTTTACTCTGCAAGATTGCATTTTCATCCGAAAAGCTTTCTGGAAATGAAAACTATTAAAAGGAATGAGAATTTGCATCGAATTACTTCCCAGAATAAAATACAAGATTTTTGAGGTTTTTACGTATGGAAATTTGTATTTTTCAACGTTTAATGGTGATTTATATTTGACAGTTGTGACAACTGATGTTTATTAACTGTCACTTTTGATTTTTGAACAACGCCATCTACCTTGGAAACAACTACATACAAACAAAAATTACATTGAACTTTATTTTTGCTTAGGAAAATGGATTAAAATGAATAATACGGCCCTAAAAAAACTTGGCAACACTGTATTATAAATATATGTAAATTTAATTTGAAAAAAGGCCTTTTCCGATACACACATGACGCGGCAACAAGTCGAGAAATAAAATGGAAAATTCGCCTACACGTGTGCGGAAAACGAGAATAATAATGACACGAGGCCAATTTCCACGAGTTAATTGCGTGCCAAAGAGGAAGGAAAATCGCAAGCTTTTAATGGTAATTTGAATCGACGTTTCGGTAGAGAGTTTTTTGTCTTCTTCAGGATTCAACTTTTCAAAAAATTCAAAGTTATAGTGATTTCAAGTGCAACAGAACTAGAGTCAATCGGAGTAAATTCACTCCACACTTTTCAATTAAATCTCGGGCAGCAAAACAAAACCACCTCAACTTTGACAGTTTAAGAAATCTAGTAGGCCATTGTGTAGCGCTTTCTTTGAACCATCAGTGACAGAGACAGCTTATGAATATTTCTACTCAAGATAAACATGTTTATTCAAACCGATGACGTCATAAAAGATGTCAGGCTATCACCGTCTTTTAAACAATTTTGATCCAAACCACAAATGTCAAGATTCAATATGGCGACAAGGGTCAAGAATTCGTGATGTTTGAGTTTTTTCTTAGTTTTCCTTCAATTTTCTTCATGAAACTCAAACTTTTATTAAAAAATTAAATTGCAAATTTTCACACATACATACACACGTCCTCGTCATGAATCGAGTCCTAATTATCTTTTGAATTCGCAGAACCCCTTTTAATCCGTGCTCGGAATATCCGATTTTGCCTTCTAAATTTAGCCGGGTGTGATTTTTAAATTAAATTCTGAAAACTTTTGGAGAAGCTTCAGTCAAAAATCTTCCCTTTTCAAAAAAGTTTTTCGCACTCTTGTAAAGTTCCGAAATACTTTCGCCCCCTAATTTACATTTACTTCGTGGGAAAAACGAAATCTGCGTTGTTGAGGGTAAACTTGTTAATCGTTGTCAAGATTTTCATGATAAAATGATTTTTATTAATTTGAAAAGCTCGATTTTTTTGTGTTTTTATGTTGGTATTAGGCTGATAATTCAAGATGGCAACGTGGTCATGACGTAAAGGTACGTTTACATTCAATTCTAATTGATTCAGTTGCGTTGAAGAGGGCGCTTCTGTACTTGGAGTTTTTTTAAATTGTGGCGCGTAACCATTGAATTATTTATAGTATTATTCTATCTCAATATTCTCAATGTGAATAACCAAGCATAATTTTGACCACCAAAGTTTAGTTTGACGTGTAATTTATGCTTCCAAAACAGGTGAATAAATTCATTGTCTAGTAGCATATTAGAGTAGTTCAAACAGTTACAATTGGAGCAGTGCAAATAAAACAAAGTTAGTGTAGATAGAACAGAAATTAAAGCAATTTGAACACTTAGAGTAACTGGAACAATGAAAGGAATTTAAATGGAATTAATGCAGTAATGCTTAGAGTAATTTAAATTGAGTTCATGCAAATGAAACAAAATTAGAACAGTTAAAGTAGTTCGAACAGTTGAACAGATCAAAAAGAGTCAGTGCACTTGGAACAGTCAGAGTAGAATTACTAAAAACTCAAATTTAATTTTCAAATCAACTCACTACTATAGTGAATAAATTCATTGTTCAAGTAGCATATTAGAGTAGTTCGAACAGTAACAATCGGAGTAGTGCAAACAAAACGGAGTTAGTGCAGATGGAACAGAAATTAAAGCAATTTGAACACTTAGAGTAACTGGAACAATGAAAGGAATTTAAATGGAATTAATGCAGTAATGCTTAGAGTAATTTAAATTGAGTTCATGCAAATGAAACAAAATTAGAACAGTTAAAGTAGTTCGAACAGTTGAACAGATCAAAAAGAGTCAGTGCACTTGGAACAGTCAGAGTAGAATTACTAAAAACTCAAATTTAATTTTCAAATCAACTCACTACTATAGTGAATAAATTCATTGTTCAAGTAGCATATTAGAGTAGTTCGAACAGTAACAATCGGAGTAGTGCAAACAAAACGGAGTTAGTGCAGATGGAACAGAAATTAAAGCAATTTGAACACTTAGAGTAACTGGAACAATAAAAGGAATTCAAATAGAATTGATGCAGATGGAATGCTTGGGGTAATTTAAATCGAGTTAGTGCAAATGGAACAGAACTAAAGTAGTCAAAGTAATTCAAATAGTTGAACAGGATCAAAAAGGTTCAATGCACTTGGAACAGTCAGAGTAAAATTACTAAAAACCCAAAATTAATTTTCAAATCAACCTACTGTTATAGTGAATAAATTCATTGTTTAGTAGCATATTAGAGTAGTTCTAACAGTAACAATCGGAGCAGTGCAAACAGAACAGAGTTAGTGCAGATGGAACAGAAATTAAAGCAATTTGAAAACTTAGAGTAACTGGAACAATGAAAGGAATTTAAATGGAATTAATGCAGATAATGCTTAGAGTAATTTAAATTGAGTTCGTGCAAATGAAACAAAATTAGAACAGTTAAAGTAGTTCGAACAGTTGAACAGATCAAAAAAAGTCAGTGCACTTGGAACAGTCAGAGTAGAATTACTAAAAACTCAAATTTAATTTTCAAATCAACTCACTACTATAGTGAATAAATTCATTGTTCAAGTAGCATATTAGAGTAGTTCGAACAGTAACAATCGGAGTAGTGCAAACAAAACGGAGTTAGTGCAGATGGAACAGAAATTAAAGCAATTTGAACACTTAGAGTAACTGGAACAATAAAAGGAATTCAAATAGAATTGATGCAGATGGAATGCTTGGGGTAATTTAAATCGAGTTAGTGCAAATGGAACAGAACTAAAGTAGTCAAAGTAATTCAAATAGTTGAACAGGATCAAAAAGGTTCAATGCACTTGGAACAGTCAGAGTAAAATTACTAAAAACCCAAAATTAATTTTCAAATCAACCTACTGTTATAGTGAATAAATTCATTGTTTAGTAGCATATTAGAGTAGTTCTAACAGTAACAATCGGAGCAGTGCAAACAGAACAGAGTTAGTGCAGATGGAACAGAAATTAAAGCAATTTGAAAACTTAGAGTAACTGGAACAATGAAAGGAATTTAAATGGAATTAATGCAGATAATGCTTAGAGTAATTTAAATTGAGTTCGTGCAAATGAAACAAAATTAGAACAGTTAAAGTAGTTCGAACAGTTGAACAGATCAAAAAAAGTCAGTGCACTTGGAACAGTCAGAGTAGAATTACTAAAAACTCAAATTTAATTTTCAAATCAACTCACTACTATAGTGAATAAATTCATTGTTCAAGTAGCATATTAGAGTAGTTCGAACAGTAACAATCGGAGTAGTGCAAACAAAACGGAGTTAGTGCAGATGGAACAGAAATTAAAGCAATTTGAACACTTAGAGTAACTGGAACAATAAAAGGAATTCAAATAGAATTGATGCAGATGGAATGCTTGGGGTAATTTAAATCGAGTTAGTGCAAATGGAACAGAACTAAAGTAGTCAAAGTAATTCAAATAGTTGAACAGGATCAAAAAGGTTCAATGCACTTGGAACAGTCAGAGTAAAATTACTAAAAACCCAAAATTAATTTTCAAATCAACCTACTGTTATAGTGAATAAATTCATTGTTTAGTAGCATATTAGAGTAGTTCTAACAGTAACAATCGGAGCAGTGCAAACAGAACAGAGTTAGTGCAGATGGAACAGAAATTAAAGCAATTTGAAAACTTAGAGTAACTGGAACAATGAAAGGAATTTAAATGGAATTAATGCAGATAATGCTTAGAGTAATTTAAATTGAGTTCGTGCAAATGAAACAAAATTAGAACAGTTAAAGTAGTTCGAACAGTTGAACAGATCAAAAAAAGTCAGTGCACTTGGAACAGTCAGAGTAGAATTACTAAAAACTCAAATTTAATTTTCAAATCAACTCACTACTATAGTGAATAAATTCATTGTTCAAGTAGCATATTAGAGTAGTTCGAACAGTAACAATCGGAGTAGTGCAAACAAAACGGAGTTAGTGCAGATGGAACAGAAATTAAAGCAATTTGAACACTTAGAGTAACTGGAACAATAAAAGGAATTCAAATAGAATTGATGCAGATGGAATGCTTGGGGTAATTTAAATCGAGTTAGTGCAAATGGAACAGAACTAAAGTAGTCAAAGTAATTCAAATAGTTGAACAGGATCAAAAAGGTTCAATGCACTTGGAACAGTCAGAGTAAAATTACTAAAAACCCAAAATTAATTTTCAAATCAACCTACTGTTATAGTGAATAAATTCATTGTTTAGTAGCATATTAGAGTAGTTCTAACAGTAACAATCGGAGCAGTGCAAACAGAACAGAGTTAGTGCAGATGGAACAGAAATTAAAGCAATTTGAAAACTTAGAGTAACTGGAACAATGAAAGGAATTTAAATGGAATTAATGCAGATAATGCTTAGAGTAATTTAAATTGAGTTCGTGCAAATGAAACAAAATTAGAACAGTTAAAGTAGTTCGAACAGTTGAACAGATCAAAAAAAGTCAGTGCACTTGGAACAGTCAGAGTAGAATTACTAAAAACTCAAATTTAATTTTCAAATCAACTCACTACTATAGTGAATAAATTCATTGTTCAAGTAGCATATTAGAGTAGTTCAAACAGTAACAATCGGAGTAGTGCAAACAAAACGGAGTTAGTGCAGATGGAACAGAAATTAAAGCAATTTGAACACTTAGAGTAACTGGAACAATAAAAGGAATTCAAATAGAATTGATGCAGATGGAATGCTTGGGGTAATTTAAATCGAGTTAGTGCAAATGGAACAGAACTAAAGTAGTCAAAGTAATTCAAATAGTTGAACAGGATCAAAAAGGTTCAATGCACTTGGAACAGTCAGAGTAAAATTACTAAAAACCCAAAATTAATTTTCAAATCAACCTACTGTTATAGTGAATAAATTCATTGTTTAGTAGCATATTAGAGTAGTTCTAACAGTAACAATCGGAGCAGTGCAAACAGAACAGAGTTAGTGCAGATGGAACAGAAATTAAAGCAATTTGAAAACTTAGAGTAACTGGAACAATGAAAGGAATTTAAATGGAATTAATGCAGATAATGCTTAGAGTAATTTAAATTGAGTTCGTGCAAATGAAACAAAATTAGAACAGTTAAAGTAGTTCGAACAGTTGAACAGATCAAAAAAAGTCAGTGCACTTGGAACAGTCAGAGTAGAATTACTAAAAACTCAAATTTAATTTTCAAATCAACTCACTACTATAGTGAATAAATTCATTGTTCAAGTAGCATATTAGAGTAGTTCGAACAGTAACAATCGGAGTAGTGCAAACAAAACGGAGTTAGTGCAGATGGAACAGAAATTAAAGCAATTTGAACACTTAGAGTAACTGGAACAATAAAAGGAATTCAAATAGAATTGATGCAGATGGAATGCTTGGGGTAATTTAAATCGAGTTAGTGCAAATGGAACAGAACTAAAGTAGTCAAAGTAATTCAAATAGTTGAACAGGATCAAAAAGGTTCAATGCACTTGGAACAGTCAGAGTAAAATTACTAAAAACCCAAAATTAATTTTCAAATCAACCTACTGTTATAGTGAATAAATTCATTGTTTAGTAGCATATTAGAGTAGTTCTAACAGTAACAATCGGAGCAGTGCAAACAGAACAGAGTTAGTGCAGATGGAACAGAAATTAAAGCAATTTGAAAACTTAGAGTAACTGGAACAATGAAAGGAATTTAAATGGAATTAATGCAGATAATGCTTAGAGTAATTTAAATTGAGTTCGTGCAAATGAAACAAAATTAGAACAGTTAAAGTAGTTCGAACAGTTGAACAGATCAAAAAAAGTCAGTGCACTTGGAACAGTCAGAGTAGAATTACTAAAAACTCAAATTTAATTTTCAAATCAACTCACTACTATAGTGAATAAATTCATTGTTCAAGTAGCATATTAGAGTAGTTCGAACAGTAACAATCGGAGTAGTGCAAACAAAACGGAGTTAGTGCAGATGGAACAGAAATTAAAGCAATTTGAACACTTAGAGTAACTGGAACAATAAAAGGAATTCAAATAGAATTGATGCAGATGGAATGCTTGGGGTAATTTAAATCGAGTTAGTGCAAATGGAACAGAACTAAAGTAGTCAAAGTAATTCAAATAGTTGAACAGGATCAAAAAGGTTCAATGCACTTGGAACAGTCAGAGTAAAATTACTAAAAACCCAAAATTAATTTTCAAATCAACCTACTGTTATAGTGAATAAATTCATTGTTTAGTAGCATATTAGAGTAGTTCTAACAGTAACAATCGGAGCAGTGCAAACAGAACAGAGTTAGTGCAGATGGAACAGAAATTAAAGCAATTTGAAAACTTAGAGTAACTGGAACAATGAAAGGAATTTAAATGGAATTAATGCAGATAATGCTTAGAGTAATTTAAATTGAGTTCGTGCAAATGAAACAAAATTAGAACAGTTAAAGTAGTTCGAACAGTTGAACAGATCAAAAAAAGTCAGTGCACTTGGAACAGTCAGAGTAGAATTACTAAAAACTCAAATTTAATTTTCAAATCAACTCACTACTATAGTGAATAAATTCATTGTTCAAGTAGCATATTAGAGTAGTTCGAACAGTAACAATCGGAGTAGTGCAAACAAAACGGAGTTAGTGCAGATGGAACAGAAATTAAAGCAATTTGAACACTTAGAGTAACTGGAACAATAAAAGGAATTCAAATAGAATTGATGCAGATGGAATGCTTGGGGTAATTTAAATCGAGTTAGTGCAAATGGAACAGAACTAAAGTAGTCAAAGTAATTCAAATAGTTGAACAGGATCAAAAAGGTTCAATGCACTTGGAACAGTCAGAGTAAAATTACTAAAAACCCAAAATTAATTTTCAAATCAACCTACTGTTATAGTGAATAAATTCATTGTTTAGTAGCATATTAGAGTAGTTCTAACAGTAACAATCGGAGCAGTGCAAACAGAACAGAGTTAGTGCAGATGGAACAGAAATTAAAGCAATTTGAAAACTTAGAGTAACTGGAACAATGAAAGGAATTTAAATGGAATTAATGCAGATAATGCTTAGAGTAATTTAAATTGAGTTCGTGCAAATGAAACAAAATTAGAACAGTTAAAGTAGTTCGAACAGTTGAACAGATCAAAAAAAGTCAGTGCACTTGGAACAGTCAGAGTAGAATTACTAAAAAACTCAAATTTAATTTTCAAATCAACTCACTACTATAGTGAATAAATTCATTGTTCAAGTAGCATATTAGAGTAGTTCAAACAGTAACAATCGGAGTAGTGCAAACAAAACGGAGTTAGTGCAGATGGAACAGAAATTAAAGCAATTTGAACACTTAGAGTAACTGGAACAATAAAAGGAATTCAAATAGAATTGATGCAGATGGAATGCTTGGGGTAATTTAAATCGAGTTAGTGCAAATGGAACAGAACTAAAGTAGTCAAAGTAATTCAAATAGTTGAACAGGATCAAAAAGGTTCAATGCACTTGGAACAGTCAGAGTAAAATTACTAAAAACCCAAAATTAATTTTCAAATCAACCTACTGTTATAGTGAATAAATTCATTGTTTAGTAGCATATTAGAGTAGTTCTAACAGTAACAATCGGAGCAGTGCAAACAGAACAGAGTTAGTGCAGATGGAACAGAAATTAAAGCAATTTGAAAACTTAGAGTAACTGGAACAATGAAAGGAATTTAAATGGAATTAATGCAGATAATGCTTAGAGTAATTTAAATTGAGTTCGTGCAAATGAAACAAAATTAGAACAGTTAAAGTAGTTCGAACAGTTGAACAGATCAAAAAAAGTCAGTGCACTTGGAACAGTCAGAGTAGAATTACTAAAAACTCAAATTTAATTTTCAAATCAACTCACTACTATAGTGAATAAATTCATTGTTCAAGTAGCATATTAGAGTAGTTCGAACAGTAACAATCGGAGTAGTGCAAACAAAACGGAGTTAGTGCAGATGGAACAGAAATTAAAGCAATTTGAACACTTAGAGTAACTGGAACAATAAAAGGAATTCAAATAGAATTGATGCAGATGGAATGCTTGGGGTAATTTAAATCGAGTTAGTGCAAATGGAACAGAACTAAAGTAGTCAAAGTAATTCAAATAGTTGAACAGGATCAAAAAGGTTCAATGCACTTGGAACAGTCAGAGTAAAATTACTAAAAACCCAAAATTAATTTTCAAATCAACCTACTGTTATAGTGAATAAATTCATTGTTTAGTAGCATATTAGAGTAGTTCTAACAGTAACAATCGGAGCAGTGCAAACAGAACAGAGTTAGTGCAGATGGAACAGAAATTAAAGCAATTTGAAAACTTAGAGTAACTGGAACAATGAAAGGAATTTAAATGGAATTAATGCAGATAATGCTTAGAGTAATTTAAATTGAGTTCGTGCAAATGAAACAAAATTAGAACAGTTAAAGTAGTTCGAACAGTTGAACAGATCAAAAAAAGTCAGTGCACTTGGAACAGTCAGAGTAGAATTACTAAAAACTCAAATTTAATTTTCAAATCAACTCACTACTATAGTGAATAAATTCATTGTTCAAGTAGCATATTAGAGTAGTTCGAACAGTAACAATCGGAGTAGTGCAAACAAAACGGAGTTAGTGCAGATGGAACAGAAATTAAAGCAATTTGAACACTTAGAGTAACTGGAACAATAAAAGGAATTCAAATAGAATTGATGCAGATGGAATGCTTGGTGTAATTTAAATCGAGTTAGTGCAAATGGAACAGAACTAAAGTAGTCAAAGTAATTCAAATAGTTAAACAGGATCAAAAAGGTTCAATGCACTTGGAACAGTCAGAGTAAAATTACTAAAAACCCAAAATTAATTTTCAAATCAACCTACTGTTATAGTGAATAAATTCATTGTTTAGTAGCATATTAGAGTAGTTCTAACAGTAAAAATCGGAGCAGTGCAAACAGAACAGAGTTAGTGCAGATGGAACAGAAATTAAAGCAATTTGAAAACTTAGAGTAACTGGAACAATGAAAGGAATTTAAATGGAATTAATGCAGATAATGCTTAGAGTAATTTAAATTGAGTTCGTGCAAATGAAACAAAATTAGAACAGTTAAAGTAGTTCGAACAGTTGAACAGATCAAAAAGAGTCAGTGCACTTGGAACAGTCAGAGTAAAATTACTAAAAACCCAAAATTAATTTTCAAATCAACCTACTGTTATAGTGAATAAATTCATTGTTTAGTAGCATATTAGAGTAGTTCAAACAATAACAATCGGAGCAGTGCAAACAGAACGGAGTTAGTGCAGATGGAACAGGAATTAAAGCAATTTGAAAACTTAGAGTAACTGGAACAATGAAAGGAATTTAAATGGAATTAATGCAGTAATGCTTAGAGTAATTTAAATTGAGTTCGTGCAAATGAAACAAAATTAGAACAGTTAAAGTAGTTCGAACAGTTGAACAGATCAAAAAAAGTCAGTGCACTTGGAACAGTCAGAGTAGAATTACTAAAAACTCAAATTTAATTTTCAAATCAACTCACTACTATAATGAATAAATTCATTGTTCAAGTAGCATATTAGAGTAGTTCGAACAGTAACAATCGGAGTAGTGCAAACAAAACGGAGTTAGTGCAGATGGAACAGAAATTAAAGCAATTTGAACACTTAGAGTAACTGGAACAATAAAAGGAATTCAAATAGAATTGATGCAGATGGAATGCTTGGGGTAATTTAAATCGAGTTTGTGCAAATGGAACAAAACTAAAGTAGTCAAAGTAGTTCAAATAGTTGAACAGGATCAAAAAGGTTCAATGCACTTGGAACAGTCAGAGTAAAATTACTAAAAACCCAAAATTAATTTTCAAATCAACCTACTGTTATAGTGAATAAATTCATTGTTTAGTAGCATATTAGAGTAGTTCTAACAGTAACAATCGGAGCAGTGCAAACAGAACAGAGTTAGTGCAGATGGAACAGAAATTAAAGCAATTTGAAAACTTAAAGTAACTGGAACAATAAAAGGAATTCAAATAGAATTGATGCAGATGGAATGCTTGGGGTAATTTAAATCGAGTTTGTGCAAATGGAACAAAACTAAAGTAGTCAAAGTAGTTCAAATAGTTGAACAGGATCAAAAAGGTTCAATGCACTTGGAACAGTCAGAGTAAAATTACTAAAAACCCAAAATTAATTTTCAAATCAACCTACTGTTATAGTGAATAAATTCATTGTTTAGTAGCATATTAGAGTAGTTCAAACAATAACAATCGGAGCAGTGCAAACAGAACGGAGTTAGTGCAGATGGAACAGGAATTAAAGCAATTTGAAAACTTAGAGTAACTGGAACAATGAAAGGAATTTAAATGGAATTAATGCAGATAATGCTTAGAGTAATTTAAATTGAGTTCGTGCAAATGAAACAAAATTAGAACAGTTAAAGTAGTTCGAACAGTTGAACAGATCAAAAAAAGTCAGTGCACTTGGAACAGTCAGAGTAGAATTACTAAAAACTCAAATTTAATTTTCAAATCAACTCACTACTATAGTGAATAAATTCATTGTTCAAGTAGCATATTAGAGTAGTTCGAACAGTAACAATCGGAGTAGTGCAAACAAAACGGAGTTAGTGCAGATGGAACAAAAATTAAAGCAATTTGAACACTTAGAGTAACTGGAACAATGAAAGGAATTTAAATGGAATTAATGCAGATAATGCTTAGAGTAATTTAAATTGAGTTCGTGCAAATGAAACAAAATTAGAACAGTTAAAGTAGTTCGAACAGTTGAACAGATCAAAAAAAGTCAGTGCACTTGGAACAGTCAGAGTAGAATTACTAAAAACTCAAATTTAATTTTCAAATCAACTCACTACTATAGTGAATAAATTCATTGTTCAAGTAGCATATTAGAGTAGTTCGAACAGTAACAATCGGAGTAGTGCAAACAAAACGGAGTTAGTGCAGATGGAACAGAAATTAAAGCAATTTGAAAACTTAGAGTAACTGGAACAATGAAAGGAATTTAAATGGAATTAATGCAGTAATGCTTAGAGTAATTTAAATTGAGTTCGTGCAAATGAAACAAAATTAGAACAGTTAAAGTAGTTCGAACAGTTGAACAGATCAAAAAAAGTCAGTGCACTTGGAACAGTCAGAGTAGAATTACTAAAAACTCAAATTTAATTTTCAAATCAACTCACTACTATAGTGAATAAATTCATTGTTCAAGTAGCATATTAGAGTAGTTCGAACAGTAACAATCGGAGTAGTGCAAACAAAACGGAGTTAGTGCAGATGGAACAGAAATTAAAGCAATTTGAAAACTTAGAGTAACTGGAACAATGAAAGGAATTTAAATGGAATTAATGCAGTAATGCTTAGAGTAATTTAAATTGAGTTCGTGCAAATGAAACAAAATTAGAACAGTTAAAGTAGTTCGAACAGTTGAACAGATCAAAAAAAGTCAGTGCACTTGGAACAGTCAGAGTAGAATTACTAAAAACTCAAATTTAATTTTCAAATCAACTCACTACTATAGTGAATAAATTCATTGTTCAAGTAGCATATTAGAGTAGTTCGAACAGTAACAATCGGAGTAGTGCAAACAAAACGGAGTTAGTGCAGATGGAACAGAAATTAAAGCAATTTGAACACTTAGAGTAACTGGAACAATAAAAGGAATTCAAATAGAATTGATGCAGATGGAATGCTTGGGGTAATTTAAATCGAGTTAGTGCAAATGGAACAGAACTAAAGTAGTCAAAGTAGTTCAAATAGTTGAACAGGATCAAAAAGGTTCAATGCACTTGGAACAGTCAGAGTAAAATTACTAAAAACCCAAAATTAATTTTCAAATCAACCTACTGTTATAGTGAATAAATTCATTGTTTAGTAGCATATTAGAGTAGTTCAAACAATAACAATCGGAGCAGTGCAAACAGAACGGAGTTAGTGCAGATGGAACAGGAATTAAAGCAATTTGAAAACTTAGAGTAACTGGAACAATGAAAGGAATTTAAATGGAATTAATGCAGTAATGCTTAGAGTAATTTAAATTGAGTTCGTGCAAATGAAACAAAATTAGAACAGTTAAAGTAGTTCGAACAGTTGAACAGATCAAAAAAAGTCAGTGCACTTGGAACAGTCAGAGTAGAATTACTAAAAACTCAAATTTAATTTTCAAATCAACTCACTACTATAGTGAATAAATTCATTGTTCAAGTAGCATATTAGAGTAGTTCGAACAGTAACAATCGGAGTAGTGCAAACAAAACGGAGTTAGTGCAGATGGAACAAAAATTAAAGCAATTTGAACACTTAGAGTAACTGGAACAATGAAAGGAATTTAAATGGAATTAATGCAGATAATGCTTAGAGTAATTTAAATTGAGTTCGTGCAAATGAAACAAAATTAGAACAGTTAAAGTAGTTCGAACAGTTGAACAGATCAAAAAAAGTCAGTGCACTTGGAACAGTCAGAGTAGAATTACTAAAAACTCAAATTTAATTTTCAAATCAACTCACTACTATAGTGAATAAATTCATTGTTCAAGTAGCATATTAGAGTAGTTCGAACAGTAACAATCGGAGTAGTGCAAACAAAACGGAGTTAGTGCAGATGGAACAGAAATTAAAGCAATTTGAACACTTAGAGTAACTGGAACAATGAAAGGAATTTAAATGGAATTAATGCAGATAATGCTTAGAGTAATTTAAATTGAGTTCGTGCAAATGAAACAAAATTAGAACAGTTAAAGTAGTTCGAACAGTTGAACAGATCAAAAAAAGTCAGTGCACTTGGAACAGTCAGAGTAGAATTACTAAAAACTCAAATTTAATTTTCAAATCAACTCACTACTATAGTGAATAAATTCATTGTTCAAGTAGCATATTAGAGTAGTTCGAACAGTAACAATCGGAGTAGTGCAAACAAAACGGAGTTAGTGCAGATGGAACAGAAATTAAAGCAATTTGAACACTTAGAGTAACTGGAACAATAAAAGGAATTCAAATAGAATTGATGCAGATGGAATGCTTGGGGTAATTTAAATCGAGTTTGTGCAAATGGAACAAAACTAAAGTAGTCAAAGTAGTTCAAATAGTTGAACAGGATCAAAAAGGTTCAATGCACTTGGAACAGTCAGAGTAAAATTACTAAAAACCCAAAATTAATTTTCAAATCAACCTACTGTTATAGTGAATAAATTCATTGTTTAGTAGCATATTAGAGTAGTTCTAACAGTAACAATCGGAGCAGTGCAAACAGAACAGAGTTAGTGCAGATGGAACAGAAATTAAAGCAATTTGAAAACTTAAAGTAACTGGAACAATAAAAGGAATTCAAATAGAATTGATGCAGATGGAATGCTTGGGGTAATTTAAATCGAGTTTGTGCAAATGGAACAAAACTAAAGTAGTCAAAGTAGTTCAAATAGTTGAACAGGATCAAAAAGGTTCAATGCACTTGGAACAGTCAGAGTAAAATTACTAAAAACCCAAAATTAATTTTCAAATCAACCTACTGTTATAGTGAATAAATTCATTGTTTAGTAGCATATTAGAGTAGTTCAAACAATAACAATCGGAGCAGTGCAAACAGAACGGAGTTAGTGCAGATGGAACAGGAATTAAAGCAATTTGAAAACTTAGAGTAACTGGAACAATGAAAGGAATTTAAATGGAATTAATGCAGTAATGCTTAGAGTAATTTAAATTGAGTTCGTGCAAATGAAACAAAATTAGAACAGTTAAAGTAGTTCGAACAGTTGAACAGATCAAAAAAAGTCAGTGCACTTGGAACAGTCAGAGTAGAATTACTAAAAACTCAAATTTAATTTTCAAATCAACTCACTACTATAGTGAATAAATTCATTGTTCAAGTAGCATATTAGAGTAGTTCGAACAGTAACAATCGGAGTAGTGCAAACAAAACGGAGTTAGTGCAGATGGAACAGAAATTAAAGCAATTTGAACACTTAGAGTAACTGGAACAATAAAAGGAATTCAAATAGAATTGATGCAGATGGAATGCTTGGGGTAATTTAAATCGAGTTTGTGCAAATGGAACAAAACTAAAGTAGTCAAAGTAGTTCAAATAGTTGAACAGGATCAAAAAGGTTCAATGCACTTGGAACAGTCAGAGTAAAATTACTAAAAAACCCAAAATTAATTTTCAAATCAACCTACTGTTATAGTGAATAAATTCATTGTTTAGTAGCATATTAGAGTAGTTCTAACAGTAACAATCGGAGCAGTGCAAACAGAACAGAGTTAGTGCAGATGGAACAGAAATTAAAGCAATTTGAAAACTTAAAGTAACTGGAACAATAAAAGGAATTCAAATAGAATTGATGCAGATGGAATGCTTGGGGTAATTTAAATCGAGTTTGTGCAAATGGAACAAAACTAAAGTAGTCAAAGTAGTTCAAATAGTTGAACAGGATCAAAAAGGTTCAATGCACTTGGAACAGTCAGAGTAAAATTACTAAAAACCCAAAATTAATTTTCAAATCAACCTACTGTTATAGTGAATAAATTCATTGTTTAGTAGCATATTAGAGTAGTTCAAACAATAACAATCGGAGCAGTGCAAACAGAACGGAGTTAGTGCAGATGGAACAGGAATTAAAGCAATTTGAAAACTTAGAGTAACTGGAACAATGAAAGGAATTTAAATGGAATTAATGCAGATAATGCTTAGAGTAATTTAAATTGAGTTCGTGCAAATGAAACAAAATTAGAACAGTTAAAGTAGTTCGAACAGTTGAACAGATCAAAAAAAGTCAGTGCACTTGGAACAGTCAGAGTAGAATTACTAAAAACTCAAATTTAATTTTCAAATCAACTCACTACTATAGTGAATAAATTCATTGTTCAAGTAGCATATTAGAGTAGTTCGAACAGTAACAATCGGAGTAGTGCAAACAAAACGGAGTTAGTGCAGATGGAACAAAAATTAAAGCAATTTGAACACTTAGAGTAACTGGAACAATGAAAGGAATTTAAATGGAATTAATGCAGATAATGCTTAGAGTAATTTAAATTGAGTTCGTGCAAATGAAACAAAATTAGAACAGTTAAAGTAGTTCGAACAGTTGAACAGATCAAAAAAAGTCAGTGCACTTGGAACAGTCAGAGTAGAATTACTAAAAACTCAAATTTAATTTTCAAATCAACTCACTACTATAGTGAATAAATTCATTGTTCAAGTAGCATATTAGAGTAGTTCGAACAGTAACAATCGGAGTAGTGCAAACAAAACGGAGTTAGTGCAGATGGAACAGAAATTAAAGCAATTTGAAAACTTAGAGTAACTGGAACAATGAAAGGAATTTAAATGGAATTAATGCAGTAATGCTTAGAGTAATTTAAATTGAGTTCGTGCAAATGAAACAAAATTAGAACAGTTAAAGTAGTTCGAACAGTTGAACAGATCAAAAAAAGTCAGTGCACTTGGAACAGTCAGAGTAGAATTACTAAAAACTCAAATTTAATTTTCAAATCAACTCACTATAGTGAAGAATAAATTCATTGTTCAAGTAGCATATTAGAGTAGTTCGAACAGTAACAATCGGAGTAGTGCAAACAAAACGGAGTTAGTGCAGATGGAACAGAAATTAAAGCAATTTGAAAACTTAGAGTAACTGGAACAATGAAAGGAATTTAAATGGAATTAATGCAGTAATGCTTAGAGTAATTTAAATTGAGTTCGTGCAAATGAAACAAAATTAGAACAGTTAAAGTAGTTCGAACAGTTGAACAGATCAAAAAAAGTCAGTGCACTTGGAACAGTCAGAGTAGAATTACTAAAAACTCAAATTTAATTTTCAAATCAACTCACTACTATAGTGAATAAATTCATTGTTCAAGTAGCATATTAGAGTAGTTCGAACAGTAACAATCGGAGTAGTGCAAACAAAACGGAGTTAGTGCAGATGGAACAGAAATTAAAGCAATTTGAACACTTAGAGTAACTGGAACAATAAAAGGAATTCAAATAGAATTGATGCAGATGGAATGCTTGGGGTAATTTAAATCGAGTTAGTGCAAATGGAACAGAACTAAAGTAGTCAAAGTAGTTCAAATAGTTGAACAGGATCAAAAAGGTTCAATGCACTTGGAACAGTCAGAGTAAAATTACTAAAAACCCAAAATTAATTTTCAAATCAACCTACTGTTATAGTGAATAAATTCATTGTTTAGTAGCATATTAGAGTAGTTCAAACAATAACAATCGGAGCAGTGCAAACAGAACGGAGTTAGTGCAGATGGAACAGGAATTAAAGCAATTTGAAAACTTAGAGTAACTGGAACAATGAAAGGAATTTAAATGGAATTAATGCAGTAATGCTTAGAGTAATTTAAATTGAGTTCGTGCAAATGAAACAAAATTAGAACAGTTAAAGTAGTTCGAACAGTTGAACAGATCAAAAAAAGTCAGTGCACTTGGAACAGTCAGAGTAGAATTACTAAAAACTCAAATTTAATTTTCAAATCAACTCACTACTATAGTGAATAAATTCATTGTTCAAGTAGCATATTAGAGTAGTTCGAACAGTAACAATCGGAGTAGTGCAAACAAAACGGAGTTAGTGCAGATGGAACAAAAATTAAAGCAATTTGAACACTTAGAGTAACTGGAACAATGAAAGGAATTTAAATGGAATTAATGCAGATAATGCTTAGAGTAATTTAAATTGAGTTCGTGCAAATGAAACAAAATTAGAACAGTTAAAGTAGTTCGAACAGTTGAACAGATCAAAAAAAGTCAGTGCACTTGGAACAGTCAGAGTAGAATTACTAAAAACTCAAATTTAATTTTCAAATCAACTCACTACTATAGTGAATAAATTCATTGTTCAAGTAGCATATTAGAGTAGTTCGAACAGTAACAATCGGAGTAGTGCAAACAAAACGGAGTTAGTGCAGATGGAACAGAAATTAAAGCAATTTGAACACTTAGAGTAACTGGAACAATGAAAGGAATTTAAATGGAATTAATGCAGATAATGCTTAGAGTAATTTAAATTGAGTTCGTGCAAATGAAACAAAATTAGAACAGTTAAAGTAGTTCGAACAGTTGAACAGATCAAAAAAAGTCAGTGCACTTGGAACAGTCAGAGTAGAATTACTAAAAACTCAAATTTAATTTTCAAATCAACTCACTACTATAGTGAATAAATTCATTGTTCAAGTAGCATATTAGAGTAGTTCGAACAGTAACAATCGGAGTAGTGCAAACAAAACGGAGTTAGTGCAGATGGAACAGAAATTAAAGCAATTTGAACACTTAGAGTAACTGGAACAATAAAAGGAATTCAAATAGAATTGATGCAGATGGAATGCTTGGGGTAATTTAAATCGAGTTTGTGCAAATGGAACAAAACTAAAGTAGTCAAAGTAGTTCAAATAGTTGAACAGGATCAAAAAGGTTCAATGCACTTGGAACAGTCAGAGTAAAATTACTAAAAACCCAAAATTAATTTTCAAATCAACCTACTGTTATAGTGAATAAATTCATTGTTTAGTAGCATATTAGAGTAGTTCTAACAGTAACAATCGGAGCAGTGCAAACAGAACAGAGTTAGTGCAGATGGAACAGAAATTAAAGCAATTTGAAAACTTAAAGTAACTGGAACAATAAAAGGAATTCAAATAGAATTGATGCAGATGGAATGCTTGGGGTAATTTAAATCGAGTTTGTGCAAATGGAACAAAACTAAAGTAGTCAAAGTAGTTCAAATAGTTGAACAGGATCAAAAAGGTTCAATGCACTTGGAACAGTCAGAGTAAAATTACTAAAAACCCAAAATTAATTTTCAAATCAACCTACTGTTATAGTGAATAAATTCATTGTTTAGTAGCATATTAGAGTAGTTCAAACAATAACAATCGGAGCAGTGCAAACAGAACGGAGTTAGTGCAGATGGAACAGGAATTAAAGCAATTTGAAAACTTAGAGTAACTGGAACAATGAAAGGAATTTAAATGGAATTAATGCAGTAATGCTTAGAGTAATTTAAATTGAGTTCGTGCAAATGAAACAAAATTAGAACAGTTAAAGTAGTTCGAACAGTTGAACAGATCAAAAAAAGTCAGTGCACTTGGAACAGTCAGAGTAGAATTACTAAAAACTCAAATTTAATTTTCAAATCAACTCACTACTATAGTGAATAAATTCATTGTTCAAGTAGCATATTAGAGTAGTTCGAACAGTAACAATCGGAGTAGTGCAAACAAAACGGAGTTAGTGCAGATGGAACAAAAATTAAAGCAATTTGAACACTTAGAGTAACTGGAACAATGAAAGGAATTTAAATGGAATTAATGCAGATAATGCTTAGAGTAATTTAAATTGAGTTCGTGCAAATGAAACAAAATTAGAACAGTTAAAGTAGTTCGAACAGTTGAACAGATCAAAAAAAGTCAGTGCACTTGGAACAGTCAGAGTAGAATTACTAAAAACTCAAATTTAATTTTCAAATCAACTCACTACTATAGTGAATAAATTCATTGTTCAAGTAGCATATTAGAGTAGTTCGAACAGTAACAATCGGAGTAGTGCAAACAAAACGGAGTTAGTGCAGATGGAACAGAAATTAAAGCAATTTGAAAACTTAGAGTAACTGGAACAATGAAAGGAATTTAAATGGAATTAATGCAGTAATGCTTAGAGTAATTTAAATTGAGTTCGTGCAAATGAAACAAAATTAGAACAGTTAAAGTAGTTCGAACAGTTGAACAGATCAAAAAAAGTCAGTGCACTTGGAACAGTCAGAGTAGAATTACTAAAAACTCAAATTTAATTTTCAAATCAACTCACTACTATAGTGAATAAATTCATTGTTCAAGTAGCATATTAGAGTAGTTCGAACAGTAACAATCGGAGTAGTGCAAACAAAACGGAGTTAGTGCAGATGGAACAGAAATTAAAGCAATTTGAACACTTAGAGTAACTGGAACAATAAAAGGAATTCAAATAGAATTGATGCAGATGGAATGCTTGGGGTAATTTAAATCGAGTTAGTGCAAATGGAACAGAACTAAAGTAGTCAAAGTAGTTCAAATAGTTGAACAGGATCAAAAAGGTTCAATGCACTTGGAACAGTCAGAGTAAAATTACTAAAAACCCAAAATTAATTTTCAAATCAACCTACTGTTATAGTGAATAAATTCATTGTTTAGTAGCATATTAGAGTAGTTCAAACAATAACAATCGGAGCAGTGCAAACAGAACGGAGTTAGTGCAGATGGAACAGGAATTAAAGCAATTTGAAAACTTAGAGTAACTGGAACAATGAAAGGAATTTAAATGGAATTAATGCAGTAATGCTTAGAGTAATTTAAATTGAGTTCGTGCAAATGAAACAAAATTAGAACAGTTAAAGTAGTTCGAACAGTTGAACAGATCAAAAAGAGTCAGTGCACTTGGAACAGTCAGAGTAGAATTACTAAAAACCCAAATTTAATTTTCAAATCAACTCACTACTATAGTGAATAAATTCACTGTTCAAGTAGCATATTAGAGTAGTTGGAACAGTAACAATCGGAGTAGTGCAAACAAAACGGAGTTAGTGCAGATGGAACAGAAATTAAAGCAATTGGAACACTTAGAGACCTTAGAGTGACTTGAACAATAGAAGGAATTCGAATAGAATTAATGCAAATGGAATGCTTAGAGTAATTTAAATCGAGTTAGAGCAAATAGACCAGAATTGGAACAGTCAAAGTAGAATTATAACTAAAAAACCCAAAATTAATTTCCAAATCAGCCTACTTTATAGTGAATAAATCCATTGTTTAGTAGCTTATTAGAGTAATTCGAACAGTAACAAACAAAACAAATGGAACCGAATTAGTGCAGATGGAACAGGAATTCAAGCAATTAGAACACTTAGAGTAACTCGAACAATAGAAGGAATTCAAATAGAATTAATGCAAATGAAATGCTTAGAGTAATTTAGTTCGAGTTAGTGCAAATGGAACAAAATTAAAATAAAGTAATTCGAACAGTTGAACAGATCAAAAAAAGTCAGTACACTTGGAACAAACAGAGTAGAATTACTGAAAACACAAAAAAAAATTCAAATCAGCTTACATTGAATAAATTCATTGTTTAATAGCATATTAGAGTAGATCGAACAGAAACAATCAGAGCAGTGCAAACAAAACAGAGTTAGTGCTGATGGAACAGAAATTAAAGCAGTTTTTCTTAGAGTAACTCAAGCAATAAAAGAAATTCGAATAGAAATAATGTAAATGGAATACTTAGGCTAACTTAAATCTAATTAGTGCAAATGGAACAGAATTAGAACAGTCAAAGTAGTTCGAGCAGTAGAACAGATAAAAAAAAAAATTGCTTCTGTTCTGGATTCAGTTGAACTCATGTCTGCAGTTCCATTAAAATCGGATCGGAATGACTCTGAACTGATTCTACCAGCTCTGTTCGGTTTTGTTCACAATTTATTCAATAGTGTGGAGAGTTCTGAATTTTCCTTTTCCTGCTCCGAAATCGTTTGTATTAAATTCAAATTTTTGAATTGGTTCAAAATGTTATCCGCGAACAAAACTGATAACTAAGTTCGTAAAACGCGGAACCGATTCAAATTGTTCGCAGATAACTGAATTCCGATTAAAATTACAGTTCCTTGTTCGCAATTCAATAAAAATGTGTTCCGGATCGATTTAGACTAATTCTACCGGTTCTAAGAAAAGCAATTACTACACTACACTCTACCTACACTACGATAATCCTGAACTAATTCCAAATCAGTTCTGGATAATGTGATCCGTATTGCAGTTCATCGTTCTTAATTCATTGGTTCCAAATCAACTTCGTTCATGACATTTCCTTGTTCCAAAATCGTTCGGAGTAGGTAGATATGCTCTGTACGACAAATGTGAACTTCTGTAGTTCCACATTATTATTTCTGAATGTGATCTGTAAACAAACTTATAAATAACTTTGCGAAAAAAACTTCAGAACTGATTCGAAATTATTCACATGTTGAAATTATGGATTATTATATTTTAATTACAGTTCATTGTAGTTCAACGGTTCCGGATTCTGAGTTTTCCTTCTTCCGGAATAGTTCAGAGTAAAATAAACTCCTGAACTGATTTATAACAACTAAATATACACTGTACTAGAAACTTGAACTAGTTTCAAAGGAATGTGATTCACTGCAATGCAAATAGAGTTGGTGTTCCATGAAAAATATCAATAATTTGGAGTAAGATAAATCCCAGAACAATTATTATTTGACGTTTTCTTTCGTCGAAAAATAGCACTAGTACAGTTTGAACTGACACTTTAGAACGACTCGATTCTGAGTTTCTTTTGTTCCGAAATCGTTCGGAGTAAGACAAAATCCTAGCCTGTTTCATTGTTCACAGTTCAAATAGAATCAGTTCTGGATGGATTGAGAGCTAGTTCTATCGATTTTAAAGAAATAATAACAAACAGTTAGTTCCTGTTCCGGATTCAGTTGAGTTCGTGTCTGCGGTTCTGTTAGAATCGGTTCTGGATTGACTTTAAATTAGTTCTACCAGTTCTGTGCGATTCTGTTCTTTATTGTTTTTAATTTTCGTTTGAAGTAAATTAAAATACTTATTTCGTTTATGATTAGGCACTCTACGTGTGTAATCCTTGTTCACTCCGATTGTTTGGGGTAGTTTAGGTTGGCTCTATGATAATTTCGAACTAGTTCCAAATTGGTTCTGAATAGGATCCGTGTACTTGGAACAGTTAGAGTAGAAATACTGAAAACCCAAAATTAATTTTCAAATCAACTTACTGTTATTGTAAATAAATTCATTGTTTAGTAGCATATTAGAGTAGTTCGAATAGTAACAATCGGAGCAATGCAAATTTAGAACGGAGTTAGTGCAGATGGAACAGACATTAAAGCAATTGGAACACTTAGAGTAACTCGAACAATAGAAGGAATTTAAATGGAATTAATGCAGTTGGAATGCTTAGAGTAGCTAATTTAAATCGGGTTAATACAAACAGAATCAAAACAATCAAAGTAATTCGGACAATTAAACAGATCAATCAAACAAATTCATTGTTTAGTAGCTTATTAGAGTGGTTCGAATAGTAACAATCAGAGCAGTGCAAACAGAACAAAGTTAGTGCAGATGGAACAGAAATTGAAGTAATTGGAACACTTAGAGTAGCTCGAACAATAGAAGGAATTCAATCAGAATTAATGCAGATGGAATACTTAGAGTAATTTAAATCGAGCTAGTGCAGATGAAACAATTGAAACAGTCAAGGTAATTTGGACAGTTGAACAGATCAAAAAGTCAGTGCACTTGGAACTGTCATAGTAGAATTACTGGAAATCCAAATCTAATATTCAAATTAGCCTATTAAAATTACTCTCGGTTATTTATTTTTCAAAAACATTTAAGTTTGGTGAAAAAAAATTTTTTGACAGGTGTCAAATCACTCCAGTGAGTAATATTTTTTTCTATAAATCACTAATCATAACTACATAGTCATTTAGATTCGACTTCGAAAAATACGTAAAAAATACTAAAAATTTTCCATCATCAACGTCAAAAATATGACAAGCAGAGATATGATATGATGACAGATGGCATCTGTTATTGTCAACAAAGTGTCGAGAGACAAAGCAAAACTCATACTTGAGGGCGTCATTGAAATTTGACATTATTTCAAAAAAATCACGTTTTTGGCTGTCAATTCTTGACCTATATCGATGGGATTTTTTATGTCGGGTTTTTAAGGTCGGGGTATCGTTATTCGCCTTTTTTTTTCTGAAAAACGAAAAATTGTAAAAAAACTTTTTTGACGTTGACAGCTGTCAAAATTTTTTGAAACTGACAGATAGTTCGCGGCATACATCGGTCATGTACCAAGTTTGGTGGTCGTAGCTTGCATGGTAGAGCGAGGAGAGAGGCAAACATGTGTCAGATTTGACAGATGACATCTGCCAATATCGCCAAAATGTCGAGCGTAAAAATTCTATCCGAACGCATCTTGCAAATTTGACATGTATCAAAAGAGACGTTTGACCTTGTCAAGCTGGCATGTTTTGACATAAGTCAATGGTAATTTTTTTTTTTAGGGTTTTTGGGGTCGGAGAAACGTTTTCCGACCATCGAAAATTTTTTTTATCGAAAATTATAAAAAAATTCCTTGACGTTGACAGCTGTCAAATTTTCTTGACACTGACAGGTAGCCCAAGTCAAATAATAGTTATGCACCGAGTTTGGTGGTTGTAGTTTCTATAGTAAAGCGGAAGGAAAGGCGAACGACCCTATTGACACAAATTCCGGTCGCATGACAGCTGTCAATTTTTTTTTGACAGGTTCTGTAAAAATTGATTAAAAAAATTATAGGCAAGACGTAGGATAATTTTGGAATTTGTTTCTGCTTGTCATATTTTTGACATTGACAGCTGTCAAATTTGACATAAGAATTTTTTAGGTATTTTTCTCGTATTTCTTGAGGCCAAATCTATACGAATATATCATTGATACGCACCACAATTTGAAAAGCTCCAAGTACGGAAGCGCCCTCTACAACTCAACTTTGAATATTACATGCCATTTGAATGTAAACGCGCCTTTACGGTTTTCAGGTGTGTTGTTCCCACGTCGCCATATTGAATTTAATCAAATTGATCTATTGCGTCATCTGTCAAACGAGAACAAGACAAATGACAACTGTCATCAGCCCTTTGAATCATTAATTGATATTTTATCCGCTAGGAGGCGCAAAAAAAGTGTTTTCCTTCTTTGTCCTATTCATATAAGTTTTCCTTAACAAATGAGAAAGACAATTACAGCGTTTTCTTTTAGCAAAACCTAGAATATGTAGCGTTTTCTTTAAGCAGATTCTATCGCTATCCTACTTCAATGCAATGAGAAAGACAAGGATGTACTTCAATACTTATCAAAACGGTCGATAGATGGCGCCATTTTTTTAAAAAAATATTGACAGACGGCTGAATGCAATCAGACATTCAGCCGACGTTATTGTTTGCACAATCCATGGCCAACTATAACTCGTTTGAATTCAGTTTTCTAGGGTGGAAAAAGGAATAGAAGGACCTTATCATTTTTTTTTAATAATTGATATTTTATCCACTAGGAGGCGAAAAAAAGTGTTTTTCCTTTTCTATCCTATTTATCTAAGTTTTTCTTCACAAATGAGAAAGACAATTACGGTGCTTTCTTTCAGCAAAACCCAAAATATGTAGCGTTTTCTTTAAGCAAATTGTATCGCTATTATACTTCAACGTAATGAAAAAGACAAGGAGGTACGTCGATAACTATCAGAACAGTCAACAGACGGCGTCAATTTTTTTATTATCTTGAAAGATGTGATTGCATTCAGCCGACGTTACTGTTTACAGAATCCATGGCCAACTAATTATTCGATTGCATTCAGTCTTCTAGGGTAAAAAAAAGAAGAGAAGGACCTTATCATATTGAAATTTCAAATTAATTCACAAGAAAATAACACAAGAAAATCAACTTTCAAAAACTAACTTTGATTTTTTGTAATTTTAAGTTGGTATCGCGTCACCTGTCTTTGTCTAACCCTGTCAAACGGAACCAAGACAAATCGTCATCAATTTGTCAAACAGTTTGACACTCAAATGCCACGCAATAAATTTTTTCCTGCTGTTAAAATTCCCGTAAGCTCGCCCGAAATGCGTTTAAAAGCGTCCAAAAACGATGAAAAATTAAACAAAATACAGAAAAAAAGTCCCAAAGATGAGAAAAAAGTCAAGAATCGAATAAAACCTCATTCAAATTTTACAGAAAATGGAAGCGGAGATTATTGCCACAATATTAACAAAAAATTAAAAGAAGACGAGAAGAAAAAGCAAAAAAATAGCAAAATTATCGATAAACATTCAAATAAAGAAGAAAATGTTCACAAACCAAAACAAACAGCAACAAAAACAAACCAAAACAAGAAAAAACAAGTCAAAAGTGCAGAAAACTGCAATAAAAACATTACAGAAACCTGTAACGAAACGGAACTAAACAAAATCGCTAAAGCGCAGGCGCGCAAAATCGCCGAAAAACATTTTCCGCAAATCGAAAATCAATTCATCCAAATGCTCAACGGAAAATTCGACGCTTTGGCTAAATCGCTCGAGGAAACCGGCGACCGGGCCAAAGAAGAACGGAAACAATTAAAATTGAAAACGAAAAAAGCCCGCGAAGAAATGACAGTTGAAATCGTGAAGAAAATCGAAAAAAGACTTGGGGGAAAAAAAGTTAAAGGTAAAATGGCCAACTTAATCAAATTGCATTCAACCGACGTTACTTAATTTTTGTGTTTCAGAAAATCAAGATAAAATTCCTTCAAAAGACAATCCAAGTTGCTGTAATTCCCAACAGCCGAAAAGAAGATTAAAATTGCCATCGGCCTCTTTGCAAATAATCGAAGAGGAATATTTCGTGCCACTCGAAGGCGACTTCGAAGAATTGTACTATAGTAGGCCGTGGACTGATAGTACTATTTCAGATAGTCTCGATTCGACAGATGAGGATTAAGTATAGAATTCTATGATGAATAAAAATTAGGCTTCTTTGTCTTATTTATTTAAGTTTTCATTTACAAATGAGAAAGACAGTTGTATCGTTTTCGTTAAGTAGATTGTATCGCTATCTTGCTTCAAGGTGATGAGAAGAACAAGGATGTACATTTTCACTTAGGCGTTTTCCTAAATCAATAAAAAAACAATTTTTTTCTCGATAAGGACTTGATTTAGAAACATCAGTCAAATGCAATCTAGGTGACAGATCTGATTGCATTCAGCCGACGTTGCTATTCACAAAATCCATAGCCAACTATGTTCGATTGCATTAAATCAACTTAACAGATTTTAAAAAGTCTTACCTGGTAAACGGCAGTTTCCAGTTTCCGCGACGCAAAGTTTCGAAAATCGCTCCCGATCGTTCCTGAAATTCAATAAAAACGTAATCGCGTTAGTTTCGTCTTTATTTCGAGACGCTGTTTACTGTCGTTTATCGTTATTTGTGAGATTTTTTGAAAGCAAAATCTAATTTTCTGTTGTAAATTTAGTGGAAACTTTTACAATAATTTGACATTTTTGTAATGAAATTAAGGGTGCGTTCGGAACTCTAAAGGCGTTTTCAAAAAACCGGAGTCCTTGATAAAAACATTCGTGGATTTTGTTGTTTTGTCCATTCAAACTATTCAAAAGTTTTTAGTGATAAATAAATCAAAGCAACTCCGAACAGTTGGTGCAAATTTAATGAATTTTAGAGTGATTATTTAATGCAGTTTTAATGCAAAAACCTTTCTATTGAATTAGGATCAAATTATTGCTCTAAGCGATTTCAATTTGACAAATATTTTTATCAATTAGTGTAACTCCAAATCTTTGATTCATGTTCGATGACTTTCAAAGGAAATAAAAATGTAATGAAGTTTTAGACGATTTCAATTGGATATCCAAATCAGTACAACTCCGAACAGTTGGTGCATGTTTAATGACATTTGACGTTTAAAGCATTGTTTATCTGCCAATTGTCAATACTCGAGTTACTCTGAGTGTTCTAATTGCTTTAATTTCTGTTTCATTTGCACTATCTCCATTCTGTTTGCAATGCTCTGATTACTATACTGTTTGAACTGCTCTATCATGCTACTGAACAATGAATTTATTCACTATTTCCATCTGCACTAACTTTGTTCTGTTTGTACTGCACTGATCATTACTTTTCAAACTACTCCAATATGTTACTAAATAATGAATTTATTCACTATAATAGATAATAGTAAGCTGATTTGAAAATTAATTTTGGGATCATAGTAATTCTACTTTGACTGTTCCAAGTGCGGCCTAGTTCGTTTTTGCCATCTTTTTCGTCGTTTTACTTCGAAATTTTGACAGGCACCTGATTTGTAAGCTGAAACTGTCTTATCCAGTCACGTGCCTGTCAAAATTTCGGAGCAAATTGACGAAAAAGATGACAAAAACGAACTCTAACTATCCGAATTACTTTAACAGTTTCAATTCTGTCCTATTTATACTAACTCAATTTGATGCTCCCTTTCAAGTGTCAAATTTCAAATTGTAATAAAATTCTTCATCAAGACGATTCTAATTTGACATTCAAAACAGTGCAACTCCGAAAAGTTGGTGCATGTTTCGTGACAGTTGACGTTCAAAGCATTATTTATCTGTCAACTATCAAAAAAAGTGCGTTCCGAGTGTAACTCTTCTGGAATATGTACCATCGTCACCAAAAGAAACTGGGACAGCATCATATTAGCTCTTGTACTATTATATGAATTTTATTGTCAAATATTTTTCAAACTATTGAAATGAATGACAGTAGAATTAGTCCAGGAGATTATCATGGATTATTTTTGTCCCAGATACTTTTGGTGACGATGGTACTTTTTCAAAATTTCCTTTGCTCGCATTCAAGAGCCAAATTTTGCATTGTAATGAAATTTATGCACTCTAGACGATTTCAATTAGAAATTAAAATTAGTGCAACTCCAAACAGTTGGTACATGTTTCCTGACAGTTGACGTTTAAAACATTGTTTATCTGTCAACTGTCAGAAAAAGTTCGCTCCGAGTGCAACTCTTCTAGAACATGTTCTTTTTCAAACAAAAAGATTCAAGAGCCTGGAATAAAGAATTGTAATGAAACTTTTGCATCAAGACGATTTCATTTTGACATTTAAATCAGTACAACTCCAAACAGTTAGAACAGATTTTTGTGGCAGTTGACGTTCAAAGCATTATTTATCTGTCAACTGTCAGAAAAATTTTACTCCTAGTGCAATTTAAATCAGTACAACTCTGAACAGTTGGTGCACGTTTCACAAAGCATTCGTTATCTGTCATCTATCAGAAAAAGTGTACTCCGAGTGCAATAAGAACAACTCTTTCAGAATTTGTACATCTTCAAAAAAAAATTTGCTCGCTTTCAAGAGCCTGGAATATAAAACAAATTTTAAATTCTAAGGGAATTTTTGCATCAAAACGATTTCAATTTGACATTTAAATCGGTGCAACTTCGAACAGTTGGTGCACGTTTCATAATGCATTGTTTATCTGTCAACTGTCAGAAAAAGTGCACTCCGACTGCAATGAGAGCAATTCTTTAATAGAATTTACACTTTTTCAAAAAAAAAAATAGGAACCGGGAATAAAAACAAATTTTGAATTGTGATGAAATTTTCAATTTGACATTTTAATCAGTGTAACTCCGAACAGTTGGAACATGTTCCATGACAGTTGATGTTTAAAGCATTGCTTATCTGTCAAATGACAGAAAAAGTGCGCTCCGAGTGCAACTCTTCTAGAACATGTACTTTTTCAAACAAAAAGATTCAAGAGCCTGAAATACAGAACAAATTTTGAATTGTAATGGAACTTTTGCATCAAGACGATTTCAATTTGACATTTGAATCAGTGCAACTCCGAACAATTGAAACATGTTCCATGTGTGCAATGCAAAAACCTTTTTATGTTGAACCACGACCAAATTATTGCTCTAAGCGATATCTTAGAGGCAGTGAATCTAATGAAAATTTAGACGATTTTAATTTGACATTATGAATCAGAGCAACTCCGAACAGTTGCTGCATGTTCCGTGATAGTGAACGCTTAAAACACTGTTTATCTGCCAATTGTCGATGCTCGAGTTGCTCTGAGTGTTCCAATTGCTTTAATTTCTGTTTCATTCACACTAACTGTATTCTGTTTGCAATCTTTGATTTTTACTGTTCGAACTACCCTAATAGGTTTGTTCGGACTTAGTTCAGAATCAGTTCTGAATTAAACTGAGCATGCGCAATTGTTTATTTATGTTCGATATGAATAAATACGCAAGCGCAGATCAATTCAGAACTGATTCTGAACTAAGTCCAAACAAACTTAATATGCTACTGAACAATAAAGTTATTCACTATAACAGTAAGCTGATTCGAAAATTAATTTGGGATTTTTGGTAATTCTACTCTGACTGTTCCAAGTGCACTGACTCTTTTTGATCTGTTCAACTGTCCGAACTACTTTAACTGTTTTGATTCTGTTCCATTTACACTAACTCGATTTACTCTAAGTATTCCATCTGCATTATTTCTAATTGAATTCGTTCTATTCTTTGAGCAATAACTTTGATCTCTTTGCATTGCTCCCATTGTAACTGTTCAAACTACTCTAATATGCTACTAAACAATGAATTTATTCACTATAACAGTAGGCTGATTTGAAAATTAATTTTGAGTTTTTAATAATTTTTCTACCTGCATTAATTCTATTTGAATTCTTTTTACTGTGCGAGTTACTGCAAGTGTTCCAATTGCTTCAATTTCTGTTCCATCTAAAGTAACTCTGTGCTTTTTGCACTGCTCTGATTTTTACTGTTCGAACTACTCTAATATGCTACTAAACAATGAAATTATACACTATAACAGTAGGCTAATTTGACAATTAATTTTAGGTTTTTAGTTATTTTACTCCGACTGTTCCAAGTGCACTGACTCTTTTTTGATCTGTTCAAGTGTCCGAACTACTTTGACTGTTCTAATTCTGTTCTATTTGCACTAACTCGATTTAATACTTACTTAAAAGAGCTAAATAATTTCAAATTTTAATGAAATTTTTATCAAGACGATTTCAATTTGACATTAAAACCAGTGCAACTCCGAACAGTTGGTGCATGTTTTACGACATTTGATCTAAAGTGCACTCCGAGTGCAATGAGAGTAAAATTTTTCTACAATTTGCTCGCTTTCAAGAGCCTGGAACAGTTGGTGCATGTTTCACAAAGCATTGTTCATCTGTCAACTACTCTGAGTGCAATGAGAGCAACTCTTCTAGAATTCGCACTTTAAAAAAAAAAAATATGATTCGCTTTCAAAAGCCTGGAATAGAAAACAAATTTTGATAAAATTTTTGCATCAAGACGATTTCAATTTGACATTTAAATCAGTGCAACTCCGAAGAGTTGGTGCAAGTTTCAAAAAACATCGTTCATCTGTCAACTGTCAGTAAAAGTGTACTCCCAGTACAATAAGAGCAACTCTTCTAAAAATTGCACTTTAAAAAAAAAAAATTGCTTGCTTTCAACAGCCTGGAATAAAAAACAAATTTGAAATTGTGATGAAATTTTGGCATCAAGATGATTTCAATTTGACATTGAAATCGGTGCAAATCCGAACAGTTGGTGCCCGTTTCACAAAGTATTGTTTATCTGTCAACTGTCAGGAAAAGTGCACTCCGAATGCAATAAGAGTAACTCATCCTTTTTTTCAAATTTTCTTTTACTCGCTTTCAACAGCTTGGAATTTGAATTTTGATGAAAGGTTTGCCTCCTAGACGATTTCAATTTGACATTTAGAACAGTGCAACTTCAAACAGTTGGTGCACGTTTCATAAATCATTGTTTTCCAAAAAAAAATTTTGCTCGCCTTCAAGAACCTGGGATAAAAACAGATTTTGTATAGTGATTTCAACTTTATATTTGAATCAATGTAACTCCGAACAGTTGGTGCACGTTCCACAAAGCATATTATTTATTTGTCAACTGTTAGAAAAAGTGCACTCCGAGTGCAATAGGAGCAACTCTTCTAGAATTTGTACTTTTTCAAAGAAAATTTGACTCGCTCTCAAGAGCCTGGAATAAAAAACAAATTTCTAATTGTAATGGAATTTTTGCATAAAGACAATTTCAATTTGACATTTAAAGCATTGTTTATCTGTCATTTGTCAGAAAAAGTGCACTCCGAGTGCAATGAGAGCAACACTTTTAGAACACTTTTTCAAATTTTCTTCTAAGAGCCTGGAATAATAAACAAATTTTGAATTGTAATGCAATTTTTGCATCAAGACGATTTCAATTTGACATTTGAATAAGTACAACTCTGAACAGTTGGAATATGTTCCATGACAGTTGACGTTTAAAGCATTGTTTATCTGTCAATTGTCAGAAAAAGTGCACTGCGAGTGCAATGAAAGCAACACTTTTAGAACACTTGTTCAAATTAACTTTCAAGAGCCTGGAATAAAGAACAAATTTTGAATTCTAATGAAATTTTTGCATCAGGACGATTTCAATTCGACATTTTAATTAGTACAACTCCGAACAGTTGAAACATGTTCAATGACAGTTGACGTTTAAAGCATTGTTTATCTGTCAATTGTCAGGAAAAGTGCAATCCGAGTGCAATGGGAGCAACAATTTTGGAATGTTTTTTTTCAAATTTGCTTCCAAGAGCCTGGAATAAGGAACAAATTATGAATTGTAATGAAATTTTTGCATCAAGACGATTTCAATTTGACATTTGAATAAGTACAACTCCGAACAGTTGGAACATGTTCCATGACAGTTAACGTTTAAAGTATTGTTCATCTGTCAATTGTCAGAAAAAGTGCATTCCGAGTGCGATGTGAGCAAAACTTTTAGAACACTTTTTCAAATTTTCTTTTAAGAGCCTGGAATAAAAAACAAATTTTGAATTGTAATGCAATTTTTGCATCAAGACGATTTCAATTTGACACTTGAATCAGTACAACTCCGAACAGTTGGAACATAGTCCATGACAGTTGACGTTTAAAGCATTTTTTATCTATCAATGGTCAGAAAAAGTGCACTCCGAGTATAATGAGAGTAACACTTTTAGAATACTTTTTAAAATTTGCTTCCAAGGGTCTGGAATAAAAAACAAATTTTAAATTGTAATGAAACTTTTGCATGAAGACGATTTCATTTTGACATTTAAATTAGTACAACTCCGAACAGTTGGAAAATGTTTCATGTCAGTTGACGTTTAAAGCATAGTTTATTTATCAATTGTCAGAAAAAGCGCACTCTGAGTGTAATGAGAGCAACACTTTTGGAACGTTTTTTTTCAAATTTTTTTTCAAGAGCCTGGAATAAAGAAGAAATTTGACATGTAAAGCCTAGTACTCATAACTGCGAAATTCGCATTTTTTTGACATTGCTTCGACAATTTGACGTTTGATACACGCATAAAACGTCAAATTGTCAACGCAATGTCAAAAAAATGCGAATTTCGCAGTTATGAGTACTAGGCTTAAATCAGTTACTGCGTGTGTCCTGACAGTTGACGTTTAAAGCATTGTTCATCTGTCAGCTGTCAAAAAAAAAGTGTGTTCCGAGTGCAATGAGAGCAATTCTTTTTGAATGTTTTTTTTTTCAAATTTTCTTCCAACAACCTGGAACAAATTGGTAATTTTATTCCAAAAATAACATTTTCTCTAGTCCGGAAACACCATTATTATAAAGAATATAAATAAGTACCATTCATAGAATATATTTTGTTTAAATAAAAGATAACGTAAAACCGAGAATAATAAGCTACTTTACATACATAGTGGCGGTTTATCATCGTTCAGGGACATCTCCGTCGTGCTGCATAACGTATTATTTCATTGGCGTATCATTATTGGAGTTAAAAATAACAAAATTCTTAAAATTGCCTAGGGGTAGCATATTATTTATGTCAATAAACCAGAAGAATGCGACTCAATGTCAAATTTGCATCAATTTAAAATTCACTTTATATTAAAATCTTTTGCACCCAAGTAAGTGATAATTGTATGGTAAATAATAGCGAGATAAAAATAGCAATATTACATTATGGTGCTTTTTTAATTCAATTTTTCGCAATATAGAATTCTATTTTGTGACGTCATTAAAACGCAGTACCCCAAATGATGACGTTACAAAAGTAGAATTTTGTGACGCGACTTCGGCCCTGAAATTTCTAGTAAATCAATAGATTTTATAATAATAATTTAAAAGTTATTTGTTTATTTGAATTACATATCAATAATGCCTTGTTATCAACAAATTTTTTTTTGTTTAATCACGACGGAAACAAACAAACAAATACTTTAAAAATTTTACCAACCAAACAACAAAGTTTAATTTCCAGATTTGACACCCATATGGATTTTCCGTTTTCAAACTTGAAAATTCAAATTTCTATACAAACAAACAAACAAACAAAATTGGTGTCAATTGTATTAGCATTAATTAGATAGAATGTCGATAAAAATTAAAAATATTGATGGTAGTTTTGATTTTCAAAATTGACATGTGACAGCGCATTGTTTTTTTTATACTGACAGTTGAATAATGTATTTGCATCTTTTTCTACAAATGAATCAATAGAATTCTATTTTATGACGTCATTAATTAGGAAAAAAAAAAAAATAATCAATCGAAAGCCTCTACCAAAAACCAATCAATTACTGATTGAAAAAGCCGATAAAGTGAATCCCTGCAGAGGCGAAAGCGGCGACTTATTAATCGGCCTTATTACGAATCAAATTTAATTCAATTCGGGCCAATTTATTAAACAACGACAACAAAACCCCAACGAGATTGAATTAAGCCGGACTTGATTCAATTTTTGTCACTTGGCTTAAAGGGGATTTGAACGATAAGAACTTACATGGATTCAAAAATTGTGTAGTTTTAGTGAGCCATTTTGTGTGGAAAAAAAAAATGACAATTGACATGTAAACAATCTCTGCCTCACTCTTACTCACTATTGATAAATGATGGTTCCTAAAATAGAATTCATGATCCAAATATTAATTAAAAGCACCCGCGATAATTTCTATTTGCCACAAACTAACCGATATCGATCGGGCCTGGGTCTAATTACCCCCGCTCATAACTCTGTGTCACGTGAAATAAATTTCAACCAAAATTAACCCATAGAAGTGCCCCATTTACCCCGGCGCCATATTGTGGACATTATCCGATAATTAATTTGGATTCTGGAATTTAAGGCCGAGGTGTAATTATTATCGGTGATTGGCCGCAAATAGAGTTGCTTTTGTGCGTCCGGAGGACATTGTCCAATCACAAGTCCGATAGATTATCAGAATAACAACGTTGCCGGTAATTTAAAAAATGTCACTCAATCGGTCGTAAACGTCAATTGAAAATTTTGACAGTTTGCTTGATACTAAAAGCGCCATGCTTCAAGGCAAAGTTGTCTTTTTAGTTACACAAATTGATTACCAATTGAATGTCAATATTTAAGGGAGCGATTTTTAGGGTCCATTTTGAAAAAAAATAAATATTTTTTGTCTTTTTCCAATCAATAACATCAAACAAAGACGATGAATTTTTTTTTTTAAATTAAGTTGACCATGTAATTTTTTTGCTTATTTTTGTCCTTTTCCAATTAATTATATTAAAAAGAGACGGCTGAACTTTCTGACACATCCTTCATCAAGTAGGCCATGCATTTAACCAATCAAATGTCAAGAAAATGGTGCCTTCTTTTATCGATTTTTCTCGGTCCTTCTCTAATTATTGATGATGAAAAAAGGCAGTATTAAGTTTTCTTTTTCAAATAGACATTTAATTATGAAACACTCTGTGTACGGAACGCGTATCAGCAATTGTCAAATGTCAATACGGCAAGTGGAATTATTGTTGTCAGCGATCTACTTTACCGACCGACAGATGTTTGACGTTTAAACTTTCTGACACAATCCTTTATCAAGTAGACAATGCATTTACCCAATTAAATTTCAAAAAATGGTGCCTTCTTTTATCGATTTTTGTCCGTCCTTCTCTAATCAGTAATGTGAAAAAAATGACAGTATAAAGTTTTCTATTTAAAATAGACATTCAATTGGAAAACACTCTGTATACGGAACGCGTATCAACAGTTGTCAAATGTCAATTCGTCAACTGGAATTAATGTTGTCAGCGATCTACTTTACCGACCGACCAATGTTTGACGTTTAAACTGTCTGACACAATCCTTTGTCAAGTAAGTCATACATTTACCCAATCAAATTTCAAAAAATGGTACCTTCTCTTATCGATTTTCGTTGGCCCTTTTCTAATTATTATTGTTGAAAAAAGGCAGTACCAATTATTTTTTGTTAAATGGAGATTCAATTAGAAAACACTCTGTATACAGTACGCATAACAGCAGTTGTCAAATGTCAATACGCCAACTGGGGTTAATGTAGACAGCGATCTAGTTTACCGACCGACAGATGTTTGACGTTTAAATCTTCTGACACAATCCTTTATCAAGTAGGCCATGCATTTTCCCAATAAAATTTCAAAAAATGGTACCTTCTTTTATCAATTTTCGTCGGTCCTTCTTTAATCATTAAAGTTGAAAAAAGACAGTATTAAATTTTCTTTTTACAATGGACATTCAATTAGAACACTCTGTATACGGAATGAGTATCAGCAGTTGTCAAATGTCAATACACTAACTGGAATTTATGTTGTCAGCGATCTACTTTATCGACCGACAGATGTTTGACATTTAAACTTTTTGACACAATCCTTTATAAAGTAGGCCATGCATTTTACCTAATCAAATTTCAAAAAATGGTGCTTCCTTTTATTCATTTTCGTCCGTCCTTCTCTAATCTATAATGTTGCAAAAAAACAGTATGTATTAACTTTTCTTTTTAAAATGGAAATTCCATCAGAAAATACTTTGTATACGGAACGCGTATCAACAGTTGTCAAATGTCAATTCGTCAACTGGAATTAATGTTGTTAGCGATCTACTTTACCGACCGACATATTTTTGACGTCTAAACTTTCTGACACAATCCTTTATCAAGTAGGCAATGCATTTACCCAATTAAATTTCAAAAAACGGTGCTTTCTATTATCCATTTTCGTCGGTCCTTCTTTAATCATAAAAGCTGAAAAAGACAGTATTAAGTTTTCTTTTTAAAATGGACATTCAATCAGAAAACACTCTGTATACGTAACACTTATCATCAGCAGTTGTTAAATCTCAATACGCCAATTGGAATTAATTTTATCAGCGATCTACTTTACCGACCAACAGATGCTTGACGTTTAAACTTTCTGTCAGAATCCTTTATCAAGTGGGCCATGCATTTACCCAATCAAATTTCAAAAAATGGTGCCTTCTTTTATCGATTTTCGTCGGTCCTTTCCTAATCATTAATGATGAAAAAAGACAGTATTAAGTTTTCTTTTGAAAATAGACATTCAATGAGAAAACAATCTGTATACGGAACGCGTATCAGCAGCTGTCAAATGTCAATACGCGAACTGGAATTGATGTTGTCAGTGAGCTACTTTACTGATTGACCGAATTTTGACGTTTAAACTTCCTGACACAATCCTTTATCAAGTAGGTCATGCATTTACCTAATCAAATTTAAAAAGATCGTGCCTTCTCATATCCATTTTCGTCGGTCCTTCTCTAATTATTGATGATGAAAAAAGACAGTATTAAGTTTTCTTTTTCAAATGGACATTCAATTATGAAACACTCTGTATACGGAACGCGTATCAGCAGTTGTCAAATGTCAATACGTCAACTGAAATTATTGTTGTCAGCGATCTACTTTACCGACCGACAGATGTTTGACGTTTAAACTTTTCAACACATTTCTTTTTCAGGTAAACCATGCATTTACCCAATGAAATTTCAAAAACTGGTGCCTTCTTTTATCCATTTTCGTCAGTCCTTCTCTAATCATCGATGTTAAAAGAATACAATATTAAATTTTATTTTTAAAATGTACATTCAATTAAAAAACACTCTGTATACGAAACGTGTATCAGCAGTCAGCAGTTGTCAAATGTCAATACGCCAACTGGAATTAATTTTGTCAGCGATCTACTTTACCGACCAACAGATATTTGACGTTTAAACTTTTTGACATAATCCTTTATCAAGTAGACCATGCATTTACCTAATCAAATTTCAAAAGATGGTGCCTTCTTTTATCCATTTTCGTCGGTCCTTCTCTAATCATTAATGTTGAAAAAAGATAGTATTAAGTTTTCTTTTTCAAATAGACATTCAATTATGAAACACTCTATATACGGAACGCGTATCAGCAGTTGTCAAATGTCAATACGCCAACTGAAATTAATGTTGTCAGCGATCTACTTTACCGACCGACAGATGTTTGAAGTTTAAACTTTTAGGCACAATCTTTTATCAAGTAGGCCATACGTTTCGTAAGTTGAATAAACAAATATCACAGATATTCGACCATGTTTAAATCAAGGTTGTTTAAAAGAGGGATGTTGCCTGATAACTTTTATGATGTCATCTGTGTGCCTACACATAATGCAAATCTTCATAAGAACTTAAGACGGTGACCAAGAAATTGGATGTAAGGGCACCTTCACGGTTGTCAAATTGTTAATGCCACATCGCCATTTTCAATTAGCTGATTTGAATTGCCTAATTAGGCGATTTAACGTCCTGTCAATTTCTTATTTAATATGGCGCCGGTGGCATAACAAACTTGAATTAGTTTTCACTCCTGTCATGTGGTCTTAAGCACACGCCATTTTTTTAAAATTATTGGCATATTTTTTTTAAATATAATAATGTATGTATTTATTATACAAATGGAAATGGAACAGTGTTGCCAACTTGCTAATAAAATTAGGCAAAATCTGAGGAATTACACGTTGGATAGATGGCAACATGGAAAAATTCAAAATTTCATTCAATTTAAATTTCCATGCATAAAGCAATTGATGGAAAAACTCAGAAGTTGTTAGTTTTCAAAAAAATAATTTATTGGTTATTGATTAAAATTGGCAACACTGTTAAACAAAAACAAATTCTGATCAAAATGGCGTTAAAACTAAAAACTTCAGTGTTGCCAACGTATAAGTTTGTTCAATATAAATTCTTACAGACAATGACATTAGGGAACTTGCACATTAAATTAAAAATGGAATAGATAATAAAACACAATAACAAACATCCTAATAATTGATGCAGTTAGGAAAAAAAAGTAATATCTTATCTCTAATGTCTAAAATCTTCAATCAAAAATACCAAATAATTCGAAATTCATGACGCGATCGAAAACGTATTTCTATGGTTCGTGACGTCACAAGGCAGTAATAGTCGGGTCGCACCGCCGCCACGCCATGTGCTGCTGGTATTGTCATTGTCAAATCTATCGTAAATGGCATACATAACAACATAACCATAATCTAAATCTACCTGCTCGAAGTTCGAAGTGCTCGTCACTGTCAACGGAATTTTGTTGCCGAGTGACGTCACACTAATTGGTCGTTTTAAATGGTGATGTTCCGAGCGTAACTTTAAACATTTATAAAAAATTAACGGCTGATTTTTAATGCTCGATATTTGGTATGACTAAGTCTTTAGTGTAGTAGAACACATTTTTGAAATAAAAAAAAAAAAATGTGCAAGTTCCCTATTGTTCAAAAAACATAAAAGTTGTGGTGGGCTTTAAAAAAAAAATTAGAACGTCTACAAGTACTCGAGACATTAATGTTTAAAGATCTGTGAGCGGCATACCAATGACGTCATTAAAGTTACCACTCAACCTCCTCTTTCGAACAGTATTGATCGTTGACATGAAAATCTAATTCCACCTTGCATACCAATGACGTCATAAAAGTTATTACGCAACCTCCTCTCTTAAACATCCTTGATCACTATCTTACGCATGAGTTATGACGTCAAATCTCCTTTTACACTTCCATCCCATTTTCCGAAATTTACCCCAATGTAACCATTTTTTGGATTCGTGAAAATGGCGGTAAAATTACAACTTTTTATCAATCAAATCTTGTCAAATTACCAATGATAATTACTATAATCATTAACCTCTAATTTGATTTTAATGATTGATCTTTTAAGCTCTAATCGATTTATCATTTTGAGATTTCATTTGTTTCGGGTACTTATTTTTATTATTGACAAGCTTATCTCGAGTACTTGCTTGAATCAATATTATTATAAAATTGATTCTAATCAAATTAGATTGGAATTTTTGACGCCCCCTAATTATAACAACCGGAACTCTCTTTATTGACACATGACAGGAGTGCTGTCAAGAAAACGAACCAATGACAGTTGTGGTTGACATATTTGGAGAAACAACAAAAAAAAAAACGAAAATAATCATTAGGTATTTATTTCCACGAAATTTACTGAACCATCAAAGTAGGTCTGCAAATTTAGCATAAATTAGGCAAGGCTTTATCGCTGTTTTGTAACAATTTTCATATCAACATGCCATTAGATAGGATAATTTTAACTTTGAAATTTTCTGTTTGTTAATTTGAATATCCCGCCTGTGACATTGTTGCTATTTATTTTTTTATCAGTATTGACATTTGTCTTGTCAATTGTCAAGCCTAAATAGTCCAAATTAATAAAGGCTGACAGGACCAGTACAAAATTGTTACAAATGTTGACAAGTGACTTGTTTTTTAAAAAAAATACCCCATAATTGACTATTGATACGTATATAGAGCTCGACGAAAAAAGTAATTTTCCCGAGAATGCAATCGTAATAAAAATTCCAGGTATTCAATTTTTTCTCTCCAAGAGGAAAATTAATAACATTCCAGATAAAGTGGAGTTCTGAGAGACGTCTAATTGGGAAAATTCTCTTGTGTAGGTTTTCGTCTTTAATGAAGAGTTTTGTACGGTTTTGTTAGAAAACAACTGATTTTATTTCGAATAAATAGAATTTTATTGGAATGATGACGTCAGAATAATATTTTCAAAATGACAGATATTAATCGATGGTACACGGTTGCTAGGGTAACATGACGTCACTGGAATAAAATTCTATTTATCATGATCCAAGGTGTCTTAAAAATATTTAATTATCTCCCAATTCAGTGACATGACATTTTGTTTCAGAAACGCACCCCTATTTGTGTCAAAAGTGTCAAATGTTAACATAAAATTTTGGTACACAAATTAAAATAATTCTCGTTCGAAAATTATCATTTCGAAAATAATTATTTTTCTCTGGGTTTTGTGTTATCGGCCTACAAATGAATAATACAAAATTCCGAACGTAAACAAAACCGTTCGTTAATGCTCGAACATATTATTTACAATCGTTTTGGGAAGTCGTTTAGATAATAAATTTACGCTTTTTTTTTTGTCTTTTTTCCGAGGTTGCCAATTCGAATTGATTATTTATATTTACACCATTTTGTTGATACACAAAACATTTTGTTTAAATGTTAAACATTAGTCGGTATAGTAGATTGCTGACGTCATCAATTCCAGTTGGCATATTGTCAGGTCTATAAACCTAGCAGTCCCAAGGTGGAAAAAATCTTCGGAAACTATATATTGTATTTTTAATACCTATTTAGAAGTACCTGTCGTTTTAGTGAAAAAACGTATGTCGCTTCTTGACACACAAATAAAATTAGGTTAGGAATTTCTTATTTGTAGATGAAATTGACGTATTAGCAATCGACGTTCGTTTTTGTTGTTAATTTTTTGTTTCATCTGATTCGTGATTGATAAATAAGGATGGGATTATTCTAAATAGGTATTACAAATACTATAATGATTAGGTGCTTTTTATGTGCTAATTAGGGCCTCTAAGAATTAGGTGCTTTTTAGGTGCTCCCAAATAGTTCAAGAAAAAATAGAATTGATTAATTATTAATTATTAACTGAGTTACAGATTTTTTTTTAATTATTAGGTGACAACTGGCTTTATGTTTACATGTTGGTGTGTCAGAATGGAAAAAAAAAACTTGGGGATCTATATAATAATTAGGTGCTCCTCTAGTTTCCGAGAAAATCAAAAAAAAACTAAGGGATTGCTAGGTTTATGAAAGCTAGTAGTCCCCTATAGTGAAAAATAATTTTCCAAAAATTTTTGTTGTATCAGAATTAGGTGCTTTTTAGGTGCTCCCAAATAGTCGAAGAAAAAATAGAATTGATTAATTATTAACTGAGTTACAGATTTTTTTTTAATTAATAGCGGACAGCTGGCTTTACGTTTACTTGTTGGTGTGTCAGAATAACAAAAAAAAAACTTCGGGATCTATATAACAATTAGGTGCTTTTTAGGTGCTAATTAGGGCCTCTAATTAAAAATTAGGTGCTCCTCTAGTTTTTGAGAAAATCAAAAAAATTTAAAGGATTGCTAGGTTTATGAAAGCTAGTAGTCCCCTATAGTGAAAAATATTTTTCCAAAAATTTCTTTTGTATCAGAATTAGGTGCTTTTTAGGTGCTCCTAAATAGTCGAAGAAAAAATAGAATTGATTAATTATTAACTGAGTTACAGATTTTTTTTTAATTATAAGGGAACTGCTGGCTTTACGTTTACTTGTTGATGTGTCAGAATGTCAAAAAAACTTCGGGATCTATATAATAATAAGGTGCTTTTTAGGTGCTAATTAGGGCCTCTAATCAGGGTTGGAAAAAACCCGGGTTTTTTTGAAAAAGCCCAACCCGTCGGGTTTTTTTGGTTTTTTATGGGTTTTTGGGTTTTTTTGGTTTTTTTTGGGTTTTTTCAGGCTTTGCGGGGGTTTTCGTTTTTTTTCTTCAAATTTGATTTATATTTTCTGCTCTGGAAAAAGTATTACAAAAATTATGATTTTTGTCGCAAAAAATAAAATATCCTAACAAAATAATGTAAGCCTCTCGATATAAATAATTACACTTGGCATCAGTGCACTGCCAAGTCTAAGCAATGGGAATCTGACAAAAATGCAGATTCTAATTCTCCTAATAGTAATAACTACTAATAATAGGTACTCATATTTCGTTTTTTTGCTTCATTAACAAAAAACTTGTTTATTTGTTTAATTCTCTATACAGGGTGTCCAAAATACCATGGGCCACCATTGGTATATCAGAAACGGTAAGAGATACGAGGGCGGTTAAATTAGAAAAAAATTGCCATTTTCAAAGGGTATTCAAAATATATTTTCGTTGTTGCCAAATTTCTATTAGTTTCCGAGATACAGGATTATTTGTAAAAAAAAAAACAGTTCTAAGTGTTTTTTACAAATCACCCTGTATTTCGGAAACTAATGAAAATTTGGCAACAACGAAAATATATTTTAAATACCCTGTCAAAATGGCAACTTTTTTCTAATTCAACTGCCCTTGTATCTCTTACCGTTTCTGATATACCAATGGTGGCCCATGGTATTTTGGACACCCTGTATAGGTAGGTAGGTACCATATTTAGAAAAAATGTTTTTTTTTTTTTTTGTTTATTTAGTGTAAGTTCATCTCGTTTTCTAATTTCTTTTCACTGAAATGAATGACATTAATTTGTTCTGTGATTAATTTGACCATTAATGTGATGTGTACCTATTTCTTACTTCATTTATGTTATGCCAGTTTTTGTTTTTATTCATAAATAAATATGTATATGAAGTAAATGACGTTCATTCAACTGAAAATTTTCTATTTTTAATTAGAGGCCCTAATTAGCACCTAAAAAGCACCTAATTATTATATACAGGATGACCAAAATACCATGGGCCACCATTGGTATATCAGAAACGGTAAGAGATACGAGAGCGGTTAAATTATACATAAGTTGCCATTTCCGAAGGGTATTTAAAATATATTTTCGTTGTTGCCAAATTTTTATTAGTTTCCGAGTTACAGGGTGATTTGTTGGAAAACACCTAAAACAATTTTGGTGAATTTTTCAAAAACTATTCATTTTAGAGACATTCTTTAAATTTGAAAGTTTCATGATTTTTTTTTACTCTACAATATGGTGTTTTATAATATTAAATCCGACGTTTCGTCTTCAGGATACCATCATCAACTTAATTTTTTTTAAATACGGAACTGGATTTTTTATTTCATATTTTGAAAGGAAATCTAATTTGCAATCTTACCATGTGTCATACATGTATATTCCCCAACGTTTTGGTAAAAAAAAAAACATCATCAACCATTTTTTTTTTTTTTAATTTACGCCCATTATGCTCCAGCGCTTGTTGTCAGTGTCAGATGTATTCATTTATTGTATTCCACAAAACTTGTATTCATTTTGTCATTTATCAATAATTATTCGAGTCAATTAAATATCAAAATGAAGTTTTCGAATGAAGAAAAGACCCATATGTTATTCATTTATAGCCCAGGACCAATAAACAAATTTTTCCTTGAGAAAGGAAATTATTTTTAACAAGCTACAATTTTTTTTACAGGTAGTTGAAACCATCCTTATTAACATACTAAAAGTCCCAAAGTCTCCCATTCCGGGAACGCTGAAAAATCTTGGCCGCCATCTTGGTTTTTTCAGTTATTTGTAAATAACTCGTTAACAGTGAATTTTTTTGGAAAAAATGTAGAATAATTTTTTATAGAAAATTAAAAAACACACATTTTAGTTTTTTAATTGTTCCGATAGCGCAAATAATAAAAAAGTTATGGCAATAAAACTTGGATTTTTATTTTTCAGATTTTTCAATTAAAATCACTAATAATGCTTTTTTAACCCTTGCAAACAAAATTCTGAGCTGTTTGTTCTACAAATAATGTTTATGCCAAATTTGAGTCAATTCTGATGTGAAGATGGCAAAAACCTGCAACCTACCATGAAATATGTCTTCAATATGTTAATTTTGCACTGCATTGTCATACACAGAAATGTTTTATTGTTTTTGATGGTTATGACAGTGACATTATATCTACAAAAGACGCTATGCAACAATTTAGATCTCAGGGAAGTGTAGAAGTGTCAGTAACTCCAGATTCAATTGTTGCCATCTACCAAGCAGACTTTTTAAAAAACAAAGTTTCATTAGCATCTTAATAGTAGATTATACCACGAGTCAATAATGATAGCTATTATTCCCGAGGAATATTTACGAACTGAGCCGGGTTAGCGGCGAGGGAGTAACATTCCGAGGGAATAATAGCCATTATTGCGAGTAGTAATTAATTCATTTGAAATTTTCTTTCCAAAAACGCTCTTTGTTCATCCGTCTCAATACAAATACACCAGCACTACGCGTTTGACACTGACACTTTTGAGTTTGTTCAGGTATATTGTTTCCATGGTACTACTTGTACTTATTTATTTGAGAAATTTTGTGATTGGTGTGCAAGCGGGAATAATGACCATTAATCCCTGCGGGAATAATGTATGGCATTATACTGCCAAAATCACTTATGTAATACTTACATTATATGTCAGTCGTAAATAAAGGGATATTTACTGAGGGCAGGATTCGTAGTTCAGCAAGCCCAAAGAGATACTGATGTTGATATATTTCTAACAGCAGTTACTCAGAGTGAATTTTATAATACCATTACAGTTGTTTTTGTTTCTGAAGATACCTAAAAAGCGGATCATTTTGAAAATTTGGCAACCGGGATAAACGACCATAATCTACACTTTAAAAATATTTTTGTTTATGCGGTGTTGCCGCTTCTACTGTAAACCAGTGGCAACATCGCTATTTTAAATGGAACACCCTATATGTTATTGCATATTTGAATTCTACGTAAAATTCTGAGCAGATTTCATGTGATAAACCATCTGTTTTGGAGATATTTACAGTTGAAAATTGACTTTTTGCAACTTTAACAGGCTGTAAAACCTGAACGGTTAATTTTAGAGGAAAAACGATTTTACATTCCTATCTTAGATTTTCATGAACTATCATTTGACAATAACTCTGAATTTAATCCATGATTAAAAATTCCAATTAAATTTAATCTCCCGTTAAATTCAAAGTTGATGTCAAACGATAGTTTATGAAAATCTAAGACAGGAATGTAAAATCAGTTTTCCTCTTAAATTAACCGTTCAGGTTTTACAGCCTGTCAAAGTTGCAAAAAGTCAATTTTCAACTGTCAATATTTCCAAAACAGATGGTATAGGGTTTATCACATGAAATCTGCTCAGAATTTTATGTAGAATCCAAATATGCGATCACATATAGGGTGTTCTATTTAAAATAGCGATGTTGCCACTGGTTTAGAGTAGAAGCGGCAACACCGCATGGTCAAAAATATTTTTAAAGTGTAGATCATGGTCGTTAATCTCAGTTGCCAAATTTTCAAAATGATCCGCTTTTTAGTTCTCCATAAACGTCTAATACGCCATCCACCGTGGGACACCCTGTAAATAATGTGTACTAAAGTAACAAGCAGGCAAAAACTTGGTGCAAATTTTGATTTAGCTGTACTACCACCTACCGAAAAAGCAGCTAGAGAGCATATTTCGAGGATGTACTATCAGGTAAAAAAATAGTTTAAAGTTAATTTTAAATTATAGACTATATATTTCTTTCTACAAGGTGCAAGAATGGTTAGGCCGAAATATCGATTCCACCAATTGGGGATGGAAAAACGGGAAAAACGAAAAAGGAAAGTTTTACGCTGTTAAAACAACAGGTGATGTAGCCCCCGACGATATCTTAAAGCAGATATTTTGCAATTGCAAAACTCTTTGCGATAGAGGGTGCTTAAAAGATGAAGGATATGGAAGAATGTACCGAAATGTTTATGAACATTTCAATTTAACCAATGCAAGGGTTGAAAAAACATTATTAGTGATTTTAATTGAAAAATCTGAAAAATAAAAATTTTCATTCCGTTTTATTACCATAACTTTTTTGTTATTTATCCTATTGAAATGATTAAAAAACAAAAATGTGTGTTTTTTAATTCTCTATAAAAAAGTATCCTACACATTTTCCAAAAAAAATCACCGTTAACGAGTTATTCACAAATAACTGAAAAAAACAAGATGGCGGTCAAGATTTTTCAGGGTTCCCGGAGTGGGAGACTTTGGGACTTTTAGTATGTTAGTAAGATTGATTTGAACTATCTGTAAAAAAATTTGCAGCTTGTTAAAAATTATTTCCTTGCATTTGTCTATTGATCCTGCACTATTATGCAAGAGCATTTTGGTAATGCTAAAAATGCTATTGAACTGTATGAAAATTTGTGCCCGGAAAGACAAATTCCGAATCGCAAGAAATTTTTTTATGGAGAGCAGATTCAATGATAATGGATGGTGCAACCGAAACATTCATTACCGTTATACCATGGAAATCAACACTTTCACCTCGAAACTGCTTTCCAGGAGAGGTTCGGTATAAACGTTTGGCTGGAAATACTGGACACCAAAGTAGTGGGCCCTTTCTTTTTCAATGAAAATTTAACTGGTCAAGTTAATTACAATTTTTTAAGAAATTCCTTGCAAGACTTCTTGGATGACCTTCTCCTTAATGTCTTACGACGAGACTTTGCGTATTATCAACACGATGGTGCGACTGCACATCGAGACCGGCGTTGCACAAGATATTTGCATATTTTTAAGCCCAATTGCTGGATTGGCAACAATGGTCCTATAAACTGGCCTGCGCGTTCACCTGATATTATCCCTATGGATTTTTCCATATGGGGTATTATCAAAGACCAAGTTTACTTAACCAGTTAAACACGCCTCGTGACCAAGGGAGAATTTAGCAGAAGGTTATCAAAACATGCCTACGAAATAATGGAGGCCATTTCGAACATTTAGAATAGTAGTTTTTTTGCAATAATACCATTTTCTTGTAATTTTTAATTTTCTTTTGTGATAAATAAATAAAAAAATAAAAATTTCAATTGTATTTTTATCTGAAAAAATCCAAATGAAAAGCCAAACCATTCTCAAATCCATTGATACAAAACTAGCAAAAAACTGAAAACGCTGGACCGTACTCAGGGTAAATTCAAAATAAATATGCTTGATAATGGATTTTTTTACCGAAACGCTGGAAAATTTACATGTATGACACATAGTAAGATTGCAAATTAAATTTCCTTTCAAAATATGAAATAAAAAATACAGGTCCTTATTCAAAAAAATTAAGTTGATTATGGTATCCTGGAGACAAAACGTCGGATTTAACATTACAAAAAACCATATTGTAGAGCAAAAAAAATCATGGAACTTTCAAATTTAAAGATTTGTCTCTAAAATTAATAGTTTTCGAAATATTCGACAAAATAGTTTTAGGTGTTTTTCACAAATCACCCTGTATCTCAGAAACTGATAAAAATTTGGCAATAACGAAAATATATTTTGAATACCCTTTGAAAATGGCAACTTTTTTCTAATTTAACCGCCCTCGAATCTCTTACCGTTTCTGATATACTAATGGTGGCCCATGGTATTCTGGACACCCTGTAGATCCAGAAGTTTTTTTGCCATTCTGACACACCAACAAGTAAACGTAAAGCCAGCAGTCCCCTTATAATTAAAAAAAAAATCTGTAACTCAGTTAATAATTAATCAATTCTATTTTTTCTTCGACTATTTAGGAGCACCTAAAAAGCACCTAATTCTGATACAAAGAAAAAATTTGAAAAAATATTTTTTACTATAGGGGACTGCTAGCTTTTATAAACCTAGCAGTCCCTTAGTTTTTTTTGATTTTCTCAAAAACTAAAGGAGGGCCCTAATTAGCACCTAAAAAGCACCTAATTATTATATAGTTCCCGAAGTTTTTTTCCACCTTGGGACTGCTAGGTTTATAGACCTGATACATGTTCCGTATACAGAGTATTTTCTGATTGAATTTCCATTTTAAAATAAAACTTATTAGTGTCTTTTTTCAACACATATGATTAGAGAAGGACCGACGAAAATAGATAAAAGAAGGCACCATTTTTTGAAATTTGATTGAGTAAATGGATGGCCTACTTGATAAAGGTAAGTGGTAAAGGACCCGGATTCCGGACTCACGATTCGATAGTATGGTCTATCTATTTTACACAGACGATATTATCGAATCGTGGATTCGGAATTTGGGTCCTGATCCGGGAACCGATTCTAGAACTGGAACAGGAAACTAGGAAACTCAGAATTCAATATAAGTAATCCTCAAAAGATATAATTTAAACTGTGGATCATCATCAATTCATTCAAAAAATGAAAAGAGATAGAAGGCGTCAAGGGCTGCCAACTTTAATTGTTTGAAATCTAAAACTGGTTAGTGAAGTTTCAATCTAATTTTAACCTTTTTGGTGTTTCTGGAAACGAACAATAATAATTTAATGTTTGAGAATTACATAATTCTTTAATTTTGTCTCAAATTTTTCATCAAATTTGCCTGATTTTTTCAGCGAGCTGGCAACACTGTTCTATTCCATTTGCATAAAATAAATTATTCATTGATTATTATATCGAAAAAAAAATGGTGTGTATTTTAAGACCACACGTCAGAAGTGAAAAATAATTCAAGTTTGTTATGCTCATCGGCGCCATATTGAATATGAATAAATTGACAGAACGTCAAATCGCCTAAGTTAAGTAATTCGGATCAATAGACCTATCTATTTTACCAGACAAAGAGGAAATAATATGAAAACATCCAGTGGCGGCTCGTGACTATTTCAAGTGAGGAGGCTAATTACAGTATAGGATTTCATGAAGGAATTCCATATTTTGTTTTTTTAACTTTACTAAAATTCCTTAAAATTTTACCACTGAAATATCTTGGAATTCCACAAAATTTTCATAAAATTCTTTGGAATTTCATGTAATTTCTTAAAAATTCCTCGGAATTCACTAAAATTTTATGAGAATATCCACGTTCATAACCGAAAATTTCTCGAAAGTCCAATGAAACTTCAAGGAATTTTCAAAATTTAATTTATTTTCATAAGAATTTTTCGAAATTTCACCGAAATTATCTTTTAATAGCCAGGAATTTCTGGGAATATTCAAGTAATTTCTTATAAATTCATCGAAATATATTGAAATTTCATGTTATTACGTGGAATTTTTCGGAATATCACCGAAATTCCATGTTTTTAGCTGGAAATTCCTCGGCATTACTAAAATTCTGTAAAAACTGAAATTTCATGTTGGGAATTTCGGTGTAATTTCATGTAATTGTTTAAAATTCCTCCATGTAATTAATTTAGGATTTCGTGTAATTCGATCGGAATTTCACTGAATTTTCAAGTAATTCGAGAGGAATTAAAATTTAATGTGAATTCTATGGAAATTTCACATCTAATTCCTTTTTCAGAATAACATAATTATTCTACCGAAATTCCACTAAATTATGGAATTCTGAGATTTTAATAGATTTTTTGAGAATTCCAAAGGATATTTGGGAATTTTAAAGGAAATATTTTTCAGAAATGTCAATGATAACCTATAAGTCGAGATTTGATAAAAACATATGGCAACGCTGCTCATGATACAACAAACGTCAAAAAATTGAAATATCAAAGTAGGCCTTGGTTTTTTTTGACAGTCGATATAAAATGGCGTCTTTTTGTTTCAAAGATTACGATCCGAAGAGCCGAAGTATTAAAATCAGTTGACAATGAACGGGTTCGTATAATTCCGGCCCTTCGGGCTCGTATAACCTCGGACTTTCGGGCTCATGATTAAAATAACTTCGGCCTGTCGGGTTCGTATAACTCCGGCCCTTCGGGCTCGCGTATAATTCTAGCCCTTCGGACTCGTATAATCTCGGCCCTTTGAGCTCATAATTGAGATAACTTCAGCCTTCCAGAATCGAGATTCGAAAAAAAAAAACATATGGCAACACTGCTTATAATACAACAAAAATCAAAAAATTGGCCCTGTTTGGCTACTTTTTACGTATTTGCCGAGGCTAAATCTATATGCCCATTGAAATTTTGACAGCTGTCAATGTCAAAAAAAAAAATTCTTTTGTTTTTTCCAAAAAACAAAGGCCGTTTTTTAGTGGGTTTTAGGGTGAGATTTATGTAGCAACAGTTGGTACAAAAAATTCAATTTCCCGTCGGGTTTGGAATTCGAATTTTTGAATTTTCCCGGCTCCTGATTGGTTTGGGAATTTGAATTTTGTTTATTCTCGGCTCTTGATTGGCTTTAAAATAATCTATATCAGTTAACAATGAACGGATTCATTCAGATAAAACTTTTGTCGCACGACACTTTGGCAATATCGACAAATGTCATCTGTCAAATTTGACACATGTTCAACTTTTTCTCCGCTCTACTATAAAAGCTACGAAAATCAAACCCCGATACAAGGCAGTTTCGCGACGCTAACTATCGATTTGTATAAAAAAAAATTGACAGCTGTCAACGTCAAAAAAGTTTTTTTTTTTTATTTTGTGAATTTCGAGAAAAAAAGTTATAGAAGACGATCCCCGGACCCCAAAAACCTTAAATATAAATTCCAAAAAAAAAAAAACAATGAAAATGACATTCCAAAACCTACTTGATAAAACTAAAGTTTTTCTCACTTACCCCGTTAAAACACTGGAAATTTTTGGTGAAATGAAGAAAACTCAAAGTCTCGTACTTTAAATCAGTTGTTCCGACCAGAAAAGCCCTAAAAAAGCGGACAAATTCAAAGAAAAACCTCTAAAAATGACATTCCAGAGCCTACTTAATGAAATTTGAATTTTTGTCACTTACCCCATTGAAAAACTGGAAATTTTTAGCATAAAATGTAGGAAATTCAAAGCCTCGTATTTCAAATCGGTTTTCTTGACTGAAAACGGCTTGGAAAAGCGGAAAATTCGAGGAAAAACTGGATAGAAATGTAAATACGTCAATTAAAAATTGCCGACTGTCAAAATTGGCAAATGACATTTATTACAAAACCTATTTGAAGTTGGTACAAACGGTGTTGCCACATCAAAACTTAAAAAAAAAAACATTTTTAATGGGATTTTGTTATTTATGTCATTACAAAACTGGACATTTTTGCTAGAAAATGAAGAAAACTTAAAGCCTCGTATGTTAAATTGCCTTTTTCCATTGAAAAACCCCGGAAAAGTGAAAAAATCGAGGAAAAACTGGCAAAAAGTTTCAAGGCGTCACTTCAAAATGGCCAACTAAAAACAACGTTGCCACATCTCATTTTGAAAAACAAAAATAACATTTTAAAAGGGTTTTTTGTTTAAAATTCAATTTAATAATTAATTAATAATGATTATAATAATTAAAATACTCCAAATAAATCATAGGAAACTTGTTTTTAGTTTTTAATGAAAATGACATTACAAGGTTTCCTTATTGATTATAGTGAGTAAGACAAAGACAATGATAAAGTAGTATATGTTTGCAAAAACCACCGTTTTCTGAAAAAAGTAAAAATCTTAAGAAAACCAAAATTCCAAAGTCAATTTGATAAAACTAAAGTTTTTGAATATTCCCGGCTCTTTGATCGGACGCTAAAAATCGCATTTTAAATATTCTCGGTTTTTGATTGGTTCTAAATTATTCACTGACCAATAGAATTATAGACTGAGTCCCGTGATTAAAATAACTCTAGCCCTTCGGACTCGCGTATAACTCCGGCCCTTCGGGCTCGTGTATAACTCCGGCCCTTCGGGCCGGGTTCGCATATAACTCCGGCCCTTCGGGCTCGCATATAACTCCGGCCCTTCGGGCCGGTATTACTGAGTATCCCAGATTCACAGATATTTGTCGTGGAGGCGCGGAATTGATTGAAATAATGTTGTCAGATTTTTCTAAATTACATTGAAATATCGAAAATTGGAAAGTGTAATTTGTTAATTATTATTTTAATTAGAAATCAAGAATAAAAAATTGAGATTGAATTTTCAATTTTTTAGGGGAGGTTTAGCCTCCCCTGCCTCCTCTGACGAACCGCCACTGAAAACATCATTAGATAAAAAAAGACACAGAACGCTCATTGCGCAAGACGAGGCAAAACGTACCAAATTATTTTAGACTTACGCATAGCAGTCCGTTCTTCTTATTTGGACGGGATAAAAAAGAAAGGAGAAAGACGAAAGACCGCGTGTTGTGCAACGTATTTGACAATGAAAATTTCAAACAATTTTTGAATGTCACTTTGTCAAGCTATGTCAAGTTAAATATCAATCGTACTTTTATTCTTGTCAGACCACGGGCAATGAACAAGGACACGAAGATGCCCAGCGTGCAAAACGAAAATCTCTCACCTGTACTAGTTAGCCAATAGAAAGGCATTGCCTTGTGTTGCGCGCGCATACCAGGTAAAAATAGATAGGTCTATTGATAATTCAAGATGGCGACGTGGGCAAAAGCAACTTGACCGCGAGGGTTTCTTCACATTCAGTTGCATTTGATTGCAATTTGAATGGGAGTTGAATGTAAACATGTCTTTACGGTTGTCAGTAGTATTATTTCCCCGGCGCCGTGTTGAATTGAGAAAACGTCAAATCGCCCTTCTGTGGCAAATAGATGACGTCATCAAGTGGTTCTTATGGAGATTTGGATTATGTTTAGGTATACAGATGACGTCATAAAAGTTAACAGCCTCTTTAAAAACAACCTCGATCCAAACCACAAATGCCAGGATTCAACATGGCGACAATGGTCAAGCATGTGTGATGTTTGTTTATTCTACGTTTTTAATCGTTTAAGAGCCCGTTTATTCACCTTTGTTAAACTGTCCGGACCAATAGAATTATGGAACGATAAATTTATCTTGCAAATAGTTAACAGCAAGTTGAATAAACTGCGCTTAAAACAAAGAATTTTAGTTATTAATTATACATTGTTTATTCAATACTTGTAGATGCCATTATAAAAAAAAAATGTTTTAGGCCACTGCCACTATTGATTATTGATAAAACTCAATGTTTATTATGGGCAGCTAATTGTTTTTCAACCAATTCGAGAATCCACAATAATAATCATTAAATTTTTCGAACGTGATAATTGATCCTGTAATTAATATTGTTTATGACCTTGATGGCATAAAGTTTCAACTTTGGAGCTAAATATCTCGAAAACTATTCAAGATAAATTAATCAATTTTATTTTGTCTTAGAGAGCATTCAATTCTGATTAAGAATATATAAATATGCATTAGAATTTTCAAAATAATAATTGAGTTATGGACCATTTTGTGAAACAATGTCAGAAAATCAAAATTTCCTAAGACAGACATTTTTAAAAGCCTGATATCTCAAAAACTATAAAAGCTATCGAATTAATTCAAGTTTTATCTTAAAAAGCATGAATTTCTGATTAAAAACATCACATTGAACAATATATAAACAATTAAAAAGTCTTCACTTACCTAATTAATAAATTGTTTATTATGGCACTGCTGGAATTCCAAATAATTAAAGTCAATTCCTTCAAACAAACAAAACTTAATTAAAACGTAAATAACAACAAATAGTTTAAATGTCCGCAGGCAACATTATTGTTTTCATCTCCGCACCACTGCTTTATTAATTGTTTATTTATTTATTTATTCAAAAAGTTCTTGTAATTAATTAATAATCGTATTTTTATTTTCGATCCGATTCAAATTACGATCCGCACCCGGCCGTTGGACTCACAAGACTGACGCCACTGACGAAGGCGTCTCGACGCGTCTCTGGCCTTCGGCAGTTTCCGCGTAGGTTCGTTCCAATAGCGTCAAATAACTGGGAGGAAAAATTGAGTTTTCGTGCGCAACAATAGGGTTTTTGATGTTTTGCGCACTATTAAGATGGTTTTTTGTTACGATTGGAACAAACCTATTTGGATGTGGGAGAAAGATCCTTGCGGCAAGATTGGGAAACCGGATAAATTCTAGTCTGGAATTGATTGGGTTTTCTGGGATTAATTAATTATTGTTGGTTGTTTTTTTTTTGCTAGCTTGATGTCAAGTGTCAAAAATTTCAAATTGAAAGCGCCTAAAGTAGAAAATGGCGGCTCACTCTAGGTGATTTTTGAAAGGTAAGTTTTTTAATTTCGATTTCTTACGAGCAAGGTTGTTTAAAAGAAGAAGGTTGCCTGATAACTTTTATGACGTCATCTGTATGCCCAAACATAATGCAAATTCCCATAGGCATCACAATTGCGTCATCAAGTTATCCATGGAACTTGGACGAGTATTATTTCTTGTCAATTAGTGCGCACCGAGTGTATAAGCATCTTTTTCTAAAAGCATGTAGAATACAAGGATAGGATTTTTTTTTTTTTTTGTACTGTAAGAACAAAAACTACTTTCCGTACGTGTTAGGAAAAATGTTTCGCATTCGACAATGGCAACAATGTAGCCATTTTGTCGGCCATCCTTTTTCAATTGATGGCATCAAAAAGAGACAGATGGATTTTCTAGCAGAAGTTTTTATCCAGTTGGCCATGGGTTTATACCACCTAAAATTATTCAAACGGAAGTTAAAAAATGCCCTCAAGAACCAGGAAATATTGAAATTTATATCCGGCTCTTGAAATCGGGAAAAAAAGAAGCAAAAGTTTTTATGTTTGTCTTTTTCCAATCGATAACATCAAACAAAGACAGTAACTTTCTTTTTAAAATCTTGTAAACGATGTATTTTTTTGTTTATTTTCATCCCTTTTCAATTGAGTATATTAAAAAGAGACGGCTTAATTTTCAGACATTATCCTTGATTAAGTAGGCCAAGTATTTGCACAATTGAATCAAGGATAATACACACCTACATGATTGCTTATCAGCCTCGTTTTTGGTAATCGCCGCTATATTGGTGTGTCACCAGTTCCAACGTCATAACTAAGTCGTCCGCCTATGCCCTGTATATCCGTTGCTATTTCAAGTTTATTTGATCCACCCACCCTGTATTTTCAATGGATTCCAAAATCCCCATATACTTCACGTTATTCTGGAAACTCTGTATAAAAAAAGAGTTTTAGTATTTTGCAACGAGTTTCTAGCAACGTTGTCACATTTGCCCGAGTTTCTTATAGATTTTCCCTAGGAAATCTGGATATTGACATAAACATGAACAATTTCTAAATAATATACAGGGTGTCCGGAATAACTTGAGTTGAGAAACGTGGAACAATTTCAACTACAAAATACATTAGCACTTTTATCTATTTTGCCCTGTATATCCGTTATTATTTCGAGTTCATTTGGTCCACCCTGTATCTTCAATGGTTTCCCAAATCCCTATGTAGTTTATGTTATTCTGGACACCTTGTATAAAAGAAGAGATTTAGTATTTTGCAACATTTTTCTAGCAACATTGTTACATTTGCCTGAGTTTCTTATAAATTTTCCCTAGGAAATCTGGATATTAACATAAACATGAACAATTTCTAAATAATATACAGGGTGTCCGGAATAACTTGAGTTGAGAAACGTGGAGCAATTTCAACTACAAAAAACATTAGCACTTTTATCTATTTTGCCCTGTATATTCCTTGCTATTTCGCGTTTATTTGATCCACCTTCTATCTTCAATAGTTTCCAAAATCCCCATGTACTTCATGTTATTCTGAACACTCTGTATAAAAAAAAACTTTCAAACAAGTTTTAATATTTTGCAACGAGTTTTTAGCAACATTGCCACGTTTGCCCGAGTTTCTAATCGATTTTCCCTTGAATTTTAATTGCTCGTAAAAGGTTGTCTGGTAACTTAGTCCGGTAGTAGCAACCAGATGACGTCATCAAAAGGTTCTTATAGAGATTTCCATTATGTTTACGCATACAGATGACGTCATGAAAGTTATCAGACAACCTCCCTCTCTTAAACAACCTTGATCCAAACCACAAACGCCAAGATCCAATATGGCGGCAATGGTTAAGTATTTGTGATATTTATTCTAAATTTTACATAAAATATACATTGATAAACTGTTAGGTATATAATATGATAGATAAAAACACGATCTGTAATCCGATTGGTCGGCCAGTTATCCGCTGAAGATGAATAAACCGGGCCTAAGCAAAATAATTTTCAAAAAAATTTACCATCAAACAAAAAATCTGTCATTCAAAATAGAATTCTAACGACAAAATGGTGCCACTAAAATAGAATTCTATTTATTTGCACACTTTTTCTAAAAGCATGTAAAATAGAAGGATAGGGATACATTTTTTTTTTGCACTGTAAGGCCCAGTTGTACAATCCATGCTCAAAGGTTTAGTTGAACTCTACTGATACTTGAACCTTCCCATTTGAAATGCATTGCTGCCAAAAAAATTACACTTTGGCATGTTTCTGACAGCAATGCATTTCAAATGGGAAAGTTCAAGTACCAGTAGAGTTCAACTGAACCTCTGTTTGATCCTGGATTGTACAACTGGGCCTAAGGAACACAAATTACTTTCCGTACGTGTTAGGAACAATGTTTCGCATTCGACAATGGCAACAACGTAGCCATTTTGTTGGCCATCCTTTTTCGATTGATAGCATTAAAAAGAGACAGATGGACTTTCTGGCAGAAGTTTTTATCAAGTGGCCAGGGGTTTATATCACCTGAAATTATTCAAACGAAAGTTAAAAAATACCCTCAAGAACCAGGAAATATTGAAATTTATACCCGGCTCTTGAAATCGAGAAAAATAAAGCAATAATAATTGTTTCTGTCTTTTTCCAATCGATAATATCAAACAAAGACAGTGACTTTCTTTTTAAAATCTTGTAGACGATGAATTTTTTTTAAATTTTCGTCCTTTTTCAATTGACTATATTAAAAAGAGACGGCTTTATTTTCAGACATTATCCTTGATCAAGTAGGTCATGCATTTGCACAATAGGAATGTTCACTATTTTTCAATTGTAATAAAAAGTGGTGGTTCTAGGTCCGCAAAACACGTATTAAACGTTAAAACAGCTAGAAACCCTTAATTTTTTCTAATAAATCGAAAACAAAAAAACGAAATTAGCGAGGCTAGCAAAACGACCTCTTGCGGCGAGAGTAGCGCTTGTGACGTCACGTTGCGGAATTATTTACGATATAATAATTGCCTACAATGTATTTGTCTCTCTTCCGCTCATTGTAAAAAGTATTTAGACAATTATTTGAGTTCACTATTCAGGGTGCTTCCTAACATTCAATCACCAATTAGTTCATCAGTATCTTTATCTAAATGCATATGAAAGAAAAAGACACTAATAGTAATAATAATATTAATATTTTTTATTGCCAACAAAAATCGCAGAAGCAACGTCACAAAAGGCTGATCCAAGTAGAAAGTAGCGCCACTGTACTTGCGCGCGCTAACTTGTTACACATTATGACGTCAGCGAGCGTTTCTTGCTTTTAAACGAATATTCATATTTCGTCTCCGTTTTTCTCATAGAAAGAATTTTCTGATTTTCGTAAAATTTTGTAAATTTACTTAAGAAACGATGCCTAATAATTTGATGATTGTTAAACGGGATTTTTTTATTTTGTGAACATCCCTATTAAATCAAGGATGATACACACCTACATGATTGTTTATCAGCCTCGTTTTTGGTAATCGCCGCCATATTGGGTCACCATTTCCGACGTCATAACTAAGTCGTCAGCCTACGTATATATCTTTTTTGCCCTGTATATCCGTTGCTATTCCAAATTTATTTACTCCACCCTATATCTCCAATGGTTTCCAAAATCCCTATGTACTTTATGTTATTCTGGACACCTTGTATAAAAAAAGAGTTTTAATATTTTGCAACGTGTTTTTAGCAAAGTTGCCACATTTTGCCTGAATTTTCAATCGATTTTCCCTAGGAAATCTAGATATTGACATGAACATGAACAATTTTTAAATAATATACAAGGGGCAATTTAAACTACATACGCACTTTTATCTTTTTTCGCCCTGTATATCCGTTGCTATTTTGAGTTTATTTGGTCCACCCTGTATCTTCAAAGGATTCTCAAATACCCATGTACTTTATGTTAGGTGTACTGCACACCTTCTTTAAGAAAAGTTTCAATATTTTGCAACGTATTTCTAGCAACGTTGCCACATTTGCTCGAGTTTCTAATCGATTTTCCATAGAAAATCTGGATATTTACATAAACATGAACAATTTCCAAATAATATACACGGAGTCCGGAATAACTTGAATTGAGGAACATGGGACAATTTGAACTACAAAATACATACGCACTTTTATTTTTTTTTGCCCTGTATATCCCTTGCTATTTCGCGTTTATTTGATCCACCTTCTATCTTCAATGGTTTCCAAAATCCCCATGTACTTCATGTTATTCTGAATAGCCTGTATAAAAAAAACTTTCAAACGAGTTTTAACATTTTGCAACGAGTTTTTAGCAACATTGCCACGTTTGCCCGAGTTTCTAATCGATTTTCTCTAGCAAATCTGGATTGAGATTCAAAATTTTAATTGCTCGTAAAAGGTTGTCTGGTAACTTAGTCTGATAGTAGCAAGTAGATGACGTCATCAGGAGATTCTTATGGAGATTTCCAATATGTTTAGGCATACAGATGACGTCATAAAAGTTATCAGACAACCTCCCTCTTTTAAACAATCTTGTTCCAAACCACAAACGCCAGGATTCAAGATGGCGGCAATGGTTAAGTATTTGTGATATTTATTCTAAACTGTACATAGAATATACAGGGTGGGCATTTTATTAGGGGCCTATGTCTTTTCTCAGAAACTACAGGATGTACAAAAAAAATATAAATGCAAAAGTTTCTTGGTTTTAAGCAATGTTGTCAATTATTTGAGTTTTATTTATACAGGGTGTCCTAAAAGTGCTGCACCGACTTCAAAACCAGAATTTTAAATGGAACACCCTGTATGTTATTGCATATTTGGATTCTACGTAAAATTCTGAGCAGATTTCATGTAATATACCCTATACCTAAGTTCAACTGTTTTGGAAATATTGACAGTTGAATATTGACTTCTTGCAACTTTGACAGGCTGTAAAACCTAAACGGGTAATTTTAGATGAAAACCGATTTTACATTCCTATCTTAGATTTTTATGAACTATCATTTGACACCAACTTTGAATTTAACCGGAGATTAAATTTAACTGGAATTTTTAATCATGGATTAAATTCAAAGTTGGTGTCAAATGATAGTTTATAAAAATCTAAGACAGGAATGTATAATCGGCTTTCGTCTAAAATTAACCGTTTAGGTTTTACAGCCTGTCAAAGCTGCAAAAAGTCAATTTTCAACTGTCAATATTTCCAAAACAGTTGAACTTAGGTATAGAGTATATTACATGAAATCTGCTCAGAATTTTACGTAGAATCCAAATATGCAATAACATACAGGGTGTTCCATTTAAAATTCTGGTTTTGAAGTCGGTGCAGCACTTTTGGGACACCCTGTATAAATAAAACGCAAATAATTGACAACATTGCTTAAAATCAAGAAACTTTTGTATTTATATTTTTTTTGTACACCCTGTAGTTTCTGAGAAAAGACATAGGCCCCTAATAAAATGCCCACCCTGTACACTAATAAACTGTTACGTATACAATCTGACGTTTTTGTTTGCTCGTTTCATATCAAAATGTCAAATGTCAAAAGTTTTGAATTGAAAGCGCTTAAAGTGAAAATGGCGGCTTACTCTACTGGACTTTATGTAAAATTAAATTTGCAATAAAAATGGGGTGATTTGACGTTCTCTCAATTCAATATGGCGCCGTGGGATTAACTCACATGACAACCGTAAAGGCACGTTTGCATTCAATTCTTATTCAAATTGCAATCAATTGGAATTTTATGTAAAAGCACCTTCACAGTCATCAAGTTTGTTATGCCTACGTCACCATCTTGAATTATCAGCTGAGTCGAATTGCCTAATTTCTTAAAGCAAATAAAGTAACGTCGTAATAAGTAGAATTGATGTCATATGACAAATGTCAAACATTTTAATAGATAACAGTTGACAACGTTGTTAAATAGGAACAAATTTTGATCAAAATGGCGTAAAACTGAAAAATTCAGTGTTGCCAAGGTTTAAATTTGTTCAATAAAAATGGTTGCAGAAAATGACAGGGAAGCTAAAAAATGCAACAAAGTTAATTATTTTTGAATTAAAATGGCGGTAAAATTACAACTTTCGTTTTTATTCAATATTTTTTCGAATACATATTTTGAAAAAGCAAGCCTTGGAATCCGAACGTTTGGCAACTCTGAAATTAATCCAAATTATCTCATAGAGGTGTTGCCGTATCTCAATTCATACCCAAAAATGACATATTTTTGGCATTTTTAGTTGTGCATTTGTCAAGTTTTTAATCTAGAAAGCTTCAGATGACATCACTTTGACATTTTTCCATCCGTTTCTAACCTAGAAAATGTTATTGCCTGAACTAAACATATTTTGAAACATTTATTTACTGTCAAAATTTGTATGTTATACCGGGAGTTCAAATTGGGGTTAATAATTTTTGCACTACTTTTTTTTTATCGCAACTGTACGTTACTTGAGATGCCCTTCAACGCTATACAAGGTTCTAACACGATAAATTGATATTTAGGTAATATTAACTAATCAAGGTCATGGCCAAGGTTACGGTCAAAGTTAAATTTTATTGAAAAAAATGTAGCTTAGCGTCCATGTATGTGTACCAAAAATGAATTCAATCGGACTACGCCCTTCCATCAATTTGACTGGTGATGGGTAACTTAATGACGTCATCTAGAGTAACTTATGGAGATTTGGATTATGTTAAAGCACCACAGATGACGTTATTAAAGTTATCATGCAACCTACTGAACCTACCTCCCCAAATAACCTTGGCCTTCTACTCCGATCCCAAGAGTCAGAATTGAAAATGCGGTGTTGCCATATTTCTAGATTTGTATGAACTTGAACGCTAAAACTTTAATACCGTAGGTTGAATAAATAAACATAAAAAATGCTTGACAGTTGCCGCCTTATTGAATCCTTGCATTTGTAGTTCGGATCAATGGGGTTGTTTAAAATGAGGAGGTTGCTTGATATTTTTAATGACGCCATTTATATGCCTACACATATAGATCCCCTGATGACGTCATCTGTTTGCCATTTGCTGCCGATTTGCGGGTAATTACCCAAAGTTCGGGTATTTTAACGAATCTGTGGGTAGAAAGTGAGGAAGTATTTTTGGTGAGTACCTACTTCTCGAATTTTTTTAGAGACTTCTATCATCGATTATGCATGCACTGTAAAGTCTATCCTTTTATTTATTATTTGCTCGAAGCAAATCCTAGAGCAAGCAGAACAACAACAGGTACAAATAAAATCGCTATATGACTGACATGATAATTTTTGATGATTGCCAAGGATAATACACACTACTAAGGATTGCTTGTCGGCCTCGTTTTTGGTAATCGTCACCATTTCCGACGTCATAATAGGTCATCTTTGCACTAGCGGTTGTAGTTTCGAATTTAAATGATGAAAAATATTATATAATTTTGATCAACATAATAGGCAAAGAGGAAGATGAAAACAAGATCTAAAAACAAATTGTTTTGGAATGGTAATTAATGTAGTGAAACCAAGTGTTCATGGAGCAAAAGCACGTCAAGGCAAGAAAGGACATTCTGCCTATGTCACATTTGATGATTTTACGTGGTGAGGGCTTCAGATTTGTTCTACACAGGCCTTATGGGGATAGGCTATCCTGTAGTAGTAGTGTGTATTATCCTTGTAAAGGTTGTTTAGGGCCGAATTTATAGTTGTTCCTAGGCTCTTCCTTGAAGGTCGTGAGTTTAGAATGGTCACTTGCTATTATTTGACAAGTTAGTCATGGCAATTCTAAACGTTCAAGGCTTCCTTAAGGTCTGAGGAAACCTCAAGGAACGACTATAAATTTGGCGCTTATAGTAACTGCAAACAGGTGACGTCATCAAATGGTTCTTATGAAGATTTGCATTATGTTTGCCTTGTATACAAATGACGTTATCAAACTTATTAGGCAACCTCTCTCTTTTAAACAACCTTGATTTAAACCACAAATGCCAAGATTCAATATGGCGGAACAGTCGAGCAGTTTGTTTATTTAACCCTAGGATGATACACACCTACAACCATTGCTTATCGGCCTCGTTTTCGGTCATCGAGCTTTTTTTGGTAATCGCCGCCATATTGGTGTGACATTATAACTAAGGGCCAAATTACAGTATATTTGCATCTGCAAATTTGCAGTTCTGCAAATATGGCCGACTTGCATATGTGCTTTATTTGCAGAAACGAGCAAATTACAGAAAAAATCTGCAATTTCGTCATTTTTATCGGAATAAAGTGTTTGGGCGCTACTGATTTACCAGTTTTAAATGTCAAAGTTGTCAAAGTGATTGCAAGGACTTGCGGGACCGTTTCACCATGCGCAAATTTGCAGGCGATCTGCAAATGCAATCTGCTTCTGTAATACGAAAAGTCAGACTTGCAGGTCATGCATTTGTATCTTGGTGTTGCAGAGCTTCTGTAATTCCAGGCTAAGTCGTCAGCTGTTTAAGCAGCCTACGTCAACGCGAGAAATTACATTCTACCTACGTCACAACTGGTAATTTGGCGTAGAGGAGTAGGAGGGATTTGTTATACAAAGAGCAAGGTTGTTCAACACGAAGTTGCCTGATAAATTTTATTACGTCATCTGTATACCTTAACATAATGCAAATCTCCATTAGACACCCCAGATGGGTCATCACGTTACCCATTACCAGACAACCTATGAACTTTAAGAACCTTGATACACAGGCCTTATGAGGATAGGCCATCCTGTAGTAGAAGTGTGTATCATTTTTGTATTTAACCTACGTTTCCATTTGATTGTTTTTTTTTTGTTTTCTCGGTGTCAAATGTCAAAAATTTCGAACTGAAAACGCTTAAAGTGAAAATGGGGGCCCCCTCTAGTGGACTTTTATCAAGGATGATACACACTACTACTCTATAGTATCTATCTTGGCTATTTAATGATAGCCTATCCTCATAAAGCCTGTGTGGAAAAAAATCCTCCCTCTCCCCCAGGCCAAATCACCAGTTGTGACGTAGCAGCATGTTATTTCTCGCCTTGACATAGGCTGTTTAAACCTGGTAACAAACCAATATGGCGACGATTACCAAAAACGAGGCCGATAAGCAATTCTGTAGGTGTGTATCATCCTTGAACGTCTATGACGTAAGGTTTTCTAATTTTAGTTTAATTTTTAATGTATAAACATCTATACCGGCGGTTTGATGGTAAATTTTGGGAAAAGGGACGAAAGTGTGAAAGGGGATGTGACGTCATCATAACCCATACGCAGACGCTTGCATTAGATTTTCATGTCAATGAGCAAAACTGTTTAAAAGAAGAGGTTACGTAGTAACTTTTATGACCTCATTGGTATGCAAGATGGCATTAGATATTCATGATAATGATCAAGGCTGTTAAGAGGAGGTTGCGTTGTAACTTTTACAACGTCATTGGCTAAAACCAGCAAAATTCTCAAAGCGCTGAAAAAATCCGTCTATTTTCAAAATAAAAACACACCGTCATAATTCTTTCATATATTGACAAATAAACGGGTGTTTACTTTTCCGAAAATCGGGAACTGGAAGAGGCCAAATCGATTAGGGAATCTGCGGTCCCGGATGGATATTTTTAGATCCCAGAAATAATATTTTGTTTCGGGAAAAATCAATCGATTCGTGCTTATTTTGAGATGCACTATGCCTATATATAAAATTCGATTAATTTTTGCGTTGCAGCTTGAGTTCACTGATGACGTCAAAAGAAAATTGTTATTGATTATATTATATAACTGTCTTTTTCTATAATAATGCAACAACAATAGACAATTCTAATCATTGATCAACCATTGATCGATTTGCATTCATACATAGCTATCTTTTTCTATAACAATGCGACAAAAAGAGACACCCTGGATGTTTTAATGGTTTGTTTTGAGGATCTACTCTTAATCATTTATTGTTTCCTACACTATCTTTATCTCTTTTTAGTTTTACTTATGTCAAATTCTTGGCCATGGAATTCTACTTGTTTTGCCAGTGAACTCAACTTGATAAAAAAAAAAAATTCAATTTGCTTTTTTTTTGACAGATGATAGAGCCTACTATGATTAACGAAACGTATCATTTAGAGCCTTTTGTGGCCTGCAGACGCCATTTTTTATAAACCAAAAGTAACACTATTGATAAATAACATTTTATTTATTGGTTTTTGAGTTGAAACTTTTGCACTGATTAGAGCAGGTTTTTTTAGAAAATTTCAATAAAAGCATTTTAAACTAATGTCAATTGTAGAAAAAAAAAATATTTTGACAGTTTGGGTTAGTCCATGGCCTACTATTGAGTAAATTTTAAATGATTTTATTTATATTTAATACACAAAAAAAAAATCAATATTGAATGCTTCTTTTGGTCTGAATGTCGTCCAAAACAGCTTGCAACTCGTCTTCTTCGAACCGACCCTCCAAAGATGGTATTAAAGATTTGGCCTCCTCAGCAGTCTCGGGACAAAGATTGGCGATGGCGGCCAATTCGAATTTGTGCAGCTTTTTCTGATTCAAGAGACTAGAAAAAGATAAAACATAAAATAATGGTCAAACAAAAAAGAATGTTTTATTACTTTCTGACAGCGGAAATTGTTTCCTTGTTTTTGAATTTCCGGAAACGGTCGGTGTAGGTCAGAGTTTTCATGAAGACATCAGAAAATTCTTGCTCATCTTCGGCCGATTCGTTCTGAGCCTTTCTGTGTTCCAACAGCATGTGGACTTCGGAGATCAGAAGCGTTTCAGCGTTTTCGAATTCTAGAAAAACAGAATCTGAAGTTTAGGAATCAAGTCAGAGCAACTTTCTGAGTCACTTGTCAGTTGGATTGGATTGTGTGAAATTTGCTCGGAACAGTATTTATTTATTGTGTCAGAAAGTTTAAACGTCAAACATCTGTCGGTCGGTAAAGTAGATCGCTGACAACATTAATTCCAGTTGACGTATTGACATTAGATAACTGTTTGATGTGGATTTTCTCTTGATATTTTCAAGAATTAAAAATGAAACTTGACCTATACGGTTTGTAATTATTTTAATGAAAATTTATTTAAAGCAATACAAAACTTAAAACTAGTGATTATTCTAAATTATTGTGAATTAAGTATAGGAAGGCCAGTACTTCGATGCACAACGTGAGCGTTCGGCTGCCATCCATAGGCGCAACTAGGGGGGTGCTAAGCACCCCTAAAGCAAAAATTAGCACTCCTATTCGGCATCCCACCATAGCACTACCTAACACTTATAAAAAAAATTAGTGCAACCAAATTATTTTATGTATTTTTTTTTGCACTTTTTGTACTTACTTACGTCATCGATGACGTCATAATTTAGAAAAAAGTATTTTTCGTTGATTAATTCATAGAGCACGTTCGCAATTATTATTGTTATGGAATAAAAATTTTCAACCGGGGCCGGTATTACCTCAAAATCAAGACTTACCCTAAAGTATAGGGTTTTTATGTTATATTTAGAATGACGTCATCGAACAAGGTCAGACAATGTTGTTAATGTCTATATTTATTCTATATCATAAGGTGACATTGAAATACCGGCTCTTAAAAAATCATTGGAGTCCCCCAAATATATAATAGTTATTTATGTATCAAGGGAATTATGCAGGTGTTAATACCCCAGGGCATTTTTTGTGTCCCGAGGGCCTCCGGCCCGAGGGACACCAATTGCCCGTGGGTATTAACTCCTGATAATTCCCGTAGTACATAGATAATTTTATATCCTACTGAATTTACTGTATTCTGTCTATTTTTATAAAGGAATAAGCCATAAATCAAAATTTCTATTTTTTGTCAAAGTGTTACCTATTCAAGGTAAAAGCGGGAGTTATGGAAATCCTTAACTCCCTTGGGAGTTATGATATCCTTAACTCCCTTCGAAGGGAGTTATGAAAATCCTTAACTCCCTTGGGAGTTAAGACCCTGTTTATGATTATCGTAACCAAGGTATTATATGGTTTTAATAGTTCAGTAGGATATAAATTAATTAACTGCGTATTATACAGGGTGTTCTTAAATATCATGTATGTACAAACGACAAAGGGTGATTCTTTTTTTTTACGACTGAAATCTCAAATATGTTCTAAAAAATTGACTTATTTAAGCAATTAAAAAAAATTCACCCTCTTACATTTTAATTTTTTTCTGCAAAACTTGCAAAGAGAAAATTTCAAAATTTTTCAGTAAAAAATTAATCCAGGAAAAATTTTGAAAAACTTACTTTTCAGCAAAATTAAGGAGAATTCATCCTTTTACATTTTAATTTTTTTCTAGAAATCTGGCAAAGGGAAAATTGTGAAATGTTTCCAGAAGAAAAAGAAAAGTGAGGAGCACATTAATCATTATAGAAAAATTTCAAAATTTTCCAGTCAACAATCACTCCAGGAAAAATTCTGGGAAATTGACTTTTTTATTCAAAATTCATCCTCTTATTGTTCGTCGATTTTAATCTGATACTCGGACGGAATGTGAGTTGGTGACTCCCTACATTAGAACAGGGCCGGCTCCATGACCCGTGCAGCCTGTGCCCCTGCACGGGGCGGCAAAATCGAAGGGCGGCAAAAATTTCGGGAAGAATAGTTGGGCAAAAGAAACCACACTACAAAAAAAGCTTTATGATATATTTCATTAATTATCGCTGTCGCCTGATCTGTAAAAAAATAATACATAATATGTCCAGGTTTTTTCGAACTCTGATCAATTTCAAACGATCTGCGCACAGTTCTAAAGACTGAATAGGTACGCAACTAGCCCTGCGGAGTTCCAGGATGCGGACCTACCCTGTGGAACATCATGTACCACGGACTCTTGAAACTAAGACTACCAAAGGGCGCTACACTGATAGGATACGCATACGATCAGATTGTAAGATTGCTACTAATAGCAATACCAGGTATTATGTCGTGGCTACAGGAGAATCAACTGGAACTAGCAGAAGAAAAAACAGAGGCCTCAATAATAACCAATAAAAAGTTGGTGCCCAATAGAGCGTTTATCGTATGGGGGAAGACGATATCTCCAACCACAGACATTAAATACCTGGGAGTATGGCTAGATAACAAGCTAACATTTGCAAGCCACCTAAAGAAAACTGCGGTCAAACCAGCAAACGCCCTAGCTAAATTAATGCCCAATGTGGGAGGCCCGTACCCAACCAAAAGAAAGCTACTATGCTCTGTGCTCAGGTCGATTATGCGGCCCCAGTTTGGAGTGAAGCCATAAAATACAGGAAATACCGGCGCTGGCTGGAAAACATCCAGAGGAATGCTGCACTGACAATATGCTGCGCCTACCGCACAACTTCAACAGAAGGAGTACTGGTCATTGCAAAAACACCACCGATAGACTTCCTGTGAAACAGGCCGCCGAAATATCGGTCGCCGGGGAAGAGAAAGAGGCATTACGAGCAGAACTTAGGATCAACCTAGTACAAGAATGGCAAAATAGATGGGAAAACGAAAAGAAGGGCAGATGGACCTATACACTAATTCTAATTTGGTTCACATGGGTAAATAGGCCGCATGGCGAAACGGACTTTTTATTGATGCAGATGTTGACGGGTCACAGCTGTTTCAGGGACTGCACATACATGATCAATAAGACCACGGATAATGAATGCGTCTACTGCAGAGAAAGGGAGATGTTGAAAACACATTTTCTCATGCGGGCACTGGAAAAAGCAACGGAAGACTTGCATCGAAAAAAAAGGACCAATCACACCCCAAAACATCAGCCACAAAATGATCAGCAAAGTCGAAAACTGGAACGCAGTCAAAGAAATGGCCAACGCAATCTTGAAAGTGAAGACAATGGAAGAAAATACATACAATCAAGAAATGCCAACGACACCAACAATGGCTACACATGACCAATACGTAATTTACGTAGCTTCCCCTGAGGTAATGCTAAAAGGCGATTCCAGGAGTGAGGAAGAAACCTGCGATGGAAGAGGGGAGTTTTTTAGTTGGTAGGCAAAGAGAACTTCTTCCCTTTGAATTATCCAGGATGGTTCGCGAACAGTTCGAAAAACGAGAACCAAAACGACAACCAGAAAACACCTACTGCTAGCTAGTTTCACGCGTCCGGAAGCGTTTGCAGGTTACGTTTTGGTGTTATTTGAGAGTTGCCGCAATTGTAAGTTGCATTAAAATAGTATAGTGATAAAATTATTCCATGAAAAACTTAAAAATTATAAAAATATATAGTATCATATAAGGACACTGGACAATATTAAAGTCAGGGCCGATCCTAGGGTATCGGCCGCCCGCGTGCAAAGAACATTTGCGCCGCCCCATAGAGATATAGCACCCTCACGTAGGTGCCGGTGGTGGTAGCATGCCGCAGGCGCCGCCGGAGGCAGAAATTTTTTTTTTGCGTGCCACGCCCAAAAGCTGTCATTTCAAGCCTCAAAATGAGTGGTGATGAATAATGACAACACACTATATCCTAAACTGAATAGAGCCTGGCTTGGGCCTAGGTACAAAAGTGAAGAATAGGACTCTGTGGAAAATCAAGACACCCCAGTCCTTAGTCGTAAACAGTGTTGCCAGAGGTGGTACAATTGTACTAGGTTCTGTACCATTCGTTTTGAAAAAGTACGTTGGTATATTTGATACAATTTTAATTTTTTTTATTTTTTCCAAATTCTCAAAGAGTCAGCCTACTGCCTACTTAGTCTAATGTCGATATTCTAATTAACTTGTATTTCTGTATCCAAATTCGATATAACAATAATTTTTGACTCGTACATAGATGACGTCACCAATGTAACACGTAATAAAAAAAAAACTAGAAGCTTCGTACTTTAAATAGGTTTTCCTGATTGGAAAAGCGGAAAATCCAAAGAAAAACCATTGAAAAATTACATTCCAAAACCTATTTGATGAAGCTTATGTTTTTGTTACTTACCCTGTTGAAAAACTCGTAATTTTTGATACAAAATGAAGGAAACTCAAAGCCTCGTACATTAAATCGATTTTCCCGATCGAAAACAGCCCGGAAAAATGGAAAATTCGCGGAAAAACTGGATAAAAAGGTAAACATGTCAAATGAAAATGGCCGACTGTCAAAAATGACAAATGATATTTATTACAAGGACTCCTTGATTGAAGTTAGCCACAAGCGGTGTTGCCACATCAAAAGCATTTTAAATGGGATTTTGCTAATTATGGCAATTAAAAGTGGAAATTTTTGCTAGAAAATGAAGAAAACTCAAAGCCTCGTATATTAAATCGCTTTTTTCCATTAAGAATCTCCGGAAAAGTCGAAAATTCGAGGAAAAGCTGGCAAAAAATCACGAGACGCCACTTCAAAATGGCCGACTAAAAGCAACATTGCCACATTACATCTCGGAAAACAAAAATAACATTTTAAAAGGGTTTTTTGTTTAAAATTCAATTTAATAATTAATTAATAATGATTATAATAATTAAAATTCCCCAAATGAATCATAGGAAACTTGTTTTTAGTTTAATTTCAATGAAAATGACATTACAAGATTTCCTTATTGATTATAGTGAGTAAGACAAAGACAATGATAAAGTAGTATATGTTTGCAAAAACCACCGTTTTCTGAAAAAAGTAAAAATCTTAAGAAAACCCAATAGAAAACCAACATTCCAAAGTCAACAATAAAACTAAAGTTTTTGGATATTCCCGGCTCTTTGATTGGGCGCTGAAAATCGCATTTTGAATATTCCCAGTTTTTGATTGGCTCCAAATTATCCGCTGACCAATAGAATTATAAACTAGCCCCCGTGATTAAAATAACTCCGGCCCTTCGGGCTCGCATATAACTCCGGTCTTACGGGCTCTCGTAAAACTCCAGCCCTTCGAGCTCGCATATAACTCCGGCCCTTCGGGATCGCATATAATTGACAATTTTCCCGATCAAAACCGGCTTGGAAAAGTGGAAAATTCGAGAAGAAACTGGATAAAAACACTCGAAAATGGCCGACTGTCTAAAATGCCAAATGAAATTACATTACAAGACCTACTTGAACAAAAGCGATGTTGCCATAATTACAATCTCAAACATAATGTTTTTCCAGATTTTAGTGAGTAAAACAGAGAAAGTAAGGTAGGATACATTAGTAAAAAACCAAAAGCGATTATAAACGAGTAAGACAAAAAGCGGGAAAAAGTAGGAGACAATTTAAATAATCAGTTGGTCGAGCCAAACTATCATCAGAGTAAAATTTCGATTGTTCCCGGTTCAAACACTTGGAATAATTACTCAATTTTTTTTTGACAACTGACAAGCCTACATACAATATTATGACTTTTGAAAATTGACGACTTCATTTTCGAGACCACCTACGATTGTTATGACTTTTTTTGTCAACTGACAGCCTTGTGATTCAGATTGAGGCCTACAACAGCAACGTTGCCACATTTTAACGGTTATTTTGGGGCATTTGTAATTGTAAATATAAAAAGTTGACAAGTGGCAATTGACATCAAGAAACGATTGTTATGATGTTGTAGGCTGATTGAAATTTTTAACTTTTGGCGACACTGTAACGCTAGAGGATTGAAATGGCGTTTTTTTTTTAAATCGATTGTTTTCAATCTTGAGCCCACAGGGCAACAAAGAAACACCACTTGTATCAAGTTTTAAAGAAAACAAGGCCTACTTTGAAACGTCAATTTTTTAACGTTTGTTGTATCATAAGCAGTATTGCCATATGCTTTTTCCAAATCTCCAGCCTGAATGGCCGGTGTTGTTTTAAATTACGTTACGAGCCCGAAGGGCCGAGGTTATACGATACGAGCCCCAAGGGCCGGAGTTATATGAGTCTGTTCATTGTCAATTGATTTTAATACCTATTATGAATATTACAGGTCTGTGATGCCCTTAGATGTTTTGGGCCGCACGTGCGCTACACTGAAGGAATCAGCGGGTCCTCCCTGGCCGAGTGGCCCGGGTAACCCGCTCTGGTACAATTTTTCTTTAATTTTGGTACAAAAAATGTTTGCTCTTTGGCAACACTGGTCGTAAAACTTACCCACCGTATAACATACCCACCTGCACTTGGATGTCTTTGGTATAGTTTTTCCAAAGTTAATTGGAACAAGGTGAACATAAATTATAACTGGTAGCTGAGTAGTGGCAGTGCATTTTTTATGGAAATTCTCAGTGACTAGTCAGCCACCAATTGGTACCTTGTTCCAATTGAATTTAGAAATACTATACCAAAAAAGTTGGTAATATTGTTCCCGCTAACAATATTACCAACTATATTATATATATTCATCTAGTTCTGTTGGACGGTTAGTAATTATTCTTGCAGAATTAGGTGAATTGCGAATAAAAATAAACATTTTGAAAAAACAAAGCAGAAGTATTTAGGAAATATAAAAAAATATGCGATCTTATGATGGATGTGTAAAAAGTTAAAACATTATCATGCGTTATCCTACACACTGACTGTGCACTAAACTTTCTATTTATGCTATCAGGAGATCGGGGTTCATTTCCATTTTTCAGGAGTTTTTTAAAGTTCAGCTTATTTCTTTATAAGAAGTAGTTTTATTTTAAAAAATTCGTAAAAAGTTTCACTTGAATCTTGAATGACAGAATTATAGGCGGCCCTAGATTTGGCCGCCCGCGTGCGGGGCACGCGCTGCACACCTGCTAGGATCGGCCCTGATTAAAGTCAAAAGTAAGTTTAGCAAATAGGTAGGTACAAAGTAGGAAAGTAATTGGTAAGAGGGCGGCAAAAATACCTTTTGCACGGGGCGCCGAAATGTCTGGAGCCGGCCCTGCATTAGAACGCCAATGGTCACCTGACGTCACACCTGTTTTTGCCATATGAAACACCCCATCGCACCTCATACCGCAAGTATAAGTTAAAAATCGACGAACAATACATTTTGATTTTTTTTTGGGAAACTGGCAAGAAAATTGTGAAAATTTTCCAGAAAAAGAAGAAAATAAAGAGCTCATTATAGCAAATTTTGTAATTTTCGAATTCCTGTCATTTCTCAAATAATTCTTATAATTTTTTTATTAATTCCTGTTGTTCTTCAAATTTTCGTAATTTTTTAATTCCCGTAGTTTCTCAGAAAATTCCGTTATTTTTATAATTCCACGTTTTTGTATATTTCAAAAATTAATAGGTAATTCCCGTAATTTCCGTATTTTTTCTGGGCATTTTTCAAAATAATTTCCCGAAAGTCTTTGTGATTTCTAATTCTCGTAATTCCCGTAACTTTTTCGTAATCCCCGTATTTTTTTATAATTCTCGTAACTTTGATAGTTTTCGTAATTTTCAATTCAATTTTCAATTGTCGTAATTTTTTAAAATTCTTGGACGTTTTTTGAAATTTCATAATTTCCCGGTCTTTATCATTTTTGTAATTGTAATTCCTGATTCTTGTAATTCTTGTTATTTTCTAATTTTTTGAAAATCATCATAGGTTTTTTCGATTTTTGCAATTTGTTAATAAATTTTCGTGATTTATTTCCAGAATTTTCGTAACTTTTGTAACTTTTCTAATTTCCATAATTTTTTAAAAATTTAATTATTTTCCTTTGTCCCGAAATTTTTCGTAATTTCTGCAATTTTTACAATTCCCGTAGTTTTCGTTAATTAACAAATTCCTTAATTTTTGTGTTATTTCCGATATTTTTTTTTTTTTCAATTTTTCGTAATTTCCGTAATTTTTGCAATTCCTATAATTATTCTAATTAATTGTCCTAATTTTTTTTATGATTTCCCTAATTTCCGTAATTTTTTATGATTTTCGTGATTTCTGTTATTTTTTTAATTCCCGTAATTTCTTTATTTTATTTTTCAATAATGATAATTCCCGTAAGTTTTTGAAATTTCCGTTATTTTTGAAATTCTCGTGATTTTTATTATTTTTTCGTAAAACGTAATTTCCAATAATTTTTCGCAATTCTACGTAATTTTTCAAATTCGCGTAATTTTTTTCAATAATTTTCATTGTTTTCCGTAATACTCGATTTTTTTCTAATTTTATAATTCTTCTCTCAATTTTTTTGATAATTAATGTAATTTCCATGATTTTTTGAAATTTTTGTGATTTTTGTTAATATTTTTCCATATTAGGTAATTTTCCAATAATTTTCGTAATTTTACATAATTTTTGAAATTTCCATGATCTTTTTTCGTAATTTTATAATTCTCCTAATTGTTCAATAATTGTAATTCCCGTATTTTTTTGAAATTTCCGTGATTTTTTGTAATATTCGTTTCTTTTCATTTTTATAATTCCTGTATTTTACGTAATTTATCAATGACTTTTGTAGTTCTACGTAATATTTGAAATTGCCAATAATTTCCATTGCTTTTGTAATACTTGTACTCAAATTTTATAATTCTCCTTTTTAGTTTTTAATAATGGTGGTTTCCGTAACTTTTTAAATTTTCCGTAATTTTTGCAATTCTCGTAATTTTTGTTACTTTTCCGTTATACGTTATTTTCCAATGTTTTCGAAATTTTAATAATTTTTGAAATTCCCGTGATTTTTTTCGTAATTTTATAATTCTCCTAATTTTTTTCAAATTTAATTTTCGCAATTTACCTATGATTTTCGCAGTTCTACATAATTTTTGAAATTCCCGTGATTTTTGTAATCCTCGTGATTTTTGTAATTTTTTCGTAATTTCCGTAATTTGCCAATAATTTTTGCAATTTCACGTAGTTTTTGAAATTCCCGTAATTTTTTAAAATAATTTCCATTACATAAGTATTTCCATTCCCGATTTTTTTCGTAATTTTGCAATTCTCATTTTAATTTTTCAATAATTGTAAGTGCTGTAATTTTTTCAAATTTTCATGATATTTGCAATTTTAATGATTTTTGTTATTTTTTTGTAGTTTCCGTATTATTGTAATTTTTCAATTATTTTTGTAATTTTGCATAATTTTTGAATTTCCAGTATTTTTCAAATTTTTTTATTTTCATTGCTTTTGTAATACCCGATTTTTTTGTAATTTTTTAATTTTCCTCTTAGTTTTTTAATAATTAATGTATTTCCCATGATTCTTCAAAATTCCCGTGATTTTTGCAATTTTTCCGACTTTTTTCATTTTTTCGCGATCCTTGTAATTTTTGATATTTCTATAATTTTTCAATTTATTTTTATTAATTCTATATTTTCCGTATTCCTGTATTTTCCGTAATTTTTTAATGGAATTTTTATAATTTTCCTAATTTTTGTGATTTCCGTAATTTTTTGAGGAATCTTCGCAAATTCGGTAATTTATTGATTTTTTCGTAGTTTCTAATATTTTTCAATTTTTGTAATTCTTTAATAAATTATTTTTGTAATTTTTTAATTCTTTTAATTTTTATAATTCTCATAATTTTTTAAAAATCTAGTAACTTTTTGTAGTTTTGAAATTTGTGTAATTTCTGAATTTCAACTTTGGTAATTTTCGTAAAATTTTCCGAAATTTTTCCAATTCTTATATTTTTTAAATTATCAATTGAAAACTAAAGGAATTATATACATAATTCAAAATTTCAAAAAATATTCTGAAATTACGGAAATTATTCGAATATTACAGAAATTACGAAAAATAACGGATATTACAAAAAAATAGGGGAATTACAGGAATTATTCCAAAAATGCAGGAATTACTCAAAATTATTCAAAATTACAGGAGTTATTTGTAAATTACGGAAATTTTCTCAATATTACAGAAAATTACAGAATTTACGAAAAATGGAAATTATGAAAAATTACGTGAATAACGAAAAATTACGAGAATTATGGACATTACGAAAAACTATGAAAATTACAGAAATTATTGCAAAAATTTTAAAATTTTCAAATGAAAAATCACTCCATAAAAAATTCTGGAAAATTGATTATTTAAGCAAAATTAAGGAAAATTCACTTCTTACATTTTAATTTTTTTCTGGAAAACTGACAGAGGGAAAATTTTGAAAATTTTCCAAGAAAAAGAAGAAAGTGAGGGGCTTATTATAGGAAAACTTCGAAATTTTTCAGTGAGAAAACACTCTGGGGAAAATTCTGGAAAATTGACTTTTTCAAGTAAAATTAAGGAAAATTCATCCTCTAACATTTCAATTGTTTCCTGGAAAATTGGCAAAAGAGGAAAGTGAGGAGCTCATTATAAGAAAATTCCAAAATTTTCCAATGGAAAATCGCTCCAGGAAAAATTCTGAAAAAATGATTTTTTCAAGTAAAATTAAGAAAAACTCATCCTTTCATATTTTAATTTATTTCTGGAAAACTAATAAAGCAAAACTTGTGAAATTTTTCCAGAAGAAAGAAGAAAATGAGGAGTTCATTATAGGAAATTTTCAAAATTTTCTAGTGAAAAATCACTCTAAGGAAAGTCGATAGGAAAGTTCTGGAAAATTGACTTTTCTAAGCAAAATTCATCCTTTCACATTTAAATTTTTTTTTTGGAAAACTGCTAAAGGGAAAATTTTGAAAATTTTCCAGGATAAAGAGAAAAGTGAGGAGCTCATTATAGGGAAATTTCGAAATTTTCCAGTGAAAAATCACTCCAGGAAAAATTCAAAGAAAATTGACTTATTTAGGTAAAATTGAGGAAAAATTCACCCTCTTACATTTTAATTTTTTTCTGGAAAACTGGCAACATGAAAATTTTGAAATTTATACAGGAGAAAGAGAAAAGTGAAGAGCTTATTAGAGGAAAATTTCAAAATTTTCCAGTGAGAAATCACTGCAGGATAAATTTATTTATATATTTTCGGATAATTGAATAAATTCTATTCTAAGTTAAAAAATGTATTACAAAACAATAATTCCGAAGGTGCTCCATGAATTAATCTATGACTTAACTTTTTCTCTAAGCTATGACGTCATCGATGATGTAAGTAAAAACCTTCATGCCATGCGACGAACTATATGTTTGTTTGAAATTTCAGACATAAAAAAACCTATTTTTCAAAAAAAAAGGCAAATGATGACGTAAGTACAAACCCTTGTGAAACTAATTTTCTTTACGCGTCTCATTTCCTTTCTATCAAACCCCATCATAAAAAAAAATGGTGCTGTAGCACCCCTTAAATTTGGAGCCTAGTTGCGCCATAGTAAACTTCGTTCACGCAATGGAGTTTAGAAATAATAATTTTTGAACTTAGGGACTAAATAGTAAGATATTTAAACTTATGGACTAAAGAATATAATTTTTGAACTTATAGACTAAATAGACAAAACAACAACTGCTGATACGCGTCTTGTATACAGAGTGTTTTTTAATTGAATATCTATTTTTTTTAAAAAACTTAATACTGTCTTTTTTCAACATTAATGATTAGAGAAGCAATGACGAAAATAGATAAAAAATTTTGAAACTTGATTGGGTAAATGCATGGCCTATTTGAAAAAGGATTATATCAAAAACGTCAAACATCTGTCAATCGGTAAAGTAGATCGTTGACAGCTACTGTGTGTCATTTTCTAATACCATATAACAAACAAAGATAGAAATAAAATATAGAATAATGCCAATAAATTTATTTTTTAATAAAACCCTCTCCGACCAAAAAATCGTACAACTTCCTAGTTTTATTGACATCAATCTTCAATAAACTCCTCGCCCTTTGAAGTTTTACGCAGCCCGCCCTATCGTTTTCCACAATCAAAGTTTCTTTCAAATCCAAATAAGTAGCCGGTACTAATCTGGTACTAGCGCACATTTCCCTCTCCCTTTCAGTTAATTTTTCATATCCAGGCATTCCAATAATGTCCAAAGGTGCCACTGAAGGTTTTTTTCTTTGGACTTTTGGTACGAAAGCCAAGGAGGAGTTTTTGTTGCTTTTCCAATTGTATTGTGGCTTAGAACGAAAGATTTTCAGTTGTTTCCTGCATTCCTGGTGCAAAGGATGGAGTTTAAAGTAGAGCCGGCCTTCGTCTAGGGTCCTAATGCCGTTAAGTCTTAAATTTAATAACCTGAAAATGATAATTAAATGTTAACGATAAAATACTATATTGTTACATAAAAAGAAATACACAATTATTTTATGGTTCATCTTGGTGTTGATTAGCTGTAAGCTCTTGAAACGATTTCTGATTGGTCGATGATAGTTTGGCTTTATAAAATGGCGGGTATTTTAAAACTTTTTCGTCTTCGTCGGGCATCAGCATAAAGATTTTTCTACCCAATGGGGTGAACATGCCAATGTGGAACAAAAAGGTAAAGGTGAGGAGGCTCAAAAGGGGTAGTTTTCTTTGGAATTTGAGGCGCCACTTGGGGTGACGTTTTTGGTGGGGCATTTTATTTATTTTTTGACAGTTTAATAAATGAATGACAAAGTAACACTAATGTCAGAATAAAATGAGCACTGACATCGAAAGATGCCAGTGTAAACCTAGTTATTTTTTTTACTAATGGTGACATTCGAAGCTTAATACTTCAGAAACTATTTGAGCTATGAATATGAAAATTAACTCATGTTAAAGAGAATTTAATGCTTTTTTCTGTCATATAATACATATTTAGGGCATTTCGTTTACCCACCCATTGATGGGTGAATTTTAAAAATAATGAAGATCGATCTTTTTTCAAAAATTGTAACAAAATTCTCTAATCCCCACACCACTGATCAACTGGTCCCTTGTATGATGTCAACCTGATATACAGCCTGTTAATTACCAGATGTCAATGCTCATAATGCAATGACGCAAATTTCATTTCCTTTTCTTTGTTAATACAAAACCAATATACAATAATCAGTTTTCTCTATCGGTTCTCGTTTAATTCTTCCCGTGTATTCAACTTCCCTAAGAATTATCTTAAAAATTGGCGCCCAACGTGGGGCCACGATGAATTTCAAGACTGCTAGAGTGATTATTGTGTGCCGATCGCGATTTTCGTGAAGTTGTTCGACGAAACCCATAGTGTTTTTCGCGCTCGTTTAGTACGGAAGTCATCACCAAGAAATAGCCGAATTGTAAATAACTGTGACGCGTTAGGTATTGCCTGAGTTATTACCGGTTTTCTGTACTTTTTGTGTGAATTATCACCGAAACTTTGTCGAAATCGCTACGAATACATCGCTACCAAATTGATTGAGGATGGGCCTTCACGATAGACTACCGAGCTTTAAATGTCATCACCAGACCAGACAGATACCCCATCCCGAGAATCGATGATCTTTTGCATGCAACTAAGCAAACAGGTTATATCACTGTATTCATTTGCCCTTTCGGTACCTACCGTTACAAGCGTATGCCATTTGGACTCCGCAACGAGCCCAGTAATTTTCAGCGCCTCAACGATAGGTTTAGGTCATGAATTGACAATATTTTTTTTTTTGACAATTGAATTTTTCGAATTTTTTCGACAATTAATGTTTGACCAGTTGAACTTTTTTTGACAATTGAGTTTGTTTTTTTTTTTAAATTCCAAAAATTCAATTATGAAAAAATTCGATGTTTTAACTGGTCAAGAATTCATAGTCGAAAAAACTTGAGAAATTCAATTGTCAAAAAATTTGAAAAATTCAATTGGCAAAATAAAAAAAAAATCAATTGTCAAAAAATTCCAAAAATTCAATTGTCAGAAAATTCTAAAAATTCAATTTTAATTATGAGAAAACGGTTGTGACGTCATTACATATTCAATTGCGGTCAAATGTTAAGTAATACAATTATTTTGAGCAGTCATGTAAATTGTAAGTACACACATAGTACAAGTACAATTTAGCAACCAGTGGCGATCCATACATGATTATTTTGGGGGGGGGGGGGGGGGGGGGGGAATTCAAAGCGCTTGGGTTATTATTAATGGAGTTGTGATTTACAAACAATTTTTTCACTCAAAAATTAAAATGAGTAAAACGTTAAAATTTTGAGGACTTTTTCCTAAAGGTTCAATGGAAAAAATACTAAAAACTCAAAGCCATTGAGTTATTATTAATGGAGTTATGATTTTTTTAAAATAATGATATTTTGTAAAGTAAGACTTCACACACAATTTTTTCACTCAAGAACTAAAGTCAGTGGAGAGTTGAAATTTTGAGGACTTTTTCCTAAAGGTTCAATGTAAAAAATACTAAAAACTTAAAGCAATTGAGTTATTAATAATGGAGTTATGATTTTTTTTAAATAATAATGTTTTGTAAAGTAAGACTTTACAATTTTTTCACTCAAAAACTAAAGTGAGTGGAGACTTGAAATTTTGAGGACTTTTTCCTAAAGGTTCATTGTAAAAAATACTGAAAATTCAAAGCGATTGAGTTATTATTAACGGACTTATGATTTTTTTTCCAAATTATGATGTTTTGTAAAGTAAAACTCTACAAACAATTTTTTTCACTCAATAACTAAAATAAGTGGAGAGTTGAAATTTTGAGGACTTTTTCCTAAAGTTTCAATGTAAAAAATACTGAAAACTCAAAGCCATTGAGTTATTATTAATGGAGTTATGATTTTTTTAAAATAATGATATTTTGTAAAGTAAGACTTTACACACAATTTTTTCACTCAAGAACTAAAGTCAGTGGAGAGTTGAAATTTTGAGGACTTTTTCCTAAAGGTTCAATGTAAAAAATACTAAAAACTTAAAGCAATTGAGTTATAAATAATGGAGTTCTGATTTTTTTTAAATAATAATGTTTTGTAAAGTAAGACTTTACAATTTTTTCACTCAAAAACTAAAGTGAGTGGAGACTTGAAATTTTGAGGACTTTTTCTTAAAGGTTCATTGTAAAAAATACTGAAAATTCAAAGCGATTGAGTTATTATTAACGGACTTATGATTTTTTTCCAAATTATGATGTTTTGTAAAGTAAAACTCTACAAACAATTTTTTTCACTCAATAACTAAAATAAGTGGAGAGTTGAAATTTTGAGGACTTTTTCCTAAAGTTTCAATGTAAAAAATACTCAAAACTCAAAGCCATTGAGTTATTATTAATGAAGTTATGTTTTTTTTTTAATAATAATGTTTTGTAAAGTAGGACTTTACAAACAATTTTTTTACTCAAAAACTAAAGTGAGTGGAGAGTTGAAATTTTCAGGACTTTTTCATAAAGGTTCAATGTAAAAAATACTGAAAACTCAAAGCGATTGAGTTATTATTAATGGAGTTATGATTTTAGTAAAATAATGTTTTGTAAAGTAAAACTCTAAGGTGCATTAGTTAAAAATATTTTTGAATATGCAGGGTGCTCCGTACATATTTTTTGTTAGGAATGACATAAACCCTCGCATAAACCAATCAAAATCGTTTCTGAAAATTTAGAATAAACATGATTCTTTTCAACTTTATTAAATTTCTCACAGAATAATCAAATCATAGGTACCTAAATGAAGCAAATATTAATGAAAATTTCTATCAAAATATTATCTCAAGTTCTCACCTTTGGATCCTAATCCTCAACTCTCCAACCTTGTTCAACCCCTCCATCAGCATCTCAAAGTCAGTGGGCTCAGCCAAGTGCATAAACCTTATAAGCTTCTGACAAATATCCTTCGTAATGGAGCTGTCAAACCTGTTCAACCAAGAGAAATTTCTTCTGAGCACTAACAGGCCATGCTTAGCAATCAAGTTCTTCCTTTTTTGTCTCTCCCTGAGCCTATCATTGTAGCATTGAATTATGGCATATTGCAAGTTGGTCATAATTTCGTAATCAGGATGGGAGCGTTTTATGAAATCCATGGGGGCTATTAAGTCTTCAGCGTTTTTGTCAAATTCGTTTTCAAAGTCGCCCCTAGGAGCATTATAGCCGGCCAATGACTGATAACCTACAGTATTTGGAGCGTAACGAGGAGGATCATCACTGTCAGAAGTTTTTAATCTATAAGGCACACTTGGTACTGCAATAGGAGTATAAGCTTTGTATATTGGTATTGCCTTATGTCCATTCCTGTTCAAATAAAAATACTCATAATGGTCTTTGATTTCTTCAATATTCCTTTTGGGGAAGTTTAGTGCAACCAAATTCCAATTGCCATAAAAATGAAGGGATTCGAGTAATTGGAGCTCCTCTTCAGCTGTCCAATCAGAGTTCTCAAACAGCAAAAAATTTGTACTAAAAACTCTGTAATTGTGGTCGTTTTTGTGGGTACCGAACTCGGAACCGGCGGCAAAACATTCCAAGCACACGTGGATTTTGCACTGGTCACAGAAAATGTAGCGAGCGAGTAGTTCGCGGTAGCAGTGCGAGCAATAGCCCAACACGACGTTTTTCGCTGCGATTGTAGATGTTTGGTCTGAAATTTTTTAGTTTTCCAGAGTTTAGAGGGGTGAATAAACGAAAGGGACTTACCTTTGGGGAATTGTAAGTCGGCGGCGTCTTCTTCGGTAAGATCTGTGTTTGTATTTGCCATTGTAAGTTGGTAATTGAGTTTTAAGAGAACAAAACACAATTTATTTAAATAAATTTGTTTGGGTTTTGTTTATTATAATTTTCAACAAAGGAAATGGATTTAGCATTTAGCTTGACATTTGACACGTGGCCGGGTTGCCAACCAAATTTTTCTTTTTATAAGAGTGAACCCGAACAGTTGGATTACAAATAGTGCCCGGAGTGAGCAATTCGAACCCATTATGCTTGAATTTAGTTTCAAACTGGTTCTGAATCGTTCTTTTCGTGGTTCCACTAAAATGGGATCCGGATCAATTCTGAATTAGTTTTAAAACTAGTATTAGAGCTTCAACCAGAACCATAAACAACTTGTAACGGCGTGTTCACATTAATTGTTGATCCCGAAAAGAGTTTTGAATTTTGATTTAATCTCTGTTCTGATTGCACTGCTTTGATTGTTACTGTTCGATCGAACTACTCTAATATTTAACATACCGCTCAAATTCGAGTGGTAGGCATCCATCACGTCACTTTGTAACCGGGTTAGAAAACGGTATGTCATTTCTATAACCGTTTTGTAACCCGGTTAGTTAAACCGGAGCCACGTGAAAAGAACTATTGCTTTTATTTCTGTTTCATCTACACTAATTCTGTTTTGTGCACTGCTCCGATTGTTACTGTTCGAACGACTCTGGCCGAGTTCGTTTTTGTCATCTTTTTCGTCGATTTGTTCCGAAATTTTGACAAGCGCGTGATTTGTAAATTGAAACTGTTCTATCCAGTCACGTGCCTGTCAAAATTTCGGAGCAAATCGACGAAAAAGATGACAAAAACGAACTCGGCCTCTATTATGCTAATAATCAATGAATTAGCCTATGGCTGAATTCGTTTCTGTCGTCTTTTTCATTGATTTGCTCCGAAATTTTGACAGGGACGTAATTAGATCAGACGAAAAAGATGACAAAAACGAACACGGCTCATAACCGTGTTCCTGTCCATCTGCTTTTATTTCTATTTGAATGCCTATTTCATCTGCATTAACTTTGTTCTGTTTGCACTGCTCTCATTTTTACTGTTCGAACTACTCCAATATGCTACTAAACGATGAATTTATTCACTATAATATAGACCCTCTGAGATGGGGCCTGTTTAGTGGAGTCATTTTTTTTTTGTCTGGCATTTTGAGGGATTAATGTGACTAGTTAGCTGATGAGAATATAAGTGGTTTTAATGCCTGCCTCCTGTTCAAAATGTCCACAGAATGTTTCGCCGGAAAACTCGATTTCAAACTGTGATTACCGTCTGGCGATTTTTCAGCGTTATTTTCACAACAAAACCTTTCATTCTCTCGATTGCCAGACAAACAGTAAACGCGGAAGGTTCTTCTCTTTTCTCTTGGAAGTTGACACCCATCCCCATTTTTTCAGCTATTGAAAAGCATCTGATATTTTTCATGGGTGAATTATTTATCAATGTCAATCTTTTATTTAAAAGCTAGAAAATTTGAGATCATTAAAAAAAAATTCTTCATGTAAATCAATTTTTTTCTTCTGCAAATTTTCGAATGGGAGGCCGGCATTAAAATCACCCATATTCTCATCAGCTTAGTAGCCACATTCAGCCCTGAAAATGCCAGACAAAAAAAAAATATGACTCCGTAAAACAGCCCCTATCTCACAGTCTAATAGTACGTCGACATAATCCTGTTTTATTTGCACTGATTCGATTTAAATTGCCTTAAGTATTCCATTTGTATAAATTCTATTTGAATTTCTTCGTTTGTTCGAGTTAGAATAGTTGTATTCCTTTCAAGAGTTTGAAACACTCGAGCTACTCGCTCCGGTGTTCAGTTGCCCCCGATTTGCAGGAAACAGATGCGTGGTGCAACAAACACTTTTCGAAAGGAATAGGGGCGTGAAGCCCCGGAGCTGTTCCGGAGCTCCTCCTAGGTGTGAAAGGAATACAACTATAAACTGTTTCAATTGCTTTAATTCTTATTTCATCTGTACCAGCTCTGTTCTGTTTGCATTGCTTTCATTATTACTGTCCGAACTACTCCAATATGCTACTAAACAATGAATTTATTCACTATAACAGTAGGCTGATTTGAAAACTATAAGTTTTCAGTAATTTTACTCTGATTGTTCCAAGTGCACTGACACTTTTTGATCTATTTTGCTTGGACAGGGAGCTTTAGCCTATGTCCTTCTGATGAGTCCTAACAAGGACAAAACGCGTCAAGGATTGGCACGGGAAGCCTGAGTCCACTGCTCAGTGGGTCGATTCCCAAACAGGGACTGTTGTGTCCCTGTATTTACGTTGATCATTACCTGAAAAAATCTTTCTAACAATTTTCATTGCCAACGAAAGCTCAGACCAATCAGTGTAGTTCAACGTAGGGGTATTTGCCCTCGGAGTAGTTGTTTCTGACTGGTCAACGAAGTTCACTTTTTGATCTGTTCAACTGTCTGAACTACTTTGTTCCTATTCTGTTCCATACTCAAGTATTCTATCTGCATTAATTATTCTATCTGAATACCGTTTACTTTAAATGTTCCAATTGCTTTAATTTCTGTTTCCTCTGCTCTTACTTTGTTCTGTTTAATTATACTGCTCTGATTATAACTATTTGAATTACCTACTCTAATATACCAGTAAACAATGAATTTATTCACTTATAGCATTAGGCTGATTTGAAATTTTTTTAGATTTTTAATAATTCTACTCTGACTGTGGACTGTTTTAAGTGCACTGATTCTTTTTGATCTCTTCAACTGTCCGAAATATTTTGACTGTTTTAATTCTGTTTGCAATACCTCGATTTAAATTACTTTAAGCATTCCATTTGTATTAGTTTTATTTGAATTTCTTCTATTGTTCGAACTACTCTAAGTGTTCTAATTGCTTTAATTTCTGTTTCATTCATACTAACTCTGTTTTGTTTGCATTGCTCTGATCGTTACTGTTCAAACTACTCTATTATGCTACTAATCAATGAATTTATTAACTAAAGCAGTATGCTGATTTGAAAACTATTTTGAATTTTTAGTTATCCTACTCTGATTGTTCTAAGTACACTGACTCTTTTTACTCTGTCTAGAGTACTTTAACTATTTTAATTTTGTTCCATTTTGAATATTTTCGAATTGTAGAACCAGTAGAACTATTTCTGAATCGATCCGCAACCTATTTTCATTGAACTGCGAACAAAGAACTATTTTAATTTCAATCGAAATAGTGATATTCGAAAAGAAAAAATTTCAATCAGTTCCGAGTTTCACTGCCAAAGTTATTAGTTTTGTTTGCGGATCACATTACGAACCAATTTGGAACTAATTCATAATATAGAGCTGATAAAACTAGTTTAGAGTCAATCTGGAACCGATTCTAATAGACTTGCAGACATGAACTCAAATGAATTTGGGATGATTGTCATACAGTGCATGTTTAGTTGTTATGAACTAGTTCAAAGCCTATTTTTCTTTTAACGATTCCGGAACAAAGAAAATTTAGAATCAAAGACTTGCGGATCACATTCAGAACCAATTTGGGACTAGATCAGGGCTGGGATCCCGACAACTAGAATTCTATTTTCATGACGTCAGTTTGTCTAGCAACCGTCATCATCGCTTGTGCTGTATGGGATAAATAGGTCGCAGGTGACGTCATGAAAGTAGAATTCTACTTGTCGTGATCTCGGGCCAGGGGCCGTATTTCGTTCACGCTAAAATGCGATCGAATTGGGGCGATGTCGCTAACGACTCTATGAATCAAAACGATTCCGTTCAGCGATTTTACAGGCGACACCCCTTGCTTCACCGAAACGCAGCGATCGATTTGACGCGAGAAGTCGCTTTTTTTCGATCACAACCTGTGAACAGAATCGCTGTAACGACAAAGTCGATTCAATTCCACTAGGTAATGGTGGTGTTGATTCGGGTGCAGAGGGAATCTTACACGGAGTGCCACAGGGTTCGGTTTTGGGGCCGATTCTATTCCTGTCTACATCGATGACTTGCTCTCCTTACCAGTATCTGCGAAGATGGTAGCGTTTGCTGATGACACAAATATATTATGGACTACGAAAGAAAATCCAACCATCTAAAAGACAGTTATAGAGAACGATCTTTCACAAATTAAGGGGTGGTGTGATGCCAATGCGCTCTGCTTCAACATACAGAAAACAAATATACTGACTTTCAAGTGTGCTCTAAATGATATCATGCTACAAAATGAAACATTAGAGAATAGAACCACAGTGAAGTTTCTGGGTCTGCACATTGATTCACAGTTGAAGTTTGAGCCTCACATAAATTGCCTAACGAAAAAATTAGCAAGTGCCTGCTATATCATTAGAACTATTTCTCATGAACTTGACAAAGGAACAGCCAGACAGACATACTTTTCATTATTTGAGGCACATGTAAGATATGGGATAGCTTTTTGGGGATACTCCGTGCAAAGATCAATTCAATCAGTATTTATACTGCAAAAGAGAGCCATAAGATATCTATGTGGTGTGGGCTGTAGAGACACATGTAGACCCTTATTTAAGCAAGAAGAAATATTTGACTGTACCTTGCATTTTTATTCTTGAGTCTGTCAGTTTGATATTTAAAAAGTTTTCTGGATTTGTGCAAAAGAGAGCGTATAGCCTTCGACACAATCAATTGCCCCTACCTATTCCTAGACTTGCATTGACAAAACACTCGATTATTTATGAGAGCATAAAAATGTTCAATCATTTACCCCGGGAATTACTTACGAAACATCAACGACTATTGCCAGTTTTGTGTGTCTGTGAGGAGGTTTTTAGTCGCCAGAGCTTACTATGGTCTTAATGAATTTTACCAGAGGGTTAACTGCAGATGCATTGAAATCTGTAGATTATGTGTATTTTAACTAATGATCAAATTTTATAATTGTAAGTTTGTTGGTGTATTCTTGTTAATTTCTGTTTTTTATTGAAGTTCCTTTAAATGTAATAGTGGTAGTAGTCGTTTTAGTTTTTATTGTAATGAATTGCTTTGTCAATGAAAATTATTTTTCTGTACAATAAAGCTTATTTTGATTTGATTTGATTTGATTTTAGTGTGAACGGAATGCCACCTCGGAATTGTCGTAGAGCGCATTCCTAGTAGTTATGAATCAGTTCAAGATTTTATTTTACTCTGAACAATTTCGAAAATTTAAAATGGAGTAGATCCGGAACCCAATCTAATTGAACTGCGAACAACGAACTACAATGAAAATTAATTTAGTGATCTGCTCATTATCGTTGTACAAAAAGTTTTGTTCTTAAATTACATTTTTAACCGGTTCTAAACCATTTTGGAACTCTTTTTGGTTGTCAAACGTCAATCAAACTATAAATTAGTAGGATTCTCCTTTACAGCGGAAAATTTAAACACCTAACCTTATGGCGTTTCCGATTGGTAGATCTAGTGCGGAACTAGTGCAATTTTTTCTATTCCTGTCTTTTTCTTCTACAGGTCGATTAAAAGGATGCAAATACACTCAGTGCGCACTGAATCTACCAATCGGAAACACCATTAGTTACATCTGCTCCTTAAGCACTCTCTGAATGGGCGGTGACGTCACAGACCTCTGCAGGAGTGCTCCAAGAGTGATTATAATTCAAACGAGGACACACCATTTGAAATTATTAACCGAATGCAAGGTTCGTAAAGTTAATAAATTGCCTGGTAAAGGGTAACTTGATGACGTATCTGGGGTGCATGAAGATTTGCATTATAGTTGTATTCCTTTCACACCTAAGAGGAGCTCCTGAACAGCTTCGGGGTTACGCGCTTGTTCCTTTCGAAAAGTGTTTCTTGCACCCCGCATCTATTCCTTACAAATCGCGGGCGATTAACACCAGAGCTCGAGTGCTCTAAACTCTTGAAAGGAATAAAACTACTAGCTGCTGAAGGACCCCAGAGTCCCCAGATGACGTCATAAAATTATCGGGCAACTTATTTCGTTCAAACAACCTTGAACCGAATGTACTTTTTTGTTTTAATCAAACTCTTTGATCCATCCAATTTGAAGGAGAAAGAAGAGTGCTCTGTGCTAGATTCAAGAGCGTTCTATTGCTCAAGTCGAATACGTGAATTTCGCCGATAGCAGTTCTTCGTTAAATCCAGTGTCATTCGTTCGGAGTCATTTGTAATGAGTGGTTACATTTGAAGTTAGAGTAAAGTTAGAACAGTTTTTTTGTCATATTTAGCTCTAAGATCACTAGAGAGGGAGCTCCTTTTTTGAAGTACATATGACTTTTATTGCATTTACTTGAGTTGGAATAGTTGTATTCCTTTCAAGAGCTTGAAACACTAGAGCTACTCGCTTCGGTGCTTAGTCGCCCCCGATTTGCAGGGAACATATGCGTGGTGCAACAAATACTTTTCGAAAGGAATAAGCGCGTGAAGCGCCGGAGCTGTTCCGGAGCTCCTCCTAGGTGTGAAAGGAATACAACTATTATGAACGTAAATTACTCTGCACTAAAGAGCCGACCCAAACTAACCCTAACAGTCAGAGTAAAGAAGGATTTCTTAGAGTGCTCAGAGTGAGGAATCCGACCAATCCATTCATGAATTAATTTTGTACGTTTCGAATTTATTTTGAATTGATAGAAAATCATATTCCGAATTGACTTTCAACTGGGTTCTTTTAGATGCAAAATCCAGTATCATTCGTTCGGAATAATTCGGAGTGAGTGGGAACCCTTCAAGTTGAAGGGTGAGTTCCGTTGTCTAACCTGGTTAACCGGTCGGTACAATGTCGGTTGACAGCGGTTGACAACGATTGACAAGCGGTTGCTGAAAATTTCGGTTTAAAGCCTAGTACCACTGCCTCCCTAGTACTCATAACTGCGAAATTCGCATTTTTTTGACATTGCGTTGACAATTTGACGTTTTATGCGTGTATCAAACGTCAATTTGTCGAAGCAATGTCAAAAAAATGCGAATTTCGCAGTTATGAGTACTAGGCTTAAGCCTAGTACTCAGGGGCTTAAGCCTAGTACTCATAACTGCAAAATTCGTATTTTTTTGACATTGCGTTGACAATTTGACGTTTGATACACGCATTAAACGTCAATTTGTCGAAGCAATGTCAAAAAAATGCGAATTTCGCAGTTATGAGTACTAGGCTTTAATTCGAAACGCTTTTCCAATCAAACGGTCGAGTTCATCAGGGCTGCGTTCAGGGATGGCTACAGCGAAGCCAAAATTGGCATTTTGCGTTCAAGTTCGGCTCCAACCTACATGGTTCGGCATTACCGGTGGAGGGGGAAAAGTAAGTTTTGGCATAAGCATTGCCGTCTTTGAACGCACCCCAGGACATAGCGCTACAGTAGCGATCATCAATAGTGTTGCCAGTTTATTACAAATATAGCAAATCTATTACATTTATCAAAGGTTAATTATTTACATTATTATATTTCCAATAAATCTATTATATTTTCACTTATTCAACCAAAAATTATTAAAATTAATGAGTTCCGCTTGAAACACTGAGCGCTCGGACCATTTTCCATCTTTTTTTCCTTTTGGTGAGAAGAACAGGGATAAAATTTGCCACAATTGTAAAAATTTGGCAACACTGCTGCTGATCGCTATTGTAGCGCTACGTCCTGGGGTTCGTTCAAGGACAGCAATGCTAATGCCAAAACCTACTTTTCCCCCTCCTCCGGTAATGCCGAACCACGTAGGTTGGAGCAGAGCTCGAATGCAAAATGCCAATTTTGGCTTGGCTGTAGCCATTCCTGAACGCAGCCCCGGGGTGCGTTCAAAGACGGCAATGCTAATGCCAAAACCTACTTTTCCCCCTCCACCGGTAATGCTGAACCACGTAAGTCAAAGCCGAACTCGAACGCAAAATGCCAATTTTGGCTTGGCTGTAGCCATTCCTGAACGCAGCCCTAATGAACCCGACGGAATCGCCGCCAGTTGCCTTGGTGACATGTTTGACATAACCAACCGCGTTCCGTATAGACCGGTTTTTCAGGAACGAGACATTACGGAACGTGTAACCGTAACCAAGGTTGAGAACGGAACCCACCCGAAGTGAAGTTAGAACAGTTTTTTTGTCATATTTAGCTCTAAGAAATGCTCTAAAGTGCCGGTACTTTTGCTCTCATTTGACAGCCATTAAAAATGATCAGGGGTTAGAATCTACTCTTACCACATCATACTTTAGAACTTGGCCAATGCAAAAATTTGACAATATATCAAATTCGTTAATCGAGAGTAAAAATATCAGCCCTAAGACTATCAGAGAGCGAGAGATAGAGCTCCTTATTTGACGTAAGACTTTTGCTTCATTACTCGACTTTGAATGTGACCGTAAATTACTCTACACTAAAGAGTCAATCCAAATTAACCCAAACAGTCGGAGTGAACAAAAATTATTTAGAGTGTACAGAGTGAGCAGTTCGAACCAATCCATTCATGAATTTAGTTTCGTACGTTTTGAATCGGTTGAAAACTGATCCAAAATAACATTCAGAACTGATTTTCAACCGGGTTCTTTAAGATGCAAAATTCAGTGTTATTTGTTCGGAATCATTCGGAGTGAGTGGCAACATTTTAAATTGAAATAGAATTAGAACAGCTTTCTTGTCATATTTAGCTCTAAGATTACTAGAGACTGTGAACGTAAATTACTTTACATTAAAGTGCCGATCCAAACTAACCCGAACAGTCGGAGTGAACAAGGATTACTTGAAATGCACAGAGTGAGCAATTCGAACCAATCCATTTATAGGTTCAATTTCGTACTCGTACGTTTTGATTAATGCGACTCTGAACTATTTTGGAACTAATTTAGAACGTTTTCTAAGCTAATAACCAGTTCAGGATTATATTTCGGAGCAGAAAACTCAAAACAATCACTCAAGGATTTCGAACAGTTAGAACTGTTAAAACTAATTCAGAATAGATTTCAGCAGAATTACGAACAGAGAACTGTATTTAAAAATTTGAAATTTTTACAAACATCAAAGATCAACTGAAAGAAAGCGCCTAAAAAAATCAAATTGGCAACACTGTTTTTCAAGCATGGCGCATATCGTACGTCACTTGCCATTGTAGAATGTAGTTCCTTTCCAGTCAAAAACCAAAATGGGTAGGTAGTGTGCCGTATTTATTTTAAAAATAATCTTCAATCATCCATCGATGGCGATGATATTTTGCCCTAAATGCCTAGTAATAATCCAGTGTAGTTTATTGGTTTACGTTTCGCTGTAATATTTTTCTGGTAAATTTGTTATTTCCTTTGGAAAACTTGCAAAACATCTCTTGTTGTCGAAACCCCCATATAACATGATGATAACTTAAAAATGTAAAGTCCGATGTGTTGTGCTGACGACTCCATAACATCCCACAGCGATCTGAAGTTTGGCCCCAAAATCCTCAAATCCTCAACTTAAATTTTCTGTTATTTAAATGAATTAACATTTCAGGTATCAGTCGTGATCATTGGCATAAAAGACGTGCCACCGGTGGCAAAAGGAAGCCCCTGCGTAAGAAGAGGAAGTTCGAATTAGGACGTCCAGCTGCCAATACGAAATTGGGAGCCCGCAGAATCCATTATGTCCGTACCAGAGGGGGCAACATCAAGTACCGTGCCCTCAGAATTGACACTGGCAATTTCGCTTGGGCTAGCGAAGGTACTGCCAGGAAAACTCGTATTATCGACGTTGTATACAATGCTAGCAACAATGAATTGGTTCGTACCAAGACTTTGGTGAAAAATGCTATTGTTGTTGTTGACGCCACTCCGTTCAGGCAATGGTATGAGACGCACTATATTTTGCCTTTGGGTAGAAAGAAGGGAGCTAAACTGGTAAGTAATTTGGTACAAAATTCAGTTGCCTAGCTTAAGGGGTTTTGAAGTTATGGGGCTTTGAAATTCAAGCACATTTTCTAACCTCAAAAAAATTATTATGATGATTTTTATGCGTGTCATCTGATACAATTGCAATCCTATGATTAAAAATTTGCATGCAACTGATTTTTTTAATTGATGTTTCACATTATTGAAAGTTGGAATTTCGTTGACAATTTTGTTTGTTTCAGACAGCAGAAGAAGAGGCAATTTTGACAAAAAAGAGGAGCAAAAAAGTCCAAAAGAAATACGAAAACAGACAGAAAATCGCCAAGGTTGAACCTGCGATAGAAGAACAATTTCAGACTGGTAGATTGTTGGGTAAGTTAAGAAATTATTTAACAGTTGACGTTAAAAGCATTGTTTATCTGTCAATTGTCAAAAAAAGTGCCCAAAAATCATGATGAAAAAACTTTAGCGAGTTCACAATTTTATAAGAAATCAACCTGTTTTAGGTTGATTTCTTGCAGTGTTCAATGATCAAGCTTGTCATAGTTACTCTGATTTTTATTAATTTTTGTATTAATTATTTAAGTTGTTTTAATAATTATTTTAATTGTTATTTTTGTTTTCTTCTAGCTTGTCTAGCCTCAAGACCAGGACAGTGCGGTCGAGCCGACGGTTACATCTTGGAAGGCAAAGAATTAGAATTCTATATGAGAAAAATTAAGTCTAAGAAAGCAAAATGAGCGGGTGATTAATTATACAAATATATTTGTTTGTATCTTAAGAAAATTGTTGTTTGATTTTTTTAAATATTTATTAAAAGTGAAGGAGATGTTGCCAAATCCAATCTCCAATAAAAAATAAAATTTGGTAGGCAACACTGTTACGTTTCAGATCAAATCCTACCCTACTCCATGGTTGCTTTTAGAAATAGCACTCTGAGTGTGAGAGTGACCCTAGAGTAACTAAACCGTTCATAAATTACCAGGTGCTTACTCGGAGCGTTACGCTGGAATCGAGAGTGCGCCCAAATTACCCCACTCAGGGCCGATTTCTCAATAGCGAGTTACCTCTGGGTTAGTTTTAACCCCAGGGTAAGCGTGTCCAGATGCTATGTGTACCCTGGAGTTATGCTTAACCCGGAGGTGACTCGCTATTGAGAAACCGGCCCTCAGGGACAGGGTTGAAAAACGCCCCGTGGTTTTCACATTGCCAATTATTTATTGAAGTACCTACATACTTTGAATTTGGAGTAAACTTTTAATCCACGATTCACCTTTCAGATCACCGGGTTTGACGCGATTCATGACATTGGCGTCCACCGCAACACCCCAATACGTTCAGGCATAGTGCACTTCAAGTGATGACGTCAGAACACTCTGACAAACAACAACTTTACCCTCATACTCCATTTCTAAACGCACTCCATCGGTTCAAAGTTAAAAAGGCGTTCCTGTTGGGAGTTACTCCAGATGACTCCAAAGGAACAGCTCCGAAGGTTGTGTCTCAAAAAACAGCTCCGAATTAGTTGTCAACTGGAGTCAGTTCAACATGTGATTCGCAAACAAAGTTCGTGTAGCCAACGCGAGTGCAAAATCATAGCACGGATCGGTTTCTTATATTAGCGAGTCACTTCCGGGTTAGGCGTAACTGCAAAGTAAACATTGCAACTGGACACGTTTACTCTGGAGTTGGATTAAAATCAATCCGGAAGTGACTCGCTATTGAGAAACCGACCCTGATCGAACTAATTTGGCAAGAGTGCAAAATTTAGTCATTCATCAACCATTTCAGTGCTGATTTTCAAAACTTTCTTGAAATTGTTGCTGCACCTTTTGCCCAGAGTGCAAATAAATTTGTTCCGCAAAAAATCCTATAGGCCGAGTAGAATTCTACTTTCATGACGTCACCCTGCAATCTATTTATTGCTTACAGTAAAGGCGATGATGATGGTTGCTAGACAACCTGACGTCATTTAAGTAGAATTCTAATTGTCGTGATTCCAGCCCTGTTGTCTTGCGGCACTAGAACTAGTTCAAAATCGATCCTGCTCCGGAATAGTTGGGCTAAAACAAAATCCCGAACCGATTGTGATTTGGTGCGAATAAAACTTGGATCGTAATAACGATTTGAATCATATAAAAACACTTTTGTAATTGTTCTGGAACGTTTTTTTCTATTCTTGCTCTGAAACCGGAACCGATTTTGAGTTTTGTGATGCAGCTTGTTTTAGTTTTTCCTTGGAAAGCTGCTTACGATCAAACCCCTTTAGGTACTTCCTTATTAAATTATTCAAATCAAATGGAAATAATTCTTTAGAAAATGCTCTAATTCCCCGAACGGCTCGAACTGTAATCGGAGTAACTCAGGAGCGCTCGAAGAGTAGCACCCGAAAAGGCCAGTACAAAAAAAAATACTTTGATCCTTATATTTTACATGCTTTTAAAAAGAAAACATCTTGAATTATTTAAAACTATGCTTGGGTATTTTGCTCAAAGTGCAAAGCGTGCCGAAGGGAAGCCATAATCACTTGACCAGCGAGCGCACAGAGCAGTTATAACCGCCGTATTAGTTGTATTCCTTTCACATCTAGGAGGAGCTCCAGAACAGCTCCGGGGCTTCACACGCTCATTTCTTTCGAAAAGTGTTTGTTGCACCACGTATTTGTTCCCTGTAAATCGGGGGCGACTAAGCACCGTAGCGAGTAGCTCGAGTGTTTCAAACTCTTGAAAGGAATACAACTACTAAAAGCGTTCATTGATCAGAGCGCTCAAAATTTTAATAAACGAACGCAAATCGCAAATGAGCCTGCACCGAGCACACTTTTTAAATAAACGAACGATAAATTCAAGCTTCAAAATACCAAACGCACTGTGTATAAGAATAATTCTGGGATTGTTCTGGAACGGTTCTCTCAATTCTTGCTCTGAAACAAGAACTGTTTTAGAGCTTTGTGATCTTTATGACATGCAACTTGTTTTGGTTTTTTTGGTTCCGAATCTAAAACTAGTAAAAAAGAACAGTTTTCCATTATTTTTTATCCGCAAGCAGTTCTTCGCAATCCTAGAACCGTTCTAAATTTCGAACCAAAACAAACTATTCGACCTGAACTCTAAACACTCCTGATTCGCGTTTTTGTTACACCAGTGACTCTGAGTGACACACTTTTTAAGCGACGTGTCCCTTCGTGTAGGTATATTTCTGTATTTGGCTTTTGAAAATTCCTTTCTTTTCCCTCAAACCATAGGCATTTTGTCGCGGGGCGAATAGTTCGAACTACGGTTAAAACCAATTTGTAGACGTCATCACTCGTGAACACGAGAAATAGGAAGATTTGAACCAAGGATGATACACACCCACAGGATTGTTTATCAACCTAGTTTTTGGTAATCGCCGCCATAAATAGTTGTATTCCTTTCACACGTAGGAGGCGTTCCAGGGCTTCACGCGCTTATGCTTTTCGAAAAGTGTTTGTCGCAATACACATCTGTTCCCTGGCTACTAAACACCGGAGCGAGTAGCTCGAGTGTTTCAAACTCTTGAAAGGAATACAACTATTGGCATGTCACCATTTCCGACGTCATAACTATAATAGCGAATTTCATTGGAAGGGTTAGTACGCATTGAGTGTATTCGTATATTTTTTTACCAATTTGCATAAGAAAGAGATAAAAAAAAAATTACATCTATTTTACCAATGGAATTCGCTATAAGTCGTTAGCTATTTAGAAAGCCTATACGTCAAAACGAAAAATAACATGCTGCTACGTCACAACTGGTGATTCAAAGTGGAGGGGGAAAGGGGGGCTTTGTTCCACACAGGCCTTATGAGAATAGGCTATCCTATAGTAGTAGTGTGTATCATCCTTAGGTTTAAACCACAGTGTGACGTCACTGGTCCAACGTAAAAATGTACAGGTTCGAACCTAATGGAACCGGATCGAACAAGTTGCACCGCGAGAAAACAGCTCGTCACAGTAGTTGGAGTCTTGTGATTCCTTCTTTTTGAGAGTTGATAGATAACTCGGAAAAACGCGGCTCTGAATTGGTTACAAATTAGGCCTGAGTCATGCTCATAAGTGATTCAGAGTAGCTCTGTTCACAATACAATTTAGAACTATTTTGTTCTAACTGTTCTCGAATCCTTGAATTTCGAATTTTCTTTAATTTTTTCTTTGTTCACGGTTTCACCAAAATCAATTTCGAATCAGTTCGGAATTAGTTCTAGGTTTCCAAAAACTAATTTAAAACTGGTTCGGAATGGTTTTCGCGAACAAAACTAATAACTCCGTTTATAGTAGGATTTAGAACTAATTCGGAACTATTTGAATATGCTGCTCCAAATATATATTGTTCTGAAACGCTAATAGCTTTATTACTAGTATATAATTAAGAACAGATTCGAGTACTTATGAACTAGTTGCATTCATGAGCTTTGTTTCGGTTAGAAATTTGGAACGGTTCTGGGATTGTTCAACTATTGACCTCAACAGTCAAAGTAATTCAGATAGTTGAACAGATCAAAAAGAGTCAGTGCACTTGAAACAGTCACAATAGAATTACTAAAAACCCAAAATTAATTTTCAAATCAGCTTATTGGTATAGTAAATAAAATTCATTGATTAATAGCATGATAGAGTAGTTCGAAAAGTAACAATCAGAGCAGTGCAAACAAAACAGAGTTAGTGCAAATGAAACAGAAATTAAAGCAATTGGAACACTTAGAGTAACTCGAACAGTAGAAAAAATTCAAATAGAAGTATTGCAGATGGAATATTTAATTAATTAAGTAATTAATATCGTGTTAGTGCAAATGGAACAGAATTAAAACAAAGAAGTTCGGACAGTTGAACAGATCAAAAAGAAGTCAGTGCACTTGGAACAGTCAGAGTAGAATTACTAAAAACCGAAAATTATTTTCAAATCAGCCTACTTTTATAGAGTAAATAAATTCATTGATTCGTAACAAAATAGAGCAGTTCGAACAGTAACAATTAAAATAGTGCAAACAGAACAGAATTAGTGCAGATGAAACAGAAATTGAAACAATTGGACCACTTGAGGCGTTTTCTCGCTGCTCAAATGTTTCAAAACATTTTTCAAAACTGGTCCAAGTAATGTCACCATGACGTCATAATTTCTCGGCACGAGAAAATGGTTTGAAAACATGGATTGGATTGTATTTCGAGACGGTTTGAACCAATTTTGACGGTTTATCGCGAGAATGTACTGTTTCAAAACAGTTTTGAACCAGTTTCAAAAAAGTGAACGTGAGAAAACGCCTTTGGTAACTTGAACAATACAGAATAATTCAAATATGTAGATTTAATGTAGATAAAATGCTTAGAGTAGAAATTTGAGCAATTGGAACACTTAGTTATAGTGAATAAATCCATTGTTTAGTAACATTAATAGGGTGTTCATTTGTACTGCTTTTCTTGCTTCAAGCAGATCTCAGCAGATTGGAACTTCAAGTTAACTGTCAAAGCAGTTTTATAATACCCGCCCTAATTTTCAGAAGTTAACTTTAAGTTAACTCGCAAAGTAGATTTATAATATCCACCCTTAGTAGATTTTCGAGTAGGTAGAGCAAGTACCATCATCACCAAAAGTAACTGGGACAGCATCATATTAGCTCTTGTACTATTATATGAATTTTATTGTCAAATATATTTGTCAAACTATTAATCAAATGCATTGAAATGAATGACAGTGGAATTAGTCCAGGAGATTATTATGCATTATTTTTGTCCCAGATACTTTTGGTGACGATGGTACAAATGAACAGTCTATTAGAATAGTTAGAGCAGTAATAATCAGAGCAGTGCAAACAGAACAGAGTTGGTGCAGATAAAACCGAAATTCAAGCAATATAGGGTAACTCGAACAATAGAAGAAATTCAAATATAATTAATGCAGATGTAATGCTGAGTAATTTGAGGGCGGGTATTATAAAACTGCTTCGACAGTTAACTTGAAGTTAACTTTTTGAATTACATGTAATTCCAGAAGTTAACTTTAAGTTAACTGTCAAAGCAGTTTTATAATACCCGCCCTTAATCGATTTAGGGTGGGTATTATAAAACTGCTTTGACAGTAACTTGAAGTTAACTTTTTGAATTACATGTAATTCCAGAAGTTAACTTTAAGTTAACTCTTAAAGTAGTTTTATAATACCCGCCCTTAGGGCGGGTATTATAAAACTGCTTTGAAAGTTAACTTAAAGTTAACTTTTTGAATTACATGTAATTCATGCAGTTAACTTAAAGTTAACTGTCAAAGCAGTTTTATAATACCCACCCTAAGGGCGGGTATTATAAAACTGCTTTGAAAGTTAACTTGAAGTTAACTTTTTGAATTACGTGTAATTCCAGAAGTTAACTTTAAGTTAACTCTCAAAGTAGTTTTATAATACCCGCCCTTAGTGCAAATGGAACAGAATTAAAACAATCAAAGTAATTATTTGGACAGTGAATAGATCGAAAAGAGTTAGTGCACTGAGAACAGTCAAAGTAGAATTACTAAAAACCCAAAATTAATGTTCAAATCAGCCCATACTGTTTATAGTTTAATTTTTTTTTATTTTTTAGGGCGGGTATTATAAAACTACTTTGAGAGTTAACTTAAAGTTAACTTCTGGAATTACATGTAATAAAAAATTAACTTCAAGTTAACTGTCAAAGCAGTATTATAATAAAGTGCGTTTTTTTTTTAAAGATAAGAGTCAAACTGACATTAGGTTGGCAATACAATGTAAAATTGTCAATGCTTTCAAATGTTCCATGTAGAAAAGGCTTGTGTTGCCAACATAGTTACTAAATTTTTGATTTGGGGAATTATCTTTAAAAAAAAAACAGATTTTACCCACCCTAGTAGCATATTAAAGTCGTTCGAACAGTGATAATCGGAGCAATGTAAACAGAACGGAAGTCAAAGTAGTTCGGACAGATGAACAGATCAAACATAGTCAGTGCACTTAAAACAGTCAGACTAGAACTACTGAAAACTCAAAATTAATTTTCAAATCAGGTTAATGAATTCAGTGATTTTTAGCATAATAGAGTAGTTTGAACAGTAATAACCAGAGCAGTGCGAATAACAGAGTTAGTGCAAATGAAACAGAAATTAAAGCAATAATTGCAACACTTAGAGTAACTCTAGAACAGTCTCAATAGTTCGGATAGTTGAACAGATTAAAAAGAGTCAGTGCACTTGGAACAGTTAGAGTAGAATTAGAAAACCCAAAAATAATTTTCAAATCAGCCTACTGTTTGAATAATTACTATCACAGCAGTGCAAATACAATATGTTTAGTGCAAATGAAACAGAAATTAAAATAATTGGACCACTCAGAGTAGCTCGAATAGTGGAAGGAATTTAAATAGAGTTAATGCAGATACAATACTAGAGCAATTTAATCGAGTTAGTGTAAATGGAACAGAATTAAAACAATTAACGTAGAACTAGTTCTAAATTAGCTCTGAATGTGATCTACAAACAAAGTTATTTTCAAAACTGCATCCTGATTGATCAAAAAGCGATCCGAAACGGATTCACATGTTCGGCTCACGGAGTGTTGCTCAGGGCGAGATTCACGTGTTCGACTTAAGCAATAGAACGCTCTCGTATGGAGCGTGAAAGAATAAAATATTGGTTTTTGACTCCAAATGGTGTGCTGTCGTTTGAATTATAATCGCTCTTAGAGCACTCTCGCAAAGATTTGTGACGTCACCGCCCAGATTGAGAGTGCTCTGAGAGCAGTAAAGCCGAAAAAGTTGTAAGTTATATGCACTTTTTAACAAAATTAGTTCAGCACTTGATCCAGAGCAGCGTTCTTTAAAAGAATCAAAAGATCTTATTCATTTGGATTAATTTCCAATCGCAAACAAGCTATTTGCACTCAGTACGAGTACAAACAAGAAAATTAGATTGATGAATATTCTTGGCAAGAGTGTAATATTAGCACTGACAAATTAAGTGCAGATTTCTGTGTTCTATGGTATTGCAATTGTTGTTTCGAGTGTAACGAAATCTATGCGGCACTCTATCTTTAGTCAGAGTCGCGTTCTTTATAAGAGTAAGAGTAAGTACCAATTGCACTCAGTGCTAATGCAAACTAGCAGCAAGATCAAATTTATTTAACAAGAATGCAATATCCATCAAGCATTGACTATTTTAATGCAGATTTTTGCTCCAAGGGCATCGATTCTAATGCTGTATGTCACTGGTGAAACCTATTTTCAATTAAAACTAGTTTACGATTGATCAGGAATCGATTCTAGTTGAACTGGAATTAGAAATTTCGAATGCAGCGTCATTAACCAGTTACCATTTGAGTGCAGAACTAATTGAAAAACTCTAGTTGCACTATTTGCTCCAAGTGCAATGAAGTCCTGCTTTCAAAATTATCCTATTTCAGAGTACTCCATTAAGATTGCACCAAGAGCATGTTTCGAATTGATTTTTTGATCCTGAATGTTGTTGGCAACACCGCATCTGTCACTTTAGTGTCATTGCGGTGAAAAAAAAAGTCAACAAATACCCAATTTATAAATAAAAATTACTTAACATTTTCCGTCTGTTAATTTTAGTGATAAAACTGTGAACAAATAAAGTGCCAGCTATTTCGGAAGAGCCCCCGAGCGAAAACCGCTCAATTCCTTCCCCATAGAAAAGTCCGGACATTAAAATGTGCAACGCGTTAATATACGCCTTGCTAAACTCGATTGATTTTTACATAAGCTCCAAAAATAAAAAGTACTTTTCTGCCAGCACGATGTGCAACAACAATAGAACTATGTACAGTCAGTGATATCTTCACGTATCACTGTTCGCCTTATCAGTTTTTAGTTTTTAAGTATCAAATTACCTGGTGCAAGTGTGTCCTTTTTTAACAACAACAAATCAGTCATTGAGTTCATCTAATGGCACAAGCATCGTTGAAAAGGAGCAGATCCAGACGCCGCATCGCTGCGGTCAGCTTTTTGTCCAATATTTCTTTGGACGGTAGCTACAAGGATACCAGGTTGGCACTGTTGCCCAGAAACGGTGCTATAAAACCTATAAAAGATTATATTTTGGAAGAAACCGATGTTAATGAGGAGTGTTTTAGCGAGAGCGAAAATGTACCTTTGAAGGGGCAAAAGGTGCACAAGAATCATGGTTCAGACGGTGTTGTCACTCCTCTCAAGGTCTTGGGTGATAATAAGGGGAATGTTAGGTAAGTGTTTTGATTGCCAGATTATTTTGGATTTTGCCAGGGTAAGAATAATGAGAGGGCAAGTGCAATAAATGAAAATCTTGATTAATAGGTTTGTAGAGAATTTAATTAGTTTCAATTAGAGCTTAACTACATTGAAATTGGATGAAAATTACCAGAGCTGTAAGGCAAGAACTATTTCAGTGTTTTTTTTTGTAAAAATTTCAATTTTTGATAAATTCAATTTTGACACTACTCATGTGCAAAACTGTTGGAACCAAATTAAAATCTTAATTAGTAGGGTTTTGGAGAATTTATTTGACTTTAATTTAAGCGTAATTACGTTGAAATCAGATGGAAATTGATGGAGCTATGAGGTCAGTGTCATTTTTGGCAAATTTTCAATTTCAATATTCAATAAATTCAAAGAATTTAATTGGATTTAATTAGGGCTTAATTACATTGAAATTGGATGAAAATTAACGGAGTTGTAGAGCAAAAACTATTGCAGTGATGCAGATGCAAAACTGTTGAACCCAAATGATAATTCTAATTAATAGGTTTGTAGATAATTTAATTAGCTTTAATTAGAGCTCAAATACATTCAAATTGGATGAAAATTAACAGAGTTTTGAAGCAAAAACTGTCTCAGTGTTCACTTTTGAGGCTTTTCAGGTGCAAAACTGTCGTGAGCTTCCAACTTTCCTCTCTTTCTCCAGAAAATTTTAAAATTTTTCCTTGGATAGTTTTCCAGGAAAAAACATTGAAATGTTATAACCCTTTGCCAGTTTTTCAGAAAAATAAATAAAATGTAGATGGCGAATTTCCCTAAATTTAGCTAATTTTTAATAATTTTTCCTGGAGTGATTTTTCAGTGGAAGATTTTGAAATTTTAATATGATGAGCTCCCAATTTTTCTCCTTTTTTTCAGAAAATTTTAAAATTTTTCCTTGGACGTTTTCTAGAGAAAACATTAAAATCAGGATTAAAATGTGACAGGTTGAATTTTCCTAAAGGACCCCGCACAAAATCATAGGAAAGTGGCCCGCAGTGGGATTTGGCTGAAATTTACATATGTTGTAGGTATTGGGTTTCTGATCAAATGTTATTATTGGTACAATCCTCTAAGACTGATGATTTAGCTCTCAGGGCCGTATTTAGTATGGTGCCCAATAAACAATTACACTTTTTTCTCAAACCCATAACTTTTCATTTCCTATCCAGGTTATGTATTTAAATGCGAAAAATTGTATAATCTTAGTATTTTTTTTTAGCACAAGTCCTTTCTGAATCATGTTTTGTCCTACAGGATCGTATTTAGTAAAGCTGTATTAGGTATACCTACTCCAAATATAATAATATATGCATAATCCGAAAAAACCGAATTAATTTATTGTGTTATACCTTTTTCATTTCTTGTCCTATTTTAATCGTTGATAGTTCGTTTGATAAATAAATGAAGCTTTTTTTTTCAGTTTCAAAAAATCTCCATTATCTTAATATACAATATAGCGGGCTTAGCCAATATACTTATGTAGTAGGACATCTCGTAGCTTTTTAAGGAAGAAAGTAACAGAGGAAAATATAAACAACAAATGTAAACATGACAACGTTTCACTTGAATGAAATAGGTCAAATACTAACTGAGTCACTTTAAAAATTGTTAGGTCATGTACCTTTGGCCATTCTGCCAAAATCACGAAACAACTGGATCACGTTTCAGTTTTTAGTTTTAGCTTTGGACAGAATAAAACAAGTTATGATTTTTTGAAAATCTATTGCCTTTTATCGCAAAAAGAAAAACAAAATTGCAATCAAAATATATAATGCAGTCAAAGTTGAATGTGCATTTTACTATAACAAACTACAAAACTACAACAAACACTATACTATTCCATAATTAACAAAGTTGAAATCGATATTTCCAGGGTAGTGAAAGAGAACAAAAAAGTTAACCTTCAAAAAAGTTAAGCCCAATTTATAAACCCACCGTCGAGATTCCGCTTGCGTTTGCGTTTGCGTCGAGCCAATTGAATTTTAGAAATCCCATAAAATAATTTATACTCGTCATCGGCCTCACAGTTCGCTGTAGAAGAAAACGGAATCCCGACGGCGAGTTTATAAATTGAGTCCTATCATTTTGGTTATATTTTCGAAATAATACCCGAACACTTACAGCTAATGGGGTATCGCATCTTGCACTGGACGATTTGCGGCATCTTTAATATGTTGTAACATTGAAGTCGATGGATATTTGATATTTTGATTATGGCGCGCAAATCCCAAATACCATAATATGCTACAAATATGAGCACATGTTCCTAATGTCCTTGCCCCTGATTTGCAACTGCAGTAGTATCCTGTTACCAATACGTATTCTTCATTATTCTCATCAGGCTGGTTTTCATGCAAAGTGTATTGAATAAATACTTGGTATTTTTCTCTTCTTCTGAATCGAGAATATACTCTCAATCTAATAAATCCGGGCTCATTCAGTCTTAGGTCAATTTCGAATGACTCGTGATCATCTCTAAATATTCTGTCTTGGACATAAGAAGCTGATAATTTAATTTGGTAGGTTCCAAAAGTTAACTGTCTTAAGTAATCCATAGATAGAAATGGAAATTGAGGTACATGCTCATTATTAAGTTGCTGCCATAATCCATGTCGATTGAGTAAGCGTTCTTGTTCTACCCGTTGTTGAACAAGATTAATATGTCTAGACCTGGCTAGCATAGTTCTTGCTAATTCAACTGTAGCATTTGCCATTAAAATTGGTGGATGATATCTATTAATAATAGCGCCAGCAATAAGATAAAAGTCTTTCAAGTGTTGAGCATGTTGCATATTGATAACTCCATCAAAGAATTTAAAAATTGACTTAAAATGTCCATTACGACTTTCTATTACCCATCGAGACTTTGTTACCAATCGACTATCGTTTGCTGCTTCCGTTGAGAGCTGATTTTCTCCTGGTTGCATAAACGCTGGCATTCTGTAATTAATCCCCACTCTATTTAGGAGTATGTCACCCTCCAAAAACCAGTTTCTCATACCCTGAACATCATTTTCGTATTCATTTTCCAGAATCATGCCCATCAGTGAAGTAAACACCCAGTACAGCGAGAATGTAGCCATCAAGAGCAACCAGTAGGGTCGGTTTTACCAAATGGCGACCTTTATGTTGAGAAAATGTCTGCCTAAGAGTCCGAAAATTGAAACTTTTGTCGATGTAGGCATAAGTAGCGTCTACTAAGCATATTGCTTTCGGATTTTCGGGTGTGGGGTTATAAAGCTCATTTGAAAATGGAGTAACGTGTCGCTCTATATACTAATGATGAGTGATTGCTTGAAATCCAATATTATCTGTAAGAAATCTGATCCGCAGAGACAATCTCACTTTGCTAATTGCCAAACTTACTGACTGTCTTGTGGTATAGGCGAAAATTATCTTTAAAAATTCATCAGATACGCCTTGTTTTAGCTTGCACAGAAATGCTAAAAGGTCTTTCTTGAGTACATATCTGAATCCAGCTTCACCGGGAATAGGATCACAATATCCAAATAATTCTTGAAATTGATTTTTTGAAATGGAAGTCAATATTTTAAATTCGTTATCCGCATAGGAGTTTTCATCACAAAAATCTTGTTTTTTTTATTTGCAGCGCTACGAAGACCTTGCAGGAACTCTTGGAGAGTTTTTCCTTTCAAAAGGTATGGGCAATTTACAGACTCTAATCCAGGCAACACAGCATTGAGCATGAGTCTTTGTTCGTCCAAATGATGGTCGCAACATCTTACTCCCTCAGGAATGTAAATATTTTGTTTAATAAAGACACTAACTCGGGCTGCTAAAGATATTCTTACAAGATTTTCAAGGGCATTGCATACACAGCATTTTTGGTGGGATCTTTGTCTTATGATGTTTAATCGTATACTTGCGGGATCTTGTTCGATTAAAGCAATTTCATTTAGAATTCCTAAATTGCAATTTATACACACCCTTGTCTCAGGGCTTACCTCTATGCACATCACCCACTCGGTCGATCCGTGCCATTCTCCGAACATCATATACCGTCATACAGACATAACATGGAAATATGGGATCCATTTTCATTTTTTAAAGAAAAGTGTTTCATAAAAATCAAAAAACAACTTGAAGAATATATAGGCTTAAACTCAAAAAAAAATCAATAAACAGAACACAAACTGTAAATGTGTCAAATAATGATAGAAAAAATTTTGTGAGCTCATTTTTTTTCCCAAGACAGATTTGATTGATATTGATATTTTTTGTTCACAGTGACACCTACTTTTATACTCTTAATATAAATCACATAAAACTGAACCGTTTTAAACAAACTTTACGTTATTATTTTAACGCTTTAATCTGCCCACTATTTTACCCCGTTGAATATTTGCCCCATTTCGACAAGTGAAAAGTTGCCATATTGCATCTGTTGTTAATTTTCTATCTATTTCTCTCTTCCTTAAAAAGCTACATATGAACAAGAATATTGGCTAGAGATAATGGCCATCTTTTGTGACTGGAAAAGAAAGCTACATTTATCTTCTAACAAACGAGCTATCAACCATGAAAATATGACAAGAAATGACACGATACACAATCAATTTTTAATTCGGTTTTTTTCGGGTACCACTTGGCAAATACAGCTTCACTAAATACGGTCCTGTAAGACAATACATGATTCAAAAAGGACTTGTGCTAAAACACAAATACTAAGATTACACAATTTTCCGCGTTAAAATTAAATACCTAATCTGAGAAAAAAAAGTGTCATTGTTTATTGGGCACCTATACTAAATATGGCCCTGAGAGCTAAATCACTGGTCTTAGAGGATTATGCCAATAAGAACATTTGATCAGAAACTCATTAACTACAACATATGTAAATCTCAGCCAAATACCACTGCGGGCCACTTTCCTATAATTTTGTGCGGGGTCCTTTAGCTAAATTTTCAGAATTTCTTCTTGAGTGATTTTTTACTAGAAAATTTTGAAATTTTCCTATAATAAGCTCCTCACTCTCTTCTTACTCTTCTAAAAATATCACAAATTTCCCTTTGCCAGCTTTCCAGAAAAATAAAATAAAATGTAGAAGGTGAATTTTCCTAAATTTAGCTAATTTTCAAGAATTTTTTTGGGGTTATTTTTCACTGAAAAATTTTGAAATTTTAGTCTGATGAGCTCCCATCTTTTCTTTTTTTTTCCAGAAAATTTGAAAATGATTTTTTCTCGGATAGTTTTCTAGAAAAAAACTTCAAATGTAACAGGGTGAATTTTCCTCAATTTAGCTAATTTTCCAGAATTTTATTTGGAGTGATTTTCCACTGGAAAATTTTGAAATTTTCCTATAATGAGCTCCTCACTCTTCTCTTACTCCTGCAAAAACTTCACAATTATTCCTTTGCAAGTTTTCAGTTTCCCAGAAAAAATAAATAAAATGTAGAGACTGAATTTCCCTAAATTTAGCTAATTTTCAAAAAATTTTTCTGGAGTGATTTTTAACTGGAAAATAATATATGGAGTTTTGGTAGGATGAGCTCCTAACTTTTCTTTTTTTCTCCAGAAAAAAACTTTAAAATATAACAGGGTGAATTTTCCTGAATTCAGCTAATTTTCAAGAATTTTTTTTTGAGTGATTTTTTACTGGAAAATTCTGAAATTTTTCTATCGAGTTTTCTATAATGAGCTCTTCCCTCTGTTCTTACTCCTCTAAAAATCTCACAATTTTCTCTCTGCTAGTTTTCCAGAAAAAAATTAAAATATAAAAGGATGATTTTTTTTTTAATTTGGTTAATTTTCCAGAAGTGATTTTAAATAGGAAAATTTTGAAATTTTCTTATAATGAGCTCTTCATTTTTTCCCTTCTTTCTAGAAAATTTTGTAATTGTCCGTTGGACAGTTTTCTAGAAAAAGATTAATTTACAAGAGGCTGCATTTAATTTTAAAAAAAAACTGGAAAAGTTCTGGAAAATTAGAAAATTAAGGGAAAAAAGTTAGTTTTGAGACTTTTTTGGATTCCCTTTAAAAAATGGCTATCTTGAATTTTTGACTTTGGTCAACTCCTTGTCTTTATTTATTGCCCGTGGTTTGACAAGGATAAAAGCTCGTATAATTGATATTTAACTTGACGTAATTTGACAAGTAATCGATGGTCAATAGTGGTTTGAGTTTTTGATTGTTGCATATCACGTGGTGTTTCTTCTTGCCTTTTTTTTCCTATAAATAAGAAAGATGAATTGCTTTAGTTGAGTTCAACATTTTGCCTGATCTTGCGCAATAACGTTTCTGAACATATCAAAAAAAAAATCTACAAATTATATGTTAAATCATATATTAGGCAATCCAACGACATGTTAAACAAATATATATGATATTTTGACAGGATTATCAATACACTAGGGCGGCAATTATATTGGGTCTTCAAAAAAAAAAATCAATCAAAGATTGCTTTGATTACAAAAATGTATATTAATACAAAAGTTGTAAAGTTTTATCTCTATTATCTTTCGTACATGTCAAAATGGGCAAATAACAGGTGCCAACTGTCATAATGACAGCTCTTGCATTTTTTCAAATGGAACACCCCTCGGAACACCCTGTATATTTCTAGTTAGAATGATAGATTTTTTTTCTTCTGATTTCAAATATACCATATATGTTGATATTTGGTTCAGCCGTTTTTACACTATTTAAGTTTAAAAATGCATTTATATACCCCTAAATTAGGTCTGTTCCCAATTTCTTATATCAATAATGAGGCTTGTTCAATGCAATTTTAAAATGAAATAGTACAAACAGCTGAACCAAATATCAACATGATATATTTGAAATCAGAAGAAAAAAAATCTATCATTCTAGCAAAAAATATACAGGGTGTTTCATTTGAAAGAATGCAAGTGCTGTCATTATGACAGTTGGCACCTGTCATTTGCCCAGTTTGACATGTGCAAAAGATAATAGAGATAAAACCCTACAACTTTTGTATTTAACTTTTTTTTTTGTATTTTTTTTGTTTGTTTAAGTTGTAGAAGCCGCACTAATTATAAGAAACAGACCCTTTACATAAACTGAAGCTAAAAATTTCTCCAGATTAAAAGGTAGTTGATTACAATAAGTTGTTTATTATCACTAAGACTAGGGAACAGACATAAATCATAATTCATACTCTAAACCCAGGGTTATCTGATTAACGTGCTGGTCAAATGTGGCCTCTATCTACAAGGATTTGGTTATGACATTTTTACTTAACCATTTTTCTAGTATTTGAGTTGGGTCATGAGACTCGTAACATAACTGAACTGGTGGTGTCACTCCATGTGGTATTGCTAACTCGATAAAAGAAACTATCAAACGTATTCAACAACTTTTAAATAAAATCGTTTTTAACTTTAAGGGTGGGTATTATAAAACTATTTTGACAGAATAACTTAAAGTTAACTTCTGGAATGGCGTTACTTTTCTTAGTCATATCAAAAAAGGATGTTGAATACCTATGTTGTTGTTAGTTTTTATCGAGGGGTAAGTCACCTTGGTATTTTATTGTACAAGCACTTGGTAATTATTGGTATTTATAGGTATTTTTGGTATTTTTTTTTTTTGGTAATTATGGTATTTTTTGTGGTACTTCTGGTAATACTTGGTAATTATGGTATTTTTTTTTTGGTAATATTTGGTATTTAATAGGTATTTATCATGGCCGGAACACAATGTGCATGTGCGACAACATATGACGCCATTTATTTTATTACCCAAAAGGGTTTTGTCTCGGGATTCCTGTTGAACAATTTATTGAAGAATTATTGGAAAATAAGAAAAATATAGGGAATATAATTATTTTATTATTACAACATTATCTACAATAGTTATTTATGCAACAAAAAAGTGAAACCTTTTTTCACAAATGTGAATTTTGACGCACGAGCCGAAGGTGCGTGAAAAAATAGATTTAGACAAATACTTTACGAACTAGTGCGTGAAGTATTTTCTCTTTACGCACTAGTGCGTGAAGTAATTTACCAGAAAAATACTAGTGACAGTGTCAACATCTGTCATTGACATTACTTTACGCACCAGTGTGTGAAGTGAATTACTTTACGCACTAGTGCGTGAAGTGGAATTTTACGTCTTCTGAATAGTGCGTAAAGTGAGTACTTTACGCACGGTAGTAGAAAAATAATATTTTATCTATTCTATATTCAATTCACATGCCAGGTAAAATCCTAAGGGCCGGCCCTGACTGAAAAGGTTGGAAAGGATAACGCACACCTAATATGGGATTTTCGGGCTCTATGGATTTTGCCCATTTTTTGATATATTATAGAGGATTTAATCCTTAACATTTTTCAAATGGGACGAAATTTTGTAGGTATGAGATATGAACGTTGAAAGATGAACTTTTTTGCGACTTTTTGTGTGGAGAGTATACGAAATACTGGTGCTAATGGTGTTTATCAGTCAAAATATTGACAGGTCTACATATTTTACGTCACAACAAATTAATGTCAACATCGGCTAAGGCCGGTACCGCACTGGAACCAATGTTGGCGCCAGAGTGGTCCCGGCTTTAGCCTATATTGACATTTGTGAGTGACGTAAAATAGGTGAACCTGTCAATATTTTGACTGACAAATGCCAGTATTTCGTATACTCTCCACACAAAAAGTCGGAATAAAGTTCATCTTTCAACACTCATATCTCAAAGACCGTAATACCTACAAGATTTCGTCCCATTTAAAGGTTGCTAAGGATTAAATCCTCTACAACATATCAAAAAATGGGCAAAATCCATAGAGCCCGAAAATCCCATATTAGCTTTTATAATGAGGTGGTTGATTTATTGCAGCAGGTGTCTACTATTTAACTTGAACATTACCACAGCATATACTATAACAATCAGCAGGCTAACTCTCACGCGTATCTTTTCTGCGCACGCCGCCATTAGGGAACACCATCCTGTCATTGAATGGCGGGGACGCCGAAATTTTATTTTACTTGTTTATTTCTGGTGGAGGGTGGAGGTCATAGACGTGCAATGTAGAGCGGACTTAGTGTTGTCATTTATGCTGTTATCATTCTTGTCAATTTAATAATAATAATAAATTTGGGGACTTTCATTGGTTGAAATTAGTTTTCTGACTGTTTTCAACCAATGATATTAGGTCTGACTGGTTTGTGATTTCTGCAGAAACAGACCTATTAAATTATTTTATCAGTTGATTCAATACTAAAAATTCTAAGGCCATAGCCAATGTTTGATAAAAGTCCATTGTCTTCCTTCTAAATCAATAACTTTATCTAGAGCCAATACGACTCTGTGACACGAAAGAAAAAAACCTAAATTATTGTTAATCAGGCCCTGTTTCGTATCCCAAAATGGCCGCTAGTGACGTCCTGACCATGAATTCCTTTATTACATGGGCTGTCACTCGCGCTAGCCTGCTGATTGCAGCCCCACTTAGAGTATGCCGAGGAGTATGCAACAGTAAAAGTTTCTTAGATTCATGGATCCTTAGCTTTTTGGTAATTATTGGTAGGTATTTCTTGGTAATTGATTTGGTGATTATTGGTATTTTATTGGTAATTATTGGTATTGTTTTGGTAATTATTGATATTTTTCTGGTAACTATTGGTATTTTTTGGTATTATTTGGCAACTACTGGTATTTTTCTGGTAATTATTGGACTTTTTTAGGTATTTATCAGTATTTTTGGTAATTATTGGTATTTTTTGAAGAAAGTGGTAATTTATTGTACACAATTTTGAGGGTGACTTACCCCTCGGTTTTTATTTGTCTAAAAGTTTTTCTCCAATTTGTTTTTTCTTGTCTAAGAATTTTTTCTAATTTTGTCTTCATTTTTTTAATTTGTGTGGCTCAATTTTTGTCTATTCCTGGCCCTTGAATTTTCTTCTTTTTTTCTAGAAAAAGTAACCAAAATCGAGTAAATTATAAGTATGAAAGCCTGGATAAGACAAGAATCGAGAAAAATTTTTTTTTTGTTGTCCAAATTTGTCTTAAATTTCTTCTTCATTTCTCAATTTTTGCCTATTCCTGGCTCTTAAATTATCATTTTTTGTAAAAAAAAATTCATTAAAGTCTCGATCAAAATAGAGTAGGTAAATATGAGAACCTGGAACAGAAAAATTTTGCCGTTTCTTGTCTAACAATTTTCTCTAAATGTTCTCTTAATTTTTCAACTTTTGAACTTTTGTTTTTTTTTCCTTAAAAGAAATTCATCAAAATAGAGTAAATCAAGAGTAAATATAGGAACCTGGAATAAAAAAACTTTGTCTTATTTGTCTTAAATCTCCTCTTCGTTTCTCAATTTTTATTTATTCCTGTATCTTGAATTTTCATTTTTTTCTTTAAAAAAAATTCATTGAAATAAAGTAATAAGTAATAAGAGCCCTGGAATTGAAAACCTTTTTTTATTTTTGTCTAACAACAAGTAAAAATATGAAAGCCTGGAATAGAAAAACTTTGTCTATTTTTATCTAAGACTTTTTTCTAAATTTGTCTTAATATTCTTCTTAATGTCTGATTTTTATACAGGGTGTCCCACCGGGAATCAAATTGATCTATATATGAAAACCTGTATGCAGAAAATTTGACACTAAACTAATGTCAATAGGGAAATGTCAATTTTTTTCTCGAGCTTATTTGACGTTCGACTATCAAATTCAACTTTATCACCTGTCAAAAATGGCTCGATTAAAGAGTGACGTTTTTATTTCTATTTGAATGACATAAAGAAGCTTAATAGACATTAAATCATCTCCAAGTGTCAAAAATATTATCTTTGGACAGATGTCAATTTTTTCTCAAGCTTATTGGACGTTTGACTATCAAATTTAACTTTGACAGCTGTCAGAAACACAGATCAGAAATTGCAAAATTCAAGAATGGCAATTTTATTTGTTTGAAAAAAAAAAACCCAAATATAAAATTCAATAGATGCATAGCTTTTATTGTCAAAATAATAACATTTGACAGTTGTCATTTTTTTTACAAGTTCATTAGACATTTAACAATTAGATTTTGTTTTGACAGTTGTCTCTAATTTCTTAATTTAAGCACTACAAATTTTGTTCTTTAAGAATGGCACAATACATCTTTCTATAAAATTCAGCTTTAACATCTGTCAAAAATTGTAATTTGAGAACAACTTTTTCATTTCTTTGTGTAATATTTACAAATTTTAATATTCCATAAGAACCTAAATCGTCTCTAAGTGTCAAAACAATGTATTTTGACAGGTGCCAATTTTTTCATAAACTCAATGGTCATCTGACTACCAAATTCAACTATCAGAGCTGTCAAAAATTGTTTATCTTGAAAGCCACGATTTTATTTCCACAGTGACCGCCAAAAAGTTTGCAACAAATGGGAAAATATTTTATTATTAAGATATCAAAGAGAATGTTACGTGGAATCGATTCAGCGTACCCAAAAACAAAAAAAAAGCACTGTGACAGATGTCATGAGTGACCACAGTTATGGCAAAGTTCGCCTTAAATATGTAAAAAGTGGGGTTAGATGACTAGAAATCGAAAAATTGTAGAAAGAAAAGTTCTTCAGGATTCGATTTTACGTCTATGTCTAAATTTTTAAAAACATACAAGAATTTTTAATAAATATCAATTTTTTGACTTGTTTTCTGGTAATTTGAAAAATATCAAAAACTTTCCGCTTGGTTCACATAATTGATAATTCAAAATGAAACTAACCGAAAAAAAAACTCAGTGCAGTCATTCTGCTTAATTGTCCCGCGGAAAAATTTAAAAAACCAAAAATTCATTTTCAGACCATTCTGATCTTGTTGCAATGACCTATAGAAAACAAAAATTTGAAATAACAAATTTGGAATTATCATAAAATATTTGTAAATGAGCCAATACCTCTTTTCTAAATTCAATTAAACCAATATTTTTGCAAAAAGTTTTTGATATTACCAGGAAACAAACCAAAAAATTGATATTTATTAAAAATGCTTGTACCTTCTCAAAAATTAACACATAAACGTAAAATCGAATCCTGAACCACTTTTCTCTTTACAATTTTTCGATTTCTGGTCATCTAACCCCACTTTTTACATATTTAAGGCGAACTTTGCCATAACTGTGGTCACATGACATCTGTCACAGTGCTTTTTTTTGTTGATAGGTATGTTGAATTTATCCCACGTAACATTCTTTTTGATATCCTAATGATAATAGTTATTTATGCAACAAGTGTGTAATGTGAATCTTTTTTGAAAAAAGGTGCTTTACGCACATATTGCATACAAAATTTTTTCTACTACCATTCAAATATTGTGTAAAAAAAAGATTTAGTCAAATACTTTACGCACCAGTGTGTGAAGTAATTTACCAGAAAAATACTAAATTGACAGTGTCGACATCTGTCATTGACATTACTTTACGCACTAGTGCGTGAAGTGAAATTTTACGTTTTCTGCAGAATGCGTAAAGTGAGAACTTTACGCACGGTAGTAGAAAAAATATTTTCCCATTTGTTGCAAACTTTTTGGAGGTCACTGTATATGAAAATATCAAATATATTCAAGTTTCATAGATCTCAAATGGTTTCTGTCAAAATAATGATGTTTGATAAAATGTCAATTATTGCAAAAGCTCATTTGAACATCTTACTGTCTAAATGGATTTTTACAGCTGCCTCAAAAATTTCCCTATAAGAATTATGGAGCTCCATAGGCGTTAAGTTGCCTCTAACTGTCAATTTTGAAAGTTTAAAAATGTAAAATTCAAAATAAAGTACATATCTAAATAATATGAGAGCCTGAAATAGATTTTTTTTTTTTTTGCAAAATAGGGGAAATACGAAATCCTGGAATAGAAAAAATATTTCTCTTTTGGTAATTTTTTCCTCATTTAGCCAAACTGTCTCTCAATTTTTTTTGGCTCTTAAATTTTAGTTTTCTCATAAACTTTTCCAAATAAAGAAAATTCAAAAAACCAAAGTTACCTACTTGATAAAGAGAGCCTTGAATAGAAAAACTATTTTCTTAAAAAAAAAAAAGATTCCTTCATTGTCATCATGTCATCTTTTCAAATTCGATGAAAAGTGAAAATTTTCTCAATTTCCATCATTAACTTGAAAAATACCTACTGATAGACAGAAATTATTGAGCACACAAAAATAAATTTTTAGAAAATTTCTCTTGGATTTTAATTACATACTTCATTATATTGATTGCTATAAATAAACATACTACACTTGAGAAATGAGAATTGACCTTGTTTAACAAAAAAATAAATAAATATCATTGTTATTATTGTCTGAACTTAAAGTAGTTATATCTCGTGAGAACTCCAATTCAGCATTTATATTGTTCTATTCAGCTTATTTTTAATATTATAAAAGGAGTAATTTCTAGATTTAAGTCAGTTCTATTGTATTAGTCAAATAAAGTTTTTTAAAAACGCTCTCTCGTGTACACCCCTCGTAAGTGGCGCAGTCGGTAGGATTTTGACGGAGACTTCGGTAAAAAACAGTCCGGTTCAGTCGAAAATTTGGATTTTGCGGGCCGTAAAAAACCATCGTCTTTTCGTGCTAACGATTTACCGTCAAATCGAAATATACGTTCGTGGTATACGAAAGACTTTTGACAATCAGTGAACTCGCGACCAGGGATCGGAACAAAAATCGTCCATTAATCCTATTGGTGCGGATAGCGGAACTACATCGTCCAAAATCCATAGAAGATAAATTCATGTACTTCAAGATCAATCTGATATTGCTGTAAGTGATCCCATTATTCTTTTCCTTTTATTTTTATATTTTTTGATTTTATTGGTATATATTTGTTCGATCTGGAAGGTGATAACGAGCTTGACAATCTTATAAACATTTTTAACAATAATTTTCAACCTAATAATCAGATTCAAAATCTTGTTAATATGGCCAACCCAAATTATCAGCTTATTAGATACCAAGCCGATAATATTCCAAATTTTGATGGTAACACCAAAACACTTGGCAGATTTTTAACATCATGTGAACATTTTCTACAGAATCACCAAAATCGACAAAATGCCGCAGATCCAATAAACATCTGTTTGTTCGATACGGTAATTTGTAAATTGACAGGTAGAGCTGCCGAATTAATTGCTTCTCGCACGGAACTCGATACCTGGCAGAAAATTAAAGATTCGTTAATTGTCACATTTTCTGACCAAAGAACTGAAGATTGTCTTGTCCAAGATATCATTAATATGAAACCAGATAAGAACGAATCCTTACATTCTTTTGGATTAAAATTGCAAGATTCTAGAAGTTTGTTATTTACTAAAATTAATAGCTCAAACGATCCTAATAATATGAAAATTCTAAAAATCGAACAATTTGATAATCTGTGTCTAAAAACTTTTATTAACAACTTAAATTACCATATGCAGTTAGTGGTAAGATTAAAAGACCCAGATTCTCTTGAACAAGCTCTCGCATTTGTACGAGAAGAAGAGAATTTCATACAATATAGAAACAGGTCTAATCAAAGCTCAAGAAATATACCTAATAACAACGTCAATAATAAAAGTAAGCCTCAATCAAGTTTTAACAATACACTTGGAAATTATGCTGCTAATATTCCAAGAATGCCTATAACACCATTTACTAATAATCCTTTCTATCGACCAAATAATTCGTTTAACAACCAAAACTTTGCAAGACCGAATTTCCCAAATATGCCATTCAATAACCAATTCCAAAGACCTCAAAACTAAAATAATTTCAATAAGGTACCTGACCCAATTAAGGCCATGTACTTAATAAGGCCAGTGCCCCTTATTGTTTAATATTGAATCCCATCTTCAAAAATTACAATATTATTTAAAAAGATATCTATAATGCAAATCAAAAATTATTGCAAGGATTTGTAGCAACTCGTTATATGTCGAAAAATGGCCAACCACATATTTCATATGTCACGTTATAACTTTGAGGCTAGAACTTAATTAGTTTATACACCATGTTCATAAAGGGAATGGAGCGAATTTAATTTTTACACGGACATTTATGTATTGAGAAAGCCACAGAGTAAGTACAGAATAATATCTTTTCTAGATTTCTAGTTACAGACTTTTCTTCATCAATGTAACATGTTCTTAATAAGGCCACATGAAAAATTTTCAATTGGCCTCACATCACAGTGTTTTTTTAAAAGAATGTGTCATATTATAACTTAAGTGATGTGTTTTAGAGCGCCTGGAGTCTAACCAAGCAAGAAAAGCTGCGGTTCAGTTGTCCTAGTTGTATGTAGACCTATTTGGATCACCATCCCAGGACTTGAAATTATTGTTTTTTTAGAATGCAGCAAACGTTGAAGTTCTATTTTGAGAACTTTTTGTCAAAAAATATTTTCATAAATTATTCTATTTATTTTAAACATTTTTTATTGATGGCCTTATTAGGAGCATAGTGGTACAAATAAGGCCAATGGCAAGGGTCTTTGTTTTACGCAAAAACCACCACTTATATGTAAAAATAAATAAATTGGGGTTAATATTCAAGTAATAGAAGCGAAACACTTCACATATAAGCTCGTGAATTTTGTCGGCTTTGGTGGATAGTGTTCAGAAAAAATACAATTTCTTAACATGGCCTTATTTGGGACAGGTACCTTAGACCATTCCAAAGACCCAATATCACCCAAAACAATAGTGCTCCAGAACCAATGGACACATCGTCTGGTGTCACTATAAGACCAAATACAGTTCAAAGATCTCGCCTGAATAATTTCACTGTGCAAGAACTTTCGAACCAATCCGCAAATACTTTGTCCCCTAATACTATCACCGAAACTCAAACTCAAGACACAAATATCGACGTTAATTCTACTCCCAATAATGACGAACAATTGGATTTCAGTAATTATTACCAAATGCCAAATTCTGAAATGTTCAACTCATACAATGTTCCATATGATTATATGTACAACATGTATGACAACACTAATAATGACTATAATGAAACAAATATCGATGATTCCCAATACCAAAATTTTCAGATTACGCCCAATTACCCCAATGTGACGTAATATGCCTCAACAACTATAGTACTTCAGATTTGCCTGTAATAATTATCCCCGAATTAAATGCTAAGTTCTTAGTCGACACAGGCAGCGGAAAAAGTTTCATCAATCCGCAATTAGCATACCAAGTTTACTCTCAATTCATTTCTAATGAATATTTCACTGTAAAAACTGCTCATGCAACATCAATACATGACGAAGTCATAAATATACCCATTTTTCCATCATTCAAAAAAAATGGTTACCACAAATTTTACTTGTTTAATTTTTCTAATAAATTCGACGGTTTGATAGGTGTCGATTTTCTAATCGATATCGGTGCCAAAATAAATCTAAAGAATTTTGCACTCGAAACGTTACAAGTAAATTTACCCTTGCATTTTCAAAACAAATTATTTTTCCCACAAAACACAACGGAGCCCACACAGTCATATGAAACTGTTATACCTCCTCGTGTTTCACAAAAGGTTAAAGTACCTGTAAACAAAACAGATGGAATAGGAATACTAAACCATATTAATTTTGATGATATCGCAGAAATGCCAGAAGCCTTGGTACAAATTGAAAATAATTTTGCATTGACAACAATTACGAATTTATGTGAAAACCCAATAAAAATTAGTTTCACAGAACCATTTGAAGTAGAACCTATAAACGAAATTGAAAATAATTTTATCGAGGAAATGGAAACCGATATGGATATCGAAGTAAATCAACCAAATGATATGAAACTAAAACAAAATTTGAAGAACTTACGTTTAGACCACTGTAATCAAGAAGAATATCAAGCGATTCGAGATCTTTGTTATGAATACCGAGACATATTTTACTGTGAAGGTATTCCATTGACTTTTACGAATCAAATCAAACATAAAATCAATCTTACAAATGAAACACCTATTTTTACAAAGACTTATCGATACCCTGAGATTCATAAGAAGGAAGTCAGCACCCAAATGGACCAGATGTTGAAAAATGGTATAATACAACCATCTAATTCCCCATGGTCTAGCCCAATTTGGATAGTACCAAAAAAGCTAGATGCATCTGGTACAAGAAAATGGAGAATAGTAATTGACTACCGAAAACTTAACGACAAAACAATCGAAGACAAGTACCCATTACCCAACATCTCTGATATTTTAGATAGACTAGGTAAAGCTCAGTACTTTACGACGTTGGACCTAGCAAATGGTTTCCACCAAATAGAGATGGAACCGGAAGACGTACACAAAACAGCATTTTCCACCGACACAGGACATTACGAGTTCAAACGTATGCCCTTCGGTTTACGAAACGCCCCCGCCTCGTTCCAGAGGGTGATGAACAACGTTCTTCGTGGCCTCCAGAACGAAATATGTTGCGTTTACTTGGATGACGTCATAATATACAGTAAATCACTCCAAGAGCACATAGAACGCCTGAGACTAATATTTGAACGGTTCAGACAATCAAATTTCAAGATTCAATTGAATAAGTCCGAATTTTTACACAAAGAAGTCAATTACCTTGGACATTTAATAACCAAAGAAGGCGTGAAACCCAACTCAGATAAGATAGAAGCTGTAAAAAACTTTCCTATACCCAAAACACCAAAAGATATCAAATCATTTTTAGGACTAGCTGGATACTATAGAAGATTTATAAAGGATTTTGCTAAAATTGCCAAGCCAATGACATTATGTCTTAAGAAAAATGCTAAAGTCGAACATTCCCCAGCATTTTTATCGTCATTCAACCATTTAAAAAATCTTCTAATTAATTCCCCAATCCTTAAATACCCTGATTTCACACAGCCCTTCGTATTAACCACCGATGCTTCTAATACAGCTCTCGGTGCAGTTTTATCTCAATCAACACCCCCCAACGATCATCCCGTGGCGTATGCTTCCCGCACGCTAAATGAAACAGAACAGAGATACTCGACAATTGAAAAAGAATTGCTCGCTATCATCTGGGCATGTAAATACTTTAGGCCGTATTTATTTGGAAGGAAATTTCAAATATATACAGATCACCGACCTTTAGTCTGGCTTTTCAATGTTAAAGAGCCAGGTTCAAAACTTATTCGATGGAGATTAAAGCTTGAAGAATACGACTACACCATTATATATAAAAGCGGCAAACAAAATACAAACGCCGACACTCTTTCAAGAATTCCACTCAACGCTTTAGAAACAGAATCTCTCCTTAATAATCCAGGAGATATTACAACTGACATCGATAAATTTCTAAACGAAATCGATAAAAATCTTCTAGAAAAACATCACACTGACGAATATAACAAAATCATAAACGAACTTAATCGACCGGTTGAATTACCTCCAGTGCCTTCAACTTCTCAAGAGCCTTCAACCTCTCGAATAAAAATTCTTGAAGATATCCGAATTAAACCACCAATGGATAATACGTCCAGTACTGACACTGCTCATAGTACAAACGCAGACGAAACCCTAAACGAAATCCCAATATTAGACGAAATAATTAACAACAAAACGAATCAATTAATTGTGAAAAAATCACCATACGACGCCTACATAAAAAGAGAATTTGAAACCTTTGACGGTAATAGGATAATCCGAGCAACGATTCCCACGAAACAAGAAGCGATAGTAAATTTTCTGAAAGAAAACCTCACAGAGAAAACTACCTATGTGCACTTTTTATCAAAAGAATTACGTGTTTTATTTCAAGAAGCATTATCTAAACACTTTTGTAATTTCAAGCTTGTAGAATGCACAAAACTCATTAATAATGTTAAACCAGAGGAAAGAGAAATGATAATAAGATTTTCACACGAAGGCAAAACTAACCATCGAGGAATACAGGAAACCCTAAAACGCCTGAAAATTAATTATTATTGGAAACCCCTGAAATCTGACGTCACTAAATTTATTAATGGATGTGAAATATGTCAAAGAACTAAGTATAACAGGAATCCACCAGACCAACCTCTTGTATTGACAGAAACACCTTCGAAACCCTTCGAGATTATTCACCTCGATACACTCCTTGTAGATAAACAAAAATTCCTAGTAATTATAGACAAATTTTCCAAATATGGACAAGCCCTTCCTTGCGTTGGCACCGCCATATCAGTATCCCAAAATCTAATCCATTTCTTTTCAGTTTTCGGTATCCCTAAATTGATTGTATCCGATAATGGAACAGAATTCAAGAACGAAGTAGTTAAGGATTTATTGAAAACACATAATATTAAAATCCATTTTACTACTCCAAATCATCACGAGTCGAATTCGCCCGTTGAAAGGTTAAATTCAACCCTGATAGAACACATAAGAATACTACGAGAAAAAAATAAAAATACTGACGTATCAACCCTAATGTCCTATGCTGTAATTGCTTATAATAGCACAATCCATTCAAGCACAGGCTTTACTCCCTATACATTGATTTTAGGACACACTTCTTCTAGTGACCCTATGCAACTTATGCCCGCGCAAATATTCACCGAATATGTCCACAATCACAAAACTAACACGGAAGCTTTGTATAACAAAATACAACAAGACTCAATTAATTTAAAACAAAAACTTATTGACAAACATAATCAAAAGAAGACCCCTCAAAAACTAACCATAGGGTGTCAAATATATAAAAAACAAGACAAACGACGTGGTAAATTACACCACAGATTCACAGGTCCATTCATCTTAACAAAAATATTAGAAAACAACAAGATTGAAATTGAAAACCCCAAAACAAATCGAAAAGAGATTTTGCATATCAACGAAACCAAAATCAAATCTATTGTTACAGATGGATCCGAATCTTCAACATCGGAGCAGTAGGAATAAACTTCCATAACCTGAATAAATATCCCGGACTCCTACCTTATAAATTGGGAACTGCCAAAATAGTTTCCATTAATACAAATTCACGACCTAACACCCCTTGTTAACGAATTTTATTTGATCAAAGAAAACGCTAACTATTTAATTAAAAACATTACAAAAAATGTATCCTATGAACGAGAATATAAAAACACGTTGCTGCCTTTAATGGCATTAGAAAAACGCATAGAAAACAACATAAGGCAAATTGACCCAACGAGTAGTTACTCAAAAAGACAAAAACGTGGCATCTTGAATCCTTTAGGATCATTAATAAAATGCATTATTGGCAATCTTGATAAAGATGATGCAGATCTTTACGATAGGCAAATTAGACAATTACAAGAAAATCAAGATAAACTTAAAAAAATCATCTTTTAATCAAATTAATTTATCTCAAAACGTTATCTCTAATATATCTGCCAATCAAATAACGCTAAAATCGAGAATACTGCAAATTGAAAAGGTTGCTCTGTCTGCTATTGACAACCATCAATACTTCCAAACTCACATAATAATTAATCAGATATCAATGCTATATCAAACAATTTACGATATCTTAGAAAAAACGGAAGTAGCTATCTCATTTGCTAAAATCAATACGCTCCATAATTCAATAATCGATCCATTAGAGCTAATAAAAGAAATTTGTAGATTTAAAAAACAATTAGTGCATGACGTGTTACCATTAGAAGCCAATATTGATAACATATTGAACTACGAAAAAATAATCGAGATTAAAGGTTATTCAAAGGGCCTGATTATCACCTTCATCTTGGAAATACCATTGGTCGAATCGGATGTCTATCACTATTATCAATTATTTCCGATACCAATTCCAAGCGAACAAAATCCTGATTTCTTTATGAACTTTCCACACAAACCATACCTTGCACTTAGCAACAACAAGTACTCTTATATGGACCAAACCTGCAACCAATTGTTACCCAACGAGTACTTATGTAAAGAAGCCCATACTGCATACATTGATCATGAGCCTCCATGTGCAGTCCAATTGATTTTATACAAAGAAAATGCCACTACTTGCCACCCTTTCCGTATCAGACTACAAAATGTCCAAATCACTAAATTAACGGACGGAAAATGGATAATCACCACGCCCAAACAACTAATTGTCTCAGCATCTTGTCCAAACTCTAAGAACAACGTACCGCTTCATGGTTCCTACTTAGCCGAATCTACAAATGAATGCAGCTTACAAATAAAGTCAATTACTCTACGAACTTATAAGCCCAATCGTTTGACTTATGATGATGTATCCTTGCCTACACTGAATTTATCGACGAATTATTACCAAACAAAGGAGTTTGCTTTTAATCCACCTACACTTGACCTGAACTCCATCAACTTGAAAGAAACCACTGAAATTGCCACAACGCTTCAAGAACAGAAGAGACGACTACAAGAAATATCCAACCCAATGGAAATGCACCAAATAAATTTTTGGACAATTTTACTTTATTGTATTTTAGGAATACTATGCATTTTTACTGTCTATAAATTACTTTTGAAACATCGCCTTAAACGTGCCCAAAAAGCCTCGTTAGAAGACGATATTGTAATTTAACAATTTTACTTTTACTTATTTAGTTTAATCATATTTTTCTTTTAGCATTTTCTTTATTTTTTCCATTGTATAAAACCATACCTTTTTTGGTATGCTTTTAACTTAGGATGGAGGAGTTATATCCCGTGAGAACTCCAATTCAGCATTTATATTGTTCTATTCAGCTTATTTTTAATATTATAAAAGGGGTAATTTCTAGATTTAAGTCAGTTCTATTGTATTAGTCAAATAAAGTTTTTTAAAAACGCTCTCTCGTGTACACCCCTCGTAAGTAAGTTATCTTTTTTTTTTTCATAAGGAAATAAATGTAAAGCAAATCTACAACTCAAGGTGACAAAAATAACAGTGATATTTTATTTTTATACAAAATATCAGCTGTTTCAAATTAAAGAGATTTTTCTTTAGGAAATAGAAAATTTTAAATATTTGTTTCTCAAAAAAATATCCAAAAGAAATCAAATTATTTCAGCTTGTAAAGGAGAAATACATAATATATCAAATTTTTGCCTTAAAACATTTAAATTGAATCCCTATCTCGTAAGAGAGGAAATGGTAACGTAAATATTTATTATTTAAACTAACCGAGACTGAACTGCCTACATTAATAAAATTTGATATTTATTTAACATTTCGCTTACAACTGCAAAACGGAAGTTTTCTGCGTAGTTTTGTACATAAATTTTTGACCTTCCTTTGAAATGAAATTATTTTGCTTCTGGTAATAAATATTTTCAATTCAATTGTATGGTTTGTTTCAATATTTGAATGCGGATAATTAGTAATTTGTCAATATTTTTTGTTGTTTTGGCTTCCTAGTAAATGTTTTCCATGGAATTTATAATAAATCTGCAAAATACTCAAGACACTAATGTGGCATACCAATGACGTCACAAAATTTACTACACAACCTCTTTTAAACAACCTTGATTGATTATTGATACGAAAATTTAATGCCCCCGTTCATACCAATGAAGTCATAATAGTACATTAAAATACAAGTTTCATAAGACGTCATTTTATCGCACGAGCCCTATATTAGAAAACGAGCCGGAGGCGAGTTTTCTAAAGGGCGAGTGCGATAAAATGTCTTATGAAACGAATATTTTATACTATTTTTTCTATTTTGGTATTGTTTAATTAAGAAAAACAAATTTGTCTTGAACATTTTATTCTCATATTTCCTGATTTCATATGTTTAGATTGGTAACACTACTTGCCAAATATAGAAATCTTCTATTATAAAATCGCGAATGACAGTTCGATGGCCATCAGTCAGCCAGTGTTACCAACCTTCGATAAGTAAAAAAGGAGTGTCACAAAGAGCTTCTTTTCGAAACTACTTTTAGTGTCGAAAAGACTTCAATATGACACCAAAATAGAAAAAAATTACTAAACAACCTCCTTTTTCAAACAGCCTTGATCATTGACATGAAAATCTAGTGGGTTATTATAACGTCACATCCCCTTCCACATTTTTGTCTAAAAAATACTGTCATATAAATGGAACAAAAAACATTGTTGCCAAATCAATCAAATTAAAGGAAATTTTTCTCCTAAACCAGATCTACCGACAACACTGAATCATCGGCCACCAAAGCTCTGATGCACTCAACAAAAAAATTCCAAAAACGCCTAACCCATCACTCCTTGTTGACGGGCGGCGTTGACGGTAGCAGCTCAGAAAGCCTAGAACCGGCTGTCAAGTGGAGGGGCGGCAGCACTTCACCCGCCCATTTGACTCAACAGGAACCGCCCAAACGTAAAGTGCGCGTTCTGAAACCGACTCAGTACACGAAATTCGGCGACGAGCGAATCATGATGTGCACCGCCAAACATGTTCCTTTCATGGTTTGCTCTTTTATACCTTACAGGAAGTCCAGGTAAGAATCTTAATCTAGAGCACTTAACGCAAATATTTAAAAAATGGCAACATTGTAGATCAGAATTAAAACGAGAAGAAAAACGCAAACGTACAACTTCCTCGGGAACAAGGCCCTTATCTTCAATAGGTGATGCCCTTGATCCTTTTGATTCTTTAGGAATTGAGCGGGTTTTAGAAGGACAGGTAATTATTATCAATGTCAATGTTTATCCTTGTCTAACATCATAAAAAAAAACAAGAATGCTAAATAAAAAATGTAAAAATTTCAGGAAGTTTCTTACGGTTATTTGTTGACTCCGACCCAAAAAGAGGGCCAAAATAAACGAGACGATCCCAGTGATTCAACCAGGAAACCCAAACATGTAGTTGCAAGGTAAACATTTTTAATTTTTTAAAGATTTTTGCTTGAAAATGCGCCAAAAATTTTTCAATTTTGTTGCAATTTTTCCAGGACGAAAGTCATTACTTGGCAGCCAGAACATAAATGGTAAATAACGTGACATTTATTGGTTTGGTAGTAGCTTTTTTGATACGTAATTTTGCTAACCTCTGCTGCGCTTTACTACTTTTATTTTATTTAAGTTGGCAACTTGTTTTGTCAACAATAACAGGTAGACTGTAGAAGGTGATTTGAGTAGGATACTAACAACGTCAAAATTACAGTTTTCTTCTTATTTTGACACAAAATAAATCTGATTCTAGGTGTTTCTCGTACGATCCGAACGTAATTCAAAGAACAACTACCGTTTTGTCGCAATCGCCGCCCGATTTGGGGGAAGACGCACCCACTAACGTCATCGGCTACCACCCCCATCTGTTGGACGATCCAGAATTGATTGCTGGGAAACATCGCACCCTTTTGACGTTTGCCTCGTACATGACATCTGTCATTGATTATGTCAAACCGTCTGACTTGAAGAAGGAGATCAATGACAAGTTCAAGGCCAAGTTTCCGCAGGTGCAACTGACTTTGAGTAAACTGAGAAGGTAAGTTTTTGTCACATTCTAGTTGTCATTGTTTTCATTAGGTGTCATTGAGAAATTGATCAGATTGTAATTTGGATATTTATCTCTCAGACGATTATATTGCTATCCTTCTTTCTCTTGTTCTATAAGTGAAATAGATTTTTTTTTTTTTAATCAATATATTATTGTCACAATCTAAACATCCTTATCATGTAGTGTACCATTAATGCATTGTTTAGACTGTGATTTATTTTATTTTTTTCCCATTTTTATTTTTATTATTTTTCAATTTATTTTCCCTTTCCATTTTTTTCTTCTTAAAAAAATTATATGTATTGCTATTTGCTATCCTTTTTTCTCTTATTTCATAAATGATATGAAGTTATTTTTCTTGAAGTCGATAAATTTAATTATTATCACAATCTAAACATCTTCATCATGTAGTGTACCATTAATGCATCGTTTAGACTGTGATTTATTTTATTTTTTTCATTTTTATTTGTATTATTTTTCAATTTATTTTCACATTTCAATTTTTTTTTTTTTTCAGAAAATTATATCACTATTCTTCTTTCTCTTGTTCTATAAGTGGAATGAAGATATATATTTTTTGAAATCAATTAATAAAATTATTGTCACAATCTAAACATCCTCATCATGTAGTGTACCATTAATGCATCGTTTAGACTGTGATTTATTTTATTTTTTTCATTTTTATTTGTATTATTTTTCAATTTATTTTCACATTTCAATTTTTTTTTTTCAGAAAATTATATCACCATCCTTCTTTCTCTTGTTCTATAAGTGAAATGAAGATATATTTTTTTTGAAATCAATAAATAAAATTATTGTCACAATCTAAACATCCTCATCATGTAGTATACCATTAATGCATCGTTTAGACTGTGATTTATTTATTTTTTTTTCCATTTTTATTTCTATTATTTTTCAATTTATTTTCACATTTCAATTTTTTTTTTCTTAAAAAATTATACCACCATCCTTCTTTCTCTTGTAGTATAAGTGAAAAGAAGATATTTTTCTTGAAATTATAAATTATTATCCACAATCTAAACATCCTCATCATGTAGTGTATCATTAATTCATCGTTTAGACTGTAATTTATTTATTTATTTTTTTTTTCATTTTTATTTCTATTATTTTTCCATTTATTTTCACATTTTAATTTTTTTTTTCTTAGAAAATTATATTGCTATCCTTCTTTTACTCGTTTTATAAGTGAAATGAAGATATTAAAATTATTGTCACAATCTAAACATCCTCATCATGTAGTGTACCATTAATGCATCGTTTAGACTGTGATTTATTTTATTTTTTTCATTTTTATTTGTATTATTTTTCAATTTATTTTCACATTTCAATTTTTTTTTTTTCAGAAAATTATATCACCATCCTTCTTTCTCTTATTCTATAAGTGAAATGAAGATATTTTTCTTGAAATTATAAATTATTGTCCACAATCTAAACATCCTCATCATGTAGTGTATCATTAATTCATCGTTTAGACTGTAATTTATTTTTTTTTTTTTTTTTTCATTTTTATTTCTATTATTTTTCCATTTATTTTCACATTTTAATTTTTTTTTTTCTTAGAAAATTATATTGCTATCCTTCTTTTACTTGTTTTATAAGTGAAATGAAGATATTTTTCTTGAAATCGATAAATTAAATTATTGTCACAATCTAAACATCCTCATCATGTATTGTACCATTAATGCATCGTTTAGACTGTGAATTATTTTATTTTTTTCATTTTTATTTGTATTATGTTTCAATTTATTTTCACATTTCAATTTTTTTTTTTTTCAGAAAATTATATCACCATCCTTCTTTCTCTTGTTCTATAAGTGAACTGAAGATATATTTTTTTTGAAATCAATAAATAAAATTATTGTCACAATCTAAACATCCTCATCATGTAGTATACCATTAATGCATCGTTTAGACTGTGATTTATTTATGTTTTTTTCCATTTTTATTTCTATTATTTTTCAATTTATTTTCACATTTCAATTTTTTCTTTCTTAAAAAATTATACCACCATCCTTTTTTCTCTTGTTGTATAAGTGAAAAGAAGATATTTTTCTTGAAATTATAAATTATTATCCACAATCTAAACATCCTCATCATGTAGTGTATCATTAATTCATCGTTTAGACTGTAATTTATTTATTTATTTTTTTTTTTCATTTTTATTTCTATTATTTTTCCATTTATTTTCACATTTTAATTTTTTTTTTCTTAGAAAATTATATTGCTATCCTTCTTTTACTTGTTTTATAAGTGAAATGAAGATATTTTTCTTGAAATCGATAAATTAAATTATTGTCACAATCTAAACATCCTCATTATGTAGCGTACCATTAATGCATCGTTTAGACTGTGATTTATTTAATTTTTTCCCATTTTTATTTCTATTGTTTTTTAATTTATTTCCACAATTGAATTTTTTTTTCCTTAAAAAATTATTTTGCTCTCCTTCTTTTCCTTGTTCTGCAAGTGAAATGAATATATTTTTCTTGAAATTGATGAATTAAATTATTGTCACAGTCTAAACATCTTCATCATGTAGCGTACCATTAATGCATCATTTAGACTGTGATTTATTTTATTTTTTTAAATTTTTTCCCATTTTTATTTCTATTGTTTTTTAATTTATTTCCACATTTCAATTTTTTTTCCTTAAAAAATTATTTTGTTCTCCTTCTTTTCCTTGTTCTGCAAGTGAAATGAAGATATTTTTCTTGAAATTGATAAATCAAATTATTGTTACAGTCTAAACATCCTTATCATGTAGTGTACCATTAATGCATTATTTAGACTGTGATTTATTTAATTTTTTTCCATTTTTATTTCTTTTATTTTTTAATTTATTTTCACAATTTTTACTTTCTTAGAAAATTATATTGCTTTCCTTCTTTTTCTTGTTTTACAAGTGAAATGAAAATATTTTTCTTGAAATTGATAAATTAAGTTATTGTCACAATCTAAACATCCTCATCATGTAGTGTACCATTAATACATCGTTTAGACTGTGATTCATTTTATTTTTTTTCATTTTTTATTTCTATTATTTTTCAATTTATTTCCACATGTCAATTTTTTCTTTCTCAGATAAAATAATATTGGTTTGCTTCTTTTTCTTGTTCTACAAGTGAAATGAATTTTTTTTTAAAAGTTATTGTCACACTCTAAACATCCTCATCACGTAGTGTATCATTAATGCATCGTTTAGACTGTGATTTTTTTTTTTTTTTCATATTTATTTCTATTATTTTTCAATTCATTTCCACATTTCAATTTTTTCTTTCTCAGAAAATTATATTGCTTTCATTCTTTTTTTTTGTTCTACAAGTGAAATGAAGATATTTTTCTTGAAATTTATAAATTAAATTATTATCAGAATCTAAACATCCTCATCATGTATTGTACCATTAATGTATTGTTTAGATTGTTATTTATTTATTTTTTTTTTCACTTTTATTTTTATTATTTTTCAATTTATTTCTAAATTTCAATTTTTTCTTTCTTAGAAAATTATATTGGTTTCCTTTTTTTTCTTGTTCTACAAGTGAAATGAAGATATTTTCTTTAAAATTGATAAATTAAATTATTGTCACAGTCTAAATATCCTCATTATGTAGTGTACCACTAATGCATCATTTAGACTGTAATTTAATTTATTTTTTTCCATTTTTATTTTTCAATTTATTTCCATATTTCAATTTTTTCTTTTTTAGTAAATTATATTGCTTTCCTTCTTTTTCTTGTTCTACAAGTGAAATGAAGCTATTTTTGTTGAAATTGATAAATTAAATTTTTGTCACAGTCTAAACATCCTCCTCATGTAGTGTATCATTCATGCATCGTTTAGACTGTGATTTATTTTATTTTTTTCCACTTTTATTTCTATTATTTTTTAATTTATTTCCACATTTCAATTTTTTCTTTCTTGGAAAATTATATTGCTTTCCTTCTTTTTCTTGTTCTACAAGTGAAATGAAGATATTTTTCGTAAATTTGATAAATTATTGTCACAGTCTAAACATCCTCACCATGTAGTGTACTATTAATGCATCGTTTAGACTGTGATTTATTTTATTTTTTTCCACTTTTATTTCTATTATTTTTAAATTTATTTCCACATTTCAATTTTTTTTTCTTAGAAAATTATTTTGCTCTTCTTTTTTTTCTTGTTCTACAAGTGAAATGAAGATATTTTTCTTGAAATTGATAAATTAAATTATTGTCACAGTCTAAATATCCTCACCATGTAGTGTACCATTAATGCATTGTTTAGACTGTGATTTATTTTATTTTTCTCTACTCTAATATTTTTCAATTCATTTCCATCGATAAATTTAATTCTTGTCACAATCTAAACATCCTCATCACGTTGTGTATCATTAACGCATCGTTTAGACTGTAATGTCAAATTTAGTTCACTTCCCAAGATCAACTACTAATGCCGATTGCATGTTTATAATTAACAGCAGTGTGCACTTTTTTTGACAGTTGACAGATAAACAATGTCAACTGTCAAATGTCAAATTGTTCCAGCATCAAGCGCGAAATGAAAAAGATCGTCAAGCAAGAGTGCGCCATCGACCTTTTGACCGTTGCGCAGGCGTACGTCTACTTCGAAAAACTCATCCTACGGGGTCTGATCAACAAACAAAATCGCAAATTGTGCGCAGGCGCCAGCCTCATCCTGTCTGCTAAGCTGAATGACGTCAAAGGAGATCAACTGAAGTTGCTCATTGAAAAAACCGAAAACACTTTCCGTCTCAGTCGCAAAGAACTGATTGCTTTTGAAGTAGCTGTTTTAGTGGCACTTGAGTTTGGGTTGCACGTGCCTACTTGGCAGGTCAACCCGCACTATCAACGTTTGCTCTATGATTCTTGATCCGAGTGGAATCGCAAGGTTCAGTTTCAACGGTTGAAGTTGACTTTGCCTAATTTTATCGGTTGACAGCTGTTAATATCACCTCTGACAATATCATTTGTCAATGTTGATAATAAGCCATTTGTTAACTGAATGACGTTTTGTTCGGTTGACATAGAAATAACGCTTTTGACAGCAATATCAATTGTTAACTGTCAATAAGTTAAATGTGATTTGTCAGCTGAATGACGTTTTGTTTAGATGTCCAATAATGCTAAGATAATTACTACTTACTTAACTGACACATTGGGTACTTAAATGCCAATTTGATGTGATTTTTTTTTTATAGAATTAGGACTTGTTTTTTTTTTATCATTGATTATTTGGAAATTATTGATTTTTTTTAAAAATTTTTGGCTGTTTTTTTTGTTACTTATATTTTTAATTATTATTCGTTAAACTATTGTATAAATTAGTAGTAGTAGAAGTGTTTCTGTCTTTTTCTATAACGCTTTGCAAAACAAAGACGAAGATACAATTGGTTTGTTCCAAGGACAATGAAAAATCTTTTTCGCTCGAATTTTAATTTTAGACTGTAACTTGTAAATAGGGAACTACATTTTATATTCTAAGGGTTGGTTTATTCATTTTCTGATATGCAATTTGACAGATAAAAACGCAATCAGGGCTGGGACTGTGGAACAAATAGAGATAGTTATTGTTGTTTTCTCTCTTTTGAAAATCAATAGAGAGTTAGAGAGTCCTAGCCCTGTAATTTCATTGGTCGGTCTGTTATTTGTTGTCCAATAGAATTAAAAAACAGTAAATTTATCTTGCAGATAATTACCAGCGAGTTAAATAAACCGAGCCTAAATATTGTACAATTTATAGGAAGAGTCCTTTTTTTTTCCTACTTTACTAGTGCTAGTGTTATAAGGGAAAAAAATATATTATATACATACAGGGTGGTTCAATTTGGACACTTTTAATGGGAAACATTAATTTCTAAGTATTTTTAACTGTTTTGTCACTAGATGGCGTTTCAAATTGGATCACCCTGTACTATTTAGCTGGGTTAGGATTTTTATATACATACATATTGACAATGTGGTTTTTGTTGAAAAGAACCCATTTATTATTATTATTAGTTATAGCTCGTTTTTGAATTAATTTGTTGCTTACTTACTTATTTTTGAATAAACGGAATATTAATTTTTCTTTTAGAATATTGTTTTCTTCTCAAATTTCCGTCACGCTTAAATTGGTAACGTTCATTCGGTCGGATACAGTCGGTTCGAATTTTTTGGTATATTTTGAAAATTTGTAGAATTTTTAAAAAAAATTTGGCATTTATGTAGGTATGGAATCTTGCATACGGAACAGTTGAAATGTTTGAAACAGATACAGTGCTCATACACTAATTAAAAAAAAACTGGAAAATGAGAAAAAAGTTGATTTTTGGACTTTTTGGGATCTCCTCTACAAAATGGCTATCTTGAATTTTCTAAATTTTGACTTTGATTTTTGGACACAGGAAGGAAACTCTGAAAATGACGAAAATTGAAACTTCAACCGGCCATAACTACGTAACGGTAAGTCGTAGAGGAAAATTCTTCAGAGACAAATTATAAAGCTCGTCGAGATCTACAAAAAAGCTTTTAGAGTCTTACCTCTACGACTTACCATTTTCAAGATATTCCACTTGGAAGTTTTAAAATCATTGGGTGGGTTATGATTTTTTTCGGCCAAAAAATCAAAGTCCAGATTTCCCGAATTTTCTTTCAATATGTTGTAGAGGAGGTCAAGAAAAATATTGGAACATTGGAATCCACTTTTCCTCCTTTAATTTCTCGCTTTTCCAGAAGTTTCTGGTTCTTTTTTATACCCCAAAAAATGGAAAATCGAAATTTTCCGAATTTTGGAAAAACAAAAATTCTAGTGTATAAAAAAGGTCAAAACAAGCAGAAAAGCTATTTGACATTTTCCCTTAGGGCGCCTTCTATACCTGACAAAAAATAAAAAAGAAAATTCATAGAGAAACTAACTTTTCTAGGCTGATATGGTCTGATTAAATGGTTATAACTCTGGAACGTCTGAATCGATTTCAATGAATCATGTTTCATTCGATAGAATATTAAATTGCCTACAAAATGGCTCTATCCAGAATTTCCAGATAGATCCCGATTTCAAGTTATGAGCCTTCAAAGTTGAAATTTTCTCAATTTTTCAATTTAATGAAAAAAGTATATTTTTTAGAGAAAATTTTCTTAAAAAAATTGATTTATGGGATCGATAAGGCTCGTTCTATAACGTGATTGAAGAGAAATTTGCAAATTTTCATTTTGATTTTTTGAGAGAAATTTTTCATCAGTGGCGAGGGGGTGAGTCAATGTTTTCTCGAATTTTAATTATCAAACGGCCATAATTTGAAAACAGTAAGTCTGAGAGAAAATCTCTTCATATAAAAATTGTAGTTTTCAGTGAGTACTACAAAAAACTAATTTGAGTTTTTCCTTTACAACTTACGGTTTTTGAGTTTGAAACTTTTTTTAAAATTTTATTGTAAATTTCAACTTTGAAACTTTATAATTTTGGAACGGTAATAGTTATTGGTATTACAAATTAGGGTATTTTGTAGCCAATTTAATTATCTTTTGAATGAAACATGATTCATTGAAATTGGTCCAGACATTCCTAAGTTATGGCCCATTTAATGAGTTTATGTCAAGTTGGAAAATTGCAAATACACTTTTGGATTTTTCTTCTCGAATTTTTCCAGGGCTTAGGAGGCCTCAAACAAAAAAATGCCAAGAGATATTTTCTGTTTATTTCGACCTCCTCTACTCAAATTTCTTCGAAATTTCATGTTCTTTAATTTAGTTAATTTTCCAGACTTTTTTCTGGAGTGATTTTTTACTGGAAATTTTGAAATTTTTTTATGATGACTTCCTTACGTTCCTCTTTTTTCCTTTTTCAATTTTTTTGGGGTTTTTTGGTGTTTTTAACTTTTTTGGGTTTTCTTGACTGATTCACTTTTTGGGTTTTTTCGACTTTTTTTGGGTTTTTTTGGATTTTTTCCAAATTTTTGGGTTTGAATTTTGCCAACTTTTTTAGATTTACTCAACTTGTTTATATTTTTGTTTTTTTTTGAATTTTTCCGACTTTTTTGGAGTTTTTAATTTTTTTTTTTTTTGGGTTTTTTTGCATCTCTTTTGGGTTTGGTCAACTTTTTGGATTTCTTTATTTTTTCCTTTTTTGACTTTTTCCTATTTTTTTGAAATTCCTTGGTTTTTTTCAACTTTTTCGAGTTTAGTTAACCTTTTGAATATTATCAACAACCAAAAACTTGGTTTACTTTTTGGATTTTTTGACTTTTTTAAATTTTTTTTTGGTATCATCTACCTTTTTTTTTACTTTCTCTGATTTATTTTTATTTTTTTTTCGTTTTTCTAATTTTTATGGGTTTTGGGTATTTTTAACATTATTAGTTTTTTTATAATTTTTTTGACTTTTTCAACTTTTTTGAGTTTTTTCAATTAATTTGGGTTTGAATCAACTTTTTGGTTTTATTTAAATTTTCTGATTTTTTTCAGTTTTTTAATTTTTTTAAAAACTTTTTCAAGTTTTAACTTTTTGGATTTTTTGAATTTTTTCGTTTTGTTTCTACTTTTTACTCTTTTTTCCGGGTTTTTTCAACTTTTTTGAATTTTCTCCACATTTTGTTTTTTTTTTTACTTTTTAAAATTTTTTCAACTTTTTTTTTTGATGTTTTTTCAATTTTTTTTTAGATTTTTCGAGTTTTTTTTTACTTTTTCTACCTTAGAAAGTTCAAAAAAAATTCAAAGAATTTTTTTCAACATTTTGAAATACTCGTTGGAACATTATAAAAACTCGTGGAAACTTTTTAGAAACCCGTTGAAAAATGATAAAAATTCATTAGAAAGTTCAAAGTTTTTTTCAACATTTTAAAACACTAGAAACTCTTTGGAACATCATAAAAACTCGTTGAAACTTTTTAGAAACTCGATTGAAAATTATAAAACTTCATTAGAATATTTTTAAAAAAATTAGAAAAAATTTAATGGATTTTTTAAAACATTAGAAACTTGTTGAAAATTCCTAAACACTAGTTGAAAACATTGGAAACATTCAAAAAAGTTGGAACAATTCAAAAAAATAGTAAAAATTCAGAAAGTTGAAAAAACTTGAAAAAAAAATAGTATATTGCGTATTTAGGTGGAAATTTAGCTAAGTTTCCAAATTTTTTCCTGGAATGATTTTCCATTGGAAAATTTTGAATTTTTTTTATAATGATTTTCTCACTTTCTTTTTTCTCCAATTTTCCATTTGCCAGTTTTCCAGAAAAAAATTAAAATGCAAGAGAGTGATTTTTCCTAAATTTAGTTAATTTTCTAGATTTTTTCCTGGAATGATTTTCCATTGGAAAATTTTGAAATTTTCCTATGATGACCTTCTTACTTTCTTCTTTTTTCCTTTTTCAATTTTTTTAGGTTTTCTTGACTTTGGTTCACTTTTTGGGTTTTTTCGACTTTTTTTTTGAGTTTTTTTGGACTTTTTCCACATTTTTGGGTTTCTTGAATTTTGTCTACTCTTTTAGATTTACTCAACTTGTTTATATTTTTTTATTTTTATGAATTTTTCCGACTTTTTTGGAGTTTTTTTATTTTTTTTTCCTCTCTTCTGGGTTTGGTCAACTTTTTGGATTTCTTCATTTTTTCCTTTTTCGACTTTTTCCAACTTTTTTGAGATTCCTTTTTTGGATTTTTGGATTTTATCAACAATCAAGAACTTAGTTCACTTTTTGGATTTTTTGATTTTTTTTGAATTTTTTTGGGTATCATCTAAATTTTTTGTTTTTTTTGACTTTCTCAGATTTATTTTTTACTTTTTTTTCGTTTTTCTAACTTTTTTGAGTTTTGGCTATTTTTAACATTTTTAGTTTTTTTTTTGACTTTTTCACATTTTAAGGGTTTTTCAGTTTTTTTGAGTTTTTTCAACTTTTTTGAGTTTTTTTAACTAATTTGGGTTTAAATCAACTTTTTGGTTTTATTTAATTTTTCTGATTTTTTTCAGTTTTTTAGTTTTTTTCCAACTTTTTTCGAGTTTTAACTTTTTGGATTTTTTGAATTTTTCTGTTTTGTTTTTACTTTTCACTCTTTTTGGGTTGTTTCAACTTTTTTGAATTTTTTTAACTTTTTTTTTGGGGTTTTTTCAACATGTTGAAACATTAGAAACTCGTTGGAATATCATAAGAATTCGTTGAAATTTTTTAGAAACTCGTTAAAAATGATAACAATTCATAAGAATGTTCAAAAAAAAAAAAGGAAAAATTCAACGAGTTTTTTCAACATATTTAAACACTAGAAACTCGTTGGAACATCATAAAAACTCGTTAAAACTCTTTTTAGAAACTCGTTGAAAAATGATTGAAATTTATTAGAAAATTCAAAAAAAAAAAATTTAATAAATTCAACGAGTTTTTTTCAACATATAATAATAATAATAATAATAATAATAATTTTATTTAGCAAAGCAAAGAGTTACAAAATAATAATACACAAAATAATAATAAATAAATAAAAGTCTATAAAAAATTTTGCAAAAATGCCATCACAATGTATCCTGATTACTGCTAAATAATAGACAACGCACAATTGTATTTAAAATACTGTGTGTGCTCATACAAAACTCTATTTTCTAAATTTCTTTATGAATAAATATGGCTATATACCTACTAAATATGTTCGATATCACAGAAGAATATTCAAATAGAAAAGGAAAAATTACACATACACATGGTACCCAACATGAGTAAAACTATCATAACAATAAGCAAATACAAATATAATTTATAGGAATCTAGTACACATAATAAAATGAATTTACACTACATATTCTATTTTAAAGCCACTTTCCATAATCCACTTATTAAGATTTTTTTTAGTTAGTTTGTAAGGTTTGAATCTAATTTCCTGCGGGAGAGAATTGAATATCTTAGGTCCGATACAGTAAACATGCCTTTGGGTTACTGTGTGCCTGGGGTTTTGCATTATTATATCATTTTGTATTGCGGTTCTTGTAGTGTGACTATGTTTTATTTTTTCCTTATAGTATGTTGTTTTAATCATAAATCTAGCAATAGCCTTTATATATAATTGGTCTATTGTCATTGGGTTGCTTTCTTTATACACTAATTCAGAGGGATATCGTTTATTTTTGAAAAGCATTAGTTTAATTATCTATTTTTGGGCGATTTGTAATTTTGCCAATAATGTAGTGCCTGCTCCACCCCAAACAACAATGCCGTAGTTTATCATAGACTCTACAATTGCACTATATATCATTATCAAGGTTTTCAGTGAAAAAATATTTCGTAATTCGTAAAATTCAAAAATGAGCTTTCTAACTTTCTTTGTGACATATTCAATGTGGTTTTTCCAATTTAGATTTTGATCAACTAATATTCCCAGATATTTTACACACGTTTCTCTTTCAATAAATTTATCACAGTCACACATTACAATAATATCACAGCTATTTTTATGCAGTACAAGTTTTGAAAAGCTTGGTAGACCCCTTGTAGACAGAGAAAAAGCAACAAATTTAGTTTTTTCTATATTAAGTGAAAGTAAATTATTGTCTAACCAGTTTTTAATTTTTTGCATTGATATTTCTGCTCTTTGTTTGGTAATTTCCCAATTATCACCACAGATTATAATTCCAGTATCATCCGCAAAGCAAAATACTTCATCTTCCCCCAAGACTGATAAGATTCCATCTATATAAATATTGAAAAGTAATGTTGATAGGACTGTACCTTGCGGTACACCAAACTCTAACTCCAATTTGTTACTTTTTTCACCCGCAATAACCACATCATTTTTCCTTCCAGTTAGGTAAGATTTAATAAGATCATTTGTTAAACCACGGATTCCAATGTTACTCAAAAGTTTAAGCAGTATTGTGTGTTCCACTGTGTCAAAGGCCTTTTGCAAATCTAAGAAAATCCCTATTACTTTTTTCCCTATGTCAAGATTTCTTACTATCTTCTCAGTTACCTTGCAGAGAGCATCCTCAGTGCTGCAACCTTCCCTGAATCCAAATTGAATTTTATTCAGTAAAATGTTTTTATTTAGGTATGTAATCAACTTTTGTTTAAGACATTTTTCAATTATTTTGCTGATTGTACTGGTCAGTCATATTGGCCTGTAATTGTTTGTTGATTTATTGTCTCCTTGTTTGAAAATTGGGATTATTATTGTTATTTTTAGTATGTCAGGGAAAATTCCAGCATAGAAAACGACATTAGTGATGTGGCATAGGGGCTTCAATAAATGACCCAAGTACCTTTTAAAGATAAATGCACTAATATTGTCCTCTCCCCCTTTAACACCCTCCTTCAGCCCTAGAATGTGCTTTCTAACTTCTACCTCGGAAACCGGAGAAAGATAAAATGAATTAATTACTTCTTTGTTCTTGTTTATTAGTTTTTTATTATTTGTCGGGATTTTTTCTGCTAATTTTTTACCTATATTATTAAAGAAACAATTAAATTCATTAGCTATTTGTTTTTTGTCTGTCACCTCTATGTTATTCTCATTGTTTATACTATTTATTTCTATTTTTGTCTTAAAATCATTAGTGGCTTCCGCTATGACTTTCCATGTACTTTTCGGATCCCGAATATTTTCTTGGGCAAGTTTTCGATAATATTCGTATTTTGTTTTTTTTATCAGTTTAGAGAGCGACTTTCTATATTCTTTGTACTTTACCAAGAGTTCGGGGATATGTTTTTTAATAGTACTTTGTTTTTTTAATTTATCCCTATGCCTAATTGATACCAGTAAACCACCAGTAATCCATGGCTTTATCCTAAACCTTTTGTTACTTATATTTCTAGTTTGTGTGGACTCTTCTATTAAACTTTTTACCCTTTTTACAAATGTACCTGTGCATGAATTACTATCCCAGTTTTCCAGAACATCGTCCCACTCTGCTCCTTTCATCAAGATTTTTATAGTTTATGCTTTTGTGCATGATATTTTTTTCTGAGTTTTCATTTTCAGTGCGGAGTTGAATATTGAGCAGCGTGGGGCTGTGATCTGTTATATTACACTCCAACACAAGTGGATACATTGTTTCCAGAATATTACTATTGCATTTAACAAAAATATGATCAATGCATGATTTGGATTCAGCAGTTACACGTGTAGGTTTGTTAATAGTACTCACAAAGCCGTGGCTTTGGAGCATAGTTAGATAATTGTTTGTTGTCTCAAGTTCGGTTGCCAGTAAGTCGATGTTTACGTCACCTGCTATAATTTTAATTCTATTGTCGTTTTTCATTGATCTATCTAATATTACATTTAAGCTATTTATAAAATCAGCTTTTGAGATAGCAAACCCTCTGTAGGTAGCATAAACATCCACCAACTTTTTCCCTTTCTTCATCTGAATTCTCACAACATTCGAATTATTTTCTTTAAGGATCTTATGTTGTACACACTGATCGTGTCTCACATAAACTACACACCCATCATTTCTGTTCAATGTACTATCATTAAAAAATACCCTATATCCCTCTATATTAAAGTCACTCAAATCATATACCCTATGTGTTTCAGTAAGTACTACAACATCAAAGTTTTTACCGGTAGATTGGAGAAATACCAAGAATTCATCAAAGTTTTTGTATATGCTTCTGATGTTCATTTGCATAATATTTATATCACTGTTTTTGAAAAAATGAATGTTTGAAATATTTTCACTTACATGTGTTTCACAGGTCTTATAGTCATCTAATAAAGCGTTGTGTTCCATGTATTCTATCCTTATTAGTTATTAAATTTGGTCCTCTGTATTTGTTGTAGGCGTTTATGTACTTCACACTTTTTTATGTCCCAGGCCACATGATCACAGTTTAGATTAAGTCCTAGTTTTTGGTTGGCAGACACACAGTTTATACATTTATTATAGACACTAGTACAGTTTTTCTCCTCATGCTCACCAGTACATTTTGGACAAGTAACCCTTTCCTTGCATTCTTTGCTAAAATGACCATATCTATGACATTTGAAGCATCTTATGATCCCAAAATCACCATATACCGGGCAGCGGTTCCATCCTATGTTAATTTTTTCCAAATCCATAAATCGCTCACCGGCGGCAATAGTGGCACATCTCAAAAATTGAAAAAAACGAGCTAACTGTTAAATTAAATGACAAAATATATTTATTTTGTTGCAACAAGACTGGCACAAATGTAGTTATTATAGTTTCCCATAGATGGCGAAAGTGTCACTAATGGTTCATTGTAAATTCTGGATAAGTTTTGCAACGACAGTGGCACAACTTCAGTATGCCACAGACTTTCTAGGGAATTGTTTCGCTCTCTGCCGGCTATAGTGACATTTCTGTGTTGTGCCAGTATAGTGGAAGTTAAGTGTACTGTTTTCCCCCATATGATTTAATAAAAGTGACACAATTTGACTTATGCCAATATAGGTTTCCCGCTTTTGAGGATTTTTTAAGTTGTGTCATTATTGACTGTATTTTCTATTTATAATTTTGACTTGTGCCAATGTAGAACAAACTTGTCCGTTCATATTATTTCTTGTGCCAGTCTGGCACAAGTAATAATATGAACGAATGCCAGTATAGTGTTTGGCAGGATAGCGCTTATAGACAATTATTTCGCAATATGAATAATAATTCGACAAGCTATCGTGGTAAGAAGATGATAGCTATAGTCAAAATGAGGTAATATACTTTGGAATATTTTTACCCCTCTGCTTTACTTTATCTTAACAAACTTACAGGTTGCAAAGAGATATTACCAATACTGATCAATCAGAATGGAGTGTGGTTAGTCCATGCGCATCCAATGAGCGATCTCAAATAAATGACGTTACCTACAGTATTCGTAGATTTAATTCTGAAGGTAATGTTCATAGTTTTAATAATTTCCCGATTTGTTTATGATAAATTTTTATTATAAAACATAATTGCGATGTTTTAGAGGAACCAGTTAGAAATGAAACAACGCAAGATATGGATATACCAGTGGCAAATGAGATTGTGGAGTCAGAATTATCTGGTCTAATTGATAATAAAACAGATGCTGCACAGCCTGTAGAATACGAAAGTATAATTGTTCCACAAAAATTGACAAAATTTACTACTTAATGCATTAATTTTCAGAAAATGTGACAAATGAAAGAAATCCAGTGCCAGAATCATCAAGTAACTCATCGATTGAAGATGAGATGATTCAGTTGATGACCCTGATTATAGTAGCAGTTCATCTTCAAGCTCAAGCTCTTCCGACAGTGACTCAGATGTTGAAAATGCAATTCCTAACGAAACAACTGTAGTAAGAAAAAAAACAAGGAAAAGAAAAGCGGAACCATCAACGTGGAAAAAAAATTGTGCTAAGCGGCTAAGAAATAGTGGAAAATTATACAGAACGTTGGGGAAAGGAAAGGAAATTCCGGAAAGAAAATTGAAACCTGCCTGCAACGAAAGGTGCAAGCAAAAATGCTGCAGTAAGTTTACTGAAGAAGAAAGGCTGATCATATTTAAAAATTATTGGGACATGGCAGATATTGTCAGGGCATCAGTAAATATTTATTGTAATAAGTACCTATACATTTAAATTAACACTCGGTATAGGAAATACTAAAAGATTTGTACAGCATTTCGTCCAAGAAAATTAATCTTTTTTTTTCTACTTTTTTATGGAATTTTGTTTACGTTACAAATTCTTGCTATGTAGACCCTCAACGGCGTCGAGAGATAAACATCTATTGTTCCCATTGTACTTTTTTTGTTTCGGGGCAAAGGACAGCAGATAAGAGAATTAGGCATTTTTTATTATTGAAACCTCATATTTAGGTCCGCAAGAGGTTCTAGCTGTTTCTCAGTTTTCTTAGTTTTTTAGTCGCTTGTAAAACGTTAGTGGATACACATTTATTTTGTATATTTATCAGTATTTTACGCAGAACGGTTTTTATCATTTCCCAGTTAATTTAGAATAAAGAGTTTCTTTTGTTTAAATAGTGCTTTTTATTTTACGAACCGTGTTTCCGAGTATAACGGGTAGTTGTATTTCGGGGCACAAGACATTTGGCGACCGTGACAGGACTGGGATTTGATAGCGAATTGTTTCGTGGCGCGGGTGAATATACCGGGTGTATTGCCGAGTAAGTGGCCGTTTATTTGGACAAACTTTTACTCCGTTTTGTTGGTATCGGGACGTGAGTGGTTTTGAACCAAGTTTGTCAGTGGTGTTTCTAGAAAAATGGAACAGCAGAAGAAACACCGGAAAGTACTGCGGACGGCTTTTACCAAGACGTTGAAAGAGATGGATGTTCTCTTGGCCGAGCCAGAAATTGACAGGCGCCTGGTAAAAGTATCGATGAGAATGTTGCAGCAAAAACATGATGAAATGAAACTAATCGACAACAAAATTTACACTCTTATGCTTGAAGACGATGTCAGTGAAGAAGACCTGCAAGCTGAGATGGAAGGGAGCGACAGCTACGACAGGAAATTCAATGACGTAAATATACGGTATGAGGAGTGTATGGAACCAGCATATATGGGTCGACCGAGTTCAGAGGCAGAGGATGAGGTAAACTCGATAAATACTAGTGGTAGCAGCAGACAAGGTAGGCGAAAATTTAAATTACCTACATTAGAATTTAAAAAATTTGATGGAAACATTCGCGACTGGCTGCCTTTTTGGTCTCAATTCAACAAAGTGCATGTTGACCCCGACATAGATATAAATGATAAGGTCGAAAATTTGATACAAGCTACTATAACGGGTAGTAGAGCTAGGCAGCTAGTCGACAGTTTTCCGGCAACCGGCGATAATTATAATAAAATGATAGACTCTCTTCGTGAGCGTTTCGGGCGTGAGGACTTACAAATCGAAGTATACGTACGCGAGTTGCTTAAATTAATCATACACAACGCGACATCTGATAACAAAATGGAACTTTCTCTTTTGTATGACAAAATAGAGACTCAATTACGGGCGTTAGAAACACTTAAAATTACGTCAGATAAATATTCGGCTATGCTATTTCCGCTCATAGAATCGTGTCTTCCCGCTGATTTGTTACGAGTTTGGCAACGATTACCTGCGGCAACCGCTGCCGTGTCCGCCGTCGGGTCTCAGGGTTCTTTGAATGCTTCCGGAAGTGCGTCCTTGGAAATCCGTCTTAGGAGTCTTATGTCGTTTTTGAAAAATGAAGTTGACAATGAGCAACACGTTTCGTTGGCTGCCGATGCGTTTGATTTTCGTTCTACTACGGGTAGCGCAGATTTAGGACGTCACAAGACCATTCAAAGACGGCAATCGAGACTGCCTGATACCGGTACTCCTGCGGCATTAGCTTTGACTAATAATTGTGTTAAATGTATTTTTTGTCAAAATTCGCATGACAGTGTCAGTTGTTTTAAAGCTCAGAATTTAAGCTTGGATGAGAAAAAGAATATTTTGACCAAGAAGGGGGCATGCTTTCGATGTCTTAAACCCGGACACCAATCTCGTAACTGCCGCGGCCGATTAAAATGTTTAATATGTTCAAAATCCCATGTAGCTTTAATATGTCCTGAACTGGAAGTAAATAAACGCGAAAATAATGAACCTAAAGAGAAAAACGATATTCCGTCGGGCGCCGACCATGTTCTTGCCAATAATACGAGTACCCAAGTGTTTCTGCAAACTTTGCGCGTCAAAATAGAAGGTGCTACGGGTTCACGATTTGTACGCGCATTAATAGACACTGGTTCACAGAAATCATATGTTTTAAAGTCCACGGCCGAATTTCTGGGATACGTACCCAAACGACAAACAAATATTAACCACGGGTTGTTTGGAGGTAAAGAGTTTCTGGCACGCCACAATTTTTATGATATTAGATTGCGTTGCGGGAATTACAGCTGTGTTTTTGAAGCTTTAGATCAAGCTGTTATTTGTACCGACGTTTCTCCTGTTTTTGATGGACCCTGGATGGAAGAGCTGAGTACTTTGGGGATACCACTGTCAGATATGTGCGATTCTGGACCTATCGAAATTTTAATTGGTTCAGATGTTGCGGGCAAGCTTTATACGGGAAGAAGATATATTCTACCTTGTGGATTAGTAGCAATCGGAACTTTGTTGGGATGGACTCTAATGGGCAAGATACCCTCTGATAAAGCAACCAGCAGCTTAGCTATGACGTCCCTTTCCCTCTTCGTGAAAAATGCTGCTATCAGTGAACTTTGGGAATTAGATGTTTTAGGCATTACTGACCCCACTGATAAAAAATCGCATGAAGAATCTGCACTGGCTGCTAAGGAGTTATTTCTGCAAACTGTTACTGTGAACTCGGAGGGAAGGTATGAGGTTAGGCTGCCTTGGCTTCAAGGTCACCCTGTATTACCCAGCAATTATAACCTGGCTAAGAAAAGACTAGAAAATACTGTTAGGAAAATACGCAATGAGGGATATTTTCAGTCTTACTATCAGGTTTTCGGAGAATGGTTGGACGAGCAGATCATTGAGGAAGTTCCTGAGCAGCAACACGAAAGCGAAGCGCACTATTTGCCCCACAGGCCGGTGGTAAAACAAGACAGTTCAACCACAAAAATAAGGCCTGTATACGACGCTTCTACTAAAGAAAAAGATCGACCCTCATTAAATCAATATTTAGAGAAGGGGTTGAATTTAATAGAATTTATACCCTCTATTTTGTTGAGGTTTAGACAGAGTCGAATAGGTGTGACATCCGATATCCGTAAAGCTTTCCTACAAATTAGTATACACGAAAGTGACAGAGATTTCCTCCGATTTTTGTGGTTAGATAACGATGGCCATCAAAAGATTTATCGACATCGTCGTGTGGTATTTGGCATCAACAGCAGCCCTTTCCTGTTAGCAGCCACATTAGATTACCATCTGTCAAAAATGTTGGAAAAATGTACGGACGACGCATCATATAGCCAAGAAACTATTCAGAAGCTGTCGAAAAGTTTTTATGTAGACAATTGCGTCACTAGTGTCACCAGCCAAGAAAAGTTAGATGCTTTCATTCGAGAAGCCAGGATTGTAATGGCTGACGGAAAGTTTGATTTACGAGGGTGGGAGTATACACGACAGATCCAAGATGACAACTCTAGTGCTTCCACTCCTATGCTTGGATTAACGTGGGACAAGCTGAATGATACGTTAAGCATACATCAGGAACACATGGATGTTGAGCAACTCTTGAGTACTCCGGTAACAAAAAGATTTATGCTTTCACTAGCCCAAAGAGTGTTCGATCCGATGGGCTTCACTTGTCCAGCCACTTTGTTACCAAAACTATTGTTGCAGAAAACTTGGGAGAAGCAATTGCCATGGGACGCGCCCGTAGACGCGTCAATCGAGAATATCTTTCATCACTGGGTCCAAGAGCTACCGTATTTAGCAGCTGTTGAAATCCCTCGATGGATCACTGCTGGACTTGATGAGGCTGAGCAATGGACCCTACATACATTTTGTGATGCCAGTAAGGATGCCTATTCGGCTGTTGTTTTCTTGAGAGCTGTACGAGATGACGAAGTCTTTATCCATTTTCTGATGGCAAAATCAAGAGTAGCGCCATTAAAGAAAGAGAAATTGTCAATTCCCCGATTGGAGTTAATGGCGGCCGTTATAGCGGTAAGACTGTATACCACTGTGAAAACAGCCCTCGAACTAGACCTAAAAAGTTATTTCTGGACCGATTCAACGACTGTTCTTTCTTGGATCCGTAGGAGTGAAGAATGGGCTACATTTGTCTGGAATAGAGTGGCAGAGATTCGAAAGACATCATCGTGTGATGATTGGCGACACGTTCCTGGAAAGCAAAATCCAGCTGATCTCCCATCACGTGGTTGTTCTGCCAAACAACTGCTCGAGTCTCGATGGTGGGAGGGCCCTGGTTGGTTGCACGAAAGCCCAGCTTCCTGGCCTCGAGAAAGTTTTAATTTTAATGAGGAAGAAATTAACCAAGAAAAAAGAAAACGTCTTGTTGTTACCTTGGTTATTAGTGAGACAGATAAAATGACATTAGAGGATTGGCATCTCACGTACTTCTCGCAATACAGTAAAACCATACGAATGATTGCTTGGATATTCCGCTTCATCAATAATGCGAGAAAGATAAAAAATAAGATAAAAGGAGAGCTAACCACTGAACAAATCGAGGTAGCTGAAGTCTTCGTGTTAAAAATTGTGCAACGCGAATCATTTATGGACAAGAATGATAAACACTTGAGTGGATTCGACACTTTTAAAGACGCAAATGGACTAATTCGATTAAAATCGCGGGTGAGCAATAGAGATGACACTCCCGCATATCGCTTGCCAATAGTACTACCTGCGAGGCAACCTGTGGTTAATTGTTTGATTTTTCGAGAACACATTCGATCATGTCATGTTGGTGTACAGGGACTAATGAGCATCTTACGCGAGACCTATTGGATTCTGGGAGGACGACGTGCTATTAAATCCGTAATATCTCGGTGCGTCGTTTGCAAAAGACAAAAAGTGAAGTCATTTGAGGAACGTGCTCCTCCCTTGCCGTTTGATCGAGTGCGCGATGCCGTCGCGTTCGAAATTACAGGGGTGGATTTTGCCGGTCCCCTGTATTTGAAATCTAGACAGAAGTCGTGGATATGTATATTTACTTGTGCTGTATATCGGGCCGTGCATTTCGAACTTTGTACGTTGTTGTCGGTGGTAAATTTTATGGAAGCACTTCAGCGTTTTATAGCCAGACGCGTCCTAAAGTAATCTATAGTGATAACGGGACAAATTTTGTTGGTACCGATAACGCATTTTCTCGTCTGGACTTTCAGAAAATCGCTGAATACAGCAGTGCGGAACGCATTAAATGGCGATTCAACCCACCTACAGCGTCTTGGTGGGGCGGGTTTTGGGAGCGCCTCGTAGGGGTGCTAAAGCAGTTGCTACGAAAAGTGCTTGGTCGTGCTTCGCTCACCTATAAAAGTTTGGTGACGGTGATTTGTGACTGCGAGTCAATCATTAATTCGAGGCCGCTAACGTATCAGTCATCCGATGCTAATGAATTGATACCTTTAACCCCTGTAATGTTTCTAAGGGACTTGGCCGAGTGCGGTGTTCCGGATATTGATGCTGTCAATCAGTCTTCTATGTGTAAAAGATTGCTGCATAGACAAAAAATAGTTGAGGATCTTCGTCGTAGATTCCGCAGCGAATATTTGGGGCAGCTAAACTTGATGTCGAAAAAGCGAGAATGCAGAACAGTGACAGTCGGAGATGTGGTTCTTGTTGGCAATGACCAAGACAAACGCATTAGTTGGCCCATAGGACGTATCATTGAAACATTGCCTGGGAAAGATGGGAAAATTCGACTGGTGAGAGTCTTGACTGCGAAGGGACAGTTGCTGAGACCTATACAAAGGCTGTATCCTCTCGAGTGTGCGGACGTCAACGATGGTCTTCAAGAATTGCCAGCTGTAGAGACAACGCCTAGTATTGAAGAAGTTGAGTCTAGTTCACTGAGGCGCGAGTGCAACAATGAAGAAAGTGTCGCGAATTCGGAAGTTGTTAAAAGCAGAGCACCCGATTCGAAAAAGTGTGTTACGCGTAGTGGACGTAAAATTAACGCGCCCGCACAGTTGAAGGACTATTTTTTAGAATAGATGATAGATGTTAAGATGTTGTTACTATTATTATGTTCTATTTTTTCATCCCCCTTAGTATTTTTTAAGTTTTCGTTGTTTCTGTATGTCTCTGATAGTTTTGTGAGCCAGATTTTTAGTTAAAAATTGCCTCAGGTGGGAGGATGTCAGGGCATCAGTAAATATTTATTGTAATAAGTACCTATACATTTAAATTAACACTCGGTATAGGAAATACTAAAAGATTTGTACAGCATTTCGTCCAAGAAAATTAATCTTTTTTTTTCTACTTTTTTATGGAATTTTGTTTACGTTACAAATTCTTGCTATGTAGACCCTCAACGGCGTCGAGAGATAAACATCTATTGTTCCCATTGTACTTTTTTTGCTTCGGGGCAAAGGACAGCAGATAAGAGAATTAGGCATTTTTTATTATTGAAACCTCATATTTAGGTCCGCAAGAGGTTCTAGCTGTTTCTCAGTTTTCTTAGTTTTTTAGTCGCTTGTAAAACGTTAGTGGATACACATTTATTTTGTATATTTATCAGTATTTTACGCAGAACGGTTTTTATCATTTCCCAGTTAATTTAGAATAAAGAGTTTCTTTTGTTTAAATAGTGCTTTTTATTTTACGAACCGTGTTTCCGAGTATAACGGGTAGTTGTATTTCGGGGCACAAGACAGATATCGTTAAACAGTAAACAGCGCACGTACATGTTAACTCTCATGCAAGAGATTGATCCCAAATATAGATATACTGCTCAAGGTAGTGGCAGGGCAAGAAACCATGCATTTTATTTTTCTAAAGACAATAAAAAAATAAGAGTATGCAAAGAATTCTTTGTAGCAACACTGGGCATTACTAACCGTTGTATACGCACAGTAAAATCTAAAATTAGGAATGGTACTCTGGGGCAAGATAATAGAGGAAAACATCTAAACCACAAAGCCGTTTCTGAAGACATAAAAGATGGGATTCGCTCTCATATTTCATCAATTCCATCAATCGAGAGCCACTATACACGTGCACATACTGAAAAGACTTACATTGACGGAAGTAAAACAATTGCCCAGCTATATCGAGATTACAAGTCAGATTGTGTAGCCCAAGGAAAACCCTATGAAAACTTAACCATGTACAGAAAGATTTTCAATCATGAATTCAACATAGCCTTTTTTGTTCCAAAGAAGGACCAATGCCAAACATGCGTTTCTTTCCAAAACTCAAACGAAGATGAGAAAAAAGACTTAGAAGAAGAATATAAGAGTCATGCCGAAGAAAAAAATTTAAGTAGGGAGGGAAAAAATATGGACAAAAGCAAAATTTCTAAATTATTTCAAGTAGCATGTTTTGATTTAGAGGCAACACTTCCAACACCAAACGGTCAAGTATCTTCGTTTTACTATAGGTCAAAGTTATCGACGTATAATTTCACAATATGTGACATAACACAAAAAGGACAGGGTCCTGTCTACTGCTACATGTGGCATGAAGGCGAAGGAAAGAGAGGAGCCATTGAGATTGGTACCTGTTTATTGAACTATCTTAAAGAAAAATCTGATACTTCCGACAGTGATGATCTTGAAATAACGTTATATTCTGATAACTGCGCAGGTCAGCAGAAAAATAAGTTTGTCATTGCCGCTTTCCTTTATGCTGTTGCTAATTACAAAATAAAGTCAATAACCCATAAATATCTCATCACGGGGCATACCCAAAATGAGGGTGATAACGTTCACTCCTTAATAGAGAAAAACGTCAAACGAGCTTTGAAATCTGGACCTATTAGTACGCCATCGCAGTATGTGGGCTTAGTGCAAACGGCCAAGAAAACAGGAGAGCCATTCAAAGTAATTGAATTAGCACACAATGACTTTTTGGATATAAAAAATCTAGCTGAACGGACTTGTTCAAATTTTAACAAGAATTCTTTGGGACAAAACTTTAAGTTATCAGATTTTTCTGTAATAAGGGTAGAAAAAGAGAACCTGGGTAGTTTCTTTTATAAAACTTCGTTCAAAGACGTTGACTACAAGGAAGTAAGCGTAAATAATGAAAGACGCACAAGAAAACCATTGAATAATGAACCTCTCTCAGGGTTTCATTTCAAAAAAGCTTACAATAAAGCAATACCGATTACAAAAAAAAAAATACGACGACCTAATGTTTCTATTGAGAACCAATGCAATTAATAAAACTCAGTCAGTTTTATGAAAATTTGACATTTGAATGAAAATCTTCAATTATTGGAAGAAGAGGTGTATAAAATACAGGTTATTATTAATATTAGGGAATAATAAGTAAGGAATTTATAAAAAAAATATGATTTTTTATACTTACTTTGAATTTTTATGAATAAAGTTTATTTTGTGCAATCTTCCTATTCTTGTTTTATTTATTTTAAAGCAATTTTATTAAACATTTTTCCAAATTGTACCACTATTATTTCAATGTTACTGTCTGAAACTTGAATTTATTCGTTAATCAATAGTGACACAACCCATCAAAGATCAATTTTCAAAAAAGAAAAAAGGAAAGGAAATATTTCTCTATGAATAAAATCAAAAAACAAAACAATCAATATTGTCAAACTTTAAATTGCTATTGATAATTTTACAATTTTTTGACTTGGAAAATTATCAATGTCTTATATCTTAGTTTTCTCCTATATCACTATTTTTGAGTTATGCCATTATTGTCGCCAGTGAGCGAAATGTATTATAGGTTATTGAGTCGACCTCTAGTATTACATTAAATCTATTATTAAAAACTGCTGTTTTACGGATGACATTCAGTTTATAATCTTTATTTTGTTCTTGTATATTATTTTGCTTAATAATTTTATCAATTATGTCCTCGTTATCCATATTAAACTCACAGTCTTCGATTCCTACCACTTTAACCCGGTTTTGTTTGATTTTAGGGCGGTCTACGCTGTATGCATCACCGAGCTTGTTTTGGATTTGGGTTTGGATGTTTACAATCTCCTGTTGACCACTACATTTTAAAATTAAACGCCCATCTTTTGTTGGCCGGCCTATTGATAAACCGATTCCAATTTCGGTAGGATTTACTTTATTTTTCAAATCTTGTTTAAATACTGAAATATCATTTTGAGTCGAATTTTGTTTTACAAAAAGAATCTTATTTTCATTTTTAGTTACCGATGCATATGTTTTATCAGGGACCTTTGTTTCCTTTATTTTAGCTTCTTTGAGATATGCAAATTTCCACACTGATTTTTTCATGTGAAACCCTCTAAGTTCTATATTTTCGCACTTTCCATGAAAACACCAATGGCAATTTGTGCACTCAATAATGGTTTTAACATCATCGAAGATTTCTTTGCACGAGAAAAACACTTATTTATGTCCGGACTGTTTACTTTGTCGACTACACCGTACGTCGCCATGACACCATTCCAATATTGAATCAGTAGAAATTTATTTGAACATCATAAGAAATCGTTGAAACTTTTTAGAAACTCGATGGAAAATGATACAAATTCATTAGAATATTTAAAATTTAATAGATTTTTTCAACATATTAAAACACTAACCTGGAAAAGTTAAAAAAAAAAAAAAAAAACAAGAAAATTCCAAAACAGAATTCCTTGTAATTTTTTGGAAATGTTTTTTTGGTTTTTGTCAATCGTTTATCGGCTGCCATTGTCATTGGCTGTCTCTCTCTATGTTATATTTTTCTTTCCTCTCTCGTGTAACGAAATTTGCTAAAACGTGACGCGTCTTTCAAATCACGTCTCCAATTTCGTCCAAATATCATTTCGCTGTTAGAAGTGTCACTTTAAATAAAACACAAATAAAAATATAGAGGAAACTTTATTTTTTCGGAAAAAAAAATCGTTTTCATACAACGATCAATCGACAATAATCGATAAAACTTGACCCTATTATTAATTATATTAAAATAATTAATATTTTTATTTTTTTGAGAAAAACCAGGAAAATTAAAATATATCACATGCAGTCTAAAAGAAAATATTAAAAATGGCGACGTACAATCTCTATAATAATAATGCAATAATTATTTACACGACAAAACGAGACGAGAAAATTTATCAAGAACAAAAGATCAAAATACATATTAACCCGGTATTATACGCGTTAAAAAACTTACGTCATTGTACGCCTGCTTAAATGTTCATATGAATTAATAGAATTCATAATAATATCAAATTATGCAGTACAGTTACCGTATTATGGATAGCCAAAGTTAAAAGGTACTTCCAATATCAGAAAATGCCACAAATATTTTAGATACCTACTCAGGTTACCAACTATAAAAACAACGAACTATATATTTCAACAAAAAACCGAAATATTTTTGGGCCAATGAGTAGTGGAAAACTTGCATTAGGCATTCTTGGATGGACAAAACTCTTGTACCAGTGATTTTATCAATGCTCGGTTCTTTAGACTGACACGCGTGTACTCCCGGGTTAAAATTATTCTCATTTAACAAAAAATGTATTTTAAACCTTAAAAATACATCCAAGAAGATAAAAAAACATTGTCATAATAATAATTATTATAAAGAGTTTCATGTAATAAAAAAATAAATTTTGTTTAAAAACGTAACTAAATTACGTTGAAACCATCATTGAGAAAAATAAACGAAAAACTGATTATAAAATAAATAAAATTTATTTACTGTCGCACTAAGAAGTCACAGGCGTTGGAACGGTATGCAATGCCACATGTAAAGCTTGTTGTTGTTCAGCTGACATCGTAGCAAAGACAGTCTGGAAAAATGACTCATTTACTTGCACTTGCCTTACAATATTCAACATCCTGGCTCCTTCTGAGGAGGTTGGTTCGATTACTTCACGACTGAACGCTTCAGCTATGATGTGGATGATTTTTGGGATGTTTGCGTTGTTTGAACCTGGAAATAAATATGAGAAATTGGTAGAATGCAATTGTAAAAATGTCAAAAATTTGAAACTTCCTTTTTGCATGCAAAAAGTTTAAACATTTTCTCTTTATTAGTTTTCTAGAAAACATTTGAAATGTAAGAGACTGGTATTTCCAATTACCTACATAATTCAGTTGAAAAATTAAAAATAAACTTACCTATAACAGCCTGATGATTCTGTTCAATCAAATCACACAAGTATCCATACACATGGGGAGCCTCATCCGAATCCTCAACCACAGGCAGCCAAGTGAACCAAACCGGAATAACATCAGCTAAATTAATTCCACTACAATTATACTTCATTATTTTAGTAACAGCCGAAATAGCATTTTCAGTTGCATTAATATTTCTAGGCTCTTTTGATTCAGGATGGGTGATAACTTCTACCAATGCGGGCATAATTTTGGCAACTTCTCCTGCAAATTGTTCTCCGCCGAATTGAGCCAAAACACCCCAACCATAAGCGGCAGCTTGACGTACCTCGCAGTTTTTGTCTCGTATATAAACAGCCAAAGGTTCCAAAAAGATGTTTTGATATTTAACACAGGCAGGCCCACAATATTCAATTACATCGTCTATAACGCAAATGCCCCATTGCCTATCAGCCCAGCTTTGATTGGGTGTTAACAAGTTGACAAAATGATTGACAATTTGATCGAAAAACGGTATAAAATTCTCCCGGTAGACTGTAAACAAGGAATGAATTACATCTGCTATTTTGCTTAAAATGTAAATGTCATCAGATTCTTCGTCTTCTAGTTGCTCTTGCACTTCCTCATCATAATCTTCGTCTAAATGTTTTTTGTGTCTATCTTGTGCTCTATCAAAGTGCTCAGTCATCAACTTGTCTGTAATTCTTAAAATCTCGCTCATACTTTCTTGGTTAATATAAGAAGGTCCCAATTTTAAAATACAACGTGCTAATGAGTCAAGCATTGCAAGTATTACTTCGTTTTCAGGCTCGGTATCAATAGCTCTTAGTAATTCTGGACAAATGAAGCGCCACATGTCGTTGACAAAGGCGGGGCCTTTGCAAGTAGAACATTCTAACAGCCAAGGCAATGATTCTGCTGCCGCATTGCGCACTCCATCATGGAAATAGAATTTCAACATTGGTACCATTAATTTGACAGTTTCTTCAGCGTAGGGGGCGAAGCCATCTTTTAGTTCTCGAGCGTAGCATACCAACATCATACAGGCGGCCGCTTTGTCTTCTAAGCCTGAAAAAATAATTGAAATTGTTATGACGCAAAACATTGAAAAACCAAAATATTTGGAATGTAGGTAATCGATCAAAGAATGTTTATGCCAAATTTGAGCCAATTCTGACAGGAAGTTTTTTTTGTTTCCTTGCAAATCAACCAATCAGAGCACAGAATTTACAATACCTATTTATGCATTCTTCTTACCTGCTGTTCGAATTCCGAAATTCTTCTGTTCGCCCAAAGAGACAAACTGCCATTCGTCTTCCACTCCATCAATTCCGGCAAGTTCTTCACTGTCAAGCAACGCCACGTCCGGTTTCATGGCTGCCGTTCGCATAACTGGGCCCATAACCAGTGGCAGATACGGTTCGAAGTTTTTACCAAGAACCTATAGAAGTATGTTTGTTAAAAATTTAAAATAATTATCAAAGTGACTTACTCTACATATTCTAGACCAAGCGGATATCAAATAACTAGTTTGCGGATCGTCATCGGGCAATTCTACTCCGCTACCGTGGGTTTTAAGCAACATGTCCATTACTTGAGTGGCATCGGCGCTGAACTTTTCTGGTCCTACTGCCACTCCAATCAAAGTGACACATTCGATGGTTTTACCTAGAAATTATTCAATAATTATTTTGACAATCAAAATGACAAATTATTGCCTCACCTCTAAGCAACTTATACTCTTCCTTATTAGCATTTTCAATGATATACTTGAGACATGGCATTAGTCGGTCATAGTAGGCGACAAATTCGTTTTCAGCAGTATCGGCAACACTGGCAATTGTTGTAACAACTTGTTCTAGTACCAATTTGGTACCTTTTTCAACTAATTCTTTCACTTTAGATGTCAAAATGCCTTCTAATTTGGCCATCAAAGGTTCTAGATAATTGCTAAGAATGTGCTTAGGACAATCTTCGGCGAAATTCACCAAGGCGGCACCTGAAAATTTTTAACAATAAATTGACTTGAAATGTCAAAATTTGACAGTTATTACCTGCATGTGCTTGTACTCTAGGATTGGCATTGTCGTCCAATAGCATTAATAAGCCAGGAACTACTCGGGCATGGAATTTTTTTTCAAAAACTGGCGCGAAATCTGTTGACATTTGTCCTACTGCGTTGCAGGCCGCGTATCTAACACGCGGGTGGGGATCTTGTAGGTATCTGTCAAATGCCGGAAAAACGTTAAGATAACGTCACTTGTCAACTGTTAACAATTAATGTTTGAATGACGTTAAATGTATTGTGTACTTGTCAATAATGATTTTTTTTACAAATTGTTATGTGCTTGATTTATACAAAATCGTGTGCCAAAGAGACTAGAAATACCAACCATTGTGGTATTTCTAGAGGAGTAAGAGAAGAGTGAGGAGCTCATTATAAGAAAATTTTCAAGTAAAAAATCACTCCAGGAAAAGTTTGGAAAATTAAATTAAGTCAATGAAAGATCTGACAACACTAAGCTACCACACAGTGTTGCCAATATTTTTAAGAAAATAAAATTTCTAAATTTAAAAATTATAACTGAAAATTGGTTTCAGCCTAAGGTTAACCTCACATTTAGGTGCAGTAAAAATTAACCTTTGGTCAACGAAACATTATAATATTGGCCCTTAATTAGCCAATACACCTTTCAGACACTTTTGTCTTGCAGGATGTCTATTCTAGAATCCAGGGTCTTATGAAAACAATTATTCTGTCCTTGTCAGGGTCACGCAAATAAAAATAGGCGTTTTCATGAAAACGATGTTCCCCTGTTTCAAGTATTAAGACCCAGAGCAGGGACTCTGTAACGAATAACAATCAATATCTCTACCTCTATTGATTTCGATATGAGAAAAGGAGACAACAAGTGTCGCAATAGCGAGGGGAATAACTAGGCCCGGACCCGTGAGCTCCATAGCGAAACTGCAAGAAAAAACGTAAAAAAATCGAGATTACACCAAGAAAAAAAAAGTAGCTACAGAAACTTCAACATACTGAAACAGGAGATCCTTCCAAAACCCAAAATAGGAATTCTAGATGCAATTTTGACGCGTTGCTATGACAAAAGTGACAGAATCTCAGACAGAAGTGTCGTAACAATATGGCGGAAGTGGGATACGCTTTTTTCTTCTTATTTCGCCTCCTTATTATTCTACTTCAATAATTTTTCCTTAATTTTGCCTAAATAAGTCAATTTTCTTTGAATTTTTCCTGGAGTGATTTTTCACTGGAAAATTTCGAAATTTCCCTATAATGAGCTACTCACTTTTCTCTTTGTCCTGGAAAATTTTCCCTTTAGGAGTTTTCCAAAAAAAATTTAAATGTGAAAGGATGAATTTTGCTTAGAAAAGTCAATTTTCCAGAACTTTCCTATCGACTTTCCTTACAGTGATTTTTCACTAGAAAATTTTGAAAATTTCCTATAATGAACTCCCCATTTTCTTCTTGTTTCTGGAAAAATTTCACAAGTTTTGCTTCATTAGTTTTCCAGAAATAAATTAAAATGTGAGAGGATGAGTTTTTCTTAATTTTACTTGAAAAAATCATTTTTTCAGAATTTTTCCTGGAGCGATTTTCCATTGGAAAATTTTGGAATTTTCTTATAATGAGCTCCTGACTTTCCTCTTTTTCCTCTTTTGCCAATTTTCCAGGAAACAATTGAAATGTGAGAGGGTGAATTTTCCTTAATTTTACTTGAAAAAGTCAATTTTCCAGAATTTTCCATAGAGTGATTTCTCACTGAAAATTTTCGAAATTTTCTTATAATGAGCTCCTCACTTTCCTCTTACTCTGCCAGTTTTCCAGAAAAAAATTAAAATGTAAGAAGTCAATTTTCCTTAATTTTGCTTAAATAAGTTAATTTTCCAGAATTTTTTATAGAGATAGTTTTTCGTGATGTCCATAATTCTCGTAATTTTTCATTATTCACGTAATCTTTCATAATTTCCATTTTTCGTAAATTCTGTAATTTTCTGTAATATTGAGAAAATTTTCGTAATTTACAAATAATTCCTGTAATTTTGAATAATTTTGAGTAATTTTGCATTTTTGGAATAATTCCTGTAATTCCCCTATTTTTTTGTAATTTCAGAGTATTTTTTGAAATTTTGAATTATGTATATCTGTGGCATTTGGGAGAAATATGTTAACTCCACTGATATAAATATTTTTTTATGAATTTTCATTTGAGCTAACTATGTTAAGTCCAGCACTGCTAGTCAATGTGTTACAGTTTGATAAAATATCGACAAGTCCTCTTTAGTAAAATTTTTTTTTGGTATAATCGTGTTAAAAAATTATATCATGTATTCCAAAAAAAAAAGTAAAGTAGAACCATTTGATACATTTATGATAAGTGTTAGTTATCATGTTTAAACCAAATTTTCCAAAAATTATTTTGATCATTTTGTGTTATATCCCACTTAACATAATTCTGTCAAATGAAAAATAAGTTTTATTAAAATATCTTTTTACGTTCTTCATATAAGTGTGATATAACATAAATGTACCAAATTTTTATTTTAGTACTTCTGTACTTATCATAATAATCGTTCATACTCGTCAATCATCGCGAAAACGACAATGCATTGTTGGCTAGGCTAACAGTTTTTAGATGAAGGCGGTTGTGGTGCTGATGCCCTAGAGTGGTTTATTGTTTTGGTGTTTTTATTGTGTTCATTTTTGAATAATATTTTCCTAAACATGGCCTATAGTGCACGGACTGCGAAAATGATGGCGATGTGTAGAACGGAAAATGAACCAACGACTTCTAATAACGTAAGTATTTATTTCTAATCTAGAAGCTTTCAATAGATGTTTCAAATAATGAGGTTTACTACAAATATACAATTATCTAGAAGTTCTAAAAAAGTTTCTTTTGCAACTTTTGATACTTTTTTCAGTTAAGCGATAATGATGCTCAAGGAGAGTCAAGTTTTCAACAATATCCATTAGAAAAAAAAAGAAGAAATAGGATATTCCATTATCGAACTGGAAAATTGGACTGCTGAAAATTCCAATCCTAATGAATCAGAAATTTTTGTGAATATAACACAAACTATGGTAAGTTTTGACTTGCAACCTCTGAAAAATAATATTTGAAAGATCAACTTATTATTATTTCTAGAAATCTAATGATATTGCTGGCTATATAGTTGAAGCTATTGTGCAAAATCAACCAACAGTAACAGTCTGCCAAGAAAAAGTTGAGATGGATAATACAGCTTTACCATACAATACGGTAAGTCCTAAAAGATGATTTATCATTAACCTTCCCTGAAAATAAAAATTATTTATTTTTAGGTGAGCACGGATGTTTTTGCAAACATTGAGGAAGAACTACTGATCACTTTCTTGGATGCAAACCAGACTTTTGAAGATGATCCACATCTTCCAGGTCCGTCATCACCTACTGAAGATTTTAGTCTAGTGGTTTATGGGTGCCACCGAATGCTGAGCCAAATAACAATGAAGCTGATTCTTCTGAATGGAGTCAAGACGAGACGGATGATGACATCCCTTTAGCGCGAATAGCAGCTGCAGTTAAAAAGAGGAAAAAAGAGCAAGGCCAAGAAAATTGCGACTAAGCCGTTCAGAGAGTAGAATAAAAGGTGTGGAATATATCTCTGCCAAAGGTAAGATTATTCCAGCTAAAAAGTCAAGACCTGTGTCTGAAAGCTGCCGAGCGAAATGTCATGAAAAAACTGCCAATATTGACCTGAAGCAAGTTTTCATCGACTACAGAAACCTACCTAGTAGAGATATTCAGAAGCGGTATTTAGCAAGTTTAATTACAGTTAAACCGAAAGAACGAACAAGGTGTGGCACATCAGCAAAAAAATAGACAAGTTACAGTACTGTATAAGCTAGATGGTGCAACTGGTAACATCTGCAAAAATTGCTTTTTGAAAGTGTTCGGTGAGACCAGAGGTTTCTTAGACGATGTCGTTAAAAAAAAGAAAGCATCCCCTACCTCAATCATCCTGAAGTCTGACTTAAGAGGAAATAAGCGATCTGAAGCAGATGTCTCATTTGCTAGAGATTTTATAAATACGTTCCCCGCCTATGAAAGCCATTATTCTAGGCAGCATACAACAAAACGATATTTAGCACAAGACTTAAATTTACAGATACTGTATACACTTTATAAAGAAAAATTGAGCAGTACAAGACCCGAGCAAGATGCAAAACCTTTGAGTCTGAGTGTTTTTCGCAACGTTTTTAAAACCTTGAATTTGAAATTCAAGAAGCCAAGTAATGATACCTGCAAAACGTGCGATGCATTTTCTCTGAAATTAAAGTGTTCCGTCCTCGCGGAAGAAAAACAACAATTAGAAAACCAGAGTAAACAACATCAGGACAAGGCTGCCTTTCATTATGCAACAAAACGAGCTGATAAAGAAAACAGTAAGCAGAGCTTGGGCAGGATTATGGTAGCTGCGTTTGACTTACAAAAGTGTTTGACTGCTAGTGTATCTTTCTACAAAAGAAAGTTATGGACATTCAATTTGACGATCCGCAATATGACTACAAAAAGAACATCGTGTTACATGTGGCACGAAGGTGTAGCCCAACGAGGAGCTGATGAGATCGCTTCTTGCCTGTTTCAGTTTATTAAGGACTTACCAGACCATGTTGAAATTCTAATCCTGTATTCTGATACGTGCCCCGGTCAGAATAGAAACAGCATATTGCCTATTATGTTTTCGAAAGCACTTGATGAGAAGAATACTTTGAAAGAAATTCATCACAAATTCCTAGTTCCAGGTCATACTCATTTACAGTGTGATACAGATCATGCTACTATAGAACGGTTTGTGAAAAAACGGAATCCCACAATCTCAGTCCCACAAGATTGGATGTCTGTTGTTAAAATGTCTAGTCCTCGTTTCAGCGTGAAATTAATGAAACAAAACGATTTTCTTGGATTTTCCAAACTCTTAACAACACATTTCGCTAAGGATAAGTCATCCTTTGCGTGGAACAGCATATTTTGGATTTGTTACAAAAAGGATAATGACATAGGCTTCAAATATATATTAAATTCCGAGGAACCTTTTCGTTATTTCTCTATGCTAAGAAGAGGAAGGTCTTCTTCAATGTCTAATATCGAAATACCTCCAGCCTATAGCGAGCCTGTAACTATAGACATATTGAAATATAAGGATATTCTTGATCTTCTGCCATTTATTGACCCAATCTATCATCAATTTTATAAAACATTAAATCACAGTCAAACCAAAACACCAGAATATGTGAGTGACAGTGATGAAAATTTTGACGAATAAATCCCTTTCTTCTATTATCTCATTACATCTCGCAAAATCTGGCAGGAACTGGTTAAAAAAAAAAAAATAGTTCGGTCAACAACTGGTGAAAGTTTGAGGATTTCAGTTGATAAGTTAATTTCAGAGAAAATTCTTTTATTTTTATATTTTTGATAGAAATATGATATCTGCCATTTTTTTAAAAACGGAATTATGTACACAAATTTTGTTCAATATGTCCTAAAGTATGGTAAAATAAAGTATTCAATGATATATTTTGGTTTACTTATTTATAATATGCTATTTAAAAAATAAAACCCATATCTTAAAACGCCCCTACTGAAAAACAATAATTTTGGAGTTATCATATGTCTCCCAAAAGCCACAGATATAATTCCTATAGTTTTGAATTGATAATTTAAAAAATATAAGAATTGCAAAAATTTCGGAAAATTTTACGAAAATTACAAAAATTGAAATTAGCAGAAATCACAAAAATTTCAAAACTACAAAAAGTTACTAGATTTTTAAAAAATTAAAAGGGGTCTAGAACACATTAGGTCCCTAAAAACAGACAATTTTTCTATATTCAAATTTGCATTGGAGCAATTATTAGGACATAATGAAGAAAAAAAAATATGGAGGAGTTCATTTTTATGATAAACAATATATTATTTAAATATACAGGGTGTCCTAAAAAGATACCATCAAATTTTAAAGGGTAGTAAGGGACATCAAAACAAAAAACAAGCATTTTTGTTTATATAAACATATGTCCGCAAATGAGCCATTCGGGCTGTAGAGCAAAAAAACTGTTTGGTACTATTCGCAATAATTAAATCACTGTTTACTTATTAATTTTGCTTATTTATTAACAAATAAATTATGGTTTACAATAATTGTTCAAAATGTTGACCATTTACTTTAATGCAAAGATTGCACCGTCAGGTCATTATTAGACAACTACTATATATAAGTTAATTGAGGAAACTAATCACAAATTAGGTAGGAATTTTCAAAATGTTAGTAAAAAAAAAGTAAAAAATCAATGAAATCAGTAAAAAACCTCAAAAAAACCATAAACATTAAATATTGTAAATATTTACTAAGGTGGTATGCTGATTTTGCCATAAAATAAACGAAATAAATGAACAAAATAATAATAATTGTAAAAAATCACTAGTCACTAATGCCCAGTGTTGACAACGAGAAGTTATCAAAATGCTCCTCATTTGTAGTGAGAACGCTCACATTATGCTCACATGTACTAAAAATAACGTCAATGTCAAAATGTCAATAGTTTTCGAGTTTTCCCAGTGTTAAGTATGACATTCGACATTTGACTACGGAATCACCAGGCTGATGTACATTGTATTTTTTCAATTGTGTTCATTGGAAAAAGATAGATAACAAACAGCTGGTGAATGGCTGTTGCAATCCAAGGAGAATACACACTCTAATGCCTCATTCTGACTTGCGCGAAATTCGCTCTTTTTTCACATTCCCTGCGTATTTATTCTCATCAAATTTTACCGATGGATCCACCATTTTATGTCGGTCATTGTCATTTTCCATTCACTAAACGAAGATAGCTAATTCATCGGTGAAGTCACCGGTTAGAATAAAAACGAGGGGATATCTTCGACAATTGACCTTTTGTTTGGACGCCATATTGCGGTGCGCGAACATAGTTGCCTAAATTAGAAAAAAAAAAAAATTACCAGGGTACTGTCAACATTAAAAACAAAAGTTACTGAATAAATTACATTTAAAATTTAAATTTGCCGCCTATTACGAATGTTTTTAAAAAGAAAAGCCATCATTTTTAGCTTGTATTGGGCAGAATAGAAATAATAGTTTACTTTCATCAATCAGAGAGAGAAAGTAAACAAACAAACAAACAGGATAGCGAAGATCAATCATTTAGTTACTTTTGTTTTCAATGTTGACAGACCGCTAGTAGTTTTTGTTTTCTTCTTTTGGCCACTATGTTCGCGCACCGCAATATGGCGTCCAAATAAAAGGTCAATTTGATGTTTTATGCGTGTATCAAACGTCAATTTGTCGATGCAATGTCAAAAAAAGCGAATTTCGCGAAAGTGTGAATGGGGCATAAGGAGTGCTTATCAGCCTCGTTTTTGGTAATCGTCGCCCAATGAACTATAGCCAAAAACTGGAATACGCACACATTATTGCCATATCTGCCAAAAAAATGTAGCGATGAAAGACAGATGCCACAAATAGTCCAAGAGCCCGGAGCCGCCAGACACAACTTATTTTCTAAAGGACAGAATATGTGGGATTGAGTAGCACTTATAGGTACTATGAACGTATGTATACTCGTTAAGTTGGGTAGACGGCCAGTTGACTGTTATTTGTAAATAACGGTTTTTCCCATTTCTAGTAGACTGTAAGTTTAAGAGGGGGAAATAGATATCTCGCTCACTCTCAAACGCATGCATAGTACCCTCGCGCTCACACTCACGGAAAAACTATTATTGCGTCTGGGGGGATGTTTGACCGGTGCGATTGGTCTGGCTGAGCACACGTAGTTATGAAATAGTCTCCCCAATAACATGTATAAAAATCAAGCGTTAGAAAAAAAAGTTAAAGTACTTTTTAAGCTTTCGCACCTGGTGTCGGTAAATTGGCCGTCTACCCAACTTAGCGGGTAGCATTTTTCCGTTTCCTATTTGGTTACCGCTACATAGAGCGCTAATCCTTTAGGACTTGTAAAATTATACCTGGCATTGCGTTTCCTATTAGGCCAGCGCACGTTGTCTACCGTTTCATGGTGCGCTACTCCTATAGGACTAGGACTTGTTAAATTATATCTGACGTCGCGTTCCCTATTGACCCTATTAGACCAGCGCACGTAAAATAAATAATTACGCCCATATTGCCAACCTTATGCTGTTACATGACTTTTGACATTGATGGGTTGGTTTTTAATAATAATTAATAAAACAACTTGCAGAGTTTAACTTTTTTTGTAGCAGTGAAATTCTTTCCAGCAGTAATAAAAAAAAACTTATGAAAAACTTTTTCATAGTTGCAGGCGAGCACTTTGCGATAGAAAATATACTTATTAATAATAAGTGTTTTTACTGTAACAGGAAAAAAATATTAGTGGCAGTAAAGAAAGTTACTGTTACAACCAAGGTACTTTTTGCTAACTGCGTTCTACTACTAGAATAGGATCGTTTTGCAATTACAGCCAAAATTTCTCTATGATAGCCGAAAATCCATTAGTAGAGTTTTTGGCTAGAGGATTTCTCAGTGTAGAATCAACAGTAATAATAAAACAAGACACAACGAGAAATATTACAAAATTATTGCACCACCTGTAACCATACCATTTAACCTTAAAAAATGACAACGATAATGCATTGCAATGGATGTCTGCAGATGAGCGCAGAGGGTGTGCGTTGGTCTAATAGGAAACGCGACGTCAGATACAATTTAACAAGCCCTATATGATTATCGCTCCATGTAGCCGTAAGCAATGTGCGCTGGCCTAATAGGAAACGCAATGCCAGGTATAATTTTACAAGTCCTAAAGGATTAGCGCTCCATGTAGCGGTAACCAAATAGGAAACGGAAAAATGCTAGCGGGTATACATACGTTCATAGTACATATAAGTAAAACACAATCCCACATATTCTGTCCTTTAGAAAATAAGTTGTGTCTGGCGGCTCTGGGCTCTTGGACTAAAAGGGGAATGTTGTTTTTTTCTGTTGCTCGCTGAGATATGACGTTTTGGAAAGTTTTGTCATATTTACCTTCACAGGTTTCATCAATTGGAAGAATACGTGTTGGAAGCAATTTCCGCCATTTAACATAATGAGTGCGACAAAAATAGTTATCCCCTCCGCAGCAGCGACACTAGGCTTCACGTTCGTTAATATGTTCGCATTCCAGTTTTTGGTTATAGTTCATTGTCGCCGCCATATTGGTGTGATACCATTTCCGACGTCATAACTAACTCGTCAGCTGTTTAAACAAAGGTGTGGAATAGGCCATCCTGTAGTAGCAGGTAGCAGTGAGTGTGTATCATCCTTGGACGGAATCAGCGTTTCTAAAATGGCCTCTTGACAATCTTGACACGTGACGTGAAATACATAATTCTTTTCTAAAAAGTTGGGCGCTTGGTCTTTGCTATGCCACGAGTTATGACATGGCTCTCGTGGACTCGTGCCTCGACGAATTTAATTTAATTTTTTTCGGTTAATAAATATCAAAAATGCCCACAAAATGCTCACATCTTGCCAATGCTCCCATTTTTACCCCCAGATCTATAAAATGCTCACAAATGTGAGCAAATGCTCACACATTGGTAACACTGCTAATGCCTTATATCTTCTCGCTTCTCAACCTTTGACATAGATCAATAAATAATATCTATTCTTATCAGCTTAATATCGTTATACCTATCAAAGATGCACAATCAACAAAGAAAAAAATTAAATTAAAAAAATCATAACTTGATAAATATTCAAGGATCCATATTTTTTTTCTCGCTAACCATCTTGAAATTGCTTTGTTTATCAGTAATAATCAAAATCATATTGAAAATCAAAGGGACCTAAAGTGATCTATCACCATTAAAAGAATTAAAAAATTACGAAAATAATTTATTAAACAATTACAAAAATTGAAAAATATTAAAAACTACGAAAAAATCAAAAAATTACTGAATTTGCGAAGATTCCTGAAAAAATTACGGAAATCGCAAAAATTAGGAAAATTATGAAAATTCCATTAAAAAATTACGGAAAATACAGGAATACGGAAAATATAGAATTAATAAAAATAAATTAAAAAATTATAAAAATCGGAAAAAATGCAGAAATCACGGTAAATAAATTAATTATTAAAAAACTAAGAGGAAAATTAAAAAATTACAAAAAAATCGGGTATTACAAAAACAATGAAAATAAAAAAAATTGAAAAATACTGGAAATTCAAAAATTATGCAAAATTACAAAAATAATTGAAAAATTACATAAAATACGGAAACTACAAAAAAATAACAAAAATCATTAAAATTGCAAATATCATGAAAATTTGAAAAAATTACAGCACTTACAATTATTGAAAAATTAAAATGAGAATTGCAAAATTACGAAAAAAACCGGGAATGGAAATACTTATGTAATGTAAATTATTTTAAAAAATTACGGGAATTTCAAAAACTACGTGAAATTGCAAAAATCATTCGGAAATTACGAAAAAATTACAAAAATCACGAGGATTACAAAATCACGGGAATTTCAAAATTATGTAGAACTGCGAAAATCATGGGTAAATTGCGAAAATTAAATTTGAAAAAAATTAGGAGAATTATAAAATTACGAAAAAAAATCATGGAAATTTCAAAAATTATGTAAAATTACGAAAATTATTGGAAAATTACGTAATATGGAAAAATATTAACAAAAATCACAAAAATTTCAAAAAATCATGGAAATTACATTAATTATTAAAAAAATTGAGAGAAGAATTATAAAAATTAGAAAAAAATCGAGTATTACAAAAACAATGAAAATAAAAAAAATTGAAAAATACTGGAAATTCAAAAATTATGCAAAATTACAAAAATAATTGAAAAATTACATAAAATACGGAAAGTACAAAAAAATAACAAAAATCATTAAAATTGCAAATATCATGAAAATTTGAAAAAATTACAGCACTTACAATTATTGAAAAATTAAAATGAGAATTGCAAAATTACGAAAAAAACCGGGAATGGAAATACTTATGTAATGTAAATTATTTTAAAAAATTACGGGAATTTCAGAAACTACGTGAAATTGCAAAAATCATTAACAAATTACGGAAATAACGAAAAAATTACAAAAATCACAAGGATTACAAAAATCACGGGAATTTCAAAAATTATGTACAACTGCGAAAATCATGGGTAAATTGCGAAAATTAAATTTGAAAAAAGTTAGGAGAATTATAAAATTCCGAAAAAAATCACGGGAACTTCAAAAATTATTAAAATTTCGAAAACATTGGAAAATAACGTATAACGGAAAAGTAACAAAAATTACGAGAATTGCAAAAATTACGGAAAATTTAAAAAGTTACGGAAACCACCATTATTAAAAACTAAAAAACATAATTATAAAATTTGAGTATTACAAAAGCAATGGAAATTATTGGCAATTTCAAATATTACGTAGAACTACAAAAGTCATTGATAAATTACGTAAATTACAGGAATTATAAAAATGAAAAATAACGAATATTACAAAAAATCACGGAAATTTCAAAAAATACGGGAATTACAATTATTGAAAAATTAGGAAAATTATAAAATTAGGAAAATTATAAAATTACGAAAAAAAAATCATGGAAATTTCAAAAATTATGTAAAATTACGAAAATTATTGGAAAATTACGTAATATGGAAAAATATTAACAAAAATCACAAAAATTTCAAAAAATCATAGAAATTACATTAATTATTAAAAAAATTGAGAGAAGAATAATAAAATTAGAATTATAAAAATTAGAAACACAACCCCAAACTACCTGAAGAAGTGAATGTTTGTTGTCACATCGGCTCAGCTTAAATCTTAAACTAGTTTAAAGTGGACATTTTTTGATAGGTTTAGTATCGTTATGTAAGTGAGAGTGTGGACTATTTGTTTGTGAAACTTTCATGAGTAAAGCTCGAACTATTTTCCGGTAAATTTTGAAAACTTTTGATGTATATCTTCTCATTATAATAAAGTAACAAGGAAGGTTATTCTTATCAGTATTTATAATTTATGCAAAATTCATTTCGTTTTTGTTGGAATCGGCAATTTTATGTGGCCATTGTGATTAAAGGCTATAAAAACTGTAACAGCTTTTTGTAGATGGGAATTCCCTTAGCCAATATAATCTGTAACTCAGTGTCGTGCTGATTTAATGTATTAATAAACTTAATAGAAGGGGATTAATGGCGACCAATTTCAAGTGCTGCAAAGACAAGCCTTAAAACAGCTGGTTTTGTATTGTGTGTAAAAATGTATTCCATCCCAGTTGCTTAAAACGAACCAATAAATATACAACCATCAACCAAAACATAATATGGTGTTCCAGAAAATGCGCCAGAAAAAACATCTAATCAGGAAAAAGCATCTAATCAGGATCCCGAAAAAGTTGACGATCTACAAAACATAATTATGGAACTCAAGAACGAAATGGATCAAAAAGATGCTCATCTTAAAAAAATTAAAAGAAACTCCTGCGTAATGGAAGACGAAGCGGTTGAAGCTGAACGTAAGCTACTAGAGAAAATTGACGCAAAAAATAAAATTATCAAGGACTTTAAGGTAACTATACAGCAGCTGAAACAACAACTTTTATACAATTCAGCAGAGCAAACTGAGGTATCTACACTACACCATCTGCTGCTGATGGTTCAGCTGAGTGTCTGAAAATTGCTACCATTTCTAAACGTGATGAAACTCACCAACCTAAGATAATCGTATTGACAGACGACTATGGAAAATATGTATAATGATAAACTTTATAAGGCTTTGGAATCTAGGTTTAAACTTCAGTTGATATGTAAACCTTTTGCATTGTTTAAGGAAACTGTATCAAGTATCGGTTGCTTCACATCTGAACTGACAGATAAAGATTATGTTTTGGTTTTGGCCGGGGTAAATAACTGTGATATAGCCCTGAAAGACATTACTTGGATTACAAATCAATGTTTTTATACTAATTTAATTTTGTGTTCAATTCCTATTAATCGGCATTGCTCAGATACTATCAGAAATAATCTTAAGTATATAAATAACAAATTGCGTAGTATTACAGATAGATTAAAATTTTTTACGAGTAGCGTAGATTTTCTTGACTTGGAGTGTAGGTTTGGAGCTTCCGAATATGTTAAGAATAAAATATATTTGAACGGGCAGGGTCTGTCTAGATTAGCAAACTTAATTTCTTCTTCTATTAGCACATTTTTTACTGGACTCGGATCTAGTTTATTACATATAAAAACAAAGCCTTCATTAACGAATGTTGACAATGGTGTACTACACAATGGGCGGGGGAAGGTGATTATCAATTGTCACCACCAGATCCACAACTTTAGGTTTAAGTGAAGATATGCTCTCGCAAACTTTTTTAGAGAAAATTCAAAACGAAGCTCAACAGAATTCTTAACATCTTCAGAACTTAGATTGTTAGTTTTAAACATACAGTCACTGAGAAATAAAACTAATGAGTTTGATGCTTTTCTTGAAACTGAGAATAAGCCACATGTCCTGTTACTGACAGAGCATTGGCTAAGAGATGGTGAACCTTGTAATATAGTTAATTATACTGCGTTAAGTTCATATTGTAGAACAACTTCTGTCCATGGGGGTACAATCATTTTAATGAGAGATGATGTTGCAGGGGGCTTTCCCTTGGCCAATTTGACAAAACATGAGTACCTGATTAAGGAAGGTGTATTTGAATTCTCCTTGGTTTTTAATTGTATAAATGATTTGTACATAGTTTGCGTCTACCGACCCCCCACGGGTGATATTGTTGACTTTTTGGAGAGATTGGAATCTCTGCTCACGTGTTTTTCACTGAACTCAAGAGTGATATTGGCGGGTGATCTTAATATTAACTATAATGAAGTGGGTTCAGCATGTGTTCAAAACCTGGTAAATTTATTTAGTTCTTTTAATATCAGTATGCTGGTTAATGAACCAACTCGTATCACAAGTACTTCCCAGACTCTTATAGATTATTTCTGTGTTAATTTTATGAATAACATTGACTTTGATGTTGCTGTAATACCCTCTGGTCTCTCAGATCATGAAGCCATTTTGGCTGGCATTTCACTAAAGCACAAAAAATCAAAAACTGTTAAATGTGGCCGAATTTACAGCACAAGAAATTTTAAAACGTTTATTTCATCGGCTGCTGCTTACGAATGGAATTCTATCCTGGATTGTTCTGATCCTCTAGATAAATTCTATAAGAGCCTAATAGAACTATTTGAAGAAGCTTTCCCTCTAAGAAAGATAAAGTATAAAAATCAAAAACCTTGGATTACAAGAGGAATTAAAACATCATCCAAAAACTTAAGATTTCTTCATACACTGAGAAAGTTTGCTTCATTCAATGCCTTCGTGAGCAGTTATTTTAACAGATACAGAACGATTTACAGACAAATTATTAAAGAGGCCAAACGAATTCATTATGAAGGTAGGTTGAATGAGCATCAAATAGACCTAGAGAAGTGTGGAAAATTATTCATGAACTCACGGGAACTTCCTCTTCGCGTTCAAATCATGTGGATATTGAGCCAAATATATTAAATAAATATTACTGCAATGTGGCACAAGGCCTAATGGATGATGTGAGTCCTTATCATTTTCTAAAACATTCTGTTTTGAAAACTTTTCGACTTTATCATACCGATCCAATAGAATTAAAAGCAACATTCCGAGAAATAAAAAATAAAAATTCTGCTGGCATCGATGAAATGTCTTTAAAAATATTTGAATGCATTCCAGATAACGCCATAAATTGCTTGTGTTTGGCTATTAATCATTCGTTTGACACTGGAGTTTTTCCAACTTCTTTGAGGACAAGCATTATTAGACCTATCTTTAAAGGTGGTGATGCCGAGGATCCCTCATGCTATCGCCCTATATCTCTGCTCCCGTCCCTATCTAAAATATTAGAGAAACTGATTAAATCCAGAATGATCGCATTTTTAAACAGACATAAAATACTTAATGATTGCCAATTTGGGTTCCAAGCTAAACTGAATACATGTGATGCGATTTTTAATTTTCTGGAGTCACTCTTTCTGGGTCTGAATAGTGGTGATGTTGCTGCAGCAGTTTTTTTGCGATTTCTCGAAAGCATTCGACTGTGTTAATCGCGAACTACTGCTGGGGAAGCTTTACCATTACGGCTTTAGAGGGGTGGCGCTTGGTTGGCTTGAATCATTCCTTAACAATAGGGAGCAGATTGTCAGGTGTCAGGATAAAAACTCAGTGGCTCTTATTAATCCTCACGGAGTGCCCAAAGGTTCAGTATTGGGACCCCTACTCTTCCTTCTGTACATAAATGACCTGACTAACGTGGATATTGATGGAAAGTTGACCTTATTTGCTGATGACACCACTATTTTATGGATTGAACATGACCCACAGATCTTGCAAAATAAAATCCAGAATGATATCATGAAGGTGAAAGAGTGGTGTGATACAAATTGCTTGACATTTAATATAAAAAAAACAAATATAATGTCGTTTAGGTGTAGTGTTGATGATGTGGCAATGCAGAGTGACATAATTGTTAATAAATCATTACTATTGACTCGAGACTCAATTTTTCTGATCACATAACTGCACTTAATAAAAGGCTGTCTGCAGGTTGTTATGCAATAAGGGTGATAAGCAAACAGGTGAATCATTCCATGGCAAGATCATTGTACTTTTCCGTAATTGAGTCAAATATAAGATACGGAATTCCATTCTGGGGATTTGCTAACAAACAACTTGTGCAGTCAGCATTTGTACTTCAGAAGAGAGCACTCAGGTATCTTTGTGATTTAAATTTTAACGAATATTGTAGGGAACATTTCAGAAGGGAAGGGATGCTGACTGTAGCATGTCTTTTTATATTGGAAACAGTTACCCTAATACATAGGAAGTATGCTGATGTTTCAAATGAAAATGTTCACAATACCCGGCGTGGCAATGAATTGCGCCTGCCTATACCAAGATCCACACTCACCAAACAGTCAATAGTGTATGGGGGTTAAAAGTTGTATAATCACTTGCCTGTTTTAAAAAATTCAGGGTGGCAGTGAAAAGACTTTTCCAATCTAAGGCATATTATTCGGTGGACGAATTTTACCACGAGACATTTTGATCTGTTTGTTTGTACAATTCAGCAAGACTTGCTTTTGTGACTTTTAATTTGTTTGTTATTCCATCCATTTGTTCTTTTTATTTTTTTTGTTAATCTAAGCTTTGTGTAAGTGCTTTTATAACCTGTTTTATTTTTTATATTTTAACCAATGATTTCAACAAAATTTGTATTCATTTTCTTTTCAGTATTTTTAATTACCTATCTTATAGTATTGAGACATTTTATAGTTTTGAATTATGTTATAATTATCTTATAATTTGTAGTCATATGTTCATTAATTTTATTTTACTGATTTGGTTTATAGTTTTTGTATTTATATATACAGGGTGTATATTTTAAGTGATACCACTATTGCTATATCCGAAACGGTAAGAGCCACAGGGTCGGTTAAATTAGAAAAAAGTTGCCTTTTTTGATGCCTATTCAAGACTTGTTTACGGTGTTGCCAAATTCCTTTTAGTTTATGAAATACAGGGTGATTTATAAAAAACGCCCGAAATTATTTCATCAATTATTTCGAAAACCCTTGATATTCGAGACAAAATTTAAATTTAACAGTTTTATAATTTTTTTTGCTCTAGAACATGGCATCTTCAAATTTTGAATCCGACGTTTCGCGATCGAGCTACCATCATCAACTTCCTTTTTCAAATACGGACCTGGATTTTTTATGTTACTTTAAGACAGGGAATAAAGTGCACTTTCTAAAAATGACATAAAAAATCCAGGTCTGTATTCAAAAAAATGAAGTTGATGATGGTACCTCGATTACGAAACGTCGAATTCAAAATTTAAAGATGCCATGTTGTAGGGCGAGAAAAATGATAAAACTTTCAAATTTGAAGTGTGTCTCGAATATCAATAGTTTTCGAAATAATTGATGAAATAATTTTGGGCGTTTTTTAGAAATCACCCTGTATTTCATAAACTAAAAAGAATTTGGCAACACTGTAAACAAGTCTTGAATGGGCATCAAAAAAGGCAACTTTTTTCTAATTTAACCGACCTTGTAGCTCTCACCGTTTCGGATATAGCAATAGTGGTATCACTTAAAATATACACCCTGTATATATATTTTTCTCTTTGTTTTTTTATTTTATTCTATTTTATTCTATTTATAAGAGCTTTGTTAACAACATTTCATGTTTCATAACAATAAAGCATTATTTGATTTGATTTGATTTGAAAAAAATCGAGTATTACGGAAAACAATGAAAATTATTGAAAAAAATTACGGGAATTTCAAAAATTACGTAGAATTGCAAAAAATTATTGGAAATTACGTTTTACGAAAATAACACAAAAATTAAGGAATTTGTTAATTAACGAAAATTACGGGAATTGCAAAAATTTCAGAAATTACGAAAAATTTCGGGACTACCGAAAATAATTAAATTTTTAAAAAATTATGCAAATTAGAAAAGTTACAAAAATTACGAAAATTCTGGAAATAAATCACGGAAATTTATTAACAAATTGCAAAAATTGAAAAAACCTATGATGATTTTCAAAAAGTTAGAAAATAACAAAAATTACAAGAATCAGGAATTACAATTACAAAAATTATAAAGACCAGGAAATTATAAAATTTCAAAAAACGTCCAAGAAATTTAAAAAATTACGACAATTGAAAATTGAATTGAAAATTACGAAAACTATCAAAGTTACGAGAATTATAAAAAATTACGGGGATTACGAAAAAGTTACGGGAATTACGAGAATTAGAAATTACAAAGGCTTTCGGGAAATGATTTTGAAAAATGCCCAGAAAAAATACGGAAATTACGGGAATTACCTACTAATTTTTGAAATATACAAAAACGTGGAATTATAAAAATAACGGAATTTTCTGAGAAACTACGGGAATTAAAAAATTACGAAAATTTGAAGAACAACAGGAATTAATGAAAAAATTATAAGAATTATTTGAGAAATGACAGGAATTAAAAAATTTCTAAAGAAAAATTACGGAAATTACGAGTCTTCGAAAATTACAAAATTTGCTATAATGAGCTCTTTATTTTCTGCTTTTTCTGGAAAATTTTCACAATTTTCTTGCCAGTTTCCCGGTTGTGAGAGGGTGAATTTTGCCTAAAAAAAGTCAATTTCTCAGAATTTTTCCTGGAGTGATTTTTGACTGAAAAATTTTGAAATTTTTCTATAATGTGTTCCTTACTTTTCTTTTACTTCTGGAAACATTTCATAATTTTCCCTTTACCAGATTTCTAGAAAAAAATTAAAATGTAAAAGGATGAATTCTCCCTAATTTTGCTGAAAAGTAAGTTTTTCAAAATTTTTCCTGGATTAATTTTTTACTGAAAATTTTGAAATTTTCGTAAAATGAGCTTCTCATTTTCTTCTTATTCCTGGAAAATTTTCAAAATTTTCCCTTTGCAAGTTTTGCAGAAAAAAATTAAAATGTAAGAGGTGAATTTTCCCTAATTTTACTTGAAAAAGTCAATTTTTCAGATTTTTTCCTAATAAGATGTTATTGTTGATGCAGTGAACAGTCCCGATATAAATAAGTGTTTTTCCTGTAAAGAACTGTTTGAAGATATTAAAACAGTGATTCAATGTACAGTTTGCAATCAGTGCTACCACGGGAAATGTGAAAATATTGACCTTAGAGGGTTCCATATGAAAAAAACCACTTGGAAATGCAAGCGTTGCAGTCCAATACTAAGTGAGGTTAAGGGCAGCGATGTAAACAAACAAGAACGTCCGAGGAAAAGGAGTCGTACTGAAGATCTTTACGTGGAGGCAAGTTTGGTGGATTCGATTAATGCAAGGTTAGAAATATTGGTAAAAACTACGAATGAATTAAATACTAAAGTGGACCATTTGATAGCCGAAAACAGCAGCTTAAAAGAGGAAATATTAAAATTGAAGGAAATTAAAAGTCAGGAAAATATTAGACCTATTCCTATTACAATGGAAAAAACTTATTCGTCTGTCACCAAAAACGACAACAAAATATTACTTGTTAAGCAAAAATCAACACAAAATGATATTTCTGTAGTGAAACAGGATTTAAAAAAACAAGGTAAATCCAACTGAAATCGGTATTGGCCTCTCAATGGGTAGGGCAACAAAAGATGGAGGTATTATTTTGAATTGCAATGGTCAACAGAAGATTGAACATATTCAGTCTCAAATACAAAACAAACTTGGTGATAAGTACAGTGTCGATCGCCCAAAAATAAAAGAGCACCTGAGGATATTGTACAAAAAATAGTCAAACAGAACAACTTACAACCCCAGGAAGCCGAATTTAAGTTACAGGTTTTAAGAAAAACAAAGGTGTTTAACAGAAGGTTTAATATAATATTAGAGGTAGACACAAGTACTTACAAATTATTCACTAAAATGGAAAGAATAAATATAGGATGGAACCGTTGTCCCGTATACAGTGACTATGGCATTTTAAGGTGCTTTAATTGTTGCAAATACGGGCACTTAAATAAGGAATGTAAAGAAAAAATTACCTGTCCAAAATGCAGTGAAGAACATGAACTGAAAGACTGTACTAATGAAACAAATAAGTGTGTAAACTGTGTTATGTCAAACAATAAATACGGACTAAGATTAGATACCAATCATGTAGCTTGGGATGTGCAAAACTGTGATGTATATAAGCGTTTTGAAACAGATGCAAATGAATAAGTTCAATAAATAGCAAATAGAAATGGATGTCGCTTTTAAATCGGGCCATGTTTATTTTAATTGCCAAGGGTTTTTGAATAACAAAGACAATATCAATGTTCTGATTAATGACTGGAAACCCAAATTAGTATTTTTATCAGAAACACACGTAACACCAAGCATTGACTATTCAGAGTTGAAAATGGATGGTTACCAAATTGAACAGTGTTTATCAGCAAATCCAAGAACTGGTGGAGTGATGGCATTGGTAAGAAATGACATTAAATATAAACTTAAGATGAATGAATGTATTCAAAACTATGTTTGGTTGTTGTCTCTTGAAATTACTATATCAGGTCGAAAATATTTATGTACTGTTTTGTATCATCCGCCACATAGTCAAGATGCTAGATTTTTAGAGTACTTTACTGGTTACTTGGACAGAGTGAATGATTTCAATGGGACTAATATTATTATGGGGGATTTTAATTACGACCTTTCAAAAACGTCATATTATGGAGATAAAATATTGAATATTATGTACACAAATGGCTTTACACAAATAATCAATTCTCCAACAAGAATAACTGACAGAAGTCAAACCTTGATTGATTTTATTGTTACCAATGACATATCATCAGCCTTAGCAATTGACACAGGAGTTCCACAAGGTTCTGTCCTGGGACCTATTTTGTTTTTGATGTATGTTAATGACCTTTTTGAATTACCACTTGAGTGTATGTTCACTGGTTTTGCTGTCGATATTACGCCCCTTTGGCACCATAAGGACCCACTGCTCTTGAAAGAGATTGTTTCTAATGACCTCCATCAAATAAAAGCATGGTGTGATTCAAATTTTCTAAGTTTTAATATTGAAAAAACCAAAGTTCTCAGTTTTAAATTTACATTTGATAATCTTCAACTTGGAAATCAGTCAATCGGTCTCAGTCAGGATACTAAATTTCTTGGAATTAATATTGACTGCAATTTAAAATTTTTCCAGCATATAATCAACTTAAATAAAAAAATTGCAGCGGGAGGCTATGCTGTACGCCAAACGTGCTATGAATTGGGTCAGTCTATGGCTAAGGCCACTTATTTTGCTCTTGTTGAGTCCCACTTGCGCTATGGAATTGCTTTTTGGGGGAACTGCAGTAAGTGTTTGTTTCAATCAGTGTTTACTCTTCAGAAACGTTCTGTTAGGTATATTTTTGGAGCAGGTCTCAGAGATCACTGCCGAGAATTATTTAGGAGGGGGGGAATGTTAACCTTAGTGGATCTCTTTATCTTGGAGACTGTCTGTTTAGTTCACAAGAGGTACCAGGGTACTACACATGCGCACTCCTATCCAACAAGGAACTACAACCTGATACCTTTGCCTATACCAAGGTTCTCTCTAACTCAGGATTCTCTGATTTATAAAAGTATACAAATGTACAATAAACTACCATTAAATTTAAGAACGGATCAAAATTATAAATCTTTTAGATATAAGGTTAAAAGTTTATTGGCAGATAAAACATTTTATTCTCTTGACGAGTATTTTGATGACAACCTTTAACAGGATCTTGTGTCTGTATCGTGATGTAAGTGTCTAAAACTCAACTTTATGTTTTATGTTTTATGTTTTGTACTACTTGTAGGACAGGGTCTACCTGATTTAGTAATAGATTCACAATGCCATAATAACTGATGTGTTCTAAATTTTAAAAATGTTACAAATTTCCTAATAAGTACCGAATTTTTCTTTTATTGTTAGTCATTTTACCACTTGCTAGTGCCACTGCTGTAGTGTCTTTTTTACTTGTTATCTGTTCTTATATTTTATATTATTAAGGATGTTGCTTTGTCAATAGAATGTACTATAATTTTCTGACAATAAAGCATATTTGAATTTGAATTTGAAAAGTATCTAAAGTGTGCAGTACATTTAACCCCTAAAATCAGTGACCATTGTATATTGTCAATAAATTTCGATAGAGTTGAAGATCCTTTTCCTTCTCAAATAACAATATTTAAAAGATGTATGAAAGACTACAATACAGATTACCTTCAAAATGCACTTTTGAATACAAATTATAATAATAGTACTGAGCATGTTAATACCTTGGCAAATAACTTCACCAAGAGCATCAGTTCTATTCTCGATGAGATGTGCCCTACAAAAAAAATTACATTTAAACAGAAATATGCAGATAAAAAATGGATCACAACCGAAATTAAAGAATTGATGAAACAAAGAGACATACTTTATCGTAGAGCAGTTAATGAGAAAACAATAGATAACTGGAATAAATTTAAAAGAGTGAGAAATGAAATTGTAAAGCAAATAAAAATCGAAAAGGATACATACTTTCAACAAGTAATTTATCAAAATAAAAACAACTCTAGAGATCTATGGAAAAACTTAAAAGTACTTCTTCCTGAAAAAAACAAAATATTACCTGATGAAATTTCATTTGGAAATGTATAGAAGAAATGTCTATTGCTAATAGATTCAATGAATATTTTGTAAATAGTATTGCACAATTTGTGTCCGTCATTCCCCAGTTCAATGGTTTGGAAAGTACAATTGCAGCCATCCCCACCTATGCTGAGTTCAATAACTTTGAGTGTGTGTCAATGCAAACTATAAAAAAACATGTTTATGGGATAAAGAACGTGGGTGGTGGAGAAAGTAGAATTTCAACTGGAGTGCTCAAGGATGTTTTCTATGTAATAGGAAACCGTCTTTTGGACATCATAAATACTTCACTGTCTACTACAGGAATGGAAGACATCAACAGTCATTCCGGTTCCAAAAGTTCCAGGCACCAACAACTACACAGAGTTTAGACCCATTAACACTGTACCGGTTTATGAAAAAGTCCTAGAGCTAGTGGTCAAGGAACAACTACTGACATTCTGTGATAATAACAATATTTTAGTATCTAATCAGTCTGGTTTCCGTAAAAAAACATTCCTGTGAGTCTGTGATAATTAATATGTGTGATAATTTCCTCAAAGCTGTTGATAGTAATAATTTTGTTTTGGCTGTGTTTTTAGACTTTAGGAGAGCTTTTGAAACTATAGATAGATTGATATTGTTAAAAAAAATGGAAAAATTAAGAATGAGAGATAAGGTTTTAAATTGGTTCAAATCATATCTGTCTAATAGAACTCAAAAAGTTAGATATAAGAATAAGGTGTCTGGTTTGTTCAATACAACCTACGGAGTGCCTCAGGGAACTGTGTTAGGGCCCTTATTGTTTTTAATGTATGTCAATGATATTGTTAACGTAATTGATGGTAGTAATATTGAATTGTTTGCAGATGATACAATGTTATATATAGTTGGTAATGATCTGAACCAAATGAAACTCACTATTAACAATGATCTAAATCGATTATTTGAATGGTTGTGCAAAAACAAATTGAGCATTAATACTTCTAAATCTAAGTTTTGTATATTTGGTAAAAAACAGAAATTGGCTAGTATTGATTTGGAAAACATAAATATTGAAATAAATAATGAAAGGTTATTACATGAAAATAAAATAAAATACCTTGGAGTCATTTTGGATTCAGAACTAAGCTTTTGCCAACATGCTGATTATATCATGAGGAAATTTTCTCAAAGAGTAGGGTTCATTTACAGAGTTGGCAATAATCTCTCTATGTATACCAAATACCTTATGTACAACTGCATAGCAGCACCGCACCTAAAATTTTGCTCTACACTATTGTATAATTTATCTAACTTTAAGATAAATTAATTTCAAGTAATTCAAAATAGAGCTCTAAGAACAATTTTAAAATGTAATAGATACACTCCTATAAACATAATGTTGTTGTAAATATCATGTCGGTTAGACAAGGAATTATTTATGATGTGAATGTCTTTTTGTACAAAATAAGAAATAAGCTGCTACCTGAATATGTCTGTGATAAAGTAAAGTATTTTAAGAATGTCCATAATTACCAAACAAGAAACTGTGATGATTTTATTCTAATCGATAGATATTGCTCAAACCAAATGTCGAATTCTATTCTTTATAGAGGACTCTCTGACTATAATAAAATGCCAAATAATATAAAAAACTGTGATAACTTTAATAACTTTAAATCTTTGTTGAGGGAATATGTTGTGTCCAAATTTTAAATATCTGTAAATTGTTATGTCATCTTATTGAATTGTTATTTTATTGAACTACATATTGTATTATTATATTTGTTATACTTTTGTGTGGTCTCTCAATGTAGAAGAGATTGTTTTTGTATGTAGCCCAAAGCTAATAAATATACTATTATTATTATATTATTAAGTGATTTTTTACTGGAAAATTTTGAAATTTTCGTAAAATGAGCTCCTCATTTTCCTTTTATTCCTGGAAAATTTTCAAAATTTTCTCTTTGCAAGTTTTCTAGAAAAAAATTAAAATGTAAGAGGGTGAATTTTTTTTTAATTGCTTAAATAAGTCAATTTTTTAGAACATATTTGAAATTTCAGTCGTAAAAAAAAAGAATCACCCTTTGTCGTTTGTACATGATATTTAAGAACACCCTGTATAATACGCAGTTAATTAATTTATATATTTGGGACTCCAATGATTTTTTAAGAGCCGGTATTTCAATGTCACCTTAAGATATAGAATAAACATAGACATTGACAACATTGTCTGACCTTGTTCGATGACGTCATCCTAAATGTTAATATAAGATAAAAACCATATATTTTAAGGTACGTAAGTCTTGATTTTAACAATAATAATTGCGAACGTACTCTATGAATTAATCAACGACGTCATCGACACCGGCGTATCCAGCCCATGCGTCTGGGGGGGGGGTAATCAGCCCATTTTTTCCCGGGTGCCACGCCCAAAAACGTTTACTTTGAGCCTTCAAAAAAAAAAATTTCTACGAGAGTGAGGACAATTAAACAGTGCGGAAAATCGATTTTCTCGCACGGTGCGGCGAATTTTTTTCCGCACGGATATCGGTGCGGAAAAATCTAAATCTTTTCCGCATGGCTGTCAAAAAAAAATCAATAAATGACTACAAATTATGTAGGTATATGCAAGGCAGTGTTGTCAATCTGAATTTGTGAAATTGCACGATATGCTGGTAAAATTACACGTTTTTACACGCTTTCATTTTTCACAATTACATGATTTTGACACACGATCTTGGTACCCAATCTGTAACATCAAGAAGCAAGTTTTTCTTTTTGTGATTTTGGGAAATGGGTTAAATCGTTAATGCTTGATTGCACCGTCTCTCTTAACCGAGGCTTAGAGATAACTATTCCTTAAAGTGACATTTTCCCATGCAAAACTGTCAATTTAAGGGATAGTTATCGTTAAGCCTCAGTTAAGAGAGATGGTGCAATCGGGCATAAATCCAGTCAAATCTGAGGGTTAATGCTCCTGATCATAATTCCTCAACGAAAAATAAAAATGTGGCAATTACAGAAAAGCGTTCCGAAAGTAATCGAATTACTAATTACTGGTTCCTGGAAAAGAGGTTACTTTTGGACCTCAGTTTCCTGCAAGGATACTACACACTACTACTATAGGATAGTCTATCCTCATAAGGCCTGTGTAGTTCAATCTGAAGCCGCCGCTGCCATGCCAAAATATCAGTGATGACGTAGACAGCGTGTCGTTTCTCGTCTTCACGTAGGGTGTTTGTACCACAGGTTATGATTCCGCGGGCTTTTCCTTTATGCAAAACTTGGTTTCACTACATTAATTAATATTCTGAAACAACTCTTTCTCGTTTTTGGTAATCGCCGCCATAGGTATTGGTTTTCAACTGTTTTTCAACCATTGTCGACGTCATAACTAAGTTTTCAGCTGTTTAAACAGCCTACGTCAAGGCGAGAAACGCCATGCTGCTTACGACACAACTGGTTGTTTGGCTAAGGGGAGTAAAGGGGGATTTTTTACAAACAGGCCTTATGAGGATAAGCCATACTGTAGTAGTAGTAGTGTGCATCATCCTTGGGTATACAGTGTGTCCGAAATTCGAATCTCTATACGGGGATCTCGCTTATTATGAGAGATACAAGGTGGCTCAAATTAGGAAAGTTTTAGGGAATTTATTGCTCATTTATATCCTGTTGTTGAATTTGCTCCAAAGTTTTCTGTTTCCTAGAAATCCGAGAAAAACTGTAAATAGCCAATTTTGTTTTTTGTCAATAATTCATAAATCGTTAACTTTAGACTTTTCTCACTTTAACATTATTGAGACACTTTTTTGAGACAGATATTTTCGTGATTTGAAAACATTCCGATCGTCTTTTGTCTTCGAGTTATTAACAAAAATTTTCTTATTTCTTATGGCGGCCATCTTAGATTTCAACAAAATAATATTCTGCGAAAAAAATCCTTTAAAATGATGTATTACAAGCTATATATATAAGTAAGTACAAAAAGTGCAAAAAAAAATACATAAAATAATTTGGTTGCACTAATTTCTTATACAGTGTGTTTCAAAAGTCTGGGAACGGTCAAATATTTCCAGACCGGTTCGAAATAGATTAACGAAATTTTCTGCATATGGGTAATAAATGATGCCCGATTCAATGATGGCATCGACGATGTTGCCAAGTTCACTGGTTTTCAGATAATGTAGGTAACTTCGTTTTTTTTAAATAGGAATACCACTTCTTTTTCATTGCAATAAATTCGGCGCTCTATTGTTATTAAAACCTCTTGATATCATGTTCCTATTTTACACGGTTTCTGAAATATTGCAACACAGTCTTTTTGTTCAAAAGTCTGGGAACGGTCAAATATTTCCAGAGCGGCTTGAAATAGAATTACGAAATTTTCCGCATGTGGGTAATTAATGATGCCCAATTCAATGATGACATCGAGAATGTTGCCAAGTTTACAGGTTTTCAGGTAATGTAGGTAACTTTGTTTTTATTTTTATAGAAATACCACCTTATTTTTTAATACAATTTTGGTACTCTATTGTAAATGAAACCTCCTGATTTCAAATCCCCATTTCAAGCGGTTTTTAAAATGTGGCAACACAGACTTTTTGTTCAAAAGTTCGAGAACGGTGGAGTATTTTGACAAAGGCTTAAAATAGGATATTCAAAATTTGATGAAGTGAGGTTATTGTGATGCCGAATTCAATGATGGCATCAACAAATATCAAAATATCGATACTCTGGGATTCACTCAGTTCGAAATTCATTTTGACAAAACTTTGAAGGAACTTGACACATCTGAAAATCACCTCTACCACTGGAGAATAAACAAATGAATATCTAAATTTTTAGTTATTAAGCGTACGTGTATTCTATCATGCTATTGTTGTATTGTTGTATCAGGTAGGTATGAGTACAAATATTTTCACATGATATAATATGACCTATTTCAAGCTAAGACTGTCCTATTAAGGTTATTAATCATGAGTCAATTCTTAGTAGTTTCGGAATTATCGCAGGATTTCAAAAAAATGTTAACAACGTGACGACATTGTAGAGATAATCTCTACCAGGATATTAATCTAAATAAAACTGGTGAACTCTATTTTTTTGCAAGCATTTCATTTATTTCCACCTGTTTATGTTTTGGTTTATTATTCGCTTTCAAATAATGTTAATAATAATTTGCATTTTTATCTCTTTTCTAGTGGAAATAAAAAATGTGCCATTTTATTAAGTTGTGAATTGCACTCAATGACATTTTTGCACTGAACATTCAAGAGAAGAAATTTTACACACTTACACTTCCCATATCACGCATTCTTTGAGAAACGGGCACAATGTTCTTTCATCAGGTGGGTGCCCTTCTAATGGAAAATCTTTTCCTGTAAATTCTGGCAGCTAAATGAGTATTTTGCAATGATTTTGCCGAGGATTTTGCCTTAACAAGTATCTGCATATTCGAAGTTTGAGAAAATTTTATTTTCAACCACCTACTATTTTTATGCTATGTTGCCAAATGCTTAGATACCGAATTACGAGTGAAGGTGTCATGTTTTTTCAATTTTCAATTATTGTTGTTGACTAAAAATGATGAAGTTTATTTTTTTTTTATCTCATAATGATTAAGATTTTCTTTATCTTCCTAATATTTGTCAAAAATTGTTATAACTTTAAAGATCTTTTTATTAAAAATTATTGAGTTTCCACGTCATATTATAAAATTTTTTTTTGTTCAAACTTTTGTAGTCAAACCTGATACACCCTGTATAAAATATCAATTTATATTCGACAACCAGTTTCTTTAGTGATATTTTTGCCGGTATTATAAAGATAGACAGATAAAATATTTTCCTGGGGTAAAATTTTCTCAAATCTCGAATTGACCCCCAGAAAATATAATCCTACTTTCAGTTGTTTTAAACATTTGACCGTTCCTAGACTTTTGAACAAAAAGGCTATGTTGCAATATCCCAGAAACCGTGTAAAATAGGGACATGATATCAAGATGTTTTAATAACAATAAAGCGCCGAATATATTGCAATGAAAATAAAGTGATATCCCTATTAAAAAAAAAAAAACGAAATTACCTACATTATCTGAAAACCGGTAAACTTGGCATCATTGTCCATATCATCATTGAATCGGGCATCATTAATTACCCATATGCAAAAAATTTCGTAATTCTATGTCAAGCCACTCTGGAAATATTTGACCGTTCCCAGACTTTTGAAACACACTGTATAAGTGTTAGGGATGCCGAATAGGAGTGCTAATTTTTGCTTTAGGGGTGCTTAGCACCCCCAAGCATTCCCCTAGTTGCGCCTATGGTGATAAATTTACCTGCACCTGTGGACATCGGATTGTGAACAGGATATAATTATTCATACCACTTTTGAAAATGGTGAATTCAACGTTTAAATAAAAATACCTAATAAAAAATTTTAGGAGTGTTTTTTGAACGACTTTTGGGTCGAAATTTGGGTTACTCAAAAAAAAATTTAGCCTCCAGCGGGGGGCTTGTGATGGGCTCGCAGAAATTTTGGCACACAGGCCCGGAGCTGGGTTGATACGCTACTGGTCCCAGCCCAGGTAAGTCAATTACAGAAATCTACAATAATTACCTCAAAATACTCTCCATCACTCCCGGTACCCCTTCCATAATTTGTGGCAGCATTGGTTCCATGTGCTTCTGACATCCTTCGCCAATGGCGCTGATTGCCATCAAGGCAGCATGTTTCTGTTTCCAATCGGGATGACTGAGCATGCGCGGCATGTTTGCGGTAACCAAAGGCAAAACGACTTTGCCGCCCAATCCGCAGGCCAACCGATCTAACGCCCCTTCTGCTACTACATTATTACAATCATTATCCTCATCCAATAGCTCATCAGACTCCGCCCAATTGTCTTCCTCTTCTAAATCCGCCATAAATTGCAGGATAAGTGGAACTAATTGTTCTACATATTTGCCGGCAAGTTTGCGTACCATTGCTGGTGCCATTTCAGCTAAAGTAACCATTACTTCTAAGGCAAGGATTCTCCAACTATCCAAAGCACTGGGGTCACTGAACAGTTTCATACACATGTCGTAGATGTTCAGCAATTGAGGCCTTAAAAATTTGGGGGTGGTTTCAGCCAATTCAATCAAAACCTTCAACAAACTATCATCATCTTGTTGCTGAATACTTTCAGCAATGGCCATAAGCATTGGAGCCAGCAAATCAGCAAAATGTTTCAAGATTTGTGTTTCCTTGTCGTTGCTGGATATGAAAGCGCCTACAGCTCGTACAGCTTGAAATCTGACCTCGTAGGATTCAGCGTTTTGTAAGCTTTGCAACAACATCTGTTTAATAAGATCCAGGTAGTTGTTTTGCTGGTTGCCAAATACTGTTGGGATGCTGGTGAACATTGTGAGTGCAGCTTCTTTCATCATCGGACTCGGATCGTTGGCGCAATGGAAGAGAAACTGGAAATAAATTGCGAAATTTTTCTAGAAATTCCATAAACATAACATATAATTTCAATTTTCTGAGAGTTGGTACAACCCTGTAGATTCTCGATATGGAACTAATACCATGAAAAGTATAAATAAATAAAACAAATGTCGTCTTTATTCAACTTAATACAAATACATACATTTGAAACTATCCGATCAAGCTGTCTTAAATGTGTCAATGTTCCATAACGTACTCTTTGACAAGAAAATAACAGCAGCATTTTTTATTATACAATGTATTGAAAAGAGACAAATATAACTTGCCTATTTTTACTTTTAACTGCCAAATTAAATCACTGTTGTCAACTACTATTGACAGCCAATAACAATATGAATGAAAGATCTAGGCATCATAGAAAAATTACTCACCTGTAAAAATTCTGGCCATTGATTGTTTCCATCATCATCGATCATATTCCGAGCCACTTCAGCTACGACTTCGCAAACTTTGTGTCTCAGATTTTCAGTTCGCACTTGCTGTACGGCTAGCAAAACTTGTTCTTTGAGCTGTGCCTGACTTTCTGGAGGCAATTTGGGGTAAAAGGTTGCAAAGTCGTTGGAGAAAATGCGGCGCAGTAGTACCGCTGACATTTGACGTGCGTCGTCGCCCAGGCTGGCATTGTGAATGGCGCTTAACAGGTGGCTGATTTTCGATTCCACCGGTAGATTGGAGTAGGCTTCCTAAAATATCAAAAATACTTTGTTTATTTAGAATTTATTAAAATTATGCGGAATTCCATGAATATTATGCAAAATTTCATAAAAATTATGCAGAATTTATGCGAAAAATTATGCAGAATTTCAATGACTTTATTCTGTATTCCATTGAAATTATTCAAAATTTCATTGAAATTATGCTGGATTCTATAGAAAATAAATAAAAATTATACGGAATTTCAACAAAATTACAAGAAATTCCATAAAAATACCAACACGTATTTTTCAATTTATAATTATTAACAACTTTTGAATTCGAAATTTGGAGGTTGTAGCAACACGATTTTTTTTGTAGCAACCCAATTTTTTTGTAGCATAAAATTTAATTTTGATAATTCAATGTAACAACACCGATTTTGCAATTTGTTGCTAATAAGTAAGTGAAATATGTCTAAAACTAATTTAGTTTGGCTCTTGGAGGCGAAATGTAGCAACACGATTTTTTGTAGCAACACATGTTATTTCGATGTAGCAACACGAATTTTGCAATTTGTTATTATAACCGGCTGTTGGGGCGAAATTTAAAAATTGCAGCAACACGAATTTTCTTGTAGCAACAAGTAAGATTTCGTTATTCTGATGTAGCAACACATATTTTTTAATTTGAAATTATTATTTTTGCAATTTGTTGCTATTACCAGCTCTTGAAGACGAAATTTAAAAATTGTAGCAACACGAATTTTTTTGTAACAGAAAGTGTAGTTTTGATATTTCAATATAGCAACACGGATTTTGTAATTTATTATTTATTACCGGCTCTTGAAGAAGAAATTTAAAAATTGTAGCAACACGATTTTTTTGTAGCAACAAGTGTAATATCGACATTTCGATGTAGCAAGATGGATTTTGCAATTTGCTGCTATTACCAGCTCTAAACAGCGAAATTTAAAAATTGTAGCAACACGAATTTTTCTGTAGCAAAAAGTGTAATTTCGTCATTTCGATGTAGCAACACATATTTTTCAATTTGTAATTATTAACGGCTTTTGAATTCGAAATTTGGAGTTTGTAGCAACAAGTATAATTTCGATGTAGTAACAATACGAACTTTGCAATTTGTTGCTATTACCGGCTCTTGGAGGTGAAATTTAAAAATTGTAGCAACATGATTGTGCCTGTAACAACAAATGTAATTTCGGCATAGCAACACGGATTTTGCAATTTGTTGCCATTACCGGCTCTTAAAGGCGAAATTTAAAAATTGTAACAACACGGTTTTTTTGTAGCAACAAGTGTAATTTTGATACTTTAATATAGCAACACGATTTTTTGTAGCAACAAATGTAGCTTCGTCATTTCAATGTAGCAACACATATTTTTCGATTTGTAATTGCTAACGGATCATGAAATTTGGCGGTTGTAGCAACACGGAATTTTTTTGTAGCTACCCATTTTTTTTGTACCAACAAGTCTAATTTTGATATTTCAATGTAGCAACACCGATTTTGCAATTTGTTGCTATTACTGGCACTTGGAGAAGTAATTTAAAAAATGTAGCAACACAAATGTTAACAAGTGTAAATTTGATATTTCAAAATAGCAACACGGATTTTGCAATTTGTTGCTATTACTGGCTCTTGGAGGCGAAATTCAAAAATTGTAGCAATACATATTTCTGAATTTGTAATTATTAACGGCTTTTGAATTCGAAATATAGAAGTTGTAGCAACTCGGAATTTTGTGTAGCAACAGTTTAATTTTGATATTTTAATGTAACAACACGGATTTTACAATTTGTTGCTATTAGCGGCTCTTGGGGGCGAAATTTGAAAATTGTAGCAACACGTTTTTTTCTGTAGCAACAAGTGTATTTTTTTAAATTTCAATATAGCAACACGGATTTTACAATTTGTTGCTATTAGCGGCTCTTGGGGGCGAAATTTGAAAATTGTAGCAACACGTTTTTTTCTGTAGCAACAAGTGTATTTTTTTAAATTTCAATATAGCAACACGGATTTTACAATTTGTTGCTATTAGCGGCTCTTGGGGGCGAAATTTGAAAATTGCAGCAACACGATTTTTTTTTGCAGCAATAAATGTAATTTCGTCGTTTCGATGTAGCAACACATATTTTTCAATTTGTAATTATTAACGGCTTTTGAATTCGAAATTTGGAGGTTGTAGCAACATGGAATTTTTTGTAACAATCCATTTTTTTTGGAGGTAACAAGTGTCATTTCGACATTTCGATGTAGCAATACGAATTTTGCAATTTGTTTCTATTACTGGATCTCCGAAGCGAAATTTAAGAATTGGAGCAACACGATTTTTTGTAGCAACAAATGTAATTTCGATGTAGCAACATATATTTTTCAATTTGTTGTTATTATTGGCCCTTAAAGACGAAATTTAAAAATTGTAGCTACACGATTTTTTTGTAGCAACAGGTTTCATTTTGATATTTCAATGTAGCAACACGGATTTTGCAATTTGTCGCTATTAGCAGCTCTTGGAGACAAAATTTGGAAATTGTAGCAACACGAATTTTTTTGTAGCAACAAGTATTATTTCGACATTTCGATGCAACAACAAATACTTTTCAATTTTTTGCTATTACCGGTTTTCAAAGGTAAAATTTAAAAATTGTAGCAACACGATTTTTTGTAGCAACAAGTGCAATTTTGATATTCCAATATAGCAACACGGATGTTGAAATTTGTTGCTACTATCGGCTTTTGGAGGCGCAATTAAAAAATTGTAGCAACACGATTTTTTTGTAGCAACAAATGTAATTTTGATGTGGCAACATATATTTTTCAATTTGTTATTATCGGCCCTTAAAGACGAAATTTAAAAAATGTAGCTACATGATTTTTTTGTAGCAACAGGTTTCATTTTGATATTTCAATGTAGCAACACGGATTTTGCAATTTGTCGCTATTAGCAGCTCTTGGAGACAAAATTTGGAAATTGTAGCAACACGAATTTTTTTGTAGCAACAAGTATTATTTCGACATTTCGATGTAACAACAAATACTTTTCAATTTGTTGCTATTACCGGTCCTCAAAGGTAAAATTTAAAAATTGTAGCAACACGATTTTTTGTAGCAACAAGTGTAATTTTGATATTCCAATATAGCAACACGGATGTTGCAATTTGTTGCTACATCGGCTCTTGGAGGTGAAATTGCAAAATTTTAACCAAACAATTTTTTTGTAGCAACAAGTGTAATTTCGTCATTTTGATGTAGCAACACATATATTTCAATTATTTTATTACTAACAGCTTTGAATTCGAAATTTGGAGGTTGTAACGACACGGAATTTTCTGTAGCAACCCATTTTTTTTTGTAGCAACAAGTTTAATTTTGATATTTCAATGTTTATTTTTTAATTTGTAATTATTCACGGCTTTTGAATTCGAAATTTGGAGGTTGTAGCAACACGGAGTTTTTTCTAGCAACCCAATTTTTTTTTTTGTAGCAAAAAGTTTATTTTTAATGTTTCACTGTAGCAACACCAATTTTGCAATTTATTGCTATCACCGGCGCTTGAAGACGAAATTTGAAAAATGTAGCAAAATAATTTTTTTGTAGCAACAAATGTTGTTTCGACATTTCGATGTAGCAACACGGATTTTGCAACTTGTTGCTATTAGCGGCTCTTAGAGGTGAAATTTAAAAATCATAGCAACACGATTTTTTTGTAACAAGTGTTATTTCAACATTCCGATGTAGCAACATATATTTTCCAATTTGTTGCTATTACCTGCTCTAAAAGACGAAATTTAAAAATTGTAGCAACACGAATTTTTTTGTAGCAACAAGTGTAATTTCGATATTTCAATATAGCAACACGGATTTTGCTATTTGTTTCTATTACTGGATCTTCGAAGCGAATTTTAAAAATTGTAGCAATATGAATTTTTTGTAGCAACACGAATTTCTTTGTAGTGTAATTTTGACATTTCAATGTAGCAACATATATTTTTCAATTTGTTGCTATTACCGGCCCTTAAAGACGAAATTTAAAAATTGTAGCAAAACGATTTTTTCTGTAGCAACAAATGTAATTTTGATATTTCAATATAGCAACACGGATTTTGCAATTTGTTGCTATCACCGGCTCTTGGAGACGAAATTTAAAAATTGTGGCGACATGATTTTTTTTGTAGCAACAATTGTAATTTCGTTGTTTCGATGTAGTAACACATATTTTTCAATTTGTTGTTATACCTGGCCCTTAAAGACGAAATTTGAAAATTGTAGCAATACGATTTTTTGTAGCAATAAGTGTAATTTCGATGTAGCAACACGGATTTTGCAATTTGTTGCTATTACTGGCTCTAAGGCCCAGTTGTACAATCTCGGTTTAAAACAAAGTTCAACTGAACTCGACTGGTACTTGAGGTTTCCCATTTAAAATCCATTGCTGTCAGCTATTAATCAAATTCTATCATTTTTGACAGCAATGCATTTCAAATGGGGAAGTTCAAGTACCAGTCGAGTTTAGCTGAACTCTGTTTTGAACCAAGATTGTACAAGTGGACCTTAGGGGCGAAATTTAAAAATTGTAGCAACACGAGTTTTTCTGTAGCAAAAAGTGAAATTTCGTCATATTGATGTAGCAACACATATTTTTCAATTTGTAATTATTAACGGCTTTTAAATTCGAAATTTGAAGGTTGTAGCAACACGGAATTATTTGTAGCAACAAGTGTAATTTTGATATTTCAATGTAGCAACACGGATTTTTCAATAACGATTTTGCAACAACGATATAGGAAATTGATAAAGTGGGATAAAAAAAAATGGGACACTAATTTTTTTAAAGTTTTGAATGACTTAATAAGTTTTAAATAGGAAAGTTTAAGAGGACATAGGAAACTCAATGAGTAAGAAAGAGACAGATATAAAGTAGGATATAAAAATTGTAACACGAATTTTGATTATTCTTGGTGCTCGAGTGTACTTGTAATTTTTGTGTTTGACCAATCGAAAGCCTGGAACGATAAGAGAAAGATAACGATATAAGAAATTCAATGAAAAAGAGAAAGATGGAGACATAATAAAATTACAATGTATTGATATTTTCATTATTTTTGGTGTTTGAGTGACTCAACAATGGGCTTGAAATGAGAGAGTGAGAGACAATATAGAAAACACACTAAGTAAGAAAAAGACAGACATAAAGTGGCAAATAATAATTTGTAACACGAAATAAATTAAAATATCTATATAACCAATCAAGAGCCTGGAAAAATAAAGTAGATAATAGATATAGAAAAATTGAATAAGTGAGAAAGAAACTGAGATAAAAGTAGGATATAAAAAAATGCATTTGGCTCCGAATGACAAATCATGGGCTTGAAATAAGAGAGTGAGACACAAGATAAAATCCACAATAAGTAAGAAAGAGACCAACATAAGTAGGATAGATTGGAATTATGATTTTTCAAAAGCCTGGAATAGACAAAAGTTGAAATATCTTTTAAAACTCTGGTTAACATTGAGATTGAAAACAATTCGTTCAAAAACAATGAGATAAGCCAATTAAAATTATGCAGAATTCCATACATATTATGCGAAATTCTATAAAAATTATGCAGAATTTTAACAATCCTGTAATATCCTTGCAATCTAGCGACCTGTCAAAACAATTCAATATGGCGGCAAAGGTCAAACATCTGTGATGTGTGTTGGTTTATACATTACGAAAATTATCCTTTCTTAATCAAAAGAAAATTTCTTTGAAATCTCCACAAAATACACAGTGAACAGTTTTATGACAACAAAACTTCACTGAAGGTAAATTAAATCCTTGGCGCCAATTTTATTGTTCAACCATGGATTGCCCATTAGACAATGCGACGTTGCCAAACTGACTTCAGTAACAGGACACAGATTCTTAACTGTGGTGCAACAGAAAAAACATATCAATCTTGGAAATCAACAATGGCAAAGACAATCTGACAACGTTACAATATTTATTAATTTGCAGTGTACTTATTGCTAGTTGTAGCGAATGACGTCATATTCGGCGGGTATTTTGAGCCTTTTGGGCCAACCTTACAAAAAAGTAGGGTTACGATTCCTTCTTTTATTTTTTTTAAACTACTCTAGCCTAGCACCTTTAAACCTTAAAATACCCTTCTTGAAAGCTTTTCTAGCCCTTCATAGGAGGTTGTTTTTCATTTCCACATATATTTCAATTGGTTTTTCACAGCTAAAAAACAATTAACCTCCTCCATAAGAAAAACGTGCCAACGAGCTTTTTAAATAGAACCCAAAAAAGATGATTCACTTCCTGATTAATATAAACCAAAGTGCAATTAAATTCAAACACGTTGCTGATTGAAGCGCAACTTGTGCGAGATGTAAATAGTGTCTCTAGTAAGTTTCGGTTTGGATTTGAAGCTGGAAAAATGGACGTAAAGTGGACCTACCTCTGCTTGCACTCGGATGTCGTTATCGGTGGACAAAAGGGTCGTCAGTAGCTGGTAAAAATGTTCTTGGTCGGCGGCCATGGCGCCCGATTAAACGTGAAAAGGAATTTTTGTTGGGTAGATTTTGACAGGAGAGACAGGCGCCAAAACAACCACCGATGGTTTTTGTGTGACAAGTCGTTTGACGTAAAACAATGTTGCCAACTTTTAAGATTGTGCTTTTTGAAAACGCCTAATTGGAAACATAACCTAACTTTTTGTTATTTGTTTAGTAAATATTAAAATTATTATAAATAATGGATTAGTTTTATTACTAATTATTTAAAATGGAGCTAAAGTGCTTGAATACAATCGATTGTAATCAAGGGGGTGTACGAGCGGTTCGTTTCAATGGTAAGTTAATTTGTTCATTAATATTTTTATTTAATTTTAGAGCTTTGACCCAAAAAATGTATACAAATTACAGGAATCTGTAATTTGTTTATCGATATTTACTCTGGAATCGATAAAAGGTGTAGTTTTTAATAATAGTTTCGTTCACAATTTGCACTCGGAACACTTTTGGAACTATTTCGTAAACACGCAATTCAAATTCCGAATTTTTAGTTACTGTTCTCTGCTCGCAGTTCAACTAGAATCGGTTCCGAAATGATTCTAAACCGTTCAGAGTTTTTGTTCTCTGTTCCAAAATCGTTCACAGTAAAACACATATCTTGAACTAGCTCATAATCGGGTATGCGTTCCATTATATTGTCCTGAAACGATTCTTGGTGCTGAACTAGTAGCTTTGTTTGCGATTAGGATTCAGAACTGACTCGGAACTAATTTGCATGCGCAAATTTAAATTTAGAACGTTCACGGATCATAAAATTCCAAAGTTCCACAGTTCTTTGTTTGGGATTCAGCTAGAATAGGTTCCGAAAAGTAACTAGTTTTCATTTTCTGTTCCGAAATCCTCTCAGAGTGAACTAAAAATCTTGGAACTAGTAATATGCGCTCTAAAGTTGTGTTCGGAATGGGATTTCAGTGCAGTGCTAGTGCGGTGTTCGTGTATTGCAGCGTTATGTTATATCACGTGACGAAGGTGTAATCGGCGGTGTAACACCAAATACACCATCATTTTTTACCGGGTAAACGGTGTCCCACATCTTCACACCTTTCGGACACCAACTTATTTCTAAACGCACATAAAGTGTACACCAAACTTACTCCTACCAATTTACGAACGCGATAGTGTCAATAGTTTAAAAAGTGTCGACACTTTCTACCCTTCCGAACTGACCTTTAGATAATCCTGAACTACATAGTTCCAAATTGGTTCAGAATGTGATCCACAAACTGTACCCGATTGATCAAAAAGCAATCCGAACCGAGTAAAGTAAAAAATCTTGACCTGGTTCATATTTGGGTATGTGTTCTATAATCTTGGCGTGATTCCGATTGTGATCCAAGAACAAAGTTTCGCTCGCAATGATTTGGAACCATTCTGCAAAAACAAATCAAATAATCGCATTCCAGGATCACAGAATTCCAAATTTTTCGCCCAAGTTCTATGTTCGCGGTTTAACTAGAATCGGTTCGAAAACGATTCTGAACAGTTCCGAATTTTCGTTTTCTGTTTCTAAATTGTTCAGAGCGAAATAAAAATCTTGAACTGGTTCATATTTGGATATGCGCTCTATAATCTTGGAGTGGTTCCGAATATGATTCAAGAACAAAGTTTCGTACGCAATGATTCGGAACCATTGTACAAGAACAAATCAAATTATCGCATTCCAGGATCAAAAAATTCCAAATTTCTAGTTTAAATTCTATGATCCAAAATGATTCTGAACAGTTCAGTGTTTTTCTTTTTTTGTACCGAAATCGTTCCAAGCAAAATACAAATCTTGAACTAGTTCATATTTTGTGTATGCGCTCTATAATCTTAGCGTAGTTCCGAATGTGATCCAAGAACAAAGTTTCGTTCGCAAATGATTTGGAACTTGGAACTATTCTGCAAATCAAATTATCGCATCCCAAGATATCACTTCAGAATCGGTTTCGAAATGATTCTCAACAGTTCCGAATTTTCGTGTTCTGTTCCGAGTAAAAGAAAAATCTTGAACTATACTCTGTCCAACCAACCTACGGAGTGAAAAACAACAAAATCTTCAAAACTGTTGGTTATTTATCAGCACGCTTTACCATCGAACTGTGTTTATAGCGTTTTGGTTTATTAAGAACTACATAAGAACAATTCTGGGATTGTTCTAAAACGATTCTCTCAGTTCTTACTCTGAAGGCGGAACTGTTTTGGAATCTTGTGATTTGCGGCTTGTTTTGGTTTTTTTGGTTCCGAATCGGTTCAGAAATAGTATTAGAAAAGTCCTCCTTTTTTTTTTGTGGGCAAGTAGTACTTTACGATCCCAGAACCGTTCCAAGTTCCAGATTTCGAACCAAAACAAAGCTATGGAGCGCATACCTAATTCTAAACCAGTCAAAGTTTTTTATTTTACTCTGAACGACTTCAGAACAAAAAAAATAAAACTCCGAACTGTTTAGAGTCGTTTCGGAACCGATTTCTGTTGAACTGCGAACAAAGGACTGAACTTGATAATGTCGAATTTTGTGAACTAGTTTTGAATCCTTATCGCAAACGAAGCTATCAACTTTGCTCTTGGATCACATTTTGAACCAATTTGATTTTTTTTTTTATCACAGAGCGCATTCTGAACCAGTTCAAGATTTTTATCAAAATTTTACTCGGAACAAAAACAAAAATTCGTAACTGTTCAGAATCGTTTCGGAATCAATCTTGTTCGCGAAATATCAACCGAGAATTCGCGCATGCGAAATAATTCCAAATTAGATCAGCGAACGGAGTTATTAAATTTATTTGTGGATCACATTCCAAACCAATTTGGAACTAGTTCAGATTTATCATAGATTGCCTATCTAATTTTGAGCCAGTTCAAGATTTTTATACTCTGAACGACTTTAGAACTAAAACTTAAAACATTTCGGAATCGATTCTAGTCGAATTGCGAGCAAAGAGCTGTAAATCAAAATTCCTAATTTTGTGATCCGCGAACACTATAATGTGAATGCGCATGCGAACTACTTCTGAATCTCACTCACTAGTTCGGAATCAGTCTGCACATGCGCGTTTTCGTGTTTTCAGAATCGAATTTGAACTGTGTTAGAGGGTTTCGGATGATTTAAAACTGAATAAGAACAACTCGGAGATTGTTCTAGAACGGTTCTGATAGTTTTTGTTCAGGTAAACGTGAACAAAGAACTGACTTTAAAAATTCCAATTTTGAGAAACTACGCTTGCGAAATGGTTCCGAATCAGTTCTAAATAATTCTTACTGCGAACAAAATTATTAACTCAATACACATTCCGAACCAAATTGGAACTAGTTCAAGAATATCTTAGAGCACATACCTGAACCAGGTCAGAGTTGTTTTTTTTTTTTTTACTCTGTACAATTTTGGAATCGAAAACAACGAAAACTAGGAATTGTTCCGAATCGTTTCGGAACCGAACAAGCATGCATACTAATTCCAAATCAGTTCTGAATCCTGATCGCGAATAGAGCTACTAGTTCAGGAATATCATGGAACATGGAATGGATACCTAATCATGAACCAGTTTAAGATTTTGATTTTACTCCGAACGATTTCGGAACAAAAAACAAATACTCAGAACCTTTAGAATCGTTTTGGAACCGATTCTAGTTGAACCTCGAACAAAGAACTGGAACTATAAATTTGGAATTTTATGATTTATAAACGTCATAAATTGAACTGAGCATGTGAACTAGTTCCGGATCAGTTTTGAATTCTTATCGCTAATAGAGCCATTAGTTCGAGAATATTGTGGAACATCGAATGCACACCTGATTATGAGCCAGTTCAAGACTTTTAATTTACGCCGAATAATTTCGGAATAGTAAACAAAAACTCGGAACAGTTTAGAATCGTTTCGGAACAGATTCTAGTTGAACTACTAACAAAATTATATAGTTCTAAATATTCCAAAACGCTGTTAACACAGTTCGATTCCGATTCTAAGAAAACATTAAAATGTTCAGTTAGAACCGGCTCCAAAATGATTCTAAATGGTTCTGAGTATGTAAAGTTGAAATAAGAACGTCTAAGAACTTTACATTTTCCTATTCCGGAACTGTTCGAAGTGAAATTGAATTCTTGAACTGGTTCATAATTGTTCCGAATTTTTGGTTACGAACGTGGATTAACCAAAATTGGTTCCGAATTGATTTTGAACAAGTTTTATCCGTTCTAGAATTTTAATGAGATTTTCAAGTTTGAAACATACACTAACGCCGTTTTAAATGGAATGCATCTTTCAAGTTCTCGTTTCTTGTTCCGGAACTGTTTACAATATAAGCATCATTCGTGATTTGCATTCTGCTGTTCTTTGTTCGTACTTCAACTAGAATTGGTTTCGAAACGATTCTAAACTGTTCCGAGTTTTTGTTTTCTGTTCCAAAATCGTTTGGAGTAAAATAGAAATCTTCAACTGGCTCTTAATCAGGTATATGTTCTAAGATATTTATGAACTACTAAGTTTGTCCTCGATCGATTCAGAACTGATCCGGAACTATTACGCATCCTGAGTTCATATCATGGCGATCGCAGATTATAAAAATCCGAATCAACTCTTTGTTCGCAGTTTAACCAGAATCGACTCCGAACAAATCCGAGCTTTAGTTTTTTTATTTCAAAATGTTTCGGAGTAAAATAAAAACCATGAACTAGTTTTAATTAAGTATGCGTTTTATGGTATTTATTCCTGAACTAGTAAATTTGTTCTAGATCGAACTAGAACTGATCTGGAACTATTACGCATCCTCAATTCAAATTATGGCGTTCGCAGATTATAAAAATCCGAATCAGTTCTTTGTTCGCGGTTCAACTAGAATCGACTCCGAACAGATCCGAGCTTTCGTTTTTTTATTTTAAAATCATTCGGAGTAAAATAAAAACCATGAACTAGCTCTAATTGAGTATGCGCTCTATAGTATTTATTCCTGAACCCTGAACTAGTAAATTTGTTCTAGATCGATTCAGAACTGATCTGGAACTATTACGCATCCTCAATTCAAATTATAGCGTTCGCAGATCATGAAAATCCGAATCCTTTCTTTGTTCGCGGTTCAACTAGAATCGACTCCGAACAGATCCGAGCTTTCATTTTTTTATTTTAAAATCGTTCGGAGTAAAATAAAAACCATGAACTAGCTCTAATTGAGTATGTGTTCTATAGTATTTATTCCTGAACTAGTAAATTTGTTCTAGATCGAACTAGAACTGATCTGAAAGTATTACGCATCCTCAATTCAAATTATGGTGTTCGCAGATCATAAAAATCCGAATTAATTTTTTGTTCGCGGTTCAACTAGAATCGGCTCCGAACAGATCCGAGCTTTCGTTTTTTTATTTCAAAATCGTTCGGAGTAAAATAAGAACCATGAACTAGCTCTAATTGAGTATGCGCTCTAAAGTATTTATTCCTGAACTAGTAAATTTGTTCTAGATCGAACCAGAACTGATCTGGAACTATTACGCATCCTCAATTCAAATTATGGCGTTCGCAGATTATAAAAATCCGAATCAGTTCTTTGTTCGCGGTTCAACTGGAATCGGCTCCGAACAGATCCGAGTTTTTCGTTTTTTTATTTCAAAATCATTCGGAGTAAAATAAAAACCATGAACTAGCTCTAATTGAGTATGCGCTCTATAGTATTTATTCCTGAACCCTGAACTAGTAAATTTGTTCTAGATCGATTCAGAACTGATCTAACTAGAATCGACTCCGAACAGATCCGAGTTTTCGTTTTCTATTCCAAAATCGTTCAGAGTAAAACAAAAAAACTTTGACCTGGTTCAGGATCAGCTATCTGCTCTAAGATAATTCTGAACTAGTTCTAAATTGGTTCGGAATGCGATCCACGTAAAGAGTTAATAATTTCGTTCGCAATAAGGATTTAGAACAGACTCGGAGCCATTTTGCGAGCGCAGTTACCCAATATTCGGAATGCTTAGTCACAGTTCGTTGTTCGCGATTCAACAAGAATTTGTTCCGAAATGATTCTAAAAAGTTCTGACTCTTGGTTTTCTGTTCCGAAGTCGTTCAGAGTGAAATCAAAATCTTGAATATATTCAAAATTAAGTATGCCGTTTAAAGTTTTGTTTTGGTTTGAAATTTGGAACGGTTCTGGGTTCGCACAGCGCTTGGAGCACTGTTCTAATACTAGTTTGAACCCATTCAGATCCAAAATAAACCGCAATTCACGAAATTCCAAAACAAATCCTTCTTCGGAGCAAGAACAATCAGAACTGTTCTAAAACAAGTCCGATAACAATTCTAAAAAAGCGAAAAACGCTTATTTCGACTTTACATTTTTATGTTCCGAAATCGGTTGGGGTAAAATTGAATGCTTGAACTGGTTCATAACTGTTCCAAATTTTTGGTTCCGAACGTGCAAGGACGTTACACACTACTACTACAGGATAGCCTATCCTCATAAGGCCCGTGCAGTTCAAATCTCAAGCCCTTTGCCATGCCAAAGTACCAGCGATGACGTATACAGCATGTTATTTCTCGCTTTGACGTGACACACCAATATGGCGGCGATCCTTGACGAACGTGGACCAACCAGAATCGATTCCGAACTGATTCTAAATAAGTTTTATCGGCTCTAGAATTGTAATGAGAAATCCAAGTTTTCCGTTTTCAACTTCTTGTTTCTTGCTCCGGAACTGTTTACGGTGAAAACAAATCCTGAATCAATTTATAGTAGGCCATGGATTCTGAAAAATCGAGCTGCGACATCTAGCGGCAAATATTCTTTTTAATAGGCGTTTTCTTTTGTCTCTACTCCAACAGTTGATGGTTCCTATTGTCTCACCTGCGGCTCGGACAAGAAAATCAAATTGTGGAACCCCTACAAAAAGTTACTTCTAAAAACCTATGGCGGACACGGAAATGAAGTATTGGACGCTTGCGGCTCCTGCGACAGTAGCCAAATAGTCTCCTGCTCATCCGACAAATCTGTCATAAGTAAAATCAAAATCAATTATTGACAACTGTCACTTGTCAACTTTTTTTTTTAGTTTGGGACGTGTCAACGGGCCAACCGCTACGTCGGTTGCGAGGCCACGCGTCAACAGTGTCATGCGTCAAATTTAACGAAGAATCTTCTGTCGTCATTTCCGGTAGTCACGACAACACTGTCATGTGTTGGGACGCGCGCTCACGCAACCAAACGGCATTTCAAACATTGAAAGAAGCCAAGGATTGCGTCAATTCTATCAAGGTCAGCGAACACGAGATTTTGACCGGTTCGGTTGATTGTTCGGTACGTCGGTACGATTTGAGAAATGGCAGATGCGATACCGATTTTGTTGGAGGTAATTTTGACAATTAATTGACAGATGACGTTTGATGGTTTTTTTTTTAGCCGCCATTACTGCTGTCAGTTTTTCGCACGATAATCAATGCGTTTTGGTTAGTTCTTCGGACAATGTTGTCAGATTGTTGGACAAAAATAGTGGAGAATTACTCGGAGAGTAAGTAATTTTAATATTAAATAACCACACTGCACTGATAACTGTAGGTACACAGGACACAGGATTGCCAACTTAAACATCGAAAGTGACATTTTGACAAATGACAATTTCGTACTGTCAGGCTCGGCCAATGGCGACCTCTGGTGTTGGGACTTGGTCACTGGTAAAGTGACAAATAAATTCACGCATGCGCGTAATAAGGCCTTGAATTCGTTGAGCGTACATCCTACTAAGGACATTGTCCTTACCGGCTGCGTCACTACGATAAAATTGTGGGGAGAGGAAGATTTAGTTGAAGAAGAATTGATTTGTGAATAAAATTCAAAATTCCAGTGTTGCCAAAAATTTTATTTTTCCAAGCACCAAACAATATATTCAACCAATCACAGACTGTTAACAATTGACTATGATGGCGGCCATATTGATTGTCAACAAAAACCAATATGGCCGCCAAAGTAGGGTTAAGTAAATACAATAATAATAAGTAAAACGATTATAAAAATTGAGCTTTATTCGAGTTGGCCAATGACGTCAGAGCCTCTGCAGCGTCTAGTTCTTCTTTTCCGTGAAGTAAAAATGTCATTTTCTTCTTTTTTTGAGGCTTTTCGAAGCAGTAGTCGATATAGTTGCCCTCTTCCGGCCGGAATTTTTCCGCACTTTGCAGCCATTTTGCAATCATTGACGGCTTGTCCATTTCCGGATTTTGCTGACGACAATCCCTCATGTACTTTTCCATTATGTGATTTTTGTACTTCACTGACTGAGAAAACGGATTACTGTCCATTTCTGTTGTCGAACTGACGTAGTAGCATTGATTTTGCGTGTCACTAAAACAAATGTCAATTGTCAAAATTGTCAAAAAACTTCTAAAAAAAAGTAGAAACCTGTTATTGTTGTTATACAAGTGACTTTTGACGTATTGGTGTTCGAACTCTGGTTCCTCCCAAATGCTGTCTTCGGAGCAAATGCTGAAATGTTCGACGTTGCCATGCACTTGGTTGTTGTACGTTTTGATCAGGTCGCCCCAAGTGCGACGTTGCGGCTCTTTGCCCGCGTTCTTCAGCTTTCTGCGCCAATTTGCGAACCAATTGCACACCTACGAAGAAAATTTGATCAGTTTGGCAACATTGACAAATTCAAATTTGAATGTTGGTAGCACTGTTTGAATTCGTACAATGTTGCCAATATCAAAAATTCAAGTTACCTGTATATAAGTCAGTCCTGTTTGTACAGCCAGGATTTTTTTCTCGTCCCTGTTCGGGTAAGGGTTTTCTCTGCGCCTGACTAGCCAATCTTTGAGGAATTTTTTGATTTCGGGCGTGAACAATCTTTTGGGCGGTCGTTTTTCTTCGCCGTACGCCCTCCTTTAAAAGATAAGTATGATTTTAGCAATAAAATTTAAAAACACTAGTAAAAGAATGGAAAACCATGCATTTTGATATCGAGTTGGCAACGTTGTGCTGTCGAAAGTGTCAATGATTCAATGATTGACAGTGGTTAGGAAGCAATGTTGTCAAACTATGAAAATTTAAAAAAATAAACATTCTCTTTGAAAAATGAAAAATAGGCATAAAGTTTCCATGAAAAATGGAAAAATTTTGCGATTGTGTTTCTGAAATTTCTTTCCTTTGTGATCTTCATACTGAAATAAAGTTGGCAACGTTGTGCTGTCGAAAGTGTCAATGATTGATAGTGGCTACGAAGCAATGTTGCCAAACTATGAAAATTTAAAAAAAATGGACATATTGTCTCTTTGAAAAATAAAAATTTACCATAAAGTTTCTATGAAAAATGGAGAAATTTTGCAATTTTTTTCCTGGAACTTCTTTCCTTTGTGATTTTCATACTGAAATAAATTTGGCAACATAGTGCTGTCGAAAGTGTCAATGAGTGACAGTGGCTACAAAGCAATGAAAATTTTAAAAAGTAAACATATTGTCTCTTTGAAAAATAAAAATTAAGCATAAAGTTTCCATGGAAAATGGAGAAATTTTTTTGTGTTTCTGAAATTTCTTTCCTTTGTGATTTTCATACTGAAATAAAAATGGCAACGTTGTGCTGTCGAAAGTGTCAAGGATTGACAGTGGCTAAGAAGCAATGTTGCCAAATTATGAAAATTTAAAAAATGCACATAGTCTCTTTGAAAAATAAAAATTAAGCCTTAAGTTTCCATGGGAAATGGAGAAATTTTGCAATTTTGCTGTTGAAGTTTCTTTCCTCTGTGATCTTCATACTGAAATAAAAATGGCAACGTTGCGCTGTTGAAAGTGTCAATGATTGACAGTGGCTATAAAGCAATGTTGCCAAACTATGAAAATTAAAAAAAATTGACATATTTGTCTCTTTGAAAAATAAGAATTAAACATAAAGTTTTTATGAAAAATGGAGAAATTTTGCAATTTTGTTGTTGAAATTTCTTTTTTCTGTGATTTTCATACTGAAATGAAAATGGCAACGTTGCCCTGTTGAAAGTGTCAATGATTGATAGTGGCAATAAAGCAATGTTGCCAAACTATGAAAATTTAAAAAAATGGACATATTGTCTTTTTGAAAAATAAAAATTAAGTATAAAGTTTCCACAGAAAATGGACAAATTTTGCCATTGTGTTTCTGAAATTTCTTTTCTCTGTGATCGTCATGCTGAAATAAAAATGGCAACGTTGTGCTGTCGAAAGTGTTAATGAGTGACAGTGGCTACAAAGCAATGTTGCCAAACTATGAAAATTTGAAAAATTGGACATATTGTCTCTGAAAAATAAAAATTAAGCATAAAGTTTCCATGGAAAATGGAGAAATTTTGTTGTGTTCCTGAAATTTCTTTCCTTTGTGATTTTCATACTGAAATAAAAATGGCAACGTTGTGCTGTCGAAAATGTCAATGATTGACAGTTGCTACGAGACAATGTTGCCAAGTTATATTATTACTTATAGGTGTAATGTTTTTTCTTTTTCTTCAAAATCCCATAAAATTTTCAGACGGCACAAAGTTTCAATGGAAAATGAACAAATATTGTAATATGGAAAATTAATTATGTAATTGAAAATTTCACGCTTTTGAACGTAAGAAAGTATAAATTCTAGACACTCACAAGCAAAAGTTGAAAGATTGGAATTTAAAATCCAAATTGACAATGTTGCGCTGTCATTAGCGAAACAATGTTGCCAAACCATGAAAATACATACATTAAAAATCCAACAAAATTTCCACTGAAACTAAACAAGAAGCATTCATTCGGAAATTGTTTTTGTGTTTTTGAGTTAGGTGAAGTTGGCATTGTCGCGTTGTCAAACTTGACAGTGACATTACGAAACAATGTTGCCAAATTATGATCAAAATTTAAATTATTCCCGGCTCTCAGATTTCTTTTATTCAAATGCCGGTAATAATCAAAATTTGCACCCTAGTAGAGATGTTTTTTAATCTAAATTTTGGAACCCTTGCACTGTCAAAAGTGTCCATGACTGACAATGACAGTATGAAACCATGTTGCCAAACTATAAAAAAAACAAAGTAAAATCCTTAGATTAGGGATTGTCAATGATTGACAGTGATTACGGAGCATTGTTGCCAAACTATGAAAATTTAGAAAAATGGACATATTGTCTTTTTGAAAAATAAAAATTAAACAAAGTTTCCATGCAAAATGGAGAAATTTTGCAATTTTGTTCCTGAAATTTCTTTCTTTTGTGATCTTCAAACTGCAATAAAGTTGGCAACGTTGTGCTGTCGAAAGTGTCAATGATTGACAATGGCTGCGAAGCAATGTTGCCAAACTATGAAAATTTTAAAAAGTAAACATATTGTCTCTTTGAAAAATAAAAATTAGGCATTAAGTTTCCATGGAAAATAGAGAAATTTTGTTGTCTTCTTGAAATTTATTTCCTCTGTAATTTTCATACTGAAATAAAAATGGCAACGTTGCGCTGTTGAAAGTGTCAATGATTGACAGTGGCTATAAAGCAATGTTGCCAAACTATGAAAATTTAAAAAAATGGACATATTGTCTCTTTGAAAAATAAAAATTAAGCATAAAGTTGCCATGGAAAATGGAGAAATTTTGCAATTGTGTTCCTGAAATTTCTTTCCTTTGTGATCTTTATACTGAAATAAAGTTGGCAACGTTGCTGTCGAAAGTATCAATGAATAACAGTGGCTATGAAGCAATGTTGCCAAACCATGAAAATCTAAAAAACTAGACATATTGGGTACATTCAGGCGGTCCCAGCGGCTTTGCTCAGCCTCTCAGCAGGAACTTTATTCTCGAAATCAAGGAACAGCGTTCTCATTGGAACGAAGGTTCTGTCTTTGTCGTCCAGCTTAACACTGACAATAACAGAGTAATCGTTCTTATGAGAAGGATGTTCCTTGGTTTCGAGAATAAAGTTCCTGCTGAGAGGTTGAGCTAAGCGGCTGGGACCGCCTGAATGTACCCATTGTCTCTTTGAAAAATAAAAATTAAGCATAAAGTTTCCATGAAAAATGGAGAAATTTTGCAAATGTGTTTCTGGAATCTCTTTCCTCTGTAGACTGTAATCTTTATACTGAAATAAAGTTGGCAACGTTGTGCTGTCGAAACTGCCAATGATTGACAGTGGTTACAAAGCAATGTTGCCAAACTATGAAAATTTAAAAAAAATGGACATATTGTCTCGTTGAAAAAAAGAGACATTTTGCAATTGTGTTCCTGAAATTTCTCTTCTCTGTGATTTTCATACTGAAATAAAAATGGCAACGTTGTGTTGTCGAAAGTGTCAATGATTGACAGTGGCTATAAAGCAATGTTGCCAAACTATGAAAATTTAAAAAAATGGACATTTTTGTCTCTACGAAAAATAAAAATTAAACAAAGTTTTCATGAAAAATGGAGAAATTTTGCAATTTAGTTCTTGAAATTTGAAATGGACTATTGTCTCTGAAAAATAAAATTTTCACACGGCACAAAGTTTCCATGGAAAATGGACAAATATTGCAATATGGAAAAATAATCATGTAATTGAAAATTTCACGCTTTTGAACGTAAGAAAATATAATTTCTGGTCACCCATCATAAGCAAAAGGTTGAAAGATTTGAATTTAAAATCCAAATTGGCAATGTTGCGTTGTCATTAGTAAAACAATGTTGCCAAACCATACATTAAAAATCCAATAAAATATCCACTGGAACTAAACAAGGAGCATTTAATTCGGGATTTTTTCTTGTGTTTTTAAGTTAAGTGCAGTTGGCATTGTCGCGCTGTCAAAACTTGACAGTAACAGTATAAAACAATGTTGCCAAACTATGAAAATAGAAATGATCAAAATTTAAATTATTCCTCTTGATTTTCTCTATTCAAACGCCGGTAATAATCAAAATTGGCACCCTAGAGATGTTTTTTAATTAAGATCAAAATTCATATTTTGACACCGTTGCGTTGTCAAAAGTGACAATGACAGCATGAAACAATGTTGCCAAACTATAAAAAAAATATAAGTAAAACCTGACGAAATGTTTCTGGTATTATTGTAAGCCTAAAATTAGTACAAAATACCACACAAAAAACATTAGATTAGGAATCTAAGATTAGGACACACAAGTACCTGTTAAATCTTTTATTTCTCACAGGCCTTTTCGCTTTCTCCCTATTTTCCATTATTCTAGCCTCCATTTTGACTATTTTGAAAAAAAAAAACACACAAATAAATAAAATGTTTTCATGTATTTAGGAAAAATGTGTCATTAAAAATAGATCGTGTTGGATAAGATTCAAGAAAAACAAGATGTCCCCTATTATTCGTAATACCGATGTAATTTACCTTGTAACTTGATTAATTACGTTAATTTGATTGTTTCTTAATTGTTATTAACTGATTAATTGATTTTCTTATTGGTTCTAATAAGTAGGAGACAAAAGTTTAAAAAAAAAAAATTAATTTTAAAATAATATTCGCTAATATAATCCTCACCTTATAATGAAAATATTTTCACTGATGACACTGAAAATCTGCTTGATTCAGGCTTAAATGTGAAACTGAAACTTACAAGTTAACTTACACAATCCGGTCGCGAGAGAGACAATCATTTCCGAATGCTGTTTTATTTTCAGCAGCATCTTTCAAGTCTCCCGCGACGTTGTTTTTTGGTAATTTTATCTCTGCTGAGACATCGTTGCATTTTTATGAATTTAAAATGTTAATGGAATTTTATTAAATTTAATAAATATTCTTTATTATATAAAAAAAAAACAAGGCTTTTTATGGCAATAATAATGTCCCTGAATAAAGAAAAACCAAAAAAAAAATTTCATAAGTGAAAATATACCTATTAACATAGACTTCAAAAATTATTGAGAAATTTTTTTGAAGAAAATTACAGGAAAAATCGTCCAATATGACAATAATTGCATGCAATTGTTGTCTCATATATTTATTTCCCCCAATTCTTCATGTTTTGCGCAAACGCTCCTGCACTTCCTCCTGCTGAAACGCGATTCCTGCAAAACAGTTGGTTGTACTAAACTTAGTACAATAATGAATTTACTGCAGGATTTTTTTTTTTTTTTGAATTTCAATATTTGAATTTCGCGGCTCGTGACAAGTTTTTTTTTTACAATTGGCAACATTGTTACTTGACAATTAATATTATGCCATTTTCCATTTGTGTGCACGGAGGTGCACTCAGTGCAATTTTTATATTCCATTTGACTGCACATTTTCAGTTTTCATTTTCCATTTGAAAGGGGAATGGAAAAGTGATCTATGTGGAATTTTGCTGAATTTTTGATATTGTCAATAGGAAGTCGTCCTTAACAAAAGTGATCATTGAGAAGAGTATAAGTATAGGTAGTCAAAGTCAAAAGTGAAAAGGATAGTTATAATTTTCGGTGCTGTGAGCATACTGGTGACGTCATACTGAAAAGTATCAAATTAAAAAAGTTTTTAATTGATATCTTGAAAACTGTTGGGTATTGAACATTAGCGTAATGATCACTTTTGTTAAGGACGACTCCCTATACACAATATCAAAAATTCAGCAAAATTCCACATAGATCACTTTTCCATAAGAAATGTGTCCTTTAGTGCAATTATGTATACGCATTTTTTGGCACGAGCTAAGAAGGCTCATTGGAGAGCCAGTACAGTTTGTTTTGTTTTTGTTCACTTATACCGTACATAAAAATGTTTGCCAATTTCCAAAGAAAAAGTTGTTGCACTTTTGGATCCAATATAGGATAGCAGCAGCGAAGTTGAATTCGATGACGAAATTATTATTATTTGAACGAATTCCCCAGCTTATCAAAGTTGTTTTTAGATATTATTATTATCGTTGTTTGGAAATTTTTCTGATGCTAAGTGCTCTAAATTATTTATGAATAGTCCAATTTCTTCTAAATTTAACAACGGGTAAAACCGCGGAGAAGAAGCTGGTATTTTAAATGAATGATCATTGATCTGAAACATCGATCTGAATTTGTATGACATTTTCTTCATCAATTTTAACATTCATTTCAAATCAGTTTTTTAAATAGTTTTTATTAATGTACTCAACCTAAACCATAGAACGACAGCCCAGACTAGATTTTTTGGAAAATGCATACGTTATGTATTGTACTTAATTGTGGGAGCAGTTCCTAATCACGAGAAAGTTTCGGTTTATGCCGTTCCTACAGGGACAAGACACAGGTTTTTAACGGAGAATACGGAGAAAAACGATTTATTTAATAGTAATGTACAGTGGCGTAGCTAGGCGTCGGCGGCTCGCGCCCTAAGGAGCCTCGCAAAAAATAGGTTACCGAACCCTAAAAATTGGCTTTTTTTGATTTCCCAAAATAAAATAGAGAGAACAAATAAACTTAATCCTATACGAAACTTCTAAATCTTATAGAATTCACTGAACATTTTTATTTCTACTGCAAATTAACCTAGAAATCTCAAATCATATGGTTTTTATTTTTTCGGTAGATTCTCGGTATTTCGATAAATCGGTAATTGTGGCACCGTTTTTCGTTCTTATCACGTATTGTTGGTTAATTAAATTATTTAGAACTTTTCTCAACTGGTAACCGACCCTCCAACCTCCAAACATACAGTATTTCGCTGTATTGTACAGGGTGTTTCCTCATATTTTGACCCTTAACTACAACTCTAGCTATACGAGGTGGAAAAAAACTTTAGGTATGAAAGTTATAGGGCCGTTTTCTCAATAACAAGTCACCCCCGGGTTAAGGATAACTCCAGGGTAAACATAGCAACTGGACACGCTTACCCTGGAGTTAAAACCAACCCGGAGGTGACTGGTGACTCGCTATTGAAAAACCGGCTCGTAGGTTTTTATGTCTATTATCTTTTGCGAATGTCAAAACGGGCGAATGGCAGGTGCCAACTGACACAATGACAAACACTTGCATTTTTCAAATGGAACACCCTGAATATTTTTGGCTAGAATGATGGCTTTTTTTCTTCTGATTCAGTGGCGGCTCGTGACTATTTCAAGTGAGGAGGCTAATTACAGTATAGGATTTCATGAAATTCCTCGGAATTTTAGGAGATTTCAATTCCAAAATTCTATATATTTTTTTTAACTTTACTAAAATTCCTAAAAATTTTACCACAGAAATATCCTGAAATTCCACAATATTTTCATAAATTTTTTTGAATTTTCATGTAATTTCTTAAAAATTTCTCGGAATTCACTGAAATTTTATGAGAATATCCATGTTCATAACAGAAAATTTCTCGAAAGTCCAATGAAACTTCAAGGAATTTTCAAAATTTAATTTATTTTCATAAGAATTTTTCGGAATTTCACTGAAATTCTCTTTTAATGCCCAGGAATTTCTGGGAATATTGATGAAGTTTCAAGTAATTTCTTATAAATTCATCGAAATATATTGAAATTTCATGTTATTACATGGTAATTTTTCGGAATATCACCGAAATTCCATGTTTTTAGCTGGAAATTCCTCGGCATTACTAAAATTCAGTAAAAACTGAAATTTCATGTTGGGAATATTGGTGTAATTTCATGTAATTGTTTGAAATTCCTCCATGTAATTCATTTAGGATTTCGTGTAATTCAATCGGAATTTCACTGAAATTTCAAGTAATTCGAGAGGAATTAAAATTCAATGTGAATTCTATGGAAACTCCGCAAAAATTTCACATCTAATTCCTTTTTCAGAATAACATAATTATTCTACCGAAATTCCACTAAATTATGGAATTCTGAGATTTTAATAGATTTTTGGGGATTCCAAAAGATATTTGGGAATTTTAAAGGAAATATTTTTCAGAAATGTCAATGATTGGGTTTAAAATAACCTATAAATCGAGATTTGATAAAAACATATGGCAACGCTGCTCATGATACAACAAACGTCAAAAAATTGAAATTTCAAACCTTGGATTTTTTTGACAATCGATACAAAATGACGTCTTTTTGTTTCAAAGATTACGGCCCGAAGGGCCGGAGTATGAAAAATCAGTTAACAATGAACGGGTTCGTTCGGATAAAACTTTTGTCACACGACACTTTGGCAATATCGACAAATGTCACCTGTCAAATTTGACACATGTTCGACTTTTTTCCCGCTCTACTATAAAAGCTACGAAAACCAAACCCTGGGATTTTGTTATTTATGTCATTTTAAAACTCGACATTTTTGCTAAAAAATGAAGAAAACTCAAAGACTCGTATGTTAAATTGCCTTTTTCCGTTGAAAAGCCCCGGAAAAGTGAAAAACTCGAGGAAAAACTGGTAAAAAATTACAAGGCGTCACTTCAAAATGGCCAACTAAACGCAACGTTGCCACATCTCATTTCGGAAAACCAAAATAACATTTTAAAAGGGTTTTTTGTTTAAAATTCAATTCAATAATTAATTAATAATGATTATAATAATTAAAATTCCCCAAATAAAATAGTGAGTAAGACAAAGACAATGATTAAGTAGTATATGTTTGCAAAAACCACCGTTTTCTGAAAAAAATAAAAATCTTAAGAAAACCAACATTCCATAGCCAATTTGATAAAACTAAAGTTTTTGAATACTCCCGACTCTTTGATCGGACGTTAGAAATCGCATTTTAAATACTCCCGGTTTTCAATTAGCTCTAAATTATCCGCTCACCAATAGAATTATAAACTAGGCCCCGTTATTAAAATTACTCTAGCCCTTCGGGCTCGTATTACTCCGGCCCTTCGGGCTCGCATATAACTCCGGCCCTTCGGGCTCGCATATAACTCCGGCCCTTCGGGCTCGCATATAACTCCGGCCCTTCGGGCTCGCATATAACTCCGGCCCTTCGGGCCGGTATTACTGAGTATCCCAGATTCACAGATATTTACATACAAAAGTATATGGTATATTTGAAATCAGAAAAAAACGATCTATCATTCTAGACAAAAATATACAGGGTGTTCCATTTGAAAAATGCAAGTGTTTGTCATTGTGACAGTTGACACCTGTCATTTGCCCATTTTGACATTCGAAAAAGATGATAGACATAAAACCCTACAACTTCCATATTTAAAGTTTTTTTACACTTCGTATAGCTAAAGCTGTAGGTAGGGGTCAAAATATAAGGAAACACCCTGTACATTCTACAGCATTTCGAAAGTCTATCCAACATTTGATTTTGCACAGCAAACAGCAAACATAAACATACTAACATATAGGGATTCGGAAATTAATTAGGTTTCCTGAAAAATTTCCTGATTCCTACTAAAAATTGTCGGTCCATGTTTGCGTCATACTGTAATAAATGAGAATTGGGCGCACTGCTTTATGCTAGTGAATCAAATTTTGATATATGCAACCCAGCAATACGGAAGAATTATTGTCTCTCTCGCACTCATTGCGATTAATATAAAAGAAAGAAAAACTTCTTCATCTTCCTAACTTCAATAATCCAAACACTTCAAACAGCTGTTCTCAATAGCCGCCATAATGCAGAGAGAGATGCAAATCCCTCTTGTTTGTTGTCCTTCCTAGCACAAACCTTTGTGTAGAAACAATTACGCAGCCACCGTCTACTTCATTGTTGACACGTCAAAGTCCGCCATATTGAATTTAGAATGACGTCATTTTACTTATACTTAACGTAACGCGGTCTTTGTCCTTCTAATATAATTTGATACTATCACGGCATCCAATTAACACAGCAATAATTTATTCCACTTAACAATACACTCTGACACTAATTACTTTAATAACTAACTCAACAATCAAACTCTACAACTCAATAATCACTATTTAATTCGTATCATACTTAGTCAAACTGAAACTTAAACTTACAAGCTAAAACCCGTCCTTATAGACGTAATTTATTCCTGTAAATTCCAGAAGAACCGCGATCGACCTTGTTCCCGAACATCAAGGTAAAATCTTGAATCTGCTATGCAATTCTGTACAGGATTCTTGACACACTAGCGGCCGTTGCAATACGTTTAGCCTCGTCTTGCGCAATGAGCGTTCTGCGTTTTTTTTTTTAGTTAATAATCCGACGACAGGTGAAAATAACGAAATGAAAATGTTTATACAAGTCATGCAACGTCGCGCGCCGTCGCCAACCAAAAACATCTGAAATTCCTGTACTTTTAAATGTGTTGCAAAGTACTTTTAGTTTTGGTAGGTTGGTAGCAGAAATTTACTAAATGTGACGTCATCCTAAATACCGGGTGACAATGAAACTACTACCCACGGCGGCATTTCTTAACGGCTCGAGATGAAAATATGCAACTCGGTTTGTTGATAGGGTTGAAAATTGTGAACAATTTTAACATAAAAACAATTGAATGTCTACTCCGGTTTCACCGGAAATGGCATTGACTTTATTATTTTAAATGAGACACCCTGTATATTTTTATTTTTTTGGACTCTCTGGACAATTCTAAATAACTTTTGTCTAACATACCCTATGTCAAAAATTGATAGTTTTTGAAATAGAGTGGCTCAAAAATATGTCGTAATTCCTATTTGTTTGTATTTTACGTAAAAACTGCCATTTCCGGTAAAACCGGAAAAAACATTCAATTGTTTTTATATTAAAATTGTTCACAATTTTCAACCCTATCAACAAACCGAGTTGCATATTTCTATCTCGAGCCGTTAAAAAAAGCCGCCATGGGTAGTAGTTTCATTGTCACCCGGTATAGTGTAAAAATCCTATAGAGTAGCAAATTTAATTTTGCCTGCGACGTCTGAGGGGCGAAGAGCAGAAGAATGGCGGACACGTTAAAATGTATGTAATGCCTGCATTTTGCACAAAAATAAACATTTGTGCAACCGCATCCGCGAAATTTAATTTCGCAGCCGCCACACGTGCAGGCCTGTAGCCAGGTTTTGATTCCAGAGGGGGCAACCGAAAATTTAGAGGGGGCAAACGTCACCGGTGTTACATTTAAAAAACCGAACCATTGTCGAACGGATTTCCGAATGGTAAACAGAGTGTTACTTACCTCCATGCCTCCCGCACCACGGGCCTATCAGGCACGCCACTATACCGCCATTTTTTTTGGTGCCAAAATACCTGGAAAAAAACGGCTTCATTTTCCAACTCCATGTTAAATTGCGTTCCCCTCACCGTTGCCCCGTAGACTTGGAATCACTAGGCAGACATTAATAGCAAATTTTGTTGGAAGGGTTAGTGCTCAGATTAACACATGAAATAGATAGGTTTATTATGATTAAAAGATGCTCCAAACATTGACTCCCATTCTAAGATCACTTGCGGACACTTACTGCAGATGTGCCATATTTTTAAATTGTCCTAAGTTGCAGGGAAAATGGAATTGGAAATTGGAAAAAATCTATCGCAAATATAAAAATCTAGATAGGTATATATGTATATACACTTATAACATAAAATATCGCGGTGCTTTCCAAAATTGAATGGGAATAATTATTATATGAAATAATAATCTATTGTCATAATAAAATTTGAATAAGATTTTGTGCTAGCTGAAAATGGCAACACTGCCTAAAACCTGATGGGAACCTGGTTGTATTCGTCTAGAAACGCCCACCTGAATCGTTTCATCTTTGTTAAGATAACCAGATAAAGAAGGATGCAAATATTGCCGGAGCAAGCCCGACCATTATCGCGAATGCGCTGTAGTATTCATAGTAAGAAATGTCAAATGGGTTTTGTTTGTGATTGGCCCGCATTGTCCGCAATCTTATCCCCACTCCATGTACTTCATTCATTAATCCACTATTGTCGTTTAGGATTGTTGGCCGCAGAAACCAAACGATTTTATGAATGACTTGCCCTCTCTATTTATGTAGTTAGTGTGCACTGATTGTATTTATGTCTTTTTCTACTAGCTTGTATAAGAAAGAGATAAAAATATATTTTTTTCTGCACTAATTCTACTAATAGAATTCGCTTTAATATCCTTGGGGGTTATTATAGAAATGATAGTTACTTCGTAAATGGAATGGCACCCGCATTTATCACACCTGAAGCAAAATTTTTAATGGAGTAAAAAGGGCGCGTGGCCATGCTTTATTTTACCCATTCTTAGACAAGGGTAAGTGGATTTATTATACCCCACCATTGCTCGTAAACATATAGATACGCGTATGACAGAGCAAACAACCCCTTTTATTATCATTCTCACTACCACAAACTTTGTCTCGAAAATGGACATTGAATGCAGCTGTTAGGTCAGTTCCAGATACATGGAGTATATGTTCGTTGAAAAATTTTGGTTACCGTTGCTATATTGTAAGGTTCACCATATAGAGTTTAGAATGACGCATTAATGACGTCACTTTTTGAAGTGAAACTTCTAAAGCTTCATTCTTAGTTGAGCAAAATTCGCTGTTTTGCATAAGAAGTAAGGTTTAGGCAGTGGTCTCATATCTGGACGTAAATGGAGAGTGATTTAAAAGATGCTTCATGTAACATCATACGTTTTGGCAAATTTCGTTATATGAGAAAGAAGAAAGATAAAACGTAAGAGTCAAAGAAAACAGTTAGACTGAACCAACGAACGATTAACACAAACCAAGGATAAAATATAAGCAAAGAAAATTGTCAAGCGCCGTCCGCCGATACCTTTGTGACGTCACCACAGATGTGCGTCTTTTTTTTGTGTGATCTTTACACCGACTCATACGCTAAGTTAAAGGTTGTATGGAAGGAGGATAGTTTGTGTTGATACAAATGATACATTGACATATTGTGTTTCGATTATCAAGCCTTTTTATCTGATCTGATTAAGATTAAATTAATTAATGTATAATGGGGTTGCTATTAAAATGATAAGTCACCATCTTAAAATGTCCGCTATATTGGATTAAAAATGGCGGCATTTAAGTAATCGTGCATTGTTACCTGAACCAAATGTGTGTGCCGAATTCCCAAGGATAATACACACTACTAAGGATTGCTTATCGGCCTGGTTTATGGTAAACGTGGCCATATTGGGTGTAGCACAATGAAGTAATAAAAAGGTTGGAATTGTCCTTTGCCTATCTACTCAATACATATATTTGCGGCCAACATTAGAATGAGAGAACAGGAGAGATCCGTGAGTATTTCCTGCCTTTACTTGCACTATCTTACTCAGGGTTAGAGTGAGAGATATGAAAGATTTTGTTTATGTCCTTTACTAGCGATATCTCATTTGGGAATCAATTGAATGACGCAAAATCCATTCCAAACCTTCTTTCTACTTTATTGGTATAGCACCATTGTGACGTCATCAACTAAGTCGTCAGCTATTTGCGCCAGCGGTCGTAATTTGGAATTTAAATTTATGATGGAAAATATTATTTCATTTTGATTCACATAATAAGCAAAGAGGAAAATGCAAACAGGATCTAAAAAAGCATTGTTTTAAAATGTTAATTATCGTAGAAAAACTAAGCATGCATAAAGCAAAAACCCGCGAAATCATAATTTGTAGTGTATACACTTTACGTCAAGGTGAGAAACGACACATTGCCTACGTCATCTTTGGTGCTTTGTCATGGTGGGGACTTGAAATTTGAACTACACAGGCCTTTTGAGGATAAGCTATCCTGTAGTAGTAGTGTAGTGTGTAATATCCTTGCACGTTAGTCTTATCATTTCGCCTGCTTATTATTCTACCTCAATAGTCTCATGAGTTGGCCTCTTTATTATTCTACCTTAATGTATAAAAATCTTAAAACAGGTAAAGGTAAAGAGGAGTAGTAACCTGGATTTGGAAAATGAAACCGTTTTTTTCCAGGTATTCTGGCATCAAAAAAATGGCGGTATAGGCAATTCAATGTTTTACCTGTATTTTGGTGCCAAACACTTGCCAAAAACTGCCATAGGTCCTGTATTATACGGGACAGTCCCTTATTTCAAGGTCCATGTCCCGCGTCCCCAAATTTGTTGTCGGGACGCGTGAATGTCCCGTATTCTCGGATATTTTGAAAAGCGTTAAATAATTCGATTTTTGCGTCACATTCCTAGTCTCCGCGGTGGCATAAATAGAACGATTTTTGCGCCTCATCTCTAGTCTTCAAATTACAACGTGCGATCGGTTATTCGACAGCATTTAACATTTGACAGTTCAAAACTTAGCGGGATCGGCCCAAGGATGCTACATATTACTATATACTGAAGCATAGCCTATCCTCATAAGGCATTTGTGGAAAAAATCCCCCCTCCCTTCCGCGTAAAATCACCAGTTGTGACGTAGGCAGCATGTCCTTTCTCGGATAGACGTAAGCTGTTTGCACTACAGGTTAAGATTCCGTGGGCTTTTGCTTTATGCATACTTGGTATTACTACATTAATTATTACCGTTATAAAACGACTGTTTTTTAGATCTCGTTTTCAACTTCCTCTTTGCCGATTATGTTAATCAAAATTTAATATGTTTCATCCTAAATTTAAATTCTAAAACTACCTCTAGTGCACACAGCTGACGAGTTGTTAATGACATCAGAAATGGTGACACACCAATATGGCGGCGATTACCAAAAATGTGGCCGATAAGCAATCATTAATAGTGTGTATTAGCCTTGGGTTCGGCCTACGGATTTTTCTGAATTCTTGCGTTTTCCCATTTGCCATTTGCGTTTGCGTACAAATCGTTTACGCTTCGCTTCTGCGCCAGCGCCGCCAGTTTGAAATTTCGAATTTAAACTAAAATGCCTAAGCGAAAGTGTATATAGTGTGTCCCAGATTCGCTTCTCTATACAGGGATCTCGACTCCTATTATATCCACAGCAAAGGTTAAATGGGGAAAGTTCTAGACAAAGCTGAGAGAATTCGATAATCGGCTCCAGATTAACGATCGCTCAATTAGATTTGGAAATATCGACGAAAAACCGAAAATGACGGATTTCGTTTTTTGCCAGTTAACCCGAAACGGTTGATTTGACAGCTGTCAAAATGTGACATTATTCAGACATTTTTTTAAGACCATTGAGATAGCATGTATGACATGTCTCAATCGTCTTTTGTTATTCCGCAACTTGCCTCCACTTTTATTTTTATTATGGCCGCCATATTGGATTTTTCGATTTTTGGAAAAAGCATAGAATTTCCAGTTTAGTGATGTATCACAAGTGGATAAAAGATTTGAGTATCATCGAGAAATGGCCGGTATTCCTTATTTAAATGAAAAAAGGTTTGACTTGTTAGTGCTGTAATTGCAGTCACTCTGAAACGCCGACATTACCTCAGCAAGGTATTTGGAGATGTACCCCGAACGAGGGCAGCCTCATAAAACGTAATTCACAGAAATCGTAGTTAATTTAATTAACCATGTGGCCTTCGAGAAGCGGATAAAATATTGATAAATGAAATCGCGACAGAAACATTTCACTAGCTGTCAACGAAAATCCTAGTGCATCAGTAAGAACTGTAGAACGTGAAATTGGTGTGCCAAAATCAACGGTATAGAGAGTAAAAAAGTTTTTTCCAAGTTATAATGCCGTGATCTAGTAATACTCGTTCCGTCTACTGCTGCGGTAGTCATCTTCAAAGGCGGTGTGGTAGCGGAAGAAGTGTTCTCATCCGTGTTCCTCCGATGACTGCCATCTTGAAATATCGACTTACATTCAAATATCTAATGGCGGTGATTTCGTCTGTCGATTTTCGTGTACGATATACTTCCAAAAAGTTCCGCACGCACCTGGGTAAGTATTTTATGGATGAAATCAGCCGACAACCATTTTTTTTTCAACTTGATTTCCCTTACTCCGTAGCTTCATAACCGTTGGCCAGACATTAACTTTACGAAGTGTAAGTTTGCGATGACACTCAAATCTTTTATCCACTTGTGACACATCACTAGACTGGAAATTCTATGCTTTTTCCAAAAATCGAAAAATTCAATATGGCGGCCATAAGAAAAATGAAAGTTGAGGCGGGTTGCGGGACGATTGAGACCTGTCATGCACGCTATCTCATTGGTCTTAAAAAAGTATCTTAATAATGTCACAATTTCACAGCTGTCAAATTAACCGTTTCGGGTTAACTGGCAAAAAACGAAATCCACCATTTTCGGTTTTTCGCCGATATTTCCAACTCTAATTGAGCGATCGTGAATCTGAAGCCGATTATCGAATGCACTTAGCTTCCTCTAGAACTTTCCCCATTTAACCTTTGCTGTGGGTATAATAGGAGTCGAGATCCCTATATAGAGAAGCGAATCTGGGACACACTGTATACCTATTTACATGAAGAACAATAAAATTGGGCGTGGTCCCAAAAAAAAAAAAATCGCCTGCGGCGCTATATTCTGTATAAATACATGAGACATCTGCTTCATAAAAACGAAAAAAAGTCCCGGTTTTTTATTAGAATAATATGGTAGGCTTACTTCACTTTAGTTTCATAAGCAGAATAGCGCGTTCTTACTCTTTATGTCCGTAGGGAGGGACAGCGTTTAACCTGCTCTAAGATAAAAATGATAAGTCGCCATCTTAGAACGTCCGCCATATTTGATGTAAGATGATAGCATTTATATCTTTATATCCTGTTCACAATCCGATGTCCACAGGTGCAGGTGAATTTATCACCTTTTCCTATCAAATAGCATTGAAAGGTGATAAATTTGTGCCGCCCAAATTCCAGCTTAATATCTTCAGGATCCTTGTTCTCGAAACAGGAAAGCAACTTTCTTATGAGAACAAAGGTTCTGTCTTTGTCACCCATATTCATATTTCCATAACACTGATAAAGGCAGAGCAATCGTTCCTTGGTTTTGAGAATAGAGGTCCAGTAGTAGAAGTAAAAAGTGAAATGTTGATTGCAAAATTCTAGGACATAAAATAAAACCAAACACTCCTTAAAAAAACACTATTCGTCCTTTAAAGAATTCCATTTTGCTAGTTGGGATACAAATGAAGTTAAACAAAAGCTTTTAAAATTAGTACAATTCAAGTACAAACCAATCACGAGTCGTGCTAATTAACTTTGCAGTCCTGAAAACGCGGTCGAAACTGTAAAACTTGTAACACAAACCCCGCAGAAGGTCGAGAGAGAGTAGTAGCGTAGTAGTAGGTCGCGTTTCGACTACACCGAAATTTCCGCTGCCGGCTAAAAAGCACATGGTTTATTTTTTAATTGAATAAAAATGAAATAATTTATAAAAAGAAAAAAAAATGGTTTCGAAAATTAACGGCACGGGTAATACCGATTCTACTATGAATAAGCAAATTGAGCCCTTTGAAACAGACGAAGAAGATTCACCAAAATTGCAAAGGAAAATTACTTTAGTCAATGGGGTTGGTTTGATTGTTGGAACAATAATTGGTGAGTAATTAATTTTGAATTTTGTTAATTAATAATATTTATTATTGTTTTATGTTAGGTCTGTTTCTGCAGAAATCACAAACCAGTTAAAGTGAATTTCATTGGTTGAAACTAGAGTTTTCTGACTGTTTAAGACTGTTTTCAACCAATGAAATTCACTCAATTTAAATAAAAATGATGCAATATTTATAGCTCTTATATTTATTTGGTATTTCATCAAAGTGTCTATTTTTTTTTATATTAGGTTTATTGAGATATAGACAATAGAATTAATTGTGTAAAAGATTTTCAGTATTTACTTAATTTTAATTATAATTATAAAACACAAATTATATACAGGGTGTCCCACCGGGAACTAAATCAATTTATAAAGGATTGTCATTATGTATGAAAACAGTCTTATTTTTGAGACACACTCACCAAAAAATATTTTCTATGTTTGCTACACTAGAGCCCTTTTCATGTGGCTCCGGTTTAACATACCCCTTAAATTCGAATAATGTCGATGACGTCACTGTATAACCGATTTAGGAAGAACGGTAGAAAATTAAAAATATTCACAGGTCGTTCGATTTCCTAATTTGAAATATTTTTCTAACCGTTCGTTTTCAAGTGACATTTTCAATGACGTCATCATTTGAACTAACCGTTTTGTAACCCGGTTAGTTTAAACCACGCGAAAAGGACTTAGGGGTTTTTGGGAATGCCCAATTCAATGGTTATATTTACAATGTTGCCCAGTTTACCGGTTTTAAGATGCAATGTGTAACCTAATTTTTCCAAACGAAAGTTCCTCTTTATTTTCATCGTAATCAAACCTCCATTTGATTTGGTTTTTGAAATATGGCTACACAACGCTTTTTTATTGAAATGTATGCAAACTTCTACACATAACGGCAACCCTGTATATATCGATTTGGTTCCAGTTATACAGGATGTCCCATTGTACAAATAAAATAATATAATATTTATTTTTTTCTTCAGGTAGTGGTATATTCGTTTCGCCGACCGGAGTCTACCAAGCCAGCCATTCGGTCGGAATGTCCATTTTGATCTGGAGTTTATCTGGAATATTCTCGATGCTTGGAGCATTATGCTATGCGGAATTGGGCACTTCCGTTACAAGATCGGGAGGCGATTACGCTTACATTTACGTCGCTTTCGGTCCTTTAGCCGCTTTTCTGAGATTATGGATGGCTATACTGATTATCAGGTAACTTTTTGTTTAAGTAATCTATGGCCCAGTTTATTCATCTTCAGATGAGTTCACTGTTGATTGCGTTTTTATCAGTAAGAAAATGGATAAATCGACCCTTAAATTGTTCTCATTTTTGTTTAAGGCCCACTACACAAGCAATAGTAGCTATTACTTTTGCCGAATACGCAGCCAAACCTTTTTTTCCCGAATGCAGACCGCCTGATAACGCTATCCGGCTGTTAGCTGCGGCTTGTCTATGTAAGTACATATTGACATTTAAATGTAGATTTTTTTTAATAATAAATTAAATAATAATAATTATCGCTCAAGGAATGGCAAATATAATTAGTTTCCTAATTGAAAAAGTATGGTTTTACGTAATGGATAATGATTGCAAGTTTTTTTTACAATTATTACACAAATACAAATATTTCTTTACACTTTGATTATGTTTGTACATAATCTTGAAATGTTTCGTTGGATTGAAATGTATGTATTTTTTTATGATTTAATCAATTTTAACTTTAACAAACGGCTTTATTTAAATTATCAGCAGTGTTGCCAACATTTCTTTTTTTTTTTTCTTAAACATTTAACAGTGACAGTTTATATTAACTTGAATTGGCAAGACTGTTTGTATGGAGGCAGGAGAATACACACTCTAAGGAGTGCTTATCGGCCTTGTTTTTGGTAATCGCCGCCATATTGGTTTTCAACCATTGCCGACGTCATAACTAAGTTATCAGCTGTTTAAACGGCCTACGTCAAGGCGAAAAACGTCATGCTACTTACGTCACCACTGGTTGTTTGGCGTGGGGAGGCGATTTGTTACACACGGGCCTTATGAGGATAGGCCATCCTGTAGTAGTAGTGTGTATCATCCTTGTACTAAAATAACATTAAAATTACTATTTCCAGTGTTCCAACGTTAAAACCCACTAAAATGTCATAATTATTTGAAAGAAAATGGCGGCAAAATTACAATTTCCGGTGTAACCAAAGTCAAAATAAATCTGTGAAAAATAAAGTACATAATTGAAAATGAATTTCCTAAAATTCTCTAAAAATGTAATTCGAATAATTGTTATGACAACAGTGTTTTAATAGCACGACGTTGCCACATACTCTAAAATCAAAATAGTTTTAATCACACACAAAACAACACTGTTAACATCGAATTTTTATTACACATTGTTGCCACATTGGACAATAATTACCTCAAGCAAATAGATTTGAAATTGTGAACGTCACTTTGTCATTTATTTGTCAAATTGACATTTGTCAATGAAATAGGTACCTACAGGGTTATTGGTTATAAATGTCATCCCCCTCTATCTTTTTTATTTCACATTTTAAAAGTTTTATGGTTGAAATTAAATTTTTTGAAAACTCACTTTCGCATATACAGGGTGTTTCAGAAAAGCTGGTTGTGCTCCAAATTTTTTATTTCAAATAGAATACCCTGTATATTATTAAATATTCGGATTCTACGTAAAATTCTGAACAGATTTCATGTGTCATAGCCTCTATAACTAAGTTCAACTGTTTTGGAAATATTGACAGTTGAAAATTGACTTTTTTTGCAACTTTGACAGGCTGTTAAACCTAAACGGTTAATTTTAGAGCAAAACCGATCTTACATTTTTATCTTAGATTTTTTTAAACTATCAGTTGACACCAATATTTGACATTAATTTTGAATTTGATCCATGACTGAATTATTCCAATTAAATTTAATCTTCGGTTAAATTCAAAGTTGGTATCAAATGATAACTTGTGAAAATCTTGGAAAAAAATTTAAGATCGGTTTTGCTCAAAAGTTAACCGTTTAGGTTTAACAGCCTGTCAAATTTACAAAAAAGTCAATTTTCAACTGTCAATATTTCCAAAACAGTTGAACTTAAGTATAGAGTATATCACATGAAATCTGCTCAGAATTTGATGTAGAATCCGAATATTAAATAATATACAGAGTATTCAATTTAAAATAAGAAATAAGTTGGTGCACGACCAGCTTTTTTGAAACACACTGTATATGCAAAAGTGAAATTTTCAAAAAATTTAATTTCAACCATACATTTTTTATTTGGGGCACTTTTTTCTAAAATGTCAAATAAAAAAGATAGAGGGGGGTGACATTTATAACCAATAACCCTGTACATAACAAATTTTGAACAAATGTGAATTTGGAAACGCTTAAATTGTCAAAATTTGACATTTTCACTTGTCATTTTTCTTTTTTGTTGATAGCTAAACGTCATTATTTGGTTGTCACAATAGAAACGCTACATTTGTGAAAACGTCTATAATAATTTATTTTTTTCTGTGACATGAAAAAAGTAGACTTTTAGTACCTACCTTGATAAGAGCAAAAATGTCACTTTTTCTCCCATGGGAAAAAAGTGATTTTTTTTTTCCCATAGGAAAAAAGAAACAGATGCCAGTCAAATTTTTTTCCCGAGGGAAAAAAGTAACAGGTGCCAGTCAATTTTTTTTCAGAAAGAGAATAATGTATAGATGGAAAATGGTGAGATTTTCCCGTCACAGAAAAAAATAATGTATATATTTATACATGGGAAAAAAGTAAGATTTTTAACGCTCACACCTCGCGCTAAAATCTAATACTTTTTTCCCTTGTATAATAAATAACTATTTTTCTATCTAAGAAATTCTTCGAAGGTTTTTATTTTATCAAAACGTTTACCTGTCATTATCTGACACAATTACTGTCAAATTTCTGACGGAAAAATCACTTTTACAAGTTTTTAAAACTTATTTTAAATTTATAGGCCTGTTTATCAATTTTCTGATTAACTATCAGATATACAATCTGATGAATAGAAACGCAAGTTAGTTATCAGCAAGTGTATTTGAAAATGAATTAACCGGACCTTAGTCTTGTGAAAATTTCAATTAAAAAAAAAAATAACTTGTGGATCTATATATAATTTTTATTTTTGGAAAAATTTACTTAATATTTCATAGTCTAAACGTCAATTTTGTGACAAAAATCATTAATAGAGGGTTTAGAATGTGATTTAAATTTTTTCCTTTTTTTTAAGTGAAAACTTCTTTAGGCGTGTTTAGTGAACACGTTGCCGATATCATTGGCAAAATTTTAATTGTTTGTCTAATAATGGCAAACAGATGACGTCATCAGATGATTCTTATGGAAATTTTTATTTTGTTTAGGCAAACAGATGACGTCATAGAAGTTATCAAACAATCTTCTCTTCCCAAATAACCTTGATTCAAACCAAGGAGAATACACACTAAAGAGTGCTTATCGGCCTCGTTTTTAATAATCGCCGCCATATTGATTTTCAACCATTACTGACGTCATATAACTAATTCGTTAGCTATTTAAACAGCTACGTCAAGGCGAAAAACGCCATGCTGCTTACGTCACAACTGGTTGCTTAGCGTGGGAGGGTAGAGGGAGACTTGTTACATACAGGCCTTATGAGAATAGGCCATCCTGTAGTAGTAGTGTGTATTATCCTTGGATGCAAACCACAAATGCCAGAATTCAATATGACGGCAATGGTCAAGCATTTGTGATGTGTATTATGTTGATTTGAATCAATTAAAATTAATTTTAAGGCCAGGTTTATTCATCTTCAAGTGAACTTTTGGTAACTATCTGCAAGATAAATTTACCATTCTCTAATTCTATTGGTCGGCGAATAACCAGCCAACCAATAGAAATTGCACGTCTGACAGTTTATCAGGAGGTGAATAAACTGGCCCTATTCAAAATAATTTTGAAAAAAATGGCCATCGAACCAATCTGTCATATTGAATCCTGGCATTTGTGGTTTGGATCAAGGTTGTTTGAAAGAGGGAGGTTGTCTGATAACTTTTATGACGTCATCGAGATGCCTAAACATAATGCAAACCTCCATAAAAACCAAGGTTCCTAAAGTAATAGATTGTCTGGTAATGGGTAACTTGACACATCTGGGGTATCTTATGAAGATTTGCATTAGGTTAAGGCACCCCAGATGACGTCATAAAGTTATTAGACAACCTACCTCTCTCAAATAACCTTACATAAAAACCACCTGATGGTGTCTATTACCATTACCAAACCAAGGATAATACGCATTACTACTACTACAAGATAGATTATCCTCATAAGGCCTGTATTAATAAAATCTCAAGCCTCCCACCCCATAAACTATAAACTATACGTCCTACTTGGAATGACATCGATCGTTGTTGGATATGTTTCCCTTAATACATCCAAAGATAGCTTATAATGGAAACAAGTAGTGGGGGATACCTTTCTCCCTCTGGTTCATTGCCATTAGGTTTGGTATAACCTCAAATATAATATTTTTTAGACAAGGAAAAATTTCCATAATTCGCTAAAAAGCTAAATAGAGATAAGTATCCCCCACATTCTCCATCTCAATTTGCCTCAATTTTATAGATCGGCGGGTCATTCCAGGTAGGTGTAATTTATAGTTCATTGTTCCCACCACGCCGAAGAACCAGTGATTACGTAGTGTCGTTTTTTGCCTTGATATAGGATATTTGCACCACAGGTTATAATTCCACGAGTTTTTGCTTTATGCATACTTAATTTTAGTACTATATTTGACATTCTGAAATAGTCCTTTTTTAGATTTCATTTACATCCTCCTCTTTGCCTATCATGTTAATCAAAATTAAATAATATTTTTTATCATGAATTTAAATTCTAAACTGCGACCGCTGGCGCAAACAGCTGACGACGTAATTGATGACGTCGTCAATAGTGCTACATAATATAGCCGCGATTCACAAAAACGATTTAAGCCGATAAGCAATCCTATAGTAGTAATAGTAATGTGTATTATCCTTTGGATTTTCATTAGATATGTTCAGACATACAGATGACGTCAGAATACGTAATATCTTATAAACAACCTTGATTCAAATCACAAATGTCAGGATTCAATATGGCGAAAATGGTCAAACATTTGTGATTTGTGACGCCATTTTAATGTTAAAATTCTATTTTGAATCACAGAAGTGGACAAAGTTTTTTTATTTATCTCTTGATTTACTGTTTGATGGCGGTTTTTTTCAAAATATTTTGCTTAGGCCCGGTATATTCATTTTCAGATAAACTTGTTGATAACTATTTGCAAGATAAATTTATCGTTCTATAATTCTATTGATCGACGGATAACTGGCAGACTAATGAGATAACAGAGTGTGTTTTTATCCATCAGATTGCATATCTGATGGTTTATGGAAAGGTGGATAAACTGGCCCTTAGCAAAATAAATGAAATATCTGTCATTCAAAATAGAATTTTAACATTAAAATGACATCACAAATCACAAATGCTCGACTATTGCCGCCATATTAAATCCTAAATTGTGTTTTGGATCAAGGTTGTTTGAGAGAGGTTGCCTGATAACTTTTATGACGTCATCTAGATGCCTAAATATAATGCAAAATCCAAGGTTAGGTTGTCTGGGAATGGGTAACTTGATGACGCATCCAGGGTGTCTTAATAGAGATTTGCATTATATTGAGGCATACAATACAGATGATGTCATAAAATTTATCAGGTAACCTCCTTCTTTTGAAAACCTTTGATGCAAACCTCCATAAAAACCACTTGATGATGTCATCTGTTTGCCATTACCAAACCAAGGATGATATGCACTACTACTACAAGATAGCTTATCCTCACAATGCCTGTATAGATCAAATTTCAAGCCCCCACCACACCGAAGAACCAGTGATGACGCAGCGTGTCGTTTCTTGCCTTAACGTACGGTGTTTGCAGCACAAATTATAATTTTACGTGCTTTTGCTTTATGCATACTTAATTTTAGTACATTAATTGATATCCTAAAACAATCCTTTATTAGATCTCATTTGCATCTTCCCCTTTGCCTATTGAGTTAATCAAAATTAAATAATATCATAAATTTGAATTCTAAACTACGACCGCTGGCTGACGCAAACAACTAACGACGTAGTTAATGACGTCGTCAATGATGCCACAGAATATGGCTGCGATTCCCAAAAATGAGGTCGTTAAGCAATGGTAATGTATATTATCGCTGGATTTGCCTTAGGTTTAAGCATACAGATGACGTCAGAAAAGTTATCAAACAAGCTCCTTCTTATAAACAATCTTGATCCAAATCAAAGAGAATACACACTCTAAGGAGTGCTTATCGGCCTCATTTTTGGTAATCGCCGCCATATTGGTATGCCACCATTGCCGACGTTAGAACCAAGTCGTCAGCTATTAATCAACGGTCAAGGCGAGAAATAACATGCTGTTACGTCACAACTGGTATTTTGGGGGGAAGAGGGGATTTCTTATACACAGGCCTCATGAGGATAGGCCATCCTGTAGTAGTAGTGTGTATCATACTTGGATCCAAATCATAAATGCCAGGATTCAGGGCGAGTTCTTATGAGCGTAAGTTGACATTTCTGGCGTAATCATGTGATAATATGATGATATTTGATTGGTAAAATCTCCAGCATGGCGAATATTTTACCAATAAAATTCAACCATTTTATTTTATCACGTGATTACGTCAGAAATGTCAACTTACGCTCATGAGGACTCGCCCTCAATTTGGCGGAAATGGTCAAAGATTTATGATTTGTAACACCATTTTAAGGTTAAAATTCTATTTTGCAACAGAGATGGACAGTCGGAATCATTGCAATTGGCACACACTCTTTAAAATCCCTCGTATTAAGTCAAAATTCTAACCAATAAATCTATTTAAGTGCAGCATTTTGCTATTACTGTATGTCAGATTTAACACATTACGAGGGATATTTACATAGTGTGTGCCAATTGCAATGATTTCCACTGGACATAGTTTTTATTTGTCTCTGGTGTTTTTAAAATTATTTCGCTCAGACTCGGTTTATTCATTTTCAGATAAACTTGCTGGTAACTAGCTGACCAATGGGATAACAGATTGTGTAAAAACACAATCTGTGCGGATAAAAATCCGTCAGATTGCATATCTGATAGTTCATCAAAAGGTGAATAAACTGGCCCTTGGCAAAATAATTTTTAAAAAAATTGATCATCGAACCAAGTAGACCAAGAAATGAATGAAATATCTGTCATTCAAAATAGAATTTTAACGGTAAAATGGTGTCACAAATCACAATTGCTTGACCATTGCCGCCATATTGAATTCTGGCATTTGTGGTTTTTGAATTTTGAAATCAGGCAACTTCCTTATAAATAACCTTGAGCCCAATCACAAATGCCAAGATTCAATATGGCAAAAATGGTAAGAATTTGTGATTCCAGTGATGCCAGTTTAACGTTAAAATTCTATTATGAATGACAGAGGTGGACAAAGTTTTATTCATTTTGAGATAAACTTGCTGGTAACTATCTGTAAAATAAATTTATCGTTGTATCATTCCGTTGGTTGATGGATAACTAGCTATTAGCTGACCAAATGGAATTACAGATTGCGCTTTTATCTGTCAAATTGCATGCCTGGCAGTTTATCAGGAGGTGAATAAACTAGCCCTGATCAAAATAATTTAAAAAAAGATGACCATCGAATCAAGTAGACCAAAAGATAAATGAAAAATCTCTCATTCAAAGTAATTTAACGTTAAAATGGCGTCACAAATGGTTGATTATTGCCGCCATATTGAATCTTGGCATCTGCGGTTTGGATCAAGGAAATTTAATATAAAAGAGGGAGGTTGCCTAATAACCTTTATGACGTCATCTATATGCCTAAATATAATGCAAACCTCCATATAAGAACCGCCTAATGATGTCATCTGTTTGCGATAACGAAACCAAGGATAATGCCTGTGTACATTGAATCTCAATCAAGTCTCCCACCACGCCGAAGAATCAGTGATGACATAGCAACGGGTCATCATTTGCTTGATGCATACTTGGTTTTAGTATGTACATTAATGGCCGTTTCCACTAACTATTTTAGGGGAGCCCTAACGATAAGTATTCCCTAAAATGACATTTTTACATGGAGAAATGTCAGTTTAAGGCATACCTATTGTTAGGGCTTCCCTAAAATAGTTGGTAGAAATGGTTATAAGGGCCGGTTTATCAATCAAGGAATAACTCGTAGATTTTGCTGAACCCGGGTCAAATCTAATTCTGGGTTAACTTCCTAGTTAAGTCGGAAAAGTGTTAATTGAAGGTTTCTTAACCAAGAGCTGGTACACTCTAGGGTTATTCAAAAGTTGGCATTACTTATACAACGTTGCCAGCTCACTTTTGTCGATCTTTTGACGGTCAACTTGATGGCATCGTAAACTCTCATTGATTAGAAAAGGAAAGGAGTGCCAATGATGGACTGTCAATTTAACAAATAATAAAGATTCCTTTTCAATCAAGTGTTGTCTATTCCTGGTTCTTGAAGGTAACTGTCAATAGTCGCTTCTGTCAAATTATACAACGAAGTATTTGCCAAATAAATGTACATGTATCAATCCATGGTCAACTTGGATGGCATATTTTGCCAAAAAGTCTCCTGTCACTTTTATTTGTTAGAAAAGGAGGACGGACTTTTAATTCAACACTACGACCGCTGGCGCAAACAGCTGACGACGTAGCTGATGACGTCGTCAATGGTGTTACACAATATGGCCGCGATTCCCAAAAATTAGGCCGAAAAGCAATCCTGTGGACAAATGTGTATTATCCTTGCATACCAATGACGTCATAAAAGTTATTACGCAACCGCCTCTTTTAAACAACCTTGATCATTGACATGAACATCTAATGCCACTTTAGGTCACAAGCAGCTGCGCACTTATCACTGCGCATGGGTTATGATGTCACATCTCCTTTTACACGTTCATTCCATTTCCCGAAATTCACCCTCAAACCGCCGGTATAGATGATGTTTACACAACATCGCAACAATAAAGCAAATAAATAGATTGAAGTAGGATGAGCCTAAAGCCCGGTTTATTCATCTTAAAGATAGACCAAGAGATTAATGACAACTCATCTGCTAATCAAAATAGAATTCTAACATCAAAATGGCGCCATTCAATCTTTTTATCATGATTCGCTCTGGGGTAAAGAAATCAATTCAAAAGTAAATAATTTGAATTGTTTTTCAAACTTTTTTGACATAAAATTTGACAAGAAAACTTTTGACATGAAATATTTTGACAAATAAACTCAACAAATGTCAAATTAAACCCTAGCGTTTTCAAAATATCAATTTTTCCGCTGGTTGGAAATTATTTGAGATCGAATCACGTCATCCAGAAATGGTTTTTTTGCCTTTTGAACCTCAATAATAAATTTTCATGGCCAACTACATAACTGTCATTAATGTAATTTCTTGACAGATGTTACCTCAGAAATGACACAAGTCACAAACTACTTTTAAAGTAAAGTAAGTTCGTCATGAAACACTGAATGCTCGAAACATCTTTCATCTTTTTTTCTTTTAATGAGAAGAACAGGGATAACAAAACAATACAGCAGCTACTTAAACTTCACCACATTTGCTTTGCTTAAGAAAATCATTAGGCAAGTTCGGTAAATCCTTAAAAAGCAAAAAAAAATTACAGGTACCACGTGATCAGTTTTGGGACTTCAAATGGAAGATCACGTGAGTTTCTGTCAACAGTGTCATCTTTTAACCGAATTCGCCTATTGATTATTTTTTACTCGTAAAATTGGCTTATTTAAACGAAAAAGCTTAATTACAAGTCAAACATTGACTCTAAAACTTAATATTTCCTTGTTATCAAGTATGAATAACCTTAATCCAAATATCCAGTTTCAAAAGAGGCTTAATTAACTTCGTCTTTGAATCGAGTCTCTAACGAAGCGTGCACTTAACAATGACATAAATCATCCAAGATAGAGTTTATTGTCTCTATATTTGGAGCAAGATAATTAACTACTAAAAGAAGTTTTTATTTTAATAAAAAAATCGTTTCTATCTTTGTTTAATCTATGTTATCAAAACGAGACAGATATACTTTTGTGACGTCACAATACCTTTTTTTTCCAGGCTTGCTGACCGCCATCAACTGCTTGAGCACAAGATGGGCGATGAGGATTCAAGACGTTTTCACTGTTGCCAAACTTGTAGCTCTCGTCGCCATCATTATGACCGGGATTTATTATTTGTTCACAGGTGAGAATTTTCTTTGACATTGACTCATTATCTGAGCACTGACGCACTATATTCAGTTACAACTGGCAACAACGCAATCAGTATCCTTTATACGTCATTGTTTGGCGCGTTTTATGAATTTTAAATTTCGAAAATTATTTCCAGGTCATACGGAAAACTTTAACGACGCCTTCGAGGGCGACTACAATCTTTCCAGTATTGCTCTGAGCTTTTATTCGGGCCTATTCGCTTTCGGCGGCTGGAACTATTTGAATTTCGTCACCGAAGAACTTCAAGATCCTTACAAGTGAGTTTTAATCGGTTTCTTTTCAATTCAAATGTGTCAAAGCGAGACAAAAAATAATCTACTCTACACTGACAATTGACGTTTAGAGTATTGTTTATCTGTCAACTATCATGTAAATCGGAACTGCCATTGTCAATTATTGACATGGTATGTCTTTATTTATCAATATGCAAAAGACAAGGACGATGAAAGTTGATAAAACGACCACAAATATTTAAAAAAACCTTTAAAAATTATTTAAAAAATATTCCAGTTCTTATCAATTCTATAGCATTCTAATGTTATCTTTATAAATTACAATGGTTTCTTTGTCAATTGAATAAAACAATAAAAAATTATCTTTATTGTTATTCATTAAAACCTGAGTAGAGTGGATAAAAGAAATGAACGGAAATCTTCAACGATGAATTAAACATCGGCACGTAAAAGGAAAAATCTGTTATTGTCAAGGAAAGGGAAAAAGAACTCTTCTATAAGGATTTGTACGAGGTTTTACTGAAATTCAACCAATTATTTGGGATTTCTAGCGAGAAAATCAATAAATTTAATGTATCGATAAAACCCTAAAAGTTATGTTTCCATTTAACGATAATTGACTATTTCTAGGCCCGGTTTATTCATTTACCGATAAACTATCTAACTAAAAGATAAAATTAGGAATAGGATCATAGATTGCGTTTTTATCCGTTCATAAACCTGCCCTTAGTAAAACAATAAAAGAAAATTCAATTATCCTCTCGTCCTTTATTTCAGGAATTTACCAAGAGCCATATGGATCGCATTGCCGGTAGTCACTGGCGTCTATGTTCTAGCCAATGTGGCCTACTTTGCCGTTTTATCCGGGGTGGAAATGGAAAGTTCCTATGCTGTGGCTCTGGTAAGAAATAAATGCTTGAAAATCAGTTATTGTTTGATAAAAGTTGGCAACACTGTTAATGAAATTTTTGACCAAAATAGCGTTACAGTAGTTGAAATTGCAATTGGATTTATAAAGAAAATGGCAGTAGAATTGCAATTTCCGGTGTTGCCAAACTTTGAGTTTTATTGTTAGAAGCCAAAAATGTATGTATTCATGGGAACTCGTTGAATTAATACTTTTTCATATTCTTTGTACTTTTAGAATATTTCAACGACTTCTAATTAGATTTTTCAACGAATTCAAATTAGATTTTTCAACGAGTTTTTATTATTCGCCAATCGTAATGTGATAGAAACTCGTTGAAAAACATTTAAAACGCGTTGCAACAGGTTTGTATTGCATTCCAACGAGTTATTAGGATGTTTCAACGACTTCTAATTGTATTTTTCAACAAGTCGAAATTAAATTTTTCAACGAGTTTTTATTATTTGCCAATCGCGATGTTATAAAAACTCGTTGGAAAAAATTTAAAACACGTTACAACGAGTTTCTATTGCATTCTAACCAATTTTGAGAATGTTCCAACGACTTCTAATTAGATTTTTCAACGAATTCAAATTAGATTTTTCAAGGAGTTTTTATTATTTGTCAATCGTAATGTAATAAAAACTCGTTGGAAAAAATTTAAAACGCGTTGCAACGAGTTTCTATTGCATCCAACGAGTTTTTAGAATGTTTCAACGACTTCTAATTAGATTTTTCAACAAGTTCAAATTAGATTTTTCAACGAGTTTTTATTATTCGCCAATCGTAATGTAATAAAAACTCGTTGGAAAAAATTTGAAACGCGTTGCAAAAAGTTTCTATTGCATTCTAACGAGTTTTTAGAACGTCTAACGACTTCTAATTGGATTTTTCAACGAGTTCAAATTAGATTTTTAAACGGATTTTTATTATTTGCCAATCGTAATGTAATAAAAACTTGTTGGAAAAAATTTAAAACACGTTGCAACGAGTTTCTACTGCATTCCAACGAGTTTTTAGAACGTTTCAACGACTTCTAATTGGATTTTTCAACGAGTTCAAATTAGATTTTTAAACGGATTTTTATTATTTGCCAATCGTAATGTAATAAAAACTTGTTGGAAAAAATTTAAAACACGTTGCAATGAGTTTCTACTGCATTCCAACGAGTTTTTAGAACGTTTCAACAACTTCTAAATAGATTTTTCAATTAATTCAAATTAGATTTTTCAACGAATTTTTATTATTTGCCAATCGTAATGTGATAAAAACTCGTTGGAAAAAATTTGAAACGCGTTGCAACAAGTTTCTATTGCATTCTAACGAGTTTTTAGAACGTCTAACGACTTCTAATTGGATTTTTCAACGAGTTCAAATTAGATTTTTAAACGGATTTTTCTTATTTGCCAATCGTAATGTAATAAAAACTTGTTGGAAAAAATTTAAAACACGTTGCAACGAGTTTCTACTGCATTCCAACGAGTTTTTAGAACGTTTCAACGACTTCTAATTAGATTTTTCAACGAATTCAAACTATATTTTTCAACGATTTTTTTATTATTTGCCAATCGTAATGTGACAAAAACTCGTTAAAAAATTAAAAACGCGTTGCAACGAGTTTCTATTGCATTCCAACGAGTTTTTAGAATGTTTCTCAACGACTTCTAATAAGATTTTTCAACGAGTTTAAATTAGATTTTTTAACGAGTTTTTATTATCTGCCAATCTTAATGTGATAAAAACTCGTTGGAAAAAATTTGAAACGCATTGCAACGAGTTTTTATTGTATTCCAACGAGTTTTTAGAATGTTTCAACGACTTCTAATTAGATTTTTCAACGAGTTCAAATGTTTCAACAACTTCTAATTAAAAACTATAACAATATTCTTCTACTAAAATAAAAATTCATTGGAAAATTTTTAAAAAAATCAACGTTTTTTTTATATCATGTTGAAACACTAGAAACTCGTTGCAACATCATAAAAACTTGTTGAAAGGTTTTAAAAAACTCGTTGGAAGATAATAAAAATTCAGTAGAAAATTCAAAACAAAAAATTTAAAAAATTCAGCGAGTTTTTTTCAACATGTTGAAACACCAGAAACTCATTGGAACATCATAAGAAGTTGTTGAAACATTTTAGAAACTCATCGGAAAATATTGAAAATTCATTAGAAAATTCAATTTTTTTTTTTTAATTCAACAAGTTCTTTTCAGCATGTTGAAACACTAGAAATTCGTTAGAAAATCAAAAAAATTTGTTGAAACGATTTAGAAACTCGTTGGAAAATGATTAAAATTCATTGGAGAATTAAAAAAAAAAAAAATCAACAAGTTTTTTTGAATTTGTTGAAACATTATAAAAACTCGTTGAAACATTTTAGAAGCTCGTTGAAAAAAATTAAAAATGCAATAGAAAATTTAAAAACAAAAATTAAAAAAATTCAACTAGTTTTTTTCAACATGTTGAAACACTAGAAACTCGTTGGAACATTATAAAAACTCGTTGAAACATTTTAGAAATTCGTTGGAAAATGTTATAAATTCAATAGAAAATTCATAGAAAAATTTTAAAAAACACTTTGAATTGTTTTATAGATTTGTTGAAAAATGATAAAAACTCATTAGAAAGTTAAAAAAAAAAAAAATTGAAAAAATCCAACGAGTTTTTTTTACCATATTGAAACACTAGAAAATCGTTAGAACATCATTAAAACTCGTTGAAACGTTTTAAAAAACTCGTTGGAAAATAATAAAAATTTAAAAAATTTAACAAGTTTTTCTCAACATGTTGAAACACTAGAAACTCGTTGGAACATCATAAAAAGTAAAAACTCATCGAAACGTTTTAGCAAAGTCTATTTTAGAAACTCCTTGGTGAATGAATTCAACGAGTTTTTTACAAATTTTTGAAACACTAGAAACTCGTTGGAACATTTTAAAAACTCAAATCTTTTTAGAAAATCGTTGGAAAATGATTAATAGAAAATTCAAAAACAAAATAAAAAAAATTCAACGAGTTTTTTTCAACATGTTGAAACATAAGAAACTCGTGGGAATATCATAAAAACTCGTTGAAACCTTTCAAAAAATTGATTGGAAAATGATAAAAATTTAGCAGAAAGTTCAAAAAAAAAAACTAAAACAATTCAACGAGTTTTTTTTAGAATGTTGAAACACTAGGGACTCGTTGAAACAGCATAAAAACTCGTTGAAACATTTGAGAAACTCGTTGGAAAATGATAAAAATTCAATAGAAAATTCAAAAATTAAATTTAAAAAATTCAGCGAGTTTTTTTCAACGGGTTAAAATACTAGAAACTCGTTGGAAAATGATAAAAATTCAGTAAAAATTAAAAAAAAAAAAAAAATAAAGAAAATTCAGCGAGTTTTTATCAACATGTTGAAATACTAGAAACTCATTGAAATATCATTAAAACTCGTTGGAACGTTTTAGAAAATTATTGGAAAATGTTAAAAATTCATTGAAAAATTCCAAAATAAAATTCAAAAAAAATTCAACAAGATTTTTTCAACATGCTAGAGCATTAAAAACTCGTTGGAACATCATAAAAACTCGTTGAAACGTTGAAAAAACCCGTTGAAAAATGTTAAAAATTCATTAGTAAATTCAAAAAAAAATTCAACGATTTTTTTTCAACATGTTGAAAAACTAGAAACTTATTGGAACATCATAAAAACGCGTTGAAACGATTTAGAAACTGGTTGGAAAATGTTAAAAATTCATTAGAAAATTTTAAAAAAAAATCAACTAGTTTTTTTTTTATATGTTGAAACACTAGAAACTCGTTGGAACATCATAAAACTCGTTGAAACGTTTTAGAAACTCGTTGGAAAATAATAAAAATTCACTAGAAAATTCAAAAAAAAAAAAATAATTTGATTAAAGTTGGCAACACTGTTGAACAGGAACAAATTTTGATGAAAATGGGGTAGAATTATCATTTTCAGTGTTGCCAACGCTAAAATTAATTCATGAGTTCTATTATTATAATACAAAATTACTTATGGAAACTCATTGTGTTGGAAATTTTTGGAACAAATTTTTAATAATTTTTTTTTTGTTTGTTGAAAATAACATAAATTCATTATTAGTTGATTACAGTTGGCAACACTGTTGAACTAAAACAAACTTTGATTAGAAATGATGTTAAAATTAAAAACTTCAGTGTTGCCAACGTTCAAATTTGCTTATTGATAACTTAGGTAAAATTCAGAGTAAAATTACAATTTACGGTGTTGCCAACGTTAAAATAAATTCCTAATTTTTTTTTTCTTCAAATTTTAGTCCTTCGGAATGAAAATGTACGGCAGCTACAGCTGGATAATTCCGATTTTTGTAGCACTTTCTTGTTTTGGTGGAGTGAACGGAATTCTCTTCACGTCAGCCCGTCTATTTTTAACCGGATCCCAGGAAAATCACTTGCCCAAATTGTTTTCTTACATTCACGTCAAGAGGGAAACACCGATACCCAGTCTAATATTCACGGTAAAAATAATCAAAAGTTGACTTTTACAATGTTGCCAACTTTGTTTCTTTTTCTTATAGTGTGTAGCTTCGTTGGCGATGCTCTTCGTTCGTGACGTCATAGTCCTGATAAACTACTACGGCCAAATTTTGTGGTTTTCGGTAGCGGCCAGTATAGTGGGAATGCTGTTGCTCAGATACAAGCAACCGAATGCGCCACGCCCGATTAGGGTGCACACGTCGATTCCGGTTATTTTCCTTTGCGCGTGCGCATTCCTGATTATTTTTCCGATACCGGACCAACCGATGAACACCGTTATCGGAGCGGCAATAACCTTATCAGGTAATAATATCTATAGTGACTTCATAACCCATTAGATTTTCCTGTCAATAATCAAGGCTTTTTAAAAGAAGAGGTTGTGTAATAACTTTTATGACGTCATTAGTATGCAAGATGGCATTAGATTTTTATGTCAATAATCAAGGTTGTTTAAAAAAGGAGGCTGCATAAATAGTAACTTCTATGGCGTCATTGTTTACACATCGATGTCTCAAGTACTTGTAGCTGACTTTATTTTTGATTTTAGGCATTCCAGTTTACTATTTGTGTATAAAATGGCAAAATAAACCCAAAAAGTACACAAGAATCGTCGAAAAACTGACAGTATTTTTGCAACAGCTTATGGAACTGACCTCGCCCGAAGCCACTCAGCTTTTATCCCAAACTTAAGCTGCTTTTAGTTAAATTTAAGTATTTATTTGAAACGACCAATCAGGTATTGATTGGACTTGTTCCAATAACCAATCAGACCAATCATAATTTTGTACCAAAACTTTGGGGTTAGTACCTCTGAAGAGATTTTTTTATTATATTGTATACACTAATTTTCGATCTCGAACTTTTTGTATTATTTTTTTTTTTTTGTATTTTTATTATTGTTGATGACCAAATAATATTGTACAATAATTTAGCAAAAATAAATATATTTATTGAAGCATTTAAAAAAGAAAAAGTGTCTTTTTTGTCCGTTGTAAACCCAAAATTTACTGCACTATTCAATATATCGGCTACTACAGTTGCCAGCTGGAAAAACGTTACAGAGAACTGCAATATTCTATTACCGACTTAAAATCAATGAAGTAGAAAGAAGGTATGGAATGAGCTTTGCGTCATTCAATTGATTCCAGAATGAGATAGCGCTAGTAAGGGCAAGAAGTCTATTGGATCTCCCATATCTCTAACTCTGAGTGAGATAGCGCTAAGTAAGGGCAAGAAGATCTCATGGATCTCTCCTGTTCTCTCACTCTAATGTTGGCCGAAAATATATGTATTGAGTAGATAGGCAAAGGGCTATTCCAACCTTCTAACTACTTCATTGCTTAAAATGCATTTATTATTAACAAAAAATTCCACTATTTTTATTTCAAACCATTAATTATTACAACTTACTTCTGATTGGTGATTTTGAGGCCACTTTGCAGTAGAAAAACACTAAAATGGGGCCGAAAAAAAGACGCCATTTTGTATCGGTTGTCAAAAATTACAAGGCCTACTTTGAAACGTCAATTGTTTTAAAGCGGCGTTGCCTTTTTTTTTCACAATTCAATGCACTTGTAAATTAGATTATTAATTGATTCACTATTACTTCGAAATTTAATTTCCATTTATATTTCCTATCGAAATATCACTCGTGCAAGAAAATTTCTTGAATTCCTTGTCCAAAGAACTCCAGGTTTTGGAAAAGCGTTACAGAACACTGCAATAGTCTATTACCTATTTTTACAGTGTTGCCAACTTGAAGTTTGAAACATTGAGAATTTTGATAATAAACGGAAGCTAATTTTAAGCGATTGACCGACAAGGATAATACACATTACTAAGGATTGCATATAATGCTTATCAGCCTCGCCGCCATATTGGTGTCTCACCATTTCCGACGTCATAAGTAAATCGTCAGATGTTTGCACTTTGCACTAGCGGTCGTAGTTTAGAATTTAAATTTATGATGAAAAATACTATTTAATTTTGATTAACATAATAGGCCAATACCCTGCGGAATCATACCTGTGGTGCAAACAGCCGGCTGTGAAACAGCCTACGTCAAGGAAAGAAAGGACATGCTGGCTACATCACAACTGGTGATTTTGCGTGGTGGGAGGTTTCAAATTTGTTTCCCACAGGCCTTACGAGGATAGGCTATCCTGTAGTAGTAATGTATTATCCTTGATTGACCGATCAGTCATTTGGACAAATCAACCATTAATTAAAAAGCGTCATTTTTTAACCAATTGGTTTTAACTTAAGGCCAAATTATGGACCTACTAGTAAGTGTCTGGTACCAGGTATTTCCTATTATCTAGGGTATAGAAAGTACCTGCTAGGTAATAACCAGACGTTTACCAGTCAGTCCATAATTTGGCCCTAAAGTAGTTACGTTTCAAAGTGTGACATTCGATACAAAATGGCGCCTTGTTCAGTTAGAAGCCTATAAGGCATCTTTAGATTTTTCGCTTTTCCTGGGCCTTTGTTATCAGAAAACTGTGGTTTTAAAGGTTTGAATTTGCATCTTTTACACAAACTGAGCACTTAAATGCATCCTACTTTATCTCCCTCTTTGTTTTACTCATTAGTCATTTATAATCGCATTCAGTGTTTTTGCAAATATATCCTACCTTATCTTGTTCACTAAAATATGGGAAAACATTATGTTCGAGTTTGTAATTGTGGCAACGTCGCTTTCAATGAAGTAAGCCCTGTAACGTCACCAATTCTTCATTTTCTGCCAAAAATTTTCAATTTTTCAAGTAGGTACCTAACGAAAACTTTAGTTATATCAAGTAGGTTTTGGAATGTCATTTTCCATCGGTTCTTTGCATGTTCCGCTTTTCTAGGACCTTTTCAATCAAAAATCAGTGGTTTTAGAGGAGGGAGACTTTTAGACAAACCAAACACAATATTTGCATTTGCTGTTTTTTCAAATGTATCCTTCTTTGTCTTACTCACTATAATCACTGTTTTTGCAAAAAATACAATCAAATCAACAATAAAAATGAAAATTTGTTAATTTTTCAGGATGAAAAACCATCAAAAAATAAGGAAAAAAATTCTGTTTGAGATCGTAATTGTGGCAACGTCGCTTTCAATCGAGTAGGCCTGGTAATGTAATGTTATTTGCCACTTTTGACAGTTGACCAATTTGAGTGTCTTTATCCAGTTTTTCATCGAATTTTCCGCTTTTCCAAGGCTTTTTCAATCAGTAAAACTGATTTAAAGTGCCAGGCTTTGAATTTTTTTCATTTTTTGCCAAAAATTTCCAGTTTCTCAAGGGGGTAAATAATGAAAACTTTAGTTTTATCAAGTAGGTTTTGAAATGTCATTTTCTATTGGGTTTTTTTTAGGTTTTAGATTTATTGATTTAGTTAGATGTTTTATTTAGAGGGTTTTGTCGCCCCTTTGTACTTGAAAAACTCTATAAATTTACCCGAAAAACAAGAGCAACAGGGCCCCGAAACGAAAAAGGAGAGCCATCAAAACAAAAAGACGCCATTTTGAATTACCTGTCGAAAAATTACAAGGCCTTCTTTGAAACGTCATTTTTTTTACGTTTTATTGCTGCATTTTTGGAAATTATCAACAATCTACTGAAATTTATTCAAAAAATGGGGCCTCGACTCCCGAGCCAAAAAAGAGGACCCACAAAAGAAAAAAACGCCTTTTTGAATTCGCCAACTGTCAAAAATGACAAGGCCTACTTTGCGAAACGTCAAAATGTTTTGATGTTTGTACTAAGGTTGCTGCATTTGTCAGGGTTGCTGCATTTTTGATTTAATAGGTATTATTGACAATTGAGGCCCCAAGAGGTTAGAAAGACGTCATTCTGAAACCAACTGTTAAACCAAGTAGGCCTCGAAAACAACCATGATTTTTATCGATTGTCGGTTTAACAGGTTCGACGCGAATCAAAAAAAAGGACCAAAGACCTACTTTGAAATGTCAATTTTTTTAACTTTGGTGTGTCTTAAGCAGTGTTGCCATATTTTTTTTCAAAACTCAGTGCACTTAAATTAGATCATCAAATAATTGAAAATAATACAAATTAATTGAAAATTATTGAGAATTTACTATTAAATTGAATTTCCATTGACCCCTCGCATTGGAAAAGTGTTACAGAAAACTGCAATATTCTATTACCGACTTTTACAATGTTGCCAACTTAGAGATTTTTTCATATTTTTTTATGATAATGTCACCTAAAAAAGAGCAAATAAGCAAAAATTCTACATAAAAACAAAAAATAATTTAAAAAAAAAAATTTGTATATTGAAAACAAAATTATTTCTTATTAACAATTGTCTTCTTTTTACTCCTATTCCTATTCTTAACGTTGGTAACTTCGTAAAAGTTGCTTCCAATTCTTTTACGTTTCACTGCCCTATCTTGGGCCCTCTTTTGCTTGCTGGTCAACTTTTTCCCCACTTTCTCCACTTGGAAATCTCCACTGGCTGAAACAGCTGTTTCCAACTCTTTGTAACTCTCATCCATATCTGAATAGAAACTCATTTCTGATGAACTATCAGAATTATTTGCATCATCATCATCATTATTAGTATCATCAATATCAACAGATGATTTTTCTGTGTCTTTGTCATCTTTTTGAACTTCTTCAATTGGATCTAATTGTTTGACATCTTCCCCTTCATAAGTCAATCCAACTCTGATTTTTCTAAAGTCTTGTACTACGCTTATATTATTATCTTCGGTTGGTTGTTTGGTCAGTGGCACTTCAAATCCAGGAGGGCAAACATAAAAAGGCAATTTGCCTCTTTGCCAATCATTCAAGACCATTTTGGCAACACTGGTAATATCAGGTTCGCCACCTTTTAACAACCTTCCAGATCTTCTTGCCATTTTTTCCAGAAAATCAACATGATCTTGCCAATCGTCAATTTTATAAGTTTTAATTAAATATTCTTTTTTTACTCGCTCTAATACTGAGCTAATGTAGTCTTCGGGATTATTTACAAGCTCAACACGTACTACACCTTTTAGGACTTTTTCTGTGTCGGTTTCAGCTGAAGGATACACAACTCCGGGACAATCAATCAAATAAATCCTTTTCATTAAAGTAATATATTGCCAGACTTTAGTTTCACCAGCGATTGGAGCTACTTTACAAACCTTTTTGCTTCGCAAAGTATTAATGACAGAGGATTTACCCACATTTGGGTAACCAATAAAACCAACAGAAATCTGCTTTTTGTCTATGTGAAGTTTTGCAAATTGTCTTAGAAGATTTATTAAAGAGCCTTTACCAAAAGGATGTGTAATGCTGGCATGAAATGCAACAGTTGGATATTCTTTACTCAAAATTGCAACCCATCTTTGAGTTACCCAAGTAGGTACCAAATCAACTTTGTTTAAAATAAAAATAAGATGCTTATGAGGTTTTTCAGTTTTTAAATACTTTTCTAAATAGGCTGATCTTGTACCCATAGGGTCCCTTGCGTCTAATGTTTGCAGCAAAACATCTGAACTGTCTACAACTTTGTATAGCTCGTTCCAAATTCTACGTGATTGTCCAGCTGCCATTACCCAATCCCTAGGCATATCTTTGACTCCTCCATCATCCCTTACAATGTTTGAATCTTTTTCATTACTATACTCATCTTCGTTTTTGCTAGCACGTTCCGTAAGCTCTTCTAATCCTCTTACAGCAATATTAGGCCTCTTGCGGCTCTTTTTAGGCCCAAAAACACTCTCAAAACTTTCAGTTTCCAATAAATGCACTCGAGCATTTTTAGCTTTTTCATTCAGCAAAGTAATAGGCAAATTAGTCGGTTTCATTACAACCTGATACGGATTCTTAATAGCAGCCCCCAATTCAGTTTGAAACTTTTGCAAAGCATTCTGCGATATCACCCGACTATTTCCGAACCATCTCTGACTAGGTTCCACTCGGGCTTGGGTTCCAGATGGGAGCCAGCCTTGAAATGGGGCTGGCATTATGATGTGCCCCTTTCTATCACGCTTTGCCTTGAAGTTTCGGTACATTTGCAAACGTTTGATGGTTCCTTTGGTACGGGGCTTGGCCACGCCTTTTAGGCCTTCTTTGGACCGTTCCGGGTTCATCGAGTGGCCGGATTTGTTGAAACCCTGTCGGCGGGGCGGGCCCCCGATGGAACTGACTTTCGGCATCTAAAATAATGAGTCAAATAATGGTCAATGGGTTTGATAAATGATTATTGGGGCCTTACCTTGGATTAAATTATTGGAAATAATTAAAATTTAATATTTAAATATTTGAAAAACACATGTCAATATTTTTTAAGGTTATGTTGATTTGACCTTTAATTTTCGTAGCGCTTTCATCCCAGAGCAAAAAAAACAAACAAAAATAGCTCCGTTCTTGGTTTACACTGCGAAACGGTTCAAAAAATAATCCAAGATTGTTCTAGAGTAAAGCGTGTGCATGATAAATTATGAATCAGTTCAAGGTTGTACTGAAACAACACATGGTTCTTGTTGAATCCTCAGAACTAGATAAACTAGTCTAGAATCTATCAGAAATCGATTTTTATTGTATAAATAGCAAAGAAACCAAGAAATCAGTTCCAGAACCGATTTTAGTAAAACATTCCGAACCAATACTAATCTAGCTATGGAATGTCATAGAACACGTACGCTGATGAAACCAGTTCAGGATTTGATTCTGCTCCGAACAAATTTTTAGGCCCGTGTTCATCAGGGATGATACTCATAAAGCCTGTGTAGAACAAATTCCCCTTTGCCCCCAAAACTAAATCACCAGTTGTGACGTAGGCAGCATATTATTGTTATTTCAGGCCTTGAAGTAGGCTGTTTAAATAGCTGACGACTTAGTTATGACGTCGAAAATGGTGACACACCAAAGGCGGCGATTACCAAAGACAAGGCCGATAAGCAATCCTTAAGTGTGTATCATCCTTGCGTATTCATATTTCTGTTCCATTTAAACTAACTCTGTACTTTGTACTATTCTGATTGTTACTGTTCGAATTACTCCATTATACTACTAATCAATAGTTGTATTCCTTTCAAGAGGTTGGAACACTCGAATTACTCGCCTCCGGTGTTAGTCGCCTCCCGATTTGAAAGGAAAAGATGCGTGATTACGTGGTGCAAGGTGCAACAAACACTTTTTGAAAAGGATGGGCACGTAACGCCCCGGAGCTGTTTTGGGTTTTTAGTAATTATACTATGACTGTTCCATTTACACTAACTCGATCTAAATTACTCTAAGCATTCCATCTGCAAAAAAAAATTTAAATTCCCTCTATTATTCGATTTACTCTAAGTGTTCCAATTGCTTTAACTTTTGTTCCATCCACACTAACTCTGTTCTGTTTGCACTGCTCTGAATTTCTGTTTCATCTGCACTAGCTCTGTTCTGTTCGCACTGCTCTGGTTGTTACTATTCGAACTACTCTATTATGTTACTAATCAATGAATTTATTTACTATAACAATAGGCTGGTTTAAAAATTAATTTTGGGTTTTTAGTAATCCTACTCTGACTTTCCAAGTGCACTGACTCCTTTTTGATCTGTTCATCTGTCCGAACTACTTCGACTGTTCTAATTCTGTTCCATTTGCACTAACTCGATTTAAATTACTCTAAGCATTTCAACTGCATAAATTCTATTTTTAAATTTAGTACAAAATAATTTTTTTTCTCCGAATGACAGTAAAAGCGGCCTGTTAATAACACTTGACAGGATCAAAAGTTGTATTTTTACTGCCTAGGCAGTAAAAGTGGACTTTTACTGCCTAGGCATTAAAAGTGACCGTGTCACAGCTTTCCAGGTAACAATTTTTACTCAATTTGGTATTTGAAATTGATGGTGACAGTGACAATTATCAAAATAATTTAATTATTTGGATAAAAATAATGAATGAAATAAATATAAAAAAAATGTCCATGTGTAAATTTGAATATTCGGAGAAAAAATTATATGTTTTACATGGCAGAAAAGCAAATTTAATGCCTCGGCTGGTTTCCTAGCCTCGGCTATGAAACACCAGCCGCGGCATTAAATCTTGTACTTTTCTGCCTAGTAAAACAAATAACTATTTTCTCAAATTCCTTCTGTTGTTCGAGTTACTCTAAGTGTTTCAATTGCTTTAATTTCTGTTCCATCTGCACTAACTGTTTGCAATACTTCGATTGTGATTGTTCGAACTACTCTAACATGATACTAAGGGCGGGTATTATAAAACTGCTTTGACAGTTAACTTTTTGAATTACATGTAATTTCAGAAGTTAACTTTAAGTTAACTCTCAAAGTAGTTTTATAATACCCGCCCTAAACAATAAATTTATTTACTATAACAGTGGCTAATTTGAAAATTAATTTTTTCTACTGACGTTTCATAATAGCAACTTTTCGATTGTCATTTTAGTTTTGAAACGACATTCTTTTAAGCACTGAGTGCGTGGAAGTTACTTTTAAGCACTCAGTGCGTAAAAGTGACTTTTGAATGCGTAAAAGTGACTTTTGAGTGCGTAATAGTATATTATGCAATGATCATGTAATGATAGCCATTAATACACGAGTATGTTGTAGGATACGAAACGAGCCGCAGGCGAATTTCGTATATAACATGCGAGTGTATTAATGGCCATTACATGAGAGTTGCATACACTATTTTTTCTACTGCCATTGATAAAACTTATGATATTTAGATATGTCAACATTATGCTAAACTTTGAATAGAGATTTTATAATTGAGTAATGCGTCCATACAGTTGAAGGTTTCATTTTTTGTTGTAATTCTTCAAAATATACTATCAAAACATTTTCTGAGAAGGACTATGTGTTTTTGGTGTTTCACCAATCCATAAATTGTCCATATAATTTTTGGTAAATTTTCTTGGACTTGTCCGGTAGTATATTATTTCCTGCATTTGTCGCCCTTAATGTAATTTCTGGAGGTGTCAGTGAAAATTCTTCGTTATCACTCATTTCCATAATAATGCCCCATCCCAAACTTTAGGTAACTTTTAATAACAATTTGAAGTATTTTTTGTGATAAAATTATTGTTTTTCGCTAAATTACCATGGAAAAACTATAAACAAAGTGCTGTCAACTTTCAAAAAAAAAATTAATTCAAAATTTTATAGCTACTACTGCTATGTGTTTGCTTGATATATCACCAGCGAATGAAAACACTGTTTTACTAATAACTCGGTTTAATTCTGGGCACTGAACATACAAATAAATCGAAATACTTTATTTTGTTAACAACAACAACACGATATCATAATTGCGCGGCAACAACCTGGGACAGCTGTCTTCTGTCACGTCACGTCAGGCCGCCAGGGTTGTAGACAACGGACTCGCGGAACAATGACGCCACATCTACTCCCCTCCCAGTGACGAAGCCACTTGTGGGAGGAACGAAACCTTCTTTTTTGAGTAAGTGCGAAGAGGGCGGTCCATGGTGAAGGATGACGCTGGGTGATTCTCCAGGGTGGATGAAACGGTATCGGGTTTAAGGGTGTAGGCTGGCTTCAGGGCGTCCACAGAGACAGTCTTCTCAACGCCATTGATTCGAATGCTGTACACTCGGTCATTTATTCTCTTGACGACTTCATGCGGGCCAGTGTAGGGCGGTTCGAGCGGGCGACGAACAAAGTCCACTCGGCGGAAGACATGACTGCAAGTTGCGAGGTCCTTGAGGATGAAGCAGCGAGATTTGATATGGTGAGCCGTAGGTGTTGGGCGGACTTTCCTGATGTGGTCCCGGTATTTTTCGAGGAAGACTTGGGGATCAGCTGGGGGTGACTCAGAGGTGAAGAATTCACCAGGTATACCCAGGGGTGTCCCATAAAGGAGCTCCGCTGGTGAGGCATTCAGGTCTTCTTTCAGGCACGTACGCAGACCCAGAAGAACGGTCGGAAGCACTTCCGTCCAGGGCGTGGGTGCTTGACACATAAGGGCTGCCTTCACACTTCCGTCCAGGGCGTGGGTGCTTGACACATAAGGGCTGCCTTCAAAGTCCTATGGAAGCGCTCTACGATGCCATTGGACTGCGGGTGATAGGGCGTGGTGTGGATTACCCGCGCTCCTACAAGGCGTGCAAGAGCCGAAAATAGTGAAGATTCAAATTGCGTGCCCTGGTCAGTTGTGATGGATAGTGGCGTTCCGTAGTTGCAATTCCAATTGATATAGAGAGCAGACGAGACGGTGTCAGCTTCCATGTTCTGGAGGGGTACTGCAACAGGCCATCTAGAAAATCGATCAATTATGGTTAAGCAGTAACGAAATTTGTTGACTGGTGGTAAAATGATGAGGTCTAGGTGAATATGCTCGAATCTGTTGTCAGGTACGGTGATGTGCTGTGGTGCGAGACGATTGTGTCGTTGAATTTTGGATTTTTGACACTGATTGCATTGGCGGGACCACTGGAGGGCGTCCTTCTTGATTCCAGGCCAAACAAATTTTTCTTTGAGGCTTTGAGCAGTGACTCGGCCGCTGGGGTGTGCCAAACCATGCACAACATCAAAAGCTTTGCGTCGGAGACTTGTCGGAATGTAGGGTCTGATGCGATCTGAAGAGATATCACAGAGGACGTTGGCGTTTTCAATAACAAGCTGTTGCAGATTGAGCGATGATTCTTGTGGCGTATCTTGGTCTTCAAGCTGTGCGGCTTCGATGGCTTTAGGAGACAGTGACGTTGGCATGGAGATAGCGTTAATACTAGACAGGACGTCAGCAACGGCGTTTTGTTCTCCCTTGACATAGACGATTTCTGTGCTGAATTGTGAAATAAAGTCCAGTTGATGGAGCTGTCTGGGGGATGCTTTTTCAGCGCGCTGAGCAAAGACGTATACCAGTGGGCGATGATCAGTTTTGATGATGAACTGGCGTCCTTCCAGCTGGTGACGAAAGAACTTTATTGCAGCGAAAATCGCTAGCAGCTCGCGATCGTAGGTGCTGTATCGCGTTTCGGTGGGACTCAACTTGCGGGAAAAAAAACCTATGGGCTTCCAGCAGTCGTCGATCAGCTGTTCAAGTGCAGCTCCAATGGCGAAGTCCGAGGCATCAGTGACGAGTGCGAGACTTGCAGAGGGTGAGATGAAGCTGGTACAAGTCGCTTTGACAATGCTTTCTACACAGTCTTGGTAGGCCTTCTCTGAGCTGGGTGTCCAAGGGATGGGCCGTTTGTCTTTTTTCTTGGCACCCTTCATAAATGCATTGAGAGGGGCTTGAAGTTCAGCGGCCTTTGGAATACAGCGACGGTAATAATTGAGCATTCCCAAAAACTTACGAAGGTCAGAGATGGTCTCTGGCTTGGGGTAAGAAGCGATGGCTTGGATCTTGGAATCAGGTGGTTTGTATCCGAGCTTGTTGATGGAGTAGCCGAGGTACATAACTTCTGACTTGTTGATTTGGCACTTGCTGAGGTTGATAGTGAGTTTGTTCTCACGCAGTACATTAAAGATTTTGCGTAGATGTTGCAGATGTTCCTCATGGGAATCCGAGAACACTATCAAGTCATCAATGTAGCATGCTGCGAAGTCAATACCACGGAGAAGGTTGTCCATATGACGTTGAAATGTCTGAGTGGCATTGCGCAGGCCTGGAGGCATACCCAGAAACTCAAAAAGCCCAAAAGGAGTAGTTATCGCTGTTTTGGGTATGTCCTCTGGTGCTACAGGAATTTGGTGGTAAGCTCGAACCAGGTCAATGACAGTGAAGACACTTTTCCCATGCAGCCGCTGAAAGATGTCTTCTGGTAGGGGTATGGGGTACCGATCTGGCACAGTCTGGGAATTGAGCCTCCTAAAATCACCTGTGGAACGCCATCCACCTTGCTTTTTCTGGACCATGTGTAGAGGACTGGCCCATGGACTGCTGGAGGGACGGATAACAGCATGATGCAACAGGAGGTCGAAATCCTCTTTAGCAATCTTTAGTTTCTCTGAGTTTAGCCGACGTGGACGGTCATTGGCTGGCGGTCCAGTGGTGACTATGTGGTGATGAGTTCCTGTAGGGGCGTCCACTGATGGGGCTGACCTTGGACGGGTGATGTCAATAAACTCTTCCAGCAACTTGCTATAGGGTTGACTGAGTGTAGGAGGTGCATATTCTGCATTATTGACAGTGGAAACAGTATGAAGTTCGGTTTCAGCAGGAGAAGACAGTGAGGTGAGAGAGTCCAGAAGGCGCTTGTGCTTTAAATCAGGAAGGAGGCCATGATGTGAAAGCAGGTCGGCACCTATGATTGCTGATTTGACGTCTGCAATGATAAATGCCCACTTGAAGGATCTGCGGAGTCCAAAATTGAGGTTAAGAAAGTGTTGACCATACGTTTTGATAACTGTTGCATTGGCTGCATATAGCATGAGGTCAGCAGGCAGAAGTTTTCGTTGAAAGAAGCTTCTTGGAATCAAGGATACAACGGAACCACTGTCGATAAGGAACTTCATGCCAGTGACCTTGTCTATGACGTGCAGGCGACTTTCTTTAGATGGGAGGCAGGTGCTGTTGACATTGCTGTCGCTTACCACCTGAACAGGCGACAGCATATTTAGTTTTCCTGGCGCGGAGATGCTAGTGGCAGCTGAGACACATTTTTGGGCCCGGGCACCGAATTTTCGATGATATCGGCATTCTCCAGAAGTGACAGAACGCTCACGTGGTTGTCGACTGGTAGAGGTGAGACTCTGTCTGATGGCAGAAGTGAGGTCCTTCTGAGCAATAGTTAGTTCTGTGATGGCTTGTCTGAGTTCGTTCAGCTCGGAGGCTACTGAAGAACCATGTCCATGCTGGCGAGAGCTCTGGTTGACGGCCATGACACTGCCACCAGGGATGTTTGTCATGAGCTCATCAGCTGCAGCAGCTAGTTCGTTAAGTGAATTGGCCTTGAAAATTTTTAGCAAGTGCTGAATGCTGACAGGCAGAAGAGTCAGCCATCGTATGCGGAGCACGTCTTCTGTAGCACGATTGCCGGCAAGGGCTCGCATTTCACGAAGCAACTGTGAGGGTTTTCGGTCACCTAGTTCTAGATCAGTGAGCAGTTTGTGCATCTAAGAGTCTTCGGAGGCTGTTAGTCTACTTATTAGGTTAGACTTGAGATTTTGGTACTTATCTTGAGGTGGTGGAGCCTTCAAGATGTCTGCAACTTCCGTGATTGTGTCCGGGTCCAGTGATTTTACCAATTGATAGTACTTGGTGCTATCGGACTGTATACGGTGGGCTTGAAAGACTGATTCAATCTGCAGGAACCATAGGTCTGGATGAGAACGCCAAAAGGGTGGCAGATTGCAGTTGTAAACTGCGTCAATGGCATAACTCTGCTGCTGGTTGAGCATCATGGGGGCTGGCAACGAATTTACTACTGGTTGGGCATATGCTTGCTGATAGCTCACCGGGTGATTTGTTGGATTAAAATGCACCGCGGGATCAAATGCTGTACTGCCGTGAGGGCCAGAAAGTTGAGGCATAGGAATACTCACTGACGAACTCCTGTCTGGTTGCTGGTTGGTAAAAGAGCTGTTTGCAGCCAATTGCTGATCAGGATCTACTGAGGAGTCGAAATTGCTTTGCATCTTGATTTTTTTAGTAGTCAGACACGTCTTTTAGGTTAGAGGCCGAGTGGTACGCGGAGATATATCACGTCGGGGTCACCAGTTATAGCTACTACTGCTATGTGTTTGCTTGATATATCACCAGCGAATGAAAACACTGTTTTACTAATAACTCGGTTTAATTCTGGGCACTGAACATACAAATAAATCGAAATACTTTATTTTGTTAACAACAACAACACGATATCATAATTGCGCGGCAACAAGCTGACTAGAAGTAAACAACAACCTGGGACAGCTGTCTTCTGTCACGTCACGTCAGGCCGCCAGGGTTGTACACAATAGGCGATTTCGGCAAGCTTTGGTACATGGTTTGGTACCCTGTTTGGTCTGTCAAATGCATACCAACCAATTTCGGATACGAAAATGATGTCGTCACCGTGACTTTGGTATCCTTTTTGGTCTGTCAAATAGGATACCGTGGTCAGCAGCACGGTTCTTCTATTTGGTATAGCGCTATCTACGTCTATTTTCGTTTTGTCCTGCTCTGGGAAATGTAAATAAATGGAAGTTCATTAGAATTTGAATAATAATTTGAAATTTTTAGCAAATATGTTTGTTTTTTCGCCTTCATCTTCCTGTTTTCTCGTATGTTTTGACTGCCAAATAATGTTTGACTATCATTTAAAAAATAACTTTGAACGACAGATATGGGGTAACTTTTTTGCTGAATGGATTATGGAATATGCTTTAAATTTACAGAAAACGCTGAGTTAGCCAATAGGTTACTCAAAGGTACTGTTTAGTTAGACAGTGCTGATTAGTGATTATAGATTTTAGTCAGTGCAGTCAGTACCTAGTCACTCCCAAAACTAGAAGAACAACACAAAGTTAGGTTAAGGCTCGTCTCTTCCTCTCTCATGACCTACCAAACGAATTCGGAACAAAATGGTATCTTACGTCATTACTATGACGTTGCAGGTACCAATTGGTTAACCAAATGGTATACCAACCAAAGCTTGCCGAAATCGCCTAATAGTTGAGCCATCCAGGGGCGCGTTCAGATTGAAGAGTCCGGACGACGTCCAGTGAAGAGCGCACCCGATAGAGAGCGCACTCCGAGTGTGCCCGGCGATTCGCCCAATCTGAACGGCCAAGACGCATTCTCTCCTTATAACCTCACTGATTCCAACATTTTTGCCATTTTCTTCAAATTTTTTTAAATAAATACTAACTATGGAAGAAGCCATAGTATCTTCCTTCATATTTAAAGAGTTATTTAATGATGAGGACGCTTCATCTTCGGACCACGAGGATGTGCTAGTGTCAATGATTGCTATCAATTTAGCATCACAAACTAAACAAAAAAAAAGAGGCCACTTTTTTTTTAAATAGAGTTGATGAGGATAACGAAGAATTTGGATAAACCCACCATAACTCGCAAAAATAATTATTTACAATATTTGCCTTTATTATTTAAGGTTAGAACACAAACGCGCATGCGGGGCAAATTTTATCTTGCTATTTTATGGGACGCAAAAGTGTGCGTCCGGGCGTCGTCCGGTAAAAATCTACTGACAATCTGAACGGCTGGGTAAATTTTACCCAAAGCAATCTGAACGGTCAGAACGCGCTCGGGCGACACCCGACGTTCAATCTGAACGCAGCCCAGGGTTGAACACCACAACGGACTCGCGGAACAATGACGCCACAATTTCTTGACTGGTGGCGCCATCTATTGACAATGTATAATGATGAAAAAAGTAAAAATTCTTCCTTATCACTCATTATTTCCATAATAATTATTCTTTGTCCCAAACTTTAGATAACTTTTAAACAATTCTAAGTCATTTTTATAGTTATTAAAATAATTGTTTTACGCAAAATTACCGTTTAAAATGTTTAATATCTTAACTGGTGGTGCCATCTATCGACATTGTATAATATTAAAAATCTGTATTATAATGAAAATCTGTATCATAATGAAGTTCATTATGATACAGATTTTAATCGCCTAATAACGTATTATGAAATGTCAGTAGAAAAAAGTAATTTTTAAGCACTAGTGCCTAAAATTAAGTGTCATTCATTATTCATTCAGAAATAAAAAACCCACTTAACACATTATTTGAATTTTGTTTTGTATTTAGTATGAATATTGAAAATGGAATTACTGAATTGAACGTTTGGGTTACTCAAAACAGAACTTTGTGTTGTTACCTACTTTCTAGGATTTTAATTATTGATGTCGAATCTTGAAAAAAAATCGCATGAAAAGTGTCAGGTGTTGAGATGGTTCACCCCTATTATATTTTGTAAAGCAGGGTGGAACGAAAGATCTGTCAATCACACGATAGATGGTGGTTGACGGAAGTGACAGTCAGTGACGGAAAAGGTCAGAGAGAAAAAGAGTCACGGTCTTTCTTAAAGCTCTAGCTCTGATTGTTCGTCTGTATTTGGTATTAATATAACGTTTTATTGTTCCGTTCTCGTGTTGAATTTATCCACGACCCATATTCGGTGTTGAGCTGTTTCATTGGCGCCCAACTAGAGGCACGAGGCGAAGAAAATTGAAAAAAAATATTTTGAACCAGATAAAACGGGTAAGCTCGTTCTGATTACTTATTGGCAAGCTGAATATTCAATGGAGGCTGCGCGCAGACATCGTTTCCGTTCTGAGCTGCGGTGAACCAGGATATTCAATTCAATTTTAATTTTTTTTATTTTGACATTGACAACGAAGTTGGTAGTCAGGTCGATAGGAATCGATATTAATTATTAGAGACTAGTTTCTCGATTCACGAGTCATTTGGAGAAGTTATTTATTTGTACAGCCTCTAGACTGCGTATACTGGTGTACTTAACTAAATTACATTTAGTTATTGCTAAGATTGTACGCTTTGGTCTTGCAATGTTGTGCGGTGTCGTTTAATTTGTAAATGATATTTAATTATACATAAAATGAAACCCAGAAAAGTGAAAAGTAAAAATAGAAAGTCTGATTCTCGGTACGATTTAGACCAAGATAGTGCGGACGATTCCCAACCAACTGTGTCGATCCGCGCGAACAGTGCACATACCGATAGACTTAGTATGGTTCTCGATAAAATAGTGACCGATATCGATATAAGTTGCAGCGAGCGGTAGATGATTTGACGGTGAAACAAAACAGTTAAAACGTGAGCGTGTGTGAAAATCTACCCCAACTTGCTACGGTACGCGAAGAAATTAAAAAAGATAAACCAAACATTATAGATAGATCATACATTTTAAATTTTAAGGAATTAATAATAATAATAATAATAATAATAGTTTATTTGTGTGCTAGATTACAAAGGTTTACAGTTTAATTAATTCGGTATATCTACAAAATAAAATATCTTGGCATAGAAACCTTCGCCATCGCACAGGATAAACAAAATACCACGAAAGATGAACTTGTCTGTGGCTCTATTCATCCTTTGGATAGAGATGAATTTAACCTCACCTCCTAAATTTTTTAGAATCGTTGAACTTGAAGTCGGATGTGGATGTCATAGTTGGGGATATAAATATGAACTTGCTGGATGATCGGGATGAGTGTGTGAATGAATATCTGAATCTTTTGAGTGCGCACCGGTTTAGATCAACAATAAATGATGTAACAAGACCTGAAACAGGGACCTGCTTGGATCATATTTTTGTTAGATTCAAGGATACAAATCTCACTTTAGTGCCGGTGATTTTGCAGGGTCGCATCACTGACCATTACCCTATTCTATTAAAGATAAGTAACCTCTCAGGGCAGCTAAATGAGAAAAGCCAGAATACAGGAAGCAGGACAAAAACATACATTGACCATGACAAACTGAGATGGCTCCATTTGTGCTACTGTGCATTTGTGCTAATCCGCAAATGGTCTACTCACGAACGCGATCGGCTATGATCGGGATCAGTTAACATGATCGCGGAGGAGTAGCAAGAGTAGTTGAAGCTTATGAAGGTTTTGTGTACGCGGCGGGCGCGCGGAACATCTGGTGTAATCAGCTGATAATAATAAAAATAAATTAAAAAATGTATTTGTATTTAGTGAATGATTGTGGACTTTATTTTTATTAACTATAGTCTACAGTAGAGTTAAGATTTTAGAAATATATAATATACTTATTTATTAAAGCGTAGAGTCCTTGTAGAGTTTATACAGACGTGTAAAATTATTTATAAATGTAAAGTCAATAATACATATACCTATCAAAGTATCTCCCCAGATTTAAAATCATATGGGGTTGTATTATTTATTGATTTCCCAGAATATTAGGTCAATAAACCTAGCAGTCCCATATGGAAAAAAACGAAGGGATTGCTAGGTTAATATGAAATATAGCAGTCCCCTGTAGTGAAAAATATTTTTTTAAATTTTTCTTTGGTATCAGAATTTAGATAATATGCTTTTTAAAGTTCTCCTAAATACCTGGTCAAAGAAAAAATTGAATCAGTTAATTATTAACTGAATTACAGATTTTTTTTCAATATTAGGAAATTCCTGGATTCACGTTTACTTATTGGGGGTGTTTTAGAGGCTTACAGCCAATTTCATAATCAACTTTAAGTAAACTTTAAATATAAAGGTCCATTTGAAGTAGAAAAATCCCATCCAAAAAGTCTATTTAGCTAAAATAACTTTTAATTCTCTATCATGAAATTGGCCGTTAAACCGTTAAAGGCTGAAATGTTTTTGGATTGAATTTAGGTACCTACTATTTAAGTGCTCCTAAATTGTCAAAGAAACACTTGAATCTGTTAATTATTAATTGAATTACAGTTTTTTTTCATTATTGGCAAATTATTGGCTTCACGTTCAGTTGGTGGTGTGTCAGAGCTAAAATGTTTATGGATAGGAATTAGTGCTATTTAAGTGCTTCTCAATATTTGAAGAAAAACTTGAATCAGTTAATTATTAAACTGAAGTACACAAACATTAAGGAATTGCTGGCTTTACATTTACTTGGGGATGTATTTGCATTGCAGCGAATCTGAAAACTGCGACTAAAATGTTGTATTGGAATTTGGTGCTATTTAAGTGCTCCCAAAAAGTTGAAGTTTTAGATAGTTCAAGTTTTTCTTCGACTATTCAGGAGCACTAAGATAGCACCTAATTCCAATTATTACAACATTATAGCCACTGTTATCAGTGTTATCAGTTTCGCTGCAAATATTTACACCCCCAAGTAAACGTAAGGCCAGTAGTTCAGTTCCCTATAATAATACAAAAAAAATCTATAATTCAAATAATATAACTAATTCATGTTTTTCTTTGACTATTTAGGAGCACTTGAGCACCTAAGTCCTATCCAGAAAAAAATTAGCTTTTAACCACCAACTAGTTAAACGTGAAGCCAACAATTTCCATTTCCTAATAATGAGAAAAAATCTCTATTTAGTTTAATGATTAACTGATCAAATTTTCTTTGACTATTTGGAAACACTTGCATAGCAAGAATCATAAACTATAGGATTGCTTTTCCTTATAAGGCGTACGTTCGCCAATTCTCGAGTCGGCAAGGCCTGCGAGTGACGTTAGTACTATTAGCAGCATAGCCTCTTATAGTGGTGACGTCACCCGCAAGCCTCGATGGGATGCTTGCGATTCAGGTTGTGCTTGTTTCTTCATCGATTTTAAATGTAGAAAAGGTGATTCCTGGTAATGAAAAAAATCTGAATGATTGTTCTTCTTCGACTATTTAGGAGCACTTGGATAGCTTATTTGCTAATTCCTATCCAGAAACTAGCTTCTGCACACAGTGGCTTTACACTCGGTAAACTCCGAGCAGTCCGAGCGCGCTCGAAACATTAAGATAGCGATAATAGAATTCAACTTCTGGAATCTCTTTCTCAGTGAAAATGTTCTATCTTTGATTGTTGAGTACCCGAATCAATACATAGAAATTGTAAAACCGAAATTCATCAGATGGTTCAATTTTTTTATCAATGATTTAGTATATGTATCTCTGTGATACAGCGTGACTAATGATGTTATAAAACTCGCGATGGAAGGTTAAAATAAATTAATATTTAACCAATAAAATATTAAAAGTTAAAATTTTCCATTTTTAAAGTAAACAAAACACCACACGCACTCAATACTTGAAAAATATCGAAATAGAATTCTATTTTCTATTTTAAATACCCGCCAGATGGAGAGGGAACGGCAACGCTGCACCCATTTGCGCTACAACATCTGGCATTCGTTTCGATGAGGGTCATACTCCGGTCGGCCTTCGGCTCGTCCGACGTTCCCGCCCGAAGGCGACTTCGGGTGGGTAGAGCAAATGAACATTAGCACAAATGGGGTGATCCCGACAAACTTACCAAGACACTCAAATCAGTTAACTGGAAGAATTTTTATGGATGTGAGGATGTTGATGAATGCATGAACATTTTTTATAAAAACATAAATAACGGCATTTCTCTTTGTAAAACCACAATTAGGATACGCCACTCAGAATTCAAGCGAACTCCCTGGATAACAAATGGGCTCCTAGTGTCCGTAAATAAGAAACATGAGTTGTATCAAAAATACAAAAATAGTGGATATAATGAGGATTTTCTTAGGGAATACAAAAGATACAGAAATATGACAAATCACCTGATAAAAGAAACAATGGTAAACTACTATAAAAACCAAATTGAAATAAATAAAGACTGTCCAAAGAATTTGTGGATAAATTTAAATAAACTGGAAAACAAATGTAAAGATACTGAAATAAAGCTAATAAAAACCGAAGAAGCGAAATACCTCATAAAACATACAGATATAGCGAATTATTTTAATAAATTCTTTAGTGAAATAGGTCCTAAACTAGCATGGAAAATAAAACAGCCGGAAAAGCAATTTCATCAGAAAATTATCAATGAACAATTATCGCTTGACTTCACAAACAAACAGGAATTGACAGAATTGGTGAGAGACTTGAAAAAAAATAAAGCTCCTGGTTTGGACAATATACAAACACATTTCATAAAACGTTATAATAAATTAATCCTTGATCCATTAGTGCATATTTGCAACTTATCGATGAAGCATGGGATATTTCCGAAACCATTAAAAATAGCTAAAGTTAAACCTCTTTTCAAGTCAGGCGACAAGTGCAACGCTAATAACTACAGGCCTATATCTATTCTTTCTGGCTTCTCCAAACTCCTGGAAAAACTACTGAAAAAACGTTTTTTGAACCACCTGAAAAAACATGGTCTAATCAGTGAGAGACAGTATGGATTTCTAGAGGGCAGATCGACACAAGATGCGCTGGGTCATTTAACAAGGAAGATTTACGAAGCAGTTGGGGGGTAATAATCTATATTTCTCTCCTACGGGAAAAATGAACCCTAATGCTTTTTTGAGAAAAATAACGAAAATTTTTGACGAGGCCGGCGTACCGGATAGACACAAATTGGGTTTAGTTTTACCATGTTTGAAAGGTACAGCAGCGGACTGGGCAACGATTAAAGAAAATACATTCATGGACTTCCACGATTTCGAAGTGGCCTTCATCAATAGATTTTGGGGGGTTGACAAGCAACGAGATCTGTTTTTAGAAATCAGTTACGGGAAATTTGAGTCAGGCAATCGTTCTGAATATTTCTTAAATCTTTTCAACCAGGCTGGTTTTTTATCAACTCCAATCCCAGAACACAAATTAATATCGCTCATAAGTAGACACTTTTCGGCTGATATTCAACGAGGCATCGTGACCAGAGGTCTTAAAACGTTTGATGAAATCGATGAGTATCTTCGCGATATCGATGCGACATACGAGGACGACGGCGACCGCGGGAATCATTTTCGAAGTAATCGTACAGCGTTGCAGAGGCAGTCCCCATAATGCAACAGAGAGGCGGAGCTAACAAGTGTGTGATGTATTGTGGGTTGCATAGTAGTAGGTAATTAAAGCCTTGTTTTTTTGAGGCTTTGAAATTGTGATTAGCTAGCAGAAAGTAGAGGTACTACATGTTGTTCTTATTTCATCTGAAGAAGGAAACGCAAGTATAATAGAGGCAATATTTCCGATCATTGAATTTTTACTCAAAAATAATAAAATAAAACTCAAATCAAATAATTAGAAAAGAAATCACCTATTGTGTGCATTCAATGGACGTAATTTCTAAAATCCTGTATGTCATGTCATAACATAAACATAACCTATAAAAAAAAAAAAAAAGGTACATAGTTTTTTTTCAGAGCAAAGTTTTATCAAATGAATAAAGTAGGTAGTGGAAGTTCTATAAATAAAAAAGAAACTGAAAATTGACTACTAAAAATAGCAAAATTCCACTAAGTGAAGGCTGCGCTTGTCTTCACACAAATCACACATGCGCCTAGGAAAAAAAAATTCTACTTTTGCCTTGAAATATCGAAAAAAAGTGGGGATTTTCGAGATGGCTCCATTTGTGCTACTGTGCATTTGTGCTAATCCGCAAATGGTCTACTCACGAACGCGATCGGCTATGATCGGGATCAGTTAACATGATCGCGGAGGAGTAGCAAGAGTAGTTGAAGCTTATGAAGGTTTTGTGTACGCGGCGGGCGCGCGGAACATCTGGTGTAATCAGCTGATAATAATAAAAATAAATTAAAAAATGTATTTGTATTTAGTGAATGATTGTGGACTTTATTTTTATTAACTACAGTCTACAGTAGAGTTAAGATTTTAGAAATATATAATATACTTATTTATTAAAGCGTAGAGTCCTTGTAGAGTTTATACAGACGTGTAAAATTATTTATAAATGTAAAGTCAATAATACATATACCTATCAAAGTATCTCCCCAGATTTAAAATCATATGGGGTTGTATTATTTATTGATTTCCCAGAATATTAGGTCAATAAACCTAGCAGTCCCATATGGAAAAAAACGAAGGGATTGCTAGGTTAATATGAAATATAGCAGTCCCCTGTAGTGAAAAATATTTTTTTAAATTTTTCTTTGGTATCAGAATTTAGATAATATGCTTTTTAAAGTTCTCCTAAATACCTGGTCAAAGAAAAAATTGAATCAGTTAATTATTAACTGAATTACAGATTTTTTTTCAATATTAGGAAATTCCTGGATTCAGGTTTACTTATTGGGGGTGTGTTAGAGGCTTACAGCCAATTTCATAATCAACTTAAAGTAAACTTTAAATATAAAGGTCCATTTGAAGTAGAAAAATCCCATCCTAAAAGTCTATTTAGCTAAAGTAACTTTTAATTCTCTATCATGAAATTGGCCGTTAAACCGTTAAAGGCTGAAATGTTTTTGGATTGAATTTAGGTACCTACTATTTAAGTGCTCCTAAATTGTCAAAGAAACACTTGAATCTGTTAATTATTAACTGAATTACAGTTTTTTTTCATTATTGGCAAATTATTGGCTTCACGTTCAGTTGGTGGTGTGTCAGAGCTAAAATGTTTATGGATAGGAATTAGTGCTATTTAAGTGCTTCTCAATATTTGAAGAAAAACTTGAATCAGTTAATTATTAAACTGAAGTACAAATTTTTTTTCATTAAGGAATTGCTGGCTTTACATTTACTTGGGGATGTATTTGCATTGCAGCGAATCTGAAAACTGCGACTAAAATGTTGTATTGGAATTTGGTGCTATTTAAGTGCTCCCAAAAAGTTGAAGTTTTAGATAGTTCAAGTTTTTCTTCGACTATTCAGGAGCACTAAGATAGCACCTAATTCCAATTATTACAACATTATAGCCACTGTTATCAGTGTTATCAGTTTCGCTGCAAATATTTACACCCCCAAGTAAACGTAAGGCCAGTAGTTCAGTTCCCTATAATAATACAAAAAAAATCTATAATTCAAATAATATAACTAATTCATGTTTTTCTTTGACTATTTAGGAGCACTTGAGCACCTAAGTCCTATCCAGAAAAAATTTAGCTTTTAACCACCAACTAGTTAAACGTGAAGCCAACAATTTCCATTTCCTAATAATGAGAAAAAATCTCTATTTAGTTTAATGATTAACTGAACAAATTTTTTTTGACTATTTGGAAACACTTGCATAGCAAGAATCATAAACTATAGGATTGCTTTTCCTTATAAGGCGTACGTTCGCCAATTCTCGAGTCGGCAAGGCCTGCGAGTGACGTTAGTACTATTAGCAGCATAGCCTCTTATAGTGGTGACGTCACCCGCAAGCCTCGATGGGATGCTTGCGATTCAGGTTGTGCTTGTTTCTTCATCGATTTTAAATGTAGAAAAGGTGATTCCTGGTAATGAAAAAAATCTGAATGACTGTTCTTCTTCGACTATTTAGGAGCACTTGGATAGCTTATTTGCTAATTCCTATCCAGAAACTAGCTTCTGCACACAGTGGCTTTACACTCGGTAAACTCCGAGCAGTCCGAGCGCGCTCGAAACATTAAGATAGCGAAAATAGAATTCAACTTCTGGAATCTCTTTCTCAGTGAAAATGTTCTATCTTTGATTGTTGAGTACCCGAATCAATACATAGAAATTGTAAAACCGAAATTCATCAGATGGTTCAATTTTTTTATCAATGATTTAGTATATGTATCTCTGTGATACAGCGTGACTAATGATGTTATAAAACTCGCGATGGAAGGTTAAAATAAATTAATATTTAACCAATAAAATATTAAAAGTTAAAATTTTCCATTTTTAAAGTAAACAAAACACCACACCCACTCAATACTTGAAAAATATCGAAATAGAATTCTATTTTCTATTTTAAATACCCGCCATATGGAGAGGGAACGGCAACGCTGTACTCCTTTGCGCTACAACAACTGCATTCGTTTCGATGAGGGTCATACTCCGGTCGGACTTCGGCTCGTCCGACGTTCCCGCCCGAAGGCGACTTCGGGTGGGTAGAGCAAATGAACATTAGCACAAATGGGGTGATCCCGGATTTTCACTCATTCTACTTTGCCATTCAACTATCGACAAGAATCTGATATAAATTAACAACAAGGTAATTATCGCTTATCTAATATCGATTATCACCTCAACCACGATATCTTGATTTTACCATTTTAGTAATCATTCACTAGTCAATAGGAAAACAATCAGCAAAAATTATCATGAGTCACCACAAGGTTGCACTTTTTTTTTTGTTCGATTTATTTATGTTGATCTTTTGAATTCGGATTTACAATTTTTTTTTTGTTTCAGGACTCTTTTCCAATTAACTTCGCCCCCTTTTCGAAAACGAAAAAATGTCTTCGGGCATGGCGTCCCGCTTGAAGCATCCGAAAAAACACGATTTGGTGAAATCGCACAGTCAGGCCCAGCTGTTGGCAAGTAGATTGAGACAAGAAGGGGTTATGGTTACAGGTAATTTTCACATTGTTAATGTAAACCCTTTCAGACTACATTTTTGCCCCTTTTTCGAAGATTTTATTGGCATCAGTAGGATACAAAAGGGGCCCAACAAGTGGCTCAAAAAACAACTTCAAACAACCACAATTCCCTTTGCCTTGGACACCCTGTTTTCTATTACAAATTTTTTTCAACTTCAATTTTTGTCAAAAATACATATTATCATTATGTAAATAAACAAAAATGTCATTTATTAGTATTCAAGTTAAGTAAATAAACTTGGGTCTAATAATGTGATTTTTAGTAAAGTAAATATACAATACAAAATTATTAGGTTACATTGAAAGTAGTTGGTTGACACAGTTTTCTGATTTAAATTGAATATATATTTTTTTTTAAATTGCTTTTTCATTTGCTTATTAAGTTTTAAAAGATATCTCTTTTTTTTTAAAATATTGAGGCATTAATTGAGTGCAGAAAATAATATTTCTGTACTTTAAAAAATTCAGAAGCTTCTTGATTTTATCAAAAATCTTCAAGGTGAAAAGAGAGATGGGATTGTGCAATGAATAGAGTTATTTTCTCTGTCTTTATTGAAGTCCTGTCTCTTTTGATTTTGAAGAGAGAGTAGAAGACAGCAAATGCCATAGCGATAGGGATAAGGGATAACCGAGGGGATAACAATCTCTATTTGTTGAGAGTTTCAGTCTACAGTAGGTTGGAATTTCAAATGGATTCAGTGACAAACCACAATATTGAGAAATGCTTGAAAATCAGCTTTGTAAAGCCAATTTTATAAAAATAACATTTGTAATGTACTGCCTCAACGACACTCTGAACTATCAAATAATCCTGTAGGTAGCGGGTTAAATAAGCAACACAGTTCTCGTCTCTGACTTCCGTTCGTCGCCTTTATTCAGTACATACTCCTCTCACATTTCTTCTACCTGGCTGCAGGCAGATAGTATAAACACATAAATTCCTTAAGGGTGATATACACTACAACATTCTTACAACCTAATAATTTTCTTAGAATAGAAACTATTAAGAGAAAAACTTTGAAACTTTTAAATTTAATTAAAAAATAGAAATTGGCTAATCATACTGAAATTTAAAATGAATTCATTCAAAAATGAAAATATGAGAAATTCTACAAAATCAACTTTTAAAAAGGAAATTGAGTAAAATACCCTTTCACTATTTTGATGTTTTTTTTGGAAAACTAACAATGGGAAAATTTTGAAGAGAAATTCTTGAATATCAATCAAATCTGCATGAAAAATTTCCTTTAACTTATCCTCAACAATCTCAAATTTTCCTTCTCCTAGGTAAATGTGTTTTGTTGGTGCGTTGCTTTACCAACTAAGCCACCGCCCACCATATATGACCATGCTACAAATTTAGATTTTTTTGAGGTGTTGTTAGAAGAAGTTGCATGGGGCCCAAATTTCTCAATTCTTCAACTATTCTTCAATTAATTTTCATCGCTTTTTGGTTAAGTAATTGACAAAGATAACTTCCATTTTTACATCATAAAGTTGGGAGTTATTGGTGTTGGTAATATATGGCAAGTTAGTTTTATTATAAAAAAAAAATCTATTTTGTCTAGGCTAGGTAATAAACCTTTTCAATCTTTAACCATCTAAAATCTATTATTACCAATATTTTCCACTTTACCCCTTTTCCACACTTTTCCTTTTTGTATCAATATAAGTATTTTAATTTCATTTTAACTTTGGCAGATCTTTAGCATTTCTATCAAAAAATAATTTGTGAGTTTGTTGTTTACTTTTTAATTTATTTTGAATGAGAATTGGATCTAAAACTTATAGACTATAGACTAAACTTTCAGTAGAAATTGAGATTTTAGTCTCTAGGAATAATTAGGCAGGGAAATAAGTCATGTTTGGCAATAGGGTAGTCGGAACTACTGAATTTAAAATTTAACATGAAAATTCCATTCCTTGCCAAAGTTTTTCGAAGTTACTGAATTGTATGGAACATTAGCAACAAAAAATATGTTGGGTACAACAAACTTAGAGAACTTATCTTTACAAAAACTGATAACATTAAGAGCTGTTTTAGTTCTTGTATACATCGATCCAATTCGAATAAGAATCTACAATCAATAAATAATATTTATTTTCATACTCAAAAAAAAAAAAATCACTGTAGTAGTATTTGCTATGCTCTTGTAGGTAAAGTATGACTCATTAAGGTTTTTTTCTGTTTATTTTATTTATTTGACAAGTCTCACAATTTGATATAAATACACTCATCAAAATAATCCAGGCAACAAGTAATATCTGTCTTTTACTTTTGAGACAAAACAGCTTTTTTTAAAAGATAACGTAGGTATTATTTATTGAACAAATCTTATCAAATTTACTATATCGGCTTTTTTTCTGCAAGTTTGTTTAGTTTAAATATTTTATAATAAAATCAGGAAAAAATTTCTGATAAGTATAGTTATTATCTTGTTCCCTAGACCATTTTGATGTGTGTATGTGAATTATCTAACTAAATATGGCCAATAGAAAATTTGTCGAGCTCTGTTTTTGGATTTTTGTATGCCAAAATGTAATCATTTGCTGTTTAAGTGTTAATCAACGGTTTAATGTAGAATTTCAATTCATTATTCGGACATTTGTCATTTTCAGGCCAAGTAGTCAAGCAATAGTTCTTAATTTGTTTTAGAGTCTTATTATTATTTTTTTTTCATTCGACATGGGCATACTATTATATAGTAAATGTATGTAGGATTTTTATCGTTGTCTAGGGGTATTTTGGGGCAAGCAGAAAATCAAACGTAACGGTCCATTGAAAATATAAGGAATTTTAATAATATTTACGAAGAATAAATAGATTAGATGGTAGATAAATACGTCATTGATAAATATACAATTGGCACGGAAAATCACAATAACAACTTCACAACTAAGTATAGGTACGTCTTCACGACCACGTCTTGGTCGTTTTACGGCTTTAGAAATATACGTCTTGATAATTAATTGAACGTCGCGTCTTAAATTTACCCCGTCTAGGAAAAATCTGGCGGCCGTCTTCCGCCTTCAGCGTTCAATTAACGATTGACCCCTCTTTTTAATATTATTCGTTCGTGGCTACTTCCCCACTGGCGCCGTGCCATTCGGTGCCACCCTGTTACCGTCGCGAGTCGCTCCCGCTCGTATCTTTTATCCTCTTCTATCAACCTATATAGAGATATTCCCTTTTCGTCGCCCTGTTGCTACCCTGAGATCCAGCGCGCCTCGCCTATTCAACCGTGACGGTACAGTCTATGTAAAAATAAATAGGTACAGTCGGAAGAGAATTATTTGGAGAAATGAAGAAATATAATATTTACATAATTATAAACGGAAAAAAATACTTATACCTATAAATACAAACACAGATACCGATTAGGTTTCGTACCCTACATGTATAATATACATACTCCATTTCTGAATCATTATCAACTGGTTTTTTTAATTTATGAACACAATAAAATGTCAGCTACAAGCATGTCTTTTCCAAGTAGGTATTCAATATGTATTTAATATTTCAACAATCCTAACATCATATTAATCTTATCTAAATCAGGATTGGAAATAGGAACTAATCGTTTATGGGTCACTCTGCGTACTACTACAGGATGTCTGTAAACATAATAATGGAATTTTACAAATGAAAAATAAATGGTAACAGTTGCTTCTCAATCTGAGCATACCTTTTCTCTGTTTTCGTCAAAGTTTATGAAGCGGAAGATACTGAGTGTTCCCTGTAACAATAAACATCTGAGACTTTTATTGGAAACATCACATTGTATCATAATGCCTAATTTAGAGTCAAATATTTTTAACGTAGGGGAATGTATGATTAAGAGTGCGCTTCTCGATGCTGAAAATCATGAGTGCGCCTTTACTATTTTAATAAAAACAGTTGCATCTAGGAAATTTTAACCGATAACTTTTTTCAAGGATATGTTTATGTGGTTGTTTGACCAGTAAAATTTTTTAGATTTTTCTCATTTTATGAATTTTTTTTTTTTCAAAAAATGAGAAGAATCAAAAAAAAAATTACTGATCAAACAAGCACCAAAGGACATTTTTAAAGACAGTTTTTGTTGGAATTCCCTAGATGCAACTGTTTTTATTAAAACAGCATAGTCACGAACGTAAAATACCTATTTTTTCAGAATCGAGAAGCACACTCTTAAATACAAGGAAGAAGGAAGTAGTTGGACAAGGACAAAAAATAAAAAGCCAATTAAATTCTTGCCGACGTTTTGCCTTTATTGTTTAAAGACATCTTCAGGGCTAAAAGCAGTTAGGGAGTTATGAATGCTAAATAAATAAAATTAAACAAAATCTACCTTGTATTCAAAATATATATATAAAATATGTATCCATATTTCTATATAACCTGAGTGAGTTTCTCTCCATCAACCCCTAAAGCTACAAACCCCCCATGTCACCCCTGTAAAGCGGGCAGTTGTGACAATATGTAAAAAATTTGGTAAAAAAATATGCACTTTTAGTGGGTGATGCGTTTTTTTTTGTCACATAGTATATAAATGTTTTCATAAATTATTGGCAATCAGAGATTCATGTGTATTCAGAAATTGAACTGTATATGAATTACATATTATTGATGGTTACCAGATTTATAAAGTGTCACAAATAATAAAAGAACTGGTGGAGTCACGGCTTTAGTAAGAACCGACATAAAATATTCAGTGTGAGCAGAATTATATTATGGTGTTTGTCCCTTGAAACGTCTTTGTCAAGAGTTAGGTATCTTTATACGGTTTGGTATCATCCGCCTCTGACTGAAAATTCAAGATTTGTCGACTTTTTCAATGACTATGTTACGGGTCACAATAACAGGTATTTACAAAATACTTAAAAAACTAAAGAACTGATAGTAGTGATGTGAATGTTTTAACAAATACTTCCGTAAACAGTATTACAGATATGTTGAATACAATGTGCCCCAAGCAACGAATATTTTTAAAACAAAATTTATTCAGAAATACTGGATAACAGTTAATATGTATGTTATTTTTCTAATGCATCTCAGTTTTTTCCTCTCCTAAGTATCTATTATAATAAATATCTTTTTCTCCCTCTGATTTCAGTGGATTCTGTACTGCAAGCTGTCGACCAAGTGGCTACTCTTCTGGCCTCGAATCAAACACAAGTCAATTATAACGAAACCATAACTAACTTGTGTCAACATCTAAAGGTAATCACTAAAACATACCAAAATATGAAAAACTAAAAATAAAACTTTGCTATTATTGGTCAGGTTTATGGAGCGTATTTGGAAATCCTCTACAAAGAACAACTCGACCATGCCTTTAAAGTGTTCCGGGACAAAGCCCAAGACAACGTCCAAGTCGACATCAAATCACGACTGCATCTACTCGAACTAATCGAACTGCGCGCCAAAGGCTGGAAAGGAACCGACGGCATGAGCTCATACTACAAAAAGAAAATGAACCAGTGCTCTCAACAAGTAAGAACTTTATTTCAAACCGTTTTTTTTTAATACAAAATTATTGTTTTCTAGATGGATTTAATGATCACTAGTGATTCAATTTCGAATTTAAGCGACTCAATTTCCTCAGTTTTAACAATGAATTCTCAAACTCTGGCTCCAGGCGAGGTCCTGAAACCCTCTGGCAAGTTTATGAAACCCACCCGGATACCCGGCAAAAAATATTGCAAAGACGAAGTGGTAATTCGAAATGCTGATTCCGGTAAAGGTATGTGTCTTTATGAACAATTCCGCAAAGTGAATTGATTCAAAATATATTATAAAATTATTATAGTTATGGGAATCAAAGGAAGGCGCGTTCATATGATAGAAGAATTGAGCGAAACTATCATATCGTTCCAGAGAGGTAATCGAGTCAATGTATGCTTGATTTTTAATCAATTAACCTCTCTAATTAATTACATCCAGTGTTTTTGTGTTTTGTAGTGAACTAGCATGTTCATTTTTAATTACTATCCAGCTCTAATTCGATTAATAAAACGTCATTGCATCGCACATTTTTCGTCTATTATCGATTACCAAAGATTTTCTGTTACATTTGACAACATACTAATATGGCAAAAAAAGGTTGACAACAGTGTATAGTCAAATATATTTCCTTTTGTCAGACTTGGCATTATTGTAAATCCATATACTTATGTAGGCGTCGTTTAATGTGGAATTTTGTTATTTTTCATTGCTCCTTCATTTTTAGTTTTCTTTGTTTTCCAGCAAGTAAACATATTTTGTTTTTTTTTTCAAAATTTTGACAACACTGTGAAGTCAAATACTTATATATATTTCACTTGCCACTGTTGCCATAGATTACAAAATTATTCTGTTTTTAATAAATGAATTTTTGGTAGTGTCTTCTTTAGTACATTTGGCAATACTGTAAATTCAAATATATCTCATTATCCACTGTTGTCTTGAAATACAAAAGGATTTTGTTTTAAAAAAATATTTATTTTTTTGGGTTAGTCTCCTTTATTAGACTTGGCAACACTGTAAAGTCAAATACCTATACGTTTTTCACTTGCCACTGTTGCCATGTATTACAAAATTATTCTGTTTTTAATAAATGAATTATTGGTATTTTATTCCTTATCACATTTGGCAATACTGTAAATTCAAATATATTTCTCATTATCCACTGTTGCCTTGTATGTATTACAAAAGGATTATGTTTTTAAACAATATTTTTTTTTTTTTTGAGTTTGTCTTCTTACTTACACTTGGCAACACTGTAAAGTCAAATACCTATACGTTTTTCACTTGCCACTGTTGCCATGTATTACAAAATTATTCTATTTTCAATAAATAAATTTTTGGTATTGTCTTCCTTGTCACATTTGGCAATACTGTAAATTCAAATATGTCTCTCATTTTCCAAAAAAATGTTTTTTTTTTTTTAAGGTTTATCTCATTTATTACGCTTGGCAACACTGAAAAGTTAAATACCTATACAATTTTCACTTGCCACTGTTGCCATGTATTACAAAATTATTCTGTTTTTAATAAATGAATTATTGGTATTTTATTCCTTATCACATTTGGCAATACTGTAAATTCAAATATATTTCTCATTATCCACTGTTGCCTTGTATGTATTACAAAAGGATTATGTTTTTAAACAATATTTTTTTTTTTTTTGAGTTTGTCTTCTTACTTACACTTGGCAACACTGTAAAGTCAAATACCTATATGTTTTTCACTTGCCCTTGTTGCCATGCATTACAAAATTATTTTATTTTTAATAAATGAATTTTTGGAATTGTCTTCCTTAGCACATTTGGCAATGCTGTAAGTAAATCCAAATATATCTCTCATTATCCAGTGTTGCCTTATATTACAAAAGGATTTTTGTTTTTAAAAAAATATTTTTTGTTTTGTTCTGTATCCTTTATTACACTTGGCAACACTGTAATGTCAAATACCTACAAGTTTTTCACTTGCCACTGTTGCCATGTATCACAAAATTATTTTGTTTTTAATAATTGATTTTTGGTATTGTCTTCCTTATCACATTTGGCAACACTGTAAATTCAAATATGTTTCTCATTATCCACTGTTGACTGTTGCCATTTAATACAAAAAGATTTTATTTTTAAAAAATATTTTTTTTTTGAGTTTATCTCCTTTACAACACTTGGCAACACTGTTAAGTCAAATACCTATACGTTTTTCACTTGTCACTGTTGCCAAAATTATTCTGTTTTTAATAAATGAATTTTTTGTATTGTCTTCCTTATCATATTTAGCAATACTGTAAATTCAAATATGTCTCTCTATATCCACTGTTGCCATGTAATACAAAAGCATTTTATTTTTAAAAAATGTTTTTTTAAAGGTTTTTCTCCTTTATTAGCTTTGGCAACATTGTAAAGTTAAATACCTATACATTTTTCACTTGCCACTGTTGCCATGTATTACAAAATTATTCTGTTTTTAATAAATGAATTTTTGGTATTGTCTTCCTTATCACATTTGGCAATACTGTAAATTCAAATATGTCTCTAATTATCCACTGTTGCCTTGTAATACAAAAAAAATTTGTTTTAAAAAAATATTTTTTTTTGTCTGCTTTATTACACTTGGCAACACTGTAAATTCACATGAATATCTCTCGTTTGCCATTGTCATGTAATAAAAACAATTTAATTTTGCCTCCTTTATCATGTACTACTTTGCTACCTCTATCGTACATCAATTTTGTCTTTTTTACTATATTTGGCAACATTGTAAATTCAAATAATGTTTGTCTCTCAAATTCCACTGTGGCCATGTAATACAAAACGATTTGATTTTACTCCCAATATTATACTTGGCAACACTGTAAATTAATTTTTTTTTATTTTCCATTGTTGCCATGTAATACAAAAATACAAAAATTTTAGGTTTAAATTCCTCTAAGGTCAATAATTTTCTATAATCATTATACCTTCTGAATACCCTTTTGCACAATGTTAATAAAATATTAATTTCTTGCATTTTAACTACATACTAAACAAACTGTACAGTAAATCTTCTGTCAACTGTCAAAATAATGCTTGTCATAATACTATGAACAACTGAATATCGAATTCTTGCTAATTGTTTTTTCATTTTCTAGTTAGTCCAGGCGCCAAGGAACGATTAGTCCAAATCACCGGTGCGAACGAGGAGAGTATCAAGTAAAGTATTTACTTATTTTGACTAATAATTTTGTTAGGTGGCAACACTGCAAACACGTATCAAAATTGTCAAACTTCAAATTAAGTCATTGTTTAATGCAAACATTTTTATTACACAATGCAATTTGACAGTTGACGTTTTAAACATTGTTTATCTGTCAAATATATTGTGTAAAAGAGACTCAGAAATGATGATTTTTTAGTCACGCCAAACAACTAATCGAAGACACGATCCGACGTAACGCTTCGCCAGTACGCGAAGGGGGTTCTGCTATTGGTGGACCCTTGACAGGCTCGAGCTCAAGCATTAACTCATCGGTGTCAGACGAAAGCCCGGTGCCGTTGCGCATGCGCGACTCTCGAGCTTTGAAGCACAGCATGAGCACACCGGACGCCAATCTGAACGAGTACACATACACCGTCAACATAAACGGGCACAACGTCAAAATTATCGGAGATAATTTGGATTTAGTTCGAGTAATAAATACTATTCAATTGGAAATTTTCATTATTTAATTTGAGGATTTTCTAGACCAGTAAGTTGGTACTTGACGAGTACTTTTCGGGCGAGCCAATGCACGACATGGCTCAGTTTTACAGTTTTGACAGTTTACCTCAGCCCATTTCGCAAAATGACATTGAGGCAGCTCATTCGCCTACTGTCAGCTCGTCGCCGGTGCTCAATGGACAGCCAGCGCCTTCTGAAAGTCCCAAACTCGAAACAGGTAATAAACGTTAATTGTATTGGTTTTTGTCTCAATGTAAATTCCAATCAGAATTCTCAGGGTATTGTTGTTTTTGACTTAAAAGTTTCATAAAATGTGTCACATCTTGAAAGTGACACAAAAAACTAAGTAGGCCTTGGTTTTCATAATAATTTTTTTGACATTTGATCAGCGCCATCTATAAATTTTATATGCAAAAATGAAGTTGGCACAAGATTTCGAAGAACAATCAAAGTAATTCGGATAGTTGAACAAATCAAAAAGAGTCAGTGCACTTGGAACAGTCCTAGTAGAATTAATAAAAACCCTGTTCCGGGGCTGATTTAAATAGTTTCGGCACAGTTCTAGAACTAATTCAATGTTGTATACACTCAAATTGTTCTAGAATAGTCACGTTCTCCAAAATCCTGACATAAATTAAGTTTTTAATTGGTGCTGTTTTTTTTTCTTACTCCGGAACACATTTTTAATGGTTCTTATATCATTTGAGAACAGTTTTCAATACAAAACTTATATATTCTCAACTTATTATTTGTTCTAGAGTAAATTGGATGCTGATTCGGAACTGTTTCAGGGCTGATTTGAATCGGCTCAGCACAGTTTCAGAACTAGTTCAATGTCGTACATACTTCCTATTGTTCTAGAACAGTCATGTTGTAGTCCAAAGGTACAGGTAAATTTATCACCTTTCCCTATCAAATAGCACTGAAAGGTGATAAATTTTACCTGTACCTTTGGACTTCAGATTGTGAATAGATAATAAATCAAGTTTTTGATGTGTGCCAATATTTTTCTTACTCTAGAACGGTTTTAAACACAAAACTTTACTAACCTTATATGTTCCAGGGATAATTCAGAACATTTTAGAACTACTTTTTATTGTTTTCTCATCATTTTCAATTGTTCCGAACAGTCTTTAAGCTCACTCTGGAGCAAGATTCTTTTATTAGAAATAATTTCAAACACTTTTTAAAAACTCACTCTGAATTTTTCATTGTTCCAAGTTATCCAGAGTACTTCTACGAACTCACTCTAAAACAGTTTTGAGGCAAGTTTTTCATTTAGAGTTTTTTGGAGCTCTGTGCTCAATTTGAGCTTTTTTTTTTCAGCGTGTGGCCCTAAATTGGTGTCAAAGATGTTTCAAAAAGGCATTTTCCTCATTTGATTTGCTGCTCTGAGTTGTTCCAAACAATTTTAAAAACTCACTCTAGAGTAAGGTTTTTTAATAAATTAAAACATTCATCGTTCACTCTGTATTTTCCACTGTTCTTATGTCTTTCCGAGTACTACAAATCCACTCTAGAATAGTCGGAGTCAAATTACTAAAAACCCGAAATTAATTTTCAAATCAGCAGTTCTAGTAAATAAATTCATAATGGAATAATTTGAACAGTGATAATCAGAGCAGTGCAAACAGAACAGATTTACTGCAAATGAAACAGAAATTGAAGCAATTTCAAAAACTCACTCTAGAGTAAGGTTTTTTAATAAATTAAAACGTCCATCATTCACTCAGTATTTTCCACTGTTCTTAAGTCTTTCCGAGTACTACAAATCCACTCTAGAATAGTCGGAGTCAAATTACTAAAAACCCGAAATTAATTTTCAAATCAGCAGTTCTAGTAAATAAATTCATGGAATAATTTGAACAGTGATAATCAGAGCAGTGCAAACAGAACAGAGTTACTGCAAATGAAACAGAAATTGAAGCAATTTCAAAAACTCACTCTAGAGTAAGGTTTTTTAATAAATTAAAACGTCCATCATTCACTCAGTATTTTTCACTGTTCTTAAGTCTTTCCGAGTACTACAAATCCACTCTAGAATAGTCGGAGTCAAATTACTAAAAACCCGAAATTAATTTTCAAATCAGCAGTTTTAGTAAATAAATTCATAATGGAATAATTTGAACAGTGATAATCAGAGCAGTGCAAACAGAACAGAGTTACTGCAAATGAAACAGAAATTGAAGCAATTTCAAAAACTCACTCTAGAGTAAGGTTTTTTAATAAATTAAAACGTCCATCATTCACTCAGTATTTTCCACTGTTCTTATGTCTTTCCGAGTACTACAAATCCACTCTAGAATAGTCTGAGTCAAATTACTAAAAACCCAAAATTAATTTTCAAATCAGCAGTTCTAGTAAATAAATTCCTAATGGAATAATTTGAACAGTGATAATCAGAGCAGTGCAAACAGAACAGAGTTACTGCAAATGAAACAGAAATTGAAGCAATTTCAAAAACTCACTCTAGAGTAAGGTTTTTTAATAAATTAAAACGTCCATCATTCACTCAGTATTTTCCACTGTTCTTATGTCTTTCCGAGTACTACAAATCCACTCTAGAATAGTCGGAGTCAAATTACTAAAAACCCGAAATTAATTTTCAAATCAGCAGGTTTAGTAAATAAATTCATAATGGAATAATTTGAACAGTGATAATCAGAGCAGTGCAAACAGAACAGAGTTACTGCAAATGAAACAGAAATTGAAGTAATTTCAAAAACTCGCTCTAGAGTAAGGTTTTTTAATAAATTAAAACGTCCATCATTCACTCAGTATTTTCCACTGTTCTTATGTCTTTCCGAGTACTACAAATCCACTCTAGAATAGTCGGAGTCAAATTACTAAAAACCCGAAATTAATTTTCAAATCAGCAGTTTTAGTAAATAAATTCATAATGGAATAATTTGAATAGTGATAATCAGAGCAGTGCAAACAGAACAGATTTACTGCAAATGAAACAGAAATTAAAGCAATTTCAAAAACTCACTCTAGAGTAAGGTTTTTTAATAAATTAAAACGTCCATCATTCACTCAGTATTTTCCACTGTTCTTATGTCTTTCCGAGTACTACAAATCCACTCTAGAATAGTCGGAGTCAAATTATTAAAAACCCGAAATTAATTTTCAAATCAGCAGTTTTAGTAAATAAATTCATAATGGAATAATTTGAACAGTCATAATCAGAGCAGTGCAAACAGAACAGATTTACTGCAAATGAAACAGAAATTAAAGCAATTTCAAAAACTCACTCTAGAGTAAGGTTTTTTAATAAATTAAAACGTCCATCATTCACTCAGTATTTTCCACTGTTCTTATGTCTTTCCGAGTACTACAAATCCACTCTAGAATAGTCGGAGTCAAATTACTAAAAACCCGAAATTAATTTTCAAATCAGCAGTTTTAGTAAATAAATTCATAATGGAATAATTTGAACAGTCATAATCAGAGCAGTGCAAACAGAACAGAGTTACTGCAAATGAAACAGAAATTAAAGTAATTGGAACACTTAGAGTAACTCGTACAATAGAAGGAATTCATATAAAATTAATGCATTGAGTAATAATAGGTTCATATGCTGTAAAAATTCAAAATTGACCCAGAACTAGAGTATTAGGTTTTTACTGGTTCTGGAATTAAATAGGATTGTGCATTGTACTTTTGCACCATATTCTAGCTACTCTACACGTTTTGAATTGCACTTTTTGTACTGCAATTTCTGTTCTTTTCTTTTTGCCCTGCATTTTCAGCCCTACACTTCTTGCGCTGCACTTGCCGCCCTGCACTTTCTGTCCTACACTTTCTGTCCGGCACTTTTCGCCCTACACTTTCCGCCCTGCATTTTCTGTCTTGCACTTAGTGTTTTAGTTGCTCTATATTTTTTGTACTGCACGTTTTGTTCTGTTCTTTTTGCACTGCACTTTCAGTTCTGTACCAGCTGCCTGCACTTGCCGCCTAGAGCAAGTGTAAGTTATTCGAAAATGCCAATATAGTTCTTTATTCGCGATTTAATTAGGATCGGTTCCGGAGTGATTCTAAATTAGTTCTAACGATCCAACAAAAATCATAAGTTCAAGACTGAGAATTGCTGATTTGAGGAAGAGTTGAAAGTTTCCGTTCCCTGTTTTGAAAGTATTCACGGTAAAATAAAATCCCGACTCTCTCTACGACAATAATTCTTAATTAGTTTCAAATTGATTCAGATTGTGCACTGCACTCTCTGCTCTACTCTAGTTATTTTACACTTTTTGTACTGCACTTTCTGCTCTATCCTTTCTGCACTGTACTTTCAGCTCTGCTCTTTTTTTTTGTACATTGTGGCTATAGTTTCTAAATAGGAATCCATAACAAATTCGGAACTATTCGCATACGCAATTTAAATCATATCATTTGCGGATCAATAAATTGTACTTGCCTTAGAGCACATTGAGTTCTTATTTTGAAAATGCAGTGCAAAATTTCGTGTTCGGATTGATTTGAGTTTTGAGCGTGCAACATTTCAAGTGTTTGCCTATTCAAAATCATCGCCCTCAGAGTGCTCTGAGAGCGACTAGAATGCAAATGAGAGCACACTATTTGAAATCAGTAGCCGAATCTACCTTAGCAAGAGTAAGAAAGAATTCTTCTTGCAAGATTTGAAAGCGTGTTCAAACCAAACACGTAAATCTCGCCGAGAGTAACGCTCCGTTTTAAACTATGTTCTAGTTACTCTACACTTTTTGTACTGCATTTTGAACTGAATTTTCAGCCTGCACTTTCTGTTCTGCACTTTTTGTCCTACACTTTCTGTCCTGCACTTTCAGTCTTGCACTTTCCGCCCTACACTTTCTGTTTTGCGCTTTTAGCTCTCCGCCTTCTGCTTTGTACAGTGTGGCAATAGCTTCTCTCGAAATGATAATTCAGAACTATTTGCTGTCACAATTTAAATTATGTCATTTGCGAATCAATAAATTAATTCTACTTGCTCTAGAGCAGACTCAGTTCCCATTTTGGAACTCCAGCACACGATTTTGTGTTCAGATGACAATAATTCGAAATTAGTTTCAAATTGGTTTGGATTGTGCATTGCACTTTTTATTCTAGTTGCTTTACACTTTTTTGAACTGCTACTGCACTTTCTGATCTGTCCTTCTTGCACTGTACTTCCAGCTTTGCAGTTTCTAAAGTGAAAACAGATTTGGAACTATTCGTATATGCAGTTTAAATTATATTGTTTGCAGATCAATATGTTCTACTTGCTCTAAAGCAGATTCAGTTCCTATTTTGAAAGTGCAGTGCAAATTTCGTATTCGGATTGATTTGAGTTAAAAGGGAGCAATATTTTAAGTGTACGACAACCGGAACAGAGTAATAATTTAAGTGTTTTGTTGCTCTACATTCGCTAAACTGTATTTCTTGTAATGCATTTTCTGTTCTGTCTTTTCTGCACAGTACAATTCGCGGATCAATAAATTCTACTTACTCTAGAACACACTCAGTTCCCATTTTGAAAGTGAAGCGCAAGATTTTATGTTCGGATTGATTCGAATCACGAGCGAGCAACATTTTAAGTGTACGATGTTGACAACGTCAAAAGGCAAAAAATAAACCTCACTTTTTTTTCAAAAACAAAAAAGTTAGGTCAAAAAGAGTCAGTGTACTTGGAACAGTCAGAGTAGAATTACTAAAAACCTAAAATTAGTTTTCAAATCAGCCAACTGGTATAGTAAATACATTTATTGATTAGTAGTATAATAGAGTAGTTCGAACAGTAACAATCGGAGCAGTGCAAACAGAATGGAATTAGTGCAGATGAAACAGAAATTAAAGCAATTGGAAATTGGGACACTTAGAGTAACTCAAACAATAGGAGGGATTCAAATAGAATTAATGCAGATGTAATGCTTAGAGTAATTTAAATCGAGTTAGTGCAAATGGAACAAAATTAGAAAAGTCAAAGTAGTTCGGAGAGTTGAACAGATCAAAAAAAGTCGCTGCACTTGGAACAATCAGAGTAGAATTACTAAAAACCCAAGATTAATTTTCAAATCAGCCTACTGTTATAGTAAATACATTTATCGATTAGTAGGATAATGGAGTAGTTCGAACAGTAACAATTAGAGCAGTGCAAACAGAATACACTTAGTGCAAATGAAATAGAAATTTAAACCATTGGAACACTTAGATTAACTCGTACAATAGAAGGATTTCGAATAGAATTAATGCAGATGGAATGCTCAGAGTAATTTAAATTGAGTTAATGCAAATGGAATAGAATTAGAACAGTCAAAGTAGTTCGGACAGTTGAACAGATCAAAAAGTGTCAGTGCACTTGGAACAGTCAGAGTAGAATTATTAAAAACCCAAAATTAATTTTCAAATCATTCTATTGTTATAGTAAATAAATTCATTCATTGTTTAGTAGCATAGTAGAATAATTCGAACAGTAATAATCAGAGCAGTGCAAACAGAACAGAGTTGGTGCAGATGAAACAAAAATCTAATTAATTGGAATACTTAGAGTAACTCAAACAATCGAAGGAATTCAAATAGAACAATGACCATTGAAGGATAAGTGCGCATTGAGTCTATTTGTGTCTTTTTCTACTAGCTTGTATACGAAAGAGATAAAATTAAATTTTTTCTGAACTGGTTCTACCAATGGAATTCGAGTATTCTTTTACCTCAATTACTGTATTCCTTTTATCCGTTGAGCTGCTCAATGTCAAAAGCTCGAACGTTCGTTTTAAAAGTCCCCTGATGCACCAAATTTGCGTGGGGTGCAAGAAGCCCTCTTAGGTAATGGTAATAATAAATAATGATGATAATTGTGTTTTTTGGAGTGACTCTGAGAAGTTCTAGAGCGACACGTTCGGTGTAACTCGATGTTTGAAATGAATACAGTAAATGTGACTGAGCATAATTTTAATTTCCAAAGTTTAGTTTGACGAATAATCAAAATGGTCATTGGTTAAAATATTGAGGCATGTCATATTTTGACATTAATTTGAGCAGCGCCATCTATGAAGCAAAATACACAATCCGGCCGATATAGTAGGCCCACAATAACTGAAAGTCCTGATTGGTTTATCTCGTCTAATAATAATTTTTGTCTTTGTAAATACATTTTATTTATTCGAATAAAGTGTTTGATTTCGTTATTTTTTGACAAGCACTTTATTTTAACTGTCTTTTTTTTTTCGGACACTTCAAGGCCATAAAAATGTCAAATGTGGCCATTAATTTTCAAAAATCAGTGTCGTCCCATTTAACAATTACCTTATTATTCCTTCTTGAGTGTAGATGTTAGTGGTGCCATCTATGAGGGCTTATATAACAATTAATAAGCGTTCTACTTTACCGGCAACGGTTATTTTATTATTGAAAAACTAGATAAGGGAGCGGCGAAACTGCGCAAGCCTCGTATTAGCGCCGAGGACCTGTGCAAACCGCTAAATTCGCCGAAAACGCCCACTACTGCGACTGCGTCCCATTTTGACTTCAAAGCGAACAGTCCAGCGAAAATTTTGAATTATTCAATCGAAGTTTTGGCTCAGCTGGCAATGTCGCCGCTTTGCCTGACTGAACCTGAGGAGTGGATGCAAATTTTGCAAGAATATCCGATGCTTGTTAGAAAGGTAATAATGACACACCTTGTATAATAATATGTATTATAGTTTTTTTTTATTTATAGACTGTTCAAGGATTTGATGCCAAACAATATTTGTCGATTCGTACCGAAGAGCCGAGTGGCCTTATTAACGCCGAAGACATTTCAGACGATTAACGAACGAATTTATTTTTTTTTTCTTCATTTTTGACTCATTTATTAATACAATAAAGAAACTATATGTATGTAAGATACCAAAAAAAAATAATATAAGAAAAAATATTATTTTGATCTCTAAAAAAGTAGATCCGAATCTTGTTTAGTTCACTATTGACTACGTTTATTTGACGTGTTGTATCTGGATACAAAGTTATTAGTAGGGTTGAATAATCCTGAAATAAACACCCAGGATCGGAATACTTAATCCAATCCTCCAAATTTATAGGATTGGACTGAAAATGGCTTAAGAAAGGATTAGCACTAATCTTAATCCATTTACTAGTTGTGAAATAAAAGAATGATTAATAATCTTTAATCCACTTAGTATCCGGATAAAAACGTAGTCAATTATTGTTTATCACAGTGATATAATTAACACTATTATTATTATTATTTAGTTATTAATGACTGACATAAAAAAAAAGTAACCATAATTTAGTTATTTATTTGTTTAGAACAAAAAATATTTTTTTATTATTACTGCAGATACTACATTAGATCTGACAACTAATTATTAACTATATACATATATAGGTATATAATGTTTCTCTAGTTACACAAACTTTGAAAGTCGTTTTTTTTTTTTAAGTTTTTCTATTTTGTGTATAGGGATTTTTTTTTTGTTTTTTTTTTTTAGATGTTTTTGATGTCGGCCACGTTGCCGTCCGTTTCTATTTTGTCAAAATGGCGTTGTACAAAAGAGCAATAAAGTTTTTCAAAAAAAAAAAAAATATATAATTTAATTTCCATTGATATTATTTATTGTGCAAAAAAAAATTCTTGAATCACTCAATCACTCGCCCTAAGGGTTCGTGATTTCTATTGGACAAGCATTACAGAGAACTGCAATGTTCTATTTAATGATTTTTACAGTGTTGCCAACTTAGAGTTTTTTTGATATTTTTCCCATGAGGTTTGGTTGAAACATAAAGAATTTTGATAATATACAAAGGAAAAACAAACAAACAAAAGTGCTACAATAGCTATTTATACAATAAGTTACGAAATGAGCGTCTTTTAGGCACGCGACGTGAAAATTGTTCAACGAGGCAAAGCCGAGTTGGACAACACGTCGAGTGACTAAAAGACATCGTTTCGTAACGTATTGTATACAAGATTTTTTCTATTGGCATTCTATAATAAAAAAACACAATTTTATTTCATGTGAATAAGTCGATTACGCCCAAAATTTTTGTTACCTAATTTTACTTGACACTGAAACGGCTCAACACCGAATATGGGTCGTGGATAAATTCAACACGAGAACGGAACAATAAAACGTTATATTAATACCAAATACAGATGAACAATCAGAGCTAGAGCTTTAAGAGAGACCGTGACTCTTTTTCTCTCTGACCTTTTCCGTCACTGACTGTCACTTCCGTCAACCACCATCTATCGTGTGATTGACGGATCTTTCGTTCCACCCTGCTTTACAAAATATAATAGGGGTGAATCATCTCATGACCCCCCAATTGAATCTAATAACAGCTTATGGATTCAATTTTCAATCACTACACCATGAATAACTTTAATCTAATAAAAAAAAATATATATATATATATCTAATAATATTATTAACTCCACCACAAGGAGTTAAATCTAATGATACAAATTGATAAAGATAATATTAATCTACAATTATTCAAATTAGCAAAACATTCGGGTCCTTATAAGGTTTGAGATTGATTATATTCTGACAAGAGTGTTCTTTGCCTGACAAATTTCCAATTACATATGAGTTAGGACCCGCTTGCCGCAAAACACTGAAAGCGCCATTGAATAATAGAAAGAACTTTTTAATGGTATGGTCATCAGCAGAGGACTGAGCATGTGATTTTACAAGAACCAGGTCGCCCTTCTTAAAAACTGTCGGTTTAATTTGATCATTGTACTTTTCCGCGCGACGTTCAGCACGAGAAAGCAACCGCTCGCGGGCCAGCAAAAGAACAGTTTTCAAGTCTGGTGGCTTTACACCCTCATAGGGAAATGATATAAATGTCTCAATCGGACGTCGTAAACTTTCTCCGAACTGAAGAAACTTCGGTGTAAACCCCGTTACCTCACTAATAGCGCTATTGAGGCAATCTTCGATAAAATCAAGCAAACATGCCAATTTAGTATGTTTTTCAAAACAATATAAACGTAATAGACGCCCGATTTCCTTATTGTATCGTTCAGTCATATTTCCTTCAGGGAAATATACAGAGGTATGTTTAACACGGATACCCTCTCGTGATAGGCTATCATTCCACAATTTTCCGGTAAATTGTGTTCCATTATCACTAAGTATACATTTTGGTTTCTGTATTTTTGGTATGTAATCGATGAATATCTTATTAACAATGACTCTGGCGGTAGCCCGTTTTAGCGCATACAACTTTACGTACTTAGAGAAGGCGTCCACCAGCACAAGTAACTGAGTGACACCCCCGCGCGAAGCTGGTAAAGGACCTATTAAATCTGTGCATACTAGATCTCCAGGTTTATCCAACAATACAGAATGTAAAGTTCCTTTATTTATTTTTGAACATTTAGACTTTTGACAAAGATCGCAAGCAGCCACTATTTGACCAACATGTCGCTGCATTTTTGGCCAATAAAAGCTTTCTTTCATCTGACTATAAGTTTTCGTTCGGCCAAAATGACCATTTCCGATATGATGAGCGACTATAAGATCCCGAATCTGATTCTTAGGAACGCACAACTTATACCCTGGATTTACAGGGTCCCCTCTTTTAAAAAGCAAATCTTCATGCACCCGGAACCATAAAAATAGTTGGTGCTCCTTGTCCGAAAACACCCGAGGCTCTCTATTAAATTGTTCTAACAACTTGATTTTTTTTCCAATCCATTCATCCGCTAGTTGATCTTCACGCATGGATTTTAAATTTTGTCGTAAATTTTTATAACATTCTGACAGCCCCATCACTATAATATGAATATTAGACGACCTATCAGGTGTCAAAAATAAATTTTTATTTGGAGAATTTCTCGATAAAGCATCAGCTACCTTGTTTTGTACCCCAGGACAATGTTCAACCTTGAAATCAAATTCTTGTATAAGAAGTATCCAGCGAGATAGCCTGGCTGATTTTAACTTACACGTCATCAAGAAACAGAGAGATTTATGATCAGTTATAACAATTAATTCCTGACCCAATAACAATGTGCGCCACTGCCTCAAGCAATGCACTAGGGCCAATAACTCCTTTTCTGTAGTAGTATATCGCAGCTGACTACCCTTTAGAGTAGTAGAAGTATAACTTATGACCGCCTTCTCACTGTTTTCTGATTTTTGGAAAAGACATCCTCCCACCGCGTAATTGGAACTATCACATTGAACATAAAACCCCTTTTTAAAATCTGGATGTACCACCATAGTAGCTTCAATATAGCTGTCCTTTATAGCGTTAAATGTCTCTTTTTCCACTACTCCCCATGATCACTTCTCTCCTTTTCTTAACAACCTTAACAAAGGCAAAGTCAAATCAGAATATTTACTACAAAATCGCTGCTCGTAGTTCACTAATCCCAGAAATCCGCGTAGTTCCCGAATATTACGTGGTGCGGGGAAGTCTTTAATGGCCTCAACACGTGTGGGATCCATCTCTATTCCCCTACTTGAAATTATATGTCCCAAAAATTTTACTCGATTACTAAGAAATTGACACTTTCTCAATTTTACCGTCACCCCTTCAGATTGAAATCGCTTAAAAAGTCTCTCCAAATGATTGAAATGCTCATTGATAGTATCTGAAAAAATTAATAAATCATCCACATACACTGCTGTAAAGTCGCGCGAATCTTGCTGAAGAACCGAATTTAAGTAACGAATTAAACTAGCCATTGAGGTAGACAACCCAAAAGGAAGTCTTTTAAAGGTGTATGACTCATTTTCATAAATAAATCCTATATATTTAGTATGTTCCGGCTTAATTCCTATTTGCCAATAGGCTGACGTTAGATCGATGGTGCTTACTACCATTCCACTCTTAAAATTACAAAGTAACTCGTTTGGATTGGGTGGATTTACAAAATCCTTTTCCATACGCTTGTTTAAAGTACGAGCATCTAAACAAATTCGGACTGTTCCGTATTTTTTTTTAACTGTTACCAAGGGTGAAATATAACATTTTTTTTTCCTTCGAAATTATACCCCAATTAAGCATTTCAATAATTTGAGACTTTACTTCGCTTCTATACGCAAAAGGAATGGGGTATGCTGGGCAATAAAACGGGCTAGCGTCAGTCATAACTATTTCGTGTCGATATGACTTTATAAAATCCGGACATTCAGAGAATATCGGTTGAACTTCCTTTAAAAGATTGAATAAGTGATTTTTATCGGATTCACAAGCGTTAGCTGCATCGGCAACTGCACGCATGTCATTTTCACTATACTTATGTTTAGATACGATATCATTGCCTTGGTGCTCGACTGAAATAGTCGTAGCAGCATTGCTACATAAATTAAGGCTGCGTTCATCCAAAAAGTTCGTCTCATTTTTACTGTATTCAACCACGTACTTGGTTTTATTTACGTAAAACGCGATTAAGGATTTATTAAAATCGATATTAGCTTTAAACTGTAATAACCAATCAAACCCAAACAAAATATCTCGATTTAATTCCGGTATCACTAAACATTTTACGTCAAGGTTAACGTTCGCCACTGGGACATACACACTAATAAGCACTTGCGTTTTTACCCTCTGTTGTTTACCCCAATTGCAACTGTAATCGCTACATTTGAGACCGGTAAAACAGGTATACCTTTGATACCCTCGAAATAGATTTGAAAAAAGTTTCCGAAACCGCGGTTATTTCACTTCCGCTATCTATTAAAATTTCCACGCCAACTTCGCAAACCACGGCTTTTATAACCGGCGATTTTATTATTGGTTTGCATACCGAATGTAACAGAATTAATGTTAATTTTCAAATCTCGGTTCAAGTTTTAAGAAATAGATAAAAATTTATCTTAATGGGTTTTACAAACATATGGCGATTCTGGGAACGATATAACTAATCTGGTCTTAAAGCCAAATGTATCAAGTTTTATTAGTTTTCAAGTCGAAAATAAGCCAAATTGACAAATTTATTAGGCAAAATTATGTGTTCTCCTAGATTAACGCCAAATGTGATTCTAATCTGCAGCTGCACTAGATTACGACATATGGTTGTAATAAAGTACCCAAGAACGATATAATTCCCGTTTTATGGTCAGATAACTTATATTCGAAGCATGTATGTGTTTGGGCTAAAACAATGATCACGGAGACCCGATTTTCCAAGATATAATAACACGAAATTGTATAGAATAGGAAAATCAAAGGAGATAGTTAACTATCCAATTATTTTAGGCATAAATTAGTATTTAAGTATAGAATAATTTAATTCATTTAACACCTCAACTAGCAATTATATTTTATAATTTTTAACTCTCCGCTGCTATTTTATTCTATAATTAGTTTATTACTGCTCGTCGAATGCCATTTGTTTTATTAAAATTGCAAGCGAGATAATTAAGCTTCCAAGAAAGTATTCTGCTCTATAAGGTAGTCGTAAGAACGTTCTTGGAGCAAAAATACAAAACAGTTCGGTAACAAGTTTTAATATTGTTTTATGAACGTTTGCACAATGATTTTATATGACATTTTAGCTCACCGAACAAATCTGTTTTATATTAGATTTATATTGATGTTATCTGATACTAGTTCATTAGTTGACGTACATCTATAAAATTGTTTTATTAGCGCTATGTGAAACATTTATAAAATTAGTTTACTAATATTTTCTTGGGATATTATTGCTGTCTAAAGCATTTTACATTCAGATGGAATCTTGAGAAGAATATTATATAATTATCATGAGCTCTGTCATATTAAAGGCTGTATATAATAATTATAAAACAAAGAAACTGTTTGACTAGGTTAAAAGAAAGCATATAGAATGTAGGATTTTCCAATTAAGGGGAAAACAGTTATTGCAGTTATCGAAATTATATTTCCCATATGACTAGCGAACTCTGTTGGAGGGCTTTCAAACTATATCACTAAGGGTGCAAATAGAATGAACAATATGAGAACCAATGGGAACACGGCAAGAAACCAAAGGGTACTCTCAGCGAATCGCTGAAAGCTAAGAGGGTTGGAGATCCTCGATTCTAGCAAGCCGGGTACGGAGGGGAGCCAATGGGCTTCTAAAGTGGTACCCAGAGGGTAATTCCTTTCGCCTATTTAAGCACATGTAGAGGCCACATAACTTCAGTTATCGCTAATTCGCAACTAGTTTTTACTACGAGTGATCGCTGGAAATTTAAGTCGCAAAGTTTCAACGAGTTCTCGATCCGTTTCTCATCATCTAGTTCTGCCGCCCTGTGTTTTAGTAGAAGTTCTCCAAAGAGGTGATAGTTGTTATTTTTTTTAATTTCAATTCCAATAAAGAATCAGATTTGGGAACTAAACCTTTTAATTGGGAAATTACTCTTTGCTTTCAATTGTCTTTAATTTTTCTTCAGTTAAAAATTAATTATGGTCTTAAATAAGGTAATTTTTTTTTTTTTGTTCTTTTTTTATATTTTACTTAACCTTTTTTTTTATTATCACTAAATAATTAACACTGACTTTTCTTTTCGCTTATAAATAAATTAGTTTAATCTTTCAAAATTACTCTTTTCTTTTCTGGTTTTAAAATTCCCTCTAAAACACTGGTGGACGCGTAAAAAGTTCTTTCGTGCCGGTTTGTGCATTTGAGAAGAGAAGCAACATTGGCAATAAAAAGGTAAGTCTTCTTGAATTTATAACCCTTTGCACTAACCAAAACCGAAGAAGAAGAGAAATAAGGTTTTGTTTGGATTGCCTCCGGTTCAGAAAATTTGGTATCCCTTTTCAGAATAAATTTAATTACAGCATAATTATGGTACCCACGCAAACTAAGATGTGACAGAATTATTCACGCTACCAAAATGTTTATTCTTCGTAACATCTCAAATTTTGTCACACGAAAATTCGCCCTCATTCTCACTCTCTGATTCGCTAGAAAAATGAAATTCCTCATTAAAACGCGTCGTTCCCATCGAGCGCATATTATGCCTATCAACCCTAGCATCGACCACCTCGGAATTCCTCTCATTCGAAATTTGACTCTGTCGTCGCCAATTATTATTGTTTTGCCCTAAATTACCACGGTTCCCTGAGGCGTGAATATTGGAAGGCTGCCTCTGCAACGCTGTACGATTACTTCGAAAATGATTCCCGCGGTCGCCGTCGTCCTCGTATGTCGCATCGATATCGCGAAGATACTCATCGATTTCATCAAACGTTTTAAGACCTCTGGTCACGATGCCTCGTTGAATATCAGCCGAAAAGTGTCTACTTATGAGCGATATTAATTTGTGTTCTGGGATTGGAGTTGATAAAAAACCAGCCTGGTTGAAAAGATTTAAGAAATATTCAGAACGATTGCCTGACTCAAATTTCCCGTAACTGATTTCTAAAAACAGATCTCGTTGCTTGTCAACCCCCCAAAATCTATTGATGAAGGCCACTTCGAAATCGTGGAAGTCCATGAATGTATTTTCTTTAATCGCTGCCCAGTCCGCTGCTGTACCTTTCAAACATGGTAAAACTAAACCCAATTTGTGTCTATCCGGTACGCCCGCCTCGTCAAAAATTTTCGTTATTTTTCTCAAAAAAGCATTAGGGTTCATTTTTCCCGTAGGAGAGAAATATAGATTATTACCCCCCAATTCCTTAAAATTTAAAATGTATGATCTATCTATAATGTTTGGTTTATCTTTTTTAATTTCTTCGCGTACCGTAGCAACTTGGGGTAGATTTTCACACACGCTCACGTTTTAACTGTTTTGTTTCACCGTCAAATCATCTACCGCTCGCTGCAACTTATCCATATCGGTCACTATTTTATCGAGAACCATACTAAGTCTATCGGTATGTGCACTGTTCGCGCGGATCGACACAGTTGGTTGGGAATCGTCCGCACTATCTTGGTCTAAATCGTACCGAGATTCAGACTTTCTATTTTTACTTTTCACTTTTCTGGGTTTCATTTTATGTATAATTAAATATCATTTACAAATTAAACGACACCGCACAACATTGCAAGACCAAAGCGTACAATCTTAGCAATAACTAAATGTAATTTAGTTAAGTACACCAGTATACGCAGTCTAGAGGCTGTACAAATAAATAACTTCTCCAAATGACTCGTGAATCGAGAAACTAGTCTCTAATAATTAATATCGATTCTTATCGACCTGACTACCAACTTCGTTGTCAATGTCAAAATAAAAAAAATTAAAATTGAATTGAATATCCTGGTTCACCGCAGCTCAGAACGGAAACGATGTCTGCGCGCAGCCTCCGTTGAATATTCAGCTTGCCAATAAGTAATCAGAACGAGCTTACCCGTTTTATCTGGTTCAAAATATTTTTTTTCAATTTTCTTCGCCTCGTGCCCCACGTTGGGCGCCAATGAAACAGCTCAACACCGAATATGGGTCATGGATAAATTCAACACGAGAACGGAACAATAAAACGTTATATTAATACCAAATACAGATGAACAATCAAAGCTAGAGCTTTAAGAAAGACCGTGACTCTTTTTCTCTCTGACCTTTTCCGTCACTGACTGTCACTTCCGTCAACCACCATCTATCGTGTGATTGACAGATCTTTCGTTCCACCCTGCTTTACAAAATATAATAGGGGTGAACCATCTCAACACCTGACACTTTTCATGCGATTTTTTTTCAAGATTCGACATCAATAATTAAAATCCTAGAAAGTAGGTAACAACACAAAGTTCTGTTTTGAGTAACCCAAACGTTCAATTCCATAATTACATTTTTAATATTCATAATAAATACAAAACAAAATTCAAATTTGTATCTAGTGTGTTTTTTATTTCTGAATAATGAATGACACTTTTAGGCACTAGTGCTTAAAAATTACTTTTACGCACTCAAAAGTCACTTTTACGCATTCAAAAGTCACTTTTACGCACTGAGTGCTTAAAAGTAACTTCCACGCACTCAGTGCTTAAAAGAATGTCGTTTCAAAACTAAAATGACAATCGAAAAGTTGCTATTATGAAACGTCAGTAGAAAAAATTAATTTTCAAATTAGCCACTGTTATAGTATAGCTATTTATACAATAAGTTACGAAATGAGCGTCTTTTAGGCACGCGACGTGAAAATTGTCCAACGAGGCAAAGCCGAGTTGGACAACACGTCGAGTGACTAAAAGACATCGTTTCGTAACGTATTGTATACAAGATTTTTTCTACTGGCATTTTATAATAAAAAACACAATTTTATTTCATGTGAATAAGTCGATTACGCCCAGAATCTTTGTTACCTGCTTTTACTTGACACCTGACACTATTCATGCGATTTTTTTTTCAAGATTCGACATCAATAATTAAAATCCTAGAAAGTAGGTAACAACACAAAGTTCTGTTTTGAGTAACCCAAATGTTCAATTCGGTAATTCCATTTTCAATATTCATAATAAATGCAAAACAAAATTCAAATCTGTGTTTAGTGTGTTTTTTATTTCTGAATAATGGATGACACTTTTAGGCACTAGTGCTTAAAAATTACTTTTACGCACTCTAAAGTCACTTTTACGCATTCAAAAGTCACTTTTACGCACTGAGTGCTTAAAAGTAACTTTCACGCACTCAGTGCTTAAAAGAATGTTGTTTTAAAACTAAAATGACAATCGAAAAGTTGCTATTATGAAACGTCAGTAGAAAAAATAAATTTATTGTTTAGGGCGGGTATTATAAAACTACTTTGAGAGTTAACTTAAAGTTAACTTCTGAAATTACATGTAATTCAAAAAGTTAACTGTCAAAGCAGTTTTATAATACCCGCCCTTAGTATCATGTTAGAGTAGTTCGAACAATAACAATCGAAGTATTGCAAACAGTTAGTGCAGATGGAAAAGAAATTAAAGCAATTGAAACACTTAGAGTAACTCGAACAACAGAAGGAATTTAAGAAAATAGTTATTTGTTTTACTAGGCAGAAAAGTACAAGATTTAATGCCGCGGCTGGTGTTTCATAGCCGAGGCTAGGAAACCAGCCGAGGCATTAAATCTGCTTTTCTGCCATGTAAAACATATAATTTTTTCTCCGAATATTCAAATTTACACATGGACATCTTTTTTATATTTATTTCATTCATTATTTTTATCCAAATAATTAAATTATTTTGATAATTGTCACTGTCACCATCAATTTCAAATACCAAATTGAGTAAAATTGTTACCTGGAAAGCTGTGACACTGTCACTTTTAATGCCTAGGCAGTAAAAGTCCACTTTTACTGCCTAGGCAGTAAAAATACAACTTTTGATCCTGTCAAGTGTTATTAAAAGGCCGCTTTTACTGTCATTCGGAGAAAAAAAATTATTTTTTTTACTACTTACCTGAGAAATAGTCATTATTCAATCTATTTTTCTCGGAAAAAATTGAATTTCTCTCCCTAGGTGAATAATGAAAATAATGAAAAAGTCCCTAGGTCAATAATGAAAACGACGTCATGACGCAAGGATATTGTCATGTTTCTATTGGTCCAATTTCAATTTCATGCGTCAAATTAAAACAAAATACAGGTTTCTGTAGGTACATAGGAAGTTATCATAAGCTGTTGATAGAGGGCAGCACTTTCAAGAGGGCGTTCAAAAAAAAATAATTAGAGCACAGATTTTAAGCAAGTTTTTTATTTTCTACTAGCAGTAGTAAAAAAAATTCTATATATTCCTCGGTAGAGAAAGTCATTATATACCTCACGCATTATAAACCTCGGCGCTTTGCGCTCGGTATATATAATGACCAACTTCTCTACCTAGGTATATAATATACTATTATATACTATTATATACCTAGGTAGAGAAGTTGGTCATTATATATACCGAGCGCTTTTATAAACCGAGGCGCAAAGCGCCGAGGTTTATAATGCGTGAGGTATATAATGACTATCTCTACCGAGGAATATATAGAATTTTTTTTACTACTGCTAGTAGAAAATAAAAAATTTGCTTAAAATCTGTGCTCTAATTATTTTTTTTGAACGCCCTCTTGAAAGTGCTGCCCTCTATTAACAGCTTATGATAACTTCCTATGTACCTACAGAAACCTGTATTTTGTTTTAAATTGACACATGAAATTGAAATTGAACCAATAGAAATATGACAATATCCTTGCGTCATGACGTCATTTTCATTATTGACCTAGGGACTTTTTCATTATTTTCATTATTCACCTAGGGAGAGAAATTCAATTTTTTCCTAGAAAAATAGATTGAATAATGACTATTTCTCAGGTAAGTAGTAAAAAAAATAAATTAATTAATTAAAAGTGAACTTTCAAATCGTAACTAAGTTAATTAGCCAAACCCACAAATACAACAATGTTATAAGAAGTACGGCGGGTTGGTCGAGAAAGTCAAGTACTTTTGCGAGATTTTTTGATAGACCCTTAAATGACAATTCCCTTTTTGCAAAGATTGTTTTAAGTTTTTAGTTGATAACATGAATATTATTATATTCCATTTACCGTTAGTTGTCAGTTACCAGACGGCTAAAGAGCTAATTACATTATTAGTTGTCATTATATTATTTTTGGTCTAGTTATATATAATATGGTTAACAGTTATATATCTATTTATTTGAATTGAATAAGGTAGTTGTTGATGCGACTCGCCTATACTTTAAACATCTACATGTTGTTCTTATTTCATCTGAAGAAGGAAACGCAAGTATAATTAAATAATCAAACGAACTTACCTAAGTGAAGTTCGATTATAATTATACGTAGCGTTTCCTTCGAAGATGATTCCCACCCTTTTACCCTATTATCGATAGTCTGTTTGTTATATTATCATAATATCTTCTTCACCCTTAAATCTGGCTTCGTCGCAATGGCTTTAAACTTAAGTGATGTAGGAAACGACTAATGGCCATTTGCACGGCTATCACTTAAGGCAGTGGTTCCCAACCGTTTTTTAGTCACGACCCTTTTACAGATTTGCTCATAATGTCGCGACCCCCCCACCCCTCAATAAATAAAAAACAAAAAATCTCTATTAAAATATTAATATTTCGTAACTAATTACAAAAACTCAATTTTTATTTTGTTAGGCCCAGTTGTACCATCTCGGTTCAAAACAAAGTTCAACTGAACTCGACTGGTACTTGAGCTTTCCCATTCAGGGCGCGTTTGGGTTTACGCTCGGTGCACTCAGAGCATGCACTTTTGTCTCTTTTCCGTTATTTTTGAAGCTCCGACGACGCTTGATTGTGTTTGGTTTGACATATTTTGAGCGCTCAGAGCGAGCTCGACAAACTCCGAGTTTGTGGGGTGGGCAGCTGGAGCGTACATGCGCAGTTTAATCTGTCTGTATAACCTAACCTATTTTCCATGATAAGATAAATAAACAATCCTGAATTTTAACATATTATACTTGTTAGGTGAATAGTTTTAGCTATTTTGTTTAAATGTTAACAATCAAATAGCTAGTAAATTCTGTATAATTGTTTACTTTTTTTTAAATTTTCTCGATAGTCCTTATCACTGAACATGTTTTTCCAAGGGAACTTGGCAGCCTCAGAGTGTTTAGGTCCGTTTTATTGTTTATGTAGCACTGGTAGCACGACATTTTTTGCAGAATACAAAAGAAAATGGGGCTGTTTGAAAATTATCGACTAAAATGCAAAACAAACGAGAAAACTCTGGTGCAAATGCGGAATGCGGGCTCGGACTCCAAAAAATATATGCTAATCAACTGATCGCTCAACCCAGCATTTTTGCACAAGTTTATTTAGCTTGACACGGTGTACTCTCTGTGACGTCACGTTACTCCGTAATCGCTCTGCTCGCTCCGCCTAGCGTTAACCCAAACACGCCCTTAAAATACATTGCTGTCAGCTATTAATTAAATTCTATCATTTTTGACAGCAATGCATTTCAAATGGGGAAGTTCAAGTAGGTACCAGTCGAGTTCAGCTGAACTCTGTTTTGAACCAAGATTATACAACTGGGCCTTAATGTAATGACTGAGCTTGCATCTCCGTTTTGAAATTCTTGGGGTTCTTGAGTTTTTGTTAAAAAGAGTTGAAAAACCACTTTCACGAAAGTAGGTAGAGGCCAGGGTTGCCAGACGTCCCGATTTTTAGAGATATTTCCGAACCGAATCACGAATTGAATACCAAATGTCCCGATTTTTAAAAATGTAAGGAAATATATCTCGATTTCCGACCGACAACACCCTTTTAGGCTGCGTTTCCTACCTATATTGAGTGCTAAAAGTACTTTCAGCACACGTGTGGAAAATACTGTTGACATTATTTGTGATTGACATTGACAATTTACTTTCAATTCGTGGGCTGAAAGTATCTACTTTCAGCATGTGTGTTGAAAATAAAAAGAGATAAAATACGAGAAAATTGGTGTACTTAAATCGGTTTCTGGTCGTAGGAAAAATGGTGTACATCACTTGCGAGAAACTGTCTTTCATACACTCGTGTGATTTTTGTCACTTTCTACACTCTTAATGTAATGTAGTATTTTTTTTCCTATCCGCTGTCTCGCTTTTTCAAAGTTAAATTCTGGCAACCCTACATCTCAGGTCGTTTGGTATAAAAAAAATATGTATTACAGATTCTCTATTACCGGTCCAATGTGGTCAGGCCTTAAATATTGCAGAGTTCTGTTTGATCGGCTTCAATTTGAAATTGACGTAAATAACACTGATGAGATGACATTCCAAGTTCTACTCGATTGGCTTATTGTTCGAAAAAAAAAGGTCGTAAATAAAATGTCGTACGTTACCTCTACTTAATGCGGTTTCGAATTTTTCATTACAAAATTCTGTATTACTGGCCCAATGTTGTCATGTCAGGCCGTTTGATATAAACAAAATATTACATGATTCTGTATTACCAGCCCAATGTTGTCAGACCTTAAAGGTACGAAAATATAGCAGAGTTCTGTTTTGAAATTGACGTAAATGATACTGATTACATTCCAAGGCGGACTCGATTGAGCTAGCGGTGTTGCCACATGATAAAATTCAATTTTTGGAAATCCGCATCTTTTGAGTGGTTTATTAAATGAATGTGAAAACCAATCAAGAGCCGAGAATAATTAAAATTTGAATTTTAAAGCCAATCAAGAACTGGAAAGCGGCGTTGTCAATTGATGAAAATAATTTCAAAAAATGAAAAAAAAACCCAAATTAAGCGAAAATTCCCTAAAAATAATAAATTTCCCTTGAAAATCCTTGGAAAACTTGTTTTCAAATAAAAGTTTCTGTCATTCACCTAGATTGGAAAACTGGAAATTTCTAGCACAAAACGAAAAAATCCAAAGTCCCGCACTTAAAAACACTTTTTTCCATTTAAAAAATCCCGGAAAAGTGGAAAGTTCGCGGAAAAACCGGAACAAAAACACTCAAAATGGCCGACTGTCAAATGTCATTGTCAGGGCTTTAGATATACATAACATTCCAAGGCCGACTTGATTGGAACCCGAGTGAAGTTGGCTACAAAGCACTGTTGCAAACTAAAGAAAAATCGTATTTTAGTGAAAAAGTTGATTTTTAAAACTAGAAATTCCCTGAAAAGTTGTTTTTTAGTGAGTTTATTTTTGCTGACAAAACACGGAAAGTTTTGGCTGAAAATGAAGAAAACTCAAAGCCTCGTACTTAAAATCGGTTTTCCCGACCAAAAAAACCCTGGAAAAGCAAAAAATCCAAAGAAAAACCTCTGAAAAGGACATTCCAAAGCCTACTTGATGAAACTTGAGTTTTTGTCACTTACCTTATTGGAAAACTGAAAATTTTTGGCACAAAATGAAGGAAATCCAAAGCCTTGTACTTAAAATCGGGTTTTCCGCCCAAAAAAGTCCTGGAAAAGCGAAAAATCCGAAGAAAAACCTCTAAAATGGGCATTCTTGATGAAACTTGAGTTTTTGTCACTTACTTTCTTGAAAAACTGAAATTTTTTGGCACAAAATGAAGGAAACTCAAAGCCTCGTACTTAAAACCGGTTTTCCCGAGCGAAAAAACCCTGGAAAGGCGGAAAATTCAAAAAAAAAAAACCTCTAAAAAGGACATTCCAAAGCCTACTTGATAAAACTTTAGTTTTTGTCACTTACCCCATTGGAAAACTGGAAATTTTTGGCACAAAATGAAGGAAACTCAAAGCCTCGTACTTAAAACCAGTTTTCCTGGTTGAAAACGACCTGGAAAAGGGGAAAATCTGAAGGAAAATCAGGATAAAACACTGAAAATGGCCGACCGTCGAAGCTAACAAGTGACTTACTTACTTAATTGAAGTTAGCCACAAGCGATGTTGCAGGATAAAACTTCCAGAAAAAGTATTTTAAATGGGATTTTGCTAAATATTGCATTTAATACTAAAAAGTTTGGTTAGAAAATGAAAAAAATCATAGCCTCGTACTTAAAAACCAGTTTTCCCGACCGAAAAAGACTTGGAAAAGTGGAAAATTAAAAAAAAAAACCTCTAAAAAGGACTCTCCAACTCTGAAAAACTATTTTAAATGGGATTTTGCTAATTATGGCATTTGAAACTGGGATTTTTTGTTGGAAAATGAAGAAAACCTAAAGCCTCGTACTTTCACCAGTTTTCCCGAGTGAAAACGCTTTGAAAAAGTGGAAAACTGGACAAAAACGTAAACACGTCACTGCAAAATAGCCGACTGAAAGCGGCAATTAAAACTTGTCAAATAAATAATTAATAACGATTATAAAACAAAAAATTCCTTTGGAAACTTGTTTTCAATTGAATTCCAATGAAAATAACATATTACAAGGCCTACTTATCGAGTATAAATGAGTAAGAAAAAGACAACAATAAAGTAGTATACTATTGCAAAAACATCGAAAGCGATTATACATGAGTTAGACAAAGACAGAAACAATGTAGGACGTTATAATTCAATTAAAACCAAACACAAAGGAAATAATTTGATAAATTGATAACAAAAGTATCACTAAATCAAATTCTTATATATCATTCATATTTGAGTACCGTGTACTACTCGACTATTGCCTACTGGTCGTTTTTTTAATTTAAATCCGATTTTAATGTAATTAGCCTCTAATCAGGGTTGCCAGACGTCCCGATTTAAGCGGGACAGTTCCGATTTTTAGAGATATTTCCGAATCGTCCCGATTCACGAATTGAATGCCAAATGTCCTGATTTTTAAAAATATAAGGAAATACATCTCGATTTCCGGCCGACAACACCCTTTTAGGCTGCGTTTCCTACCTATATTGTTTTTTTTTCCTATTCGCTGTCTCGCTTTTTCAAAGTCAAAATCTGGCAACCCTGGTAGAGGCAAATGATATTAGTATCCGAAAAGATAGCATGAGCAGGGCGACATAAGAATATGAACTATGCATGGTACATAAAAATTCAGTCAAGAATTATTCCTGAAATGGGGCAGGTGCTGTGGTGCTACAAATGTATCCTGCATTTCATTCGGCAACATCTAACGAGGCTTGGAACGGGTTCCTAACTACTGCAACTTTCTGTTTAGATAACTCGGAAATAACGCCCATTTCATTCTCAAGGGATTGAAAGTCAATTTTCTGTTTTAGATTCTCCATATTTTCTGTTTCTGATGCTTCGGCAATTATGCGACTCACAACACAACACTCACAACCTGTGCTATGCCTTTCGTCCGTAACACCAATGCAACGCTGCGCGGCTTTTGACTGAGGTGAAGGCTAAAGCGGGTTGTCAGATGCAGAAAAATATATATTGGCATTGCGACCCCTCCAAAAACTCAATGCGACCCCCTTAGGGGTCGTGACCCACCGGTTGGGAACCGCTGACTTAAGGGATATTCAATTTCAGTGGAGCTTTGAATGTTGCTTTTGCTTCTACGAAAGTCACATTCAAAGCTCCACTTGAATTAAATATCTCTTAAGTTATAGCGGTGCAAATGGTTGTTAGACCCATAATGCAACAGATAGGCGGAGCTAACAAGGGTGTGATGTATTGTGGGTTGCATAGTAGTAGGTAATTAAAGCCTTGTTTTTTTGAGGCTTTGAAATTGTGATCAGCTAGCAGAAAGTAGAGATACTACATGTTCTTATTTCATCTTCGAAAGAAAACGCTACGTATAATTATAATCGAACTTCACTTAGGTAAGTTCGTTTGATTATTTAATATTCTTTGTTTTACCAACAACCAACCATACCCTGGAAAAAGAAAATTAAAAATATTCAAATGAAGACAGAATGCAAAAAATTAAAGTTGGCAGCACTGAGTGCATTCAGTGGACGTAACTGTTTACGTTTGTTACTTTTTGAGGTTAGTTTTCTTTGCCAACCCAGCCCAAGCGGCACAGAAGGTTTTCTATTTTTTCAATAAGAAAAACTCGAATAAAAATGGAACAATTTTTCACGTTTCCCTTCGCCGTACTAGAAATACCGCCCGTAAAACTGAAAAAACCCTCTTGGCTGAAACAACCCTCGCCCATGGTCGTTTTTTCCCTAGTGTTGTTTTCCTATTTTTTAGTCACCGGAGGTGAGTGCCCCTAAACAAAATCCATTTTTTTACCTAATTAAAATGCAATTATTTTTAAAAGGCATCATTTATGACGTCATAGTGGAACCCCCTAGTGTAGGCTCCACCACAGATGAACATGGACATTCAAGACCAGTAATTGTTTGACTCAATATTTATATATTTATTAAAATAAAATCATTTTAGGTGGCATTTATGCCTTATAGAGTCAACGGCCAATACATAATGGAAGGTTTGGCTTCCAGTTTCCTTTTTACAGTAGGAGGTTTAGGATTCATTATTTTGGACAACGTCCACAGCCCTACAATGCCAAAACTAAACAGATACTTGATGACTGCTATAGGATATATTTGCATTATAGTGTCATTCTTTACTACGTGGGTGTTTATGAAAATGAAACTGCCTGGTTATTTACAAAATTAAATAAATAAATTATTATAGTCTTATTCTAAATGAGCTTAAAAAATCAGAAGATCTGTCAATTATGTGCTCGAATTCTGCAAAAGAAAGCGCCCCATCATCGTCTAAATCAGCCTCCTCTAAGATATTTTGCACCAAAATGTTCAAATCGTTTTCACTAATTTTATTCTCTCCGGTCAGTTTTTGAATAACTTGCTTCAAATCTGAGACCCCTAACATGTCATCACCATCAAAATCGAAAATCCTAAAAGCATGTTCTGCCTTGACAGATTTTGGGGCACTTTCTGAAAAAACTGACATCATGTCAAGGAAATCTTCAAAGGTGCAATCGCCATCTTGGCTGGAGCTGAACACCTTGCAGATTCTTTCACCAAAAGGATTTACACTCAGTTCAGGGTAGAGTAAGATTTTGGCCATTGGTAGCTTGGCATTTTTATTGTGGCCCACTTTTTCCGGTGCAAGGGTTTTGAATTTTTGATGGGCACTAGAAAAAATCACTTCTTGTATGTATTGATTAAGTGGTTTTTGATTCAGGACTTACAATAGGACTTCTTTTTTCGTGAAATAAGTCAAATCTTGGTAGTCTTGCAGTTCTTCGTTGGTAAGTTGACTATTAGCTTGACCCATTGATAATAAATAAATTAACCGTTAATCAATGTTTTTGTTTTAAAATTTAAAAGATAACAGAGATAAGAAATTACTCCAATCACTAATCATCAGCTGTCATAAATCTAAAACTTACGTCCACTGAATGCATCTAATATCAACAAACAAAAAGTTAATAATAGCAACGTTGCCAAGTTTAACTGTCACCAGCATTCATATTTGCGACACATTATTACAGGGCAGTTCTGAACACTTTGGAGCAGCTTTTTATTGTTTTTTTCACCGTTTTTAGTTGTTCGGAGCAGTTTTAAAGCTCACTCTAGAGCGAGGTTTTTAGTAAGTAAAAACATTCCAAATACAATTTTTGCAATGATTTTATTGTTTTTATGCATTAAAAACAACTTTTCAGGCGTCATTTTGTATTTTCAATTATTTTAAGTTGTCCCGAGTACATACATACAAAATTCACTCTAGAACAACTTCGAGGTATTTTGGGTTAGAATTTGATTTATTTGGATTATTTTATATTGATTCTAGAGTAAAATGCGCTGAACTATTTGCGCAATGAAAGTCAATTTAGAGCTGTTCTGGGACTTATTCAATTGTTCAAAAACAGTTCTGAACATACAATCTATTCATATTGTTCATATTTTGTTCGAGAATTATTTTGGAACTGTTTCATTTCTTTTCCTGCTCTGAAACACATTTTTGATGTTCTGAACTTATTTTAGGTTAGAATTTATTCTTGATTAATCTAGAATGGTTCTAAGGAAACTGTTTGCGCACTGGAAGTGGATTTAGAACTGTTTTGAGAATGATTGAATAACTCTTGAATCGTTTAGGAATAGCTCTGAACACAAAATTTCTTTTTTTAAACAGTTCCAAAATTCCGTCTGCACTGCCCTGATTGTAACTGTTCGAACTACATACTCTCATATACTACTAAACAATGAATTTATTCACAATAACAGTAGGCTGATTCAAAAATTAATTTTGGGTTTCTAGTAAGTCTACTCTGACTGTTCCAAGTGCACTAACTCTTTTTGATCTGTTCAACTGTCCGAACTACTTTGACTGTTTTAATTCTGTTTTATTTGCACTAACTCGATTCAAATTACTCTAAGCATTCCATTTAAATTCCTTCTATTGTTTGAGTTACTCTAAGGGCGGGTATTATAAAACTGCTTTGACAGTTAACTTGAAGTTAACTTTTTGAATGACATGTAATTTCAGAAGTTAACTCTCAAAGTAGTTTTATAATACCCGCCCTAAGTCTTCCATCTGGTTCAATTTCTATTCTATCTGCACTAATTCTATTCTGTTTGCACTGCTCTGATTTTTACTGTTCGAACTACTCCAATATGCTACTAAACCATGAATTTATTCACTATAATAGTAAGCTGATTTGAAAATAAATTTTGGATTCTCAGTAGTTCTACTTTGACTGTTCCATGTGCACTGACTCTTTTAATCTGTTCAACTGTCCGAACTACCTTGACTGTTCTATTTCTGTTCCATTTGCATAACCTCGATTTAAATTAGTCTAAGGGCGGGTATTATAAAACTACTTTGAGAGTTAACTTCTGAAAATACATGTAATTCAAAAAATTAACTTTAAGTTAACTGTCAAAGCAGTTTTATAATACCCGCCCTTTTGAATTACATGTAATTCCAGAAGTTAACTTTAAGTTAACTCTCAAAGCAGTTTTATAATACCCGCCCTAAGCCATTCCATTTGCATTATTTCTATTTGAATTCCTTTTATTGTTCAAGTTACTCTAAGTGTTCCAATTGCTTTAATTTCTATTTCATTTGCGCCAACTCTGTTCTGTTTGCACTTCTCCGATTGTTACTATTCGGAGGGACTGATTCTATTGTACTTGAATCGTTTGAGAACAGCTATGAACATACAATTTGTTCTAGAACAGTCATACATAGTTTCTCTCAAAATTCTCATATTAATAAAGTTTCTGAATGTTTTGGAACTGTTTCATTACTTTTTCTACTCTGGAACACATTTTTGATGAATCTTGAATCATTTGGAACAATTCTGAACACATAACTTATAATTTTCTGAACCTATTTTTTAGGTTTGGATTTTATTTAAATTGTTCTAGAGTAAACTGTTCGCACACTGAAAGTGGATTTAGAACTGTGAATAGTTTGATGGCTCTTGAATCGTCCAAGAACAGCAGAATAGTTTTAAAGCTCACATTGTTCCATGCTATTTTCAACTATACCTACTCCAAATGATTTTAGAAGAATCACATTTTGTCCCACAAATTCGAAAAATTTGATACAAATCGAGTTCTAGATGCTTTAGAACTGTTCAGTTATTGTTCCAAGCCTCTCTGGAACTAATTTCATTGTACTCGAATCGTTTTGAACATACAATTTGTTCTAGATATTTGGTCTCAAAATCCTCATATTAATCAAGTTTCTAATTGTTTTGAAACTGTTCCATTACTTTTCCCATCCTGGAACACATTTTTAATGATTCTTAAATCATTTGAAATAATTCTGAACTAGCAATTTATAATTTTCTGAAGTTATTTCAAGTTCGAATTTATTCTGGATTATTCAAAACTGCATTGAACTGTTGGCGCACTGAAAATGGATTAAGAACTGTTTTGGGAATGATTTGAATCGTCCGAGAACAGCTCTGAGTACAGAATAATTTTTCTTTTTTAAACAGATCCAAAAGTGTTCTCAACTGCACCTACTCCAGATTATTTTAGAATTTAGAACAATCACATTTTGACCCATAAATCCAAAAAATTTGACACAAGTTTTCAGATGGTTTTAGAACTGTTCCATTACTTTTCCTGCCGTGGAACACATTTTTGATGATTCTTGAATCTTTTGGAACAACCCCTGATTAGAAAGCGTTGTTCTGAACACTTTGGAGCAACTTTTTATTGTTTTTCACCGGTTTTCGCTGTTCCGAATAGTTTTAAAATTCACTCTAAAGTAATGTTTTTAGTAAGTAAAAGCATTCTAAATACAATTTTTGCAATTATTTTATTATTTTTATGAAATAAAAACCAATTTTTAGGCGTTACTTTATATGTTCCATCATTCTAAGTTGTCCCGAGTACATGTATTGAAAGACCCACTTTAGAACAGCTTCGAGCTGGAAATTATAATTTATTCTGAATAGTTTTTAAAATGGTTCTAGAGTAAGCTGCATTGTGTTCGCGCACTAAAAGTAGATTTGAAACTGTTCTGGAAATGAGTTAATGAGTCTCGAATTGTCCGAGAACAGCTCTAACTCTTGTCATTTTTTTTTTTTTTCACGTACTTTTCAACTACACCTACTCCAGATTATTCTGGAACAGTCACATTTTGTCCAAGAAATCCGAAAAATTAAATAAAAATCGAATTTTTGATGGTTTTAAAACTGTTGTTATTGTTCTAAGTTTATCTAGGGCTTGACTTCGTTGTTCTCAAATGGTTTGAGAACAGGTCAAAACATACAATTTGTTCTAGAACAGTCATAGTTTGTCTTAAAATTCTCATATTAATCAAGTTCCTGATTGTTAATGAACTGTTCCATTACTTTTATCACTCTGGAACACATTTTTGTTGGTTCTTAAATCATTTAGAAGAATTCTGAACACAAAACGTATATTTTTCTGAACTTATTTTGGATTAGAATTTATTTTGGATTGTTCTAACATGGGTCTAAAGTAAACTGCTCGCGCACTGAAAGTGACTTTGGAGCTGTTTTGGGAATTATATAATAACTCTTCAATCGTCTGAGAACAGCTCTAAACTCAGTTCCAGAATTATTGTTTTCAATGACATGTAATATTCAAAACGTTCACTGAATGAATCCGATACCAACATTCAAACACTTACTAATAGCACCGTTGCCAATTTTATGCTTTTATCTGTCAACAGCGTTATCAGTTGTTCCGAACAGTTTTAAAGCTCACTCTGGAACAAGGTTTTTATTATGTAAAAACATTCTATGTAAATACAATTTTGCAATGATTTTATAGTACTTATCCAGTTTTTAAACATCACTTTGTATTTTCCAACATTCTCAGTTTTCCCCCACTGTATGTAAAATGTAAAACCCACTCTAGAACAACTTTGAGCTATTTTATTATGGATTGTAATAGAATGGTTCTAGAGTAACCTGCGCCGAACTGTTCGCACATTAAAAGTGGATTTAGAACTGCTCTGGCTGTTGAATCGTCGGAGAACAGCTCCAAACACAAAATTTATTATTTTCGACTGTACGTAGCCCAAGGCACATTTTGTACAAGTCCAAGGACTTATGAAGATTTGCATTATATCGAGGCACCCTAGATGACGTCATAAAGTTCTCAGACAACCTTGCTACAAGTCCGAACAATTTGATACAAATCGAATTCCAGATGGTTTTAAAACAACATAGAATTTGTTCATAGTTTATGTCAAAATTCTCAAATAAATCAACTTTCTGATTGTTAAGGCACTGTTCCATTACTTTCTCTACTCTGGAACACATCTTTGATGGTTCTTAAATCATTTGGAACAAGAATTTATTTTAGATTGGTTCTAGAGTAAACTGCGTTGAAATTTTCTCGCACTGCAAATGGATTTAGCGAATTATTCGATGGCCCTTGAATCGTCCAAGAACAAAAATATTTCTCTTTTTTGAATAGCTAATAAATTGTTTTTAACTGCGCCTACTCCAGATTATTCTAAAACAGTCACATTTTGTTCCAAAAATCTGAAAAATTTGATACAAATCTATTTCCAGATGGTTTTAAAACTGCTCTGTATGTTCCAAGTTTATCTGGGACTGATTCCATTGTTCTCGAATCGTTCGAGAACAGCTCGAAACATACAAACTTCCCCAGCATCAAATTAGGGGATTCATTGTTCGAAAATCAAGAACTCGTTTGCTGAGTTCGGCTTTGCAGTCCTCAAAGCGAAACGGTATGAGCATAGGTATGGTGACGTCATACGCGGTCATAAGCCAAAAGCAAAAAAGAACACTCTGAGAACCAAAGCGAACAGGATCTTATCGTTTCGAGCGCGCTCAGAGTTTATACAGTGTAAAGCCGAACTCAGCCTTAATTTCTTCTGTGAGAACAGACCGAAAAATCATGTAGACAAGGGTCTACATTTAAAATCGACGAAAACATTAACTCACTAGCACAACCTGAATCGCGAGCTTTCCATCGAGGTCTGCGACTGACGTCATGACTATATGCTTGCTAATAATGACGTCACTCGCAGGCCCAAAATTTGATGGGGAGGGATTAAATCTCTGAACATATAATTTGCTTTAAAACAGTCATAATTTGTCTAAAAATTCTCATATGAATAAAGTTTTTGATTGTTTTGGAACTGTTCCATCACTTTTTCTACTCTAGAACTCATTCTTCATGGTTCTTGAATCATTTGGAACAATTCTGAACACAAACCTCATAATTTTAGGTTTGAATATGTTCTAGAATAAACTGAAACTGAAAGTAGATTTAGAACTGTTCTGGGATTGATTCGATAATTCAACGTCCAAGAACAGCTCTGACAACAGAATATTTTTTCTGTTCTGAACAGTTCCAAAATTGTTTTCAACTGCACCTACTCCAAATTATTCTAAAACAGTCATATTTTGACTCACAAATCCGAAAAATTTAATATAAATCAAGTTCTAGATTGTTTAAGGACTGTTCTATTATTGTTCCAAGCCTATCTGGGACTGATTCTATTGTTCTCGACCGTTTGACAACAGCACTGAACATACAATTTGTTCAAAAAATCGTTTTGGAATTGTTCCAATACTTTTCCTACTAGGGAACACATTTTTTTTAATCATTTGGAACAATTTTGAACAAACAACCTATAATTTTTCGTTCTGAACTTATTTTAGGTTTGAATTTATTCCGGATTGTTATAGAACGGTTCTAGAGTAAACTATTCGCGCACTGAAAGTGGATTTAGAACTGTTCGAGAATGATTCGATGGCTGTTGAATCGTCCGAAATCAGCTCTGAACACAGAATAATTATTTTTTTGAACGGTTCCGAAATTGTTTTTAGCTGCACCTACTCTAGATTAATTTAGAACAGACAGATTTTGTTCAACAAATCCGAAAAATTAAATCTAAGTCGAGTTCTAGATGGTTTTAGAACTGTTCTGTTAATGTTCCAAGTTATCTGGAACTGATTCCATTGTTCTCGAATAGCTCTGAACATACGTAGAACAATCATAATTTGTCTCAAAATTATCAAATTTCTGATTGTTTTGAAACTGTTCCATTACTATTCCTACCCTGGAACACATTTTTGGTGGTTCTGGAGCACACTTTTTTTTAATAAACGAACGGTAAATTCAAGCTCAAAGAACTCAGATCAAAATATCAAACTCACGTTTATTTTAGGTTCAATCTTTATTTTAGATTGGTTCTAGGAACTATCAATCCATTACTTTGAATTGTTCTAGAATGGTTCCAGAGTAAACTATTCGCGCACTGATGGCTGTTGAATCGTCCGAGAACAGCTCTGAACACAGAATAATTTCTCTTTTTTGAACAGTTCTAAAGTTGTTTCCATCTGCACCTATTCCAGATTATTCTAGAACAGTCACATTTTGTCCCACAAATCCGAAAAATCTGATTTACACCAAGTTCCAAATGGTTTTAAAACTGGTTCTCGAATCGTTTGAGAACAGCTCTAAACAAACAATTTGTTCTAGAACAGTCATAGTTTGTCTCAAAATTTTCATATCAATCAAGTTTCTGAATAGTTTGGAACTGTCATTACTTCCCTACTCTGGAACACATTTGTGATGAATCTTGTTCATTTGGAACCATTCTGAACATAAACTTTTTTACGTTAGAATAGAGCCGACCTAAACTAATCCGAACAGTCGCAGTGAACAAGGATTACTTAGAGTGCACCAAGTGAGCAATCCGAACCAATTTATTCATGAATTTAGTTTCGTACGTTTTGAATCGATTGAGAATTGATCCAGAAACACATTTCGAACTGATTTTCAACGAGGTTCTTTGAGGTGTAAAATTCAGTGTCATTCGTTCGGAGTCATTTGGAGTGAGTGGCAACATTTCAAATTGGAGTAGAGTTAGAACAGTTTTTTTTGTCATATTTAGCTCTAATGGTTCTAGGGTAAATTGTGCACTGAAAATGGGTTTAGAACTGTCCGGAAACAGCCCTGAACACAAAATTTATTTTTTAGGTTGCCTGGATAAGTTTTATGACGTCATCTGGAGTGCCTCAACATTCAACATAATGCAAATCTCCATAAGGCACTCCGAATGACGTCATCAAGTGTTCATCTTTTTTTTGCTCGGAAAAGACTGTAAAATACAATTTTTAGGTTGCGTGTTCGAGGTTCTTTTTTTGTCCAAATTGATTTGCGGTGTTGCCAAAAGAAAAATCTATTTTACGTTGGTAACACTGTTTCAATTCGCACAATGTTGCCAAAACCAGAAATTCAAATTGATTTAAGATGGTTGATTTCACAAATTACCAACTAAAAACTATATTGTATTATTAAGGGCGGGTATTATAAAACTACTTTGAGAGTTAACTTAAAGTTAACTTCTGAAACTACATGTAATTCAAAAAGTTAACCCGCCCTAAGGGTGGGTATTATAAAACTACTTTGATATTTAACTTGAAGTTAACTTTTTGAATTACATGTAATTCCAGAAGTTAACTCTCAAAGTAGTTTTATAAAACCCACCCGTCTGAGGTTGATTCATGAATCCGATAATCTATGCGGCAACGTGGTGCTAATGAAGCAGTGTTGCCACAATGGCATTAAGTTGTCAATTCCAAATCATTAAACAACGTTGCCAAACTTCATAATTTATAGAAAAAAATCCAAAAAAACCTTATTTTGTTTAATTTTTCACGAACAAAATCACAATGCATACGTACAGACATTTTACATACTTACAACAATAATAGTGAGCAAAATATTGTACAAATTATTATTTTAGTTGGACTAGAAGTTTTGTAGAAAAAATGTTCGTTGTTTATTGCCAGTCGAAGTTACAGAAGACAAACAGTGAAGTCGCTTCATTGACAAGTGACAATTTTAAGTTCAATCTGGCAACACTGTTTGTTGAAATAGGGGAATCCCATGACGCTATTTTATTTTAAGTTTTACCGATTGCAACAATGAAAAATTCCCAAAAGTCAGGTAATTCTCGCTGATAAAGGGTACGTAAAAAGCCCTAGCAAACCTATTGGATTTTTCGGAATCCAAAAACCTGTAGCTGGCGACAACTTTCCAATGATCACTTTGTTTGGCGTAAATCGGTTCCAAATCACTTTCCTTGTCTAAATCTAAATCCAACAAAAAATGACACTCGCTTACATTTAAATACAAGCTTGGTTCTTCTCGGTTTTGGTCGTTGAAGTATGGATGAATCACTTTGGTGGCATTTGATTGGTTGGAATAAGGAGCAGGTAACATTCCGTTAAACTCTGACTTAATAAAGCGCACATTCCAGTTGGAGTTTGGCAAGAAAAACGAACTCGGGTACCGGTGCCAGTCCTTGCCATAGCAAACTTGTATTTGGCTGTGTTTTGGTACCACAATCTCATTTGGGTACCTATTCAGTTCCATCATAAGATCCAATGGGGCGTGGTAGTTTCTGTACAAGCCCACTATACGAGAAATGCTCAAAAGTGACGTTAAAGTCACTACTAGAACCATCAAAAAAGTGGTTTTATCCAAATAATGGGTACCATAAGGCATTTTTTTAGCCAAACTCCACAGTCTGAATACAAGCTTTTGGCTGACATCCAATGAAATTGCTCCAGCCAAACAAATCATTGGATAAATGGGAAACAAAAAACGTTCTTCTTTGTGTTTTTGGAGGCTGAAAACCATTAACCATAGAAACATGGGGCTTAGGGACAACCAATGGGGCAAATACAGGGTTGTTTTGGTCCTCGAAGGTACAAATATGTGATTCAAAAAAACCGCTAAAGGACTTAGAAGGGCTAGAATCTGAAACATAAAACAATTAATTAATAATATATACAATAAAGCAAATTGTTCTCACCCAAACAATATTGAAATTCAACAAACCATTAATGAAATAGTAGGAAAACGGTTCAGTGCCATATAAATCGGGCCCTGCCCCCCCAAAAACATTATATTTAACCAAATTTAAGGGGGCAACAGTCAATTTACCGTAAATCATTGAATCAACGACAACCATCGGGCCTAAGATTACCACGGCCGATATCGCCGACCACATTATCAAGTCTTTGTAGAGTTTTTTCAATAGGAGCATATCGAAGACCAGTGGAACGCCTAATAGGGCTGCAAAGGGCCAACCTAAAAGGAATTTTTCTATTTGAATCATGTAAATTAACATTCAAGGAAATTCTTATTTTAGTTTTGGCAACACTGTTTTCAGTTCAGTAAATTAATGAAAATCAACTAAATTAGGCATAAATGCATCATCTAACATGGAAAACTATTCAGAGGAAAATTATGACATTTTTTAAACGGGAGAGTCAGGGGCATATTATAGTAAAATTTTTAAATTTTTCCAGTGGAAAATAACCCCATTGAAAATTAATCATAATCAACTAAATTAGGCAGGCATAAATGCACCATTTAACATTTAATTTTTTTTCTGAAAAACTCTTCAGGGGAAAATTATGACATTTTCTGGAAAAAAAGAAGAAAATCAGGGGCGTATCATAGTAAAATTTCAAATTTTTCCAATGAAAAATAACCCTATTGAAAATTAATGAAAATCAACTAAATAAGGCATAAATGCACCATCTAACATTTTATTTTTTTTCTGGAAAATTATCCAGAGGAAAATTATGACATTTTCTGGAAAAAAAGAGGAAAGTCAGGGGCGTATTATAGTAAAATTTCAAATTTTTCCAGTGGAAAATAACCCCATTGGAAATTAATGAAAATCAACTAAATAAGGCATACTTAAATGCACCATCTAACATTTAATTTTTTTTTCTGGAAAACCATTCAGGGCAAAATTATGACATTTTCTGGAAAAAAAAGAGAAAAGTCAGGGACGCATCATACTAAAATTTTAAATTTTTCCAGTGAAAAATAACCCCATTGGAAATTAATGAAAACTAACTAAATTAGACATAAATGCACCATCTTACATGGAAAACTATTCAGAGGAAAATTATGACATTTTCTGGAAAAAAAGAAGAAAGTCAGAGGCGTATCATAGTAAAATTTGAAATTTTTCCCGTGGAAAATAACCCCATTGGAAATTAATGAAAATCAACTAAATTAGGCATAAATGTACCATCTAACATTTTATTTTTTTTCTGGAAAACTATCCAGGGAAAACTTGTGACATTTTCTGGAAAAAAAGAGGAAAGTCAGAGGCGCATCATAGTAAAATTTCAAATTTTTCCAGTTGAAAATAATCCCATTAAAAATTAATGAAAATCAAATAAATTAGGCATAAATGCATCATCTAACATTTAATTTTTTTTCTGGAAAACTATTCGGGGGAAAGTTTTGATATTTTCTGGAAAATAAGAGGAAAATTAGGGGTGCATCATAGTAAAATTTCAAATTTTTCCAGTGGAAAATAACCCTATTGAGAATTAATGAAAATCAACTAAACTAGGCATAAATGTACCATCTAACATTTTATTTTTTTTCTGGAAAACTATCCAGGGAAAACTTGTGACATTTTCTGGAAAAAAAGAAGAAAGTCAGAGGCGTATCATAGTAAAATTTGAAATTTTTCCCGTGGAAAATAACCCCATTGGAAATTAATGAAAATCAACTAAATTAGGCATAAATGTACCATCTAACATTTTATTTTTTTTCTGGAAAACTATCCAGGGAAAACTTGTGACATTTTCTGGAAAAAAAGAAGAAAGTCAGAGGCGTATCATAGTAAAATTTGAAATTTTTCCCGTGGAAAATAACCCCATTGGAAATTAATGAAAATCAACTAAATTAGGCATAAATGTACCATCTAACATTTTATTTTTTTTCTGGAAAACTATCCAGGGAAAACTTGTGACATTTTCTGGAAAAAAAGAGGAAAGTCAGAGGCGCATCATAGTAAAATTTCAAATTTTTCCAGTTGAAAATAATCCCATTAAAAATTAATGAAAATCAAATAAATTAGGCATAAATGCATCATCTAACATTTAATTTTTTTTCTGGAAAACTATTCGGGGGAAAGTTTTGATATTTTCTGGAAAATAAGAGGAAAATTAGGGGTGCATCATAGTAAAATTTCAAATTTTTCCAGTGGAAAATAACCCTATTGAGAATTAATGAAAATCAACTAAACTAGGCATAAATGTACCATCTAACATTTTATTTTTTTTCTGGAAAACTATCCAGGGAAAACTTGTGACATTTTCTGGAAAAAAAGAGGAAAGTCAGAGGCGCATCATAGTAAAATTTCAAATTTTTCCAGTTGAAAATAATCCCATTAAAAATTAATGAAAATCAAATAAATTAGGCATAAATGCATCATCTAACATTTAATTTTTTTTCTGGAAAACTATTCGGGGGAAAGTTTTGATATTTTCTGGAAAATAAGAGGAAAATCAGGGGCGTATTATAGTAAAATTTCAAATTTTTCCAGTGGAAAATAACCCCATTGGAAATTAATGAAAATCAACTAAATTAGGCATAAATGTACCATCTAACATTTAATTTTTTTTCTGGAAAACTATCCAGGGAAAACTTATGACATTTTCTGGAAAAAAAGAGGAAAGTCAGAGGCGCATCATAGTAAAATTTCAAATTTTTCCAGTTGAAAATAATCCCATTAAAAATGAATGAAAATCAAATAAATTAGGCATAAATGCATCATCTAACATTTAATTTTTTTTCTGGAAAACTATTCGGGGGAAAGTTTTGATATTTTCTGGAAAATAAGAGGAAAATCAGGGGTGCATTAGAGTAAAATTTCAAATTTTTCCAGTTGAAAATAATCCCATTGAAAATTAACTAAATTAGGCATAAATGCACCATCCAACATTTTATTTTTTTTCTGGGAAACTATTCAAGGGAAAATTATGACATTTTCTGGAAAAAAGAGGAAAGTCAGGGGAGTATTATACTATTGAAAATTTTCCAGTGAAAAATAACTTCATTGGAGCAGCACACAAAGATTTTGTCTTTTTCTAAATCGCATCATTCCAATATCTCTTTGTCAATCTTATATGTTTTCCAATGTTGTCATGTTTAATGTAAATACATATTCATTAGCTATTAAAAAAAATCGCAAATTTTATCACCTTATAAGAATATTGGTTTATTGATATTTAATTGATGATTCACTCATTCAAAAAAATTAGTATTTTTTGGCAAGAAATTAAACCAACACGGGTTTTTTTGTCACTACGTTGGTAATTCTCCTCATTTGTTTGTGATACCAAGTTTGATAGCTAAGAATTTCTAGTCATCTTGATCAGTCATTATTTATGTTTGTCCTCTATTTTCTTATACCTATAACTGATTTAATGTTTTACTGTTAATAATTTATATGTATTTTTATCCTGTTACTATGCCAAGTATTATTGGCCTATGTTTACTTAGTTGTAAGGTACTTATGGCCATTTCCACCAACTATTTTAGGGAAGTCCTAACGATAGGCATCCCTTAAACTGACATTTCTTCATGTAAAAATGTCATTTCAGGGAATACTTATTGTTAGGGCTACCCTAAAATAGTTGGTGGAAACAGCCATTAATGTTTCTTGTTGTTTTTTTCTTTTGAAACTTTTAATGGGTCTTGCCCGTAAATAAATAAATAAATAAGTAATCCTGTCCATTGTCTAGTCTCTTTTTAACTCGCATAATGTCTCAACATTGTGTCTTTGTTACTCTTATATGTTTATCAATATTGCTATGTTAAAAATAAATATTTAAAAGAGATAGTAGAGGTCATAGGTATTGATAATAATTCAAAAAAATAGTATTTTTTGTCATTATGTTGGTAATCCTGTCCATTGTCTGGCTCTTTTTTACTCGCATAATGCCTCAACAGTGTGTCTTTATCACTCTTGTACGTTTTCCAATGTTGTCATGTTTAAAATAAATATTTGAAAGAGATAGGAGAGGCCATATTTATTGATAATAATTCAAAAAATTAGTATTTCTTGACAAGAAATTAAAATTAAACAACACTGTTTTTTTGGCACTATGTTAGTAATCCTATCCTGTCTATTATCTGTCCCTTTTTTACTCGCATAATGTCTCAACAATGTGTCTTTATCACTCTTGTACGTTTTCCAATGTTGCCATGTTTAAAATAAATATTGAAAAGAAATATTAGAGGCTATAAATAGGTATATGTATATTATTTTTCTGACAAGAAATCTGGCAACATTGTTTAACTTGAATCTGATAAATTAATTTGGTTTGAATTTTTAATGAGAAATTTGAAATTAAAAATAAATAAAAACGCTTCAAATCTCTTGGAAAAAGACAGTGTTGCCAATAGGTACTTTGACAGTGTTGCTAAAAAATTGTTAAAAATTTATATTTCTTAACAAGAAACTTGGCAATATTATTTGTCTCTTTTTCCTGTGCATAAAAATATTAGTTTATTTTTGTCACAGTTGCAGTTTTCAAGGTTGCCACTAATAAATTAATAGTGACTTTTGACGATTTAATTACACATTTTTGACAGTTGACAAATTAACAATGCTTTTAACACCAAAAGTCAATTGTGCAAAAATGCACTAATTTTGAAAAAAATAATTGATATCCCATATTTGAACTTTCAGCCATTTTATTGCACTCTTGTAATATGTACAAGAGTGACAAAGACAAAGAAACAGTGTTGCCACTGTTACCATTTGTCGTTGTACGCAATTAGGTTGACAAAACTGAATTTTTGAATTGAAACCAATCAAATTTTGACTTGGAAAATGAACAGTGTTGCCAATCAGCGGAGAATTCTTCGTTTTTTGGGGTCCGCGGAGAATTGTGGGGAAATTCGCTTTTTGCGGAGATATATTTTGACGTAAAAATTAAAATTTATTCAAAATTTTAGCTAAAATAAAAATTTAAGAAGATATTTGGGATTCAGTAATTCGGTACAAACAGGTGACTTATTGGCCATAAATGACATGCTTTGTTCCAACCTCAATGGTTCTTACCCATCAGGGAACAGGAAACCGTACATTTCACCCTCCGAGTTTGTTTTTGTAATTTTTTTCGTCGATTTGCTCTGAAATTTTGACAGGGATGTGACTGGATCAGAGAGTTTCAATTTACAAATCACGTGCCTGTCAAAATTTTGGAGCAAATCGGCGAAAAGGATGACAAAAACGAACTCGGCCAATGTGTGGTTGCCGAACCGTTCTAGAAACGTTTTTTTAGCGGGTTGGAACAAACCTCATAACGTCCATCCATTAAATTTAAAAATTTTGATTTTCTTGAAAATTGATAAATGGTTAATAAGGCACGTTCTAAAATCTAAAGTAAGGCCAACGAGTAACGACAATCAAACGGTTTAACTATTTCTCAAGAAACACAAAAATTATCGCTTTGTTCCAAGCAGGAAACCGTACACTGCACCGACACGATTCTGCGGAAAGCATTAAATTTATGTGTAGAATCTGAAATTTATATACAGAGTGGTTTCAGAACCGTTCATGGGATGGTTTTTAGCTTGTTGGAACAGACCTTATTATGAGAGCGGAGAATTTCAGCAAAATGCGGAGAATTTTATTGGTCAAGGTGGAGAATTTAGGTGCGAAGGATTGGCAACACTGAACTGAACTTATCTAGGAGGTTGAATTTGGATTGTAACCAATCAAATTTCGACTTACCTAGCAAAGACCCCAAAGCAATGAAAAATACAGCCAGTGGGTACTTTTGCTGCCACCATGCGGCACAAGCCGCAGTAAAGTTGTACATGGCAAAACTTGACGGCAGATAAGCGGTACTTGCTATAAACATCCCAGGAGTGAAAAGTTGAAACCCCAAACAGATTCTACCAATATGAACGCCGAATTCTTTACAAATCGATCTACAAAATTAATTACAATAATTATTATTTTTACAATTATTGATTGTTATTACTTGTAAAAGTAGACTTCAGCAAAAGCACAAACCAATCCCAAGAGGCACCTGGAAAAGTAAAACATCAACAGCGGATTCGGCTGTAGGAGTTTATGGTACAGCCAGGCCGGAGTGGCATGGATCATCAAGTAAAAATATGAGCGTAGAGCGAATTCCGGACTGTACTCCCAAGTTTGTAGGCCTTTGTTGAACACTAAAAATGTTTAAATTAATTTTATTTTTTAAAACAAAAATGTTAAGTATTTTACCAAGATAATGAGTGGGTTCCCAATAGTTAAAAGTCTCATCGCAATCAGTTATATGGGACCAAATTGCTGCACAAAATCGTGCCGATAGTAGGGCCTTAAAGGCCGTATCTCCACTAGGAAATGTCAGGTTGCTGTTTACTGCTTCGACAATTTTTTTTTCGGTTTTGCTGCAACAATTTTCATTATTTATTGTTTAAATAGAATTCATTCTATGAGGATTCTTACGTGGGTTGATTTTTATTCGTACTTTTCTTTTGCACATCCTTTTTCGAGGTCCTTTGGATGTTTTGCGAGGCATTTTGTCGCAACCTAAACGAAGGTTGGCTTTTTACCATATTTGTTTGTTTATCTGGAGTGCTTACATCATTTTGTTGTAATTTTAAATAATTATCTGAGGATTTTTGTTTATCTAATCTTGTTTTGGGTTTTGTTTGTCAATATTTTTGTTTGCTTTGAGGTTAGGTTGATTGTTTTGTTTGTCTGTTTTCAGGTTGGCAACACTGGATGAAGAGCTCTGTTCCCAAACATAGCGTTTTCTATTGGAAAATTTATTACGCACGTATTCTCATCTCTTTCTCTCGGCTCATTAAAGAAACAGATACACTCTAGCTATTTTATTCTTTCTTGCACTTTTTGCTCCAAGTGCATTTTAGTGTAAATTTTCAAACTAATTTGGAAAATTGTTACTAGAACTTTTTGCTCCGAGTGCATTCAAATCAGTTCGGCACTTGATTCAAAGCTGTGTTCGTTACAAGAGCCACAAGCTCTGGTACTATTCGTTCGGAGTAATTCCTAATCGCGAACAATCTTATGGCGATTTCCATTTGTCGAACCAGTACAAAAAAAAAAATGTATCTTTATCCTTACATGTTACATGCTTTTAGAAAAAGATGATGATACACTCAGTGCGCAGTGATTGACAAATGGATATCGCCTTTTATTTCACTCAGTGATCACCAGAATCAGATTGATCGAATTGGTTCCAAATAATCTACCATTCAAAATACCGTACCGTATTAGTAGAGTCTGAATCACGAGAACTTTCTATTATTATTCTTAATATAAGTTCTCAAAATCGCTGCGAAATCGAATCTACATAAACCAGATTTTCGCGACGGACTATACTTCCACCACTTCCATGATTTCATGAACACAAACGCTTTCGCGAGAAAGTCATGACGTCATATTGAACGTAGTTCGACGGAAGCATGGACGCAGCTTCTAGCCAGCGTTCAAACTCATGACGTCACAGACGAACTATGGTTCGTCCTTGGATGGACTATATTCGTCGCGAAAATTCGGTTATAGTTGAATCCAGTTTGTCACCGGTGCACTAGCAAATAAAAATGCTTTGTTCACAGATTAGATTTTATACTAGTTTGAGTCTAATTCAGAACGATTTCAACGCTTATGAATCTTTCAATACCCATTGATCTAGTTCATGGTGATTTTTATTTGTCAATCAGTGCGCACTGAGTGCATTATCCGTATCTTTTTCTAAAAGCATGTAACATATAAGGATAAAATTTTTTTTACACTGGTTCGACAAATGGAAAACGCTATCAGATTCAATCCAGAACTAATTCTAGTTGAACCTAGAGCCTAGAATCGGTAGATTTATAGTTCAGGTTTGATCCGGAACCGATTCTAGTTATACCTAAGAACTGTATATCAACATTTCAAACTAGTTCGGAACTGGTTCAGAACGATTTCGAAACTTGTAGGTAGTTCTTGTTATATCTTTAGAATTTTGATTATTTTTCTATCTTTATTCACGGATCAGATTCTGTACTAGTTTGGAACTAATTTAGAACGATTTTGAAGCTCATAGTTCTTTTAATATCTATGAAACTAGTTCAGATTCAATCCAGAACCGATTCTAGTTAAACCTAGAGCTTAGAATCGGTAGAACTAGTTTAAATTCGGTCCGGAACCGATTCTAGTTAAACTTAGAACAAATATAACTGTAAATCAACATTTCGAAACTAGTTCAGAACGATTTCGAAAGTTGTGGTTCTTGTTATATCTTTAGAATTTTGATTATTTTTCTATTCCAGGCTCTTGAATTTTCTATTAATAAATAATAGTACCGATGTACTCATACAGAAAATTATTGCTTTGTTCACGGATCAGATTCTGTTCAGAACGATTTCAAAGCTTATGATTCTTTCAATACCCATGGATCTAATTCAGATTCAATCCAGAATCGATTCTAGTTGAACCTAGAGCAAAGATTGCAAAGAACTGTATTTGAAACTAATTTCGAAAGTTGTGGTTTTGTTATATTCCTAAAATCGGTAAAACTAAGTCAGATTTGATCCGAAACCGATTCTAGCTAAGTTAGGACAGAGAGCTGTAACAAAAAATTTAGAATTTATTGATTTCTGAACGATATAATTTGAATTGTCAATATTTCAAATCAGTTCTAAATCCAATTGCGAACGCAACTTTGTTAACGGATCACATTCCAAACCAGTTTGGAACTGATTTAAAGCGATTTTTGAATCAGTTTTGAACGGATAATTCAGAACGGTTTTGAATTTTTAGTTTTAATATTCCTAGAATCGGTAGAAGTAGTTCAGATTCAATCCGGAATCGTTCCAAGTTGAATTTAGAACAAAGAACTGTAACAGATACTTCAAAATTTAATGATCGTACAGACCTGAACATTACGCCAACCGAACAACGAACTGAACAGCAGACAGAACGGCGAATAACCTTTTTCGATTTTGACGGTTAAACCACAACTGGAACGTTCGTGCTGTTCCCACAAGTGATAGGAACAGGAACGCCGCAAACTATTCCCTGAACGGTCAAGATTTGCGAACCGAACCAAAAATTACTGTTCCGTTTGGTTCGTTGTTTTGTTTGTTGTTCAGCGTAATGTTCAAGTCTGTACAAAGCCTCATATTCAAAAAAAAAAAAAAAAACGGAACTGGATTTCAGTTGATCTAGTTGAACTGCAAAACAATTTGCACCCAGTGCAAAGAAATCAATTACGCACTTGATCCTATGTTATGCGGCTCCAAAACTAGTTCAAAATCGATCCGGTACCAATTCTAGTCACAGAAATCATTAATAGCTTTGTCCGATTCATAACAATTCGGAACAGTTCCAATTATATTGTTTTAGGATCAATAAATTCAAGATATTCATTTTACATTTCTTTGTTCGTGGTTCTACCGTGGAATCGATCCGAGTCAATTCTAGTGTTTCAAAAAAGAACCATTACCAAAATGTAGTGTAGAATCAAATCCTGAACTGATTTTATAATCAAGTACAAAACAAAATATAGTTAGTGCAAATGAAACAAAATAAATAGTGCAGATGGAACAAAATTAAAACAGTCAGAGTAGTTCCGACAGTTGAACAGATCAAAAAGAGTCAGTGCACTTGGAACAGTCAAAGTAGAATTACTAAAAACCCAAAATTAATTTTCAAATCAGCCTATTGTTATAGTGAATAATAGTTATTTATGGTACTAGTGTGTTATGTTGAAAATAAGTCACGCGAGAAACATTTATACCACGAGGCCGTTAGGCCGAGTGGTATAAATTCTCAAGTTACTTAGGAAGCATAACACACGAGTGGCATACAATGTTTTATCCAACAAGTGGAACAAATCGTTTTTTTATGAGATAATGATTAAAATAAGCTTTGTGATCAAATCAAAGCTACTTATGCGTCTCAGTACCCTATAAATGTCAGAATGACTTGACAGTGACTTTTTTACATTTTGGTCAAAGCACATACCACTCAAAAATATACAGGAAACTTAAATGAGTGCCCATGTAAATGAGTTTTTAGGCAACCAAATAAACTGTTGCTTTTTTATATGAAGCCTAACCGGGTGGTGGCGCTAGTGGCGGTTCTGATTTCAACAATGGCTACATTATTTTGTCATTCCCTTGTCATCTTGTCATCCAAAGTTTTCAAAGTTTTGTTGGGAGTGGGGATTTTTATTCAACTTTGTGGATGTTTTCGAGAATTGTGCTTGAACTATAATGGAGGCTTATCGAGAACGTTATAAAAAATGTGTCGTTACTGGTTAAATAAATAGAATACTATTTCAAATATGAACGTGAGTTATAATCCATAACTCACTAGTGAGTTATGGATTATAACACACTAGTGTGTTATTTGATAGTTTACTTGTCTAGAATGACATCAACAGTCATAACTGTCATGTGCTGGATAAATTCATTAATTGCTAACATATTAGAGTAATTCGAACAATAACAATCAAAGCCGTGCAAACAGAACAGAGTTAGTGCACATGGAACAGAAATTAAAGCAACACATAGAGTAACTCGAACAAAAGAAAAAATTTAAAGGAATTAATACAGGCCGAGTTCGTTTTTGTCATCTTTTTCGACGATTTGCTCCGAAATTTTAACAGGCACGTAATTTATAAGCTGAAACTGAAACTGTCTTATCCAGTCACGTGCCTGTCAAAATTTCGGAGCAAATCGATGAAAAAGATGACCAAAACGAACTCGGCCACAGATAGAATGCTTGGAGTAATTTAAATCGAGTTAGTGCAGATGGAACAGAATTAAAACAGTCAAAGTAGTTGGGACAGTTGAACAGATTAGAAAGAGTCAGTACATTTGGAATTGTGAGAATAAAATTAAAGCAATTGGAACACTTATAGTGAGTAGCACAATAGAAGCAATTCGAATGAAATAAATTTATATTAGGTCGAATATTTAGAGTAATTTAAATCGAGTAAGTGCAAATGGAACAAAATTAAAACAATCCATGTAGTTCGGACAGTTGAACAGATCAAAAAAAGTCAGTGTACTTGGAACAGTCAGAATAGAATTACTAAAAAGCCAAAATTATTTTTCAAATCAGTCTACTGTTATAGGGCCAAATTACAGTATATTTGCATCTGCAAATTTGCAGTTCTGCAAATATGGCCGACTTGCATATGTGCTCTATTTGCAGAAACGAGCAGATTACAGAAAAAATCCGCAATTTCGTTATATTTATCGGAAAAAAGTGTTTGGGCGCTACTGATTCACCAGTTTTAAATGTCAAAGTTGTCAAAGTGATTGCAAGGACTTGCGGGACCGTTTCACCATGCGCAGCAGGCGACCTGCAAATGCATTCTGTTTCTGTAATACGAAAAGTCAGACTTGCAGGTCGTGCATTTGTATCTTGGTGTTGCAGAGCTTCTGTAATTCAAGGCATAGTGAATAAATTCATTGTTTAGTAACATATTACTATTTTGAGCTTTCAACACGCATAAAACCTCAAATTGTCATCGTAATATCAAAAAAATGCGAATTTCGCAGTTATGAGTAGGTACTAGGCTAAAGTTGACAACAGCAACCCTGAATATTTGTAACTAAAAAAGTTACTATCTAAATTAAAACCTCGATTAAAACCTTAGAGCAGGTAAAGCGCTGTCTTACGGACATAAGGAGTAGGAACGTGCCATTCTGCTTATGAAACTAAAGAGAAGCCAAGTTTTTTCCAGGTGTATTGGCACCAAAATACAGGTAAAGCATTGAATTGCCTATACCGCCATTTTTTTAGTGCCAAAATACCTGGGCTGTGATCACGACAAGTAGAATTTCACTAGAATTCTACTTTCATGACGTCAGGTTGCCTAGCAACAGTGAACATCGCCTTCAGTGTACGCGATAAATAGGTCGCGAGTGACGTCATGAAACTAGAGTTCTATTTGTCGTGATCCCAGTCCTGGAAAAAAAGGCTTCATTTTCCAACTCCATGTTACTACTCCTTTACCTTTACCTGCTCTAAGATTAAAACGAATTCAATAAAAATACCAATCTCAGGTACCAATTTTGGTTTATTGAATTTCAAACTGCAAAAAATGGTTCCAAATTTCGATCCAAATCGTTTTTTTATTCATTCCGGAGTGAAACTAGTAAATTATTTTGTTTCGGAGTAAATCATTCAATTAGGTGCTAGCTGACGTCACACACATAACCTCAATGACATATACTGCCTAATTTATATGTAGCTTCGTCTTTCGATTGATAGAATTCAGTAGTATTCAGTAGTAGAAAACTATCGATATTTTACGTTATCGAATAATCAGTAGACAAGACTCTAGTTATTACTTTGTTTGCGGATCACATTCAGTACCCATTTTGAAATAGTTCAGGATTGACGTTAAGTATTGGCCTAATTATTAGGGAACCAATTTAGAAATCTTCGAACAAGTTCGGAACAATTAAGGATAACTCAGAACATTCTACTACTCAATAATATGTAAACATAACTGAATAGAACTGGTAGACAGTCTCGATCTAGAATTCAGTTCAGGATTTTATTTAGCACTAACGAATTCGGAATTGAAAACGACAACTTGAGGACCTCTATGAATTATTTAATGTTCTTTTTTTTTTTCAGAACCATTAGAATTAGTTCTGAATCGATCCAGAACACATTTTTATTGAACTGCGATTTTATTAGGAATTTAGTGATCCGCGAACAATACAATTTGAATGAGTTCCGTGTTCCACGAACAAAGATATGAGTTTTGTTCGCGGATCACATTTCGAATCAATTTGGAACTAATTCAGAATTGTCATAGAGGGCTTAGTTATGAACCAGATAAGGATTTTAATTTACTTCAAACGATTTCAAAGCAAAAAAGGACATTTCAGAACTCTCAACCACCAAATAAATTGTAAACCAAATCAAAAAAAGCTGGTAGAACTAATTCAAAGTCAATCCGGAACCGATTTTAAAACAACGCTGCAGACATGTTCAAATAAATCCGGAACAGGAGCGACTTGTTATTCCTTCCTAGAATGATATGTTATATTCAAGGTTAAGTTGTTTGGAACTTTTTAAATTGTGCCGCGTGAATAACCGAGTGTAGTAGGCTGATTTGAAAATTAGTTTTGGGTTTTTAGTAATTCTACTCTGCCTGTTCTAAGTGTACTGACTCTCTTTGATCTGTTCAACTGTCCGAACTCCTTTAACTGTTCTAATTCTGTTCCATTTGCACAAACTCGATTTGAATTACTCTAACCATTTTATTTGCATTAATTTTATTTGAATTCCTTCTATTGAGTTCCAATTTCTTTAATTTCTATTTCATTTGCACTAACGCTGTTCTGTTTGTGTTGCTCTGATCATTACTGTTCGAATCATTCCATTATGTTACTAATCAATGAATTTATTCACTAGAACAGTAAGTTGATTTGTAAATAAATTTTGAGTTTTTAGTAATTTTACTCTGACTGTTCTAGAGTGGATTTGCAGTACTAGGAAAGACTTAAGAACGGTGAAAAATACAGAGTGAATGATGGATGTTTTAATTTATTAAAAAACCTTACTCTAGAGTGAGTTTTTGAAATTGCTTTAATTTCTGTTCCATTTGCAGTAACTCTGTTCTGTTTGCACTTCTCTGATTATCACTGTTCAAATTATTCCATTATGAATTTATTTACTAGAACTGCCGATTTGAAAATTAATTTTAGGTTTTTAGTAATTTGACTCCGACTATTCTAGAGTGGATTTGTAGTACTCGGAAAGACTTAAGAACAGTGGAAAATACTGAGTGAATGATGGACGTTTTAATTTATTAAAAAACCTTACTCTAGAGTGAGTTTTTGAAATTACTTTAATTTCTGTTTCATTTGCAGTAACTTTGTTCTGTTTGCACTGCTTTGATTATCACTGTTCAAATTATTCCATTATGAATTTATTTACTAGAACTGCCGCTTTGAAAATTAATTTTGGGTTTTCAGTAACTTGACTCCGACTATTCTAGAGTGGATTTGTAGTACTCAGAAAGACTTAAGAACAGTGGAAAATACTGAGTGAATGATGGACGTTTTAATTTATTAAAAAACCTTACTCTAGAGTGAGTTTTTGAAATTGCTTTAATTTCTGTTCCATTTGCAGTAACTCTGTTCTGTTTGCACTTCTCTGATTATCACTGTTCAAATTATTCCATTATGAATTTATTTACTAGAACTGCTGATTTGAAAATTAATTTTGGGTTTTTAGTAATTTGACTCCGACTATTCTAGAGTGGATTTGTAGTACTCGGAAAGACTTAAGAACAGTGGAAAATACTGAGTGAATGATGGACGTTTTAATTTATTAAAAAACCTTACTCTAGAGTGAGTTTTTGAAATTACTTTAATTTCTGTTTCATTTGCAGTAACTTTGTTCTGTTTGCACTGCTTTGATTATCACTGTTCAAATTATTCCATTATGAATTTATTTACTAGAACTGCTGATTCGAAAATTAATTTTGAGTTTTTAGTAATTTGACTCCGACTATTCTAGAGTGGATTTGTAGTACTCGGAAAGACATAAGAACAGTGGAAAATACTGAGTGAATGATGGATGTTTTAATTTATTAAAAAACCTTATTCTAGAGTGAGTTTTTGAAATTGCTTTAATTTCTGTTTCATTTGCAGTAACTTTGTTCTGTTTGCACTGCTCTGATTATCACTGTTCAAATTATTCCATTATGAATTTATTTACTAGAACTGCCGATTTGAAAATTAATTTCGGGTTTTTAGTAATTTGACTCCGACTATTCTAGAGTGGATTTGTAGTACTCGGAAAGACATAAGAACAGTGGAAAATACTGAGTGAATGATGGACGTTTTAATTTATTAAAAAACCTTACTCTAGAGTGAGTTTTTGAAATTGCTTCAATTTCTGTTTCATTTGCAGTAACTCTGTTCTATTTGCACTGCTCTGATTATCACTGTTCAAATTATTCCATTATGAATTTATTTACTAGAACTGCCGATTTGAAAATTAATTTTGGGTTTTTAGTAATTTGACTCCGACTATTCTAGGGTGGATTTGTAGTACTCGGAAAGACTTAAGAACAGTGGAAAATACTGAGTGAATGATGGATGTTTTAATTTATTAAAAAACCTTATTCTAGAGTGAGTTTTTGAAATTGCTTTAATTTCTGTTCCATTTGCAGTAACTCTGTTCTGTTTGCACTGCTCTGATTATCACTGTTCAAATTATTCCATTATGAATTTATTTACTAGAACTGCTGATTTGAAAATTAATTTTGGGTTTTTAGTAATTTGACTCCGACTATTCTAGAGTGGATTTGTAGTACTCGGAAAGACTTAAGAACAGTGGAAAATACTGAGTGAATGATGGACGTTTTAATTTATTAAAAAACCTTACTCTAGAGTGAGTTTTTGAAATTGCTTCAATTTCTGTTTCATTTGCAGTAACTCTGTTCTATTTGCACTGCTCTGATTATCACTGTTCAAATTATTCCATTATGAATTTATTTACTAGAACTGCCGATTTGAAAATTAATTTTGGGTTTTTAGTAATTTGACTCCGACTATTCTAGAGTGGATTTGTAGTACTCGGAAAGACTTAAGAACAGTGTAAAATACTGAGTGAATGATAGACGTTTTAATTTATTAAAAAACCTTACTCTAGAGTGAGTTTTTGAAATTGCTTTAATTTCTGTTTCATTTGCAGTAACTTTGTTCTGTTTGCACTTCTCTGATTATCACTGTTCAAATTATTCCATTATGAATTTATTTACTAGAACTGCCGATTTGAAAATTAATTTTGGGTTTTTAGTAATTTGACTCCGACTATTCTAGAGTGGATTTGTAGTACTCGGAAAGACATAAGAACAGTGGAAAATACTGAGTGAATGATGGACGTTTTAATTTATTAAAAAACCTTACTCTAGAGTGAGTTTTTGAAATTGCTTCAATTTCTGTTTCATTTGCAGTAACTCTGTTCTATTTGCACTGCTCTGATTATCACTGTTCAAATTATTCCATTATGAATTTATTTACTAGAACTGCCGATTTGAAAATTAATTTTGGGTTTTTAGTAATTTGACTCCGACTATTCTAGAGTGGATTTGTAGTACTCGGAAAGACTTAAGAACAGTGGAAAATACTGAGTGAATGATGGATGTTTTAATTTATTAAATAACCTTACTCTAGAGTGAGTTTTTGAAATTGCTTTAATTTCTGTTCCATTTGCAGTAACTCTGTTCTGTTTGCACTGCTCTGATTATCACTGTTCAAATTATTCCATTATGAATTTATTTACTAGAACTGCTGATTCGAAAATTAATTTTGAGTTTTTAGTAATTTGACTCCGACTATTCTAGAGTGGATTTGTAGTACTCGGAAAGACATAAGAACAGTGGAAAATACTGAGTGAATGATGGATGTTTTAATTTATTAAAAAACCTTATTCTAGAGTGAGTTTTTGAAATTGCTTTAATTTCTGTTTCATTTGCAGTAACTTTGTTCTGTTTGCACTGCTCTGATTATCACTGTTCAAATTATTCCATTATGAATTTATTTACTAGAACTGCTGATTTGAAAATTAATTTTGGGTTTTTAGTAATTTGACTCCGACTATTCTAGAGTGGATTTGTAGTACTCGGAAAGACTTAAGAACAGTGGAAAATACTGAGTGAATGATGGATGTTTTAATTTATTAAATAACCTTACTCTAGAGTGAGTTTTTGAAATTGCTTTAATTTCTGTTCCATTTGCAGTAACTCTGTTCTGTTTGCACTGCTCTGATTATCACTGTTCAAATTATTCCATTATGAATTTATTTACTAGAACTGCTGATTCGAAAATTAATTTTGAGTTTTTAGTAATTTGACTCCGACTATTCTAGAGTGGATTTGTAGTACTCGGAAAGACATAAGAACAGTGGAAAATACTGAGTGAATGATGGACGTTTTAATTTATTAAAAAACCTTACTCTAGAGTGAGTTTTTGAAATTGCTTCAATTTCTGTTTCATTTGCAGTAACTCTGTTCTGTTTGCACTGCTCTGCTTATCACTGTTCAAATTATTCCATTATGAATTTATTTACTAGAACTGCCGATTTGAAAATTAATTTTGGGTTTTTAGTAATTTGACTCCGACTATTCTAGAGTGGATTTGTAGTACTCGGAAAGACATAAGAACAGTGGAAAATACTGAGTGAATGATGGACGTTTTAATTTATTAAAAAACCTTACTCTAGAGTGAGTTTTTGAAATTGCTTCAATTTCTGTTTCATTTGCAGTAACTCTGTTCTGTTTGCACTGCTCTGCTTATCACTGTTCAAATTATTCCATTATGAATTTATTTACTAGAACTGCCGATTTGAAAATTAATTTTGGGTTTTTAGTAATTTGACTCCGACTATTCTAGAGTGGATTTGTAGTACTCGGAAAGACTTAAGAACAGTGGAAAATACTGAGTGAATGATGGATGTTTTAATTTATTAAATAACCTTACTCTAGAGTGAGTTTTTGAAATTGCTTTAATTTCTGTTCCATTTGCAGTAACTCTGTTCTGTTTGCACTGCTCTGATTATCACTGTTCAAATTATTCCATTATGAATTTATTTACTAGAACTGCTGATTCGAAAATTAATTTTGAGTTTTTAGTAATTTGACTCCGACTATTCTAGAGTGGATTTGTAGTACTCGGAAAGACATAAGAACAGTGGAAAATACTGAGTGAATGATGGATGTTTTAATTTATTAAAAAACCTTATTCTAGAGTGAGTTTTTGAAATTGCTTTAATTTCTGTTTCATTTGCAGTAACTTTGTTCTGTTTGCACTGCTCTGATTATCACTGTTCAAATTATTCCATTATGAATTTATTTACTAGAACTGCTGATTTGAAAATTAATTTTGGGTTTTTAGTAATTTGACTCCGACTATTCTAGAGTGGATTTGTAGTACTCGGAAAGACTTAAGAACAGTGGAAAATACTGAGTGAATGATGGATGTTTTAATTTATTAAATAACCTTACTCTAGAGTGAGTTTTTGAAATTGCTTTAATTTCTGTTCCATTTGCAGTAACTCTGTTCTGTTTGCACTGCTCTGATTATCACTGTTCAAATTATTCCATTATGAATTTATTTACTAGAACTGCTGATTCGAAAATTAATTTTGAGTTTTTAGTAATTTGACTCCGACTATTCTAGAGTGGATTTGTAGTACTCGGAAAGACATAAGAACAGTGGAAAATACTGAGTGAATGATGGACGTTTTAATTTATTAAAAAACCTTACTCTAGAGTGAGTTTTTGAAATTGCTTCAATTTCTGTTTCATTTGCAGTAACTCTGTTCTGTTTGCACTGCTCTGCTTATCACTGTTCAAATTATTCCATTATGAATTTATTTACTAGAACTGCCGATTTGAAAATTAATTTTGGGTTTTTAGTAATTTGACTCCGACTATTCTAGAGTGGATTTGTAGTACTCGGAAAGACATAAGAACAGTGGAAAATACTGAGTGAATGATGGACGTTTTAATTTATTAAAAAACCTTACTCTAGAGTGAGTTTTTGAAATTGCTTCAATTTCTGTTTCATTTGCAGTAACTCTGTTCTGTTTGCACTGCTCTGCTTATCACTGTTCAAATTATTCCATTATGAATTTATTTACTAGAACTGCCGATTTGAAAATTAATTTTGGGTTTTTAGTAATTTGACTCCGACTATTCTAGAGTGGATTTGTAGTACTCGGAAAGACTTAAGAACAGTGGAAAATACTGAGTGAATGATGGATGTTTTAATTTATTAAAAAACCTTATTCTAGAGTGAGTTTTTGAAATTGCTTTAATTTCTGTTTCATTTGCAGTAACTTTGTTCTGTTTGCACTGCTCTGATTATCACTGTTCAAATTATTCCATTATGAATTTATTTACTAGAACTGCTGATTTGAAAATTAATTTTGGGTTTTTAGTAATTTGACTCCGACTATTCTAGAGTGGATTTGTAGTACTCGGAAAGACTTAAGAACAGTGGAAAATACTGAGTGAATGATGGATGTTTTAATTTATTAAATAACCTTACTCTAGAGTGAGTTTTTGAAATTGCTTTAATTTCTGTTCCATTTGCAGTAACTCTGTTCTGTTTGCACTGCTCTGATTATCACTGTTCAAATTATTCCATTATGAATTTATTTACTAGAACTGCTGATTCGAAAATTAATTTTGAGTTTTTAGTAATTTGACTCCGACTATTCTAGAGTGGATTTGTAGTACTCGGAAAGACATAAGAACAGTGGAAAATACTGAGTGAATGATGGACGTTTTAATTTATTAAAAAACCTTACTCTAGAGTGAGTTTTTGAAATTGCTTCAATTTCTGTTTCATTTGCAGTAACTCTGTTCTGTTTGCACTGCTCTGCTTATCACTGTTCAAATTATTCCATTATGAATTTATTTACTAGAACTGCCGATTTGAAAATTAATTTTGGGTTTTTAGTAATTTAACTCCGACTATTCTAGAGTGGATTTGTAGTACTCGGAAAGACATAAGAACAGTGGAAAATACTGAGTGAATGATGGACGTTTTAATTTATTAAAAAACCTTACTCTAGAGTGAGTTTTTGAAATTGCTTCAATTTCTGTTTCATTTGCAGTAACTCTGTTCTATTTGCACTGCTCTGATTATCACTGTTCAAATTATTCCATTATGAATTTATTTACTAGAACTGCCGATTTGAAAATTAATTTTGGGTTTTTAGTAATTTGACTCCGACTATTCTAGAGTGGATTTGTAGTACTCGGAAAGACTTAAGAACAGTGGAAAATACTGAGTGAATGATGGATGTTTTAATTTATTAAAAAACCTTATTCTAGAGTGAGTTTTTGAAATTGCTTTAATTTCTGTTTCATTTGCAGTAACTTTGTTCTGTTTGCACTGCTCTGATTATCACTGTTCAAATTATTCCATTATGAATTTATTTACTAGAACTGCTGATTTGAAAATTAATTTTGGGTTTTTAGTAATTTGACTCCGACTATTCTAGAGTGGATTTGTAGTACTCGGAAAGACTTAAGAACAGTGGAAAATACTGAGTGAATGATGGACGTTTTAATTTATTAAAAAACCTTACTCTAGAGTGAGTTTTTGAAATTACTTTAATTTCTGTTTCATTTGCAGTAACTTTGTTCTGTTTGCACTGCTCTGATTATCACTGTTCAAATTATTCCATTATGAATTTATTTACTAGAACTGCTGATTCGAAAATTAATTTTGGGTTTTTAGTAATTTGACTCCGACTATTCTAGAGTGGATTTGTAGTACTCGGAAAGACTTAAGAACAGTGGAAAATACTGAGTGAATGATGGACGTTTTAATTTATTAAAAAACCTTACTCTAGAGTGAGTTTTTGAAATTGCTTTAATTTCTGTGTCATTTGCAGTAACTTTGTTCTGTTTGCACTTCTCTGATTATCACTGTTCAAATTATTCCTTTATGAATTTATTTACTAGAACTGCTGATTCGAAAATTAATTTTGAGTTTTTAGTAATTTGACTCCGACTATTCTAGAGTGGATTTGTAGTACTTGGAAAGACTTAAGAACAGTGGAAAATATTGAGTGAATGATGGACGTTTCAATTTATTAAAAAACCTTACTCTAGAGTGAGTTTTTGAAATTGCTTTAATTTCTATTTCATTTGCACTAACGCTGTTCTGTTTGTGTTGCTCTGATCATTACTGTTCGAACTATTCCATTATGTTACTAGTCAATGAATTTATTCACTAGAACAGTAAGTTGATTTGAAAATAAATTTTGAGTTTTTAGTAATTTTACTCTGACTGTTCTAGAGTGGATTTGCAGTATTAGAAAAAACGGAACTAGTGCAATTTTTTCTACTTCTGTCTTTTTCTCCTACAGGTCGATTAAAAGGATGCAAATACACTCAGTGCGCACTGAATCTACCAATCGGAAACGCCATTAAGGACGGTGAAAAATACAGAGTGAATGATGAATGTTTTAACTTATTGAAAAACCTTACTCTAGAGTGAGTTTTTGAAATTGTTTGGAACAACTCAGAGCAGCAAATCAACTTAGGAAAATGCCTTTTTGGAATATCTTTGCCACCAATTTAAAGCCAGAAACTGTTCTAAATTGAGTTTGTAAAAGTACTCTGGCTAACTTGGAACAATGAAAAATGCAGAATGACCTGTGTGTTTGGAATTATTTCGAATAAAAAGAATCTTGAACAGAATGAGCTTTAAGACTGTTCGAAACAACTGAATAGAATGAAAAAGCAATAAAAAGTAGCTCTAAAATGTTCTGAATCATCCTTGAAACATATAAAGTTAATAAAGTTTTGTGTTTAAAACTGTTCTAGAGTAGAAAAAGTAATGGCACAGTTCAAAACATTGATTTTATATCAGGACTTGGGACACAAACATGACTATTCTAGAACAATACGAAGTGACGACATTGTACTATAGTTCTGGAACTGTGCTGAGACGATTCAAATCAGCCTGTTTTGTGTTTAAAACTGTTGTCAAATCATATAGGAACCATCAAAAATGGATCGAAATCAACCACAGAACAGAGCAGAATCACCATCCAGTTTACTCTAGAACAATTATAGCCTGGAATAAATTCAAAAAATATTAGGTTTTTAGTAATTCCTAACTGTTTCAAGTGTACTGATTTCTTTTTGATCTGTTCAATTGTCCGAGGTACTACATTGATTATTGTAATTTTGTTCCATTTGCACTAACTTGAAAATTACTTGTATTTCATTTGTATAATTTTATTTGAATTCCTTCTATTGTTTATTGCTTGAGTTACTCTAAGTGTTCCAATTGCTTTAATTTGTGTTCCATCCGCACTTACTTTGTTCTGTTTGCACTGCTTTGTTATTACAGTTTGAATTACTCTAATATTCTACTAAACAATGAAGTTATCTATATATATAAACGTGAAATTCACTCACTCACTGACTGACTGACTGATTAAACACGAAATCTCGAAAACTACTAAAACAATCGAGATGAAATTTTGCAAACAGGTAGGTAATGGGTTGGAGATGCTCACTAAGAAATAATATCAACATGGACTTGAGCAATCGCCTTAAATAACCAAAAATAAGAAACGGTGTGGTGCGGGAGTGCGGGGAAAAAAGTGTAAACAGAAACAGACGACGTGTCAGCTGTCAAATTCAAAAATATGACAAGCAGAATCAAATTCATAGCGATTTCCATTTGCAGAATCAGTGCAAAAAAAAATGTGTTTTTGTCGTTATATTTTCATGCTTTCACCAGAAAAGATTTGGAACCGATTCTGAACAAATTCCACCGGTCCCAGGCTAAGCTAACTTCAAGTTTGGGACATGACATTCGCAATTCGTTCACGTTTTCGACAGTCTGGAGCAAGGTTCTGGAGTTTTTGTTCGGTTCCGAAACTGTTCGCGATAAAATAGGAACCTGAACTCATTCACAAGTTGGGTTCGGGTTGCTCATTTCGAGTTACTCCGATCGCACTCCAGCCGTTATCTGATAAGCTAAAAGGTAATACCCGAACGGCTGAAGTGCGTACGGAATCACTCGGAGTGCACGGAGTGAGCAAGCCGCTATAACTGGGCATGCGCTCTACGATAGTCCTCAATTAGTTCCGGACTGGTTCGGAATCGGTTCAAAATATAATCCGCGAACAAAGCTATTAGCAGCGAGTGGCACTTCAAAAAAATTTAACGTCAGCTGTCAAAAAATAGTCTTCATATTCTGTAGCCACAAAGCAGAACAAAAAATGTGGTTTACAGAGAGGTGCTGCAAAAATAAGAGTTATATGACCATATGTCTGACGCAACTATCCCCTTAGCTCTTTGAAAGAAGATTACCTAATGTTACCTACAAAATTTGTATTGGGCGTGTGAAGCCGCGGGCAACAGCTAGTTCACTATAACAGTAGACGGATTCGAAAATTAATTTGGGTTTTTTAGTAAGTCTACTCTACCAAGTGCACTGACTCTTTTTGCTCTGAAATGTTGTAAGAATAATTTCGGTTTATTATATTTTATACTGCAAAAGCAGTTCCAAACTTCGATCCAAATCGTTTTTTTATTCACTCCGGAGTGAAACGAGTAAACTATTTTGTTTCAGAGTAAATCTACTTGTAGCTTTGACTTCCGATTGATAGATGGCGCCAGTAATCTTCACGTCAAAAATCAGCTGTTGTTGTGTTAACCAGATGCCAAATAAGCCGGATATTTATTTATTATAATTATCCTATTGTTTACTCTACAAATAAAGTGAAAAAAGTTAAACGTAAACTAAATGTAGCATAAAATCAACTTTTTAGTCTCCCTCCGTCATTATGCCTCTAATTATTTACTATTTAACCTTCCTAATCTTGCCAGTGTTAAGCAACAATCCCCAACTCCTTCAGGACCGTAGCAACACCCCGAAAATCTTCCTAGACCATCCAGAATGCAGCCACATGAAACAGTTTTGTGGTAACGACCCGGAAAACGACGACTTGTCCGTCTTGGAATGTTTGCACATGCTAAACCCAACCCAGTTTGCTTTGATCAACAAAAATTGCCAACAAATCATTTGGGAAACCACTAACAATTTAATCAAAGATGAAAATGTTATGGAAACACTTTTGCCAGTATGTAGAGAGGACATGAACAAGTTAAATTGCCATAAGGATGAAGGAGATTATTTCAAATGTCTGGCAATAGCCAAAGAAAGCATTGAAGTAAGTGCTTGCCAAGAGCTGGTACACAGGATGGAAAATGTAGCTTTTACCGACTACAAATTTCTTGCCAAGTTTCTAAAGGAGTGCGAAAGTGACGTGCAAAGCCTCAAATGTGGAATTGTAGACTCACAAGGCCTGTCGCAAATAAGCACAATTGCCTGCCTGCAAAAAAACATCTTAAACCTTGCTTCAGATAATTGCAAAAGAGAACTATACAGATTGTCAGAGGTACAGTCTGACAACATAAAACTGGATCAGCAATTGTATTTGGACTGTGCTGAAGACCATTCGAGGTATTGCAGGCAATTTCCTGCAGGCAGTGGTCGGGTTTTTCATTGTTTGGCAAGGCAAAATCCTGAAAAATTAAGCCAAAGATGTAAAACTAGTTTGTTTAGGAGGCAAAAACTCATTTCGCAAGACTACAAAGTCAGTAAAGGGCTTATGCGTTCATGTAGAGAGGACATTAAAAAAACCCATTGCCGTAAGCAAACTTCTAGTGATAAAACAGTCAGGTTGGCACAAATTCTATTATGCCTTGAAAATATTAACAAAAATGGCAGTCAAATATCGTCAGATTGTGAAGCAGAGCTTATAGAGCATAGGAAGATGCTTATGGAGGATTACAGGCTTTCGCCAGAGATTGTGGACAAGTGCAAAAGGGAAACTGCAATGTTTTGTAAGGGATTTGAAACTGGAGGGAAAACTATACATTGTCTTATGAAGCATGCCAGGGAGAAGAACGACAAGAGTAATTTCGATGCTAAATGTCACTTGGCTGTAAGTATTTTTGATTTGTTTTCAAAAAAATTAATATTTTGAAATTGAAAATATTGAATTTATGTGGATTATGCAAGAATCGTAAACTAACAGGATTGATTATCTTAATAAAAGTGTATGCTCACCAATTCTCAAGTCGTTACCTGGTCTGCAAGTGACGTCACTAATATGAGCAGCTGGTAGCGGCGACGTCACTTGCAGACCTTGATGGATAGAAGCTTGAGAGTTAATTTTTCATCGATTTTAGAAAAGTTAGGTAGATTTTAACAAAATTCATTTTTGTAATTTTTAGTGTTGAACTCACTCTAACAGTGTTGCCAACTTTATATAAATTAAATCAAAATTGTGTAAACTTTCAGTGTGGCTGGTTATAGAGTCTGTTTTTTTTTACCCTTTAACGTTCTCTGGTGTAACCTAGTACCACCTTGTTTATTCCTTATTTTAACCCTAAAAATCTGGTTGTAATCATCCTAAAAACATTGGTATTCAATATACATTGATCTCCGATGTCAGTTTATCACAAGATTTTTCTGGATGCGGTCATATTTTTGAAAGTGGTACACCATATATACCAGTGGGACTCGAAAAACATCAATTATGTTGTTTTATGGGCTTCAATTCATTTTTTTATTAATATTTATAATCCGGAAGGGATTTTGACGAATCAAATAGGTAATTATTGTCTATACCGGGTGTCTACGAGAGTAGTTTCGCGCTGCTGGGGTTTTTTTCAATGGCAAAGATTTTTGGTATAGAGTATAGGTTTGAGAAATGTCATCTTTTGACATATGTGTCAATATTTGGTAACTTCCAGTTTGACTGGAAATGATCCTAACTTCGTAATTTCGAATGGCATCCCAAGAATTTTTTCGCATTTTTGGGATCTGCGGATCATGATGTGTATGAAAATGTCAAATTTGAACATTTTTGAAGAAACTTAAGAATTCTGGATCAAAATTTATTTTTGAATAGGAAGTGACAGAATCGTCTTTAAATTGTTTTTTCTCCAAACGTCAAAAAAACGTCACTTTGTCAGCACCTGTCAAGATGTTAGAAATATTTCTATGCTGGTAGGCAAATTCAGCGGGTTAATACCTGTCGAGGTGGTAGAAATTTAATTTTTCTCCAAACGTCAAAAAAACGTCACTTTATTAACCCTTGTCAAGATGTCAGAAATTTAATTTCTATGCTGCTAGGTAAATCTAACAGGTTAACACCTGTCGAGGTGGTAGAAGTTTAATTTCTATGCTGCTTGGCAACCCTAGCGACAGCAAAAGTACTTTTAGTGCCGCTCGTACATTTACTGCCGCTCAACCATCCACTTGCCCCCGAGCTTACTCCGTTAGTTTGGAGAAAAAATAGTGTGTTGCATACGGAGTAGAAGCACGTTTTTGTGCTTCAGCAGTATTTCAAGCCTCACTACGTTCGGCTCGCAAACCTACTGCTTCAGCACAAAAAAGTGAAGCTTCTACTCCTAATACAACAATATACTATTTTTCAACTAACACGATCGTAGAAAAATACGAATGCCATGTTGTTATCCTTTGCTTGTTCTCCAAAAGCTTCCAAAGTTGTGAAAATCACATTTTACGTGATATCTCAATGAAATCAGTGAAATCACCCAACTTTCACAACAAGAGTTTTTTACCTTTTTCATAATAAAACCAACTATGCATTAAAACTTTTCATTCATGCCAGTTTTTAATTATTTTTTTATTATTTTTATTATGCACTACTATAAATGATAAGATAAAACTACCTATAAATGAGCCCCTGTATTCAAACTTTGTATTTACAAATTCCCGAGATGCCAAACAATGACAAATGTCTATGCAAACAAATGTATCTTATCCATAGATCTTGTCAATGGCTTGACAAGTAAAAAAAGACCACCAGCTCCTTTTAGACAGCGTTTTTTCATACAGGTTCATTTACAAGTAGTTTCATCATTTATAGTAGTGCATAATAAAAATAATGAGAAAATAATTAAAAACTGGCATAAATGAAAAGTTTTAATGCATAGTTGATTTCATTTTGAAAAAGGTAAAAATCTCTTGTTGTGAAAGTTGGGTGATTTCACTGATTTCATTGAGTTATCACGTAAAATGTGATTTTTTTAACTTTGGAAGCCTTTGGAGAACAAGCAAAGGATAACAACTTGACATTCGCATTTTTCTACGATCGTGTGAGTTGAAAAAAAACAGTTTAAAGGCCATTCTGTCACTTTCTATTCAAAAATAAATTTTGATCCAGAATTCTTAAGTTTCTTCAAAAATGTTCAAATTTGACGTTTTCGTACACATCATGATCCGCAGATCCCAAAAATGCGAAAAAATTCTTGGGATGCCATTCGAAATTACGAAGTTAGGGTCATTTCCAGTCAAACCGGATTTTACCAAACATTGACACATATGTCAAAAGATGACATTTCTCAAACTTATACTCTATACCAAAAATCTTTGCCATTGCAAAAAAAACCAGCAAATGCCAGCGCGAAACTAATCTCGTAGACACCCGGTATATATATATATAATAGATATAAATTCAAATTTCTAATGCTGTACTCAGATTGTTAGTAAAAAACTATACATATTTACAGCTTAGAACTAATTTTGTCAATTTTGTACACATTTTGAATTATTTTTTCTATAAGTTCTACTCCTAGTTCAAGATTCATATTTTGATACATGCTTCCTATACATATCTCCATGAAATATCAATCAAGTTTTCATCCTGTTCTTTTTGCGCTAGGAAAATTTTCCCAAATTTTCTTTCAAATGTATACAATTGTCAATTTTACCATTGAAATAGTATATTACATTACTAGTGTAGAAAGTGACAAATTTCACACGAGTGTTTTTTCGCGCGAGGCGGTAGCCGAGTGCGAAAATCACACGAGTGTATGAAAGACGCTTTCTCACAAGTGATGTACACCATTTTTCCTAGGACCAGAAACCAATTTACACCAATTTTCTCTTATTTTATTTTTTTTTTTCATTTCCAACACACGTCCTGAAAGTACTTTCAATACACGTATTGAAAGTACATTGTCATGTCAAATGTCAATCACAAATAATGTCAACAGTATTTTCCACACGTTTGTACGGAAAGTACTTTAAGCACGCGTATTGAAAGTATTTTCAGCACGCGTGTGATATTTAGCACTTTCCAAAGAACCAACTAGTGCGGATTTTGTCATTTTCGTATGTGGTCGTAGGAAAATAATATTTTGTGGTGTGATATCAATAATGAAAAATTTTAAATCGCACTAATTTTCGTTACAATATTTTTGTGATTAGTTTTTGATTTTGTCAATCCAGTTTTCACAATATCCGATGATTAGGAAAAATGTGGGACCATATTTAGGATCATATGGATTTGTTATAGAGTTTGATGTGATTTTTCTTCAGTTATTGTATATTTCGTTATTGTTATAAATCTGTTTGAAAGCTATTGTTTTTTATTCTGATCCCCAGAAGTTCCATATTATTATTGCATTATTTACAAAGGTGTGGTATAGGGTTTGTATCAGAGAACACTACCTACATATTTAGTCCTAAATGGTCTCTGGTAAAATGGTTTACCGCCTAATATAGAGAGGAAAAAAATAGAAAACTCGATTGCTAATGACCTATCATCTTTTCTTGTTTCCAGAAGACTGCATAATTAGCCTTTTCTGTATAAAATAGTTTCAGGATAATTTTGCCTGTTAAAGGGTTAAAGATAATTTCCCAAGTCAATTATTTAGTAATCATGTTGGCAACATAAGCCATTTATACATAAAAAAATTGAAAGCATCGACAAATTTACATTGTATTGCCAACATAATGTCATTTTGACTTTTATCTTTTAAAAAAAAACAGACTTTAGGCCTACTTTTCCTAAAGCCTGTTCTGGAATATGAGACCATTTTTTTCTAGACATTTCAACAAACAAGCTCTGTTGCCATTTTATCATATTTGAATATCCAAATCAAATAGAAGGAGGTTTGGCATTTAGGGATTTTAAATTTTAGTAATGTTGGGAAGCTGAATTACAGTGGCGAATCAACCCAGCTCCGGGCCTGTGTGCCAAAATTTCTGCGGGCCCATCAGTAACCAAAACTAACCCAAATTTCGACCCAAAAGTCGTTCAAAAAACACTCCTTAAATTTTTTATTAGGTATTTTTATTTAAACGTTGAATTGTGAATTCACCATTTTCAAAAGTGGTATGAATAATTATATCCTGTTCACAATCCGATGTCCACAGGTGCAGCTAAATTTATCACCATAGGCGCAACTAGGGGAATGCTTGGGGGTGGTGCTAAGCACCCCTAAAGCAAAAGTTAGCACTCCTATTCGGCATCCCACTATAGCACTACCTAACACTTATATAAAAAATTAGTGCAACCAAATTATTTTATGTATTTTTTTGCACTTACGTCATCGATGACGTCATAATTTAGAAAAAAGTTTTTCTCGTTGATTAATTCATAGAGCACGTTCGCAATTATTATTGTTAAAATCAAGACTTACCTTAAAATATACGGTTTTTATCTTATATTAACATTTAGGATGTCGTCATCGAACAAGATCAGACAATGTTGTCAATGTCTGTGTTTATTCTATATCTTAAGGTGACATTGAAATACCGGCTCTTAAAAAATCATTGGAGTCCCAAATATATAAATTAATTAACTGCGTATTATACAGGGTGTTCTTAAATATCATATACAAACGACAAAGGGTGATTCTTTTTTTTTACCACTTAAATTTCAAATATGTTCTAAAAAATTGACTTATTTAAGCAATTAAAAAAAAATCACCCTCTTACATTTTATTTTTTTTCTAGAAAACTTGCAAAGAGAAAATTTTGAAAATTTTCCAGGCATAAGAGGAAAATGAGAAGCTCATTTTACGAAAATTTCAAAATTTTTCACTAAAAAATTAATCCAGGAAAAATTTTGAAAAACTTACTTTTCAGCAAAATTAAGGAGAATTCATCCTCTTACATTTTAATTTTTTTCTAGAAATCTGGCAAAGGGAAAATTATGAAATGTTTCCAGAAGTAAAAGAAAAGTGAGGAGCACATTATAGAAAAATTTCAAAATTTTCCAGTCAAAAATCACTCCAGGAAAAATTCTGAGAAATTGACTTTTTTAGGCAAAATTCACCCTCTTACAACCGGGAAACTGGCAAGAAAATTGTGAAAATTTTACAGAAAAAACATAAAATAAAGAGCTCATTGTAGCAAATTTTGTAATTTTCGAAGACTCGTGATTTCCGTAATTTTTCTTTAGAAATTTTTTAATTCCTGTCATTTCTCAAATAATTCTTATAATTTTTTTATTAATTCCTGTTGTTCTTCAAATTTTCGTAATTTTTTAATTTCCGTAGTTTCTCAGAAAATTCCGTTATTTTTATAATTCCACGTTATTGTATATTTCAAAAATTAGTAGGTAATTCCCGTAATTTCCGTATTTTTTCTGAGCATTTTTCAAAATCATTTCCCGAAAGCCTTTGTGATTTCTAATTCTCGTAATTCCCGTAACTTTTTCGTAATCCCTGTAATTTTTTATAATTCTCGTAACTTTGATGATTTTCGTAATTTTCAATTCAATTTTCAATTGTCGTAATTTTTTGAATTTCTTGGACGTTTTTTGAAATTTTATAATTTCCCGGTCTTTATAATTTTTGTAATTGTAATTCTTGATTCTTGTAATTTTTGTTATTTTCTAACTTTTTGAAAATCATCATAGGTTTTTTCGATTTTTGCAATTTGTTAATAAATTTTCGTAATTTATTTCCAGAATTTTCGTAACTTTTGTAACTTTTCTAATTTCCATAATTTTTTAAAAATTTAATTATTTTCCGTAGTCCGGAAATTTTTCGTAATTTCTGCAATTTTTGCAATTCTCGTAATTTTCGTTAATTAACAAATTCCTTAATTTTTGTGTTATTTCCGATATTTTTTTTTTCAATTTTTCGTAATTTCCGTAATTTTTGCAATTCCTATAATTATTCTAATTGTCCTAATTTTTTTTATGATTTTCCTAATTTCCGTAATTTTTATGATTTTCGTGATTTCTGTTATTTTTTTAATTCCCGTAATTTCTTATTTTATTTTTCAATAATGATAATTCTCGTAAGTTTTTGAAATTTCCGTTGTTTTTAAAATTTTCGTGATTTTTTTTTTTTTTTCGTAAAACATAATTTCCAATAATTTTTTGCAATTCTACGTAATTTTTGAAATTCGCGAAATTTTTTTCAATAATTTTCATTGTTTTCCGTAAGTAATACTCGTTTTTTTTCCAATTTTATAATTCTTCTTTCAATTTTTTTAATATTGTAATTTCCATGATTTTTTGAAATTTTTGTGATTTTTGTTAATATTTTTCCATATTACGTAATTTTCCAATAATTTTCGTAATTTTACATAATTTTTGAAATTTCCATGATTTTTTTTCGTAATTTTATAATTCTCCCAATTTTTCAATAATTGTAATTCCCGTATTTTTTGAAATTTCCGTGATTTTTTGTAATATTCGTTATTTTTAATTTTTATAATTCCTGTAATTTACGTAATTTATCAATGACTTTTGTAGTTCTACGTAATATTTGAAATTGCCAATAATTTCCATTGCTTTTGTAATACTCAAATTTTATAATTATGTTTTTTAGTTTTTAATAATGGTGGTTTCCGTAACTTTTTAAATTTTCCGTAATTTTTGCAATTCTCGTAATTTTTGTTACTTTTCCGTTATACGTTATTTTCCAATGTTTTCGAAATTTTAATAATTTTTGAAGTTCCCGTGATTTTTTTCGTAATTTTATAATTCTCCTAATTTTTTTCAAATGTAATTTTCGCAATTTACCCATGATTTTCGCAGTTGTACATAATTTTTGAAATTCCCGTGATTTTTGTAATCCTTGTGATTTTTGTAATTTTTTCGTTATTTCCGTAATTTGTTAATGATTTTTGCAATTTCACGTAGTTTCTGAAATTCCCGTAATTTTTTAAAATAATTTACATTACATAAGTATTTCCATTCCCGGTTTTTTTCGTAATTTTGCAATTCTCATTTTAATTTTTCAATAATTGTAAGTGCTGTAATTTTTTCAAATTTTCATGATATTTGCAATTTTAATGATTTTTGTTATTTTTTTGTAGTTTCCGTATTTTATGTAATTTTTCAATTATTTTTGTAATTTTGCATAATTTTTGAATTTCCAGTATTTTTCAATTTTTTTTATTTTCATTGTTTTTGTAATACCCGATTTTTTTGTAATTTTTTAATTTTCCTCTTAGTTTTTTAATAATTAATGTATTTCCCGTGATTTTTCAAAATCCCCGTGATTTTTGCAATTTTTCCGATTTTTTTCATTTTTTCGCGATCCCTGTACTTAATTTTTGAAATTTCCATAATTTATTTTTATTAATTCTATATTCTCCGTATTCCTGTATTTTCCGTAATTTTTTAATGGAATTTTTATAATTTTCCTAATTTTTGTTATTTCCGTAATTTTTTGAGGAATCTTCGCAAATTCGGTAATTTTTTGATTTTTTCGTAGTTTCTAATATTTTTCAATTTTTGTAATTCTTTAATAAATTATTTTCGTAATTTTTTAATTCTTTTAATTTTTATAATTCTTATAATTTTTTAAAAATCTAGTAACTTTTTGTAGTTTTGAAATTTTTGTAATTTCTGCTAATTTCAATTTTTGTAATTTTCGTAAAATTTTCCGAAATTTTTGCAATTCTTATATTTTTCAAATTATCAATTCAAAACTATAGGAATTACCTATATACATAATTCAAAATTTCAAAAAATATTCTGAAATTACAAAAAAATAGGGGAATTACAGGAATTATCCAAAAATGCAGGAATTACTCAAAGTTATTCAAAATTACAGGAATTATTTGTAAATTACGGAAATTTTCTCAATATTACAGAATTTACGAAAAATGGAAATTATGAAAAATTACGTGAATAACGAAAAATTACGAGAATTATGGACATTACGAAAAACTATGAAAATTTTAAGGAAGATTTTGAAAATTTTCAGTGAGAAATCACTCTAGGGAAAATTCTGGAAAATGACTTTTTCAAGTAAAATTAAGGAAAATTCATCCTCTTACATTTCAATTGTTTCCTGGAAAATTGGCAAAAGAGGAAAAAGAGGAAAGTCAGGAGCTCATTATAAGAAAATTTCAAAATTTTCCAATGGAAAATCGCTCCAGGAAAAATTCTGAAAAAATGATTTTTTCAAGTAAAATTAAGAAAAACTCATCCTCTCACATTTAAATTTTTTTTTGGAAAACTGCTAAAGGGAAAATTTTGGAAATTTTTCAGGATAAAGAGAAAAGTGAGGAGCTCATTATAGGGAAAGGACGCCGCACACTTCTTATGGGATTTCTGACCGCGGTCAAATTTCACCAAATTTTAGTATGTTATAGATCTGACCATTCTGATCAATAACTACCATGGGCTCAACTCAATCCTATGACTAGTTTTTGAGATACAGGGTGTCCAATGTGTGAATGTCCAATATGCATTATTACACCATGGAATGCATTTTCGATGAATATTACGATAATTATTAATAATTATTATTATTTATTTATACTATACACTACAGGCTTTACCCAACAACCGGGCTCAAATGCAAGAATTAAACTGCTGGCCAAAAAAAAAACCGGTCAGGAAATTTTTAACACCTATTCAATTTGTGATTACTTTTCTAAAATTATTTTTTTTTTTAATGAGGTTTTTGGTATTTGAAAGTCCATGTTGAATTTCAGGTGAGAAAAATATTTTTTTTTCGAAGAAATGCAGTTTTCAAGTTATATACAGGGTGAATAATAGACTGATGCAAAGTACAAAAAGTTTGGATGTCTGATGCCATATTGGCAATTTTTTTTTTTCGGATTTCCGTATACTTGATTGGATGTCCGGACGTATTGGCCAGTTTTTCGATAAGTGCCCTTTGGCAGCAGATACACTACTAAATGACAAAGTTGGCAAAATCTTGTAAGCACAATGTTTAAAAGGCTGTAGCTTGAAAACGGTTGCATCGATTTCGAACATATTTGCAGGTTTCGAAAGCTTTTTTTTTAGAGGTTCCACGACTCGCTCGCTTTTTTTGCAGCTGGCCCTGTTCACATTATACCAGGGGTCAAGAAAATCATACACCTCAAATTAGGCAAATTATGATAATTGTTCTTTTTAAAAATCTATTCAAATTGGTTTATATGCCTTTTGTTTGCTTTCAAAATTGGTTAGGCGATACTTTGTGCCAATATCTCGAGACGATTTGGACGGATCGTTTTTGCAAAACCTCCTGAAGATCCATTTTAGCACCACCATTTTGAAACGATGTGGCTTACGTTTTAATGGATTGTGAAACGTTTTCCCCCACTGTAAAAGTGTCCCGGAACCTTTAAAAAAATAATCTTTCGAAACTGCAATGCTGTTCGAATCCGAGAAAAGAAATATGACAGACATCCAACTTTGTTCTTTTGCATTAGTTTATTATTCACCCAGTATATTACCTACTTGAGAAATGCATTCCTTAAAAAAAAAAAAATTCTAATGAGATATACATATGGGCTTTCGAATACCAAAAACCTCAATAAAACAAACATAATTTTGAAAAAGTTATTACAAATTGAATATGGTGCTAAAAATTACTTGTCCCGTTTTTTTTTTTGCCAGCAGTTTATATGACTGAGATAGGGACTACTATATAGCCTACTTTCTTGAGCCAGTTGTTCCGAGTCTTGCTCCATATGTAGTCCCTAAATTCTGAGGCACAAAAATAAGTAAGGTCCGTTTCACCAGGGTTCATACTTTCGACATCGAGAATGCCATAATTTGGAAAAAAAGGGTTGTCGTAGATTAATTCATATGACATATTCAATTTTTTTGACAAATTAAAATGAATGACTTCTGGTTTAAGAACCAACAAACGTTTTTGACGTCATTGATTTGTTCCAGTCAATTTCCATTTGTTAAAAAAGGAAGGCAAACAGTATGAACCCTCACGAAACAATGCTTACTGAGAATATTAAATTAACAATAACCATGGTTATGTGATAACATTTTATAACCAATTTTTGTCTTTAGAAAGTGGTCAAAATTAGTCAATGCTTAAAAATGGCTTTTAGATTGCAAATTCAGTGTTTTATATGTGAAGTGGAGGGGCCATCCTAAGGCAAAATGATAACCAAAAAGTGAATATTGCCAAGAGGCGAAGAGAAGAACTTTCACTACCGGCGGCAATGGAAGTGAATGGTAATAGTCGTCTATGCCTAAATTGCAATAGAAGCATTTTAGAGGAAATTCATGCCTATGAAGAGGACGCCGATCCAACGATAATGAATCTACCTTTAAAATATAGTGCACATCAATGTTTTATTTGCGAAAATCCTGAAAACATTCAACAATTATCGCTAGAAACAAGAGTTTCAACCTTTATACAAAAAGGTATATACATACCCAGCATCTGTAGGATTTGTCCTGTTCATCTGGACGATAATGGTTTTTTACTTTATCCCGTACAAAATGGAATTCGATCCCTTAGAAGGCCTTACGAATTAAAAGGAAGAGAGCTTTCTTCTTTCATGTCCAAAATGCAAGAAAGTAGCCAAAGAGATGTTATCTTTTCACATGAAAATCATTTTAGTGATGAAGAACTATGTGCATTATCTTCTTTAGATAAGGCGCAATTTCGGGAGGTATTCGATGTTTGCGCTAATGTAAATATTTATGGGAGAAGTAGAACAATTACGAAAAAAGATTTATTATGTTTTTTATGTAAACTAAGACAAGGACTTTCCGATATTTTCTTGGCAACTATGTTTTCGTACAGTAGTCGACAATCTGTATCTTTAGCTATGAACAAGGTGAGAGAGTCTTTAATTCTCAATTTTGTGCCTCATAATTTAGGTCTTGCCCATATAAATCGGGAGCAGTTTATTGCACAACACGTGACAGTTTTCGCTAATCAATTATTTAATGACGAACCTGAAAATCCAAAAGCAATTCTTTGTATTGATGGCACCTATCTACATATTCAGCGCAGTAAAAATTTTCAAACTTTAAGACAGTCCTTCTCAGTCCATAAACATTGTCACCTTGTAAAACCAGTACTTATGGTCGCCCCAGATGGCTATATTTTAGACGTTCATGGCCCATTCTTCGCAGATTCAAGGAACAATGATGCAGCAATTTTAAGATGTCAATACGATCGAGGTCAAGAACTTCAACAGTGGCTTCAACCGGGTGACGTATTAATTGTTGACAGAGGCTATCGTGATGCCCGTCATATCCAATCAATATTTAAAATATTTCGTAACATTTTTCCAAATACGCAAATAAATAATTTGGGAAGCTTTTTCCGGATTGCTTGTGCCCTAATTAACCGTTTTCGTCCAACGCTACACATGGAGGAAGCCACGGAACAACTGGCTCAAGAAATGCTCCAAAGAGTAAACGAACCCAATGTACTTCAAGCCAGATTAGAAAATGAGGGACTTTTAAGACGCCATGGCAGATGGGAACCTTTACGAGAAAATCAATTTGGAGATTTTCCTGTTTTAAATATGGTTCAGTTAAGACACATTATGTATGGAACCTTCCAAATTAAATTATCACCATCCTATATACAGGATAATATTGAAGAGCATGGTAATCTTTTTTTTGAAATTGATACCATATTTAATCAGCCAAATCATATTCGTGTGAGAATTCGGTCAAGGCACAGAAATCAAGTAAAATACCAACTAGTTATTTGGTATAATCCGGAACATGTAGCTGATGACAATATTGAGCAAGAAATAGAAAATGGGCCTATATTAGGTCACTTTTGCCAGTGCAAAACAGGTGCACGAACCATAGGTTCATGCGCACATATCGCAGCTGTCATTTGGTATTTGGGATATGCAAGGCATGAAGCTGTCATTAGATTACCTAATAGGACGGTTCTAAATGTAGTACAAGATGCTGCAGACAGACATATCTTACTCCAATAGTTTTTTTAGATATTTTAATTTTTTTTTAATCAACTGTTAATAGTAGGTAATGTATATTCTATTCTTACTTTTAGTTATGATAGCTTCTGCATTTTTAACAGGTTGTTTGGTACAACTTGTCTGTACATACAAAATCCACAATTGAACTTCAATATTTATGATAACGTCGTAATGGCCAATAGAGAGGAAGATCTTCAACCAAATATCAATGCATTCAACCAGACGTACAGGAAAATCGGCCTAGAAGTCAACTTTAACAAGACGCAGATTCTGCACCAACTTGCATCAGGCATTAATCCCCAAGCCCCAGAAATAACCATAAAATTATGAATGATCATTCTCTGCAGAACGTAGAACACTACTCATACCTTGGAGCCATCTGTCAGCGAATGCTATTGACGCTGAAATTCAACATCGCTTGAAATGTGTTAGCGCAGCACTCGGGCGACTTCTAGAGAGAGTCTCCGACAATCACGACATCAGTGCTGAGACAAAACTTCACGTCTACAATGCAGTTGTAATACCAACACTTACATATCGATGCAAACCATGGACCACCTACAGAAAACACATAAAAAGCCTAGAAAAATATCACCAGCGATGCCTGAGAAGGATCCTACAGATTAAATGGCAAGACCGCGAACGTACATTTAGAAGTAAAAGTGTTTTAAAGGACAGTCAACTGAAGGAGGGAAAACGGAATCAAGGAGGTCAACAAAAACGTTACAAAGTTGTTCTAAATAGGAACATATGGCAAAGTGCCGCATCGATACCAACGATACCGGACTGGGAGATGGCTGGGAGTCTACGATGGACCACAAAGTTCTAAAGAGCAGCGACGCAGACACGAGACCGAAAAGAGGGACCTGGAGGAAGGAGCGTGAGAACAAAGGAAGAAACAATGCTGCTAGCTGTCAAAGGTTGGGTGTTCCAAGATTGTAGAAAAGCGTGTGGCTCGAGGTTTATTGTGCGAAAATCAGAAAATACATTCGTAAAAATCTTCTTTTTCTCATCTTGAGCATTTCACTGTTAGTAATGTAAGGAGAAACATGTTCTCGTCTATTTATGTTCAATATATATCGTACACAATTGTTCTGAATCTTTTGTAGTCTATATTTATGATGTTATGTTCTGTTAGAAAGGATCCATAAACAAAATCTGCATAATAGCAGTGTGCCAAGACTAGCGACTCTAATAACATGATTTTAGTATTAGTAGGAAGAAGATGTTCAAATTCATAAAATTTCTTTAAAATAAAACATGTGTTGTGACAAAATGCACTAACATGCCCTGTAAAAGATACAGCAGGATCTAGCAACAATGCCTCAACACCTGCAAGCAGCTAATCTCTCGCATCTATATTCCTTCCAAACAAAATAGCCTTAGTTTATGATGGATTTACAACTAATGCATTCTTCTGTGCCCTAATAGGATCCTAATTAATTTTTCCCAAAACTAAGAAGTCAGAGTTATTCCTGAAAAATGACAGATATTCGTGAATGTATATATGGCCATCAGAAAACTCATAATCGACGACAATAAGAATAGTAGATAATCATACTCGGTATCGAGTTAATTAATAAAATTAATAACAACTATCGTAAAAATAGTAATATTCATCGAAAATGCGTTCCATGGTGTAATAATGCATATTGGACATTCACACATTGGACACCCTGTATCTCAAAAACTAGTCATAGGATTGAGTTGAGCCCATGGTAGTTATTGATCAGAATGGTCAGATCTATAACATACTAAAATTTGGTGAAATTTGACCGCGGTCAGAAATCCCATAAGAAGTGTGGGGTCCTTTCGAAATTTTCCAGTAAAAAATCACTCCAGGAAAAATTCAAAGAAAATTGACTTATTTAGGCAAAATTAAGGAAAAATCATTGAGGTAGAATAATAAGAAGGCGACATAAGGAGAAAAAAGCGTATCCCACTTCCGCCATATTGTTACGACTCTTCTGTCTGAGATTCTGTCACTTTTGTCATAGCAACGCGTTAAAATTGCATCTAGAATTCCTATTTTGGGTCTTGGAAGGATCTCCTGTTTCAGTATGTTGAAGTTTCTGTAGCTACTTTTTTTTTCTTGGTGTAATCTCGATTTTTTTACGTTTTGTTTTGCAGTTTCGCTATGGAGCTCACGGGCCCCTTTCGGGGCTTCGCACACATGGCACACCGGTAGATACGCCATTGGAAATTTGATATTAGAGAGATTTTGAGCCACATAAATTTTGAAATACGTTAAACGATAAACTGAGCAAGCGCAGTCTTTGAAAAATAGCGAATGACATAGCCTTTTTTAGTTTTTGAAGCCAAAACTTGTGAAGGACTTTTAACGCTAAACGTTAATGAAAATTTGTGGTTAGGATTTTGATTTTGTGTAATTAACATCAAATTTTATGTTGTCTGTTGTTTATGTTAGAATTGTTAGGTATTCATTTGTAATTTGTTTTGTGTAATTGTGTACTGCACTTCATGAATAACATTGAAAATATAAAAGGACGTCGAAATGCGGAAAAGATGTTAAAACGTTATCGGTTAATAACGTTCCGTTTATTTCCACATAATTAGTGTAGTATGTAACCGCTTATTAAGCGGACCGGTTATTTTTTCACTATTGCGCATGAGCAAAATAACCGATAACGTATAACGTTGATCAAATAGGTGGCTCAAAATGTCTCTATTGTGATTCCATTGGTCAATCAGTTATCCATTGACCAATGAATAGGGAACTTTACAAATTTTTTTTTATTTTTTTAAATCATTTATTTATGCCTTGAAAGAGTATTCCCCAAATATTATTCTCTAAAACTCAATAATAACTTGGTGAAATTTTTTTAAAGTTTCGCGCGTATTAAAAGCATTTCAAACGACTTTAAATGCGCGCGAATCTGGATGACGTCACGTAGTATGATTTCGGATTTTGCGTCACCTTGTCGTCAAACTTTATATCACAAAACATCTTTATATTTTACTTCATTGTATTTAATATGGTTAACTTCCACATTTTCCACCGTTATTTGTTTTGTTGTTGTTTTGGGTTGCAGCGAGCTATACATTTTTAAGTTATAATGGAAAAAAAGATTCGCACACACTTACTTTTGCTACTATAAACATATCACAAATTACAGATTGGCGGATTGGCCTTTGGAATTTCGTTCTTCGGATATTCGGTCATAATTAATAGGTATATCGTTTTATTTATATAATACTGAGCTAGGCATTGAATTTAAACTAAGTAAACCAATTCTAATAATGATAAAATTTTAAAAAATCAGAGAAAAACGTAAATAAACACAGCTAACGGGTATTTATTATGTAGAGTTCGAGTAAACGCTCGAAGTTGCTGTTTTGTTCTTTTATCCCTGTTCTTCTCATCATAAGAAAAAAAGACGGAAAATGCTCCGAGTGCTCAGTGTTTCAAGACGAACTCACGGTTAGATGGACGGTTGCTGACAGGCACTGACAGATCATACTACATGACGTCACGACCAGTACCAGAGCGTTTTTTCCCGCTGGAAATAATTTGAATTTTTCTGCATTTTCAATTCCTTATTGTGGCCGTTTGCGCCAAAAAAAAATTGTTTTTTTCGCTGATATAGGTTTTAATTAATGTATTCTTATGATTTATAGTAATATTTTCATGTTTAAATTTTTTGTCAAGTTTCCTATTATAGAACGGTACATTTATCTTGCAGATAGGTATCAGCAAATTTATCTGCAGATAAATAAGTGAATAAACCGGGCTTTAATTTATTAAATTATTTATCCGACAGATTGCATACCTTATACTTTACTTTGTCGATAAGTGTATAAACCGGCCCTTAAACATCAAAACTTGCATCAAAAATTGGAAATTTTCAAAAATTGAATTTTAAATTATTAAAGTGAATCAAGAGACGGAAATTTTAAAAATTTGAATTATCAAACGTCAAATTAGGCCAATCAAAAGTCGGGAATATTTGAAAATTGAATTTTAAAATCAATCAAGATTCGGGAATATTCAAAAATTTGATTTAATTCTATACAGGGTGTCCAAGATTTGATGGTTTTAGCGGGTTTCGGGTACCATTTGCGAGCCTCAACTTTCAAGAGAAGTTGACCTCGATATTTCGATTCGTTTTTAAGCTACAATAGGAAAAATTGACTAAATTTTCATAAATAAAAAGGTTATAGCCCCCCTGTTAAAACACCAAACTTTTCAAAAACACCTCGTAGAATAAAAACGACTCGACATATCGAGATGCGGTTTTCATCAGTCAATTTCTCTTGAAAATCGAGGCACGCAAGTGGGGGTCAGATTTTTTCCAACCTGAAACCCCCAAAACCATCGAATCTTGGACACCCTGTACAATAAAGCATTTGATTTTCCAGTTAGAAGACTTGCTCAAAATGTCTGACGTAGGCGAAAACTGGAAAGTCGACCCTGTCCTCCACTCGGCCTGCAACACTGAAGTAGAAACCTTATGCAAAGACATCCACAGCGGCGAAGCCCGAGTTACCAACTGTCTCCTGGACAACATCGGCTCGCGCAAAATGTCCGACGACTGTGAAGACGCCCTTATACAAATCCAATATTTTATATCCAGGCGATTTGAATTGGATGATCAATTGTATAAGGCTTGCAAAAGAGACGCGCTAGATAGGAAATGTTTGACTGAGAGTTCATGGGATAATAATAGTCATAACCAAAAAGTCTTGCCTTGTTTGTACAGGTATGTTGATCCAGAAGACAAACATCTACAACTCAGTCTGCATTGTTTGGACAATATCCGAAGAGTGATGCGTCAAAGGGCTTTGAGTGTAGATTTAGAGCCAACAATTGAAGAATCTTGTCTGACAGATTTGGGCACGTTTTGTCACGACAAAGTCAATAGAGGCGAAGAGATGCGGTGCCTGCAAAAAAACTATCAAGATTTAGATGAGGATTGTCAGAAAACAATAGGAATGTTTACTGAGTTTCAATCAGAACATGCTGAATTGAATCCATATATTAATAAATATTGTACAAAGATTATTGAGGTGTTGTGTAATCAAGAGGCTAAAAACGACGAAGGCGATGTAATGGAGTGTTTGATTGCGCACAAAAACGATCCAGTTGTAAAAGGGACGCAAGAATGCCGAGCTAGCATTGAACATTTTCAAATTATATCCTTGAACGATTATAGGTAAGATTAGACCTCTGGTCCCATAACCTATTAATGTGATTTTTATTTTACTACTAGGTTTTCCTACAAATTCAAAGTGGCCTGTAAGCCCTACGCGATGCGTTTTTGCGAATTGGCTCGTACCAAAAACGAAGTTGTCCGGTGTTTGAGCGAGCAGGTATTGAACGCGACAGTTAATGGCGTCAAAAGTCAGATTCCGCGCGATTGCAAGCAACAGCTTAAAGCGCAGCTGTTTCAGCAAAGGGAAAACATCAAGTTCGATCCAGTTTTAAAGGCAGCTTGCGGGCCGGATATTGACAACTATTGTTCGCACGTTCAGAGCGGCAATGCACAGGTGAGTCAATAATAATTGTTAGTAGAATGATTCGATTTGATATACGTATGTCAACGATGTTAGATGTATGAAATACAGGGTGTCCCACGGTGGATGGCGTATTAGACGTTTATGGATAACTAAAAAGTGGATCATATTGAAAATTTGGCAACCGGGATAAACGACCATAATCTACACTTTAAAAATATTTTTGTTTATGCGGTGTTGCCGCTTCTACTCTTAATCAGTGGCAACATCGCTATTTTAAATGGAACACCCTGTATGTGATTGCATATTTGGATTCTACGTAAAATTTTGAACAGATTTCATGTGATATACCCTATACCTAAGTTCAACTATTTCGGAAATATTGACAGTTGAAAATTGAGTTTTTGCAACTTTGACAGGTTGTAAAACCTAAACGGTTAATTTTAGAGGAACGCCGATTTAACATTCCTATCTTAGATTTTCATAAACTATCATTTGACACCAACTCTGAATTTAACCGGAGATTAAATTTAATTGGAATTTTTAATCATGGATTAAATTCAAAGTTGGTGTCAAATTATAGTTTATAAAAATCTATGATAGGAATGTAAAATCGGTTTTCCTTTAAAATTAACCGTTCAGGTTTTACAGCCTGTCAAAGTTGCAAAAAGTCAATTTTGAACTGTCATTATTTCCAAAACAGTTGAACTTAGGTATAGGGTATATAACATAAAATCTGCTCAAAATTTTACGTAGAATCGAAATATGCAATCACATACAGGGTGTTCCATTTAAAATAGCGATGTTGCCACTGATTAAGAGTAGAAGCGGCAACACCGCATAAACAAAAATATTTTTAAAGTGTAGATTATGGTCGTTTATCCCGGTTACCAAATTTTTAAAATGATCCGCTTTTTAGTTCTCCATAAACGTCTAATACGCCATCCACCGTGGGACACCCTGTATATTTCAAAATGATGGTATATAAGTACAGGGTGGCTCGTTTATTTTATCTTATTTGGTATGATAACCTAAATATATTATGATAAAAAGTTAAATACAGGGTGGAATTTTCAAATAGAATAAAATTAGTATCAGAAAGCCTGTTTATTTTCTGGAAAAATAAAAAAAAAACGGGTTCCTTTATTTTTAGTTTGGCACATTTTTTCGGCCTTTTCTTGGAATTTACACCTCTCTTAAGGGTAGAAACCACCCCCAATTTTTTTTTTTTTCAAATATAAAGATATTTATTGTGATAGCTCGTTGAAATGGACATAAAAAAAGGAAAATGACTCATTATTTACTTTTTCATTTCGGTGATCTAGGAAGCGAGAAAAAAATTAGAACATATTTTTCCAAACAATTTTTTTACAGTTAAAATTGTTGAATATCTTCAGCATTTCTTCTTGGTAGAACCCTAATGCGAAACAAGCCCCATTTGTAACGTTATGTAATTATTTTTGATGTTAACACACTATTTGATGCCTGATACTCGGATTCTCAGCCCTAAAATAGTGCGTTAATGTCAAAAATAATTACATAACTAGATCACCGAAATGCAAAAGTAAATAATGGGTCATATTCCTTTTTTTATGCCCATTTCAACGAGCTATCACAATACATATCTTTATTTTATCGCGAATGGTAAGCTATCATTTAATCGACTCAAAACTCGTTGTTAAAGTAATACTTTATTTGGAGTAGTGAAATCGAACAGTTTTTACCCACTCATTTGTCAATTTTACCTACTCATGCGTCAATTTTACCCACTTATACGTCACTTTTACCCACTTGTTCAAATCTTTTATAAAAATTATAGTGTTTTTGACAGAAATCAGGGTTATGATGCATGATTGACAACACCAGAAATGTGTCAGTTTGTTACTTTGTCACCTTGTCATAATCTATGTAAAATCTTAGCACCTTTTAGTCTATGATTCTAGTAATTTTGATAAATAAAAAGTTGCTCAAGAATAAAATAGAATATTACACACGACACGACGATAAAAAAGCTTTACCTGCTCGTGAAATTATATTATTATATTATATTATTAATATTTTCCACTCACAGGTAAAACATCTTTTTACCGTCTTGTATAATAAATAACCAGTGGCGGATACAGGGGGGGGGGGCCCTGAGAGCCTCAAAAACTAGTAAATTTTTTAAAAAAATCATAGAAAAATGTTATAACATAATTTTCCAATAAAAGTTCATGGAAAAATTTTCCAATAGGTAAAATGTTGTAGGAAAATTTTCCAAGCTACACTATTATTCAATTTATTGTTTTGTTTTTATCAGATAATAATTGTGTTATATTTTTATTTGGAACGGGTAGTTTCATTTGTTATTTTCGGTTTTTTGATATGTGCAGGGTTGTCCAATTTGGACCCTTTTGATAGAAAACATCAATTTCTGAGCGAGATACTAAAAAATCAATCCCCACTCTGAGGCTCAAATTTTATGATATCTTGAACCGTTTTGTGGCTAGAGAATCAAGTGACTTTCTCAGTTTTTTTCTATTTGTTCCCGAATTCAAGATATTAACCAGAGTCCGATTGCTTTGATGAGACACTGGAGACCCTATATATTAATAAGTGATTGGATAGCTCTGCTTTTGATGCTTTCAATGATATAAAGTTCGATAGATTTATCTCTAACAGTTTTCCAGCAAAAATATTATAGGTATTCGTTTTTGTTATAAGAAACAATGTGTTAGAAGAGGAATTTCTATTTATAAGGAAAATGAGATAGGTTTCCTAATACATTATTTCTTTTGACTGAAACATCTATTTTTTTTTCTAGAAAACTGTTAGAGATAGGTATCTATTAAACCTTATATGTATCATAGAATCAGCAATAATAGAGCTATCACAGCCATTTGCACCGGTATAACTTAAGGGATATTTATTCCAAGTAGAGCTTTGAAAGTGACTCTTATAGAAACAAAAGTCACATTCAATGAGTTATTATATTTATCTAGGGTTTTTTATTAAAAAGAAAAATGAGACAAATATGAAAAATTGAGTACATTTGGACAAACATAAAACTGGTACAGGCAGTAGGTATTTTTTTAATTTGATTAATGTGAGTCTAGCTTAACAATAAAATGTTTCTTCTAAAAAACTCAGGTTAGACAGTTTTTGACATTTGACATTGTTGAATGTATTTGCGGCGGCATTTTATTTGATTTAAAGATGACACTGACTTGACTCTTGTAATTCTTGAGGTGATAATAGAGGTCGATTTACACAATACAACACATAGGAAAATGCATGTACCAGTTTTATGTTTGGCCAAGTATACATTATTGAATTCTGCTTGGAAGAGTACCTCTATAAAGTTTATATTATACAGAAATCAATTATTTTCATAAATGAAAACGTTAGGAAGGTTTCACCTTATTGCTCAAAATCGAGAAACATCCTCTAACGGCAAAACGGTTGAGGGTATCAAAAGACGATTTGCAGTGTTTGCACCAATTAAGGTTTCATGAAATTTGAGCGTCAGCAGAGTGTGGGGCTCATTTTTTTTGTATTTGGCTCAGAAATTGACGTTTCATATCAAAAGTTTCCAAATTGGACCACCCTGGACCTACATTCTTTAACGTATAAGTAAAGTAAAAATAAATTTTCAAGAAATCATTGTTGATAATTCTAAGCCTGCGCCCCCCCCCCCCCCCTGAAGAAAATCCTGGATCCGCCACTGTAAATAACTATTACATTTGAAAAAAAAAAAGTTGGGGTGGTTTCCACCCTTAAGAGCGGGGTAAATTCCATGAAAAGGCCGAAAAAATGTGCCAAACTAAAAATAAAGGGACCCGTTTTTTTTAATTTTCCAGAAAATAAACAGGCTCTCTGATACTAATTTTATTCCATTTAAAAATTCCACCCTGTATATACAGTAGCCGGACTTTCGCGAAACCAGCACGATGTTTATTATGTCTTAACGACTGGGTGAAAAACAAAAAAAATTGCGATCGAGAAGGCTGTTAGGAGACATTTTTATTTTATTTCTAGCTAAAAAATAATTAAAGGTTGAAGTTTTTGTTTTTTGCTTCAATGTAGGTAGGTAAAGTTTAACCATTATTAATTGAAATTTCATAAAAAAGGCGGCTCAGTTGATCTCTTTGAAGTCACGTGGGAATCCATATGCGCATGGGCGTCGTTTGGGGTGGGCAAGGGGGGGCATTTGCCTTAGTCTTTTGAACAAGAAAGAAGTAAAAGATAGTTCGTATTCGTATTGCTTTTTTCCATTTTTTTCAAAGGACCCCGCACATTTCTTATGGAAAAGTGATCTATGTGGAATTTTGCTGAATTTTTGATATTGTGTATAGGGAGTCGTCCTTAACAAAACTGATCATTGCGCTAATGTTCAATATCCAACAGTTTTCAAGATATCAATTAAAAACTTTTTTAATTTGATACTCTTCAGTATGACGTCACCAGTATGCTCACAGCACCGAAAATTAGAACTATCCTTTTCACTTTTGACTTTGACTACCTATACTTATACTCTTCTCCTTTTAACATTTAGGAAATAAAAAAAACAACAACAGGTACGCTATATGACAGACATCATGACATGAAGTTGACGATTGCGGCAGGAGCTAGGTGTTGTTTACATACCTACCTATTTGTCACTAATCGCTATCGCTATCTTTTTTTTTTTCTTAATATTAAAAGGAGAAGAGTAAAGTCAAAGTCAAAAGTGGAAAGGATAGTAAAGTGCGTTTTTTTTTTTAAAGGTAAAAGTCAAACTGACATTAGGTTGGCAATACAATGTAAAATTGTCAATGCTATCAAATTTTTCATGTAGAAAAGGCTTGTGTTATCAACATAGTTACTAAATTTTTGACTTGGGGAATTATCTTTAAAAAAAAAACAGATTTTAATAATTTTCGTTGCTGTGAGTGACGTCATACTGTGTATTATTAAAAAAGTTTTTAATTGATATCTTGAAAACTGTTGGGTATTGAACATTAGCGCAATGATCACTTTTGTTAGGGACGACTCCCTATACACAATATCAAAAATTCAGCAAAATTCCACATAGATCACTTCTCCATAAGAAATGTGGGGTCCTTTGTTAAGTACCTTTTTTATAGTCTGGCGTAAAGACAATTACCTAAAGCTACGTTTACACTTAGAAAGTACTTGCCGTCACTAAACTTATTCATTGTTTTGTGTTTACATATTTTCAAGTTTATTTGCCAAACAGTAGAAAATAAAATGGCTCCAAGTAGGGTAGTGCGTGCTAGAATCAATGACATACTAAAAGGTTTGGACCAGCCCAATTTGCTCTACTTTGACTATAGAATGAGAGGGAAGATAAGGATGGAGCTATTAAGGGCAAACAATCACGCCAAAAATTCCAAAGCGTTTTGGCAACATTGAACGCTAAAATCTTCACTTTTGAGCAAAATATCTTAAAAATTCTCAATAAAAATGAGAATATGAACATCAGCGTTGAACAAAAGGTAAAGTCGTAATTATTGAAATTGCACAAATTTTTTGAACGCACCTTTTATTGCATCAAAATTTGACTTTTAACAAGCTGAGAGAGCGCGTTTAGAAACTTTGTTCTAATTAGGCAATCTCAATCACGTGATTTCTTAATGGTCGTTCGGGTCAAATATTGCATTGAAAAGCCGGTGACGTTTGACGTTCATAAGGAGAGCATTTGTGTTTTAGTCCTTGCTGCTTTCGAAGTGAATTTTATGTGTTTTTACGTATTTTTCATTGGTTTTGGTCATTATAAGACACTTTAAGTTAGACAAAATACGTTAACGCTAACGGAAGATTTGACAGCTGCGCATGCGCAGTTTCTTTTCACCAAAAATAGCGTGTTACGTGTCACGTTATTTAGCGGGTCTTTGCGTGTACCTTATCCGTAAACGTTTGTTAAACCGAGTGGGCCCGAAAGCCAGATTGCCGGTGTCGACCTTTGCCGAATGTATATTAGGGAATCCAAACCACGTGACTTTCGCCAACCATCCGGCATTTTGAAATTTTTATGAGGTTAGAATACGGGTTGTTACATATCAACAATGTCAGATTGATAAAGCCTAGTACTCATAACCGCGAAATTCGCTCTTTTTTAACATTGCTTCGACAATTTGACGTTTGATTCACGCATAAAACGTCAAATTGTCGAAGCAATGTCAAAAAAGAGCGAATTTCGCTGTTATGAGTACTAGGCTTAATCCTGCCAAAAAAAAAAAACATATGTTTTTTGTTTATTGTTTGCCAACCAGACGCCATTTGGACAGGTCGTTGGATTGCCTAATTCAAAATAATCAAAATACAAAAAAATAATTTCTAATTTGTCCTTTCCACAACAAAATTTAGAGGCTAGGTCATGATTGTGAGATATAAAGTTAACGTTTACGTGAAAACTTAACTTAAACCGATTTGTGAGCACCGACGGTCACTCAACGCTATAGTCAAAAATAGGGTTTACGTTTAAAAATTACGTTAACGTCTTTGGTTCAACTTAAAATGTCTATTGTTGTTTTCATAGTGAATTTTATAGTCTTTAGTATTTCTACGTATTTTTTAGTGTTCTGGTCCTTGTTGTTTTCAAAGTGAATTTTATAGTGTTTCTACTGTTTCTACATCTTTTTTAATTTATTAATAAATTCTGAGATGGAGAGTGAATATCTTAAGGTATTATTATTAGGGAAAAATCGAGCTTTTAGTTGCAGCAAATCCATTAAAGCCCTGCGTTGTTTTGATAATTCAGATTTGCAGATCAAAAGCCAATGATTTAAAATAGCAGAAACCTAATAAAATTTCACGTTATCCCTATTACCTCGACTTCCACACCCAATTACGATGCAAATCGCTGGCATTTTTATTAACACAATACCTAAACACACAAAAAAACACAAAATCCGATAATTCAAATCTGGACGTTTGTCCAGAATGTGATAGAATCAATAGAAGATTTCATTATGAATGACTTTGGCAGAAACACGGCAGAAAGTCGACAAACAAAGTCACATAACCTATAAATAGCATTGTCAATGTTATTAATTTTTTTTCAATTTTGGGCTCAAATTTAATAATTATGGCAGTTTTGGGAGGACATGATATGTTTTATCGAGAGGCGATGAAGCGATGTGTGTTTGGTGATTGTAAAAGTGCTAGTCGAACGAGTTCCATTAAATTAACGACCCCATTTGCCTCTACTGGAGTTTTAGGTAACACAGCACCTGTCACATCACTTTCTGTTAATTTTATCAAACGTTTTGCAACCAAAGAAGCCATAGCGAATACACCGAATACTTACGAAAGCGCAGAATTGACAACATTGACAATGCTATTTATAGGTTATGTGACTTTGTTTGTCTACTTTCTGCCAAAGTCATTCATAATGAAATCTTCTATGACATACAGAATAAACAACACAGTGCTTGACCCAAGACTTGACCCGAACTTCCATATTGAATTTCGTTTCTGACAGGTCAGTAGATTGCCTAATTCCAATGGCCACAACTGCTTATTAATTTATTTTTTCGATTCTTTATATTAAAATGACTACTTAGTAAATTTTTAGGTCCCATTTTGTTTTGGATTTAATTTCATAAGCATAAAAAGTAATACTCCTATATATACAATAATGCATCGTTTGCCCTTAGTAGCTTCATCTCTCTCTCGGATCTCTCTTTCTTATGTTGGCCGCAGTCGCGTCTGTGTTTGTTTATAGGGGACGGCCGGTCCAAACGTTTTAATATGTCATTGGCTAGAACGCAAGAAAAATAGGAAAAAACGAGTTTGGGTTAGAGATTGGATCAGACGTAGAAGTACCCCTCGAAGTACCCACTCTTCTGGGTGCGTCGAAACGACTCTTGAAGGAGATATCAATTGAAAATCCTGATTCTTATAGGAATTTTATGAGATTATCATACCAAAAATTTCAAGAACCGTCAAGACTAGTTGAACCGAGCCTAAACTGACAAAGTCATAAACGTAGATGAGAAGTCTTATTTCTGCTAAAATCAAATTGGAAGTCACATTACGATATCTTGCCACTGGTGATAGTTTTGCTTCCTTGTAGTAGGTATTCATACAGAAACGTGGGCGCGTGTTTTATACAGAAACGTGGACGCCTGTTTTTGTGACGCGTTTACACACGGAAAGTACAAACAGAAATTTGGCGTAGCGGCAAGTAAACTAGCCGGTCCATCAACTTTTGGAAAGCGCTTGCCGGTAAGTAGCAAGTGCACTTTCCTGTGGTTTACACATGACAAGTTTAGTGGCGGCAAGTACTTTCTTTTAGGGCCAAATTATGGACCAACTGGTAAGTGTCTGGTTGTTACCTAGCAGGTACGTTCTATTCTCTACTGCATAGAAAGTACCTGCTGGGTAACAACCACACGTTCACCAGTCACTCCAGAATTTGGCTCTTAGTAAACTTTCCAAGTGTAAACGTAGCTTAAACAAATGATGGGGACAGTGAATTTGTTGCGGAAAAAAATACCATCATTTTTAACTATATATCGATATCAAATAAGTACGTTAAAATGTTCAAAAAAGGGACGTGGCACCAAAAAAAATTTCGCCTCCGGCGGTTACCAGCGGTGCTATTGGAGATGATCTTATTATAGTGCTGCCCCCCCTGAGAAACCTCGTAACGACGCCCATGCATAGGCGTCTATATATTATTATCATGATAAATGAAAACAAATTGGTTAATAAAGAATAAACATGCTCCAGATATTTCTATAAAAACTGAAATGACGAACGCCATTGCCCCGGAATTCTAGCTGATTTACTTCTAGAATACAGTGGAGTTAATATGTTAAATAAATGGGCAAAATTCATATAGTAGGTAATCCTTAAAATTCCGTTTTAAACTATTGAAATAAATCAAATATAAATATTTGAATGGGACTATTATTCCTTTATTAAAAATTCAAATTTAAAATTGATTTTTATTCAATTATCTGTGTAATTTTATACTTTTGTCCACTTCTAAAGAGAATATCTCACACTGTCAACAAGAGCGACTCAGCTTTGACGGCATCATGCGATAAAGCCGACAATTTTTTAAGTTTTTTTGCCGGCATGCGGTGTCTTTGTTATAGTGTACCAGGACTTGGCATAAAAATATAAAAATTATTTTATATTATTATAAGGGCTATTTTTCTAATTTTGAGTAGTCACCATAGAGATGCAATTTTCAATTGTTAATGGTTATACTTTACTACTTTTAAATACATAATCTTATTTTTCAACAGTTGTGATTTTCTTTTTCTAATTTAACACTATAGCAAATAGGTAAGTATCCTGTACTATGGTTGAACCAAATCCAAGCAGCAGTAATTACAATGAGGAATTTGCACATTTTTTTCTTATTCTCTAATAAATTCTTCACATCATAAAAAGTCACTTGCCACATTAATTTTAAATTTTCAACTAGGTAATAGTTTTTCTGTAAAAAAATATAGAAATTCAAAATAACTCTCTTCGCGCCAAAACGCAGTCGTAAATTAATGACGTCACAAGACGATATCCTTCCAAGCGTCAAAACGAGTCTCTGTTAGGGATGTGCCCGGATGTGCGATGTTCATCGATTATTGAAAAACATCGATGTTTAATACCCGATGTTTCGACATCGATGTTGAAATTTTAAAATATCGATGTTATCATCGATGTTGATTGTAAAAATCGACAATAAGAAAAGGATTTAAAGATAACTTTTATTTTGAACCATATATGTAATTTCCACATTTCTCACTAGTTTAAAGGTTCGGAAATGTCACTTTACCTTTGTTTACTTTTAAAGCAGGCCGAAAGTGATGGTTCTCCTGTCACTTTCGGCCTGATAAATTGTTCTTTCACACCTAAACATAAATCCAGGTGCAATAATGTTTGTATTTAGAAGTAGATATCACATGTGCTGCACATTGCAAATGTGTTTATATTGTTGAAATTTTATAAGATGTCAATGTCGGAGTGAGAGTGTCATTCGAAATTTCATTTTTGTCATATTTTTGCCTTAATTTTTCAATAATTAATAGTTCAAAATAAAATAGTATACATATTTCAGTGGAAAGTTTTCACATATATTGTCTCGAGAATTGGTTGTATTATTTATTATTATATTTCATTTTATTATTAAAAGTTTTTTAAAAATAGAAATTTTCTTGGTTTTCTCTATGTTACCCTCAAAACATCGATACCTCGGTTGCATCGATGTTACCATCGATGTCCAACATCGACATCTGTGCTCGATGTCGCATCCCTAGTCTCTGTACTCCCTCCCTGTCTTATCCATTGTTAATTTTGTTTTATGTCATTGTTTGTGGGATTTACTTGTGTGGTTTATTTTGTTGTCAAGTTTCCCCTCGTTTTTATTTTAATCGGTGACTTCACCGATGAGTTAGCTATCTTTGTTTAGTGAATGGAAAATGATAATGACCGACATACAATGGTGGATCCATCGGTAGAATGCTATGTATACACAAGCGTCTGACGGCTTACGTTTTACGTTAACATAACCACACTTTTGTTTGTTTATCGTTTGATGACGTCATAACCAATTCTAGAGCATTTTCGCGCCCATTATTTTCAATACTTGATTATATAATTATTTATTAATGGTTCAGTTTAAAGAGGATTTATATATAGAATAGTACATTAAAATACAAGTTTCATAAAATGTCTTATGAAACGAATATTTTATACTATTTTTTCTATTTTGGTATTGTTTAGTTAAAAAAACAAATTTTTTTTGGAAATTTTATTCTCATATTTCCTAATTTTATATGTTTAGGTTGGTAACACTACGTGCCAAATATAGAAATCTTCTATTATAAAATCGTGAATGACAGTTCGATGGCCATCAGTCAACCTCTGATAAGTAAAAAAGGAGTGTCACAAAGAGCTTCTTTTCGAAACTATTTTTAGTGTCGAAAAGACTTCGATATGACACCAAAATAGAAAAATATATTTCTGGAGTATTTTGCTCCACTTTAAATACATTTTACATCAAAATAAAATTTTATGCAACTTCCTCATTAAATAACCTGAATTGTATTGGTAATCCAAACTTCCTATTGGTTGAGACGCCCTACCTGGGGCCCGATTCTCGTTCTTAGGGAGAAGAGCTCCGCGAGAGAACGAATTTTTTGTCTTTGTCAACATAATCGAGAAGTGAACGAGAATGATAAAGTCGAAAAATTTGTTCTCTGGGGGAGCTCTCCTCTCCCTGAGACGAGAATCGGGCTCCAGGACCAGTGCGCATGTACGGCAATGCACGAAGAACATTTGATAGGTTGTAATGAAAATGACCAGTTATGCCATTACTGCCGCTTAGATTTGGTTCAACTATAGACTCTAAACTGGAACAAGATTAGGCATGACGAGACATTTGCGAGACTCTCGTACAAGACGCGAGACGAGACGAGACAAGACTTTTATTTTATCGGCGAGACAAGCATAGGCGCCGGCAGGGGGGGGGGGAAAAATCGGGCATTTGCCCCCCCCCTGGATTCAGAAAGTTGAATTATACAGCAAAATCAAAATATATTTATTTATTATAAAATAGTACGACGAGCGAAATTTGATTGTTCTTATGGAATAACTTGAAATTTTAGTGGAATTCCGAAGAATTTCATGAAATTTCATTGTGTAATACCGAATAATTTTTAAACAAGAATTTCATTGAATTTTATGGTGGAATTTCATGAAATCTCATGGTTAAATTTGGAAAAGTATTATGAAATCTTATAGTAACATTTTTAGGAATTTACGTTTTTCCAATTGAATGGGAATTCGAGGAATTTCATAAAATTTTGTAGTGAAATTTCTAGAAATTTTCGTTTTTCCATTCAATGGAATTTCGAGGAATTCCTTAATTTAGTAAAATACTGAGGAATTTAAGTAGAATTATGTTATTTCGAAAAAGGAATTACATGTGAAATTTTTGTGGAGTTTCCCTAGAATTCACATTAAATTATAGTTCCTCTCGAATTACATGAAATTTCAGTGGAATTTCGATCGAATTATACCGAAATTCCCAATATGAAATTGTAGCGCTTATTTCAAAAAATTACATGAATTCCGAGGAATTTTCGTCGAATTATATGGAGCTCCGATGCAATTGCATAGAATTCCAAGGAATTGTTAGGAAATTACATGAAATTTAAGTGGAAATTTGAACAACTCTTGTCATTTTATATGGGATTCCAGTGAAATTTAGAGAAATCCTAATGTAATTACATAAAGTTTTTTTTTGTTCCGAGTAATTCCCAGTTAAAAACATAGAATTTTAGTAAAATTCTTAAAAATTCCTATCGAATTACTGAATTTTAGTAAAATTACAGAAAATTTCCCAAGTGGAGTTCCGACGAACTTCCAGCAGTAATATAACTAGTGCATAAAATATTTCCACAAATTTTTGAAAATTTTGTCTGAAAAGACTAAAGACGAAATTTTAAAAAATTTCCCTTAGGAAATATTTTATGCACGTGTTATATTTTGATAGGAAACTCTATGATAGGAAATTTCCCGAGTTTGAAGTTTATACGTTGTGTCAAATATTTTAATTATGGTAATGTGTTCTGTGATTAAATTGCGTTTGTCAAAAAATATACACTTTGACAGATTTCTGACATCAATGCGTTTTAAGTGGAAAAGCTGGTCTCAATGCCAAAAATGACAATTCTGGAAATTGCACCCGGAAACATCCCACTCACCAGGGATATTTCCACTTATCAATTTTTGAAAATTACGAGGTAAATTTCCAGTTAAATATGCACAAGGGAAATTTCCGGCTAAAAATTTGGAATTTCGATGTTTGGAAAAATTCTCGTGTTTCCGATATGAAATTTCAATATATTTCGGTGAATTTCCAAGAAATTACTTAAACTTTTATTAATATTCCCGAGAATATTCCCAGGAATTCTTGACTATTCAAAGAGAATTTCAGTGAAATTTCGAAAAATTCTTATGGAAATAAATGAAATTTTGAAAAAAAAATTGATTATTCATTGGAATTTTGAGAAAGTTTCGACTAATAACGTAGAAGTTCAGTGAAATTTCAAAAAATTATAAAATTTTAGTGAAATTCCGAAGAATTTCTAAAAAATTACATGAAATGTCAGTGAAATTCCGGACAATTTTCTGAAAATTTTGTGGAATTCCAGGATATTTCAGTGGTGAAGTTTTGGGGAATTTCAGTAAAGTTTTAAAAAAATAATGGAATTTGGAATTTTTATAGAATTCGTAGAATTTCCATCAAATTATATACAGGATGTCCACTTAGTGCGATATCGGACGATATCTCCTTACAGGGTGATGCAAGAAAAAAAATTTAAATTACAAAGTTGTTTGATACTCTAATATACATTAGTTTAAAATACATATTTCTGAATATAAAGGTTGCTCCGTTTATGAGGTATACGACAGAACTTTGTTATCTTGAATGGAACACCCTATAAATGATTGCATATTTGGATTCTACATAAAATTTTGAGCAGATTTTATGTAATATACCCTATACCTATAAGTTCAACTGTTTTGGAAATATTGACAGTTGAAAATTGACTTTTTGCAACTTTGACAGGCTGTAAAACCTAAATAATTAATTTTAAAGGAAACCCGATTTCACATTCTTATCTTAGATTTTCATAAACTATCATTTAACACCAACTTTGAAATTGACCGGAGATTAAATTTAACTGTAATTTTTAATCATGGATTAAATTCAAAGTTGGTGTCAAATGAAAGTTTATAAAAATCTAAGATAGAAATGTAAAATCGGTTTTCGTCTAAAATCAACCGTTTAGGTTTTACAGCCTGTCAAAGTTGCAAAAAATCAATTTTCAACTGTCAATATTTCCAAAACAGTTGAACTTAGGTATAGGGTATATTGTCCATTTGAAAAACCAAAGTTCTGTCGCATACCCCATAAACGGAGCACCCTGTATATTCAAAAATATTTTGAACTAATGCATATTAGAGTCACAAACAATTTTGTAATTTTTTTTTTTTTTCTTGCATTACCCTGTAAGGAGACATCGTCGGATATCGCACTGAGTGGACACCCTGTATATATAGGGATATTTTATATTATCCGTTCACAATCAGATGTCCACAGGTACAGGTAAAATGTATCGCGTTTCAATGCTATTTGATAGGGAAAGGTGATAAATTTACCTGCACCTGTGAACATCGGATTGTGAACAGGATATAGCTTCTGGCAACCTATTGTATTGATGGTTTGAGACAAGACTGGCAAATTCTCTAATTATCTAATATTTTAATTTAAGTAATTTCTACATGTGACAGTACCTTATATAGAAATGTTTTTTGGGAAGGTTTTAGAATGTCTACAAACCGAAACCAATAAGCTGACGGACAAATGCGAAAAAGAAGTATTTAAAGTGAAAAAACAGGAAATTTACGATAACACTTTGGATTATGCTCTGATTACCATGTGCTCAGGTGCCATAGAGCAATTTTGCTCGCACCAAGACAAAGAAAATGTGTTCGAGTGTCTAAAGGTAAGCAAAACATTATTAACTAACAATAATTAAAGTATTGTTTTCACATAGAAAAATCGTGACGAAAAAGGGTTCAGCAACAAATGCAAACTAATAGTAACCCACCGCATCATCGAGCAAAACTCCAACTACCAACTGAACCCATCCTTGCAGCAAAACTGCAACATCGACATCAACAAATTCTGCAAAAACCACCTAATCAACGGCCACGGCAAAGAGACCAACGGTGTCGTCATCAAATGCCTAAAAGAACAATTCAAACTCTCTCGTTTAAGCAACAAATGCGAAAAAGAACTGGCCTCGATTTTACGAGAACAAGCCTTAAATGTCAATTTGAATCCGCTAATACGTACAGTGTGCAAAAACGAATTGGCCACGATTTGCAAATCGGACGAAGAAGATTCAGACGGTGACAGTGAAGAGTGTTTGAAAGATGCCTTGTTGAACAGCCGAATTCAGACTCCTGAATGCAAAGTGGAAGTAGCTAATATGATTGAAGAATCTCAAGCCGACATACAGGTGGATCCTTTGTTGCAGCACGCCTGCGCGTACGATTTGTTGAATTTTTGCAGCGACGTTCCACAAGGAAACGGAAGACGTAAGTGATAAGTCTGTTCACACAGCAATCACAAACCAGTTGAAAACAGCCTGCAAACTAGTTTCAACCAACCAATGAAATTCATTCTAACTGGTTTTTGATTGCTGTGCGAACAGACCTTTTTGTTAATGAACTTGAACTGATTAATCAACTTTGCAAGTGTCACATTCAAAGGAATAAACATCCGAATGTGTTATCATGAGACTCTTCAAATAGACTTTTAGTTTGAATTTTGCTTTGCAAGTGTCACATTCGAAAAGATAAATATTTAAGTGTGTTGATAGATGAGTCTTCAGATGGGCTTTAAGTTTATATTTTACTTTACAAGTGTTACATTCGAAAGGATGAATATCTAAGTGGTTGATAGGTGAATCTTTAAATTACCTTTTTGTTTAAATTTTACTTTACAAATGTTACATTCGAAAGGATAGATATCCGATTCAATATTTGTGTGTGTTGAAATGTGCACAGAACTGACAAACTCTGTCCCCTTAACCGTGCGTTCGTTATTTTGGTCTGAGTTCTCCGAGCTTGACTTTACCGTTCGTTTATTTAAAAAGTGTACTCGGTGCAGCCTCATTCGCGTTCGTTTATTAAAATTTCCGGTACTTTTATACAGCTTTCAACTGCTCCGTTCGCTCGCTGGTCACGTGATTACGGCTTCGCTCAGCTCGCTCTACACTTTGAGCAAAATACCGAACGCAAGGTAAATAACGAATTTTTTACACTAATTATCGTACCATTTCAGACATAAACTGTTTGAAATTGATGTTGGACTTGAACAAGAAATTGCTGCCCAAATGCAAAAATATGCTGAAAAAAAGACTGGAAATGTACAGGAACGCTGCACTGGTCAGTATATTTTGTTTCATAGCAAATTCTATTAATAAAACAAATATATTTTTATCTCTTTCTTATACAAACTAATAGAAAAAGATACAAATACTCTTTCACTTATATGAATTATTCTCTGATAGTTGTCGCCGATGGGTCCTCCGCCAGACTTGCACCAGCTCTACAACCAAATGGCAGCTTCTCCGTCGCGCCAGTACTTCTTCCTTGTCATTTTGACATTTATCGGTACCATTTTTTTAGTAGGCATCATGTGCGGTCGGTTGAACAAACGAAAATATATGCTGTTAAAGTCGAAATAATAATTGTGCCCAAAGAGCTGATCTGATTCACCCATTCACAAACTGTCTTGCTTCTTTAAGCACAATTAAAAAAAGACACCATTACATCAGCTGGTGATTAGGGTTAATTGAATTAGCGTTTTCGTAAAAGCCTACTGTGTACAGTTTTCAATTTGATTGTTGCAATGGCAGCCAAAAAAATTATTATTATTGTGATACAAAGCTACAATTTTTCTAAAAATAATTAATAAGTCATTACACAATAGTTGTATTCCTTTCAAGTTGGGCTACTTACTCCGGTGATGCGTGGTGCAACAAACACTTTTCAAAAAGAATAAGTATGTAACACTCTGGAGCGGAGCTCCTCCTAGATGTTAAAGGAATACAACTAATATTATTTTATTGTTTTCAGGGACGTTATAATTGTGTGTTTTAATTATTATTAATGTAGATGTTGTATAGAAAAAATAAAACGAAATATTTTATTAATGAGATTGGATGTAGGCATTATTGAAATATAACTTTTTGATTAAAGAAAATATATAGTTTTAACACAGTTAGACAGTAGCTGACGTCACAGAAATAACCTCACTTTCGATGGGGGGACAAAAAAAGCATTTAAGAACTATTTACACACATCGGTTAGGCGCTAGCTATTGCGTCACAAATCACATAACACTACTTTCGCTAGTTTTCGAGACAAACAAACGATATTTATATTCATTTGCGGTTGTCCCCCCATCAAAATTGAGGTTATGTGTGTGACGTGAACTAGTGCCTGATTAATTCAAAAAATTGTGACTGAAGTTCAAATTTTCGTGTTGCAAAAGAGACAAAGCTTTGGATGTGTGATGAGAATGGGAAAGAGAGAAAATGGAATAATGAATTGAATAAAGTGTATTCTCCATTTTCATTTGAGCACAGATTTGTCAAAAATCATACCGTGTGACGTCACTACAGATATCCATCTAATGTTAATTTCATTTGAATTTGATTAAAAACCAATTCGTCTGATGTTATGACATTTCCTATTGGTAGATGTGATGCGCTGTAAGTGTATTTCCATTTCTTTTGCTCAGCCTGTTGAAGAAACACATATAGAATATTACGTTATATTTAGGATGACGTCACATTTAGTAAATTTCTGCTACCAACCTAACAAAACTAAAAATACTTTTTAACGCATTTAAAGTAGGGAAATTTCAGATATTTTTGGTTGGAACTGATTGTTGTCGATTTGGACCAATCAAAAACGCTCTGACTGGTTCGTGATTTCTGTGGAAACATTTTTCATTCAGCTGTCATCAAAATTATTGACACATGATATCATTGTCTATCCTTTTTCTATGACGTCATCCCAAATATAATGTAAATAACCAAAAGAAATATATTTACTCTGCACAAATTCTACCAACCAAATTCAGTTGATTAGAAACCAATTATACGGCAGTGTTGCCAACTGTTTTCTGTATTATTAAGACAGAATTTTCTCGCTCTCTTCTTCCTTTTTTCTGCCTCTATTTTTTTTTCCTTGTTTCTCTCTTCCTTCTGTCTTTCTGGTTTATATCTTCTCTACTCTTGCTCTTTTCTGTCTTTTCTCTTTCTTTCTCCTCTCTATCTTCTCTATCTTTTTTTATTTCTCTTCTGTCTCTTCTTTCTCTCTTCTCTGTCTCTCTCACGTAAGTATCCACTTTTATCAATGTACTTTGCCACATATGATATTTTTTTGGTGAGAAAACAAAACCCTTGAACACTTGATCTTTTTTTCAAAATTACATATACTTTTCTCTTTCTAACACACTTTTTCGATCATACTCTTGTCTCTATTGTACTTATTTGTCCTAAATAAAGATAGGTACCAAAAATCGCCCTAAGGTCCGGTTTATTCATCTTTAGATGAACTTGCTGGTAATTATCTGACTGATAAATTTACCATTCTATAATTCTGAGGGCTGATTTATTCATCTTCTGGTATACAATTTGACGGATGAAAACACAATTTGTAATCCCATTGATCGGCCAGTTATCCGCCGATCAATAGAATTATAAAATGGTAAATTTATCTTGCAGATAGTTACCAGCAAGTTTATCTGAAGATGAATAAATCCGCGCTAATGGTCGGAAGTTAACTGGCTAACCAATGCGATTACAGATTTCGTTTTTAACCACCGGATTGCATACTTGTTTATCAGAATATGAATAAACCGATACTTTGGCATGGCCGTTTCCACCAACTATTTTAGGGAACAATAAGTATTCCCTAAACTGACATTTCTCCATGGAAAACTGTCAGTTTAGAGAATACTTATCGTTAAGGCTTCCCTAAAATAGTTGGTGGAAACTGGAAACGGCCATTAGTGATTTTTGAAAGCCGTAGCATTGATTGGCCGTAGTTTATGAAGTTTTTGTCTTGCAAGAGAGATAAATTACATGACTATAATAAGAAAGACAGAGAAAGAGTAAAATCCCCTGTAATCATTATTAGATGCTTATCTGACGCGTTTGATTATGTTTTTCATATTATCAAGACATAATTATTTATTTTTCTTGTCTCTCTAATTTCTGTCTCTCCTTTTCCTCTCTCTTTTTCTTCTCATTATTTTCCAGTTCTCTTTCTTATTTTTCCTGTCTTATCTATCTCTATTTTTTTCTCGTCTCGCTTTTTCTTTATTTCTCACTACCTCACTACTTTCTCTCCCAGTGGTTTCCCTTGTCGACCCTGTCACTGTTTTGTCTCTTCTCTTTCTTTCTCTCATGTCATGGAATTGGTAAGTATTCACTTTTATTAGTATACATATTTGGATTGTTTCAAATTCAAGTTACATCATTGAAATCTTGGAAACAGCGAGACATACCAAATAATTTTGTAATACATGGCAACAGTGGCAAGTGAAAGTTATTAGGTATTTAACTTTACGGTGTTGCCAAGTGTAATAAAGGAGACAAACGTGAAAATCATTTTTAGACTGGTGGACATTTTTAAAAATTTTACTCCGAGCGGCATTTCGTGCGACATTCGGCAACTTGACGTTTTCTTCCGCTGAATCCGGATGTTGCCAAGCCGAATTTTGCCTCCAAAGGCCTAAAATCCAAGATGGCGGCCGAACTAAGGGCCTAAATGACATTTTTCTTAAAGTGTATCGTTACTGACCAGCGAGATATCGTTTCATATGTTTTTGGGGTCGCTAAACTTAAATATGAGTACCGGAAGTCAATTCGGATACCGGAAGTACCATAATTCAACTTTTTAAAGTTTGATATTTCGGCTCCAACCGGTCGCCATCTTGAATTATGTTACTTCCGGTATCCGAATCGACTTCCGGTACTCATATTCATCTATTCATGTTCAGCGACCCCAAAAACATATGAATTAGATTTGAAGCCTTTAAAGACAAAATTTGGCTTAGCAGCATCTGGATTCGGATTCAGCAGGGTCAAAATACCCTAGAAACGTCAACTTGCCGAATGTCGTACGAAATGCCGCTCGGAGTAAAATAGAGTATTCCTGGGAATGTCCACATTGTCCACCAGTCTGGAAAGTGACAACTATATTTGAATTCAAAGTTTTGCCAAATGTGACAAGGTAACTATCTGCAATTTGAATTTACCGTTCTTTAATAATTTTATTGGTTGGCGGATAACTAACCGACAAATGGGATTACAGATTGCGTTTTTATTTGTCAGATTGCAAACCTGACAATTAATCAGAAGGTGAAAAAACCGGCCTGTAATATGGATCAAGGTTGTTCAAAACAGGTAGATTGCCTTAGTAACTTTTATGACGTTATTTGTATGTCTAAACATGCATGATCTCCATAAAAACCACCTGATGACGTCATCTGTTTGCCATTACCAGACAACCTATTACAAGCAATAGAGGTAATGTATTTCAAAAAAAGTTTCATATCGAAATTTAGTTGTTTGAAATGTTGCAGAGAGTTCAAAAATGTTCTGGAACATTCTAGAATGTTTCCAAAAATTCTGAAATGTTCCTAAAAATTCTCAGAACTCATTGGAACAAATTGAAAACTCATTGGAAAAAAATTTAGATTGTTTAAAAAAATTCTAGAATGTTCCAAAAAAAGTTTAAACTCAAAATTGAGTGGTTCGAAATATTGTAGAGAGTTCAAAGATGTTTTGGAACGTGCTCGAATGTTTCTAAGAATTATCAGAACCCGTTGGAACAGAATGAAAACTCGTTGGAAAAAAAATTAGATTCTTTCAAAAATTCTGGAATGTTCTAGAGTATTCTAAAAAAAGTTTTAACTCTAAATTGAGTTGTTCGAAATGTTGCAGAGAGTTCAAAAATGTTCTTGAACATTCTAGAATGTTCTCATAAATTATGAATTATTGTTGGAGAATGTTCTTAGAACTCGTTGGAACAGATTGAAAACTTGTTGGAAGGAATTTAGATTGTTTCAAAAAATTCTGGAACGTTCTAAGCAATTTAGGGGGGTCTTTATTGAACCTCAATCGCGCTATTTTTCTCTCTCTGTCTCACGCACTGCTGACTGTTTTTCTCTCTCGCTTGGTTGAACTCAAGTTGACCCAAAACAAAATTTGTGTTGAATGCGCCTAAGGTCCAAATTATGGACTGACTGGTAAACGTCTGGTTGTTGTTACCTAGCAGGAACTTACTATTCACTATAGAGAATAGGAAGTACCTGCTAGCTGCTAGGTAACAACCAGACACTTACCAGTTGGTCCATAGTTTGGCCCTTAAAAAGTTTTCACTTGAAAATTCCATGTTCGTATCTAAAAAATGATAATCTTTTGGGTTTTTCCGGTTTGAACTTGGAGCACTCTGTAATGTGCTTGTGCCACAAACGACATTTTTTTTCTGGAAAAAAAGATAACCCAAAATGCTTAAATTTTTTTTAGAATCACATATATCTCTGTCACTCTAACACACGGTTTCGGCAATTATTTCCGTCTTTGTTGCGGTTGAATAGACTTGCCAAAAATCGCCCCCGCAAATAAAAATTAAGATAAGAAAATAATTCAAAAGCCTGGAATAGGAAAATAATGAAATTAAATAGAGGAAACAATGTATTTTAACTTGTGATAAATTATTAAAAATTCAAATTTTCCACGTTTGGGCAACGTGACTAGCGCCATCTAACAAATCAAAGCAAAAGCTATCTGAAATTTTTCCATATAAAATGGATATCAGAGTAAAGAAAGGCCTTCTAAATTCAAACGGCCACAAAACAAGATAATTTCTAATTCATTCAATAGGAAATAAACTCAAATTCATCTCCTCTTTAATATTGCTATCAAAAAATCAATTTTTTTAAAAAAAATCTACTAGCGCCATCTATCAACCAGAAGCCAAAACTGCAAGTTAATCTTTAAATGACCATCAAATGTTAATTTAGAGCAAATATGAAATAAGAGGCTCCAAATTTGGATTAAGAGCCATAGAAACTTTCCATATTAATTACTATTGCTGGAAGTAAAGTTTTAAAAATTAATTAAAACTTGCTCTCATCTCAAGTAACTCAAAAAGTTTTGAATTAATTATTGCGACTTTAACAATTTACAAAAACTTTTCTCAATTAAAAGTCGTTAAAATTACAAAAATTATTTATTCAAATTAACAAATTCCCAATTAATTCGAAATTCCCGCAAATATTTTTTTATCCAATTGACGTATCCGTTCAATGATCCATCATCCCCACCCCGGAAAAAAAACCAGCGAAAGACAAATGAGATTTTTATGCAGAGTTTGTTTGTGATTTTTTCCGCCGTTAACTTTATTTAATTAATTTCGCTCGTTGGCGCTCGTTTCTTGTCGTTCTAATGCCGAAATCCGTAAACTAGACACCCGAAAATGGTCCAGGTAAGTCACAGTTTGCCTCAATAATGTATTTGAAGCTGGAAAAACGAATTTGAAAAGTTTCATTTTTCTTTTTAAAGAAATCCGGCCATAGATTTTTATGGAATCGATTAGCAATGTTGCCAGATTTTGTGTAATTTTTCTTGCTGTCTTTGTTGCACTTATGCTATATTGATGAAGTGTGGCAACGTTGTTGGTGCAACATAACCTCAAAAAAATTTTGTTTCATTATTTTTTTTTCATTTTTTTTTTTTGGTTTTTTTTCACAAGGCCCTAGACTACTGCAAAATGACCCCACACAAGGACTTGCCCCAAGCCCTGGTGCTGCTAAACGAAATGAACCTGAGCGCCCAACATGTAGCCACACTAGTCGACAGCATGATACAAAAAGTACGAAAAGGTGAATTGTCCACCGAGCAAGGCCTGAGTTTCCTCGAAGTCAAATACAACATGCTGCTGAGCTACTTAATCAACTTGACTTACATAGTTTTGCGTAAATGTTCTGGAGAGCAAATAGAGTGCGACCCTTGCATTGACAGACTAATCGAATTGAGGACAGTTTTGGAAAAAATCAGGCCTATTGATCATAAATTGAAATACCAAATTGATAAGTTGGTCAAGACGGCGGTGACTGGGGCCAGTGCTGGAGGAGACGCTACCGCCTTTAAGGCAAACCCTTTGAATTTGATGGAGAAAGACGGAGAGGACTTGGAGGAGAGCGAGAGCGAGGAGGAAGATAAGTTGGAGAAAGTTGGGAAAAGTAAAAGTGGGGTTTATGTGCCCCCTAAAATGGCCGCTGTACATTATACAGGTGAGAACTTTTTTTTTGTATTTCATAAAGCAGAAAAAATTGTTGTTTTATTTATGTCCCTTACCCTTATGTTCGAGTACTTATACCAAAATATTCACGGAGAAAAAAAACACTCTGTAGTTTGTATGGATACCTATTTCCTCTATTATTTAATAAAAAATATTTACTATTTACTCTCATCCTCATTGTTCCTTAGAATTCTATGTAATTTCTTCAAATTCCAAGCAAGTCATTTTTCTAGAATCACAATTCAATTAAGTAAATTGATTTCATAAAATTTCAAATTTTTTTTTGTTGAGATTTTGTATCCTAATGGTGAATCAACATACCCCAAACTCCATACACTAAATTATTCTCAGATTTGAAGCCGAAATCTATAAAAAAAGGCACTCAGAAAAATTGAAAAATTGATAAATCACCCCAATAATTGCTTAACACGATTTTATCTCAGGAACTATAAGTGCAAATGAGCTGAAATTTTCAGGGATTGTAGTCCTTTGAAAGGGATAAAATTCAGTGAAAGATTCAGTTTTCTATCTATAATAGAAAAAAAGTTATGACCTTTCAAAGTTTTCCAAAATCTAAATCATAAGGTAGCTACCTTCTTACTAAAACGATGAAATTTTTAAATTTTTTTTGTGGAGATTTTGTATCCTAATGGTCATTCAACATTCCCCAAACTACATACACTAAATTATTCTCAGATTTGAAGCCGAAATCTATGAAAAAAAGCACTCAGAAAAATGGATAAATCACCCCAATAATTGCTTAACACGATTTTATCTCAGGAACTATAAGTGCAAATGAGCTGAAATTTTCAGGGATTATAGTCCTTTGAAAGGGATAAAATTCAGTGAAAGATTCAGTTTTCTATCTATAATAGAAAAAAAGTTATGACCTTTGAAAGTTTTCCAAAATCTAAATCATAAGGTAGCTACCTTCTTACTAAAACGATGAAATTTCAATTTTTTTTCTGTTGAGATTTTGTATCCTAATGGTCATTTAACATCCCCCAAACTCCATACACTAAATTATTCTCAGATTTGAAGCCGAAATCTATGAAAAAAGGCACTCAGAAAAATTGAAAAATTGATAAATCACCCCAAATTGCTTAACGCGATTTTATCTCAGGAACTATAAGTGCAAATGAGCTGAAATTTTCAGGGATTGTAGTCCCTTGATTGGGATAAAATTCAGTGAAAGTTTCAGCTTTCTATCTATAATAGAAAAAAAGTTATGACCTTTGAAAGTTTTCCAAAATCTAAATCATAAGGTAGCTACCTTCTTACTAAAACGATGAAATTTTTAATTTTTTTTTGTGGAGATTTTGTATCTTAATGGTCATTCGACATCCCCCAAAGTCCATACACTAAATTATTCTCAGATTTGAAGCCGAAATCTATAAAAAAAGGCACTCAGAAAAATTGAAAAATTGATAAATCACCCCAAATTGCTTAACACAATTTTATCTCAGGAACTATAAGTGCAAATGAGCTGAAATTTTTAGGGATTGTAGTCCTTTGAAAGGGATAAAATTCAGTGAAAGATTCAGTTTTCTATCTATAATAGAAAAAAAGTTATGACCTTTCAAAGTTTTCCAAAATCTAAATCATAAGGTAGGTACCTTCTTACTAAAACGATGAAATTTCAAATTTTTTTTTGTGGAGATTTTGTGTCTCAATGATCATTCAACATTCCCCAAACTACATACACTAAATTATTCTCAGATTTGAAGCCGAAATCTATGAAAAAAGGCACTCAGAAAAATTGAAAAATTGATAAATCACCCCAAATTGCTTAACGCGATTTTATCTCAGGAACTATAAGTGCAAATGAGCTGAAATTTTCAGGGATTGTAGTCCCTTGATTGGGATAAAATTCAGTGAAAGTTTCAGCTTTCTATCTATAATAGAAAAAAAGTTATGACCTTTGAAAGTTTTCCAAAATCTAAATCATAAGGTAGCTACCTTCTTACTAAAACGATGAAATTTCAATTTTTTTTCTGTTGAGATTTTGTATCCTAATAGTCATTTAACATCCCCCAAACTCCATACACTAAATTATTCTCAGATTTGAAGCCGAAATCTATGAAAAAAGGCACTCAGAAAAATTGAAAAATTGATAAATCACCCCAAATTGCTTAACGCGATTTTATCTCAGGAACTATAAGTGCAAATGAGCTGAAATTTTCAGGGATTGTAGTCCCTTGATTGGGATAAAATTCAGTGAAAGTTTCAGCTTTCTATCTATAATAGAAAAACAGTTATGACCTTTGAAAGTTTTCCAAAATCTAAATCATAAGGTAGGTACCTTCTTACTAAAACGATGAAATTTTTAATTTTTTTTTGTGGAGATTTTGTATCCTAATGGTCATTCGACATCCCCCAAAGTCCATACACTAAATTATTCTCAGATTTGAAGCCGAAATCTATAAAAAAAGGCACTCAGAAAAATTGAAAAATTGATAAATCACCCCAAATTGCTTAACACAATTTTATCTCAGGAACTATAAGTGCAAATGAGCTGAAATTTTTAGGGATTGTAGTCCTTTGAAAGGGATAAAATTCAGTGAAAGATTCAGTTTTCTATCTATAATAGAAAAAAAGTTATGACCTTTCAAAGTTTTCCAAAATCTAAATCATAAGGTAGGTACCTTCTTACTAAAACGATGAAATTTCAAATTTTTTTTTGTTGAGATTTTGTGTCTCAATGATCATTCAACATTCCCCAAACTACATACACTAAATTATTCTCAGATTTGAAGCCGAAATCTATAAAAAAAGGCACTCAGAAAAATTGAAAAATTGATAAATCACCCCAAATTGCTTAACGCGATTTTATCTCAGGAACTATAAGTGCAAATGAGCTGAAATTTTCAGGGATTGTAGTCCCTTGATTGGGATAAAATTCAGTGAAAGTTTCAGCTTTCTATCTATAATAGAAAAAAAGTTATGACCTTTGAAAGTTTTCCAAAATCTAAATCATAAGGTAGCTACCTTCTTACTAAAACGATGAAATTTCAATTTTTTTTCTGTTGAGATTTTGTATCCTAATAGTCATTTAACATCCCCCAAACTCCATACACTAAATTATTCTCAGATTTGAAGCCGAAATCTATGAAAAAAGGCACTCAGAAAAATTGAAAAATTGATAAATCACCCCAAATTGCTTAACGCGATTTTATCTCAGGAACTATAAGTGCAAATGAGCTGAAATTTTCAGGGATTGTAGTCCCTTGATTGGGATAAAATTCAGTGAAAGTTTCAGCTTTCTATCTATAATAGAAAAACAGTTATGACCTTTGAAAGTTTTCCAAAATCTAAATCATAAGGTAGGTACCTTCTTACTAAAACGATGAAATTTTTAATTTTTTTTTGTGGAGATTTTGTATCCTAATGGTCATTCGACATCCCCCAAAGTCCATACACTAAATTATTCTCAGATTTGAAGCCGAAATCTATAAAAAAAGGCACTCAGAAAAATTGAAAAATTGATAAATCACCCCAAATTGCTTAACACAATTTTATCTCAGGAACTATAAGTGCAAATGAGCTGAAATTTTTAGGGATTGTAGTCCTTTGAAAGGGATAAAATTCAGTGAAAGATTCAGTTTTCTATCTATAATAGAAAAAAAGTTATGACCTTTCAAAGTTTTCCAAAATCTAAATCATAAGGTAGGTACCTTCTTACTAAAACGATGAAATTTCAAATTTTTTTTTGTTGAGATTTTGTGTCTCAATGATCATTCAACATTCCCCAAACTACATACACTAAATTATTCTCAGATTTGAAGCCGAAATCTATAAAAAAAGGCACTCAGAAAAATTGAAAAATTGATAAATCACCCCAAATTGCTTAACGCGATTTTATCTCAGGAACTATAAGTGCAAATGAGCTGAAATTTTCAGGGATTGTAGTCCCTTGATTGGGATAAAATTCAGTGAAAGTTTCAGCTTTCTATCTATAATAGAAAAAAAGTTATGACCTTTGAAAGTTTTCCAAAATCTAAATCATAAGGTAGCTACCTTCTTACTAAAACGATGAAATTTCAATTTTTTTTCTGTTGAGATTTTGTATCCTAATAGTCATTTAACATCCCCCAAACTCCATACACTAAATTATTCTCAGATTTGAAGCCGAAATCTATGAAAAAAGGCACTCAGAAAAATTGAAAAATTGATAAATCACCCCAAATTGCTTAACGCGATTTTATCTCAGGAACTATAAGTGCAAATGAGCTGAAATTTTCAGGGATTGTAGTCCCTTGATTGGGATAAAATTCAGTGAAAGTTTCAGCTTTCTATCTATAATAGAAAAACAGTTATGACCTTTGAAAGTTTTCCAAAATCTAAATCATAAGGTAGGTACCTTCTTACTAAAACGATGAAATTTTTAATTTTTTTTTGTGGAGATTTTGTATCCTAATGGTCATTCGACATCCCCCAAAGTCCATACACTAAATTATTCTCAGATTTGAAGCCGAAATCTATAAAAAAAGGCACTCAGAAAAATTGAAAAATTGATAAATCACCCCAAATTGCTTAACACAATTTTATCTCAGGAACTATAAGTGCAAATGAGCTGAAATTTTTAGGGATTGTAGTCCTTTGAAAGGGATAAAATTCAGTGAAAGATTCAGTTTTCTATCTATAATAGAAAAAAGTTATGACCTTTCAAAGTTTTCCAAAATCTAAATCATAAGGTAGGTACCTTCTTACTAAAACGATGAAATTTCAAATTTTTTTTTGTTGAGATTTTGTGTCTCAATGATCATTCAACATTCCCCAAACTACATACACTAAATTATTCTCAGATTTGAAGCCGAAATCTATGAAAAAAGGCACTCAGAAAAATTGAAAAATTGATAAATCACCCCAAATTGCTTAACGCGATTTTATCTCAGGAACTATAAGTGCAAATGAGCTGAAATTTTCAGGGATTGTAGTCCTTTGAAAGGGATAAAATTCAGTCAAAGTTTCAGCTTTCTATCTATAATAGAAAAACAGTTATGACCTTTGAAAGTTTTCCAAAATCTAAATCATAAGGTAGGTACCTTCTTACTAAAACGATGAAATTTTTAATTTTTTTTTGTGGAGATTTTGTATCCTAATGGTCATTCGACATCCCCCAAAGTCCATACACTAAATTATTCTCAGATTTGAAGCCGAAATCTATAAAAAAAGGCACTCAGAAAAATTGAAAAATTGATAAATCACCCCAAATTGCTTAACACAATTTTATCTCAGGAACTATAAGTGCAAATGAGCTGAAATTTTTAGGGATTGTAGTCCTTTGAAAGGGATAAAATTCAGTGAAAGATTCAGTTTTCTATCTATAATAGAAAAAAGTTATGACCTTTCAAAGTTTTCCAAAATCTAAATCATAAGGTAGGTACCTTCTTACTAAAACGATGAAATTTCAAATTTTTTTTTGTTGAGATTTTGTGTCTCAATGATCATTCAACATTCCCCAAACTACATACACTAAATTATTCTCAGATTTGAAGCCGAAATCTATGAAAAAAGGCACTCAGAAAAATTGAAAAATTGATAAATCACCCCAAATTGCTTAACGCGATTTTATCTCAGGAACTATAAGTGCAAATGAGCTGAAATTTTCAGGGATTGTAGTCCTTTGAAAGGGATAAAATTCAGTCAAAGTTTCAGCTTTCTATCTATAATAGAAAAAAAGTTATGACTTTTCAAAATTTTCCAAAAAAATCATAAGGGGGGTACCGTAAAATGAGGTGACTTCGGACGATTTTTCATGTTTTTTCTGCATACCGAGCTTATTTGATTTTTCTGACTTTTGAAAAAAATACAGTAGATGCTCACACTATCCATATATATGTTCCCAATTTTTTTAAATTTTTACCCCCTCCCTGGATTTTTATTTTTTTGACTTTTTGCTGTCCGAACTCACCTCCATTTTTGAGGTGACTTCGGACACCCATTAAAATTGCTTGAAATCTATTTTTAGACGCGTTTTAAAGTGACTTCGGACATTAAAAAAAAAAAAAAATTGTTTCCAGCCTAAAAAAAAATTATTTTGGGTTATTTTGGGTTAGTTTGGGTTGTTATTTTTGTTTTTTTTTTTTTTTTTTCATTTTTTGAAACGTTTATTTATAAATCAAAATCGTTATAAAAATAAAAAATACAAACAAACATAAAAGGAAATATAAATTCTAAATAAAAAAATAAAACATAACATTCTTAATGGAAAATTTCCAGATTTGAACAAAGAAAAATATGGTTAATGCAAAAATAAAATAGGTAGTCAACCTACTCTAAAGTTATTTCATCAGGTAAATTTGAAAATAAATATCGGTCTCTTCTTAAACGAACTGGATCTAAAATTTTTACGATATCTGAGACCAGAACAATACTCTCGTCATCTATTCTCGGAAAATAGAAAAATATTTGATCATCATTTCCTTTTTTTTTTCTCATATATCTTACTAGATATGGTGAAGTTGCATTGGGTTCTCTCAGATCTTCTACAATCAATCCAATATAATATTTATATCTAGAACAATAAGCTAAAGGCACTCTTATTAAAGCAAACTTGCCAACTTCAGGAACTGAGTTATCGCACGTGTCAGTATTTTGGTTTGTCTTCTTATTCTTGAGCAACAGCAAGGGAACCTCATCTTCTGAATCATAGGATAAGTTATCAGTCTTTCGTTTTGTTAAGTTACTCTCATCTTCTGAATCAGAGGATAAGTTATCAGTCTTTCGTTTTGTTAAGTTATCAGTCTTTCTTTTTGTTAAGTTACTATCAGTCTTCCGTTTTGTTATAGTTAGCTTCAACGGGCGCGTGGGAATAAAGTCCGAATCCGACGAGTTGTGGTCTTCATTGATGTCCTTCTTGCTTGTTTTTTTGAGACCTGGATCAGATTGTTTAGGATCGTCTTTCTGTGGAACATCTTCAGGTAGAATTAGTTGCCCGGGTTTAACGTTTATGCGCTTTCTTCTAGTCTTAGGACGAACATCTGGCGATCTTGTTTTTTGCAAAAAATCCAATAAGGTGTCAGAGACATGGCTCCCCATTGATGGCGAGGAGGATTGGGTCGGAGTATTTTCTACGGGTAAGTTAGTTCTACGAGGTAAACGTTTCAAGACAGCCTCTGGATTATATGGGAAAATTCCACATGCACGGAATCCGGACAAAATATTTTGACTTGAGGTAGCATTCATTGAAACCAATGCCTGTTGTAACAGTCGAGGAAAGTCAGACTTTTGGAATGGTCCCTTTCTCTTCATTTTCCATTCTGTGAGTATGGATCTCCAATGTTTCTTTAATGGTGCAAAATATGCAACGTCTAAAGGTTGGCATAAATGCGTTGAATTTGGAGGAAGCAATATAAATTTGATGTCGTGTCTTTGGCACTCCTGTATGACATCCAAAGTGATATGGCTTGAAAGGTTATCACCTATTAAAATTTTATTGCCTTCTTTATGCCTAAAATAGGGCATTGCTATTTGGCGAAACCACTCCACGAACGTCGTAGACTCAAACCATCCGCTTTTGCTAATACTGTAGCGACTACCAGGAGGCCCGTCTTGTTCCCACTCTTCATATCTGTGCTTTGCTTTGTACACCACAAACGGGGGTAGGAGTTCACCAGAAGCAGAGGCAGCCATCATTACACTAATATTGGTTTTTGAGGAATCAATGATCCGGTCACAGTGTTTGGATCCTCGTTTGCAGACGACTTTAGGTTTTCCGGGATCGTCACTAAAATTTGTCTCGTCGTAGTTGACGATGTTTTGAGCTGGAACCCCTTCCATTGATTTTTGTAGCTCCAGAAAATATTCATTAATTGTCGCATCAGTAACCTGAGCCCTACTTCGCTTGATATTTTGAGTCAATCTGGTAGTGAGGACTTTATGTCTTGAAAGAAACATTTTAGCCCAGGTAGTTCCAGGTAGATTGTTTTTCCATTGCCTCACCCTTCTTCCTTGCCTCGTTACATATTGCTGCACAATTTGCCGAATATCAAATTCCGTCAGCGGAAAACCCCACTCTGCTGAAACTAATACAGCTTCAACAAATTGGCCTTCTTCTTCTTGTGATAGAACCGTCTGCCCTCCATGTGTTTTTGTGTGTGTGCCTTTAATTTTGTCGTGGATTGTTGATTTTGGAATAGAGTAGCGGTCAGATGCCTGCCTCACAGTTAATTGACCTCCTCTGACATCTCTAACTGCCCTTTCTAATTGTTTTGGGTCATAATTTATGTAATTTCGGGCACCCAGAGCCCGCTTGTAGACCCGCCCCATTGTCCGAAGTCACCCTCGATTTGGTTGACTTTTAGGTTATTTCTCTGTAAAAAAAAAACGACAGCTATTTTTTTTGTTCTAATTTGGTACAAACATTATTTAAACATCATATTTCAATAAAACATAAACCAAAAGTTCGAGTAATAACAGGTAAAAATCGTACAGTGATTACTTTTTCGATATTACAAAAACCGTTAAATCAGTGGCCGTTACAAAATTTCAAATACATCGTAAATACTTACGCGCTGCCGCAACAAATCCTCTCAGTAGTCATGGGCATACTGGCAGACAAAGTTCTCCCATGAAATCACCCGGCTCAACAAACAGGGTTGTCAGCTTTAGCCAGAAAAGAGCGAGCGCTACCTGCCGTCCGAAGTCACCCGCGCTGTCCGAAGACACCTCATTTTACGGTACCTTCCTACTAAAACGATGAAATTTCAAATTTTTTTTTGTCGAGATTTTGTGTCCTAATGGTCATTCGACATCCCCCAAAGTCCATACACTAAATTATTCTCAGATTTGAAGCCGAAATCTATAAAAAAAGGCACTCAGAAAAATTGAAAAATTGATAAATCACCCCAAATTGCTTAACACAATTTTATCTCAGGAACTATAAGTGCAAATGAGCTGAAATTTTTAGGGATTGTAGTCCTTTGAAAGGGATAAAATTCAGTGAAAGATTCAGTTTTCTATCTATAATAGAAAAAAGTTATGACCTTTCAAAGTTTTCCAAAATCTAAATCATAAGGTAGGTACCTTCTTACTAAAACGATGAAATTTCAAATTTTTTTTTGTTGAGATTTTGTGTCTCAATGATCATTCAACATTCCCCAAACTACATACACTAAATTATTCTCAGATTTGAAGCCGAAATCTATGAAAAAAGGCACTCAGAAAAATTGAAAAATTGATAAATCACCCCAAATTGCTTAACGCGATTTTATCTCAGGAACTATAAGTGCAAATGAGCTGAAATTTTCAGGGATTGTAGTCCTTTGAAAGGGATAAAATTCAGTCAAAGTTTCAGCTTTCTATCTATAATAGAAAAACAGTTATGACCTTTGAAAGTTTTCCAAAATCTAAATCATAAGGTAGGTACCTTCTTACTAAAACGATGAAATTTTTAATTTTTTTTTGTGGAGATTTTGTATCCTAATGGTCATTCGACATCCCCCAAAGTCCATACACTAAATTATTCTCAGATTTGAAGCCGAAATCTATAAAAAAAGGCACTCAGAAAAATTGAAAAATTGATAAATCACCCCAAATTGCTTAACACAATTTTATCTCAGGAACTATAAGTGCAAATGAGCTGAAATTTTTAGGGATTGTAGTCCTTTGAAAGGGATAAAATTCAGTGAAAGATTCAGTTTTCTATCTATAATAGAAAAAAGTTATGACCTTTCAAAGTTTTCCAAAATCTAAATCATAAGGTAGGTACCTTCTTACTAAAACGATGAAATTTCAAATTTTTTTTTGTTGAGATTTTGTGTCTCAATGATCATTCAACATTCCCCAAACTACATACACTAAATTATTCTCAGATTTGAAGCCGAAATCTATAAAAAAAGGCACTCAGAAAAATTGATAAATCACCCCAAATTGCTTAACACCATTTTATCTCAGGAACTATAAGTGCAAATGAACTGAAATTTTTAGGCATTGTAGTCCCTTGATTGGGATAAAATTCAGTGAAAGTTTCAGCTTTCTATCTATAATAGAAAAAAAGTTATGACCTTTGAAAGTTTTCCAAAATCTAAATCATAAGGTCCTTCTTACTAAAACGATGAAATTTCAATTTTTTTTCTGTTGAGATTTTGTGTCCTAATGGTCATTCAACATCCCCCAAACTCCATACACTAAATTATTCTCAGATTTGAAGCCGAAATCTATGAAAAAAGGCACTCAAAAAAATTGATAAATCACCCCAAATTACTTAACACGATTTTATTTCTGGAACTATATGTCCAAATGAGCTAAAATTTCCAGAAATTGTTCGCTAGACTTCCTTATCAAAGGCCAAACTAAATATTTCCGATTGTTCCAGGTGCGGAATCAGCCCAAGAAAAATCGAAACGTCTCCAAGACCGCACGAAAAAACTCGCCCTGTCCTCATCAATCATCCAAGACCTGCGAGAAGAATACCTGGACACTCCTTTGGAAGTTTCCCAAGGCAGCCGAGCTCAACAAATCCTCTCCAAAGAACAAAAAGAACGTCAACACTACGAAGAAGAATACCTGACCAGATTACCAGTCAGCAAAAATGAGCAACACCGCAACCGTCAACTGACAACTTTGGGTACTTTGGGTGATGAGATTACCAGTTTTAGTGGAGGAGGAAAAAAGAGGAAGCAAAAAGGGTTTAAAAAGGGTAAGAGTAATGTCAAAAGGAAACGGTTCCATTGATGAATGGCGATCCGGGAGGGTTAATAGTATGTACTTAATGGGCATAATATACTTTTGATGGGTGAGATCTTGTCATTTTAGGATTACATTGAAAAAAAAAACAGTTAAACATCTGTAATGACGTCACACTACAAATATGAAATTTGAAAAATTTATATTTTCTACTTTTCTCTTTCTCGTTACAATCATATATTTTATCTCTTTTATACAAAACGAAAACTTCATTCATAAGCTTTGGTCTTCAAAAATCGCTTTCGTGCATTCATAAATAATGTCAAAATAAATGAATTTTGACAGCTGTCCTTTAAATGCACACAAAATTGACAGTTGTTGTTGATCTCACCTTACAATTTACGCCCTCTCTAGCATTTGGGGGCAAATTGACACTTGTTAGCCCTCAAATTGTCTTTATTAATTTTGACATTATTAAAACAGGGTGTTCTAATAAATTATTGATATTCCCCCCTATTTATAAATAGAGAAAATTTTAAATTTTTTTCTAACGAATAATATGCGTATAACAGAAGCAGCTCGCGAAACCCCATTTTTTAGCAAAACTATTTTGATTTATATTGAAAAGTTTCTAAATTGTAGAAAAATTTCCCAAGTTTTTTGGCCCTTTTTTATTATACAGGGTGTCCTTATTGAGCCTCTTAACTTTTCAGTATGAATTTAAACAAAAAACAAACGTGTTGTGTGTTCCAGATAGAGTTGATTGTTGTTAAAATTACAAAAAAATAATAATAATTGAAAAAGAAAAATAGATTTGCACAATCAAATTCTATTTTTTTTTTTTTTTTAAACTAGACTGAAAATATTTTTCTACCGTGTTAATCGAAAATATACTTTTATTATTATCGTTGTTTAAGGTTAAGTTTTTCAGTTTTACCAGGATTATTATTGAAGAAACCAGATAATTATTATTAATTAATTAATAAAGGGCCTTTTAAATAAGAAATGGCTTCCACAAATAATAGCGTTTTCGTTACGACAATGTCACAAAACGAAAACGCCTAAAAATAGTTTAAAGATACACAATATAGTGCCTACACAATTCACCCACAATACCTTGTATTACAAGGCGAATTTTGACATTTTTTGAAGTTATGAACACTGAAGCAAAAATTAGCACTCTCATTCGGCATCCCACCATAGCACTACCTACAGTGGCACAACCTAACAGTAATATAAAACAAAAATAAATTACACTTTTCGTACTTTCTTACGTTATCGATGACGTCAGACAATGTTGTCAATGTCTATGTTTATTCTATATCTTAAGGTGACATTGAAATATCGGCTCTTAAAAAATCATTGGAGATGGAGTCCCAAATATATAAATCAGTTAACGGCGTATTAAACGGGGTGTTTCTAAATATCATATACAAACGGCAAAGGGTGATTCTTTGTTTTTTTTTTATGAATGAAATCTCAAATATGGAAAAGGAAAAATTTTAAAAATTTTCCAGTAAAAAAATCACTCTAGGAAAATTAAGGAGAATTCATCTTCTTACATTTTAATTTTTTTCTAGAAATCTGGCAAAAAGACAATGGGCTCTTTCACTAATTTTTGAAATTGGCATATTTGGATAAAGCAACTAAAAACAGAATTTTCTGTATTTTTACTTTTGAAAAATTCATAGTCCTTCTTGAGAAAACAGAAAAGAAAGAAATACCTCCAAATAAAAACCCAGAATTTATTTCTATGACGTCGCAGCTCGCTATTTGACCGTGTTGCCACTAATTGTCAACATTGAAAATTTGTAATAGATTTAATTCTGAAATGTTCCCAAAATATCATGAAAAGTAGTTAAATTAATTAGTTATGGATTCAAGATTTTATAACATTTTTATTGAAATTATGCTTAAACACAATTTAATATAATTTTCTATGTTTAGTTTTATTTATTTATTTTACGTTGCACTACATTTAGTCACCACCGACAACAGCGCATTCGAACCTTTACCTGCATTTACTACAGGATAAATACAGCAGAGGCGGACAGCTCTTTGCAACAACAAGCGAAATGAAAAATATTTATGCGACGTCAGCAAATCGGCGCGTTTTTAAATAATTCAAATTTTGGTAGTTTAAAATGCCTGTAAAAAACTTATTTAACCTTGTAGAACATTTTTTTTTGGTATATGTGCCTAAAATAGTCCCTCCTTTGGGATTTTATACCTAAATTACGTATTTAAATTTTAGTGAAAGAGCCCATTGTGAAATTTTTCCAGGAGAAAGAGAAAAATGAGGAGCTAGGAACTAATTATAGGAAAATTTCAAAATTTTCTAGTGGAAAATCCTCGAGAAAATCACTACAGGAAAAATTCTGGGAAATTGACTTTTTCAGGCAAAGTTCACCCTCTTATATTTTAATTTTTTCCTGGAAAACTAGCAACGAGAAAATTTTGAAAATTTTCCAGGAATAAGAGGAAAGTGAAAAACTCATTATAGAGAAATTTCGAAATTTTCTTTTTTTGCAATTTTTGGCTAATTTTTTCCGCTATTTTATCTTCACTTTTCAGTTTTCCGCGACTTTATCCTTTTTTTTTGCGATATTTGACTCTTTTTTTGCAATTTTTGATTTTTTTTTACCGATTTTTGACTTTATTTTTGCGATTTTAGCCTCATTCTGTTGCGATTTAAGCCTCACTTTTTTGCGATTTTACCCTCACTTCTTCGCGATTATAAACTTATTTTCCCGCGATTCTAAATCCACTTTTTCGCGATTATAAACCCACCTTTCTGTAAATATTATCTAATTTTGCCGCGATTCTTGTCTCACTTTTTTTTTGCGATGTTATCCTCACTTTTCCGCGATTCCTATTTCATTTTCCGCGATTTTATCCTCACTTTTCGTGACTTTATCCTCATTTTTCCACGAGTTTCATTTTACTTTTTCGCGAATTTAAACTCACTTTTTTTGAAATTTTTGACTCATGTTTTTTTTTGCGATTTTATCCTTATTTTTCTTCATTTCAAAACTACGAGAATTACGATAAAGTACGTAAAATATGAAAAATTATGAGAATTGCAAACAATTAACAAGAATTACGGAACATGACGAGAATCACAGAATAACAAAAAATTGCGGGAATTACAAAAATTAGGGGAATTGCCAAATATTACGCAAAAGAATTACGAAGTTACTCCAAAATTACGTCAATTATATAAATATTACTAATTTTTGAAAAGTTACAAAAACTAATAAGACAAATTACCGAAATTACGAAAAATAATGGGAATTATAAAAATTTACGGAACTTTGGAAAATGACGAAAATGACGAAAAATTACGAGAATTATGAGAAATTATAAAAATTACGGCAATTAAGGAAAATACGAAAAACTACGAAAATTACAAAAATTACGAGTACATGTCGCTTTTCTGACAAATGGGCGTAAGCGACAATATTTCTAAAATACAGATTATTCCATGAAAATATCTCTATGGAATATATATATGATCTGACCAACGGGCGTAATTGTATAAGTAATATTTTCCCTATTAGAACGTGGTTGGTATGGGCGGAAGCGACGATAAAAGTAACCGCAGGATCTTACAAAGAGGCGTATATCCTGGAAACGAATTTACGCCTTTTTGTCAGATTTCCAACTAATAATGTTTGGCTGATGTGCTCCCGATGAGCTATAACTTCGCACCGGCAACTATGTAGCATAAATTGATTCATAATCATTTCGTTCGCTTCCTTTCCTGGTGGTGTTAACCCTGCAAGGTTTTCTACATTTTTTTGTTGAAAGTGAAGATATTGAGTTTAAGTTTAAGTGTGCCTTTCATTGCAGTGGTATTTTTTTATAGGTAAGTTATCAGTAGTTATAAATAAGAAAAAACAACATGAAAAAGATGGCACGCACCCTAAGAACAGAAGGAAAAGCATACGTGAGTCCCTTTTTGAGAAAGCAAGTTCCGCAAAAAATCATGAAGCCGCGATGTGATTCTCAAAAATGTAAAAATTATGGCTGCAAGTTGTTTACTGAGGAAGAATACCAGGAAATATTCCATGCTTTCTACAATATACAAAGTCTTCAATTACAGGGGGAGTTCGTCGTATACCATATCAATGAGAATGATGTTAAAAAGAGAAGAACTGCACTGCAACAGAGTTCATGAAAACAAGAACTTTGGCTTATTGTTTACCAAAGGCAGATCATTAACAGTTTGTAAAATTTCCTACGTTTCAGAACACACTGGCAGTTTCCGAAAAGGCAGTTCGGACGGCAATAAGCAAGAGAACGGTGGAAGGCATAGTTCTGTTCGATAAACGTGTAGGGGCGTTGCATTATGCAAACTTGAAACAAAAAGACGAATTTATGAGAGTTTCAACTCTGGATCACATACAAAAGTTCCCAAAAATGGAGTCGTTCTTTTGTAGAAAATCGACTTCAAAAGAATATTTACATTCCGACTTAAACGTGGAGCAAATGTTTAACTTGTACCAAGAAGAGAGCCTGGAGCAGCCAAAATGCAGCTACCATACTTACCCTAGAGTATTTGAATCACTGAATCTGTCCTTCCACCATTCCAGGAAGGACCAATGCAGTCTTTGTTTGTCGTACAGGGAAGGTGATGCAAATAAAAAATTAGAGCTTCAAGATGCATACACTGCAAATGTCGCCGAGAAAAACACTGTGTGCAAAAAGAAGGAGGATGCTAAGGAAATGTCCAAGAACAACCCAGCTTTAATAGCTGCTGCTGTTTTGACATGCAACAAGTTATTCAGTTACCTAAAGTAAAGAAAATGCTTTGTCTTATCGTCGTCGTTTGTCGGTATTTACACTGTCCTGTAGCTGTGGGATTACCAACTCAGGTAGAGTCCATCCAACCTTATGTCATGTTGCTGATGAACATCCGTTAAACGAGTAATAGATAATAGATACGAGATGTTCCACTGCCCAGACAGCACAGTCTTGAAGACGTCTTTTTTAGGGTCTGCACTCGGGTCTGCATTACGTCTGAACGTCTGAAGACCAAAAGAGACGCCTAGAAGACGTTGTTTTGAAGATGTCCATATAAAATGACGTAAATTCATATATTTTTCTTCTTCAAGACTGAAATGAATAATGAATTATGTATTGAAAAGTGGAGAAAAATTTCCCACATAATTCGTTTCTCATTTAATTTAGAAGTTACTGGAAACCATTTAAAATGCTACAGAACACTTTAGAACTTCAATAGGCCTTTTGGAAAGTTCAAAACATTTAAAATTAAATTCAGAATTTCCAAAAGCATTCTGTAGAGCCTCAGAAAATTTTGGAAATTTCAGAACCACTTTAGAATGCGTCAAAACATTCAAACACCGATTTCCAAAAGCATTTTAGAAGAACTCAGAAGTTTGAAACCCATTTTAGGACGCTCCAAAACACTCAAACTCAAACACTCTAGAATCCTCAAAAATATTTTGAAAAGCGCTAGAATCTTAGGATTCAGATTAAAAGTTACAAAACGCCTTTCAGAATGCTTTTAAGAGCAAATTTAGATTGCTGTAGAACTTTAGGCACTTAAAACAGTTCAAATCTAAATCAGAATTTTCAGGAGCATTCTGGAGCAATTGAGAAACTTCAGAGTTATTTTAGAACAATTTTAAAGCTCTAAATTGAATCCTAATTTACAACTGAAAACCTTTTAGAACTTTTTTGAACCAATTTAGAACTTTTTGGAGCTTCAATAGAGCTTTAAAATACTTCAAAATCTGTCAGAGCAATTTAGAAATTACTGAAAAACTTCTAGAATGCTCCAGAACTCTTCAAGCCAAGTTGAAACACTTTAGAACTTCAAAAAGCCATTTAGAACGTTCCAAAACACTCTCCAGCAGCATTTGGGAAAGTTTTTTTTTTCAATTTGGACAAAAACAGTAAAAAGTTACTTTGGGCTTGGTCGGAAGTTATGAGTAAAAGCGGTACACAACTGGACAACCAAGAAATAAAAGTAAACAGGCGCTTCGCAGATGGTTGTGGTGGCCAGAACAAAAATACAATCGTTTTCACCATGTTACTACAAGTTGTTACAAATTCAAAAAACATACGTGAAATTCTATTATCCTTTTTCCAAAAAAACCATGGACAAAATGAAGGGGATTCCGTTCATAGTTCTATTGCAACAGCATTTCGGTCCGCCGGAAATAATTATATACCAGTACAGTTCAGTTACCCCCCATCTTTAGACTCGCCAGAAGAAATTTTCCGTACACTGTTTTTGGAATGACCACCGAAGAATTTGTTGATTATATATCATTGGCTGAAAAAATCCGCCTTCGCGTGAACAGAAAACTGGACTCTGTTGGAAATGTGGACTGGACCAAAATTAAGGAAGTAATGGTAAACAAAGATGACGTCACTGTAATCGATATTAAAAAAAGTCACCATGATGCTGAATATCAGCAACTGCCACTACAAAGACTACCACCTGACGTGCTCCAAAAATCTATACCCAAATTAAACAGTGGCCAGATAAAACTCCCAGCAAATAAAAACAAAGATCTTACGGATCTATGCACAGATCGGATACGAGTCGTACGAGACAAAACTTTCCAACAATTCTTCAAAGGCCTTCCCCATGATTGGAATAATTAGCTTCACGTTCTCTTTTTTTAGAATAAAGTTATTTTGTTAATTTCTTGTGATTTATACGGATTAAACCGATTTTTTTTTAATGTTAACTTTTGTTTGTGTTTCGTTTATAGAGTGGGATTTTCTTTTTGTTCTTTACCGCAGATTGTTACTAATGTTTTGTTAAGTGCATTACCAGGCTTAAGTAAGATAACAATAATATTTAGATCTGACGAAGGAACGTATGTATGTCCATCTAAGTCATATTTTATCATGTTCGCCTGAAATTTCTTGAATTCGAATAGTATTTGGAAAAAGTATGTGTATTTAGCAGTCTAAATAAAATATTATCACTGAAACTGCTTTTCAATTAACACAAACACGGAACCATGTAAAGTATACATTTTCTTTAAATTGCTTTCCTGTCAAATAATGCTTATGGTACTTACGCCCATTTGTCAGATAAGCGACGATATTACGAAATATTACGGGAAAAAATTACAAAGTTATTCCAAAATTACGTGAATTACGGTAATTCCAAAAATAACGGAAATTATTAAAATTACAATAACTTAGTGATAATTAGAAAATTCCGAATTTTTTTGGAAATTAAGAAAATTGAAAATACAAATAATTACTGGAATTACGGAAACATCACGATGGGAAAAGCGCGAAAAATTGCGGGAATAACAAAAATTACCAAGTTTTCCAAAAATTGAAAAAAATAAGGGGGAGAAATTACGAAAATAATGGGAATTGCGAAAATTTCGAGTTTTTCGAAAATTGTAAAAACTAAAGGGGTATTAGAAAATAACGAGAATTATTTAAGAAATGACAGGAATTACAAGACTTCGAAAATTCCCGAAATAAAATACGAAAATTACGAGAATTACATGTTTTCGGAATAATGAAAATAACGGAGTTTTCTGAGAAATTACAGAAATTAAAAAATTACGGAAATCTGAAAACTACAGGAATTATTAAAAAATTATGAAAAATACGAAAAAATCACGGGAATTAAAAAAACTGCGACGATTTTCAAAAAATTACGAATATAACAAGAATTACAAAAAGTAACGGGATTCATGAATTTTCCGAAAATTGCAAAAACCAAGGGAGAATTATTATGAAATTAAAAAGAATTTTTTGAGAAATAATGGGAATTTGAAAATTTTCGAAAATTCCAAGAAAAAAAAAATACGGCAATTACCAATTTTTGATCATCACAACAAACTTGGGGGGGAATTATAAAGATAACGGAGTTTTTTGAGAAATTACGGGAATTACAAAATTACGAAAATTTGATGAACTACAGGAATTATAAAAATTGAAAGAAATAAGAAAAAATCACGGGAATTGCGAAAAAATTACGATAATTTTTGGAAAGTTACGGGATTTATGAAAAAGTTACGGGAATTACGAAAATTACGAGTTTTCTGAGAATTGCAATAACTAAGGAGGAATTATAGAAATAGGGAGAATTATCTGAGAAATTACGGAAATAATGAAAATTCACAAAAAAAAAATCGAAAATAACGGCAATTACGAATTTTTGAAAATAACAAAAACTTAGGAGGGATTATAAAATAAGTAACCTGAATATTTTGAGAAATTACGGAAATTAAAAAATTACGATAATCTGAGAAACAACAGGAATTATTCAAAAATAACGGAAATTACAGAAAAATTACGATGAATTTTGGAAAGTTACGAAAAATAAAGGAAATTACGAAAAAGTTATGGGAATTACGAAAATTACGAGTTTTGCGAAAATTGTAAAAACTAGGGAAAAATTATAAAAATAACGAAATTTGAATTTGAAATAACGACTTTTAACAATTTTTTTTCGCAATTTCACCTTGACTTTTCCGCAATTTCAAAGTCCAAACTCACTTTTTCGCAATTTCAACAAATTTTTTCGCGAATTTTGCCTCACCTTTCCGTTATTCTTGCCTCATTTTTCAATAAGTATAACCTCACTTTTCCGCGATTTTCGTCTCACATTTCCGCAATTTTAACCTAATCTTTACTTTTGTTTTTCGTATTTATAACCTCATTTTTTCTCGATTATAACCTTACTTTTCCGCCATTTTTACTCAATTTTTCCGCAATTCCAACATTTTCAACCTCATTTTTCCGTAATTTTTACTTCTATTTTTCGTAATTCCAACGTCAATTTTCAACGACTTTGACACTCACTCTTTCGCAATTTTTGAAAAGTTACGGAAAATTGCAGGGAATTATAAAAATAAAGAGAATTACGAAAATTATAGGAATTATAAAATCATGAATTTTTGAAATTATGAAAATTACAGAATTTGGGGGGAATTCAAAAATAAAGAAGTTTTTTAAAAAATTAGGAGAATTAAAAATAGTTACAAAAAATTACGGGAATTACGAAAAAATTATGATTTTTGAAGTTATGGGAAAATTACGAAATAGTTACAACGGAATTACAAAAATTATGAGTTTTTCGAAAATGCAAAAACTAAGGGAAAATTGACTTTTTTAAGCAAAATTCATTTCTTACATTTTATTTTTTTCCTAGAAAACTGGCAAAAGGATAATTGTGAAAATTTTCCAGTAAAAAGGGAAAAGTGAAGAGCTCATTAAAGCAAAATTTCAAAATTTTCCAGTGAAAAATTACTCCAGGAGAAATTCTGGAAAACTGACTTTTAAGCAAAATTCATTCTTTTATTTTTAATTTCTTTCTGGAAAACTGGCAGAAAGACAATTTCTAAATTTTCCAGTGAAAAATCACTCCAGGAAAAATTCTGAAAAATTGACTTTATCAAGTAAAATTAAGAAAAATTCATCCTTTCACATTTCAATTTTTTTCTGAAAAATTGGCAAAATAAAAATTGTGAAATTTTTCCAGGAAAAAGACGAAAGTGAAGAGCTTATTATAGGAAAATTTCAAAATTTTTCAATGAAAAATCATTCCAGAAAAAATTCTGGAAAATTGACTTTTTTAAGCAAATTCATTTTCTTACATTTTTTTTTTCCCCAGAAAACTGGCAAAAGGATAATTGTGGAAATTTTCCAGAAAAAAGAGGAAGGTGAGGATCTCATTAAAGCAAAATTTCAAAATGTTTTAGTGAAAAATCACTCCGGATAAATTCTGGAAAATTCACTTATGCAAAATTAAGGAAAATTCATTCTCTTACATTTTAATTTTTTCTGGAAAACTGGCAGAAGGAAAATTTCAAAAATTTTCCAGTGAAAAATCACTCTAGGAGAAATTTATTTATATATTTTCGGATAACTGAATAAATTCTATCCTAAGTTGAAAAATGTATTACAAAACAATAATTCCGACTGAATTAATCTATGACATAACTTTTTCTCTAAGTTATGATGTCATCGATGACGTAAGTAAAAACCTGCGTGCCATGCAACGAACTATATGTTTGAAATTTCAGACATAAAAAAACCTATTTTTTTTTAAAAAAAGGCAAATGATGACGTAAGTACAAACCCTCGTGAAACTAACTTTTTACGCGTCTCATTTCGTTTCCATCAAAACCCATAAAAAAATAAATAAAAAAAAAACCCTCAAATTTAGAGTCTAGTTGCGCTTATGGAGTTGGCAACCTAGGGAATTTATTTTTAATTCTAGGGATTTTAATATACAATAATTTCCCTGTTGTAGTATTGGTTGTCAAGACTGTTACGAATTAAAAACTAAATCAAAGTCAAAATTCGCCTAATTTTTTTTTTTATAAATACAATATTTACCAGAGAGTGTTTCAGTGTTGCTACACTATTTAACGCTTTATGTGCCATTTTTTTTTTGACTGCGTCATCGAGGTAATATATAAAATTTTATCCCCTACTCAGCTAGAATATAAATGTCCCATTAAGCATTTTTGAGGTTTGTTCAATATGATTCTACACTCTGCAATAAAATTTTAAATTGGTGTAGCGACCCTCATATTTTAAAATGCAACGTTGTTAATAATACATACAGATATTAATAATTATTATTTATTTAGGCTCGTTTTAATAAGGCTACAAAGAAAAATGTAGTTATTTTTTTTTTTTTTTTTGTTTCTTTTTTATGTTGGCATTATTGTTACGTTAATTTATTTTTTAAATTTCAAAACCAACCAAAAGTTTGTTCCACGTAAACAATGGAACAACCCCTTATTGTAAATTAGTAATTTAATCAGTAGCATGGCATTTATAGAAATTACAATGTTTAGAAACTAATGAATATTTAGATTAAGCTACTGAGGTATAAAAAAAAAAAAAATTAAAATTATAAGCTCAAAATTTTTCCCCCATAAAATACTATCGTACTGTAACTGTAATCGTATTTTTAATTAGCTTTTTGTTGGGAAAACATTGTCGGAGGGCTTTTTGCAATTATTTTTGCTCAACGCACCCAATCTGAGCTCTCGGGATTGTTTTCCCATACACTCAGAAGTTTTTCGCTGTAGAATTAATTATTATTGTCGTATTTATGTCTTTAGCCAAATCAGGTAGCTTTAATTTGGTTGTTTTTTTTTCTTTTTTGTAATAATAATTGTTTCAATTTAAATAATATATATTTTTAATTTATTTGTTTATTTGTTCAAATACTCTACAGAACATAGTTCCAAATGGTACATAAATCTATACATAAAAAAATTAAAACTCCATAATCATAGAGAGATTGCATATTTGTGGTTTGAATCCTACTTTGAAGGTACAGAGAATGGGTTATGATAGGCAGTGAAGAGTCATCTCTGTTGCCATTAAAATCTGGCGTTCCTCAGGGGTCAGTATTGGGTCCAGTTTCATTTCTTATATTCCTGAATGACAGTTATCTACCCATCAGAGCTAAATTTACTTCTTCTGCTGATGATAACATCTTGACTTGGCAGGGAAAGAATGTTGATGATTTATAGAAAGTTATATCAGAGGATCTGAAGCTCATCAAAGAATGGTGTGACGCAAAGTTATTTTGTTTTAACACTAAATATGTAGTAACTTTCAAATTAACTTATAATGATTTGGTTTTAGAAGCACAGCCAATTGAAAACAAAACAAGTTGGTTCTTGGACATCCATGTGGACAACCATCTTAAGTTTAATGAGCATGTCAAAATCTTAAATAATAAATTGGCCAGTGGCTGCTACGCAGGTGAATGAACTTGATTTGGATACTGCGAAATTGGTATATTTTTCGCTGATAGAATCGCCCATTAGATATGCCATTTCATTCTTGCCCAGAAACGAGCGTTAAGGTATTTGTGTAGGGTTGAATACCAACATCACTGTAAACCACTTTTTATCCAATATAAAATTTTAACAGTTTGCTGCTTGTTTATCCTTGAGTCAGCTTGCCTAAGTAATCTAAACAATTCAGCGACTTAGGCAACTAGGCAACGATTGCACATTCGAACACCTATCCCAAAATCAGCACTGACTCGAAACTATAATTTTCAATAATCTGCCAGATCTCGAAGTGCTTTTGGAGGCATATGACAGGGTTAAGGTAGAATCAAAGATACTCAAATTGATAATTAGGGGCAGGAGTTAGAGGACTTGAGAGAAGATGATGGCCAGGATAATACATTTGGAGACTAACAATAAAGAGAAGAATTTCATTAATCGACTTCAGAGGAGTTCTGTTGATTTTCAAGACTCAGCTGTCAGGAAAAAATAAGGAGTCTTGAAGAAGAAAAAAGAAGTTTAAATAGGAATATTTTGACACCGGAATTTCAAATTACTACAGGGACTCGAACTCCAAAAATAACCAGAAGTAGAATTATTTATACAGACAGGACTAGACTACTAGATGCATAAGCTTAAATGGGACCAGTTGACAGATAATAATTTCACTGCAGGATCGCCACACTGAATCATTGATCATCCCTGCATAATATTAAAATTCCTGTATTTTCAGCAGCTCAGCTATATTCGGCTTCGGCAGCCACCATTGAAGTAGCCAGGATTTTGTCTTGAGAAGAAATTTTGGCCTTTTTACGGTATTTTTGAGACTTTTAATGGTGGGGACAAGCGGAGATGCGGCCATTTTCACAAATTTTGATAAGAATTTATAGTAGAACGTTACTTTTATTATAATATCAGATACCAATATATATCAAGGCACAAACATATATTTTGAAAAAAATAAAAATCAAAAAAACGAGAATAAACCGAACCTAGGATCTAGGGGATATTTGGAATACTCTTTAGACCGCCATGACAAAAAAATTCAAAACAGCCTTTATTTTTATTTTTTTAAATTTCAAAGCATCCTAGCTGGAAAACGAAGAGCCTAGGAGAAAAGCCCTATTTACAAAACTTGTAGATCTCATTGAGAACTACCAAAAAGCTTATCAGAGTTATCCCTCCACGAGGAACCGTTTTTTTTTCTGGTAAGATAATTATTACTTCGCCGTTTTGTATGTCGGTTTTTAATTTCGTTACTTGGGAACAGCGAGGTGATAATGTAATATAATGTATCTCCTATTGTGTTTTATGGAAAAGTAACTTGATTCGTGTATGAGGCGTTTCAAGAAAACCGTTATTGTAGTCGATCCTAGCTTGCAACAATTTGAGAGTATCAAGTCCTATCAAGCCATCAAATACGTTGTGAAATTTGAATAAATAAAATTTAAATTTTTTGGATCCTTGTAAGTTGAAAATTCGCGATGCTGGGATCATCGCACTAAATTGATGAGATGATTGTTAAAATACTAGGTCTGTTATCCCAGAAATCATGAACCAGTTAGAGTGAATTTCATTGGTTGAAACTAGTTTTCTGACTGTTTTCAACCAATAAAATTCGCTTTAACTGGTTTGTGATTTCTGCAGAAACAAACCTAGTGTTGATACTATGAACAGATCGTATGATAATATGATTGGGAAAATATTTTTGGGCCCGAAGTCAATGACAATTTGAACATCAAACATCTGTCGGTCGGTAAAGTAGATCGCTGACAACATTAATTCCAGTTAACGTATTGAGATTTGACAACAGCTGACAAGGATAAGCGTTCCGTATACAGAGTGTTCTAATTGAATTTCGATTTTAAAAAGAAAACTTAATACTGTCTTTTTTCAACATTAATGATTAGAGAAGGACTGACGAAAATTGATAAAAGAAGGCAGCCTTTTTTGAAATTTGATTGGGTGAATGCGAGGGGGTAACATCTTCTTGAATTTTGTGACAGTATTGCGACAATCCCTACGATTTTCCTAAGATTGCTGCGATTGCGACTGCAATCCGGGATTGTGAGGCGATTGTTAGATTTTGGAGGATTGCATTGTGACTGCATATGATTGTGAATGATTGCAGACAATTGTGAATGATTGCAGACGATTGTAGGCGATTGCGAGTGACTCAGAAAGATGTTTGGTAGCTGCTTGAGTTACTGAGTTACACTGACATATTATTATCTCAAGGAACATATTAATTTATTTTAGCCATTAGATTATAGATTTTTATTTATTAACCCACACATAAAAATACGAGTAAAAATATGAACAAATATATTTTGCTATTCTTTCAAGGATTTCAAAGTTGTATATGGGTATGTACAGGGTCTGTTCCTTTCTTGCTCATGAATAGTGTTTATAGTGTCGATTCTACAACTTGAACAAAAAAAAAATAATAATAAAAAAAGTTAAATACAAAAGTTGTAGGGTTTTATCTCTATCATCTTTTGCACATGCACATGTCAAAACGGGTAAATGGCAGGTGTCAACAAACACTTGCATTTTTTCAAATGGAACACCCTGTATCTTTTTGAATAAAATGATATATTTCTTCTGATTCCAAATATACCATATACAAATGTTGATATTTGGTTCAGCAGTTTTTACGATATCTAAGTTTTAAAATGCATTTTCATTACCCTAAATCAAGTTGGTTCCCGGTTCCTTAAATCAATGGTGAGGCTTACTTAATGCAATTTTGGTATGGTGTATTTGAACTCAGAAGGAAAAGATCAATCATGCTAGCCAAAAATATAATAGAGATAATACCCTACAACTTTTGTATTTAATTGATAGATTAATGTCCAATGAGCTTGTAAAAAAAATAATTCCTGTCAAATGTTATTATTTTGACGATTAGAGATAATTTAAAGTCCATTGAACTTCAAATTAGTGTCATTTTTATGAATAAAAATTCGTCATTCTTGAACTAGGCAATTTTTGACAAATGTCAAAGTCAAATTTGATAGACCGACGTCCAATGAGCTTCTAAAAAAAATAATTCCTGTCAAATGTTATTATTTTGACGATTAGAGATAATTTAAAGTCCATTGAACTTCAAATTAGTGTCATTTTTATGAATAAAAATTCGTCATTCTTGAACTAGGCAATTTTTGACAAATGTCAAAGTCAAATTTGATAGACCGACGTCCAATGAGCTTGTAAAAAAAATAATTCCTGTCAAATGTTATTATTTTGACGATTAGAGATAATTTAAAGTCCATTGAACTTCAAATTAGTGTCATTTTTATGAATAAAAATTCGTCATTCTTGAACTAGGCAATTTTTGACAAATGTCAAAGTCAAATTTGATAGACCGACGTCCAATGAGCTTCTAAAAAAAATAATTCCTGTCAAATGTTATTATTTTGACGATTAGAGATAATTTAAAGTCCATTGAACTTCAAATTAGTGTCATTTTTATGAATAAAAATTCGTCATTCTTGAACTAGGCAATTTTTGACAAATGTCAAAGTCAAATTTGATAGACCGACGTCCAATGAGCTTCTAAAAAAAATAATTCCTGTCAAATGTTATTATTTTGACGATTAGAAATAATTTAAAGTCCATTGAACTTCAAATTAGTGTCATTTTTATGAATAAAAATTCGTCATTCTTGAACTAGGCAATTTTTGACAAATGTCAAAGTCTAATTTGATAGACCGACGTCCAATGAGCTTGTAAAAAAAATAATTCCTGTCAAATGTTATTATTTTGACGATTAGAGATAATTCAAAGTCCATTGAACTTCAAATTAGTGTCATTTTTATGAATAAAAATTCGTCATTCTTGAACTAGGCAATTTTTGACAAATGTCAAAGTCAAATTTGATAGACCGACGTCCAATGAGCTTCTAAAAAAAATAATTCCTGTCAAATGTTATTATTTGAATGGATATATATATTTTTTCAATATCTTGAGCCTATTCGCAATATCCACTTTGTCTTGCTTTCTGAGATGAAAAGGACCATATTTACAGGGTGTTCCACCGGGAACCGAATCGATCTATACCTATATGGAAAACTGTATGCAGAAAATTTTTGAAAATTTGACAGTATAGGTGCTAATGTCAGTAGGGGCAACCCGGCTAAAATATTTTCAAAATGGTGGCACTTCCGGTTCTACCGAAAGAAGACGTCAACTTGCTTATTTCAAATGAGATACCCTATGTGATTGCATATTTGGATTCTACGTAAAATTTTGAGCAAATTCATGCAATATACCCTATACTTAAGTTCAACTGTTTTGGAAATATTGACAGTTGAAAATTGACTTCCTGTAACTTTGACTGGATGTAAAACCTAAAAGGTTGATTTTAGAGGAAAACCGATTTCACATTCTTATATTTCCATAAACTATCATTTGACATCAACTTTGAATTCAACCGGAGATTAAATTTAATTGTAATTTTTAATCATGGATTAAATTAAATGGTGTTTGGTGATAGTTTATAAAAATCTAAGACAGGAATGTGAAATCGGTTTTCCTCTAAAATTAACCGTTTAGGTTTTACAGGCTGTCAAAGTTGCAAAAAGTCAATTTTCAATTGTCAATAGAGAGTTATTGGAACTATTAAATACTGCCTGGCAGTATTAAGGATTTACATTATTTTATCAGTGCATCAGCACTATTTCTCCCAGAAAATAACAGTTATTGGAAGATTGTAGTATGTTTTGAGTACGAGGTTGAGTTTTACCTTATTTTGTATTCACAATTTTAACAGCTCGACAAAAGCGAAACGTCATAATCGTCAAATTATCAGAAATGTTGAAATAAGGGAAGTATACTGCCTCACACTAATCATATACCTACAAATAAAGACAAGCAGTAACCTTATTAAGGAGATCTTTATTTTCAGAACCAAATGCGCATGCGCAGATGTCAAAATAAGGCTATTTTAAATACTGCTTGTCTTTATTGCACGTCCAATAACTCTCTATTATTTCCAAAACAGTTGAACTTGGGTATAGGGTATATGACATGAAATCTGCTCAGAATTTTACGTAGAATCCAAATATGCAATCACATACAGGGTGTCTCATTTAAAATAAGCAAGTTGTCTACTTGCGGTATAACCGGAAGGGCCACCATTTTGAAAATATTTTAGTGGGGTTGCCCCTACTGAAATTAGCACCTATACTGACAAATTTTCAAAAATTTTTTGCATACAGTTTTTCATATATGGATCGATTTGGTTTCCGGTGGGACACCCTGTATATTTTTTGCTACTTTTTGTATATCTTTATCTTGTCAAATGTAATCATCAAGACCTCTTCTGAGGAACTTCATTTTATACTTCACTTCAACATCTAACGTCTCTATGATCCGGTCAATATACCATGTATCATATGCAGCAGCATAGTATTCTTCATTTTTCGGAATACAGCTTCGACCTTCAGAGGTTGCGGCATCTTCTATGCTTGGAGCCCTTGTTGACTGCAGTTTATTATTTTTGCTCTTTTAATTTTTTACAACAATGCAATTTCATCCTTATGAGGCAAATTACAATAAAAGTCAATACATTCTCTTGAATGGCAGATCAATAAGGCAGGTTAATACTGTGAAACTTTTGGGTATCCATGTTGACATGTCATTAAGCTGGAGAGAGCAGATAAATTATGTATGCAATAAGTGTGCAAAGAGTTGTTTTGCTTTATATCGTCTGTCTCAAATAACAAGTAGAAGCACTGTAAGAATGTTTTATTTTTCAGTTATTGAATCATGTATTAGATATGGGATTGTGCTTTGGGGTGCAACCTCTGCTTCACAGAGAGTCTTTATAATGCAAAAAAGGGCTATTCGATTAATGTATAATATGAAGTTTAGGGAATCTTGTAGACAAAAATTTATTTCTGAAAAAATCATGACTATGCCTTGTTTATACATTTTCGAAATCTTGAAATTTGTAAGGGATAACTCAAATGCTTTTAAAGCTCTAAATCTGCATCATGATTACACAACTAGATTTGGACTTGATTATCAATATGACGTTCATCGTCTTGAGCTTTACAAAGCAAATCCTTACTACATAGGGGCTATTTTGTATAACAAGATACCTATTAGCAAACGTCAATTAAATCAGAATGAGTTCTTATGTTTTATTAAAAATATTTTATTGGAAAATGCATTCTATACAGTGGAGGAGTTTCTAAACTTTACGCAGTGGAAGATATGAAAGAATACTTCATAAAAATTGTAATAGGTATATTATTTGATTATTCTTATGCTTATTGTTATAAATAGGTATTTGATTATTTATAATGTTACGTTATTGATTAGTATGTAATGCAAATTTTATCTGTAAATATTTTCCTATATCCTGTATGTGATCCTTGGAAATAAACATCTATCTATCTATCTATCTATCTAATAGGCTCTATTCCTACTTGACGCTGTTCTATTACTTTATTTATTTTTTTTTGACAATTTTGCATCTGAGATTTCTATCTGTTCATAACTTTCCGTTTTTACTTGCGTTTTTATTGGAAAATAGAGAACACAGTGTTGATTTTTTCACCAACAAATATTTTTCCCAGACTTTTATTTTTAGAAGGCTTTAGGGTCTAATGGTATGTGTTAATGTAATGCAGGGCTGGCCGCCAACACTGGAACGAATAGAATTTATTTTTCTTGACAGTAGGATACTGCAGTGAAAACTCACAGAAAACAACAGTTTAATCGCTAATAAATAACATAAAATAGCAAGAAATTTGCCTGTCAGTCTATCTTTGCCGACTGCGCTGACTCTTACTATAAACAAATAAACGCGCATGCGCGGTTCGCGATTGTACCTTAAAACAAGTGATGGTGTACGCGATTGCCAATGCGATTGTCAGATTGCGACAGCGATTGTGGGGCAGCGAATGCGATTGTAGGATTGTTTTACAGAGATTGTGAGATCGCAAACCCGATTGTGGGACTGCGACTGAGATTGTCACGGATATTTAAGTGATTGCAAGCGATTGTTGAGAATTTGTGACAGTATTGCGGCAAGATGTTACCCCCTCGGGTGAATGCATAGATGGTAAATGCATGGCCTACTTGATAAAGGATTGTGTTAGAAAGTTTGAAAGTCAAACATCTGCAGGTTCTGTATACAGAGTGTTTTCTTATTGAATGTTCATTTTGAAAAAAAAATTTAAGTTAATACTGTCTTTTTTCAACATTAATGATTAGAGAAGGACCGACGAAAATGGATGAAAGAAGGCACCATTTTTTGAAATTTGAAGGATTGTAGTTGGGTTGGGTGTTATCAGCAAGAAAAGGATGAGTCCTGATGTTCTGCTGGTTTGGGAAATAGCAATATTATTTTTATTGATGGCAAATATAATTTATTTAAATGAAGTCTTATAAATATTTGTACACCTAAAGAAAGTAGTTTACACACAATTGTTAAAATAATTTCTAAGCTTATCCAAGGCCTTGAACCTATGTGATATTTTATTTTTTTCCGGTTTGGGCATTTCAGCATAAGTTAAATTGTAGCCTTTTGGTTGAAAACAAGCATCCCATCCGAATTCCCTTGTCCCTCTAGGGCTAACAATTTCGCCCTCGGTCCTACCCTGGAATAATACAACTTTGTCCCCATTTTCGTCCGAATGGTAAGCAAAAGTGCAAACAGCTTCAGCTGACTTGTCTTCATACCCTGTTAGCAAGGTATACAGTCCTTCAGGCCCCAACTTTTCTAAAAACCATTTAACATAAGGACCTGGCAAACCTTTTAAAGCGTTAAAACACAAACAGGTGTCTTCGACTAAAACGGGGCCTCCAACTGCTTTGAAGGCTTCGCTGGCTTTTTTCGTACAGATATCTTCGATTTCGCCTTGAAGTTCCGGTAAGTCGAGTTTCTTGTTGACAATTTCTTTGGGAAAGGGACCCAGGATGGCGATAAGTTCTTCCAGTTTTTTGGCATTGCCCGTTACAAACGTTATCGGTCTAGACATACTTTTTCATTAAGTAAAAAAAGATTTATATAATAATTTTCAAAATTATGGTTTGTTTATAAAAAATTTGAGGTTATGTAACATAGTAGGCGCTTTCGAAAATCATCTAAAGTTTTGCTCTCTTTCTAATGCATATAAATAGAAAAAGATGAAATATTGGTCCTAAATTTGAAAACATGGAAACTTGTCACTGCGAATGTATAACCATCTCTTTCTTTCGGCCTATAAAAGAAAAAGATAGAAATACTTTGCGCTAATCAAAAACTTTAAATTGCAATATCAGCTGTTTTTTTTTTGACAGTCGGTTGCCATATTGTCCCCCCGTAACCAAAAACATTTCAGAAAATATTCAAAATTCCTCAAAATAGTAAATTTATGAATCAAATAGCAACAAATAATAGTGCGGCAAATTAAATTAAAGTGGAAAATGCAAAATGGAAACTGAAACATCTAGATTAATTGAGGATGTTAAATGGGAGCCCCTTTCTTTAACCCTAGTGGAATACCCCAAAGGTAGGCCTCAATATAATTGTGATTAATATGCTCTGAAGTCCTAATTAATTTCCAGGTGATATTATAGGAAAATTTCTAGCTCTTATAAGCTTGGCACCCTTCGGTATAGGTGCAGGCTTTGTAGCTCTGATATTATTCAGACGAGATTTACATACGGTAAGTAATACAATAAGGCCCCTATTTATTTCAACATTTGATAATTCAAATTCCAGATAACTTTCTTTTTGGGCACTATTTGCTCAGAAGCCCTTAATTACGCTCTCAAACATTTGATATGTGAAAAGAGGCCAATGCATAGGGAAGATGTCCATGTTGAGTATGGAATGCCCTCTTCACATGCTCAATTCATGTCTTTTTTCGCCACTTATATTGTTTATTTTGTGTTTATTAGGTAAATACTGTTTTATTTCATTTTTATTTAAAAATAATTATTCTTATATTATAGATTGTACCATATGAATAACAACACGATAATTGAAAACATTTCCAAATTCCTTATTATTTCGTCATCGATGGTTGTGGCGCTGCTAGTTTGTGTTAGCCGGATTTATTTGCAATATCACACAGTGTCACAAGTGTTTTGGGGCATTGTGGTTGGGATTTTGTTTGCGACTTTTTGGTTCGCGCTCACTTCTTTGGTGTTTACGCCGTTGTTTCCTCAAATAGTGATGTGGTAAGTATGTCTCTATTTTATTTTAAAATAGGTTATTTAAAGCATTCAATTCAGAGGTACAATATTTTAAAAATATATCTCAATATCTGATATAGATACCAAGATATTGAGGATTAAAAAAATTCCAATTAAAATCTCTTATTTGAAGAGTTTTTTTCAAATTTACAAAGTGCAAAAATCTAAATTCTAAAAGTTGATTTTCATCAATTTCTCATGTTGTTGTTGTTCACTGGAAAAATTTGAAATTTTAGTATACTTAATGAGCTCTTAATTTTCCTCTTTTTATCCTAAAAGTTTCATAAATTTCCCTTTAGTAGTTTTTTAGAAAAATATTATAATTAAAGAAATTGCATTTCTACCGAGATTTCTACTTACTTAATTACGATTTTGCAAGTTGATTTTCATTAGGTTCCCATGGTATTGTTTTTCACTGGAAAAATTTGAAATTTTAATAAAATGAGCTCATAATTTTCCCTTTTTTATCCTAAAAGTTTCATAATTTTCCCTTCAATATTTTTCTAGAAAAATATTAAAATGTAAGAGATTGCATTTTTGCTTAATTTTAGATTTTGCAAATTGATTTTCATGAATTTCCCATGATTTTTATCATTAAAAAAAATTTAAATTCTAGTACAATGAACTCCTTATTTTCCTTTTGTTATCTTAGAAGTTTCTTAATTTTCCCTTCAGTAGTTTTCTAAAAAAATATTAGAATATGATAGATTGCATTTTTGCTTAATTTAGATTTTCCAAATTTATTTTCATCAATCGCCCAGGTGTTGTTTTTCACTGGAAAAATTTGAAATTTTAGTATAATACTAAAGTTCCTAATTTTCTTCTTCTTATTTTAAGAGTTTCATAATTTTTCTTTCGGTAATTTTCCAGAAAAATATGAAAATGAGAAAATGTAAGAGACTGCATTTTTGCTTAATTTAGATTTTTCAAGTTGATTTTCATTAATTTTCCATGTTGTTTTTCTTTGGAAAAATTTGAAATTCTAGTATAATGAGCTCCTAATTTTCCTCTTGTTATATTAGAAGTTTTCTAACTTTCCATTCAGTAATTTTCTTAGAAAAATATTAGAATGTGAGAGATTGCATTTTTGCTTAATTTAGATTTTACAAGTTGATTTTCATTAATTTTCAATGTTGTTTTTTTTGGAAAAATTTGAAATTTTAGTATAATGAGCTCCTAATTTTCCTCTTGTTATCTTAGAAGTTTTCTAACTTTCCATTCAGTAATTTTCTTAAAAAAAAATATTACCTAGAATGTGAGAGATTGCATTTTTGCTTAAACTTTGAAATTTTAGTATAATGAGCACCTAATCTGCCTCTTTTTATCCTAAAAATTTCATAATTTTTCCTCAAGTAATTTTCCAAAAAATTATTAAAATATAAGAGATTACATTTTTCAATATTTTTCCAGAAAAAATAATAAAATGTATGAGATTGCATTTTTGTTTAATTTAGATTTTGCAAGTTGATTATTATTAACTTCTCATGGTGTTGTTTTTTATTGGAAAAATTTGAAATTTTAGTATAATCAGCTCATAATTTTCCTCTTTTTATCCTAAAAGTTTCATAATTTTTCCTTCAGTAGTTTCCTGGAAAAATATTAAAATCTAAGAGATTACATTTTTATACTTAATTTAGATTTTACAAGTTGATTTTGATCAATTTCCCATGGTGTTTTTTTTTCACTGGAAAAATTCGAAATTTTAGCATAATGAGCTTCCAATTTTTCTCTTTTTATCCTAAAAGTTTCATAATTTTTCCTCTAGTAGTTTTCCAGAAAAATATTAGAATGTAAGAGATTGCATTTTTGTTAAATTTAGATTTTGTAAATTGATTTCTATTAATTTTTCATGGTGTTGTTTTTCACTAGAAAAATTTGATATTTTAGTATAATGAGCTCCTAATTTTTCTCTTTTTATTTCAAAATTTTCATAATTTTTCTTTGAGTAGTTTTCCTGAAAAATAATAAAATGTATGAAATTGCACTTTTGCTTAATTTAGATTTTGCTAGTTGATTTTTATCAATTTCTCATAGTGTTGTTTTTCATTGTAAAAATTTGAAATTTCAATATAGCGAGCTCCTAATTTTTCTCTTTTTATTTCAAAATTTTCATAATTTTTCTTTGAGTAGTTTTCCTGAAAAATAATAAAATGTATGAAATTGCACTTTTGCTTAATTTAGATTTTGCTAGTTGATTTTTATCAATTTCTCATAGTGTTGTTTTTCATTGTAAAAATTTGAAATTTCAATATAGCGAGCTCCTAATTTTTCTCTTTATTATTATTATTAGTTTCAGCAGTAGGCGGATTTAAAATCCGATGAGACTACTGAGTCTGTTGTACTGCGTGTGTCATTGTTTGGTGTTATTAAAATCACATTTAGATTGGTCATGCAGAGTAATGCACAACATATTGTTCCAGTCTTCGATTTCCTTGTCAAGGCGATTTTTGAATTGGTTCTTGGATGTTGAGTTTACGGTGTCGCTGCTCAGAGAGTTCCAATGATACACCACCCTGTTGGACAGGAAGTTTTGTCTAAGCATTTTGTTGCATTTTTCTTTGGATAGCTTTTTGTTGTGACCCCGTAAGTTTTGATTAATGCTGAGTTGGTATATATTGGTTAAGTTGCAGGCATAGTATCCGTTGAGAATCTTAAATGTCTCGATAAGATCTCCTCTGGTTCTGCGGTCTTTCAGTGTGGTCAGGTTCAATTGAGTCAGTCTGATTTCATATGGCAGATCTTTAAGTTCACTAGGAAGCTTAGTAATCCGCCGTTGTACTCGCTCGAGTTGTTCAATGTCCTTCACATAGTAAGGATTCCAGATTGATTGGGCATACTCAAGTTTTGGTCGAATGTAGGACTTATACAGTTTCAAAATCATCTCTTTAGAGTGGTCTTTGAATGCTGTTTTGATGAGGTATGTCATTGAGTTTGCCTTTTTTGTTACATTAGTGATGTGTGTCTCCCATTTTAGGTCTGCCGTCACTGTGATTCCAAGGTCTTTCTGCTTTGCAACAGTTGTTATTGGTGTTTGTTGTAGAAAATAGCTATGACTAGGGTTATTCTGGCCTATGTGTAGTACAGTACATTTGGAATCATTAAGTGGCATTCCCCACTTTGTTGTCCATTCCTTTATTCTGACAAGATCTTGCTGTAGGTCCTTATGTTGTAATAGAGGGTTACAATATAGGTTACCATCATCTGCAAAAGATGCATTTTTTGTTGTAAGTCCCTGGTACAGATCGCTCAAGTATGTTATGAATATGAGGGGACCGAGAACTGAGCCTTGAGCAACTCCGCTGTGTACTTTGTGCTCCTGCGACAGGCTAGTACCAATTCGTACCTGGAAAGTTCGACCAGACAAAAAACCATCACCAATCAGCCGTAGTAAATCACCTCTGACTCCAAATTGCTGTAGTTTGTATTTGATGTATTCGATTGGTATTTTGTCAAACGCCTTTTCGAAGTCAAGGTAGACCACATCCATTGGTTCTCGGTTGTCATCAGCCAGTGACCAGTCGTTGAACCTAGTTAGAAGGTTAGTGAATGTGGATTTTTTTGGTAGGAAGCCATGCTGCTGTGAGGGTATGATCCTTGTTTCCAAGAAGAAAGATGTAAGTTCTTTTGCTATGACTTTTTCCATGCACTTACACAGCATGCTAGTTAAACTAATTGGCCTGTAGTTTTCTGCCAACTGTTTATTTCCTTTTTTAAATATTGGTGTGACAATAGCTTTCTTCCAGGCTTTCGGAAATTCCCCTGTTGTCTGTAAGATGTTTAACACATTTGCCAGGGGTGCTTTTAGAACTTGTACACAATTTTTGAGAAAAATGGAAGGAATTTCATCTATTCCAGGACTTGAGTTGGACTTTAATGACTTTATGGCAACTTCTAATTTTTCTGGTGTAAATTCGATGTGATTTATCTCAGTTACCGTGTAAGCATTTACTGGTAGTGTGGGCCTAAGGGTGTTTGCGTCCAGAATAGTAAAAACACTCTGGAACTGCTGCGCGAAGCACTCTGCGATTTCCTGATCAGATTTGAACGGTATTGAGGTATCCTTATCTATTAGATTGAAGCTGGCATGCTTTGAGTTTAGCGAACGGCTTATGTATGAGTAGAATTGTTTAGTGTTCGCTAATAAATTGTGTTCATAGTTTCTCCTGGCCGATACTGTGCAGGTTTTTGTTTTGTTGTTTTGGTGTTGATAAATTTGATAATTTTCTTCAGATTTGTTGTTTTGGTAATTATGCCAAAGATTTCGCTTTTGTTGAATTTCTTTGAAAACTTCTTTTGTGAGCCATGGTTTTTGCGGATTAACTTTTTGTGGTTTGTTTGGGATGTGTTTGTTTATTGTGTTTGTTAAAGCCTCGTAGAATTGGTTGAAAGTCAATGGGTTTGCCAGTCTTCTTAATTCCTGTTCAAGTGTTTCATTAACTGCGATGTAATCTGCTTTCCAAAATTGCCTTTTGTAAATTTTTCTGGTTGGTTGAGCAGCTACATTTATTTGTGACTTGGCTGTGATTACAACATGATCACTTTTTCCCAAGGGTGCGTGTGATTTGATATCAAAAACTAACTTTTTCTCATTGGTTATGAGTAGATCAAGTAATGATATCTGGGTGTTGCGGATTCTTGTTGGAAAATTTATTTGCTGATACCCCCTATGGTTTTTATAGCTTTCTAGGAAGGCTTGGCTGCACTGGTCATTTGGATGGACTTCCAGTGTATTCCACTTTATTTCGGGGTAATTGAAGTCTCCCATGATGTAGACAGGTACTTTTAGTGACAATGCATTTTCGATGGTTTTTATGAGTTGTATGTTTTCTACTTGTGTGGTTTTTTCTTTAGGTCTGTACACACATGCAACTAGAATTTTGATTTTGCCAATCAATATTTCTAACCAAATTGATTCAACAGGTTCTATTGTCTTGTATGTTTGAGATATGGTCGCGTGTACATTGTATCCTGCAATGTCACTTTTAACAAAGGCGCAAATTCCGCCACCAGCTGCTCCTCGGTCTTTGCGAAACAGTGAGTAACCAGGTAATTGGATTAAGCTGTCTGGTATTTGCTCAGTTAGCCATGTTTCAGTAATGAGAATGATGCTCGCGTTAGTGCTTTGAATACTTATTTTTAGTTCATCGAGCTTGTTGGTCATGGAGCATAGGTTACTGTACCATAAGGAGACTTCAAACATAGTGGCATGCTTTAGTTTTTTGCGGTTTGTTCGTGGGAGATTTTTGTTTGCGTTCTTCCAGTTCTTTCAGGATGTTTTTTAGGTATGCTCTTTGAATGGGTGTTTGATCTGATTTGATATAAATTCCTTCCTCTTTGAGATTGTTTTTGTTTCTGAGCACTTCTCGGGCAGCAGCTATAGAGGGCAGAGTCACACGGATTGGTCTTACTTTACCCTGGGACTGTGCACCCAGTCGATAGACTTTAATGTCAGTTCGCTGAATATTGTTATTTACTGATTTAATCAGTTTGTATGCTTTTTCTGGGTCAGAATCTGGATCATTTTGATTATTGCTTTCTTTTGCTCCGAAGATCAGTACATTTACAGATCGTTTTTGTCGCTCAGCCATTTTGCAAAGTGTTGGCTCAATAATTGAGGTGTGATCCCCTGGTGGGGGTTGATTTTTACAAATAGTTTTTTGTGCCGTGATCTCGGTATTAAGTTCTTCAACTTGCCTTTTTAGGTTTGTAGTGTCGGCAGCCACCTGAGCATAGCTTGGTGCATTTTCATTGATTTGTTTTTTCAGTTCCTTGGTAACCTCTTCCAGACTATCAATTCTCTTGTTGATTGTTGGCAGGTCCTTAACAGTTGCATTGATAGTATCCAGACAGTCTGAGCAAAAGTATTTCAGGCTGTGGGTTGAACATAGCACTCGGATTTCACTTGATGTAAAGTGGTTGCAGTTTTTGCAAAATATTTTTCTGCATAGGTCACAAGCGCATCCAAATAGCTCCTTAATTTCCTTGCTTTTGGAGGTGTCTATGAAGTAGCACTTTCCCTCACAGTTTGAACAAGTCAAAGAACTCATGGTTTTGGGTTATGTTTTTGTTTACCACAATTCTTATGGAAAAATCGCACTCAATCAGAACAACTATGAGTTTTATCGATAGATAAGGAGTTTGTGATTTAAATCAAGTAATAAAAGTTTGTTTGTGTTCACTAATTTGTATATATTCTTGGAAAACTTGCTTAAGAAAAATAAAACACACAACGCACTTACATCCTGAAAATTTCATAAATTTCCCTTCAGCAGTTTTCTAGAAAAATACTCAAATGTAAGAGATTGCATTTTTGCCCAATTTAGATTTAGTTGATTTTCATTAATTTACCATATAGCTGAAGAGCTTATGGTCAGTTCTCTCCTGCCGTGGTGGTATTTTTAATGATGAAAGCGTGCGGTTTTTTTTGTTTTTTTTTTTAGAAAACCCAATGGAAAAACCTGGTAAAGTCTGTTTTTTTTTTAAAGATAAAAGTCAAAATGACATTATGTTGGCAATACAATGTAAAAATGTCAATGCTTTCAAATTTTTTATGTAGAAAAGGCTTGTGTTGCCAACATAGTTACTAAATTTTTGACTTGGGGAATTATCTTTAAATAAAAAACAGACATTATATTATCCATTCACAATCCGATGTCTACAGGTACAGGTAAAATTTATCACCTTTCAATGCTATTTGATAGAGAAAAGTGATAAATTTACCTCTACCTGTGGACATCGGATTGTGAATAGGATATTATGTATGTTAACCTTCGAAAATTTAGTACAGTGACCTCGAAAAAGGGGGTATAAGAAAAATAAAAGAATTGTTTAGGGAACTTTTTAATAAATTCTAAATAACCATTGGAGTCTATTGAAATTTTACAAAATACAGAAAAAAAGAACTTGAATAGTTTTTAATTTCTAAAAATAAAAATTAGATGCGTAGGCAAAACAAAATAATTAATATAAACAATAAAAGTATGTTGTTCAAAGTATTTTCAGTTATTTTTCAAGGTATATATCGTCGCTGATCTGACAAAGGGGAATAACAATCAATTATTCTGTATTAGAGTTAAAATCGCCGAGTGATTTGTTAGAGTTGTATGTATGATCTGACAAGAAGGCGTATGCTCAAAGGTATTACTTCGTCTAAGATTACTTCTTTCTATACATAAAATCAGCTAAAAGCTTAAGTACACAGTAATTGCATATAGGATCTGACTAAAAGGCGTATATCCAAATATAAGACTTACGCCATTTTGTTAGATCCTATGTTGCGTCTTTTTGGAATCGCTAATCCGATTAACCCGATCACCAACTTTTTGTTTTTCATCTTTCTTCAATAAACGTGATTGATAAAAGACAATCGAATCAGCGTTTCTGAAAACCTCTCCAGTGGGCGTGGCTCATATGCAGACATTCAGAATCCACATGGATTTTATATATGCCTTTAAATAAATAATAGTTATTCTCCCTATAAATTTGTAAGATAGATTAGTAGATCATTGGTAATTATTTATTTATGAACAGTTAGGAACTTTGTGAGTATTTGTGTTTGTTGTATGAAGCGCAGTGAAGGTAAGCTACTAAAATATATTATAAAAAGTTAATACTGAAACCTAACCAAATATTATAAAAAAGTGAAACCTTACCTAATATGTTGAAAAAGGGAGTGACTACTGCACTGTCCAGACCAGTGGTGAGTGAAAACTATCTGCATTGACCAGACAGTTCCTACTTAAATCTATCAGCACTGTCTAGACAGTGCGGACTGAAATTTATCTGCACTGTCCAAACAGTGCCAATGCCGTTTAAGATCATTTATCATTTATAGACCACTTACCAAACTTATCAGTAAAACTTAAGAAATGGTTATTTTCATAACTGTTCTTAAGTTACTGTTACTGCTACTGACACTATAAATCCAGCTTTATTAAAACGGAAAATGAAGTTGATAGTGATAATTCAGAAGATAATGTGCCTTAATTAATTTAAACAAAAATGTTGCAGTCAAACATCCATAGAATGTGAAAACAATAGTTTCAAAGTGAATATTGAAGACGAGGATCACATACCCCTAAGTGATTTAAAACAGTTTATAAAATCCAAACTTCCTATTATTGGTGACAGAAAGGTTGTACCAGGTGCAGATTTGCAAGACGTAGAAATAGCTGATGCAGGTTGTAATAACAGAACAAGATAATTTATTAAAAACACCAACCGTGGCTCCAGAAAATCCAGCTAGTCCTAAGAACTCTCCTGAAGTACTACAAATACAAAAAGAATCCCCCTCTGATGTATCAACAAAAAAAAAATATAGCAGTTAACATGAAAAAAGTATCTGCTGTACCAGAATAAGTTAATATACTACTTAGCAAGTTTTGGTGATAGTGACATGACAATCATGACTTCGTTGATCCTGATAATGCTGAAAACCCTCACAAACAATGCTGCGAATTCAAAAACATTAAAGGCGAAACATAGGCTGCTTGTTTTCGCTTTGTTGGGATCATTTTGATATCAATGATAATTGCGATTATCGGGGGTAATAGCACAAGTTAGGGTTGGCATACACAAAAGCCTATTTCAAAAACACAGTTGGTTTTTGATGCCAGAACCCATCATCAATATTGACAAAAATCCATAGTAGGCTTTTGTGTCAAAAACTCACTCGTACAGGAATACGTAATTAACTACCCTAATTTGGATTTTTTTTTTAATAAAAAACATTCTCATTTTTACCATAGTGACAAAATTAATCAAAAATCTTGGATTACCCGTATTTAAAACAAAATAAAAAATCTGCTAAAGAAAAATAGACAGAAACTTATTAAGTATTTATCAAATAATTTTTTAAAGAACTCTTCTGGAGTAACTACTAGTAATTATCGGTACCTGCCGAACAATTATCGCTATAAGTTTTCGATAATTGCAATTTTTTTATGGGATTTTTTATACATGAAGGAAATATTCATGGAAATTACATTTCAGTTGAAATTAATTTTGGCAACACCGGAAATTTAGCGTCATAAGAGATTTCCCTATCTATTAGGTATCCAGTAGATGGTGGAAAAAGGGAAGTACCTTTAGCTAAGGAGAAAAAAGGCAACAAGAAAGATTGCACAAGCATTAAGGGTAAAAGGACAGGCTTACATAAGTTCTACACAAAAAAAAACTGATACCGGGAAAAGTTATAAAACCCCGTTGTCGTGGAAAATGTAAAGGAAAGGAGTGTCACAATTGACGATAATCGAATAATTAGCGCCTTTTATGGCACAGCAGATTTACATCAATAAAGAGGGATTGTCTTACGACACAGGGCCGTAGCCAGGGGGGGGGGGGGGGCAATGCCCTATCTTTCAAATGATGATGCCCTACCTTTAAAACACAACATACGTTGAGGTTTATCTAGAAAATTTAAGAGAAGATGAAAGCACTGTTTCAACCGACATGAGAACCGTTCTAGAACGGTAATTTTCAGTCGATCAATTCATTTGCCAAGGAGGATAAACGTTCAACTTATCGAAAATTAGGTGGGCAATTGGAAATTACTAGTTCTGGAACGGTTCCTATGTCCATTGGACCACAGCTAATGAATGGACCTGAAATCGAATGAGTTGGTAGGCATACAGTTATTTTACAAGTAGTACAAGTACAAGAAGTCCCTCAAAAATTATTGCCTGAACGCGCCATTTTATTTATTCGCCAGAAATGTTATTTGATGTTGTTTATTGAAAAATTTGCCTTCGGTGCCATTACTCCCATTCTGTTTACCTGTAAAAAATTCAAGGGGCGGAGGGAAGTAGTGCATGCCCTATGTCAAATTTTTCATGCCCTACCACAAATTTGACTCTAGCTACGGCCCTGATACGACATATGGCATAAGAAAATATTTACAGCATCAGATGTTTCCCGTAGAACAAAGACGTTCCAAGTGCGAAAGGATCCACAAATGTTTGCAAAACAATATTTTTAAATACTTTGGGTATTTCGGAAAAAATGATGCGCACAGCCTTGAGCAAAATATATGAAGAAGAGGAGTGATTTTAGCTGACAAGCGGGGAGGTCGATACAATAATCTCAAAGAAAAAGATGCCAAGATTAGAAGATCTGTTCTACACCTTTTCCATAAGTATTTCAGAATGTATCACTTGTATTTCAGATTCATCAATTCTAGTTCAGAATGCGTCAATAATTGTATTTCAGTTGTGTAAGTTCAATTTCAGAAAGTGTTATTCGTATTTCAACTTTGTCAGTTGTAGTTCAGAAAACATCATTTGTGTTTCAGATTCCTCAGGTGTATTTCAGAAAAAGTCATTTGTATTTCAGTTTGGTCACTTGTATTTCAGAAATCGTCATTTGTGTTTCATATTATTTATTTGTAGATCAGAAATTGTAAATTGTATTTCAGAATTCGTCAAATGTATTTCAGATATTATCAATGTAGTGTATTAAATAAAATTTATAATGAGTCACCTATACACCTATCTTGTGTTGATTTGGGAAAATCTGCGTAGATACCTACTAATTTCCGAACTACATCTGACAATTTCTGAAATACAATTCACGTTTTCTAAACTACATAATGTGATTAATTAATTATACAATCAACTAATCTGAAATACAATTGATGCTTTCCGATATAAAATTAACTAATCTGAAATACAATTGACACTTTCTGAAATAAAATAAAATAATCTGAAATACAATTGATTATTTCCCAGATAAAATTATTTATTCTGAAATACAATTGACGCATTCTGAAATTAAACTGACGATCTCTGAAATATATATGGAAAAGGTGTAGAACGCATCAATAAATTTCAAAAAATGCCAAAAATGGAATCTCATTTTTGTAGAGAATCTACTATAAGAGAATACCTACATCCAGATCTCACTGTTAAAATAATGTATTATTTATATCTATAACGGAAGTGCAACAGTAGAGTAGTTAACTTATAGTTACCATACATATCGCAGAGTATTCAAATCTGCAAATCTGTCTTTCCATCATTCCAAAAAGGATCAGTGTTATCTATGTATGACCTACAAGTTAAGAGATGCTGCAAATAAAATAGAAATTGGAAAAGCCTACAATGCCCATACATTACCCAAATATTTTTGCTTCTGCCGTTTTTGACTTGCAGCAAGTAATCCAATCAGCAATAACAGTGCAATATTTTACAAAAGTCGGTTGTCAACATTCAATATTACAATCTATAATATTGGGAATATGGTTGCGGCGGTCAGAACAAAAATACAATAGTTTTCGATATTGCTCTATACAATAAGAAATACCAAAAACCTTGGGAAGATTTTGAAACATGTTACAAATTTAATTGAATTGAACTTTAAGAAAAGATAACCTAGGGTCGTGGAATTCAAAAAAAATTAAGAAAATGTGTAGTAGTAGGATAAACGTAGCTGCATAACATAGGTGGGGGTGCAACAAATTAGCAACAAGCTGATTTCAGCGGAATTGTTTAGTAACCGACCTCCTATTCAACCTCCCAAAAGTCCCATTCAGTCCTAGGGGTGGAAGGTTGCAAAAAATGGCTGCCATATTGGATTTTTTGTTTTTGACAATTATCTCAATTTCTATTAGTTTTTTCAAGAAAACTCAAGAAACCTTTTTTGTGGAGAATTTAATTCTCTATTAAAAGTGTTTCTACGTTTTTTTTTGTAACATGAAGGATAACGGAGATATTGTTTTTTTTTTAGAATTTGATTTATAAATTTTTCACTTTTGTTGAAGATCCAAAAAAGTGATCCACCAAAGTAAGTAGTATATTCGCTCCGTATAAATTGCAAGTTTTTAGGGTCTCTATTGGTCATATTGATCGTGTGTGGAGTCATTTTGTTTGTGAAATTGTGATCTTTTCAACCTTGTAAAAATTTTTCTAGACTTTATTTTTGGTGAGCCAACAAATCCAGTTTAATTACTGGGATTCAAATAGGAATAGAAAAAAAAAGGTAAATTGTATTACTTATCAGCAGCACAAAAATTTGCAATCTCATTGGTCGGCCAGTTATCCGCCAACCAATAGAATAATAGAATAATAAATTTATCTTGCAGATAGTTACCAGCAAGTTTATGTGAAGATGAATAAACCGGGCCTAAGCCAAATAAACATTCTGTATTAAATTTTATTCCTACCATAATCAATCCTGATATGGATCTACCTGTGATAAGGCCTGCTTCCAAAAGGAGGACAAAAATTAGCTTTTTGGCTAACCGTGTGACATTTGTCGCAACATTTTATGCGACATTTGTCGCAAGATTTTATGCAGAAATTGCTCTGGAGTAAGGAGCTCTGAGATCCGAGTTCTCATAATGAAAGAACGCTGCCTAAGATATTTTTGTCCAAGCTATATGGACTGTTCCAAGCACTGTCGGGGTTGAGCTCAAGACTTCACGCATTCGAAGCAGATATGGAAAAGCTCAAAACCAACCAAAGAGTTGTGCTATTCAATCAGAATTGTGTGTTATCGAGGATGATGTAGCAAAATTAGATAGAGGGTTTTCTCCTATTCCTGCCAATAGTTCTATTCCTTTCATACCTAGGAGGAGCTCCGGAACAGCTCTAGGGCTTCACGCGCTTATTCCTTTCGAAAAGTGTTTGTTGCACCACGCATCTGTTTATCTGCGGGAGCGACTGAACACCGGAGCGAGTAGCTCGAATGTTTCAAACTCTTGAAAGGAATACAACTATTGGCCAGCTCACTATGGATGGTATTAAAAACGGAATGGGCTGGAAGGCACCTGCAAAGCCATTCTGGATTCTAATAAGGAACTTGTTGCATTCATGTCCAAGTCCTATACACGCCTGGCAAGTAAACATCTTGCATATCAATTTTAATGCGATAGAATGAAATATCTAAACAAAGTCTAAGGTTGAATAGAGAACGAAAATGATTTTCTCTGTTCCACCTCTAGCATTCCCAACGCTTTTTACTGGAGGTGGAACAGGGGAAATCGTTTTCGTTCTCTATTCAACCTTAGACTTTTTCTAAACATTTCGAAAGGGATAAAAGTAAAGAAATGTTTGAAATATTTACTATAAAAAGCTCTGTATCTCCGTTATCCTTTATGTTACAAAAAAAAAGTACAGACACTTTTTATAGAGAATTAAATTCTTCACAAAAAAGGTTTCTTGAGTTTTCTTGAAAAAACTAATAGAAACTGAGATATTTGAAAAAAACAAAAAAATCCAAGATGGCGGCCATTTTTTTGCAACCTTCCACCCCTAAGACTGAATGGGACTTTTAGGAGGTTAAATAAGAGGTCACTTACTAAACATTCCCGCTGGAATCAGCTTGTTGCTAATTTGTTGCACCCTGACCCCCCAGATTGACTCAGCTATAGTCCCTTTATGTGCAAATAAAACCACTCAAAATCCAATGAACAATAATTTTATTTCGTTTACAATATTCTGTAATATAGAGTAAGAGTAAATGTTACTTTCTGTAAAATTTTGGTGTACACATCTTGGTTTTTCCGGTGAATCTGATACCATGTACCTTTCCAATCTGGAGCTCTTCAATGGGTGTTGGGGTTTCACTTTCGCGAACTGGAGCTCTTCGTGTTGTTTCCTGTATTCAGGAAGAGAATAGATTGTTGGGGTGACGTCACTCCAGCTGATCCAGACTCCAAACAGTGATCTTTATGTCGAGAAGGTACCCAGAAAAGAATAAGGCAGCATCAGGTTCACCAATATTTGGAATATTAAATCCCTGAATTCTGTCAAAAAGTGAGTGTCTTGCAAAGAAAATTGAAATTTAATATAGAACGATTGTTGGACAGACACTTCCTTCCAACAGAATCAGGTATGAACAGCTATTGCATCAAGTTGAAAAAATATATATATACAGGGTGAGTAACTAAGCGCGCGGTGGTCCATATCTCCTATGCTAAAGGAGATCGAAGAAAAAACTAAATACAAAACTTGTAGATAAACATGGGTACTACATTCCTAATTTATTTTCCAGCATACAGGGTGGCCCAATAACTAGTAGTGATATAAAGTTATGTTTTTTTTAAATGACTCCCCCTGTATATTATGACATTTCTGGATTCTGCGGAAAATTCTAGAATATTTTGTGCACAATGTCATATACCTATCTTCAACTGTTTCGGAAATATTGACAGTTGAAAATTGACTTTTTTGCATCTTTGACAGACTGCAACACCTGAACGGTTACTTTTACAAGAAAACGGATTTTACATTCCTATCTTAGTTTTTCATAAACTATCATTTGACACCAACCTTGAATTTAATTCATGATTAAAAATTCCGCCTAAATTGTTCGGTTAAATTCAAAGTTGGTGTCAAATGATAGCTTATGGAAATCTAAGATAGGAATGTAAAATCCGTTTTCCTCTAAAATTAACCGTTTAGGTTTCACACTTTGTCAAAGATGCAAAACAGTCAATTTTCAACTTTCAATATTTCCGAAACAGTTGAAGATAGGTATATGACATTGTACATGAAATATGTCTAGAATTTTCCGCAGAATCTAGAAATGTCATAATATACAGGGAAAATCATTTTAAAAAACGTAACTTTGTGTCACTACTAGTTATTGGGCCACACTGTATACTGGAAAATAATTTAGGAATGTAGTACTCATGTTTATCTACAAGTTTTGTATTTAGTTTTTTTTCTTCGAGCTCCGTTAGTATAGGGGATATGGACGATCACGCGCTTAGTAACTCACCCTGTATATTTTAATATAAAAAAAATACAATTAAATAATTGAGAATAATGGTAAGATAATAATAAAATTAAAATAATAACAAACAAGATTAAATTAAAATGCTTGTCATGATTGAACAAAATGCTGCTTTCCTGACGGTAGCTCTGGCAGGCAAAAATATGAACAAAATAAGCTGAAACAGTAAGAAATTAAATCTTTGGATTCTCCCCCAAATAGACAAAATTTTCCTTTCAAATTACGGTAGCTAGGATAGATACTACAAGATTAACCTGACGGTGAAATCAATCAAATCCAGAATAAGTCAAAATTATTAAGATGTTTTAATTAAAACTTTTTAACTGAATTTTTGACCTGTCTGGATTTCTATTAAAAAAAAAATTACACCGTTTAGTCGAGATAATAATTGACGCAGTCAAACAGAAAATGGGTATTCAGGCCTTTGCCTGGATTCAATAAAGAGTTGATAGGGATGGACACAAAAATTCGGTTTTTACCGACTCTATTTAGAGCAAATGGTCCAATATTTCCACACTAACAATTGATTCTGAAAACCAGAGCAGCAGTACCTATTTAAAGTCCAAAAATCTGATTTGACTTATCTCAGATAAACGTGGCACTACCAATCAGCACTCACACTAAATGGAAGCCAACAATTAGATGAAAAAATTAAAATATAATATTTATATTTCAAGAATAGATAAGATAAGATTTATCAGGTAAAAACTTAACAATGATATGATAATATGAATTGATAGCAAAATATATTGAAAAATCTATAAGGGAGAATCTAAAAATTAAGAGCAAAAATTACTAAAAATAAAAAGGACTTGTCTGCCAGACTTTTGTCGAGGAAAGAGAGCGTTTTTGAAACCAAACCCCACAGGAAAACGATTCTGTTTTTTTTTATACTTAACTGCATTTTAACTAGTTCAACCAATCAGACGAGTACACCCAAAAGATCATATTCACTTCACAATGAAATCACAATGAAAACCCACGTGGAATAAAAGAGAATAGATAAAAATCCACTAGAATTATTTTAATTGTTTACAAATTATAATAATTTAAATTAAAGTTATGTCAAAAATAAAAAACTGTTAATTAATTAGGTCATTAAGCCAAAAATTGATTATTTCAGAATCAGAAGTTGGAGAAAATGCGCATCTATGTATATAGTTAATTTAATTTTACATAAAACAACAGATTCAGAATTCCCCCCTCCACAAACCTCTGCACAATTTTCCGAAATGTTAACATATGCCACCCGATTACTTACTGATATAGTAATAATTTAAAAATATTCTCTTGCTTCCTTCATCAAAAGTGCCACAAAGTACGATAGCTAATAGTGCTGTTTTTCACTGGAAAAATGCAAAATTTCAGTATAATGAGCTCATATTTTTCTTCTTTTTATCTTAATAGATGAAAATAGATTGCATTTCCACTTAATCTAGATTTTGCAAGTTGATTTTCATTGATTTCCCATAATGTTGTTTATTGTTTTTCACTGGAAAACTTTGAAATTTTAGTATGATGAGCACCTAATTTTTCTCTTTTTATCTTCTAGTTTCTAACATCATTTCCAAATTACAGTTTTTGGTTGAATAATTGCTTATAGCAATTAGTAATTTGAGCCGCATTCTTTCGCAAAATATTTGAATCATGATTCCGAGATCCTGATCCGTTCGTTCAGATGGAACATGTTTCATTTATTAGTCCGAAAAAACACTGTCACTGATGTGTCACTGCCAGCTGGTGCTTTTCCTCTATTCTCTATTTTTTGAGTTGGTTATTATTATATTTTGCAGTTTTTTGATTTGCTACGTTTGTTTTTCTGTGCTTATAATAATGGACGAGCTTACAAAATTTATATTATATATTATTGCAGAAAGCGCAAAAAGTAAACAAGAAATAATTTGAAAGTTGAGGTTAGATTTTCGCGATCGGAACAAACTAATCACAAACAAAAAATGTTCAATATGTTCAGACTTTCTCGGATCATGATTCGTTAACTGTCATTTGCCAAAATGCGAAAGAACGTGATCACTGGAACATAACGCGTTTTGATCAACTGATCCGGTCCGAAAGAATGCGGCTTTGATTCAAGTTATGTTATATTTTTTGAAGGAATAGTAAATTTTCTATAAATTGAGTAAAATTTGTTACCAATGGCTTATACCGGGTGGTCCTCCGGGAATGACATCGATTGCTTATGGGAAAACTGTGAAAGGTAAAAATTTGAAAATTTGGCAACATAGCAATGTCGATGGGGGACATCTAGGTAAAATATTTTCAAGATGGCGGCATTTCCGGTCATACCGGAAGTTGATACCAACTCGGTTATTTTAAATAGAACACCCCATATATTAATGTATTTTTGGATTCTACATAAAATTCTGAGCAGATTTCATGTAATATACCCTATACCTAAGTTCAACTGTTTTGGAAATATTGACAGTTGAAAATTGACTTTTTGCAACTTTGACAAGCTGTAAAACCTAATTGGTTAATTTTAGAGGAAAACCGATTTCACATTCCTATCTTAGATTTTGATAAACTATCATTTGACACCAACTTTGAACTTAAACGGAGATTAAATTTAACTGAAATTTTTAATCATGGATTTAATTCAAAGTTGATGTCAAATGATAGTTTATAAAAATCTAAGATAGGAATGTGAAATCGGTTTTCCTCTAAAATTAACCAATTAGGTTTTACAGCTTGTCAAAGTTGCAAAAAGTCAATTTTCAACTGTCAATATTTCCAAAACAGTTGAACTTAGGTATAGGGTATATTACATGAAATCTGCTCAGAATTTTATGTAGAATCCAAAAATACATTAATATATGGGGTGTTCTATTTAAAATAACCGAGTTGGTATCAACTTCCGGTATGACCGGAAATGCCGCCATCTTGAAAATATTTTACCTAGATGTCCCCCATCGACATTGCTATGTTGCCAAATTTTCAAATTTTTACCTTTCACAGTTTTCCCATAAGCAATCGATGTCATTCCCGAAGGACCACCCTGTATATTAAACGAATTATTGAGCTTCAAAGTTAATATTTTCTCAAAATTTTGTCAAAAACTTGAGAATTAAATTTTCTGAGAAACTTACAAGCCTTGATATTATAATTCCTAAATATGTATTCAATGATGGCTATGAAAATATTCTGAGCACTTCTTAAACCAAGTTCATTATTATTTTCAGGAGAATATCAGAAATTCTGATGATTAGAGACACCACTCTGATACCGAACGTCTTATGGTTCGAATACACCAACACCAGACAAGAGGCTCGAGCGAGGAGCCGGAAACTGGTCAGTCTCAAGTCCCAATGACATTTGCTGGACTCTAGTTTCAATTTCGCTTTACCAAGAGGCGTCGTCAGGTGTCTCCGGATATTATTGCCTTGGAGACGAAAGTATTGAAGGTAATTGTTTTTGATATTATTCAATAAATGATTAATTTTTGTGCTATGATTGAGAGACTGATGAGTGAAATTGGAATTATTGTGTTTGTGTGGAAAATTATTAAAATTTAAAATTATGCCAATCCAAGGAGTTCATACTTTTGACATAATTTGCCTTCCTTTTTTAACAAATAGAAATTGACTGAAACAAATCAACGACGTCAAAAATGTTCGTCGGTTCTTAAACCAGAATTCATTAATTTTAATTTGTTAAAAAAATTGAATGTGTCATACAAATTAATCTACGACAAGTTATGACGTCTTTGATGTCAAAAGTATGAACCTTCATGAAATAAAGTGTAGATACTAGCTGACGTCATACACATGAAATGTTTGTCCCCTTATCCAAAGTGACGTTACGTCATTGCTGACAAGTTAGCACCTGTGTGTATGAATAGTCCTTGAAACCCTTTGTTTGTCTCCCCAACAAAAGTGAGGTTATTTGTGTGACGTCAGCTAGTGGCTAAATAGCATTGAAAACAATTTTTATATTTTAGACACTTGTTTTGTTTTTTTAGTATATTCATTATTATTGGTTTATTTAAACAAAGAAAAATTGCATTTAGAACATTTTTTTTCCCATTATTAATATGATATTATCTAAAAAATGTAAATAATTTTTCCCAATTAATCGAGGCTATAGCTTTATTCCAACTGACATGAGAACCGTTCCAAAACCAGTAATTTCCAGTTGCCCACCTATTTTTTCAATAAGTTAAACGTTTATATCTACTTGACAAATGAATTTATCAACTGGAAATTATCGTCGGTTGGAACAGAACTTATGAAAACTGTAATTATTTATTTTGAAAAAATAATTATTTTTGAACTTAGTTCACTTTTTAATTCTTTATTCCTCGCACTTGTTACAATTATAAGCAATTTATTTATTTTTGCTTTAGAGTTTATCTTTATTTTTAATTGATTTATATGGATTGTTTAATTTAATTTAAAATTGTATCTGATTTTGCTAGAAAAATTATTATTGGTGTGAAGTTAACAGCCAAAGCCTACTTTGATCATCAAAAAATAAGTTTTGAAATATTTTCATCTTTGTCTAATACATTTGAAATGACAAAGATAAAAGATAAAAATAAAATAGGCAAACTCATTTTTCAATTTTTTTTTTTCACAATCCTTTTTTTTTAATTCGAGTTTTTACTTAATTTCAATGGAATTAATAGCATTATGAGCTTTAAAGAAAAAAAAGTTTTTTGAAATATATTTATCCTTGTCTAATGCGTTTGAAACAATAAAGAGAAAAAAATGGCATCAAGTTTTGATGTTTTTGAAAAAATAAACAAATACGCTATTCAATATTCGTCTCTGTCTAGCACATTATTTGGAACGATAAAGACAAAAAACAACATAAATTTTAATTTATTATTTAAAAACAAATCTATAATCTTTGTTAAATTAATTTAAAATGATAAAGAAAACAAGTACCACCAATTTTCCAAAGCCTACTTCGATCATCAAACAATTATTTTTGAAATATTTTCATCTTTGTCTAATGCATTTGGAACGACAAAGAAAAAAGATAAAAATGAATTGCTGTTCACTTTACACTGCAAAAATTATTTATTCAAATTTAAATAAAATACACTCAAATCCCTAAAAGTTTCAAATTAAAAAATCCATATAAGCTTGTTGTTTCTGAAACCTTTTTAAATACAATTTATTTATTAACTCCCCACTCAGATAATATTTATTTCCAAGATAAAATCGATTTCAATCAGCCCTATAAACGTGCTAAACCATTCATAAATGGCCAAAATTAAAACTTGGCTGTTTCACTTTCCACGTTTATAGGGTAGTTTCGAAACAATTTAATTTATTAATATTAAGAAAAACGCACAAAAAAAAAAATCTTTTGACTTTAGTAAAGAGAGAGAGCTACCACAGATGACAAAACTGTAGATTAATTGTTAGATTAGCCTGTTTTTCATTTAATTCATAATTAATTATTGACTGACTTTTGACAGGCCGATAACTGTGGCAGCTGCAATAAATAAATTTTAGGATAAACAATTTTTTGTAAGTGTTAAAAAATAAAACTCTTGTAAGATTTTTCGTATTTTTAAGTAGTGGTTTTATTTGTCCTCTGTGTCTTCTTCGCTCTCACTAATGTCACTTTCGTTGCCGTCATCTGTCATTTCGGCCGGTGATTTAAAGAGTTTCCTTAGTTTTCTTCGAAGTTTCTTTAGGTCTTCACTACTCGAGGAATTTTCGTCTTCCTCTACTATTGTGGAGAAATCAATCTACCTAAATCAACAACTTTTAGCTCATTAATATACATATAGAATGTGCTACTTACCGCTCTACGTCTTCCATAACGATTTCTCATTTCATCAGGAATCTGGGCCGTTTTACCAACTAGTAATTTAGTTAAATCTGTTGTGCTCATAGTTTTAGTTAAATTATTGGTATCGAGACCTTCTTGTTTTAAATGGGGAAACATAAACTCAATAGGGTGCCGCCTAGAGCTGTTTGATTGGCTTTCGGGGTCGATTACTTGGATTTCTTCTTCGTCACCGGAAAAAATTGCTAAAGAAAATCTTATTTTAAATGTTTTTGAAATGGGGAAATTCTTACAATCTGAGTTTTGGCTGAGTGTTGGTGCAGATACCTCTTGTTCTTCTAGATTGTTTTCGGTTGGGTTTGTGCGGAATTTTCGTACTCTTATTAATTTTCTAGTTGGTTTTTGGTTGTTTTCTTCACTCATGCCATTTTGACATTTTAAATGTGTCAAAAGATGGTTATGAATTTATAGATGTATAGTGTTTAATCGATATTCATAGGTATCGAATATCGATACGATGTTCGTTGAAAACCTGTCTACTTTTTTTTCGTAGCGTTAATATATTATAAGAAAATATCGATACTTTTCATGATTTTAGCATGTCCAGGTCCAGTGAAGTACTGCTCTTATAGCAAATTTTATTGGTAGAACCAGTGCATAAAACATTTATTTTTATCTCTTTTTTATACCAGCTGGTAGAAAAAGACACGTACACTCAGTACATACTAACCCTTCCAATAGAATTTGCTATTTAGTTTTTACTCAGTTGTTGTATACAGTAAGAGGCAAGGTATATAGGATGTAACCCTGACGAATTTGCAGGGGGATTATTTTTATTGGAAGAAAGTGGAAAAGAGGACGAAGATACGATGGAAGATCACAAAATAAGCCATTTAAAAAATAAGACTGCAAGAATAAAAGTTATAAGACGAATTTAATGATATACTTTCAAAAACTTCAAAAATATGGGCAAAACTGCAAGAAAGATCTCGTAGAACATAACATAGATATTGGAGACATTCAGCCTATAAAACAAAAATCAAAAAGCATATAGAGTATCCCAAAAAGAAAGGGAAATTTTTGACACATAAATATCGAAAATAACTACTACAATGTAATTAGACCAAGCCATTCTCCTTGGGCCAGCCCTGTAGTACAAGTAAAAAAAATTGGACGAAATTAGGTTTGGTGTTAATTATAGGCGTCTGAATTCTGTCACAAAGAAGTCCAGCACTATAGTATCCCCAACATAGACGATATTTTCACATATTTAGGAAAGATGCATTATTTTTCGTTGTTAGACATATTTTCCGGTTTCTGGCAAGTCAAAATTCAAGAAAAACCCAAGTCACTAACGGCATTTCAAGCCCCAGGACATGATCTTTTTTCATATGGGAGTTCAATTTTATGAGTTTTGGATTATGCAATGCACCAGCAACTTTCCAGAAATTAGCAGACACAGTTTTCCAAGACTGTTGACTGTTTCAAGTGAGGAGGCTAAAAGATCTTGAAGATTTTCAGTGATTTTGAGTAGATCTTACGACTTTTTCTGGGATTTTGATCAACTTGTATACAAATTTTCACAGTGGCGACTCGTCAGAGGAGGCAGGGGAGGCCAAGCCTCCCCCAAAAAATTGAAAATTCAATCTCAATTTTTTATTCCTGATTCAATTTCAATGTAATTTAGAAAAATCTGACAACATTATTTCAATCAATCCCGCGCCTCCCACGACAAAAATCTGTGAATCTGGGATACTCAGGAATACCGGCCCGAAGGGCCGGAGTTATATGCGAGCTCGAAGAGCCGGAGTAATACGAGCCCGAAGGGCCAGAGTTATACGCGAGCCCGAAGGGCCGGAGTTATACGCGAGCCCGAAGGGCCGGAGTTATACGCGAGCCCGAAGGGTTAAAGTTATTTTAATTACGGGGCCCAGTCTATAATTCTATTGGTCAGTGGATAATTTGGGTGGATAATTTGGAAGCAATCAAAAATCGGGAATATCCAAAATGTGATTTTTAGTTGATATTCCGAGTTTCAGTTCTCTCCGATGTCAGGGCCGGTTCTAGCTCTTTGGCCGCCCTCGTGCAAGAGCTTGTTTTGTCCCCCCATGAGAAACTTTTTGCTTCGGGGGAAGGGAATTTTTCATAATATTCTATTTCTAGATTTGAAAAAAAAACATATGGCAACACTGTTCATGATACAACAAACGTCAAAAAATTGAAATTTCAAAGTAGGCCTTGTTTTTTTTGACAATTGATACAAAATGGCGTCTTGAAGGTTACGAGCCCGAAGGGCTAGAGTATTAAAATCGCATATAACTCTAGCTCTTCGGGTTTTCATATAACTCCAGCCCTTCGGGCTGGCATTTAACTTCGGCCCTTCGGGGTACTTCCTACGTATTCGCCAAGGCTAAATCTATACGCCCATTAAAATTTAGACAGCTGTCAATCTCAAAAAAAAAAAATCTTTTGTTTTTTCCAAAAAACAAATGTTAGAAAACATGTCGTTTTTTAGTGGGTTTTAGGGTGAGATTTATGTAGCAACAGTTGGTACAAAAAATTCAATTTCCCGTCGGGTTTGGAATTCGAATTTTTGAATTTTCCCGGCTCCTGATTGGTTTGGGAATTCGAATTTTGATTATTCCCGGCTCTTGATTGGCTATAAATTTTGAATATTCCCGGCTCTTGATTGGCTTTAAAATAACCTATAACTCGGCCCGCCGAGCTCGAGATTTGAAAAAAAAAAACATATGGCAACACTGCTCATGATACAACAAACGTCAAAAAATTGTAATTTCAAACCTTGGGTTCTTTTGACAATCGATACAAAATGACGTCTTTTTGTTTCAAAGATTACGGCCCGACAGGCCGGAGTATTAAAATCAATTAACAATGAACGGGTTCATTCGGATAAAACTTTTGTCGCACGACACTTTGGCAATATTGTCACCTGTCAAATTTGACACATGTTCGACTTTTTCCCCGCTCTACTATAAAGGCTACAAAAATCAAACCCCGGTACAAGGCAGTTTCACGACGCCAACTATCGATTTGTGTTAAAAAAAAATTGACAGCTGTCAACGTCAAAAAAGTTTTTTTTTTTAATTTTGCAAATTTCGAGAAAAAAAGTGGTAGAAAACGATCTCTGGACCCCAAATACCTTAAATAAAAATTCCAAAAAAAAAACAACGAAAATGACATTCCAAAATCTACTTGATAAAACTAAAGTTTTTCTCACTTACCCCGTTAAAATACTGGAAATTTTTGGTGGAAAATGAAGAAAATTCACTTCGTACTTTAAGTCAGTTTTCCCGACTGAAAAAGCCCCGGAAAAGTGGAAATTCGAAGAAAAACTGAATAAATATGTAAACACGTCAATTGAAAATGGCCGACTGTCAAAAATGCTTCCTTGATTGAAATTAGCCACAAGCGATGTTGCCACATCAAAAGCATTTTAAATGGGATTTTGCTAATTATGACATTTAAAACTAGAAATTTTAACTAAAAAATTAAGGAAACTCAAAGCCTCGTACTTTAAAACGGTTTTTCCGATCAGAGAAGCGGAAAATCCATAGAAAAACCTCTAAAAATTACATTCCAAAGCCTACTTAATGAAATTTGAGTTTTTGCCACTTACCCCATTGAAAAACTGGGAATTTTTAGTACAAAATGTAGGAAATTGAAAGCCTCGTATTTCAAATCGGTTTTCTTGACTGAAAACGGCCTGGAAAAACAGAAAATTCGAGGAAAAACTGGATAGAAATGTAAACACTTCAATTAAAATAGCCGACTGTCAAAACTGGCAAATGACATTTATTACAAAACCTACTTGAAGTTGGCACAAGCGGTGTTGCCACATGAAAACTTCCAAAAAAAGCATTTTAAATGGGATTTTGTTATTTATGTCATTTTAAAACTGGAAATTTTTGCTAGAAAATGAAGAAAACTCAAAGCCTCGTATGTTAAATTGCCTTTTTCCATTGAAAAGTCCCGGAAAAGTGAAAAACTCGAGGAAAAACTGGCAAAAAATCACAAGGCGTCACTTCAAAATGGCCAACTAAAAGCAACGTTGCCACATCTCATTTCGGAAAACAAAAATAACATTTTAAAAGGGTTTTTTGTTTAAAATTCAATTTAATAATTAATTAATAATGATTATAATAATTAAAATTCCCGAAATAAATTATAGGAAACTTGTTTTTAGTTTAATTTCAATGAAAATGACATTTAAAGGTTTTCTTATTGATTATAGTGTGTAAGACAAAGACAACGATAAAGTAGTATATGTTTGCAAAAACCACCGTTTTCTGAAAAAAGTAAAAATCCTAAGAAAACCAACATTCCAAAGTCAATTTGATAAAACTAAAGTTTTTGAATATTCCCGACTCTTTGATCGGACGCTAAAAATCGCATTTTAAATACTCACCGTTTTTAATTGGCTCTAAATTATCCGCTGACTGATAGAATTTTAGACTGAGTCCCGTGATTAAATTAGAGGTTTAGCCTCCCTTGCCTCCTCTGACGAGCCGCCACTGCCAATGGTCACCTGACGTCACACCTGTTTTTGCCATTTACTTCACCCCCTCGCTTCTCATACGGAAAGTGTCAGATAAAAATCGACGGACAATAGAAAAAGCAATAAACTTGCTTGGGTACAAAATTTCCAAACATGGTATCTTTATTTTGCCTGATGATAATAAGCTTATGTCGATATAAAAATTTCCCAGTACCCAAATCAGTCAAAGACGTGCAAAGTTTCATTGGCCTGTGTAATTGCTATAGGAAATTTACAGAACATTTTTCAAAATTAGCTCGATCTCTTCACGTAATAACCACAAAAGAAAAGAAATTCTATTGGAAAGAAGAACAGATGGAGGATTTTAACTATCTATTTCTGTAGTATTAATCTGACTTCAGAAAAAACAACAACAAAAATTATGATGTGAACAATTCCAATACATTTTAGTTACTAAACTTACGGCTTTCATTCAGACACATTATTTTTATGTTGGAATCCACTTTCCGCACAAGTACATGGTTAAGGCATGACTCAAATCCGACACATGACGCACTTACTGGCCTCATTTGCACCTGCTTCATATTATTCATCCTCTACCTGATTCTACGATTTACTTATTTATTTATTTATGGTACATCTTACAAACATCAAGCAAGTTGATAATGACAAGTAAGGGTTACTATAACTAACAGAATCCCTAGAATCTACCTAAAACTAAAACTAAAACTACGAAAAATACACTACTACAAATCATCAATATAAATTAAAACAAGATTTTAGCTTTTGGACATCCACATTGTGCATGTCAATATCAAACTCATCAATTAATACATTACAATGATACTGCATTGACGTCAGTACTGACCAGTTGAAAGTATCCCAGTAAAACATATTAGCGTTTTTTTTTATTAAAATTTATTTTAGGAACATGGAAGCTTATATCATTGATAAAAAGGCTTGACTTAAATTTTATGTTGTTTATTATGTAATGTATAAACAGTACAGAAGCAATTTTTCGCTTTACTTCTAGAGACTGAATATTATAAGTAGGTAGTCAGCATACTCCTGTAAGAAACCAGGTATGGGTAAATGTTATTAGTTTTATAGTAAAGGTATCTCAAAAACCGCTTCAGAGTAAATAGGAAAAATGTATTAGATTTTTATGTCCGACGCCTCCACCAAATGTCACAACCTATTTTGTTGGAACTGCGAGTTTGAGATCTTTTGCAGTTTCAATGAATCAAAACATTAGGAATAATTGAGTTTATTGATTTCAACTAAAAGGTTGATTAATAGATGAGAACACTAGACATAATTTATAAATGTTAAATAACGGTACTTACTGGAGACCCATCTTTCTGCAGTCCATAGCGTAGCACAACTTTAGCGCCCGAATTTAGATTTACAACTAACTCGAAGATGACGCCTCATCGATCCAAATCGATTCAGGATTGTCAGCAAAAATCATTGATCTAAAACCTAGGTCGTTGGCTCTAAACTCTTTGCTAACATCCTGATCAATACACGAACATACCCTGTGAGAGACGTTTATATGGGCGGAGCCTCGCCAACCATTGGCGTACGAAAAATTTTACAAACAAAATCCCTTCGGAAAAACTCGTTTTGGAAAACAAATCTAGAATGACGGCAAATTTAAACTCAAATTAGTATTGCCAATCGGTTTGTAGATTAAATTTACACACTGTTGCCAGGTTTTACTTAAAAATCGCTCAATCTTTACAAGTAATCATATTACATAAAGGAGACAGAGATAGATCTATAAAATGGAAACACTGTCGCATGTCGTTTTTACTGGTAGCGGCGTGCAATTTTGAAGAAATGTAAATTAAAATAAATTTTTCTACATTTTTTCCAGCTCAACTTTAGTTTATAACGAGCTCTTGAATTTGTGAAAATGTTAAAGCCTGAAATAGAAAAAACATGAACGTCCTCTTATTTGCCATTTTTTTCTCAATTTTTCTTACATTTCTCTCCTTGACGATGATTACCCAAAAAAGGTACTACTCCACCCCTTATTTATTAGCAATGGGCCACTTTCACATTTTTCAAAAACATTTTTAAATTATTCTTTCAGTTATTCTAATACTTTTTTTCTGAAAAAAAAACGCTTATTTTTGGAAAAAAAAAATATTTAAAATTCGAATTTTTAAACTGGCAGGAAAACGCGAACTTGGTTTGTGACGTCACACTCCAGAAAATCTACAAAAATGCGAGGATGCCAAATTTCTCATTAGTGAATCATTCACTAGCTAGAAACTGTTTTCGTCCTTTACTACATTATAAAAAAATAAAGGATAGGTATAATCCTTATTAACTCACTTAAATTTCGCATTTCTACATGTGGCAACAAAAATGTCAAAATCGGCTTTGGCCAATCAGAGAGCGTTTTCAATCACGTGATTTTTCATTTAAAATTCCAGTTTTTATTTATTAATTTATTTAATAAACTGACTAAAATCTTGCAAAATATTGTTCATTCTCATAATTTGCCATATCCCCGGCACGTGAATGTTGCCCATTGGTCGAAAGTAGAAGTTATGTCAATAATAAAAATTGTCAAGAAGTAATATTTTGAGTTATAGATGCATTAAAAAAAAAACATTAAATAAATTTGAAGCTTTATCATTTTTATAACAAAACAATTATCAAAAAGGACGAATTTTCAAAGTTGAATTTGACAATTTGATGATTGATGAGTCAATAATAACGTTGACATCTGTCAAAAATTAATCTAATATTTTCACAATTTAACAGTTGTAAATTTTATGTGCATTAAAAATTATCGAAGTTATTGAGAGTCCTCCCTATCATAAACAGTAAAAATGAAAAAAATCTATGCCTATGTCTTTTAGACTCCACCCACATTGTGAATGGGTAAATGCATCATGCGGGCGGGGCTTGAAACGCATTGGCGTAGATAATTTTAAAGTTAAATTCAAAAAATTTTTGTTTTGGGTAAAACTATAACATCCACTGAAAATGCTTAAAGTGAGCAATTATTTCATAATTCCAATTATAACTCATGTGTGTTAAGTATAAGTCAATTAGAAACTGTCAAAAATGAATATTTTGACAGCTCCAGGTGTCTCAAAAGTAACCACTGAGAAAGTTTGAATTGATAATTTTCAAATTTAAATCTGACAGTTTCATGTCCAATAAGTCAATAATTAAATTGACACCTGTCAAATAGTAACTAATGACGTTTCCGATTGGTAGAGTTTATTTCCATCTCTTTCAAAAAGTATGAAATTTTACTAAATACTTCCATAAGAAATCAGCTAGGTACTAAAATAGGCAATAAATGTCAAAATTGGATTTGACAGTTTTATGTCCAATGGGTCAATAATGAAAATCAAAATTGTCAGAAATTATTATTTTGACAATAATAGGTGGCTCTAGATAACTGTCAAATAATAAAATTTTGACATTTACAGGTCTATCAAGGTCATCAAAAAAGTTTGAAGCTTCTGTATTTTCATAATATAGCTACTATTAAAATAGGCAACTTCTAAGGAATGTCAAAGTTAAATTTGACAGTTTGATGTTCAAAAAGTCAATAATAAAACTGTCAAAAAATAATATTTTGACAGTTACAGATGTATTAAAGAGACAATCGAATATTTGAGGCTCGACCCATATCAAAAATCTACATTGTGGAAGGTTGAATATGAAAATGTCATGGGCGGAGCTTGAAGCGCATTGGCGTAGATAATTTTAAAGCTAAATTTAAACACTCTCTTATTCTTCGAGTAAAGTGGATAACAAACAAATAGAATAAAACAGAAAGAGATATTCGATGGTCCGGAAGCCACGCTCTTTGGGAAATAGTGGAAAGATGTTCAGTGGCAGCGTTTTACCAGTTAATTTTATCAGTATTCTTGGAATAAATTCATATTTATCTAACGCAATCAAGGTCAAAACTCAAAAGACAAACAGTAATTGATATTTTTGATAAACTCAGTTATACAAGAATTTATTAACTTCTATTTAAACATAAATAAATCCACTGTTTGCAAAAAAAAATGTAGTATTATACAGAGTTTTCCACGATGGATGGCGTATTAGACATTTATGGAGAACTAAAGAGCGGATCCTTTTGAAAATTTGGCAACCTGGATAAACGACCATGATCTACACTTCAAAAATATTTTTGATCATGCAATGTTGCCGCTTCTACTCTAAACCAATGGCCTATTTTAAATGGAACACCCTGTATGTAATTGCATACTTGGATTCTACGTAAAATTTTAAGCAAATTTCATGTGATATACTCTATACCTAAGTTAGAAAATTTGTATACAAGTTGATCAAAATCCCAGGAAAACTCGTAAGATCTACTCAAAATCATTGAAAATCTTCAAAATCTTTTAGCCTCCTCACTTGAAACAGTCATGAGCCGCCACTGCCTAAGTTCAACTGTTTTGGATATATTGACATTTGAAAATTGACTTTTTCCAACTTTGACAGGCTGTAAAATCTAAACGATTAATTTTAGAGGAAAACCAATTTCACATTCCAATCTTAGATTTTCATAAACTATCATTTGATACTAACTTTTGAACAATTGGAATTTTTAATCATGGATTAAATTCAAAGTTAGTGTCAAATGTTGTCTGTGACAATTCAAGAGCCTGAAATAAAAAAAATTAAATGTAACTATAGCTTGACAACTGAGAATTGAACTTTTTGGTCCAAAGTGGAAACGATATAGAAATACAAACTTGCAATAGCATAAAGCGTGATGGAAATATTACTTTGCATATTTGTTGCTGGTCGCAAATTACTGATTATTCAATACACAATACATTGACATTTGCGTTCAAGAGATCTTATTCTTAACAATACATATTATCAATATACACAATAATCAATATATCCTATCAGTAAGACCTCTTCTACATCTTTACCTCAATTAAAACACTTTGATATTGGAATATTTACAATAATTTATTAACAACAATTTACAACAGTATCTTTCAACAACAAGCAATTTTATTAACTAGGAATTGACAAGACAAGAAGGAATAATTAACAATAGTTTATTATTATTAAGAAAAATTTCAATTTTTTTTTCTTCTTTTTGAACAATTTCACACACAAAAAAATAAATTACATATTTGCAATAAATCTCTAATTTATACAGGGTGTCTAATATACCATTGGCCATCATTAGTAAGTTGTCATAAATAAATTTTCGTTGTTGCCACATTTCTATTAGTTTCCAAGATACAGGGCGATTTGTTTAAAACACCTAGAACTGGCTTTTTTTACAAATTACCTTGTATGTCAAAAACTAATAGAAATGTGGCAACAACGATATAAGTACCAATGGTGGCTAATTGTATTTTTGACACCCTGTAAAGAGTAATTAATTGCACTTATCAAATACGATTAAAATTTAACTTGGAATAAATAGGATTATGTGTGGAATGTGTCAATAACTATTCTAAAAGCGAGAGTAATAATTAATTCTAAGTAATAATCAAAAAATCACAGATAAATAATTAAAAAACAAAATATCTACTTTTTCAAATTTGCATTATAATTTAAGTATTAATTAGCTCTAAAAACGCTTTGGGTATTTTACCAACTGAACCATCTTTTTGGCCCATCATGTAATCCTCGTCTTCAATTTCGCTAACTGTTATTATCTAAGAATGACATTATATTAGCAAAAATATTCCCTAAATCTAGGGAAAAAAACATTGTTGCCAAATTGAAAAAAAAATCTTTATTTTTGAATCATTATTGGCACTTACCTCGTCAGCTTTAATACTCAATTCTGTGGAATCTTTCGCTTCGTAATCGTACAAAACCTTAGCTTGTTTTGTAGAATCTTCACAAAGTGTAAAATCGGATTGAGTTGTGGTGCTACTGGCTACACTACAAAAGTAATTGAAAAAAGCGTGTCAGTTAAAAAAAAAAAAAAAAACAAGCAGTGCGATTCTTTATAATACTACAAAACACTGTCATAATTGACGTTTTCAATTGAATAATATGAAATGTCAAATCCGTCATAGATTTCTGAGGCTTCTTAACAGATAAACAATACATTTAACATCATTGGTCGACAAATTAATGACGTTTCATTTATCTGTCAAATTTTTTTTTTATGTTGTGAAGCAATGAACAATGGACACATTTAAACTGTATCTGGAACTTTTTTCAAATTTTCAATAATATGGATGCACCACTAAGCACTAAAGGACACTTCTAAACTCAACCAAAAACTTTCGAAATTATGTAATAATTGAGGGATGGTTTATAAATTAATATTATACTCAGTGATGATTTTTATTAAAATTTCCCTTAAAAAACATTTACCACCCTGTATAAATTTTAAAAATTTTGCTTCTAAATATTCTAGTCTTTTATAGGGTTGTTTGAACTCCAAAAAAAAAAATGTTTAAGTTTTGATTCAAAGGTTCCAGATCCGGCACACAATATGGCCATTGCAAAAAATGTACGAAAAATTTGACAATCTAAAAAAAGAAAACACTCTAAAAATACTACAAAATTAATGCTCATTAGTGTTTGTGTCTTGTGAAATTTTAATCGGAATTGAAGTAAAGGAAGGATCGAAATTGTTGGAAGAAGCCACCGATTCCAGTTCTTCGCTGTTAAGCCTCAGTATTGGACTGCTGCAAGGCTTTTGACCACTAAAATAAAATTAAAATCTCCACTTTTAGGCCTGATTTATATTACTGTTCACAAGATAAATTCATCAATAGATTGCAAATTAATATAAACCGGGCCTCACTGTGAAAATTCTTACCTGGACAATTCTCGTTGTAAATCGGTCATAATCGTAGTGCATTGCGAATAAAATCGGGCCTGAGTTTCGACGAATTCGTAGAGGCACCTCAGATGAGCGGCGTGCGAAGAGCTGAGGCCTTCGAGCAGTAATTTCGTAATTTCGGTTTGGCGGTCGAACTCGGATTGGGCGATTCTGAGGTCGCGTTCGGCCTGAAAAATTGATAATTGTAAACAAGCAAGTGAACTCTCATTATTCAACTACGTTTGGTGCATAAGAAAAACTTAAAACTTCAAAAAAACTTCATTATAATTTGCAAAATATGAGTTCTAATGAGGTGTTTATGATGTTCAAATGAAATTTATGAAGTTTCAAATTGAAATTTCTAATTGAAACTAATGTTTATTAACGAGTTTATAATAATGTTCCAAATAAAAAAAAGTTTCAAGCGGTGGTAATGATAATTAAAATATAATATTCCCCTGTCCTAAATGAGGTTCAGGAGCTTTTGGAATTTTCCAAATTTTCAGTCTGATACTTTGAAGTTTTTGAAATCTTTGGAATCTTCAATGGCTTTAAGCCAAGATTATTAATTTTTTTTTTGGAATTCACATTGTTCGAATTACTACAAAAATTTAATCCCAATCAGCAAAATCCTAACATTTCATTAAAGTCATAACACTTCTAAGTCTTATGGCCATTCACAACGCTATCACTTAAGAGATATTTAATTTAAGTGGAGCTTCGAATGTGACTTGTTTCTACAAGAGTGACATTCAAAGTCCCAGTTGGATTATATATTCCTTAAGCTATAGCGGTGCAAATGGCCGGGAAAGTCTTTAGAATAACAAAAAAATTAAATCAGGAACTGTAGAATCTTTGGAATCGAATCTTTAGCCTTAATAAGTCATGAGCATTAAAACTTTAATTCAACACGTTTACGGCCGCGTTTTTTTGGATAGCATATCATTTGACAGATAATATATCAGGCCATAGACCTGAATCCGTACTTTCAATATATTCATTAATTGCACTTTGCTCTGGATCAGCTTCGGCATGTGTAACCTCAACGTCCGCCCCTTCGGTGATGGAAGAAATCGTTTCTTCATGATCATTTTCAGCTTCAACATTTTCAATATTTATACTATCATCACTTTTACTGGCACTGGTAGATGCGCAACTTGTAACGACTACTTTATTGAAGAATTGGGTGAGTTTGGGTAGTTTAAAAATCCGATTTAAATCAAAAAAATCTGATTTTTTTGATTTTTTCAAAAAAATCATGATTTTTTCCAACCCTGTTATAAGGCATCACTCTTCTGGCTAGTTTCAAAATAGGGGGGAGTTGAGCAGGTTAGCTGGTATAAAAATATCTCTTGCTAAAGATATGACATGAGAAATTGAGCTGTACACAGAATCGCCCTCCCTCTGACCATAATTCGTTTCAAAATAACTTATAGAACAATTTTTCCATATTTTTTGCATTTATAGTTACGTATAGCATCATACCTAAAACAATAGTGTTGCGGTTTTCGCCGCCACAGCCATTTGCAAATAACCTTACTTAATCCTGATTATCTAGCTCATTTGGATATCTTACCATTCTTGCAATTTTACACTATAATAGTTTCATCCCAAAAGGCACAATAGCTCTCTTGATTTCCGATATTGTAAATTGAAAATTGATTGAAGAGAGGCGGCGATGAAAAAATAAGGCACTCTCTTTACTTTTTGGAAACTGTATGACCTGTTGTAGGTTAAATACAGCAGCAGCCAGAACGCTAGGTTTTAACTGATGTTTCTTTGGCTTCTTAATTTTTCCTGTAAACAAAAATATTTTCCGCAGTATTGTTATTATAAGCATCCCCGAGTTCCAGCTTTCTTTTTCCATCAGCTTGCCTGTATGACATTTAAAAATCCGGCGATATGTATGATAATTTCAATGTAATTGGTTAATATTCAATACAATACTACATTTTCTTCACAGTCAAATCAGGATGTAAGTGCTCTTGTAATCAAGACTGCCTATAAAAATTTAATTCCATTCTAGGAAATTTCTGAATGTGTTCTAATGCTCTGATTTTTGCATCGTTTTCTTTTAACATTTCATGTCATTCTCCTTGTCTGTCGGGCTCTACTATCCCTTCTTCTGTTCTCATAAATAAAGCCCTCTCTGAAATTCCCAATGTGTTTACAAACCACGGACATTCCGTCACTTTTAGAAAGGTAGTATTCAAATGTCTGCGACCTACGTGAAACTTCTTTGTCTGATGCTCTTTTCAGCGTAATAGCTTTGATCTGTACGTGTCATACAATAAACTTCCTTTGTTGCTGTAAGCTCTTTGTACCTTAAAAAGCATTGAATATTTTCTGCCTTTACACATCACTAATCCTGCACACTTTACTGTTGAATTTTTCACTACTACAACGAGGTTTCATCCCCTTAGCCAATACAGCCTTTCCAGAGGTGCTACTGACATGAGTTTCTCCCGCTATTCTCTTACCATGTGCGATCTTCCTTTTATTGCCTTTTCTTCCTGAATCAAAGGGTACTTCCCTTTGTTCTCCATCCACATTAATCCACAGCATATCTTCTGCAAATCTCTAAGTGCGGTCGTACACCAATGAAACATCAAATGTACAACATGCAACATGCGACATGAAGTAAATACCGCAGATAGACTTGTGCTGCATATATCCATTGTTGAAACGTACAATAGATGCAAATATCAACAGTCTATCTGCGGTATTTACTTCATGTCGCACGTTGCATCTTGCATGTTTGATGTTTCATTGGTGTACGACCGCACTAAGTTAGTTTTTATACCTTTGGAAGGCAAAATTGGCGGTACATTTTCCTCATTTTCGGAAGAAACGTTGTCAGTATGTTCAGTACAAGTTTCGTTGTTGATAAAATGTTCCCAATAAGGCAAGAACATGAACACATGTCATTTGTAAGATTTTTGACAATACATCAATATTGCTAGGGCCACAACTATAAGACTAGCTATATCTGCATGACTAGCAGGAATTAAAATACCTTCTGACACGAAAATTTCGAATTCCTGTTTCACTTTTTCTCGTAATAAATAAGGCACAGACTAGCCTTATAAAAATTTTCTTCAACTACCAAATTAGCTTCAAAACCTATAATATGACTTTAAACTTGTTTAATGTACTTAGTCTGAGTTTCAAAATTGCTGAAAATAGAATTTGACTCACTAGTGGAAAAATTTAGTGCCAGTACTTTTGTTCTCCGTTTTCGAATTTGACAGCCATTTGAAAAAATCACGGGTTTGAATGTGCTCTAACCATATCAAACTTATAGACCTTGGCCCATGCAAAACTTTGATGACGTATCAAATTCGTTACAGACCAAGAAAACTTTTGCGTTGGGTTGAATTAGTAGCGACAGGGGCATTAATGATTTCTTTTATTATTGATTTTAAAGGTTTTATACCTTGTTTATTCAAGGTATGACCTGAAAACTCTATTTCTGACTGAAAGAATTTACTTTTGTCTAGGTTTAACTAGATGTTGTGTTTTTCAAATTGTTGCAAGACTATGTCTACATTTTTAATGCATTATGATTTATTTTTTCCCAAAATTACACAATTATCCAGATAAGCTCCCTTAAACTCTAGACCTTTCAAAATTTGTTCCATAGTTGATTAAAATATAGCTGGGCTACTTGATATCCTATAGGGCAGTCTAGTGTATTTGTATAATCCAATATGAGTGTTAATTGTAAGTAATTCTTGACTTTGCTTATTAACTGACAACTAAAGTTAAGTATTGGAGAGATCCAATACACTAAACATACGTCCACCCGATACTGAGAAAAACAAGTCATCTAGAAGGGGGTAGTAGTGATGCATTTTTAAAATCTGATTAACAGTTTTCTTAAAATCGCCACAAATTCTGATGCTATTGTTCTTCTTTGGCACCAGAACTATAGGACTAGCTATATCAGCATGATTAACAGGAAATAAAATACCCTCTGACACTGAAGTTTCTAGTTCCTGTTTTACTTTTTCTCGTAAAGAATAGGGCACAGAATAAGCCTTATGAAAAATCTTGTTTGAATTTTCTTTAATCACTATTTTGAAATTTTGAAATATGATTTTCAAAAATAAATTTTTGAAAAATCGAAAAATACTTGACAGTGTATCGAATCCAAGTTATTAAAGGATTTTTTGAAAAACACAAGTGTTTCGCCAAAGCTCCAACACACTGCTAATTACTCATACTATAAGTTGTATTGCTCTGACATGGTCAGATTTGCACAATACTTGCTTTCCGCTTATATTGCATTGACGAAGACATAACAAATCCGAAACCAGTCTGCAATTAGCGATAGTACCCAATAAAAGAGAAGAAGTTTCTCCATTGTCTCACCGTGTCAGAGCAATACAACTCATAGTATGAGTAATTAGCAGTGTGTTGAAACTTTGGCGAAACACTTGTGTTTTCCAAAAAATCCTCTAATAACTTGGATACATTTTGAAACTTTGACACTTATGCCACTTTGCCAGATCAGCGATAAGTATGACTTCTGGTGGTGAAGGTGTTAAAATAAAAGCATTAAAATTTTTACTTTGGTTATATGGTTCAAGAAGCTTTAAAAGTCTTCTTCTTCGAATCCTTGGATAATTCCAGAGTCTCTATTAGAATATTTGAAGACAACGGGCTTTCAAAAACTTAAGAATTTAAGTAATTAGCTTTGAGAATCTCCAAAGTCCTAAATGCTCTAAATCAGATGCTTTTTTGGGTCGTTTTAGAAGTTTCGAGTTTTTGATTAAAAACCTTTAGTCTTAGAGCTTGAATAACAATTTTAGTGTTCACAAAGTTCACAATTAGAGCTTATTTGCATTGAAATCGGATGAAAATTATCAGAGCTGTGAGGCAAAAACTGTCTCAATATCGATTTTGAAAATTTTTTAATATTCGATCATTTCTATTTTAAAACTTCTCAGGTGCAAAACCAATTCGAAATACATACTAATGAACAGGTTTGCTGAAGGTTTAATTGACTTTAACCTTCGATGAAAATTAGCAGAGCTATAAGGCAAAATGTGTCTCAGTATCATTTTTGGAAAACTTTCAATGTATGATAAATTCAATTTTTGAAGCTTCTCAGCTGCAAAACTGTTGGTACCAATATTAATTGAGAGGTTTCTAGAGAATTTAATTGGCTTTAATTAAAGCTTAATTGATTAATTACATCAAAATCGGTTTAAGTTAATTTTCATTAATTTTCTTATGTTGTTATTTTTCACTGGAAAACTTTGAGATTTTAGTATAATGAACTCTAATTAATTTTTCATGGTGTTATTTTTCGGTGGAAAAATTAGAAATTTCAGCATAATGAGCTCCTAATGTTTCATAATCTTCCTTTCAGTAATTTTCCAGAAAAATATTGAAATGTGAGAGATTGCATTTTTGCTTAATTTTAGATTTTGCAAGTTGATTTTCCTTAATTTCCCATGGTGTTGTTTTCCACTAAAAAAATTTGAAATTTTAGTATAATGAGGTCCTAATTTTCCTCTTTGTATCCTGGAAGTTCCATAGTTTTCCATTCAGTAGTTTTTCAGAAAAATATTAAAATGTAAAGATTGTATTTTTGCTGAATTTAGATTTTGCAAGTTGATTCTCATTAATTTTCCATGGTGTTATTTTTCACTGGAAAACTTTGAGATTTTAGTATAATGAACTCTTAATTTTTTTCTTTTTATCCTGAAAATTTCATAATTCCTTTTTTCTACAACTGTCAAAAAATGATGATGTTCGCACACTCATGACACTTTTTTTTCCTAAGGATTGATTTTTTAATTTTCCCATGACGCTGTGCGCGAACTATCTATTTCGCACCCTAGTGCGGGAAATAGCTAGTTCGCACACTGGTGTCATGGTGACACATACCTGTCAGGAAACCAAAAATAATTGAAATTCACCTACCTTTGATTGAAAATGCAATTTTGGCGCACTAGATACAAAAATAACTATTTTTCAGTTATTCATCAGAAAAATATTAAAATACAAGAGATTGCATTTTTGTCTAATTTAAATTTTGCAAGTTGATTTTCATTAAGTTCCCATAGTGTCTTTTTAATAGAATAGTTATTTATGTATCAAGGGAATTATGCAGGTGTTAATACCCCAGGGCAACGTTTGTGTCCCGAGGGCCTCCGGCCCGAGGGACACCAATTGCCCGTGGGTATTAACTCCTGATAACTCCCGTGGTACATAAATAATTTTATATCCTACTGAACTTACTGTATTCTGTCTATTTTTATAAAGGAATAAGCCATAATTCAAAATTTCTATTTTTTGTCAAAGTGTTACCTATTCAATGTAAAAGCGGGAGTTATGGAAATCCTTAACTCCCTTGGGAGTTATGATATCCTTAACTCCCTTCCTTAACTCCCTTGGGAGTTATGGAAATCCTTAACTCCCTTGGGAGTTAAGACCCTGTTTATGATTATCGTAACCAAGGTATTATATGGTTTTAATAGTTCAGTAGGATATAAAAAAATTAAAATTCAGGTATAATGAGCTATTTTCCCTCTTTCTATCCTGAAAGTTTTATAATTTTCCCTTTAATAGTTTTCCGGAAAAATAATAAAATGTACCTAAGAGATTGCATTTTTGCCAAGGGTGAACCATGAACCACTAGGGTGAAAATGTGAGGCGATTGCGAAAAATGGGGGATTTCACATGAATGCACGGTATTTCGTAAAATTTCACATGATTTGGCAAATAATGCAAGGAATTTCGCCAATTTCGAGAAATTTTGTATGACTTCGCGGAATTTTGTATGATTTCGCGAGATTTTGCATGATTGCGCAAGATTTCGCTGAAATGACCAATACCTACTAACCTAAGGAAACTTTGGTAATATTCATTTGACGCTAATGATACATTTTAGGAAAGGAGAACTACTATTGGTATTTAGTAGATTCAATAAAGAAAATAACTCAAATTAAAAATACACACTATGATTTTCCAAAAAATAAAATACAAAAGTGCTATACAGGGTGCAAAATTAAAAAGGATCCACCTGGATTTTCTCGAAAATTATCAGGAAATTAAAAAAACGCCGGAACACGTCGATTTTTTTTGCAAGGGGGACACTTATTGGCTATTTCAAAATTTTCCTAGATTGCACTCCCTTACCAGGGTGAATTGCACCCTCAAAAGTTGAATAGGGAAACTGGGTCGAGTGGTACCTTGTTTGAGAGGTATTTGAGATGAATTTACAGATCTGTAATTTATTTCGAAATCCTGACTACTAGTTTTCAAGATATTCGCCTCGGAAGTTGACCATGAGGCGAAAAGAGAACGTGTTTTTCGTGAAAAAATGAAAAGTGAGTCATATTTGAAAAAAAGGTGTTCAATGATTATTTTGAACCTTTGTTTCATTGTTAGTTTGAACCTCTTGAACAACCTTTCAAATATGACTCACTTTTCATTTTTTCACGAAAAACACGTTCTCTTTTCGCCTCATGGTAACTTCCGAGGCGAATATCTTGAAAACTAGTAGTCAGGTTTCGAAAAAAATGACATATCTGTAAAGTCATCTCAAATACCTCTCAAACAAGGTACCACTCGACCCAGTTTCCCTATTCAACTTTTGAGGGTGCAACTCACCCCGGCAAGGGGGTGCAATTTAGGAAAATTTTGAAATAGCCAAAAAGTATTTGTTTCGGCGTTTTTTTAATTTCCTGATAATTTTCGAGAAAATCCAGGTGGATCCTTTTTAATTTTCCACCCTGTATCTTAGAAATAGCGTTGGAAATAACATTTTTGACACTGTTGGCGTATGCAAATATTTATTATCACTGATAATTTTTTCATTCTTTCAAATAGGTACATGAAGATTTGATTGGTGGTGGGAAGTTTTCAAATTGGCACCCTGTATTATTGGTTGAGAGTAGTTGCCATGCAAACTCCATAAGAGACTCTTGATTTCTCAATTTGAAATTTGAAGGGATTTCTCAATGCTACTGCAAGGATTGTGCAGGATTTCGCACAGATTTCGCAGGATTGCACATCGATTTTCAAGATTGCACAAGGCAAAGTGATTCACCCCTTGATTTTTGTTGAATTCACATTTTGCAAGTTGATTTTTTTCATTAATTTCCCATGATGTTGCTTTCTACTGGAAAAATTTAAAATTTAAGTATATTAAGCTCCTAATTTTCCTCTTTTTATCCTAAAAGTTTCATAATTTTCCCTTCAATAGTTTTCTAGAAAAATATTAAAATACATAAGAGATTGCATTTTTGCTGAATTTAAATTTTGCAAGTTGATTTTCATTATTTGCCAATGGGGTTGTTTTCAACTGGAAAACTTTGAAATTTTAGTACAATGAGCTTCTAATTTTCCTCTTTTTGTCCTGAAAGTTTCATAATTTTCCCTTGAGTAGTTTTTCAGAAAAATATTGAAATGTAAGATATTGCATTTTTGCTGAATTTAGATTTTGCAAGTTGATTCTCATTAAATTCCCATGATGTTTTTAACTAGGTAGAAAAATAAAAAAAATTGTATAATAAACTCCTAATTTTCCTTTTTTTATCCTAAAATTTTTATAATTTTCCCTTCAGTAGTTTTCCAAAAAAAATATTAAAATGTAAGAGATTGTATTATTCATGCTGAATTTAGATTTTGCAAGTTGATTTTCATTTATTTCCCATAATGTTGTTTTTCACTAGAAAACTTTGAAATTTTAGTATAATGAGCTCCTATTTATCTCCTTTTAATCCTAAAAGCTTCAAAAGTTTTCTTCTACTAGGTTTTCAGAAAAAAATTAAATGTAATTATTATTTTAATAACTTAAAAATCATGCAGGTATTGTGTGTGTGAGTTGTGACTGTTGTGAAATGAGTATTTTTTTTTATAGATAAAAATTAAATGTTGCTACATAACAAATCTACACAAAAATACCTGCTCCAAGAGTATTTCTGGCGGTACATCATCTTTTCCCTTTTATGCAGCATTTTTGAAAAATCAGAAAAGGAAAAGTTACAGAAATATTAACTTCCTCAAATCCACCTACGAATTCAAAAACAAATCTAAAAACACTTACAGCTGTTGTTCCTAACAAGCCCCTGGCCTTCCTCACACGATTTTTAGCAGCATCCAAGTCCAATCTGAAACAAATTCAATTCATTTTCAAGCCAACATTTACCCCACAAACTCACCTTTTCATCTCCAAAACACTCTGCTCTTTTAATATTGTCTTCATTTCGGTGTCCAAAAACTTCCTCAAAGGCTGAGTGTAGCACATACCGGCCGAACAAATAAAATCGCGCTCGATTTGACCCAATTTCTGCTCCCACTGGCCCACTTTGATAAGGGAGCTTCCGTAAGCTGTTCCAGGACCCAGGCAAGTACCAGCTTCCACCATATCCAGACCTAAATCATCAAGTTAATGGAAAAATGTTTTTTAACTATTGACAATAATTGTTACCTAAATATTCCAAATTGCTGAGTCTAGAGGGTCGTTGTTTTTCGATTTTCTCGTACACGAAATCTTCAATTCGATTACCGGGGTTTGGAATTAGGACAGCTTCAGCATTTTTTACAATTTTGTCGGTGAACTTTCTAGTTGTTTCGGCACGTTCCCACAGGTTTTCAAAGTGAGCGTCCAGTTCGGTTTTTTCGGATTTTCCCAATTTTTCTTCAGTAAACTACATAAATACATAAAGATTATATTGAAAATTTTTTCAAATTAATCAAAATTTTTACCTGTACGGCCCTGCTTATTGCTGTTCCAGCGTCTTTGATGATATTTTTAAAATTGAAATCCATTTTTGGTGTTTGTTTAAACTTATTATTTTGTTGTTAAATTTGATTTTGAATATTTTTGTTGTCACCGTAAATAAATAATGCAAACGTCAAACTGTCAAAAAAAAATCTACTAATTTGACATTTACGCTCGTGGCGCCATCTATGAAAAACAACGCCAAATGGCATGTAATATTCAAAGTTGAGCTGTAGAGGGCGCTTCTATACGTGGCTGCTTTGAAAATTAAGTCTTATGTCAACGGAGAACAAGCCATGAATCCGGTTCGAACTTTTTTGAACCAGATTCAATGTGACGTCACTGGTTCAACGCAAGAATGTACAGTTTCGAACCTAATTGAACCGGATCGAACCAGTTCCACCGCGAGAAAACAGCTTTAGTTTTGGGTTTTTAGTAATTCTACTCTGACTGTTCCAAGTGCACTGACTCTTTTTGATTCGTTCAACTGTCCTAACTACTTTAATTTTGTTCCATTTAACTCGATTTAAAATACTCTTAAGGCATTCCATCTGCATTAATTCTATTTGAATTCCTTCTATTGTTCGAGTTACTCTAAGTGTTCCAATTGTTTTAATCCAAAACCGTCCCAAATTTCGAACCAAAACGAAGCTTTCGATATGTAGAAATAGAAACAGCTTTTTAGTACCCGAATTACCAGAGTAACATACTCTGGAGTGTCACGTTTTCATAATTTTTGTTCTATAGGAACTGGCACTTGAATCCACTTGTAATGATTTGTGACCAATATGATTTAAAATTTGCTACTCCTAGTGACGATTCAAAATTTAAAATTAATACGGAACTACCACTGATCTCAAATAAATTATATTTACACCTTAGAGCAGGTAAGACGCTGTCTTACGGACATGGAGTAGGAATGCGCTATTCTGCTATAAAACGGAAACGCCATTATGGCGTTTCCGATTGGTAGATCTAGTGAGGAACTAGTGCAATTTTTTCTATTTCTATCTTTTTCTTCTACAGGTCGATTAAAAGGATGCAAATACACTCAGTGCGCACTGAATCTACCAATCGGAAACGCCTAAAAGTGAAGCCAAGTTTTTGGCAGCTATTTGGCACCAAGATTTAAGTAGAAAGTAAGGCATTGAATTTCCCTAGAATTTCGTATGCCGCCATTTTTTTGGTGCCAATATACCTGGAAAAAAACGGCTTCATTTTCCAACTCCATGTTACTACTCCTCTTTACCTTTACCTGCTCTAAGATTTACACCCTTTCGAATTTAAATGCACCTGTTGAAATTATTTTTATACTCGGAACAACTTTTCAATGTCTGAATCATTAGAGTAACATACTCTGGAGTGTCATGCAAAATATTTATTTAAGCTGTTCCGGAGTAAGTCTAATGAGCTACTTGACTGCAAAGCACCTCGAACTGTTCTTCAATTAAGAGTAACGTGTTCTAGAATGTGAAGCTTTCTGTTTATCATAAAATAGCACTGTAACGATCTTGTGATGACTTCAGGAATGATTTGATTTGAATTAATTTACAATTTTTTGGAGAAATGTTGAAATAAAAGTAGGAGCACAAAGGGACAGGGCGTTACAATGAGTTCAAGTCCCAGGTACTCTAAACACTGAAACATTCCAAAGCATTCTTGAGCTGCTCCGGAGTGATTCATTGAAGACCAACTCTAAATATATTTTCAATCCACTCATTAATTCGGAGTAAGAATTTTTATATTCGGGATTAAGTTCCAAGAAGTCACGTGATAAATAGTTACTCCGTTCTATTTCAAAATGCACCTATTTTAGTCTAGTGTTACGTGCAGTAGTGAGTCGCTTGAGACTTTTGGAGGTAATTTTTTAGATTTGAAATATTTTAAAAAAATATTCCATCTAGATTAATTCTATTTGAATTCCTTCTATTGTTCGAGTTACTCTAAGTGTTCCAATTGCTTTAATTTCTGTTCCATCTGCACTAATTCTGTTTTGTTTGCTCTACTCCGATTGCTACTGTTCGAACTACTCTCATATGCTACCAAACTACGAATTTATTCACTATCAGTAGGCTGATTTGAAAATTATTTTAGGTTTTTAGTAATTCTACTCTGACTCTTCCAAGTGCACTGACCCTTTGATCTGTTCAACTGTAGTAACTAATTTAACTGTTTTAAAATTTCCACCCAAAACGAAACTTTTGATATGTAGAACAACTTTTTAGTGCTTGAATTACCAAAGTAACATACTCTGGAGTGTCAAGTTTTCATACTGTTTGTTCTATATGAACTCGCTCTTGAACCCACTTGTAATGATTTGTGACCGATATGCTTCAAAATTTGAAATTTCTTGCTCGGAGTTCAATCAAAATCCATTTCAGATTAATTATATTTACTCTGTTTTGAATTTAAATGCACCTGTTGAAACTATTTTCATACTCAGAACAACTTTTCAGTGTCTGAATCATTAGAGTAACATACCCTGGAGTGTCACGCTCTCGAACTGTTTTGCATGAACTTGCACTTGAATCCACGATGCGATCATGATCCTAAATTTGCAACTGGATTCATTCAAATTATTAGTTTTTGAATTTTTATAATAGTCGAAATGACACTGAAACGATTTTGTAAGCTAGAATGATACAAAGTATTTATTTAAGCTGTTCTGGAGTAATTCTAGTGAGCTACTTCACTACAAAGCATTTCGAACTGTTCTACATTTAGAGGAACGTGTTCTAAAATGTGAAGCTTTCTTACTGGTCATCATAAAATAGCACTGCAACGATCTTGTGATTACTTCAGGTTTAATTATGATGATTTGATTTGAATTTGTTTACAATTTTTTGGAGAAATGTTGAAATAAAAGTAGGAGCACAAAGAAACAGGTGGTTACAATGAGTTCCAAGATACTCTGAGCACTGAAACATTCCAAAACATTCTTGAACTGCTCCGGAGTGATTCATTGAAGACCAACTCTAAATATTTTTTTAATCCACTCATTCGGAGTAAGAATTTTTATATTCGGGATTAAGTTTCAAGAAGTCACGTTATAAATAGTCACTCCGTTCTATTTCAAATGCACTCTAGTCTAGAGTTTGGTGCAGTAGTGAGTCACTTGAGACTTTTGGAGGTAATTTTTTAAATTTGCAATATTTTAAAAAATGATTCCACCTAGATTAATTCTATTTGAATTCCTTCTATTGATTGAGTTACTCCTTCCAATTGCTTTAATTTCTGTTCCATTTGCACTGATTCTGTTTTGTTTGCTCTACTCCGTTTGTTACTGTTCGAACTACTTTAATATGCTACTAAACTATGAATTTATTCACTATCAGTAGGCTGATTTGAAAATTATTTTAGGTTTTTAGTAATTCTACTCTGACTGTTCCAAGTGCAGTGACCCTTTGATCTGTTCAACTGTACTAACTAATTTACCTGTTTTAAAATTTCGAATCAAAACGAAGCTTTTGATATGTAAAACATCTTCTCAGTGCTCGAATTACCAGAGTAACATACTCTGGAGTGTCACGTTTTCATACTGTTTGTTCTATCTATATTAATTGGCACTTAAACCCACTTGTAATGATTTGTGACCGTTATGATTCAAAATTTGAACTATTGAGTTGAAATTTCTTGCTCGTAGTTCAACTAAAATTTATTTCAGATTAATTATTTTGAAATTAAATGCACCTGTTCAAACTATTTTCATATTCGGAACAACTTTTCAGTGTCTGAATTATAAGAGTAACATACTCTAGAGTGTCACGCTCTCAAACTGTTTTGCATGAGCTTACACTTGAATCCACATGTGATTGTGATGTTTTTCGGTCGATGTGATCCTAAGGTGGGTTCGGCTTGCTCACTCCGTGCACTCTGAGTGATTCCATTTGCACTCCAGCCGTTCGGGTTAAGTTTTGGGTATTGCTTTTTACCGTATTAGGGGTGACTCCATTAGCTCTGTTCACTCCACTCCAACTCCGCGCTGAATAGCCGAACACAGCTCTAAATTTGCAAGTGGATGCATTCAGATTACCAGTTTTCAAATTTTTATAATAGTTAAAATGACACTGAAACAATTTAAATGTTTGATATTGTAAGCTCTAGAAAGATGCAAAGTATTTATTTGAGCTGTTCCGGAGTAATTCTAGTGAGCTACTCCACTGCAAAGCAACTGTTCTACAATTAGAGCAACGTGCTCTAGAATGTGAAGCTTTATTACTTGTTTATCATAAAATAGCACTGCAACCATCTCGTGATGACTTCAAGTTTATGATGAAATGATGATTTGATTTGAATTAATTTACAATTTTTTGGAAAAATATTGAAATAAAAGTATGAACACAAAGGGACAGGGCGTTACAATAAGTTCAAGTCCCAGGTACTCTGAGCAGTGAAACATTTCAAAATATTCTTGAGCTGGCTGCTCCGGAGTGATTCATTGCAAACCAACTCTAGTTGAGTTCGGAATGGGATTTTAGTGCAGTGCTAGTGCGGTGTTCGTGTGATGCAATGTTATATCACGTGATAAAGGTGTAATCGGCGGTGTAACACCGAATACACCATCATTTTGTACCGAGTAAACGGTGTCCTACCATCTTCACTCCATTCGGACACCAAATTAATTCCAAACGCAAAAAAAGTGTACACCAAACACTCCTACCAATTAACGAACGCCATAGTGTCAATAGTGTAAAAAGTGTAGATACTTTCTACCATTCCGAACTCACCTTCTAAATATTTTTTTAATCCACTCATTCGGAGTAAGAACTTTTAAATTCGGGATTGAGTTCCAAGAAATCACGTGATAAATAGCCACTCCGTTCTATTCCAAATGCACTTTAGTCTTGTGTTTAGTACAGTAGTGAGACTTTTGGAGGTAATTTTTTGAATTTAAAATATTTCAGAAAAATATTCCATCTAGATTAATTCTATTTGAATTCCTTCTATTGTTCGAGTTACTCTAAGTGTTCCAATTGCTTCAATTTTTGTTCCGTTTGCACTAATTATGTTCTGTTTGCACTGCTCTGATTGTTATTGCTCGAACTACTCTAATATGCTACTGAACAATAAATTTATTTATTATAACAATAGGCTAATTCGAAAATTACTATTGGGTTTTGTAATACTTCTACTCTGACTGTTCCATGTGCACTGACTCCTTTTGATCTGTTCACCTGTTTGAACTACTTTGACTGTTCTAGTTCTGTTCCATTTGCATTAACTCGATTTAAATTATTCTAAACATTTAATCTGCATTAATTCAATTTGAATTTATCCTATTGTTCGAGTTACTCTAAGTGTTCTAATTGTATTGATTTCTATGTCATCTATACTAATTCACTAAATCTGTTTTGTCTGCACTGCTCCGATTCTTACTGTTCGAACTACTCTAATATGTTATTAAATAATGAATTTATTTACTATAACAGTAGGCTGATTCAAAAATTGATTTTGAGTTGTTATGAATGTTACTTTGACTATTCCACTGACTTTTTTTGATCTGTTCAATTGTCCTTACTACCTTGACTGTTCTAGTTTTGTTCCATTTGCTCTTACTCGATTTAAATTACTCTAAGCATTCTATCTGTATTAGTTCTATTAAAACTCCTTCTATCGTTCGCGTTAAGCCTAGTACTCATAACTGCGAAATTCGCAATTTTTTGACATTGCTTCGACAAATTGACGTTTTATGCGTGAATTAAACGTCAAATTGTCGAAGAAATGTCAAAAAAATGCGAATTTCGCAGTTATGAGTACTAGGCTTTACTTTAAGTATTCCAATTACTCAAATTCCTGTTTCATCTGCACCAACTCTGTTTCATTTGCCCTGCTCCAATTGTTACTGTTCGAACTACTCTAATATGCTACTAAACAATGAATTTATTCACTATAATAATAAGCTGATTTGAAAATTAATTTTGGGTTTTTAGTAAGTCTACTCTGACTGTTCCAAGTGCACTGACACTTTTTGATCAGTTCAACTGGGGTTCAATTACCTTGGCTGTTCTAATTCTGTTCCATTTGCGCTAACTCGATTTAAATTACTCTAAACATTCCATATAGTTCGAGGTGCTTTAAGTTTTCCAATTGCTTTATTTTCTGTTCCATCTGCACTAACTCTGTTCTGTTTACACTGCTCCAATTGTTACTGTTCAAACTACTTCATTATACAACTAATAAATGAAGCTATTTACTATAGTTGTATTCCTTTCACACCTAGGATGAGCTCCGAAACAGCTCGGAGCGTTACGCGTTCTAGAATAATGTTTGTTGCACCACGCATCTCTTCTTTTCAAATCAGGGTCGACTAGCACCGGAGCGAGTAGCTCGAGTATTCCAAACTCTTGAAAGGAATACAACTGCTAACAGCAGGCAGATTTAAAAAATTATTTCGGGTTTTCAGTAATTCGACTCTGACTGTTCCAAGTGTACGTACTGACTCTTTTTAATCTGTTCAATTTCCCGAATTACTTTAATTGTTTTAATTTTTCTCCATTTGCACGAATTCTGTTCTGTTTACACTGCTCCGATTGTTACTGTTCGAACTACTCTAATATGCTACTAACCAATGCTTAAATATCTTTATTTTTAATCACTAAAACCTTATTCAACTATTTAATTAACGTTTATTAACCAGCATTATATAAGAATAAGCAGCTTTGAGTATCTAAAAAAAAAATACATATAAGTCGAGGTTAGTTATTTATAGGAGGTTAAGTTCATTAATTATGACGTCATTGTCAGTACCTACTTACCGCTATAATAGATTGCAAAGACATGTCGCTGAAAGGCCCGATTGTGTAGGAAAGCGGCTTTTGCGCACGCCTCATGAAAATTTGCATCAAAATTTTTACGTTTTTAGGCTGATTGTACCAGTCGCTTTTCCAAACAGAACTTGCCAGATTTTGGCTCTACAATTGAATTTATCCTGTCAAAACATAATATAATCAATATGGCGGCAATGGTCAAACATCTGTGTGTTTGTTTTTATTACGAAAATTATTCTTATCAACCAATAGGAAACCCCTTAGAACTCCACACAGAGTTTTTTGATAAGAACACGTCATCGTTATATCTGAAGGTAAATGAAATCCCTAGCGTCAATTTCTTTGTTTGACCATGGCCGCCATATGAATTGAATTACCTATCAACTTACCAGAATAATAATCTCATTGGCGTAGTAATGGTACAAAAACAATCTGATAATTAGAGCTAGAAAAAGTGTTAGGACAAAGAACACTAAGACAAGGGTTATTTCATTCTGAAAACATTCAAATTTGACAAGTGACGTCATAAAAATTTGAATTCAAATATTACCGTAACTGCTTGAAGACAAATAAAAGCGATTTCAATGGAACATTGTAGAAATTGAAGAAGCATTAAAGAGCTCATAGTGTCATTGAAGCTCTTTACGTACCTGAAAGTTACGATGACAGATAAACAATGTCAAATTTGACAGTTGACAGTTAACTTACTCGATAATTTTTTTGTGTCTCAAAATCATATCGACAAACACTTTGTGAGCGACTGCTGAATCTGTTCCATGTAAATTCGAGTGTTTTCGTTTGTAGCTGTCAAAGTTTTCCAGCATAAAATTCAAAATTCGAAGTTGCCCAACTGGAAATACCATTACGGTGAACATAAAAACGTCCGTGTAGGCGATAAAAGAAATCGCTACGGCGCCATCTAGGATTTGACGTGCGTAAGCGATCTAGGAGGAAAAAATTGACAATTGACAAGCTGTCATAATTTAATTTGGTTTCATTCGAAATTTGACAATTTTGATAGAGTCACGAATAGATGCTGCCACCTAGTTAACAATTAAAAAAAGATGTAAATATTAGGCAGTTATTAGGTTGACTAGTACAAATTGAAACTTGACTTACTCCAGCATAAGCTTTATCTTTGTCTTTCTTAAATTTTTAAAGAAGGATGAATTCTTGTTCAGTGACATTTTCTTACCAAATAATATTTTTGTTCGTCCACGGGAAACCACAAAGACAACGGCAAAGGTTTGCTGGTTTCAGTTGCATTTGGTTTTTCTAGGCCCATTAAAACCGGCACCAACGAGTACTGCAGAGTACAAACCAGCAAAATACCCAAGTACCATTTACTTTTGGTTTTCATAGCTTTGCTAGTAGTTTCATAGATGGCGCTTACCTTTAAATTGGAAAAAAGTAAGTTGAAAAACTAGCGCCATCTATCAATAATGTGTCAAAGTTTATGTAGCTTTTACCTCTTGATCTTCCATTTCAATAACGCAACTTTCGCTTTCGATAATTTGCCTTAAAATCCCTATAAAACCCCCTTTAAATCTAATAATAAATTGCTTTGCAAACGTGATTGAATTGATAAAAGTTACTGGAACGTTTTGCGTAATTTCTTCCGGCTTCAAACTGTCAGCTTCAGTCAGTAATAGAAACAATTTGACGTAAGCTGAAGCTAGGAAAATAGCGTAGTAGCTGAGCATCAAATTTGAATAAAGGCGGTAAATTTTTTGGAGAAATATATGATTGGAAAAGACAAATTGCCATGGGATTATGCCTAGGAGCGAGCCGCTGGTCATCGTTAGTGACAGGTAAGAACATTCTGGAAAAATCTAGAAGAAAATTTTTGAGGTTATGAATGGGGGGAAAGTTGATTTCGATACAATGTTGCCGCTTTGTTAAAAAATCATCAAACTTACCTTCATAGTTATACTGTTTTATAAAGACTGTTATTAAGCCAAAGAATTATTTTCAATTTATATCATCAGGCCAATTGTTATAGATTAATAAAAGTACATAATTATCTATACCTACCTATTAATTAGCATTAATTATTCAAACTATTTGTAATTTTTAATTATTATTGTTTTTGTTGGGCTATAATTTGTAATTAATATTTTTCTTCTCATTAAATTTGCATGTTTTAATTACACTCTTCTGTCGTTTTAATGATTGGTTTACAGTAAAATAATTGTTTATATTTCGACAAAGTTCATCAATAGTTCGTCTTGTGACGTCATGAGTTTGAGTGCTGGCTAGAAACTGCATTCATGCTTCCAGCGAACTACGTTCAATATGACGTCATGAGTTTGTTTTCATGAAATGATGATGAAATCATGAAAGTATTTAGTTCATTGTATTGTAATTTTCGTTTCACAAATTACAGGTTTCTGTTTCTATCCGCTGGCGCCATCTATCAGTAAAGCTTCGTAACAAAAGCGTCATCTGTTTCTTTTAACATCTGTCATTGACTGTCATCGATTGTCAATAATTTTGTAATGTAAACAAAATATGACTGTCGAAAGGTGAAAGTTAAAAAGTTTTTTAATAATTAAAAACCACATAAAATCAAATGTGATGACTAGTTCGAGGGTAATAAGGGGCACTAAGGCCAAAATGTTCCTCTACGTTTGTGCCATTTTAGCCATTACTGGCCTCATAGCTTGTTACAATAGTACTTTAACCCAATTGGATGAAGTTAAAAAATCTAAAGATATTTGCCAGCAGGAACAAGACAATTTGTCTACACAACTACAAGGTAAGAACTTGTGACAGTTTTATTATAGAATTATGTTATCTTAAATTATACTTACCTTAAAAGCTGGTTCGTTCTATACTCTTCTTTCCAATAAACATACTTATCTGTTTCATTTAGGTAAAATTTATGTAAAAATATTATTTTTTTACTGGCATTAGTGTCATGTCTAGTTTATATGAATACCGAGGTAAATACTATGTAAACTAAAGGTTTGAACTATTCAACAATAATTATTCAACAGTGGCAACAATGTAGCCATTTTGTTTACCATCCTTTTCCAATTCACGACATTAAAAAGAGACAGATTGACATTCTAACAAAAGTTCTTATCAAGTAGGCCATGGATTTATTGCAAACAAAAACTTTAGCAATATAATAATTATGTTTGTCTTTTTCCAATCAATAACATCAAATAAAGACAGTGATTTTTTTTAAAATCAATTTGGCAATGTATTTTTTGTTGTTTATCTTCGTCCTTTTTCAATTAATAATATTAAAAAGAGACAGCTAAATTTTCTGACACAATCCTTCATCAAGTAGGCCATGCATTTACCCAATCAAATTTCAAGAAAATGGTGCCTTCTTTTATTGATTTTCGTTGGTCCTTTTTTAATTATTAATGTTGAAAAAAAAAACAGTATTAAGTTTTTTTTTTAAAATGGACATTCGAAAAGAAAAACACTTTCTGTATACGGAACACGTATCAGCAGTTGTCAAATGTCAATATGCCAACTAGAATTAATGTTGTCGGCAATCTACTTTATTGACCGACAGATATTTGGCATTTGAACTTTTCGACACAATTCTTTTCTAATCAATAATATCAAAAAGAGACAGATAGATACTTTTAATCAAGTTGGCTATGCATTTTCAACTGTCCAAAGTCAGGGCGCTTTCTAAAATCAACCAGATTATACAATTTTAAAATATTTTATTAAATAAATCAAATTGAATGACAACAATGATAATTCAACAATGGCAACAATGTAACTATTTTGTTTGCCATCCTTTTTCAATTGACGAAATTGAAAAGAGACAGATAGAGTTTCTGAAAAAAGTTCTTATCAAGTAGGCCATGCACGAGGGGTCAACCACTCTGTAAAAATGTGTACACGTATTGCGAAAATGTCGGTATTTCGCAAGTATTTCGGTGGTGGTAATTCGAACCTAGTTTTTTGTGGTATTGCCGAGTATTAAGAAATATTTGCAGATAATTCTAAATATTTCGAGGTAATTCGAAGTATTTCGAGGTAATTCGGAAGTATTTCGCGATAAGCCGAGTTATTTCGCGCTATTTAAAATTATTAGTATTTTTTATATGCACCGAGAATAATTAATTCTTTATCACCCAAAATTGAAATATTATAGAATGAAAATTATAGTCCATCTTCGAACAAGCTAAATCGAGGGCTAAATATGCTTACATAATTTGGATTTACTGCAGATTAATTGAAACAAATGGAAAGATATACTACCTGATATGTATCAGTAATCAGTATTAGTAAAGTGTCATTTACATCCACTAAACTTAACATACAGAAAATTAATAATAAAGAAAAGTTGATGATCATGTATACTTATCTGTAGTTGTTTACATCCACTTAAAAATTAAGAAAATTAACGTACCACACGGAAATCTGAACCAACTTCAACTTGAGGAAATCCGTACGTTAATTTCAATAATAATTCTGAATGACACACAGATTGCACTAGTCTGTAAATTATCAGTTTCGTACGTTAATTATAATTTTCCGTACGTTAAGTTAGGTTAAGTGGATGTAAATGACCCTTTAGTTGTTAAGAGTACAAGATCATCGGTCATCCAACGAGGACTGAACAGGGGTTAACAGGGGATTATTTTTGACTTTCCCTGTATTTTTGAGAACATTGAAAATAGCTAATTGGAACATTTTTTTTTCTGGAGAAATCAAAAATGATACTAAAAAATCATTTGAACCAAAAACCAAAGAGTTACACCATGGATGAGCGGTTTTTTGTATGATTTTTGGAGAAGTCACACTTCTCATTCCATTGAAAATATCTGATATTCCGATAGCTGTTTTTATCCTATATGTTAATGTTTTATTCTTATTCCTGCAACTATTGATTTAATTGTTGTTTGTGTGTCCGAATATAATCCATCATATCAAAAGATACAAAAATCCAAGCAAAAATTCTTCACTGTGATCCACAAGAAGAATCGTTATAAACGAGAATTTTTTTAGAATTGCGGGACTTCGCGCGGTAATTTCATGGGATTTCTCGTACTTCGACGGGAATACCTACCTGGTATTTCAACGTACTTTACGGTATTTCTAGGTACTTCGAAGTATTTCGGAGGTAATTCCGGCCAATTGTACACGTATTTCGGGAAGTGGTTGACCCCTCGGCCATGGATTTACACTAGTTAAGGTTTTTTTTATCTATCTCTGAAATATGTTTACTGAGTTACCTTTCAACCAAATCCAAGGGGTAAACCACCATCCCAGAATTGGTGCAAACAATTTCTCAAAGGGGAATTTTTTACGCATCACAAATTCCTCCAAATAGCCCACCACGAACTTCTCCAAATACCTCACAAATTCCTCTAAAAAAAGGGAAAATTTTGAAACTTTTTGCATGTAAAGAAGAAGGTGAGAAGCTCATTTTCCCAAAATTTCAAATTTTTCTAGTGGAAAATAACAACATAAGGAATATTGGAAATCGAGTTGGAAATCAACCTACAATAACTGAATTTAATTGAAAATACAGTATCTCATATTTCAAAGTTTTCCTGGAAAACTAGTAAAGGGAAAATTTTGAAACTTTTTGCATGTAAAGAGGAAGGTGAGAAGCTCGGTGAGAAACTCATTTTCCTAAAATTTCAAAATTTTCCAGTAGAAAACAGAAACATGAAAAATCTTGGAAATCAACCTACAAAAACTGAATTAGTTGAAAATACAGTCTCACACATTTCAAAGTTTTCCTGGAAAACTACTGAAGGGAAAATTTTGAAACTTTTTGCATGTAAAGAGAAAGGTGAAAAGCTCATTTTCCTAAAATTTCAATTTTTTCCAGTGGAAAATAACAACATAAGGAATCAAGTAAGGAATATTGGAAATCAACCTACAATAACTAAATTAATTGAAAATACAGTATCACATATTTCAAAGTTTTCCTGGAATACTAGTGAAGGGAAAATTTTGAAACTTTTTGCATGTAAAGAGGAAGCTGAGAAGCTCATTTTCCCAAAATTTCAAATTTTTCCAGTGGAAAATAACAACATAAGGAATATTGGAAATCAACCTACAATAACTGAATTAATTGAAAATACAGTATCACATATTTCAAAGTTTTCCTGGAAAACTAGTAAAGGGAAAATTTTGAAACTTTTTGCATGTAAAGAGGAAGCTGAGAAGCTCATTTTCCCAAAATTTCAAATTTTTCCAGTGGAAAATAACAACATAAGGAATATTGGAAATCAACCTACAATAACTGAATTAATTGAAAATACAGTATCACATATTTCAAAGTTTTCCTGGAAAACTAGTAAAGGGAAATTTTTGAAACTTTTTGCATGTAAAGAGGAAGCTGAGAAGCTCATTTTCCCAAAATTTCAAATTTTTCCAGTGGAAAATAACAACATAAGGAATATTGGAAATCAACCTACAATAACTGAATTAATTGAAAATACAGTATCACATATTTCAAAGTTTTCCTGGAAAACTAGTAAAGGGAAAATTTTGAAACTTTTTGCATGTAAAGAGGAAGCTGAGAAGCTCATTTTCCCAAAATTTCAAATTTTTCCAGTGGAAAATAACAACATAAGGAATATTGGAAATCAACCTACAATAACTGAATTAATTGAAAATACAGTATCACATATTTCAAAGTTTTCCTGGAAAACTAGTAAAGGGAAAATTTTGAAACTTTTTGCATGTAAAGAGGAAGCTGAGAAGCTCATTTTCCCAAAATTTCAAATTTTTCCAGTGGAAAATAACAACATAAGGAATATTGGAAATCAACCTACAATAACTGAATTAATTGAAAATACAGTATCACATATTTCAAAGTTTTCCTGGAAAACTAGTAAAGGGAAAATTTTGAAACTTTTTGCATGTAAAGAGGAAGCTGAGAAGCTCATTTTCCCAAAATTTCAAATTTTTCCAGTGGAAAATAACAACATAAGGAATATTGGAAATCAACCTACAATAACTGAATTAATTGAAAATACAGTATCACATATTTCAAAGTTTTCCTGGAAAACTAGTAAAGGGAAAATTTTGAAACTTTTTGCATGTAAAGAGGAAGCTGAGAAGCTCATTTTCCCAAAATTTCAAATTTTTCCAGTGGAAAATAACAACATAAGGAATATTGGAAATCAACCTACAATAACTGAATTAATTGAAAATACAGTATCACATATTTCAAAGTTTTCCTGGAAAACTAGTAAAGGGAAAATTTTGAAACTTTTTGCATGTAAAGAGGAAGCTGAGAAGCTCATTTTCCCAAAATTTCAAATTTTTCCAGTGGAAAATAACAACATGAAAAATCTTGAAAATGAGCCTACAAAAACTGTATTCCTTATTCTTTTGATTTTTTTAAATTTGGACCTGTAAATCATGTAGTGTAATTTTGGGAGGATTTCTTTAATAAAAATGAATATCCAACGTCCAAATTTTCATTTATTAATGAATGTGAACCTCAGTGATGTCATGACCCAACAATTTCTTTTAAATTCCTCACAAATTCCCCATAAATTCCTTCAAATTCCCTATAAATCCCCCACAAATTCCCCACATTTTTGGCAAAGAATTCCTAGATGGTTTGCCCCTTGACCAAATCATTAATAATTATAAATTCTATTCCAGTTATATCCGACTACAAGCAGAAACTAGAAAAAAGTCTGAAAAACGAAAAGGCCGAACACCAGCAAAGCAAAAACGCCCTGGAAATCAAAATAAACGAAGAAAAGAACCGAAACAAACAAATCGCAAATGACGCTTTAATAAAGTACAACTCCTTGCAGCAACATTACAAATTACTGCAAACCGAACACGATGATTTCAAAGAGGAAAATGGAAAAACACAAAAGAAACACTCTGAGGAAGTTAACAGTTTGCAACTAAAACTCAAAGAAGTTGAGGAGGAATTGAAGAAAGTCAAAGCCTCTAAGGAGAGCCTCAAAACTCAATTTACTGAGCTGGAGTTAGAGAATATTCAGTTGAAGTTGTTGCAAAAAAGTAATACAACTGGCAAGTTTTATGGGGAGGAATATAGGATTTTGGAGGATAAATACAGGGCATTAATGGTAAGGATTATGGAATTTTTTAGAGGAAATGGCAACGTTGTTTTAAGCAAAAAGAGTTAAGACAGCAATTAAGACAAAAAAAAAACTTCTATAATAACCACATGGTTACAACTTCTAATTAGTTGGTAGCGCTCCTTGGCAGATCAAATATTTTGTCTTTATCGTAATTGTGCGATTTGAAACGAGAGCGACAAAGATAAAACATCTTTTTTCTCAAAGGGCGCTACCATAGTATAATTTTTCTATCTCAGGCTCTTATATTCTATTTTTAAAATTTCCCCAATTTGAATAAATTAAGAAAAAAACGAAAATACAAAAGCCAAGAATAGAAAAAAATATGAAAGAAAAAATGGAAAATATACAAGATTTTTGTTTTCCTTAATTTCAGAACAAGTGTGGTGATCCTTCTGAGGAAACCCCCTTGGTACAAGCAGCCCCTTCAGAAAAAGCAGTCCTACATGTTCCAGCCTTTAAAAGGGCCGAAAACCCTAGCAGCTCGACAAAAGCCCTTCCCAAAATGTCACCCTCAAAGTCCAACTCAAACGGCGTCAAACCCGTAAACCTTTCTAGCCCTACTCCTGAAACAGTCAAAAAAGAAGTGAATCTGAAAGCACCCCAAGGTGTGGTTGAACCTCCTGAAAATCGAGAGGATCAGAATGAGCAGCCACAAGTTCAGATGGATCAGAAAGGTGTGGACGATAATGCAGCGCATGAGGTTTTTGACGGACCAAATGCTGACGGGTTGAATTTTGCTGATGAAAAAATCAATGGTGCAGTTGAACAGAAAAATGACGGTAAAAAGAGGTATGATCAGGATTATAAGGATTTACAACACGAGGAAGAAGGAGATGGTAAGTGAAAATTTTTATATAATAAATAATTGACAAAGAAATAAAACATTGACTAGATGATGCAGATGATTATGGGGATCGGCATGTCAGAGGGGCAGGCGAAGTGGCAATAAGAAACTAGCAATAGAGTATAGGTACCAATTCAGTTTTATTTTTCGTGTAAAATATAAATGTAAGTATAATTGTTAGTTGATTAGTTTTTTATACTGTCCTTTTGTATATAAGAATCTTTTTTTTGTTTTTCAATTAGGCCTGGTTTATTCAGTTTTAGATAAACTTACTGGTAACAGACAAGATAAATTTACCAACTTATGATCCTGCTAGATTTCAAAAGCTGAATAAACAAGGCCTAAGTTTAATATTGAAATAATCTCATTGCTCGAATAATTAAGAATTTTTCGTTTTATAGAAACAATTGTGCCACTTTCTTTATGAACTATACCTTGATATTATATCAATTTAATGTGCAATATTTTATAAATTTTTCAAAGTGTCATAGTTATTGCATTTACATAATGAGTTTTATTTCCTATATTTTTTAAAACTATCATAAATCCTGTCGTTTTGCTCGTACAAGTTTCTGTTTAATTCCTGAAAATCGATTTCCCCATTCGCTCCGCCGTATTCTTTAGGTAAACTATCACTGTTTATGTGTTTGTGCAAAGAATCCCAATCCTCGAAATGAAAATGGATCTAAAACCCAAAAATGTAAACGCGCTCAATAAATAATGTATTGTCTGGATAAGGGATCTGAAGCTGCAAATGGATGATTTTATTCATAAAATACCCAGCTGTGTCCGGTTTTTTTTTTACATATTACAAGTATAATACAAAAATCAACAATGCTTTTTTATAATTAAACATGGCAACATCGCATATAGCTTCAAATCCCTTGCTTAGACAATATTGAGTAAGTTTACACAATACCTTTTCTTTCAATTCCTCAGGTAAAAAAGGCCAAATAAGCTTCATAGCAAAATAAACCATCGAGTGATTTTTGACTACATGAAGCCGGTAATCTTTTAACGGTTGACATAAGAGTTTTTTAACGAATATTTTAAGGTTGTAGGGTGTCAGCCACTTTAAGCTTTTCCATGGGACGTTAGCGACATCTATAAGAACACAGATGCCGTTTTCTGGACCGAAATTCAAAAAAATGTACTCTAGCCAGGCATCGTCCACTGCTACGATGTCCGGTAGGTTCATTTCGGTTGGTTTTACGTTACCTGAAAAAGGAAACTCTCTCTTTTTGAGCTTCTGGGCTGAGACTCTGTAACAAATATTTTCTCTATCTCTATCGATTTCGAAAAGAGAAAAAAAGACAGTAAGTGCCATAGCGATAGGGATAACAATCTCTGTCCATTATAGAGTCCCAGCCCAGATACTCAATAATCAATTTCTAATATGTAGTTAAAAATATGGAAAATTAGTTTCAAATCTTTTAATACTTGCTTCAAACGGAAAAATAAATACGATTGAATAGCTGAATTGGCAACACTGGGGTTTTTCACAGCAGCACAGCCTTTTCTAACTTGTATTTGTATGCACAATGTTGCCATGTTTAAAATAAATATTCAGGAAAAAAAGTAAATAATTTCAAGCCAATCTATTATTATTGCATGTTTTATCATTTTTGATAAAAAAATACTGGTTTAATGATATTTTGATAATCTTTAGTACTTTTTGACAAGAAATTAGGCAACACTGTTTTTTTTGTCAAGTTTTTAATTAAGTTAGTAATCCTGATAAAATGTTTTTCTAATTGTCTGTCTCTGTGTTTTACTCGCGTGATGTCTCAGTATGTCTTTATCGCTCTTGTACCTTTTCCAATGTTGTCATGTTTAAAATAAATATTCAAAAGAAATAGTAGAGGCCATACATAGGTATTGATAATAATTTAAAAAATTAGTATTTTTTGGCAAGAAATTAGACAACACTGTTTTTTTTTGTCAATTTATTAATTAAGTTGGTAATCCTGATAAAATGTTTTTCTAATTGTCTGTCTCTTTTTTACTCGCGTGATGTCTCCGTGTGTCTTTATCACTTTTGTACGTTTTCCAATGTTGCCATGTTTAAAATAAATATTCAAAAGAAACAGTAGAGGCCATACATAGGTATTGATAATAATTCAAAAAATTAGTATTTTTTGGCAAGAAATTAGGCAACACTGTTTTTTTCTTTGTTAATTTTTAATTAAGTTGGTAATCCTGATTAAATGTTTTCCTAATTGTCTGTCTCTTTTTTACTCGCGTGATGTCTCAGTATGTCTTTATCACTCTTGTACCTTTTCCAATGTTGTCATGTTTAACATAAATATTAAAAGAAATAGTAGAGACCATAGATATTGATAATAATTCAAAAAATTAGAATTTAGGCAATACTGTTTTTTTTTTGTCAAGTTTTTAATTAAGTTGGTAATCCTTATAAATTGTTTTTCTAATTGTCTGTCTCTGTTTTACTCGCGTGATGTCTCAGTGTGTCTTTATCACTCTTGTACGTTTTCCAATGTTGCCATGTTTAGAATAAATATTCAAAAGAAATAGTAGAGGCCATTAGGTATAGGTAATGATAATAATTCAAAAAATTGGTATTTTTTGGCAAGAAATTAGGCAACACTGTTTTTTTTTTGTCAAGTTTTAATTAAGTTGGTAGTCCTGATAAAATGTTTTCTTAATTGTCTGTCTCTTTTTTACTCGCGTGATGACTCAGTGTGTCTTTATCACTCTTGTACATTTTTAAACGTTGCCATGTTTAAAATAAATATTCAAAAGAAACAGTAGAGGCCATACATAGGTATTGATAATAATTCAAAAAAATTAGTATTTTTTTGGCAAAAAATTAGGCAACACTGTCTTTTTTTTTGTCAATTTTTATTTAAGTTGGTAATCTTGATTGAATGTTTTCCTAATTGTCTGTCTTTTTTTTACTTGCGTGATGTCTCAGTGTGTCTTTATTACTTTTGTATGTCTTCCAATGTTGCCATGTTTAAAATAAATATTCAAAAGAAATAGTAGAGGCCATACATGGGTATTGATAATAATTCAAAAAAATTAGTATTTTTTGGCAAGAAATTAGGCAACACCGTTTTTTTTTTTTGTCAATTTTTTAATTAAGTTGGTAGTCCTGATAAAATGATTCCCTAATGGATCTCTTTTTTACTCGGTTCATGTCTTTAGTCTGTCTTTATCAGTTTTTACATTTTCCAATGTTGCCACTTGTATAATTGAAAATAATCAAGTTTTTTCCAAAAATCCCTTTTTTTATTTCAATTTTTTTTTTTTTTTTTTTTTTCATTTTATTTTCCCATTTCATTAGCTCTTTTTTCCAGTTCTACCAATTTCGAAAAACTAAAAATAAATAGATAATACCATTTCCATCAAAGAGACAGTGTTGCCAAAAAATACTTTGAGAAACTGGTTTCATTACAGTGTTGCTGATATTATCGAGCAAAAAAATCTGACAACATTGTTTTACTTAAAATTAATAATAATCGATAACGAATTCTTAACAAAAATTAATGCACTTTAAAGTATATTCATGTCTTTCTCTACCAGTTTGTATAAGAAAGACATAGAAATACATTTGTTCTGAACTAGTTTTACTTCAAATTCAAAATAAACAAAAGTAGTAAATAAAAAATAAATGAAAAAAGCTTCAAAATACGTCATATACAAATGTCAAACCGATCACCGATCTCCTGAAAAAAGATAGTGTTGCCAATAGTTAATTTCTATACTAAATTATCAAACATCTATAAATTTTTCTAGCAAGAAATCTGACAACATTGTTACCGATAAATTAATTTGGTTTGAATTTCTATTTCTAATGGTAAATTTGAAATTAAAAATAAATGAAAAAATATGTCATATGCAAGCGTCAAACCGATCTCCTGGAAAAAGACAGTGTTGCCAAAAAATACTTGAACAAACAAATACAAAATAAACAAAAGTAGCCTAAAAACACGTTATTTTTCCATGGAAAAACCACATGGTATATTGGAAACGGTAAGACATACAAGGGAGATTAAATTATTAAAAATATATTTTCGTTGTTGCCAAATTTCTATTAGTTTCCGAGATGCAGGGTGATTTGTAAAAAAAAAAAATAGTTTTAGGTGTTTTTTGCAAATCACCCTATATTTAGGAAATTAATAGAAATTTAGCAACAACGAAAATATATTTTTAATAATATATTTCGAGAATGGTAAGTTTTTTCTAATTTAACTGACCAATGGTGGTCCCCCATGGTATTTTAGACACCCTGTTCATTTTTCCAGCGAGAAAATCTGGCAACATTGTTTTACTGATTGATCAGTCCAGTTAGTTTGGATTTAATTAATGGAAAATTTATGTAAATAGAAGGAACTTGGAAACAATGAGGCCTATGATGTATCATTTTCTGTTATTTTAACAGCAACGTTAAGTTATCTGTCACTGTTTATTCTACACGTAATAATAGAGACAGGTATAGATTTTGAGCTATAACAAAACTGTTAAAATAACAGGAGAGGATACATCATAGGCCTGATTGTCAAGCTAATTCCCTGGAAAAAGACAGTGTTGCCAATAGTTGCTAAATAATTTCAAGCCAATCTATTAATATTCCATGTTTTATAATTTTTGATGAGAATTTTTTTTTTTTTAGTCAAACTTGGTAATCTTGATAAAAAGTTTTCCTAATTATCTGTCTCTTTTGTACTTACATTATGTTGCAGTGTGTCTTTATCACTCTTGTACGTTTTCCAATGTTGTCATGTTTAAAATAAATATTCAAAAGAAATGAGAAATAGTAGAGGCCAAATGATAATAATAATTTAAAGTTAGTATTTTTTGGCAAAAAATTAGACAACACTGTTTTTTTTTTCAAATTTTTAATTAAGTTGGTAATCCTGATGAAATGATTCCCTAATGGTTTCTCTTTTTTACTCGGTTTATGCCTCAGTTTGTCTTAATCACTTTTGTGCATTTTCCAATGTTGCCACCTCTTTAATTAAAAATAATCCAACTTTTCTCAAAAATCTCTTTTTATTTAATTTTTTTTTTTTGCATTTTATTTTTCCACTTCATTAGCTCTTTTTTCCAGTTCTACCAATATCAAAAAATCAAAAATAAATAGATAATATTATTCCCATAAAAGAGACAGTGTTGCCAAAAAATACCTTAACAAACTTTTATCATTACAGTGTTGCTGAATTGTCAAAAACCAATATTTTTGAGTAAGAAAATCTGACAACATTGTTTCAATTAAAATTAATAATAATTGATGACGAATTCTTACCAAAGGGTTAATGCACACTAACATATACATGTCTTTCTCTACCAACTTGTATAAGAAAGAGATAGAAATACATTTTCTCTGAACTAGTTCTACAAATTTTCGAATTTAAAATAAACAAAACCAGCCTAAAAACACATGTTAAGTTTTACCGAGAGTTTTACGTCAGGTTACCTAGCAACAGTGATCATCGTCTGTAGTATACGTAATAAATAGGTCGCGGGTAACGTCATGAAAATAGAATTCTACTTGTCATGATCCCAGTCCAGGATTGCTTCAAGGTTCACTTAGTTTTTGATAAGTAGTAATCTTATCGCTTGTCATAAATGATATTTGACATTTTGCCCAACAGTGTTGCCGATGTTTATATAATTACTGTTATGGAAAATTTGAAATTTGCAGGGCCTACTTGGGCTTTTTTTTTGTATTAATTTGAGTCTGAATGATTGACATAATATTTGTTATAAGTTGTAGTTGGCAACACTGTTTGACAAGGGACAAAGTAGGCATTGCAAAATTTTAAAATTTAAATATGGTGCCCTGTAATACCGACATTGCAATACATACATGTTTCCAGAGCCTACTTGGTTTGATATAAACCTGCAAGGCGAGAATTTTCCTGAAAAATTAACTTTCAAAATTTCTGGTGATGTTTTTTTTTTAAATCTGGTGATTTTCACTCCAATTTCTGGAGAACTTAATTTTTTCGACCCCCAAGAGTGCAGAATTCGTAAAAAATTAGTACCAAATCTTTTGATATTTTCCTTCAAACTGAGAAATAAATACGCTTGAATGGCCGAATTGGCAACACTGAGTGGAGTTTCCTACAGCAGCACAGCTTTTGTCTTTTTCTAACTTGCGTAATTATGCAGTATATCTTTGTCACAATTTTGTACAAGGTTGCCATGTTTAATATAAATATTCAGGACAAAAAATAAAATTTAATGTCATATTCAAAAAAAATTAGTATTTTTTTGACAAGAAATTAGGCAACACTGTTTTTTTGTCATATTTTCAATAAGCTTGGTAAGTAATCCTAATAGAATGTTTTCTTAGTTGGCTGTCTCTTCTGTACTCACATAATTTCTAAGTGTGTCTTTATCACTTTTGTAGGTTTTCCAATGTTGCCATATTTAAAATAAATATTCAAAAGAAATAAGTATTGATAATATGCAATTCAAAAAATTAGTATTTTTTGGCAAGAAATTATGCAACACTTTTTTTTTTGTCAAATTTTCAATTAAGTTGGTAATCCTGATAAAATGTTTTCCTAATTGTCTGTTTCTTTTTTACTCGCATAATTATTTCTCAGTGTGTCTTTATTACTCTTGTACGTTTTCCAATGTTGCTATGTGTGAAATAGATATTCAAAAAGAAATAGTAGAGGCCATGGGTATTGATAATTCAAAAAATTCATATTTTTTGGCAAGAAATTAGGCAACACTGTTTCAATGTGTCTTTATCACTCTTGTACGTTTTCCAATGTTACCATGTTTGAAATAAATATTCAAAAGAAATAGTAGAGGCCATAGGTATTGATAATAATTCAAAAAATTAGTTTTTTTTTGGCAAGAAATTAGGCAACACTGTTTTTTTTTTGTGAGATTCCCAATTAAGTTGGTAATTCTGATAAAATGTTTTATAGTTTCTCTTTTTCACTTAGTTTTTGCCTCAGTTTGTCTTTATCACTTTTGTACATTTTCCAATGTTGCCACTTGTATAGTTGAAAATAATCCAGTTTTTTCCATAAATCTCTTTTTTCCAGTTCTACCAACTTCAAAAAAATTAAAAATAAATAGATAATATCATCTCCATAAAAAAGACAGTGTTGCCAAAATATACTTTCAACACACTGGTATCATTACAGTGTTGCTGAATTGTTGAAAATCAATATTTTCAAGCAAGAAAATCTGACATTATTTTATTAAAATTAATAATGATAATTGATAACGAATGGTTAATGTACACTAAAGTATATTCATGTCTTTCTTTACCAGCTTGTATAAGAAAGAGATAGAAATAATTTTTTTCTGAACTGGTTCTACAAATTTTCAAATTCAAAATAAACAAAAGTAGCCTAAAAACACAACATATAGAATTGTTAAGTTTTACCCTGAAAAAAAAACAGTGTTGCCAACTGTTACTTTTGTTGCTAAATTGTTAAAAATTTATATATTTTCTTACAAGAAATCTGACAACATTGCTCTGCTTAATATGGATTAGTTCGGTTGGTTTGGATTTTTATTAGAAAATTTGAAATTGAAAATAAATAATAGAAGTTTAAAAATACGTCATATGAAAATGTCAATTTGATTTCCTGGAAAAAAAAAACAGTGTTGCCAACGGTTACTTTTGTTGCGAAATTGTCAAAAATTTTATATATTTTCTAACAAAAAATCTGGCAACATTGTTGTTATACTTAATATGGATTACAGATATGGATTAGTTCAGTTAGTTCGGATTTATTGAATGGAAAATTTCAGATTCAAAGTAGTTTGAAAATACGTCATATGAAAATGTTTAGTTGATTTGCTGGGAAAAAAAAGTAGTGTTGCCAACATTTACTTTTATTGCTAAATTATCAACAATTTGATATATTTTTTAACAAAAAATCTGGCAACATTGTTATACTTAATATGGATTAGTCCAGTTAGTTTGGATTTATTTAATGGAAAAATTGAAATTAAAAGAAGCTTCAAAATGCGTCATATGAAAATGTCAAGTTGATTTCTTGAAAAAAAAAAAAAAACAGTGTTGCCAACAGTTACTTTTGTTGCTAAATTGTCAAAAATTCATATGTTTTCTAACAAAATATTTGGCAACATTGTTCTACTTAATATGGATTAGTTCAGTTAGTTTGGATTTATTGAATGGAAAATTTTAAATTCAAAGTAGCTTGAAAATACGTCATATGAAAATGTCAAGTTGATTTGCAGGGAAAAAAAAACAGTGTTGCCCACATTTAATTTTGTTGCTGAATTGTCAAAAATTCATATATTTTCTAATAAAATATTTGGCAACATTGTTCTACTCAATATGGATTAGTGCAGTTAGTTTGGATTTATTTAATAGAAAATTTGGAATTCAAAGTAGCTTGAAAATAAGTCATATGAAAATGTCAAGTTGATTTTCTGAAAAAAAAAACAGTGTTGCCAACAGCTACTTTTGTTCTCAATAATTTATATATTTTCTAAAAAAAATCTGGCAACATTATTCTACTTAATATGAATTAGTTTAGGTAGTTTGGATTTATTTAATAGAAAATTTGGAATTCAAAGTAGCTTGAAAATACGTCATATGAAAATGTCAAGTTGATTTTCTGAAAAAAAAAACAGTGTTGCCAACAGCTACTTTTGTTCTCAATAATTTATATATTTTCTAAAAAAAATCTGGCAACATTATTCTACTTAATATGAATTAGTTCAGGTAGTTTGGATTTATTTGATGAAAAATTTGAAATTCAAAGTAAATGCTTCAAAATGCGTCATATGAAAATGTCAAGTTGATTTTTTGGAAAAAAAAAACAGTGTTGCCAATAGTTACTTTTGTTGCTAAATTGTCAAAAATTCATATATTTTCTAACAAAATATTTGGCAACATTGTTCTACTTAATATGGATTAGTTCAGTTAGTTTGGATTTATTGAATGGAAAATTTCAAATTTAAAGTATCTTGAAAATTCGTCATATGAAAATGTCAAGTTGATTTCCTGGAAAAAAACAACAATGTTGTTAATGGTTACTTTTGTTGCTAAATTGTGAAAAATTTATATATTTTTAACACTAAATCTGGCAACATTGTTCAGTACCGTTAGTTTGGATTTTTATTGAAAAATTTGAAATTCAAAATAAATAAATGAAGCTTGAAAATACGTCATATGAAAATGTCAATTTGATTTCCTGGAAAAAAAACAGTGTTGCCAACAGTTACTTTTGTTGCTTAATTGTCAAAAATTTATATGTATATTTTGTAACAAAAAATCTGGCAACATTGTTTTATTTGATATGGATTAGTCCAGTTAGTTTGGATTTATTTAATGTAAAATTTGAAATTCAAAGTAAATAAAAAAAGCTTGAAAATACGTCATATGAAGATGTCAAGTTAATGTCCTGAAAACAAAAACAGTGTTGCCAAGTATGAAAACCATGTCAAATGAAACTGTTGAAGTCGATCCCCTGGAAAAAGACAGTGTTGCCAACAGTTAATTATTTTGTTACTAAATTTCAAAAATTTAATATATTTTTCAACAAGAAATCTGGTAACATTGCTTTACTCAAAGTTGATTAGTCCAGTTAGTATGGATTTATCAAATGAAAATATTATTTGAAATTCAAAGTCAATGAAACAAGTTTGAAAATCCGTCAAACTGAACCAGTGTTGCCAGAATTTGCAACTTAAATTAAAAGTCTCTTATGAAAGCTGATTTAAAACTTATTCATTCACAAAATCAAGTGCCAACCTGGCAACACTGAACTCAATCCATTGGAGTTAATTTTGGACAATTGTTTTAAAAACTACTTCAAAAAATACTTGTAACACTATTTTGGAGCTAATTTCATAAAATTGCAACACTGTAATAGCAATTTTGAAGTGGTTTTGAAGGCTATTTTGACCTATAATGCCAAATTGACCTCTCCCTTACCCAGTTTAACAATATAAATCGGTCTCCCTTCTCTGTCAGTATCTGGAAGACATATTCGTATATTTGCCTCAATAATTTTTTTCTGATCAATAGGCGGAGATATTCTAAACCAATCAGGATACTCGTTTGACGTTTTATAGTACATTTTAATCTAAAAATTAATAAATTAAGCACTTTCGAATAGTTTGAAGATCATTTTTACTCTATCTAAGGCCTTGTCTACATCAAAATCGGTGCCTTTAAGAAACCTTTCCAAGTATTCTTCTAAATCGTATGGGAATTTGGTTGTTAAAAATGCATCCTCTATAAACCAGGATTATTGATTTTTTGAGTAAATGTTAATAATTGGAGTTTTACCTTGGACTAGCAGCTTTAAGGCTGAAATGTTTGCTTTTTTGTCCATTTTTATTTCACTTAATACCAATGCAATTCGTTCTATTACGAATAATATTCTATGACCGCAATAATTCTAATTAAAATGTAAGGAAGGTCCCGTAATGAGGCAACTTAAAAGTTCGGGCAAACGTTTTTTGAATATTTAATTACTTAATCAGGAGGGAGAAAATGATAATTATTATATGCTATTCACAATCTGTAGTACAAAGGTGTAATTTTATCACCTTTCCCTATTAAATAGCATTGAAAGGTGATAAATTTTACCTGTACCTTTGGACTACATAATATTGTAATTTTGAAACTTTTGATTAAAATTTTTCAAAGGCGTAGAAACAGTGGGAATTTGAGAAACTTCAAGGGGAAAAATAAAACAATTTTTATATTAATTTTAATTAAAAATTATTATTAAGATTTACTTCTTCTTGGACACACCAACAGTACGTCCACGACGTCCTGTGGTCTTGGTGTGCTGACCTCTGACACGGAGACCCCAGTAGTGTCTCATACCTCTGTGGGCGCGAATTTTCTTCATACGTTCCAAATCTTCACGGAGTTTGGAGTCTAACGAGGAAGAGGTGAGCTACAAAAGAAAGAAGAGACACTTGTTCATTTAACAAATAATTCAAATAGATTTTTTTTTGGTAATATTTCATCTTGCAAGAAAGATAATAGTATTGAAATGAGAAAGAAAAAGACAGAGAATGAAAAAAATATGAATAGACCTCTTGCACTCAATCAAAATTAGGTAAATAATTTATCTGTAACGAAAGTGTATTTTAATGGTTGGTTAATTTTTTTAAAAATCTTGAAGCCAGAAATTGAAAGAAAAGAAAACAGATTATTTAAATTTTGCGCTATATTTTTCCACCAATCAAAAATCACTGATTGCCAAATTTTCATGTTCCAAACGAATCCTTTTTTTCTCTTTTTTAACTCATCGAACAAAAAAGGATGCATATATATATCAGAATCGCTTTGTGTATTGACATTTGACTTGATAGAGGAGAATGACATCTATTGAAGTATCAACTAGTCTCGACAATTTTCTTGCCTTGTCTAAATGCGAATTATAGACAAAGAAATCAATATCTGTACTAGTCCGGCACAGTATAAAGTACAAAAACGATAAAAGGAATTTGTGTTTACTAATAGGTCAGTGACCCTTGGCCCATCACAAACAAAATAAACAATAATTAAATTAACAACAAAAAACAGCAGTCTGGGGCAGCGTAATTTGTAGAAAAAAGAAAAAGGATTTTTTTGCCTGTGAAAATGTAAAAAAGTTAGTCTTTAGAGAAACTGGTAGGGTAGGTATGAAATACAGACACATAAAAATTATACTCGTGTTTTATTTTCCATAAACTACTTAAAAGAAAAATAACAATAATTGTATTGCTAGGTAATTATTGTCTATTTTGTTTGTGATAAAGAATGGAAAACGGTTTGAAAAAGCCGATTCCGGAAACTGGCCAAAAGTGAGCATATGCTTTGGGAAAAAAATTCACATGAAGGGTATAGGTAGTCTAGGTAGGTAGGTAGGTATTAGTAAAATGCAGATAGAGCAACCTTCCCCAAACAAATTGATTCCCATGCTTATTGGGTAGAAACTTGTAAAGGTGGGTTTATACAGCCACATGACATATTAGCCGGAGAGCCAGTGCCGAAAAAATTCTCTGAATTTACTAAAGCCAGTTTTTGGTCAGTTGATTACATTATTTACGTACATAAACATACCTCGGTCAGTCAAGCGAAACTTGGGACAAGGACCTAGGGTGTCTGGTTAAAGTTGTAGAGATAGCTAGGTAATGCAACGACTTTACTAAGGCTGAAAATCGCTATACATATTATATATAACACATAAATAACAGTCAGTTGAATAGCGGAACTGGGCCGGTCATTCAGCCCCATTGAGGTAGTTCAGCCCCAATTTATGTAAAAAAAATAATAGGTCTATTTTTTTTTTTAGAGTGACAAGGTGACAGTGACAATTCAAAATTGTAGGTTGAAGTTTAAATTAATAGGTTTGTTCAGTAATATTAATATTTTTTGCAGATTTTTACATTTATTGGGGCTGACTGACCAGCACGGTCCCGCTATTCAACTGACTGACTAACACTACTGTTATTTATATGTTATATATAATATGTATAACGATTTTCAGCTTTAGTAAATTCGTTGCATTACCCAAGTTATCTCGACACTTTTAACAAGACACCCTGGGTCCTTGTCCCAAGTTTCGCTTGACTGACTGCGGTATGTTTATGTACGTAAATACTGTAATCAACTGTCCAAAAACTAGCTTTAGTAAATTCAGAGAATTTTTCCGGCGCTGGCTCTTAGACTATAACATAAGAAATAACAACATAAAAAGTTGACCTTATGAAAACCCCTTATGGCATTTATACAGAAAATAACAAACATAGAAATAACAGAGTTGGTTAACTTTTAAATTTTATGTCTTATCTTATGTGAAAACGGATCTGCACATGCTTCTCTCTTGATTCGACATGATTGCAGGGAAGTAAACAAAACATTCAAAACAAAACAAAATTATTTTGATTTTAACTTTTGGTAATTTTTTGGAATTCGGCATTTATTATCGTGTTCTGCTGAATTATTATTTAATAAATTTTTTGATCAAATATGTGTTTTCGGTAGAATTTACATAAGTACAAGTACCAGCTGATTGGTTAGAAATTATTTCTTATATTATGTTATTTTCTGTATAAACGCCACAAAATTCCTATTTATTATATTATATCTTATTTCTTATGTGCTACCTATGCGCTGTATAAACCCACCTTAAAAATTTAGAGGCACACACTAGAAAATGAGTAGGTATTTAATTATGAACGACATGGCCTTATGCTCTCTTATGCTGGTTATGGTTTGTTTCTTGATGGTTTGTGTGCCTTCACTGCCTTCAGTGCCAATTCTGCCTGTTTTCGAGTTTTGGACAGGCTTAGATAAAAATTAATAATGAATATTGATTATAATGAATTTGAATTAAAAAGTTGAGTTAAGTTTTTCATAGGAATGAGAATTGATTCCATATTCCGTCCGATATGTGAATTCGATATATCTATTTAATTATCCCGCCAGGAAACAGGGATGTGTAGTACATGAACGAACTAGTACAATTGTACTGATCCTTTAAATGTACTATATGTACTAGTACCATAACATTAGAGTCCTATAATATTATAGTACATTCTTTTCATCGTAATACATAGAAAAAATTATAATAAACAAGTTTAAAACAGATGTAAAACAAAAATCTATGAGCACGGAATGTGAAGAAACCTATCTAGCCGACAGGTTTAACCAAAAGCACAAACGGAACACAGTGTTTATAGGGTCTGTTTCTGCAGAAATCACAAAACAGTCAGAGCGAATTTCATTGGTTGAAACTGAAACTAGTTTTCTGACTGTTTTCAACCAATGAAATTCGCTCTGAAGCTTTATTATTGACTTTACCTAGGTAGAAAATTGACATTGTTAACACTAACAGTTAATGCGCTGTTTACCTGTCAACACAGTCTCTTGAGAGAAAGTCAAGAATAAGGCCTCTGACTGGTTTGTGATTTTTGCAGAAACAGACCTATAACCCGATAACCAAAAACACAAAAGTGTGATGTAATATCAGGAAATCAATGCTGTATTTTAGTTCCAAAATGCAAAATAGTATACCTATGTTACTTTTAGCAAATAATTCATTCATTTTATTTTTATTGAATACTAAATAAGGTTTTTATATGTATTTTTTGCATTTTTCTCACTTGTTTTCCTTTTTCGTAGATGTACTAAAGAATTAGTACATTGTACTAGTACATTGTGAGGATTCAGTACTACTGAACTAGTTCATTAAAAAGTACTAAAAATTGCATCCCTAGTTTACATGAAAACCATAATATCTGGGCAACACTGGATAAAACTGACGGCACCAAGAAATTTGAACTTCAAATCGAAATTTAGAGCCTTTGCAAGTCCGAAAAAAATCGGAAAAAAATACAGTTGAGCTTAATTTTGACTCCTCTTTCCAATTAGCGAATAAAAAAAAATCATGCAAGAAACCCATTATTGAACAAATAGAAGGATAACTTAAGGCGATTTCAGCAAGCTTTGGTACATGGTTTGGTACCCTGTTTGGTCTGTCAAATGCATACCAACCAATTTCGGATACGAAAATGATGTCGTCACCGGGACTTTGGTATCCTTTTTGGTCTGTCAAATAGGATACCGTGGTCTTCTATTTAGTATAGTGCTATCTACGTCTATTTTCGTTTTGTCCTGCTCTGGGAAATGTAAATAAATGGAAGTTCATTAGAATTTGAATAATTTGAAATTTTTAACAAATAGGTTTTTCTCCAAACGTCAAAAAAACGTCACTTTGTCAGCACTTGTCAACATGTTAGAATTTTAATTTCTATGCTGGTAGGCAAATCCAGCGGGTTTACACCTGTCGAGGTGGTAGAAAGGACATGGCACGGATTAAATGGAAACTAAAGGCCAGTCGTTTTTTTTTAAATTTTAATATGTTGTAGAGTGAGGGAAAAGAAACAAAAGTTACCATGGGCCCATTGTGCCCCGACCAATAGGAGACCCACTAAATAAGTTAAAAGAACACTTTAAAAACATATAAGTAAAACATAAAAACACACCATCTACACTTTATTCATACTACTATAACTATGCCTTAGAATTCTATTATGTTATGGATACATCCTTTTCGCGAAAAAAAGACAATTGAAAATCGCGAATTTGTCTGGGGATGGGGGCAGGGAAGTGATAGGTACCTGTCGATATCATTTTTTGAAAGATATTTTCTATCTCTTTAGGGGGCCCTTCCTTCTTCTTGCGAGGGGGGGGGAGGCGTTAAAACACAGCATATACAAAAACAATCAGCAGGCTAACTCTCACGCGCATCTTTTCTGCGCACGCCGCCATTAGGGGATACCATCCTGACATTAAACAGCAGGGACGCCGACATTTTAATTTTTTTGTTTATTTCTGACGGAGGTCATAGGCGTGCGGGGTAGAGCGGAATTTTAGTTATGATTTTTCAAAGTCATTTTAGTATATTCGTGTTGTCATTTATGGTGTAATCAGTTATCATTCTTGTATATTGAAAAATATTAATAAATTAGTAAGGATAAATGTTATTATATGTAAGTAATATTAAATTAGTTTATTTAAAGCCAACACGACTCTGTGACCCGAAAGAAAAAATCTAAATTATTGTTAATCAGGTCCTGTCTCGTATCCCAAAATGGCCGCTAGTGACATCCCGACAATGAATTCCTTTATTACACGGGATGTCACTCAAGTTAGCCTGCTGATTGTTTTTGTATATGCTGTGGTTAAAATCTTGGGTATTTTTACCAAACCAACTTTTTAGCTAAAAAGACAACAATATAAAACATGAAAACCTTAGTAATTTGCCTTTTTCGGTCATTTCCAAGCTTTCTTTAAACTCATTTAGTGGGTCTCCTTTTGGTCGGGGCACAATGGGCCCATGGTAACTTTTGTTTCTTTTGCCTCACTCTACAACATATTAAAATTTTAAAGAAATCGACTGGCCTTTCTTTTCCATATAATCCGTGCCATGTCCTTTAATTTTTATGCTGCTAGGCAACCGCAGCGGCAGTAGAAGTACTTTTAGTGCTGCTGGAGCGGCATCAAAAGTACTTTTACTGCCGCTTAACCATTCAGTTACCCCCGAGCTTACTTCATTCGTTTGGAGAAAAAATAACGTGTTGCATACGGAGTAGAAGCCCTTTTTTGTGCCTCAGCAGTATTGCAAGCCTCACTACGTTCGGCTCGCAAACCTACTGCTTCAGCACAAAAAAGTAAAGCTTCTACTCCTAATACAACAATATACTATTGTTTTTTCGCCTTCATCTTCCTGTTTTCTCGTATGTTTTGACTGCCAAATAATGTTTGACGATCATTTGAAAAATGGCTTTGAACGACAGATATCGGGTAACTTTTATGCTGGATGGATTATGGAATAAGCTTTAAATTTACAGAAAACGCTGAGTTAGCCAATAGGTTACTCAAAGGTACTGTCTAAGACAGTGCTGATTAGTGATTATAGATTTTAGTCAGTGCAGTCAGTATCTAGTCGCTCCCGAAACTTAGAAGAACAACACAAAGTTAGGTTCAGGCTCGTCTCTTCCCCTCTCTCATGACCTACCAAACGAATTCGGAACAAAATGGTATCTTACGTCATTACTATGACGTTGCAGGTACCAATTGGTTAACCAAATGGTATACCAACCAAAGCTGCCGAAATCGCCTTTAGTTTCATTCAATGACAGATGTGTGACGTCACTATAGATGCTCATGTGATGTTAAACTGGGACACAAATAATGTTTTGTCACAAATTAAAGGCTACCTTTTCTCAAAAACAAGCCTCAAATTTTACTGCCTAATAATGCTTTTCTGATATAAGCACATAAATCAATGCACCAGATTCACAATATTGGACCAAGATTGGGCGAGTTTTGATTTGTAGTTTTATTTTGCACAAGCTACCAACCCCTATGATTATGGACAATCGATATTGGTCGTTTTAATGTGCATAAAAATCAATGAATTAGAACAAATACATTTGCACTCAGTGCACACTTTTATCTGACAGTTGACAGATAAGCAATGCTTCAAATGTCTTTTATCAAAAAAAAGTATACACAAATTGCACAGTGAGTGCAAAAGATGCAATTTAAGAGGATTTCCATTTGGCAATCAGTGTGCACTAAGTATATTTGCATCTTTTTCTAAAAGCATGTGAATAGTAAGGATAAAGATAATATTTTTTTTTTTGCACTGATTCTACGAATGGAAATTGCTATTTTACAAACTACTCTAAGGGCAGGTTTCCAGTTCACAAAGCATTCTTTGGGGCCCTTCAATAGGTCTGTTCCTGCAGAAATCACAAACTAGGTGAATTCCATTGGTTAAAACTAGTTTTCAACCAATGAAATTTGCTCTGACTGGTTTGTGATTTCTTTGCAAACAGACCTTAAACTCCAATTATTACTTACTTGATTGTATTTACCATCGACAATATCTTTTTGTCTGTTCAAAAACCAGTCAGGGATTTTGTATTGTCTGGGATTTGACATAATGGTAATAATTTTCTCGACTTCTTCTTCGGAACATTCTCCGGCACGTTTGTCCAAGTCGACGTCGGCCTTTTTCAGTACTATGTTGGAGTACCGTCTGCCCACCCCCTTGATGGCGGTGAGGGCAAACATCACCTTCCTCTTACCATCGATGTTGGTACCGAGGATACGGAGGATGTGTTGGAATTTTTCCGGAATTACCAGCGACTAGAAAAAGAAAAATAGAAAAACTTACTTGAATGTTTCGTAATGAAAAACACAAAAATATTGTCTAAATTAGATGCACAACACTATAAGGGGTTCGTTTAGATATTTTTCACTTAATTTTTCTCGAGGATTGAGCCAATATTTGAAGATTTTTTAATATTTTTCAAGGAAATTTTCGATAACCTACCATTTTTGCAAAATGACACCAAAAGAAAGAAATGTCATTGGGTAAATGTCAAAAAATAAATAACAAATTGAAATGTCAAAATTGTCACGTCACAGAACCGCAAGGCGCTTTCTTTTATTGATTAGTGTAGTTTTTCACCGAGTTCACTGAATCGATACAACTAGTTCAGAATTGATTCTAAACAGTTGTATTCCTTTCACACCTAGGAGGAGTTCCGGAACAGCTCCGGGGCTTCACGCGCTCCCTGCAAATCGGGGGCGACTAAACACCGGAGCGAGTAGCTCGAGTGTTTCAAACTGTTGAAAGGAATACAACTATTGACTCTCGAACACCGAACTTTATCAGTTCGAAACTAATTCAGAACTGTCCTAGAGTATTTTATTGTGAACCAGTTCCTTGTTAAATTCTCGGAACCGGTAAACTAGTTCAATTAATTTTATTCGGAACCGATTGAATCCCGAATTCGCAGATCGCAATCCGAACCTGTTCTGAATTGATTCGGAACTATTCAAGATTGTCAAATATTCTGCAAATGCGATGTCCTGGAGTATTTTATTGTGAACCAGTTCCTTGTTAAATTCTTAAAACCGGTAAACTGAGTTCAGGATTCATTCAAAACCGATTGAATCCCGAATTCGCAAATCCCAATCCGAACCAGTTCTAAATCAGTTTGGAGCTTATGCAGGATTGTCGTAGAGTATTTAATTAGCTTTGTTTGTTTCGAACTACATAGTTCTGAGTGAAAACTAATTCGGAATCATTCTGTACATACGCGTGTTAACAATTACAATGAGATTGTTCTAGAACATCAGTTCTTGCTCTGAAGGAGGAACTATTGTTCGTATGTGATTTGTGATTGCGTTTTGTTTTTTTTTTAGTTACGAATCAGTTCAGAACTAAATTTAGAACAGTCATCCATTGTTTTTTTTGTGTGTAAGCAGTTCTGCGCGATACCAGAACCGTTCCAAATTTCGGTTAAAAACAGCACTACTACCCGACATGGGGAATTAATTCAATAGGTTTGTCCAAACTTTTGTCTATGTTGTTCAGTATGAACAAATACGCAAGCGCACTTCAGTTCAGAACTGATTCTGAATTAGTTCGAACAAACCTATATGGATTCGAATTGAATCCCGAACACAGAACCACATCTGAAATATCACAATATAGTGATTCAGAAACGACATTAGTTTGTTTTGGTTTTACTCGGAATTAGTTCGGAATCATTCTGCACATTCTACAAAAACGTTTTTGTTTTTTTTCCCAATTGGGCAATAACGCTTTAAAAAAAAAACAATCGTTTTAAGGAAATTTACGTTAACTTGGCAACATTGCCATTTCCAATGTAAAAACAACAGTCTCTCTGGGTTTGAGTAATGATTTTAGAAAATTTGAGCTGGGTTCAGAACTATTTGCATGAACAATTCAAATTAGTTATGTCATTCCTGGATCTTTTAATTCTGAGGTGTTTTATCGCGTTTCAAAGTTCTGAAACATTTTTCAAAACTGGTTTAAAACAGTTTTACAATGACGTCATTACTTACGGTTTGTACCAATATTGTGTGACGTCATCGGTTCATCGAGAGAGTATAATACTAACCTGTTTTAAACCACTTTCAAAAAAGTGGACGCGAGAAAACAACTTTATGTTTCAAATACAATTCTGTGTTCGGGATTCAATTAGAATCGGCTGTGGATCAATTCTGAACTAGCTCTACCAGTTCTAAGAATACAACAAAGAGTTGGGTCATTATAAAATAAATAAAAATACTCTACGACATTCCTGAATCATTTCTGAACTGGTTCGAACTGCTTTGGATTCTGATCTGCGAACAGAATCCTTGTTTTGGTTCGAAATTTAGAATTGTTCTGAGATTGTGCGAAACTGCTTGTGCACAAAAAATAATGGAGGACTGTTCTAATAATACTAATTCTGAACCGATTCGGAACTTAAAAAACCAAACAACACGCGTATGTGCAGCATGATTTCAAGCTAAATAGTTCCGAGTGAAACCCAAACAAAGCTGATCCGAATTTATTCAGAACAAGTTCGGATTGCGATCTGAGAATTTGGGATTCGTCAGTATTGAATGAATTCTGAATTAGTTCAATTGATTCTTAAAAGTTCAACAAGAAACAATGAAATACTCTGGCCAGTCTTGGACTAGTTCCGAACTAATGAAGTTTGGTATTCAAGATTTAATTAGAACAATTCCGGATCAATTTTGAACTAGTTCTATCCATTCGGAGAGCTTTGCAAAAATCCTAAATTAGTTGTAAAAATGTTATTTGCGAGCAAAGGTTTTGGTCAAAAACTGTTCACATTCTTGGCTTTATTGTTCCCAGAACGCTCCCCGACTGGGCGGTGACGTCACAGATCTCTGGGAGAGTACTCCGAGAGTGATTTCAATACAAACAGGGCACACCATTGGAAATCAATCGCCAAACATACTCTATTGTTTTGAACAAATTCTTTGATCCATCGAATTTGACGGAGCAAGAAAGAGCGCTTCGTGGGAGGATGAAGAGGGTTCTATTGTTCAAGTCGAACACGTGAATCTTGCCGAGAGCAACGCTCCGTTTTAAAGCGGAACATATGAAAACCGGTTCCGAATCAGTTCGGAACTAATCCAGAACTGTCGTAGAGTACTGTGAACCGGTTCTTGTTTTTCTAAAATCTCTAAAATTTAATTCAGAATCGATCTAGCACCGATTCTAATTGATATACGAACACAGAACTGTATATAAAATTTGAAAATAATAAAATTTTCGACTTTACTGCTCCATGTCTGAGTAGTGACGTCACAGATCTCTGCGGGATTGCTCCGAGAGCGATTATAATCCAAACGACTGCATATCAATTCTAAACGGATTCGGAACCAAAAAAACCAAAACAAACTTAAATCACAAAATTCCAAAAAAGTTCCTCCTTTAGAGCCAAAACTGACAGAACCGTTCTAGAACAATCCCAGAATTGTTCTTATATCTAAATAAACCAAAACGCTGTTAACAAGGCTCGATTACGATTCTGAAAAAACGAAAACGCTTTTTATAACTTGCGTATGTGCAAAATGATTCCGAGCTAGTTCTGAATGAAACGTAAAACAAAGCTAGTCCTGAATTACTTAGAACAGTTAGGGTAGAATTACTAAAAACCCAAAATTAATTTTTATATCAGCCTACTGTTATTGTGAATAGATTCATTATTCAGTAGCATATGAAATTAGTTTGAACAGTAGCAATCAGAGCAGTGCAAACAGAACAGAGTTAGTACAGATGGAATAGAAATGAAAGCATTTGGAACACTTAGGGCGGGTATTATTATAAAACTACTATGAGAGTTAACTTAAAGTTAACTTCTGGAATTAGATGTAATCCAAAAAGTTAACTTCAAGTTAACTGTCAAAGCAGTTTTATAATACCCACCCTAAGAGTAACTCAAGCAATAGAAAGAATTCAAATAGAATTAATGCACATGGAATAGGTAAAGTAACTTAAATCGAATTAGGAACAAAATTAAAACAGTGAAAGCAGTATTATTTGAAACTCAAAATTAATTTCCATATCAGCCTATTTCCTTTCTAATAGTAATTAAATTCATTGATTAGTAGCATAAAAGTTAGTTCGAACAATAACAATCAGAGTAGTGCAAACAGAATAGAGTTAGTTCATATGAAACAGAAATTAAAGCAATTGGGACACTTAGAGCAGCTGGACAGTGCATTTGGAACAATCAGAGTATAATTATTAAAAACCCAAAACTAACTTTCAAATCAGCTACTGTTATAGTCAATAAATTCATTGATTAGTAGCATAATAGAGTAGTTCGAATAGTAACTAAAGCAATTGGAATTCTTAGAGTTACTTGAACAGTAGAAGGAATTCAAATAAAATTATAGAATAGTGCAAATGGAACAGAATTAGAACAGTCAAAGTAGTTCGAACAGTTGAACAGATCAAAAAGAAATTAGTACACTTGGAACAGTTAGAGTGGAATTACTAAAAACCCAAAATTAATTTCCAAATCAGCTTACTGTTATAGTGAATAAATTCATTGTTTAGTAACATATTTTTATTAAAATAGTTCGAACAGTGACAGAACAGTGCAAACAAAACAGAGTAAGTGCAGATGAAATAGAAATCAAAGCAACTGGAACATTTAGAGTAACTCGAACAATAGAAGGAATTCAAATAGAATTAAATGCAGATGGAATGCTTAGAGTAATTTAAATCGAGTTAGTACAAATGGAACAGAATTAGAACAGTCAAGGTAGTTCGGACAATTGAACAGATCAAAAAGAATCAGTGCACTTGGAACAGTCAGAGCTGAATTACTAAAAACCCAAAACTAATTTTCAAATGAGCTTACTGTTATAGTGAATAAATCCATTGTTTAGTAGCATAATGAAGTAGTTTTAACAGTAACAATCAGAGTAGTGCAAACAGAACAAAATTAGTGCAGATTAAACAAAAATTAAAGGAATTCGAATACTTAGAGTAACTCAAACAATAGAAGGAATTCAAATGAAATTAATGTGGTAAGAGTAATTTAAATCGATTTAAGTGCAAATGGAACAGAATTAGAACTGTCAAATTAGTTTGGACAGTTGAACAGATCAAAAAGAGTCAGTACACTTGGAACAGTCAGAGTAAAATTACTAAAAACAAAAACTAATTTTCAAATTAACTTATTAGGTACTATAGTAAATAAATTAATTGATTAGTAACATAATGGAGTAGTTTGAACAGTAACAATCAGTTAGTGCAGATGAAACACAAGTTAAAGCAATTGGAACACTTGAAGTAACTCAAACAATAGAAGCAAATCAAATAGATATTATCCCTGCGTTTTTATTCTCATCAAATTTTACCGATGGATCCACCATTCTATGGCCGTCATTGTCATTTTTCATTCACTAAACAAAGATAGCTCATTCATCGGTGAAGTCACCGATGAGAATAAAAACGCGACTTATAATGCAGATGGAATGCATAGAGTAATTTAAATCGAGTTAGTGCAAATGGAACAAAATTAGAACAAAGTAATCAGGACAGTTGATCAGATTGAAAAGAGTCAGTGCACTTGGAACAGTTAGGGTAGAATTACTAAAAATCTCAAATTATTTTCAAATCAGCCTATTGTTCTAGTGAATAAATTCATTAGTTGTATTTCTTTTACACCTAGGAAGAGCTCCGGAACAGCTCCGGGGCTTCACGCGCTCATTCCTTTCGAATAGTCTTTGTTGCACTACGTATCTGTTCCCTGCAAATCGGGGGCGACTAAACTCCGGAGCGAGTAGCTCGAGTGTTTCAAACTCTTGAAAGGAATACAACTATTGCTTTAAGGTCTGTTCCCACAGGAGTCTCTGACAGTTTGAAACCTGTCAGAAACAATCGCTCAGCTGAGTTACAGATTTATCTTGTAACGACAGCATCGAAAACATGTATGGGCGATAGTTACTGATAGTTTGCAAACTATCAGAGACTTCTGTGGGAACAGACCTTTAGTAACATATTAGGATAGTTCGAACAGTAACAATCAGAGCAGTACAAACAAAATAGAGATAGTGCAGATAAAACAGAAATTAAAACAATTGGAACACTTAGAGGAACTCGAACAATAGAAGGAATTCAAATATTTAGAATTTAATATACAGTTGGAATATTAGAGTAATTAAAATCGAATTAGTGCAAATGGTACAGAATTAGAACGGATTCAATTCGAATCCATTTTGAATTAATTTTAGTGGTTCTAGAAATTCAATAAGGAGCTGGTCCACAATAGCTTTGTTTTGGTTCGAAATTTGGAACAGTTTTGGAATTGCGCAAGAACTGCTAGTGAATAGAAGATTGGGGGACTGTTCTAGTTTTAATTCTGAATCGATTCGGAACCAAAAAAAAACAAAACACAAAATTCTAAAACAGTTCCTCCTTCAGAGCAAGAACTGAGAGAACCGTTTTAGAACAATCCTAGAATCGTTCTAAATAAATCAAAACGTCAACGATTCTGAAAAAACGAAAACGCCTTTTTTATCGTGCGCATATTCAGAATTAGGTATTTTGAATTAGTTCTGAGTGAGATAAAAAACAAAACTTTCATTAGGTTCAGAATCGATCCAAGACCGACTCTGATTGAATCCCGAACACTCGAACTGCTTGTACGAATAGTTCTGAATCAGTTGACTAATAAATTTATTCGTAGATCACTATTCGAACTAGTTTTGAACCAGGTTCGGAAATAATTCAGAGCTTGGGAACCAATGAACACAAAACTCTATCTTAAGCCTAGTAGTCATAACTGCGAAATTCGCACTTTTTTGACATTGCTTTGACAATTTGACGTTTTATGCGTGTATCAAACGTCAAATTGTTGAGGCAATGTAAAAAAAAAGCGAATTTCGCAGTTATGAGTACTAGGCTTAACATGTTGAAATTAATAGCATTTTCGACGTTACTGCTCCCAGTCCCAGGCAGAAAACCCCTATATTAAATTCCAAATTTGGAATGTGATCCATGAATAGCTAACTTTGTCCTTCCATTCGGAATTGTTCGTTTTTCAAATTATGTCATTCACTGATCACGAATTTCCGAATTTTTTTTTATAGTTTATTGATTGTGGTTCGCTTAAAATCAGTTCCGAATCAATTCTGAATTTATTCTATCGGTTTTAGAATTATTACAAACTGGAGTTCCAATTTTTTATTTCTTGTTCCGGAATCGTGAGCGTTTAATATTGTGATCCAAGAATAGAGTTTACTCCGTTCTTCGAACTGATTCGAACCCATTCATAATCGGTTCTGGAGTTGTTCTATCGACTCGGGTTAAAAGCTGAAGTTCCGAGTTTTCCTTTTCTCTCCCGAAATGAAATAAGGAACGGTTCCGAACAAAAAGAGTAAATATAAAAACTTGAAAAAGGTAATATCCTTGTTACTCTGATAGAATTCTGCCATCCAGACAGGGCCGTATTAACTAATTTTTATTATCGATTTCAAAATAATGAACAAAAAGTTGTTTAAAAGAGGGAGGTTGCCTGATAACTCTTATGACGTCATCTGGGTCAATGCCTCAATATAAATGCAAATTTCCATAAGACACCCCAGATGCGTCATCAATTTAGGAACCTTGGCACGAATACCTTTATTTATATTACTTTTTAATCTTTAGACTTTGCTTTATTTTCATAGTATAAATAATTGCTTTTTTATTGTTATTAGATTAGTCATTTTTTAAAAAGTAACCTTTGATACTCCCCCATTGGCCCCATTATTTAAAAAAAAAATTAGACAATTGACATTTCCTTCCAAATATGGAAAATTCAAATTTCAAACAAGATTTTTCCTCAATTATTTAAACAAAGTTTATACCTACAGTCGATAAGTGAAAAATAATTGTTTAAATTTTAATTTTAAATTATGACACCGTGCAGGCATTTCTTCGTTAACATTATTACAAAAATACAGTAAGTTTATATTGAATCCCTCACTGCACTACTTATTAATTAATCAATTTGTTGTTAAAAAAGATAACAACAATAATTGACCTTTGTTGCATGTTGATTTATTAGTAATTTTGCTTTTAGCCAGTGCAATAAATCTAATAGTAAATTATTTATATTGAAAAGAAAAATGAGTTTACTTCATGATGGCCTTCCACTATCTGGATACCAATTTTCCCAGTTAAGTAAAAGAAACGAAAGTAGCACATCAGGTACAGCTCAAGATGGAAAACAAATTATAACTTTAAATCAATGTAAGTATAGGTATCTATGATAAGTAAAATCAATTATTATAATATATTTTGTAGTAAAAAAATCTCTAGCCTATGAAATGGGTGTAGATCATCCTTATAAGCCGTTCTTGCACAAACGCGAGGATCTGCAAAAATACTTGCCGAAAACCCAAGAAGAATTACCAAAGCGAACAATGCAAGATAGTATTGTTGAAGCTATTATACCTTTGTCACAAGATCTTGGGTTGCAGGAAAAGTATACTACTTTTTTGGGTTCGGTAAGAACTGGACGGTTGGTGGAGGATATGGATATTTTTACTGGTAAGGATTTTTTTGCCTTTGTCTTACTTATATAGGAACAAATGGTTTTGGATGTAGTCACAAACGTACAAATGATTATTGATAACGATTATAAGTCTTGTCTTGTATTTCTAAGCTTAAAAAATTTTCTAAAAATCAAATAACAAATCTCTCCTCCAAAAATAAAATACCTACCATCCCAGATGACAAATTATAATGTTTTTACTTATATACAAGTGGCAATGGTGTAGTAGTTGAGAAATGTTCTTTCTAATTTTTACTTTTGTATCTGAGAATTGTTTGATTAATACCTATTGGTTGACTAATTTTCCTTAGGATATATTTATTTTGTTTAATAAAGATTGGCATTACGGTAGGAACGAGTTTTGTATGAGTGGGTGGGGGCTCACAGGAATCCAGGAAAGGAGAAATTTAATGTTCTCCAAAAATACATAAACACTGGTTTCCAGAAAAAGAAAAATTAATAAATCACCCCAAATTACTTAATAAGATTTTATTTCTGGAATTTTAAGTCCAAATAAGCTCAAATTTCCAGGGAGTGTAGTTTTCTACTGGGATAAAAATCGCTGAAAATTTCAGCTTTGTATCTAAAATAGAAAAAAAATCATGATTTTTCAAAATTTTCCAAAATCTAAACATAAAGTTACACCAGTACCTACCTACTAAAACAATGAAACTTCAGTTTTTTTTCTGTTGAGATTTTATGTCTTAGGCCCAGTTGTACAAACCAGGTTCAAACAGAGGCTCAGTTGAACTCTACTGGTACTTGAACCATCCCATTTGAAATGCATTGCTGTCAGAAATATGCCAAAATATATATTTCTTGACAGCAATGCAATTCAAATGGTAAAGTTCAAATACCAGTAGAGTTCAACTAAACCTCTGTTTGAACCTGGACTGTACAACTGGACCTTAATGGTCCTTTGGGTTAGATTACCCCCAAACTCCATACACTAAATTATTCTCATATTTGAAGCCAAAATCTATGAAAAAAGGCACTCAGAAAAATTGATAAATCACCCCAAATTGCTTAACACCATTTTATCTCAGGAACTATAGGTGCAAATGAGCTGAAATTTTCAGGGATTGTAGTCCCTTGCTTGGGATAAAATTCAGTGAAAGTTTCAGCTTTCCATCTATAAAAGAAAAAAAGTTATGACCTTTCAAAGTTTTCCAAAATCTAAATCATAAGGTAGGTACCTTCTTACTAAAACGATAAAATTTCAAATTTTTTTTTATCGAGATTTTGTGTCCCAATGATCATTCAACATTCCCCAAACTACATACACTAAATTATTCTCAGATTTGAAGCCGAAATCTATGAAAAAAGGCACTCAGAAAAATTGAAAAATTGATAAATCACCCCAAATTGCTTAACAGGATTTTATCTCAGGAACTATAGGTGCAAATGAGCTGAAATTTTCAGGGATTGTAGTCCTTTGGAAGGGATAAAATTCAGTGAAAGTTTCAGCTTTCTATCTATAAAAGAAAAAAAGTTATGACCTTTCAAAGTTTTCCAAAATCTAAAACGATAAAATTTCAAATTTTTTTTTGTCGAGATTTTGTGTCCCAATGATCATCCAACATTCCCCAAACTACATACACTAAATTATTCTCAGATTTGAAGCCGAAATCTATGAAAAAAGGCACTCAGAAAAATTGAAAAATTGATAAATCACCCCAAATTGCTTAACAGGATTTTATCTCAGGAACTATAGGTGCAAATGAGCTGAAATTTTCAGGGATTGTAGTCCTTTGGAAGGGATAAAATTCAGTGAAAGTTTCAGCTTTCTATCTATAAAAGAAAAAAAGTTATGACCTTTCAAAGTTTTCCAAAATCTAAATCATAAGGTAGGTACCTTCTTACTAAAACGATAAAATTTCAAATTTTTTTTTATCGAGATTTTGTGTCCCAATGATCATTCAACATTCCCCAAACTACATACACTAAATTATTCTCAGATTTGAAGCCGAAATCTATGAAAAAAGGCACTCAGAAAAATTGAAAAATTGATAAATCACCCCAAATTGCTTAACACCATTTTATCTCAGGAACTATAGGTGCAAATGAGCTGAAATTTTCAGGGATTGTAGTCCCTTGCTTGGGATAAAATTCAGTGAAAGTTTCAGCTTTCCATCTATAAAAGAAAAAAAGTTATGACCTTTCAAAGTTTTCCAAAATCTAAATCATAAGGTAGGTACCTTCTTACTAAAACGATAAAATTTCAAATTTTTTTTTATCGAGATTTTGTGTCCCAATGATCATTCAACATTCCCCAAACTACATACACTAAATTATTCTCAGATTTGAAGCCGAAATCTATGAAAAAAGGCACTCAGAAAAATTGAAAAATTGATAAATCACCCCAAATTGCTTAACAGGATTTTATCTCAGGAACTATAGTGCAAATGAGCTGAAATTTTCAGGGATTGTAGTCCTTTGGAAGGGATAAAATTCAGTGAAAGTTTCAGCTTTCTATCTATAAAAGAAAAAAAGTTATGACCTTTCAAAGTTTTCCAAAATCTAAAACGATAAAATTTCAAATTTTTTTTTGTCGAGATTTTGTGTCCCAATGATCATCCAACATTCCCCAAACTACATACACTAAATTATTCTCAGATTTGAAGCCGAAATCTATGAAAAAAGGCACTCAGAAAAATTGAAAAATTGATAAATCACCCCAAATTGCTTAACAGGATTTTATCTCAGGAACTATAGGTGCAAATGAGCTGAAATTTTCAGGGATTGTAGTCCTTTGGAAGGGATAAAATTCAGTGAAAGTTTCAGCTTTCTATCTATAAAAGAAAAAAAGTTATGACCTTTCAAAGTTTTCCAAAATCTAAATCATAAGGTAGGTACCTTCTTACTAAAACGATAAAATTTCAAATTTTTTTTTATCGAGATTTTGTGTCCCAATGATCATTCAACATTCCCCAAACTACATACACTAAATTATTCTCAGATTTGAAGCCGAAATCTATGAAAAAAGGCACTCAGAAAAATTGAAAAATTGATAAATCACCCCAAATTGCTTAACAGGATTTTATCTCAGGAACTATAGGTGCAAATGAGCTGAAATTTTCAGGGATTGTAGTCCTTTGGAAGGGATAAAATTCAGTGAAAGTTTCAGCTTTCTATCTATAAAAGAAAAAAAATTATGACCTTTCAAAGTTTTCCAAAATCTAAATCATAAGGTAGGTACCTTCTTACTAAAACGATAAAATTTCAATTTTTTCTTTTGTCGAGATTTTGTGTCCCAATGATCATTCAACATTCCCCAAACTACATACACTAAATTATTCTCAGATTTGAAGCCGAAATCTATGAAAAAAGGCACTCAGAAAAATTGAAAAATTGATAAATCACCCCAAATTGCTTAACAGGATTTTATCTCAGGAACTATAGGTGCAAATGAGCTGAAATTTTCAGGGATTGTAGTCCTTTGGAAGGGATAAAATTCAGTGAAAGTTTCAGCTTTCTATCTATAAAAGAAAAAAAGTTATGACCTTTCAAAGTTTTCCAAAATCTAAATCATAAGGTAGGTACCTTCTTACTAAAACGATAAAATTTCAAATTTTTTTTTATCGAGATTTTGTGTCCCAATGATCATTCAACATTCCCCAAACTACATACACTAAATTATTCTCAGATTTGAAGCCGAAATCTATGAAAAAAGGCACTCAGAAAAATTGAAAAATTGATAAATCACCCCAAATTGCTTAACAGGATTTTATCTCAGGAACTATAGGTGCAAATGAGCTGAAATTTTCAGGGATTGTAGTCCTTTGGAAGGGATAAAATTCAGTGAAAGTTTCAGCTTTCTATCTCTAAAAGAAAAAAAGTTATGACCTTTCAAAGTTTTCCAAAATCTAAATCATAAGGTAGGTACCTTCTTACTAAAACGATAAAATTTCAAATTTTTTTTTATCGAGATTTTGTGTCCCAATGATCATTCAACATTCCCCAAACTACATACACTAAATTATTCTCAGATTTGAAGCCGAAATCTATGAAAAAAGGCACTCAGAAAAATTGAAAAATTGATAAATCACCCCAAATTGCTTAACAGGATTTTATCTCAGGAACTATAGGTGCAAATGAGCTAAAATTTTCAGGGATTGTAGTCCTTTGGAAGGGATAAAATTCAGTGAAAGTTTCAGCTTTCTATCTATAAAAGAAAAAAAATTATGACCTTTCAAAGTTTTCCAAAATCTAAATCATAAGGTAGGTACCTTCTTACTAAAACGATAAAATTTCAATTTTTTTTTTTGTCGAGATTTTGTGTCCCAATGATCATTCAACATTCCCCAAACTACATACACTAAATTATTCTCAGATTTGAAGCCGAAATCTATGAAAAAAGGCACTCAGAAAAATTGAAAAATTGATAAATCACCCCAAATTGCTTAACAGGATTTTATCTCAGGAACTATAGGTGCAAATGAGCTGAAATTTTCAGGGATTGTAGTCCTTTGGAAGGGATAAAATTCAGTGAAAGTTTCAGCTTTCTATCTATAAAAGAAAAAAAGTTATGACCTTTCAAAGTTTTCCAAAATCTAAAACGATAAAATTTCAAATTTTTTTTTGTCGAGATTTTGTGTCCCAATGATCATCCAACATTCCCCAAACTACATACACTAAATTATTCTCAGATTTGAAGCCGAAATCTATGAAAAAAGGCACTCAGAAAAATTGAAAAATTGATAAATCACCCCAAATTGCTTAACAGGATTTTATCTCAGGAACTATAGGTGCAAATGAGCTGAAATTTTCAGGGATTGTAGTCCTTTGGAAGGGATAAAATTCAGTGAAAGTTTCAGCTTTCTATCTATAAAAGAAAAAAAATTATGACCTTTCAAAGTTTTCCAAAATCTAAATCATAAGGTAGGTACCTTCTTACTAAAACGATAAAATTTCAATTTTTTTTTTTGTCGAGATTTTGTGTCCCAATGATCATTCAACATTCCCCAAACTACATACACTAAATTATTCTCAGATTTGAAGCCGAAATCTATGAAAAAAGGCACTCAGAAAAATTGAAAAATTGATAAATCACCCCAAATTGCTTAACAGGATTTTATCTCAGGAACTATAGGTGCAAATGAGCTGAAATTTTCAGGGATTGTAGTCCTTTGGAAGGGATAAAATTCAGTGAAAGTTTCAGCTTTCTATCTATAAAAGAAAAAAAGTTATGACCTTTCAAAGTTTTCCAAAATCTAAATCATAAGGTAGGTACCTTCTTACTAAAACGATAAAATTTCAAATTTTTTTTTATCGAGATTTTGTGTCCCAATGATCATTCAACATTCCCCAAACTACATACACTAAATTATTCTCAGATTTGAAGCCGAAATCTATGAAAAAAGGCACTCAGAAAAATTGAAAAATTGATAAATCACCCCAAATTGCTTAACAGGATTTTATCTCAGGAACTATAGGTGTAAATGAGCTGAAATTTTCAGGGATTGTAGTCCTTTGGAAGGGATAAAATTCAGTGAAAGTTTCAGCTTTCTATCTATAAAAGAAAAAAAATTATGACCTTTCAAAGTTTTCCAAAATCTAAATCATAAGGTAGGTACCTTCTTACTAAAACGATAAAATTTCAATTTTTTTTTTTGTCGAGATTTTGTGTCCCAATGATCATTCAACATTCCCCAAACTACATACACTAAATTATTCTCAGATTTGAAGCCGAAATCTATGAAAAAAGGCACTCAGAAAAATTGAAAAATTGATAAATCACCCCAAATTGCTTAACAGGATTTTATCTCAGGAACTATAGGTGCAAATGAGCTGAAATTTTCAGGGATTGTAGTCCTTTGGAAGGGATAAAATTCAGTGAAAGTTTCAGCTTTCTATCTATAAAAGAAAAAAAGTTATGACCTTTCAAAGTTTTCCAAAATCTAAATCATAAGGTAGGTACCTTCTTACTAAAACGATAAAATTTCAATTTTTTTTTTTGTCGAGATTTTGTGTCCCAATGATCATTCAACATTCCCCAAACTACATACACTAAATTATTCTCAGATTTGAAGCCGAAATCTATGAAAAAAGGCACTCAGAAAAATTGAAAAATTGATAAATCACCCCAAATTGCTTAACAGGATTTTATCTCAGGAACTATAGGTGCAAATGAGCTGAAATTTTCAGGGATTGTAGTCCTTTGGAAGGGATAAAATTCAGTGAAAGTTTCAGCTTTCTATCTATAAAAGAAAAAAAATTATGACCTTTCAAAGTTTTCCAAAATCTAAATCATAAGGTAGGTACCTTCTTACTAAAACGATAAAATTTCAATTTTTTCTTTTGTCGAGATTTTGTGTCCCAATGATCATTCAACATTCCCCAAACTACATACACTAAATTATTCTCAGATTTGAAGCCGAAATCTATGAAAAAAGGCACTCAGAAAAATTGAAAAATTGATAAATCACCCCAAATTGCTTAACAGGATTTTATCTCAGGAACTATAGGTGCAAATGAGCTGAAATTTTCAGGGATTGTAGTCCTTTGGAAGGGATAAAATTCAGTGAAAGTTTCAGCTTTCTATCTATAAAAGAAAAAAAGTTATGACCTTTCAAAGTTTTCCAAAATCTAAATCATAAGGTAGGTACCTTCTTACTAAAACGATAAAATTTCAAATTTTTTTTTATCGAGATTTTGTGTCCCAATGATCATTCAACATTCCCCAAACTACATACACTAAATTATTCTCAGATTTGAAGCCGAAATCTATGAAAAAAGGCACTCAGAAAAATTGAAAAATTGATAAATCACCCCAAATTGCTTAACAGGATTTTATCTCAGGAACTATAGGTGCAAATGAGCTGAAATTTTCAGGGATTGTAGTCCTTTGGAAGGGATAAAATTCAGTGAAAGTTTCAGCTTTCTATCTATAAAAGAAAAAAAATTATGACCTTTCAAAGTTTTCCAAAATCTAAATCATAAGGTAGGTACCTTCTTACTAAAACGATAAAATTTCAATTTTTTCTTTTGTCGAGATTTTGTGTCCCAATGATCATTCAACATTCCCCAAACTACATACACTAAATTATTCTCAGATTTGAAGCCGAAATCTATGAAAAAAGGCACTCAGAAAAATTGAAAAATTGATAAATCACCCCAAATTGCTTAACAGGATTTTATCTCAGGAACTATAGGTGCAAATGAGCTGAAATTTTCAGGGATTGTAGTCCTTTGGAAGGGATAAAATTCAGTGAAAGTTTCAGCTTTCTATCTATAAAAGAAAAAAAGTTATGACCTTTCAAAGTTTTCCAAAATCTAAATCATAAGGTAGGTACCTTCTTACTAAAACGATAAAATTTCAAATTTTTTTTTATCGAGATTTTGTGTCCCAATGATCATTCAACATTCCCCAAACTACATACACTAAATTATTCTCAGATTTGAAGCCGAAATCTATGAAAAAAGGCACTCAGAAAAATTGAAAAATTGATAAATCACCCCAAATTGCTTAACAGGATTTTATCTCAGGAACTATAGGTGCAAATGAGCTGAAATTTTCAGGGATTGTAGTCCTTTGGAAGGGATAAAATTCAGTGAAAGTTTCAGCTTTCTATCTATAAAAGAAAAAAAATTATGACCTTTCAAAGTTTTCCAAAATCTAAATCATAAGGTAGGTACCTTCTTACTAAAACGATAAAATTTCAATTTTTTTTTTTGTCGAGATTTTGTGTCCCAATGATCATTCAACATTCCCCAAACTACATACACTAAATTATTCTCAGATTTGAAGCCGAAATCTATGAAAAAAGGCACTCAGAAAAATTGAAAAATTGATAAATCACCCCAAATTGCTTAACAGGATTTTATCTCAGGAACTATAGGTGCAAATGAGCTGAAATTTTCAGGGATTGTAGTCCTTTGGAAGGGATAAAATTCAGTGAAAGTTTCAGCTTTCTATCTATAAAAGAAAAAAAGTTATGACCTTTCAAAGTTTTCCAAAATCTAAATCATAAGGTAGGTACCTTCTTACTAAAACGATAAAATTTCAAATTTTTTTTTATCGAGATTTTGTGTCCCAATGATCATTCAACATTCCCCAAACTACATACACTAAATTATTCTCAGATTTGAAGCCGAAATCTATGAAAAAAGGCACTCAGAAAAATTGAAAAATTGATAAATCACCCCAAATTGCTTAACAGGATTTTATCTCAGGAACTATAGGTGTAAATGAGCTGAAATTTTCAGGGATTGTAGTCCTTTGGAAGGGATAAAATTCAGTGAAAGTTTCAGCTTTCTATCTATAAAAGAAAAAAAATTATGACCTTTCAAAGTTTTCCAAAATCTAAATCATAAGGTAGGTACCTTCTTACTAAAACGATAAAATTTCAATTTTTTTTTTTGTCGAGATTTTGTGTCCCAATGATCATTCAACATTCCCCAAACTACATACACTAAATTATTCTCAGATTTGAAGCCGAAATCTATGAAAAAAGGCACTCAGAAAAATTGAAAAATTGATAAATCACCCCAAATTGCTTAACAGGATTTTATCTCAGGAACTATAGGTGCAAATGAGCTGAAATTTTCAGGGATTGTAGTCCTTTGGAAGGGATAAAATTCAGTGAAAGTTTCAGCTTTCTATCTATAAAAGAAAAAAAGTTATGACCTTTCAAAGTTTTCCAAAATCTAAATCATAAGGTAGGTACCTTCTTACTAAAACGATAAAATTTCAATTTTTTTTTTTGTCGAGATTTTGTGTCCCAATGATCATTCAACATTCCCCAAACTACATACACTAAATTATTCTCAGATTTGAAGCCGAAATCTATGAAAAAAGGCACTCAGAAAAATTGAAAAATTGATAAATCACCCCAAATTGCTTAACAGGATTTTATCTCAGGAACTATAGGTGCAAATGAGCTGAAATTTTCAGGGATTGTAGTCCTTTGGAAGGGATAAAATTCAGTGAAAGTTTCAGCTTTCTATCTATAAAAGAAAAAAAATTATGACCTTTCAAAGTTTTCCAAAATCTAAATCATAAGGTAGGTACCTTCTTACTAAAACGATAAAATTTCAATTTTTTCTTTTGTCGAGATTTTGTGTCCCAATGATCATTCAACATTCCCCAAACTACATACACTAAATTATTCTCAGATTTGAAGCCGAAATCTATGAAAAAAGGCACTCAGAAAAATTGAAAAATTGATAAATCACCCCAAATTGCTTAACAGGATTTTATCTCAGGAACTATAGGTGCAAATGAGCTGAAATTTTCAGGGATTGTAGTCCTTTGGAAGGGATAAAATTCAGTGAAAGTTTCAGCTTTCTATCTATAAAAGAAAAAAAGTTATGACCTTTCAAAGTTTTCCAAAATCTAAATCATAAGGTAGGTACCTTCTTACTAAAACGATAAAATTTCAAATTTTTTTTTATCGAGATTTTGTGTCCCAATGATCATTCAACATTCCCCAAACTACATACACTAAATTATTCTCAGATTTGAAGCCGAAATCTATGAAAAAAGGCACTCAGAAAAATTGAAAAATTGATAAATCACCCCAAATTGCTTAACAGGATTTTATCTCAGGAACTATAGGTGCAAATGAGCTGAAATTTTCAGGGATTGTAGTCCTTTGGAAGGGATAAAATTCAGTGAAAGTTTCAGCTTTCTATCTATAAAAGAAAAAAAATTATGACCTTTCAAAGTTTTCCAAAATCTAAAACGATAAAATTTCAAATTTTTTTTTGTCGAGATTTTGTGTCCCAATGATCATCCAACATTCCCCAAACTACATACACTAAATTATTCTCAGATTTGAAGCCGAAATCTATGAAAAAAGGCACTCAGAAAAATTGAAAAATTGATAAATCACCCCAAATTGCTTAACAGGATTTTATCTCAGGAACTATAGGTGCAAATGAGCTGAAATTTTCAGGGATTGTAGTCCTTTGGAAGGGATAAAATTCAGTGAAAGTTTCAGCTTTCTATCTATAAAAGAAAAAAAATTATGACCTTTCAAAGTTTTCCAAAATCTAAATCATAAGGTAGGTACCTTCTTACTAAAACGATAAAATTTCAATTTTTTTTTTTGTCGAGATTTTGTGTCCCAATGATCATTCAACATTCCCCAAACTACATACACTAAATTATTCTCAGATTTGAAGCCGAAATCTATGAAAAAAGGCACTCAGAAAAATTGAAAAATTGATAAATCACCCCAAATTGCTTAACAGGATTTTATCTCAGGAACTATAGGTGCAAATGAGCTGAAATTTTCAGGGATTGTAGTCCTTTGGAAGGGATAAAATTCAGTGAAAGTTTCAGCTTTCTATCTATAAAAGAAAAAAAGTTATGACCTTTCAAAGTTTTCCAAAATCTAAATCATAAGGTAGGTACCTTCTTACTAAAACGATAAAATTTCAAATTTTTTTTTATCGAGATTTTGTGTCCCAATGATCATTCAACATTCCCCAAACTACATACACTAAATTATTCTCAGATTTGAAGCCGAAATCTATGAAAAAAGGCACTCAGAAAAATTGAAAAATTGATAAATCACCCCAAATTGCTTAACAGGATTTTATCTCAGGAACTATAGGTGCAAATGAGCTAAAATTTTCAGGGATTGTAGTCCTTTGGAAGGGATAAAATTCAGTGAAAGTTTCAGCTTTCTATCTATAAAAGAAAAAAAGTTATGACCTTTCAAAGTTTTCCAAAATCTAAATCATAAGGTAGGTAGGTACCTTCTTACTAAAACGATAAAATTTCAATTTTTTTTTTTGTCGAGATTTTGTGTCCCAATGATCATTCAACATTCCCCAAACTACATACACTAAATTATTCTCAGATTTGAAGCCGAAATCTATGAAAAAAGGCACTCAGAAAAATTGAAAAATTGATAAATCACCCCAAATTGCTTAACAGGATTTTATCTCAGGAACTATAGGTGCAAATGAGCTAAAATTTTCAGGGATTGTAGTCCTTTGGAAGGGATAAAATTCAGTGAAAGTTTCAGCTTTCTATCTATAAAAGAAAAAAAATTATGACCTTTCAAAGTTTTCCAAAATCTAAATCATAAGGTAGGTACCTTCTTACTAAAACGATAAAATTTCAATTTTTTTTTTTGTCGAGATTTTGTGTCCCAATGATCATTCAACATTCCCCAAACTACATACACTAAATTATTCTCAGATTTGAAGCCGAAATCTATGAAAAAAGGCACTCAGAAAAATTGAAAAATTGATAAATCACCCCAAATTGCTTAACAGGATTTTATCTCAGGAACTATAGGTGCAAATGAGCTGAAATTTTCAGGGATTGTAGTCCTTTGGAAGGGATAAAATTCAGTGAAAGTTTCAGCTTTCTATCTATAAAAGAAAAAAAGTTATGACCTTTCAAAGTTTTCCAAAATCTAAATCATAAGGTAGGTACCTTCTTACTAAAACGATAAAATTTCAAATTTTTTTTTATCGAGATTTTGTGTCCCAATGATCATTCAACATTCCCCAAACTACATACACTAAATTATTCTCAGATTTGAAGCCGAAATCTATGAAAAAAGGCACTCAGAAAAATTGAAAAATTGATAAATCACCCCAAATTGCTTAACAGGATTTTATCTCAGGAACTATAGGTGCAAATGAGCTAAAATTTTCAGGGATTGTAGTCCTTTGGAAGGGATAAAATTCAGTGAAAGTTTCAGCTTTCTATCTATAAAAGAAAAAAAGTTATGACCTTTCAAAGTTTTCCAAAATCTAAATCATAAGGTAGGTAGGTACCTTCTTACTAAAACGATAAAATTTCAATTTTTTTTTTTGTCGAGATTTTGTGTCCCAATGATCATTCAACATTCCCCAAACTACATACACTAAATTATTCTCAGATTTGAAGCCGAAATCTATGAAAAAAGGCACTCAGAAAAATTGAAAAATTGATAAATCACCCCAAATTGCTTAACAGGATTTTATCTCAGGAACTATAGGTGCAAATGAGCTGAAATTTTCAGGGATTGTAGTCCTTTGGAAGGGATAAAATTCAGTGAAAGTTTCAGCTTTCTATCTATAAAAGAAAAAAAATTATGACCTTTCAAAGTTTTCCAAAATCTAAATCATAAGGTAGGTACCTTCTTACTAAAACGATAAAATTTCAATTTTTTTTTTTGTCGAGATTTTGTGTCCCAATGATCATTCAACATTCCCCAAACTACATACACTAAATTATTCTCAGATTTGAAGCCGAAATCTATGAAAAAAGGCACTCAGAAAAATTGAAAAATTGATAAATCACCCCAAATTGCTTAACAGGATTTTATCTCGGGAACTGAGTGGATTAAATATTATCGCTGATGGCCAGTCTTCGACAATATTCGTTGCTCTCAACAATTTTACATACAACTAATCAACTGTTAAATATAACTTAGACTACAATGTGGCCTAAATAGGTCGTTCCTCAGATAGCTGTAGACTCAGTTTCTGTAATATTTTTGGACTCAGATTCACTACTACTTTCAAAAGCACTTTCATTTAGCATAAAATTATGCCTTTTGCTTACTTTGAGCACTCTCATTTTGCCTAGAAGCTTCTTGCCTTGACGTTTCAAGGTCATTCTCTACTGCATCATCTAATACAGCTATGCTCAAAAATGAGTCACTCACGGCCCTTGGTTAATGCATCCAACTAATAGTTCTTACAGGTTCTTCCCAGTAAAGCTATTGACGGCCGAATTAATTCCAAACACAATAGAACTCAGTGACGCATCCCATTTTCTTTCATCATCATGCGAAGTAGTGATGGCATTCAAATAATTAATTCTAATATACCTTTCCAACTGCCCGTTAGCTCGTGGTGAAGTCGCTGTAGCATTTAAAACCAATTTAATACCAAGGTCCTTTGTCCTTTACAAAATTTTGAAATAAACCACTTGTCAAGCAGGAACCTCTATCACAGATTATTCATCATTGAGTACCGAAATAGTTTCTCTGAAAAGGTTATCACTGGTTTTGTCTTCGTAGTTGGTACTGCTTTAGCTTGTACAAACTTTGTAAAACCATTTATCGCTACAATTAGATAACAGTTACGTTTCGAGCTCTGAACACATGGCTCCAGGTGATCAATGTGAAGACTGAAGAGTGCCTTGGAATTGTCACTTTTCCGATACTGTGCAGAAACTCTTTTTGTTGTTCTGTTGGCACCTTATTTTATGCGCATGGCAAACAAGCAGATATATACCGGCTCACATGTTTCCACATTTTGGGAAACCAATATTTACTAGAGATATTTTGCAGCATTTTTTCAGTAGTGAAGTGACCCATATTATCATGATGATATATAGTAACCACTCGTTCTGTTTTTGGTACATATAGGCACTATTTTGGATCATTGTGGTTTTGCCTATACAGTGAGCACGTAAAGGTTGGAATAAAATCTATAAAATATACAGGGTGGATATTTTTCAAAAAACTTCGGACACGTCAATTTTTGATTTTATTGGCCGTTTTTTTCGATGATAATACCATTTATACATGGTGACCCAAAAACAAGCTATGACAGCTTACCTACTTTGTTTTTTCAAATAAAAACACCAATTTTTTATTTCATTTTTAAATTTTGCGTTAAATTCTGAACATATTTCATGTATCATGTTCTATACCTATCTTCAACTGTTTGGGAAATATTGACAGTTGAAAATTGACTTTTTTGCAACTTTGACAGGCTGTACAACCTAAACGGTTAACTTTAAGGAAAAACCCATTTTACATTCCTGTCTTAGATTTTTATAAACTATCATTTGATACCCACTTTGAATTTAATCCATGATTAAAAATTCCAATTAAATTTAATGTCCGGTTAAATTCAAAGTTAGTGTCAAATGATAGTTTATGGAAAACTTAGAAGAGAATGTATGATCGGTTTTGCTCGAAAATAAACCGTTTAGGTTCTACAGCCTGTCAAAGTTGCAAAAAAGTCGATTTCCGACTGTCAATATTTCCGAAACAGTTGAAGATAAGTATAGGACATGATACATGAAATAGGTTCAGAATTTAACGTAGAATTTGAAAATGAAATAAAAATCTGTCAAAACTGACATTCCAACAATAAACTGACATGTTTTGATTGTTGATTTACGTTTTATGCGTGTATCAAACGTCAAATTATTGAAGCAATGTCAAAAAAGAGCGAATCTCGCGCAAGTGAGAATTAGGCTTTACGCGATAATTGGCGCGACACTGGTGTTTTAACATTTTTTGACAAAAAATTTAAATTTTTAATTCATGAAATTCTTTCATAAAAGCTATTTTCGGGTTCGAAAAAAGGACGGTTCTAGAACGGTTCAAAACAATCGCACAGTTCATCAATCAACTAAATGACAACGGTTCAGCTATCACAAATTTCAATAATAAACTGTGCGATTGTTTTGAACCGTTCTACACCATTTCCAATAGTATTTCAAAATCAGTCAAATGTATTTCAAAATAATCACTTTTATTTCAAAAATTGCTATTTTAATTTCCAATTAGTCACTTTTATTTCACAGCGTATCATTTGTATTTCAAAAAGTGTTATTTGTATTTGTATATTTGTATTTCCAAATATATCATTTGTATTTCCAATTAGTCAAATGAATTTCAAACTGTACCATTTAAATTTCCAAAATAGTCAGATGTATTTCAAAAATAGTTATTTGTGTACCAAGGCCGTAAAGTTGATCTTTTTTGGCCGAATCAGAAATTTGCGGCCGAGGCGTAGCCGAGGCCAAGCAAATTTCAGGTGAGGCCAAAAAAGATCATTCGGCCGAGGTGCACACAAAATTTTTTAGGCGAGTGTTTGTTCTTGAAAAAAGGAGAAAATTCAACAGTAGCTTTAAACTTTATTGATCAAATAAATAATCCAGCAAAAGGTAGATACACAATTATTAATAACAAAAACTACGATAAAGTGATTATAGAAATTTGCCGACTATTTCGCCTGATATCTTACATTGAGCTTCTTTAAAAAAGCAATCAATTTTGAAAACTTGCTGATATGTTAGGTATTTCCGACTATAATTGAGGGGGTCAGAAGTAAAAGGGTTCAAGTGCACTTTTTATAAAAAATGATTTAAGTGCATATTCATATAGTTGAAAGCGATTATTATTTGGTAGTGAAAAGATTCAAGTGCATTTCGCGCTATTACTGCCATCTATCAACCCAACAAAAAAACTTAAGTAAAGGGATGTTGATTTCATTTGGAAGTAAATGGATTCAAGTGCACTTGAACCTTTTTACCACACACTAACCTAGGCATAGGCGATATTCTGTGGTCATTCTTTGTGATATAGGGTGTTCATCAGTGTTATTGTTTTTTTGTTAATATCTAAATAATATTGTTTAGTTTTATTTAAACCCAGGGATACTGACACAGAAAGTGACGGTGAGTATATTAAACTAAAATATTAATAAAAATTGAGATGAAAACTATAAAATAGGTTCTTATTGGTTTGCATATCTCAAATCGGAAAAACTTTCATTCAAATATAAACCTACGTTAGACGAAAACATTGAGTTTTCACTGTGTTCTATATAGGAGTTAGGAGTGTCAAAATTTGGCCGCCGTCCATCTTTCCATTTTTTAACTTTGAAACCCCTCAACCAAACTACAATAAAAATAAAAACAGCAACGTATAAAAATCTTATAAGCCTCTTAGACTACATCCCCCCCTCTACCATTCATTCTACACAAATGTGAAGCATGATGCTGATGCTCAATATATAAGTGGCACCCAACAGGTTTCAGCTCAAGATACTGAAAATGAAGAAGTCAGTATGGTACTGGATTCAGATTATGAATAACATAAATACTTGTATAACCATTTTTTATTAATAAAATTTAGTTTAATGATTGTAAAATGTTAATGTATCTTTTTTATAATTTATAGCTGCACTTAAATCGTTTTACTTCTAATTTATTTTAAATGATAAAGTTGATTTAAGTACATAATTTTCAAAATAGACCATATGAAAAATATATACGAATTAACGATTTGCCATCATTATTTCAACAATATGAATCACATCATCCAATAAAAACCTATTTTTCAAATATTCACTGAAATTTTCAAACACTCCTAAACTTTAATGCTAATTATCTCAAAACCATCAAAAATGCACTTAAACCCTTTTACTTCTGACCCCCTCAATTGTAAATTTTAACATAGAGTATAACATAGGTGGACCTGAAGACCATAACGTTGAGGATTATTTAATTTTGGCAAGAAAATACTTCTCCCAAATTTTTAATCATGCCGTTTTTTTTTAGCATTTTATGTGGAAATTTGTGGCGGCCGTAAAGTAAAAGCGGCCGTGAAGTAAAAGCGGCCGTAAAGTGATAAAGCAAATGCGGCCGTGAAGTAAATGCGGCCGTAAAGTGAATGCGGCCAAAAAAGATATACTTTAGGGATGATATTGAATCCGTAAAACTAATCTTTTTGTGACAGTCGCCTAAAAACATAATTTTTCATAGGTATCATCAAAACCTGTAAGGTAAGTAGATACATTATAAAATGTGTGTGTCATTATTAAGGTATTATTGTCAGATTTTTGATTCCCGTCATAAGCTAATTTAATCATAAAGTTATACAAAATTACAATGAATTTAAAAGATAATTGCGCAGTATGTCGCGTCTCTATGCTAAGAGGCAATGTGTGGAAAATTTTTCCTTGCCTCCATAACTTCCACAACAAATGTACAGAGGCAATCCTAAATGAACCTAGAGCATTGTATCCACTGTGCAGAACCATTGTGGAACGTAAAGAAGTTGTACAAAGGAAAACATATAAAAAACATTCAGAGGCTGATAGGGAAAGGATCGTCATATGTGCCAACAGAGGAGGAGATTGGGTCAAATTAGCTTCAACTTTAACCATTAATTTTCACACAGCGTACGAATGGACCAATTTTAATTTGTTCTGTCGTCGCACAAGAGGTCGCTCACGAGTGGGCAATAGGGCAGTGCTACCTGCTGCAAGAGGACCTAATATACACCTAATTGGAGGCATCTCGGCAGCAGGTGTTGTTGCCATGGACCGTCGAAGAGGTTCTTTCAATGCAGCTGCTGCTAATGAATGGATAGTCCATCTTCTGCAACAATGGGAAAATGGAGGAAATCAGTTGGCCGATTTAGTTATTGTCTGCGATAATGCTCCATGCCATTCCAGATTGGAACAAGTACTTCATGACGTTGTAGTTCTAAGACTGGCACCATATTCCCCAATGTTAAACCCAATCGAAACAATTTGGTCTAAGATAAAAAGTTACGTCAAAAGTAATATGGGCATTCCAGAAGTAGTGGCGCCTGGAGTTGTAGAACAAAGACTGGTTAACCTGGAACATTTAGTAGACATGGGGAAAAATACTGTTGTAGGGGGAGATTGCGCTCGAGCGGTGCAACATTCATCGACCTTTCATGGATCCGCTTTAGCTTTAGAAGATATGCCCGTAGGGCAATAGTTTACGTAGTTTTTTTAGTTTACGTTATTTTCAGTTTAAATAGATTTAATGTATTATAATAATATAATATAAAATTATCTAATTTTAATGTATGTACCATCGTCACCAAAAGTATCTGGGGCACAAATAATGTATAATATTCTCCTGGACTAATTCTAGTGTCATTCATTTCAATGCATTTAACTCATAGTTTGATAAATATTTGACAATAAAATTCATATAATAGGACAAGAGCTAATGTGATGCTGTCCCAGTTACTTTTGGTGACGATGGTACATAGTAATAAATGAGATGTTTTCAACTGTTCAATATAGGTAACTGACTTTTTTTTTAACCGTCATTAACTACATACACGTTACTGAAATTTTCAAGGATTGTACATAGTCCTCCACTGGGATAAAAATCGCTGAAAATTTCGGTTTTCTATCTTTAATAGAAAAAAAAGTTATGACCTTTCAAAGTTTTCGGTACCTTCTTACTATATAATTTGAAATAAATTTGATGTTTTTCGAAAAACTTAAATTTGGTTATTTTGAAATACATTTGATGTATTTTGAAATACAATTTATACAGATTGAAATTAAATTGATGCTTTTTGATGTTCAATTGATGATTTTGAAATACATTTGATATTTTTTTAAATTAAAGTTATTATTTTGAAATACATTTGATGCTTTTTGAAATCAAATTTATCTATTTTGAACTAAAAGTGGAAATGGTGTAGAACCGTCCTTTTTTCAAACCCAAAAATAGCTAAAATACAACTCAAGCAATGGAATTTTTAATCTTGGATTAATTTCCTAGCTGGTGTCAAATAATAGTTCATGGAAAACTCAGATAAGAATGTATGATCGGTTTAGCTCTAAAATCAACCGTTCAGGTTTTACAGCCTGTCAAAGTTGCAAAAAAGTAAATTTCCAGGCCCTTTCCAGACGTTTCCAGAGATTTCCAGACATTATCCAGACTTATCCAGAGCTTTCCAGAGTTTTCCAGACTTCATCCAGACTTTATTCAAATTTGTTCAGACTGATCCGGATTCTGGAAAATGATCCCCAGGTCTTTTGGGACCTTTTTCAGAATTTTCCCAACCCTTTCCAGAAATTTCTAAGTCTTTTCCAGATGTTTCCAAACTTTTCCAGACAATATCCAGACTTATCCAGAGTTTTACAGACTTTATCCAGATTTATCCAGACCTTATCCAGACTTGTACAGACTGATCCAGATTCTGGAAAATGATCCCCAGGTCTTTTGGGACCTTTGGCAGAATTTTCCGACCCTTTCCAGGAATTTCCGGGCTCTTTCCAGACGTTTCCAGAGAATTCCAGACATTATCCAGACCCTTCCAGAGTTTTCCAAACTTCATCCAGATTAATCCAGACTTTATTCAGACTTGTTCAGACTGATACGGATTCTGGTAAATGATCCTCAGGTCTTTTGGGACCTTTTTCAGATTTTTTCCAACCCTTTCCAGAAATTTCCAAGTCTTTTTCAGACGTTTCCAGACTTTTCCAGACAATAACCAGACTTATCCAGAGATTTCCAGAGTTTTAGAGACTTTTGCCAGATTTATCCAGACCTAATCCAGACTTGTACAGACTGATCCGGATTCTGGAGAATGATCCCCAGGTCTTTTGGGACCTTTGGCAGAATTTTTCCGACCCTTTCCAGAAATTTCCAGGCTCTTTCCAGACGTTTCCAGATATTTCCAGACTTTTCCAGACTTCATCCAGATTTATCCAGACATTTTCCAGACTTGTTCCAGCTCACTTGGCTTGTTCCAGGTTCTTGTTGTGTGTTAATATAAGCGTGTTAAAAAAGTGTCGCTTTTTCGTTTCATCGAGTCTCACATCACTCCCAACGATTCTAAAGAAGTTTTCACTTCAAAATTAATGTTTTCATTTAAAAAAATAAAGTTAGCTGTCACAACTTGTTTCTGGGTCACCCTGTATACATGATATTACCATCAGAAAAACGGCAACTGAAATCAAAAATCGATGTGTCCGAGGTTTTCATGAGCAATCTCACCAATGTTTATTATTTTTCTAGGTTTTCTGGAAGTTCTTTATGTAATAAACGAATAAACATCATCTCTCCCACCCTCGTAACTACGCCACCTCACTTTTTTTTGGTGTAAACATTTCAAGTATCTATTTTGCTGTATTTGTATAGGTACATTTTATTATCTTCGTAATATATTTTTGTGTTTCCGCACATTTCATTCTCCACATTCTTATTTGTTAAATAAAAAGCACAATGTAAATTATAAAACTATTATTATAACTGTATACTTTTTAATTTATATTAAATATGATAGGTGTATTAGTTTTGCCTCCACAAAAGCCCATAGGATTTATTATTCACCTTCCATGCAATTTGATCACACCCTTCCGTTATCTCGGAAATATTTGCCGTAACGTCGTCTATCACGGTCCTACTTTGAACTCGGCGACAAAGAATGAATTTCGCGCGCTTGAATTTGTTGCTGGCCTCTTAATGGCAAGTTATCTGTTTCAAGTGAATTCGGTCTCATATGTCTTTCCTTAAAGGGGGTGTGACCCAAAAATGAAAGTTTTAGTGCAAAAAAATCTAAGAATAAATATCTAAACCGCATCTTGCTACGATGCTCCGTTTTCGAGTTAGGGCGGTTTAAAGTTACAACTTGGCGTTTGTGACGTCACACTGGACTATCAGGGACAGTATTAACACGTGTAAAAATTTTCCAAAATAAAAGACAATTACTTCCTAGAGCGAATCGCAACCACTCAAAGTATAGGGTACGGTTCACTGATGACTGAACGAACAGAAGACTGCGATTTCGGCGGTTGTGACATCACATGTTCCTGCATAATTTATCTTCACAAGAAATTTTCTCGCAGACTATTTTGAATATAGGACTGCGGATCTCACGAGAGATCTTAGAATTTTTTTCTTGATTCCAGTAGCTTATGTCGTTTTTTGGGGTCACACCCCCTTTAAAAAAAAAAATGCAACAATAATTGGTAGATTTCCTGAACAAATCAATTATTTTCGCACTGTCTTCAAAAAAAAACACATCTCCAGAAAAAAAGGGAAGTTCTCTCCTCTTTCCCATTTTTCGGCCAGCGTGAAATCAAAATTCATTCGTTTAAGCGAATACATTGAAATGACGTCATCAAGTGATCTGTCATTTTGAACCAAAGCGTAACCGCGGCTAAAACCACAAAATTGTGGTTATTCGCTTAAAAATGACTTGAGATTTTTTACATTGGTTAGACCAGACATACTTTTTCAATGGTTGATATGTATTATGAGGTTCATAATATGTTGTAGTATTTTATTTCAGTTTAGTAATACTCTTGTCACTAGTTTAGTACTTTCGCCTGGTCTAGCGCTCCGCGGGGGCCCAAGATCACGGGGCCCCCCGCATCTGCGGACCCTTAGTTACGCCACTGCCGAAAAAGAACAAACTTGAATAAAACCTCGAGAACAATTTTGCCTTCACAATTTTTTCTCGAGTGGTATTCGTCATGACTATTTCACGTAAGATTTTGAAAATAAATAGAATCCAAAAATATGAATAAAAACTTTAAATTAAAAATATCAGTTTGACAATGTCAAAAGATGGTCGCTGAAATACCATGTTGTTGGTATTGTCCAGGTACCTAGCATTATTTTCAGGTGAATACCGAATTTATTGTCGAATGTAATTCCACAAGGAGGTTTCAGGATTACCGGATAATGCTTTTACCTGGCACGAAACGCGTTACGCAGCAACACCACGACTCCGAAGGAGGAGTGGTGTTGCTGGTAACGCGTTGAGTGTCAGGTAAAAGTATTAGGTAGGTAATCCTGAAACATCGAGTGGTATTCAAAAGGTTATAAAACGAACTAAACTTTCATACTTTATTAATTTTTATTATTATTAATGACATATTGCCACCAAGCGCGATAATCCCAAAAGGCTTATCACTTATTAAGCCTCCCGTGTCATATGGGAAAAATGTACAGTGAGTTGTATAACCGGTGTAATACACTTTAGTGAAATAGTCAACAGAATAAACATTAAAAAACGCAAATTTTCTAAAAATACTAAAATACAAAAATATTTAAAAGAGTTCATCCGTTGGTTTTTGGTTAAAATTATTTTTTGGTTCCATTTTTGAATTCTCCGGAAAAAAAAATATTCTAAATATTTCAAAAAATACAGGACAAGTCATAAATAAGCCCCTGCTCAGTCCTTTTTAGATGACTTTATACATATTAAGTTTGTGAGCAAATAATAGCTATTTATATAACAAGTACATAAACTAAGGCTTTATTGTACGAATAATTTTATGGCCGAGCGAGCTTGCTAGTGAGGCTATTAAATAATGAGTCAATAAAGCCTGTTTATGTAAGCGTTATATACATGATTTTATGTACGATTCCGCTTGGTTTTTGTTAAAAATTAAAAAAATTGAATGAAAAACTAAAATTCGCGTAGGTATACCTGTTTCACTTTGGCAGGTTGTCAGGACCTTTTTCACCTTATCAGGTAGTCCAAGTCGGCAATAAAATAGCACTTTATTTTACTAGTAAAATAAAGTAGCACTTTATTTTACTAGTACAATAAAGTGCTACTTTATTGACGCAAAACTGTTCTATAAATAGCACTTTATTGGTCAATCGGACATAAATAATTTAATTTAATTGAATTTATTTGATTTCAGTGATTGTAGCTCGTAAGCACATTCACAATCCGAAGTTACCCAAGGATGTGAATTTTCCTCAAACTCTAGTCACAGTGTTGGTAGATAGAATTGAATTTAGCGAATACATGCCGAAGGTAAGAAATTTTACATGAAATTTAATTTAATTTCACTGCTTTTTTCATGTCACAGTCTAATACATATCTACTTAATTGTTTTTCATATTTGTACTCTTGCATGTTCAATTGAAATGGTTCTGTGTGAAGTTTTAGGGCATAATGTACAATTATTGAAGAAGCAGGAATAAAGGACAAAAACTAGATATGTAAACCTCATTTTATTTCTTTTGTTTCTAGGGAATCCCCCCCATCTTTTTCAAGTTAAAAAATATAAAATATATTATTGACATAAGAGAACACTAAATTATTTAAAACAAACATTAAACAACCCTAGGAACTTAAATACCTACAGAAAAGAGATTTTTATAACTTTCCTATTGAATTTTCAACCAAAAAATTTAGAAATGAGATATTATTACATAATTTCCCAATAGGATTGTAGCTCTTCAAGAAGCAAATTTTGTCAATTTTGTCTCAGTTTTTTACTCTTAAATGGTTGAAGTTTTCTAGTTCAATTCTCAACAATAAAACGATCATAATATGGTTCAAGGATGGGTTATTTGGGAATTCCACTAATCAGATCACATAACATCTGGCTCACAACAATCCATCACAAACCTTACTCATCTCATAATCCAACTCAAAAAATTAACCAAAACTCTTCTGCAGCCCAATAAAGACATAAAGATATCCGGTCACGTGACCTGGGTCAGCAAATCCACTATAGAAGTAGTAGTTTGGCTGGACCAGTTCGAAGACAACCATTGGCAGCGCATCACCAGAGCTTTGTTTATGCTAGCGGCCAGAGACCCTTCAAATACTTACTCCACACCTGTTAATGCCATCGAGCCGGCCAACGAAGAGGAAAAACAAATTCTAATTAGAGGTGACGCCCGAAAAGTGAGACGTTTGGCATTGGATTCTAGTCACATTTCGAAAAAAGTGCCTAGCGCTGAAGAGCAACAATTATTGCACAGTATTTATGTTAAAACATCAGATCCAAATGATGTTAGCATGTCCAAACGGATTTTGCCTCCTCAAAGCGTTTGGATGAGCAGTACCAAAATCTCCAACGCGATTTTAGCTCAGCCAGAAGACCGTAACTTACACAATACGGTATTCGGTGGGTTTATAATGCGTCACGCCACTGAACTCAGCTGGATAGCTGGGTATATGTTTTGTAGGTACCGGCCGCGCACGCGCAGTATGGGCGATATTTCCTTCAAGCATCCCATTCCGATTAATTCCTTGATCCAAATGCACGCCACTGTTGTGTATACCAAAAACAATTTTATTCAAACTTTGGTGTTTGCGCAAGTTTATAATCCTTTGTCGGGGTTGACGCAAACTACTAATGCTTTTCATTTTACTTTGGAGGCTCCCGATGTGGTACCGCAAGTTTTGCCGCAAACTTACTACGAAGCGATGTTGTATATTGATGGGAAAAGGCATTTTCAGAATTTGAAAGAAACGCAAGGTGGATTTTTTAAGAGTAAATTATAATGGTTGTGATGCTTTTTAAATTGTTTTTAGGGTTTCAGTAATTTGGCAGTGGCTACTTAAAGGGTTCGCTTTTCTAGTCAGATAAAGGTATTTTGTAAGTTGATTTTAATTTTAATAAAAAATGATTTATGGTTGAGTTTTTTTCTTTTTTATTTAATCCTTAAAAAGGATTCTATAGTCTCAGTCAACGTTCAAAGAATCCAAAATAAGTCAAAAAAAGTGTTAATATACATTAATTTCCAAGGGATCAAAGTTGGTGTTAAAGGATATGAGGCAACTTTCAAAGTATGTATACTCCTGGACAAAATTATCGCACCACTGCTTATGGTGATGCTTATATGCAGTGGTGCGATAATTTTGTCCAGGAGTATATATGATGTAGCAAAACGCCCCAAGTACTCTATGTAATTAGTTAGATGGTAAATGACGAGCGGTATATTGATGGTGTTTATTTTCTTGGAGCTGCTACCTATAAAATTGTGGAAGAGTCTATTTGCAAGAGAAGAGAGAGAAACAAACTATTGAGGTTTACTTAATTATATTTTATTATACATAAAACCCAAAAAATTAAATCAGCAAAATATCTTCTAATTCTGACAGCCTCATCTATTTTTCTAAATTCAATTACTTCACATCCGTCATTATTATGGACCACTGAAATATCCATACAAATAAAGAAACGCCCTATTCCTACTATTTCTAATAACTTATAAGTTAACTCATTCGATTCATTCCTATCAAACTACCCTTCACCTATTTCTATTAATTCTTTAAAATTTCTAGGTCCTTTACTGACTGCTTATGAAAAACCCAAAATAATTATATACCTATTTGTTTATTAATATAGGTATTACTTACTAACTTATTCTTATTAAACCTTACAATAATTTCTACATGAAATTTAAAACCCTAATTCAAAATTCATTCCAATAAGTTTCCTTTAACAACTTTCCAATATTTTAAGACAACAATTCTATTTCATGAACATCAAGTTTCTTTTCAAAATTTCCTATTCCATTTAATAGTTTATTTAATTAGAACAAATTCTATTTTCGGATTCCTTGCCTAGCTAATAAACCCAACTGTTTAATTCATAATTCCTACTCAAAATTGTATATTGTTAAGGGCATTATAAATTCCCTTCATATTTTCTTTGCACAATTAAATTAAAATATCATTATATCTGAAGGCAATTAAAGTTATGCAATAATGTTCCCTTGATATTTCACTTTATTGTCATTAATCTTTTATAAAGTCAAAAGTTTTACTAGTAAAAATCACTCAAGTTTTAGGCATTAAAAGTCATTGTTAATTCACTTCCTATCATTCAGAATCATTGATAAAAGTCAGAAAATTATTAACCACTAAAGTACTTACATGTAACTTTTCATACGTAAAATTACTTAATTAATTACTCAAAAAAATCTTTAGAGCCCGCACATAAGTTGAACGAATTTCAAATGTTATTTCTTTCACAATTTCCCGTACTTTTTCTAAGTTAAATCGAACGCGTTTTTCCCCGAGGCCTTAATAGGAACTTTTCGCGAATTTCAACCCTTATGACTCATTAGGTACTGTAGACTTTAACTCAAACAGGACTGAACTGCTAACAACTGGCAACTCAACTGACAACTGCCTTCCACTTCTAAAACCACGGTATTTATATTTAATCGCAAAGTATTATTAATTATCCCACAAAATCGTCAATAGGCGGTTGTTTGACCATCAATAAGACAATCTTATTGGCCGACCTAGATATTATTAAAAATAATGATGCAATTTCCTTGAAATTTTTAGTTTAAAAAATCGAATAATTATGTCGCAATATCCTGATTTATCGGGGTCAAATACATTGGTTCGAGAATGCCATAAATCATTCGATTTAATTATTATGGCCTCGTTAAAAAAGTTCATTGATCGGATGTTAGGATGACATCACGCTGAAAGAGATGATATAATTTTGAATGTATTTGAGGTCACATTAATTTGTTTCATTTTTAATTTATCGATACTGATTTGGAAATACCGGAAATTCAGTTTTTGATTATTTGATATCAATTAATTTTTACAGTAAAGACATTGTGATTTATGGGTCTAATTTCTGGATCATTACAATGAAGTTACTTTTAAAAGTCCTGAACTTTGCAAATTGATTATTTAAACTTTAGTTAATGGATTTTGCGGGAAGTTTAAATTTATTCTGATTACTGGAAGTATTTTTCAGAAGCTTTGAAAGGAGATTTAGCAAGATTTTTAAGTGTTTTTACGGGAAAAATGACACTGAGATAGTTTTTGCCTCACAGTTCCGTCAATACTTCTCCGATTTCAAAGCAAGTAGGCTCTAATTAAAACCAAGTAAGTTCTCTACAAACCTGTTAATTAAGATTTAAGTTTGATTTCAACAGTTTTGTACCTGAGAAGTTTCAAAATTGAATTTATGGATCATTTGAAAATTTTTCAAAAATGACACAGTTTTTGCCTTACAGCTCTGGTAATTTTCATCTGATTTCAACACAATTAGACTCTAATCAAAGCTAATTAAATTTTCTACAAACCTGTTATTTTAGATTTTAATTTGTAAAATTCATTCCATGAACAATAAGTTTCCTTTAACAACTTTCCAATATTTTAAGACAACAATTCTATTTCATGAACATCAAGTTTCTTTTCAAAATTTCCTGTTCCATTTAATAGTTTATTTAATTAGAACAAATTCTATTTTCCGATTCCTTGCCTAGCTAATAAACCCAACTGTTTAATTCATAATTCCTACTCAAAATTGTATATTGTTAAGGGCATTATAAATTCCCTTCATATTTTCTTTGCACAATTAAATTAAAATGTCATTATATCTGAAGGCAATTAAAGTTATGCAATAATGTTCCCTTGATATTTCACTTTATTGTCATTAATCTTTTATAAAGTCAAAAGTTTTACTAGTAAAAATCACTCAAGTTTTAGGCATTAAAAGTCATTGTTAATTCACTTCCTATCATTCAGAATCATTGATAAAAGTCAGAGAATTATTAACCACTAAAGTAATTACATTTAACTTTTCACACGTAAAATTACTTAATTAATTACTCAAAAAAATATCTAGAACCTGCACATAAGTTGAACAAATTTCAAATGTTATTTCTTTCACAATTTTCCGTACTTTTTCTAAGTTAAATCGAACGCGTTTTTCCCCGAGGCCTTAATAAGAACTTTTCGCGAATTTCAACCCTTATGACTCATTAGGTACTGTAGACTTTAACTCAAACAGGACTGAACTGCTAACAACTGGCAACTCAACTGACAACTGCCTTCCACTTCTAAAACCACGGTATTTATATTTAATCGCAAAGTATTATTAATTATCCCACAAAATCGTCAATAGGCGGTTGTTTGACCATCAATAAGACAATCTTATTGGCCGACCTAGATATTATTAAAAATAATGATGCAATTTCCTTGAAATTTTTAGTTTAAAAAATCGAATAATTATGTCGCAATATCCTGATTTATCGGGGTCAAATACATTGGTTCAAGAATGCCATAAATCATTCGATTTAATTATTATGGTCTCGTTAAAAAAGTTCATTGATCGGATGTTAGGATGACATCACGCTGAAAGAGATGATATAATTTCGAATGTATTTGGGGTCACATTAATTTGTTCCATTTTTAATTTATTGATACTGATTTGGAAATACCGGAAATTCAGTTTTTGATTATTTGATATTATTTAATTTTTACAATAAAGACATTGTGATTTACGGGTCTAATTTCTGAATCATTACAATGAAGTTACTTTTAAAAGTCTTGAACTTTGCAAATTGATTATTTAAACTTTAGTTAATGGATTTTGCGGGAAGTTTAAATTTATTCTGATTAGTGGAAGTATTTTTCAGAAGCTTTGAAAGGAGATTTAACAAAATTTTTTTTGCCTCACAGTTCCGTCAATACTTCTCCGATTTCAAAGCAAGTAGGCTCTAATTAAAACCAAGTAAGTTCTCTACAAACCTGTTAATTAAGATTTAAGTTTGATTTCAACAGTTTTATACCTGAGAAGTTTTAAAATTGAATTTATGGATCATTGAAAATTTTTCAAAAATGACCCACTCATTTTAAATTTTAATTTGGCTTAAATAATTTTGCACCTGAGAAGCTCCAAAACTGAATTTATCCGAACATTGAAAATTTTCCAAAAATGACACTGAGACATTTTTTGTCTCACAGTTCCATTAATTTTTATTCGCGGTTAATTCTCGGTTTGTAGACTACTCCTTACTCCAATTTTGATCTCCCTTGTAAATGCAGCGGTTTTACCATCTTCCTGTACTTACCGGAAGGTTTGAACTCATTTGTGAATGTAGTAGAAAGCTCGTTTATACTTCTCATAACGTTACACTCTCCTAGATTTTCGGTACCGGAGTATTGAATGGAATTGGTTTCTTCAATACTTTTTCCCATGAAGATTCGTACGTCAGAGGGATTTGCTTCGTAGGTAATTGTCTCGGGTAAGGAGGTTCCCAAAAAGCCCCTGCAGCCACTTCCACATTATAGACGTCTTGACATCTTACGGATGTCAATATTAGAAGACATATTATATTATATTATATTGGAAGGTTATTTTTTAAAATTGACAGTAACGCGTTTTATAATATGCGCATGTGCAGAATGATGTCGAACTAGTTCTGAGTGAAACCAAAACAAAGTTGATGACACACTGTTAACAACTGTCTTCCCCACATAGATCACGTTACACGAAAGGCAAAGAGCACTTCACAACATACAAAAATGATACTGTGACTGTGGTATGCTGTATGTAATTACTCAGACGAACCAATAATGTCACTTACGATTTTTCAAAAAATATACAGGGTGTTCCAAAAAGATACCGACAAACTTTGAGGGGTAGTAGGGGACATCAAAACAAGCATTTTTGTTTATATAAACATATGTCCGCAAATGAGCCATTTGGCCTGTAGAGCAAAAAAACTGTTTGGTACTTAGTTTTATTCTTCGCAATAATTAAATTACTGTTTACTTATTAATTTTGCTTTATTAACAAATAAATTATGGTTTACAATAATCAGGCATTCCAGGTCACGTGACTTTTGACAGGTCCGTCATATTAGCTGAGGGGCAAACAAAGCCTATAGATCATATTGTTTACAGTGTTTTTTGAGTTTGTGCTTCGGAATTTTTGCGTTTTTTGATTTGTTCAATAATTTTTAAGTTGTTTTTAGTTTTTGTGAATGAATGAATGAATCTTTATTTACAGACATGCCACTTTACATTTCAATTCAACAATAGTAAACAAACAATTTATTAACAAAAATAATGCTTAAGAATCTAAATTGTTTAAAAAATAAAAAAGTTTGATACTAACAACCTTGCAAATAAACTTTAGCAAAATAAATTTGTGGTAGAATGACTCCTTAAACGTTTTGACTGTTCTGATCGGTGCACAGATCTGGCATGTAGCTTAGCTTACTGGCTTGTTCATTCTGGGCTTTTATCTATTATCGTAGTATATCCTAAATTTGTACTGGGGACCCAATCCGGATTGTTTGTATCCTTAAATTCTACTGGACTACCTAAAAGGTATTAAAAGTTACCTACTTGTAGAAACATAAACAACTTTTTTGATATACCGAGATTAAGTGTTTTTGTATTTTAACAACAAAACAGTCATAAAACTTACCATACAAAATGTTTCGAACAAATTCGAGCATTTCCAACAACGTTACAGACAAATCTCACCTTTTGAGGCATCTAATTCACACACACATACTCCGGTGTTTTTTTGATAGCTCGTTTATGCGATCCCCTCGATCTTTGAATGCTGCTGGAATCCTAAAAAACCTCACTTTATCCCTTTCAGCTCTAGTGGAGCACCCAAAAACAACACAAAAGGAAGGCATCTTCACAAAATAATACTTCAAAAATTCTCGGTTTGCATTGAAAATAACACTAAATCAGGTTATGTTTGGCTTGTGTTTGCCCCTCAGCTAAAATGGCGGATCGCTTATGACGTCAACCTGGAATGCCTAATAAGTTAACTTTTTGAAATCAATAACCCTTTTTCACGTGGCTCCGGTTTAACAAACCGCAACATACCGCTCAAATTCGAGTGGTTGGTATCCATCCCGTCACTTATGTAACCGGGTTAGAAAACGATATGTCATTTCTCTAACCGTTTTGTAACCCGGTTAGTTAAACCGGAGCCACGTGAAAAGAACTAATGAACTATAAACTACACGTACCTGGAATGGCCCGGCCTATCTCCAAAATGCGGCACATTGAGATGGAGAGTGTAGGGGATTCCTATCTCTATTTACCTTATGGGTCACTTATGAAAATCTTTCCTTGTCTAAAAAATATTTTATTTGAGGTTAGGAATATACACCAAACCTAACAGCAATGAAATAGAGAGAGAAAGTGATCCCCCACTATATAGCTTTCTTTGGACGCACTAAGGGCCGGTATTATAAAGGGATCATCCGGATCTTCCGGTTGAATATTTTTTTTTATTAGCCTGAAATTTCCGGATTATTATTATATTATTATTCGTCCGGATTGTTTTTTTACTTGTGTACCAGTTTACCCGAGAGTTTACCAGTAGTCCAGTACACTTATATCCAGTATTAAATGAACTGTAATGAAACTAACCAAAAATATGCAAACTAGCCCCAACTAACCCGTCCACTAATACGTACGTATTAGTCCTTGCATGTATTGAATTTAGAAAAAAAACAGCGCGCTTTGCGCGCTTTGTTATTAACTAGTAGTCCAGTACAATTATAACCAGTATTAAATGAATTGCAACGAAACTAACCAAAAATATGCAAACTAACCCGTCCACGCAATGCGTACTAGTCCTTGCATTGTCGAAAAAATTCAAATATCAAATTTCAAAAAAATAAAAAATTCTATCGGATAGAGGAGTAAAAAATACGTCAAAAAGTAAATTTGACCCTCCTCGCTACGGTAAATCTTAAGGCCGAAAAAAAAGGAAATTTCGATTTTGATCAGAAAAAAATTGTGGGTATCCGACATGAGACCACTTTTTCGCCTATAACTCCGCTATTTCTTAACCGATCGTTTCGAGTCATATCTCATTTGAAAGAGGATTAAATTACCTACAAAATATTATTTTATGGAGTTTCTAGGCCGTTTTTGTCTTTGAGATATTGGCTGTCAAAGTTGAAATTTCTTGTAATTTTGTTAAAATTTTCGAGGTTGATTTTCTCGAAAACGGTGCCCCGTGGAGGGATACTTCTGATAGGCTTTTTTGTAGTACTCGACGAGTTCTATAAGTTTTTCTCCCAAGCTTTTCGTTTTCGAGTTAGGACGGTTTGAAAATTTAAAAAAAAAATCGAAGGCTATAGACCCTTTGAATTTTTTTGTCAAAAAAATTCAAATAACGAATTCTAACGAAAAAAATACGTCAAAAAGTAGATTTGACCCTCCTCGCTACGGTACGTCTTAAGGCCGAAAAAAAATAAAAAGGGAAATATTGAGGTTTGACAGTCATAGATGTCAATTATTTTTTTTACACGACTTGAAATGTTTGGAAAAAATATTATGCGTGGCGAAATCCTTTTTCTGATATTGAACCTGCTTGATTGTCCGGGAGAAAATAGAAAATTCAAATTCGAAATTGGCGGCGCTAGCGCCAGCGCTAGCGCAATGCGGCCTGGGGTATGGGGAGTAATGATTGTGTCATTGTGTCATTGAAGGGGTACATGGTGTATTATTTTCCGAACGAATAATAATAAAATAATAATTCGGAAATTCCGGGTTAATAAAAAAAAAAAATATTCGACCGGAAGTTCCGTAACATTATCCACACTGTATTATAAAACACTGAACCGATGGTTGAGTTTCAACTTTCGGTTGACTCCATGCAAATTAGGCAATCTACTGACCTGTCAAAAACCAAATTCAATATGGAAGTTCGGGTCAAGCACTGTGTTGTTTATTCTGTATGTCATTGATTCTGTCACATTCTGGACCAACGTCCAAATTTGAATTATCGGATTTTGTGTTTAGGTATTGTGTTAATTAAAATGCCAGCGATTTGCATTGTAATTGGATGTGGAAGTCGAGGTAACAGGGATAATGTGAAATTTTATTAAGTTCCTGCTATTTTAAATCATTGGCTTTTGATCTACAAATATGAATTATCAAAACAACGCAGGGCTTTATGGATTGCTGCTAAAAGCTCGATTTTCCCCTAATAATCCTAGGTACCTTAAGATATTCACTCTCCATCTCAGAATTTATTAATAAATTAAAAAATACGTAGAAACACTATAAACACTATAAAATTCACTTTGAAAACAACAAGGGCCAGAACACTAAAAAATACGTAGAAATACTAAAGTCTATAAAATTCACTATAAAAACAACAATGACCAAAACCAAAACCAATGGAAAATACGTAGAAATACATAAAATTCACTTCGAAAGCAGCAAGGGCCAGAACACAAATGCTCTCCTTATGAACATCAAACGTCACCGGCTTGTCACCGCAATATTTGACCCGAACGGCCATTATAAAATCACGTGATTGAGATTGCCTAATGGACCTTTCTCATTTTACCTGTGCTGCGCGCGCAGCTTGTGGGTGGCAGATAATAAAACTTTCAATTAAATGAACGCAGTCTTAACTTGACGTTTTTTACGCTAACCTCAATAATGACAATAATCAGTCAAAATCAATCAATATAGTTGATAATTATTAAAAATACTGTTTATTATACAATGGTTCAAATGTGTTGTGTGAGATCGTGTCCGAGTAAGGCGAAAAAGGAGTCGAACGTTTCTTTTCACAAGTTCCCAAGGAATCAAATTGTAAGAAAACAATGGTTACGTGCTTTAAACATGACTGAAGACGATTTAAGTAGGAAATAATGATTTCTATATCAAATACAATAATAATTGTTCAATTAAAGGTTTGCTGCAAACATTTTTGTGCAACGGATTTTATCCGCGGTGGTAACGTACACAAATTAGCATCCAATGCAGTGCCTACAAAGAACCCTCAAATACCCGAACTAGCAGTCAATGATAACAAAGAGAATATTTCAATCCCAACAGTTGGACCGGATGCAAAAAGATTGAAGTTGGACAAAACTTTGTCGAGTGAAAAGGAAGCCGTCGGAGATGTAATATCAAAAGAGCTGCCCAGTCTCAGTGGATGGTTGTCTGTGGAGAAGAAAAGACTGGAGGAGGTGAATGAAAATTTAAAAGCAGAGGTTGATTTTCTAAAGAAAAAACTTAATAATTGTGAAAGAGAATTATCTACTCATAAACAAGAAGTGGAGTATTTAAAGATGGAAAATGAAAGATTAAAGCCCAATGTATGTGAGGCTAAAGCTTTATTTACTTTCGACAAGTTCAAAAATAGTAATAGGAAAACATTGTACTACACCGGATTTCAGACTTTTGAAACAATGCTAGCTGTTTTTCATTTTGTCCTACCCTCAGGAAGCACATGTGATTTAAACATACATCAGAAATCATCACAAACGCCCCATAAAGTGCATAAATTCACCATGGATTCTGAGCAACAGTTTTTGTTAACTATGTTGAAGCTGAGGAGAGGGTTTAACTATGAAACATTGGGAGATCTATTTAATGTGTCCAAGGCTACCGCGGGCAAAATTTTCCTGTGCTGGATCAATCTCATGTACATAAGATTGGGACAACTGAACATATGGCCGCATCGAAATGTCCTTCTTGAAAATGCCCCAATAGGATTTCAACAAAAATATGCAAATGTAGTTGGAAGTCTTGATTGCACTGAATTTTTTATTGAAACGCCTTCATCGTTAGTAAGACAGAGCCAATGCTATTCCAATTATAAAGGGAGTACCACCCTGAAATCTCTATCGCTAACCGATCCCAATGGTACAATCATCTACATGTCCCCCCTATTTACCGGTTCGATTTCTGACAAAAGTATTATGGAACAAAGCGGTTTTATAAAAATTTTAAAAAGAAAACTGGCTGACAAAGAACTTTTTAACAGCGATATTATTCTAGCTGATAAGGGTTCCCAGGCAGATTCCTTATTAGAAGGTGTTGATATCGACATCAACATTCCAACTTTTAGAATGAGCCACACACAGTTTACAAAAGATGAAGTGCAGTGGATCCGCAACATTGCTCACGAAAGAATACATGTGGAGCGGGCCATCGGCCGTTTAAAAAAATATAGCATTCTAAGCAGAAAAATACCTATCGTTATGCTGGGTAGTATAGAACAAATCTACACAGTATGTTGCGTCCTATGTGTCTTCAGACATAAATTGAGGGCATAAACATATAATGTTTATTATAATTAAATAAAAAGCAAAAACAAAATGTATAAATTAATATATTGAATATTAAATATCAAATATTAAATAGATGAAAATTTCTTGAAAAGTGCAACGCTGATTTATATGCTAGGTTCGACATTTGTTGGAGCCGGCAAAGGGCAAATGTAAGTTTCATATATATTCGTCAATTTCTTGTACATATCATCACAGAAGTTAAAATCGAATGCTACAGTTACAGTCAGTAATTCCTGCGAACTTTTTATATACACTACGAATTCACAAAATTGCAAACCCGTTAGTAACATCTGGCCTTGGACCTGATGGAAGTAACTGTGCGTTCTTTTTAAAATTAATTCGCCATCATTTTCCTTCAAGCAAAACGTTGGCATCTTTAAATAGTCGGACAGCCTTTCTGATTTTCGGGTGCAGGGGCATTTCACTTCTAATATTCCCCAATTGCCTTCTTTGTAAAGTATACCATCTGGACTAGCTCCTAAGTGACTAGCATACGGGTGCACAACAAGACCACATTTGAAATATTTTACAGTTGTGTTTTGCAACAAATACAAACGTATGGCAGTATTCTCATTTTCAAGGCCATGCCGCACACTTCCAATGTTCGAGATATCCTTAGGTCCTTGAATGTATCCTTCCAAAAAGTGGTTGTTAAAAAAACGCCGCTTACATATTGCACCAAAATTTGACGCTGTGAACCGCAATCGGCGCAAATCCTTCCACATTTTACACTTTGACTGATTTCTTGTAGCTTTTTCGATGGCAACGGAATGTTCAAAAGTTATTTCCTCCAAACTACTGTGATACACAGGTGGTAAGCTTAGCAAAATATTTACAGCATCGGAACGCAAATTAGGTAAGTTGCGCTCGTTTGAAGAAGGCTGCACCTCTAATGTCTGGGAAAACCCTTGATCCATGAGTTCCAGGACTGAACCTCGAGGGGCTGACATGCCTAAAATGAAATTTATTTTAAAACTCAATCCAAAGAGTCATTGTTGAAGTGCGAACCATTGGAAAGGGAAACTGTAGGAGCCGGATTTTCGTTCCCAGCTATATAGAAAAAGCTTGTTAAGCACTTTCCAGGACCTAAACTGTCGCGTAATTTTCCAACTTCTTTATTTGTTACCTCCTTCAACACATCATTATAAAAAGGGCACCTAAAGGTCGATTGTACAGGCTCTTTTTTCCTTTCCGTATTAATGGGACTTGCAAAAACAGAGGTGCACACTTTTTCCGGTAAAATTTTCGCACCTCTGGGTTTGTTCCACTGCATGGGAAGTGATGTACAAGACATCTCTTCATCATCGGGTATTACAGTACAACCTCTGCGAATTAAATCGTCCAAGTAATGGGCTAGTCCAACCACGTGATTGCATGATTCCGAGTTGCTGAAATATGACTTTTATTCATAATATTGTAGGTAATCAAATCAGTGTCTTTTACCCAGCTTCACAACTGCAATGAGCTTCTATTAACTCTAACAACTCGTCGACTTCTTGGAAAGACATAGAAAGGCTGTGAAGTTTCAAATTTTTCTTTTGACTTCGATAGCAGCACGCTTTTACATTCTTGCCGGCCGTGAACACTTTGTGGATATAACGTTCGGTAAAAAACTTATATCCTCTAGTTACTTGCCTTTTAGTCCATCCTTTAGTGCTGAAAAATTTGCTAGCATTTGCAAATTCGTACTTTTCAAAATTCTCCAAACTTTTCCCCCACATGTTTGTCATATTTACGTTTAAAAATAAACAAAAACAGAAACATAACCGAAATTGCACAATTTGACAGGTGGAACCAATCAAAGTCACATCAAAGTCATTCCACACAGGTAACTCGCGTCATTATAAGTGTCTCTTTCTTTATTGCAGAAATTTTAATAAACTATCCTTGTTGTTCATTGCATGAGAAAGGTCCATTGATAGGATTCAACCGAAGGTTGAAACTCAACCATCGGTTCAGTGTTTTATAATACCGGCCATAAGAGAGATGACAAATGCCATACAAATGCCATATCCGACGTTCTGTGTATCCGACAACGGTCGGTGCCATTTCAGGTGCGTGTAGTTTATAGTTCATTGTTTGAAATAAAATCTGCATGGGGATCACGAGGTTCGCTCGATTATATCCGGTCAAACGATAAGCGACTCGAGTGGATTGTTCACGAAACTCGATCGAGTTGGAAATCAAGTTTATTCGATTGTTGCTAACGTTACGTACTTCGAAAATGGAAGGCGATGTCGCTTTTCAGTTTTTTGGTTATGTAAATATAAGTCTCGTGTTTTGTAATTCAAATTTCAACAATAAACTTGGACTACACCAAAATTATACTCTTCACCAATGCATCTCTGATAAGAGCCAGTGGCATGAAATCTTAAAGTACATAGCACCATCTTTTCTAGAGTAACTGCCCCAGCAAGTATTCGCTTTGTACATGTGGTCGTATCAACTGCATAAGTTCTGTAGTTGTCGTTAATTAGGACGAAATAAGTCTACAAAACTTGCCTCTGGAAGAGAAAAGGGTTCCTGCTTTTACCACACAAATTTGTCTTCGTCCTACAAGCTCAAGATTCTGGCAACGTCTATTTCTTTGTCTTTGCAGTATAGCGTGGATAACGTAACATTTTTATTTTAATGAGAATTTTACGATATATTGAAAAAATAGACGAAATTTAACCTAATTCGAGACCTCCGAACCTGTCGAGGCATTTCGATCGAAATAAATCGATCAGTCGAAAGTCATGAACAAGTCCTTTCGATTTTCGATCAAAAGTGACAAAACTTAAACGAATATCGAGCTTCGTGATCCCGAAGCTGTTTTTTTTTTAAGATAAAAGTCAAAATGACATTATGTTGGCAACACGTTAGTTCTTTTCACGTGGCTCCAGTTTAAGTAATCGGGTTACAAAACGGTTAGAGAAATGACATACCGTTTTCTAACCCGAGTAACCCAGTTACAAAGTAAAGTGACGTGATGGATACCTACCACTCGAATTTGAGCGGTATGTTGCGGTTTGTTAAACCGGAGCCACGTGAAAAGGGTTAATGGAAAATTGTCAAGCTTTCAAATTTTTTATGTAGAAAAGGCTTGTGTTGCCAACATAGTTACTAAATTTTTGACTTGGGGAATAGACCTATCTATTTTTACCTGGTATGCGCGCGCAACATGAGGTAATGTCTTTTTATTGGTTAGCTAATACAGGTGTGAGGTGATCGTTTTGCATGCTGGGCATCTCTTTATCCTTATTCATTGCACGTGGTCTGACAAGAATAAATCTAAAGTTGATATTCAACTTGACAAGTGTCATTCAAAAGTTGTTTGACATTTTCATTGACAAATACGTTGCACAACACGCGGTTTTTCTCCTTTCCTTTTTATCCTGTGCAAATAAGAAGGACGGATTGCTATACGTAAGTCTAACATAATTTGGTACGTTTTGCCTCGTCTTGCGCAATGAGCGTTTTGTTGTGTCTTTTTTTGTTAAATGAAGTTTTCGTATTATTCCCTCTTTGTCTGGTAAAATAGATAGGTCTATTATCTTTAAAAAAAAAAACAGACTTTACATGTATTTTCAGAAGTTAACTTTAAGTTAACTCTCAAAGTAGTTTTATACCCGCCCTCAGTATTTTGACGTTCGACAACACTTGGTGCTCAATCGCTGCCCTATGATAACATAAACATAAACAATGACCCCGCAAGCCCGGCTGTGAATCGAAGTGCAAATTTAAAGGATTATCACAATTAATTAAATCCGATCGTTTCTGTCTCGTTGAGTGCAGTTTCCAGCGTTAAATTACCGCCTTTATGGCCAACCATGGTGAACCTATGGTTTTTAGAGTTGAGTCTTCATTCAGACACTAAAAGGTGAGCAACGATACTTCAAAATTTTATATGGTTGTCCAAGAGCTCCCTGCCAAAATAATTGCTAAGGTGGCTGATGTGCTACTCAACCCACCAGTCACCGACAAATATGAAGTCCTAAAAACTGCATTAATGGATCGGTTGTCTGAAAGTCCCAATGCCCAACTCCACAGAATGTTGACAAACTTGGAGCTTGGTGACAGGAAGCCTACACAACTGCTAAGGCATATGCGCTCCACCAGGAGTGGGCGACAATGTCTTGAAGGTAAGATGGCTTGACTTACTACATTCTTCAACCCAACGTTTGCTCGCCGTTCTACCGGAGCAAACCCTAGACGCTCTGGCTTCTGTTGCGGACAAAGTTATGGAATTTGGTCCCACAGTTATTTCCACTTTGCCGCAACCACACAACCCTTCCTATGGGGCTGATATTTCCCCAATTTCTTCCACAACACTGTCTGGTTTGGAACAGACAAACGCAAGTCTCGATGCAACCAATGCAAGAATGGATGCAATGTCTCGGGATATGGCAAAAATATGGATATTAATTAACCAGTTGTCGAACAATAATAATACTCTTGTTTCTAGCTCAAGTCTAGTGCCTCCGGAGCGTGGCAGATCCCGAAATCGTGTTGCAAATGGGCCCCCGCGCGACCGGTCCTCTCGCTTCAGGTGCAGACTCAGAAACAGAATTTTACTGGTAAAGTCCATTCCAAAATAATTCGTTGACTCTTCAAGTATCAATAAAATGTTGATGATACCCTCAACCACAAACTTCGACTACCTGTGAGCAGGTCCGGGTTGATTTTATTTATTATACCTGCCTAGGTGAGATGTACATGTAAATGTGGGTGAATGTTTTAGTTAAATTATTTAGTCTTTGTGCAGAACTAGAGCTGTTATATTGACAAAAAAAATGTGGCGTCCATGGGCAAATGATGGTAGTATTGCAACCGGAAGTGGTATTTCAAAAAAAAAACATTTATCGCTAGATGCCAAGGAAATTGTGAGGAACGTTTATTTAACCCTTCTGCAGAGAGGCTATAATCATAATCAAAGTGTGAGTGAATCATCCGTAATACAAAAGTAGAACTTCAAAAATATATGATGGAAAATGATATGTATTTCGAAGAAAATTATACAAAGAAAGATCTTTTAAACGTTTTGAAATCATATAATGTTAAAAAAGAATATATTTGTGACGATCTTGCTAGCGCTTGTGGTCATACAGTTTTGCGTCTTCCTCCATATTATTGTATTTTCAATCCAATAGAACATATCTGGCATGAATTGAAGGCAATGGTTAGGAGAGGAAACACCTCTCCTACACTTAGTACTGCTGTAATAGATTTAATTAGAAAATGTGTAGATAATATTCCAGTTCAAAGCTGGAAAAATTCTGTCAATCACGTTATAAAAGTTGAAGAAACCTATAATTCAATAGGTATTAATGTTAAGCCATTAATAATTAGTTTAGGCATAGATGAAGATGACAGTGACAGTGAAACGGAACTAAATATAGATTAGGTTTGGTTGAATTGTGTATTGTATTATATTGTATTAGATATTAAGTTTTGGTAATTATTAAGATAGTATAAGATTATAACATAAATAAATAATATTATGAAACGCCTTTTTCGTTTTCATTATAATGGGCATAAAATCCGTACCTGTAAACCTTTGAGTGGGTATTAAGGAACCCGGTACCTACATAAAAGAACCTGGTACCTACACAATAGAGGCTAATAGCTATCTAATTTATGGTAGGGTTTTATAGCCGTGAAGTCAACGAAATATTTTGGAATGGACTTTACCATACAAACTGGGGCAACAAAGCACAGCATCGCAGACTTCCTTGTGCGTTTTCCACTACATCTGCGCCTCAGTCCAACCAGGGAAACTCGGTAAACCCGGCGTCGTGCGTGGCTGTCGTCGCTGGTAAAATTCTTCAAAAGGAAATTTGTTCGAACGGAAAATTATTCACAAAGAAAATTTTTCGAAAGGAAAATTGTTCGAACAGAAAATTGTTCGAAGGGAAAATTGTTTAAAAGGAAAATTGTTTGAATGGAAAATTGTACGAAATGAAAATTGTTTGAAAGAAAAATTGTTCGAGTAGAAAATGGTTCGAATGGAAAATTGTTAATAAATGTACTTATACGCCTTGAAAACGTAAATCCACCAAAAACGTGAAAAACCTTTCTTAAATACAACAGCTCGAAATTTCAATAATTTTTGGATCTCCGATTGCTTGCTTCGTTCACCGAATCTCAAAGAGAAGATCCGCGGAACCGTAAATTCGGCGTTGATACAAAAAAGCGAGCGGACAAAAGAGCGCAGGTCAAAATATTATTGGCAACCAGTACACTTCTAACCAGTATTAAATGAACTGTAACGTAACTAACCAAAAATATGCAAACTTACCAGTCCATGTAATGCTTGCTAGTCTTTGTATGAAAAAAAAAACAATTTTCTGTTCGAATAATTTTCTTTCAAACAATTATTTTCGAACAATTTTCCGTTCAAATAATTTTCCCTTCAAATAATTTTCTATTTGAACAATTTTCCGTTCGAGCAATTTTTTGTTCGAATAATTTTCCGTTTGAACAATTTTCTTACAATCAATTTTTTTTCGAACAATTATTTTCGAACAATTTTCCAATAACACTATCGCCACAACCGAGCAGAGTTGGGCAACTTTAAGACCCCAGACGCACGATTTGATCATATTCACATCAAACTGCCACTGGTCCAGGATTACCAGTACTGCCTGACCATAGTAGACAGGTACTCACGGTACCCTCATGCCATTCCTCTACGTGAGACAACTGTAGCACGTGCCCTTTTCGATGGCTGAATGGCACACTTTGGCATACTGCTCACTATTACGTCTGACCAAAGCCCTCAGTTCGAGGCCATTCTTTTTCAGCATCTCGGCCACTTTGCCGGAGCCAAGCACATCCACACGACGCCATACCATCTTGGGATTGAATTTCACTTTATTTTCTGGGGATTAAAGACCTTTGAAAGTTTTTCAAAATCTAAATCATAAAATAGCTACCTCAGTGCTAAAATGATGAAATTTCAATTTTTTTTTTATGTTGAGATTTTGTATTTGAATGACCATTTGGGACACCTCAAACTCCATTGTATTATTTATATCCTTCACAAATTAGAAAATAAGTACACTTTAAATCTATAGTAAACAAAATGACTATAGCAAGTTAAAATTATGTAATAGAAAGATAAGCGACGAAAACTAAGAACACTGAACACACGACACTTTATCGGTTAATCGATTTTTTTTTTCAGAAACTGATTAATCGGTTTTGATTTTTCTCAGTATTTGACAGTACTAGTTCAAACGCAACAATGTAGCTATAAAAAAAATACATTTCAAAAAAAAAAAAAACCTTGGTGTATGCGCTACAGTATTACTGTTGCCAATATGTCGGAAAATAAAAGACTATTGAAATTCTCAAAATATGTATGTATAATTCCAATATCATTTCTCATTGTATTTACAAATAATTAAAATTTGAAGCAGTGTGACGTAACAATATAAAAAGCTACAAAATATGCAATATGAAAAATTATAACAAAATTTCTTTGCCAAGTAAAACTTATAAATCTAAACTTTTTTTATCCACCTATCAAGTGCACAATTTCATTTTAAAACTTACAAACTTTCAATTAACAGAAACAAATCTTACACAATAATTAATATAAAAATAAAAAGTGGTTTCGTTGCAAATTTAATTTGTCTTAAAACCGCAATTGATATGTCTTAAAATTAGATATAAAGGCAACTTTCAATTGACACATTATTATCTGAATAAACTTTAAGTCACAACACTATCATGACTAGAATTCGAGATAATTTATATAAAACTACAAAATTCTAACACAAAATTGAACATTAAATGTCCTCAGCAACAAGTGGCAACCTTGTAGACAAAGAGGTAGTTTACTGATTTTGCAATGTTATCTTAATTAACAATAGATTCTTCAAAATATAAAAAAAAAACTAATTTTTACACTTAATATTAATAGTTTTTAAATTAATGGCAAATTCAGTGACAAAAACAATGGTAACTAGATTTCAAAATTTTGAAACTCTAGCTGAACTGAATTTTACCTCTTAAAAATTATTTATCACTTTTGTTATCAAGTAACTAACTGGCCTCACTTCTAATTTCCTTCTGGATCCTCATCGTCATCTAATTCCTCTTTGGGCCTGGTCCATTTGATCATAGTTTCAGGCGACCGGAACAAAAATATTAATTTGGCAAATAAGTCTTCTTCCAAAGCGAATTCTTTAGCTTCACGTACCAAATAAATATCCAAAGTTAGTTGTAAAATGCGGTCAACATTAGGCAGATCTTCAAACATTATTTTGGCTACTTGTTCTGCAAAAATGCCTCTCAGGATTCTCGAGGCTACCAGGACTAATGTGGTATAGAGTCCGATGATTCTAAAATAATATTGTCAGGATTTAGAAAAAAAATATTAATTTAGTGTTTTCGTTACACTCACCCTCCTCCCGTGATAATGTTTAAAGTCTCTGGAAAAATCTTATCATTCAGAGTATAAATCACCAAAGAATTACAATCCTCGTAAGCTAAATCTTTCAAATAGTTTTTGAATGTTGTATCGTTGCAATCCTCGTGCACTTGCCACCATTCCTGATCATGTGCAGTATCGTTGGGCCTAAGTAAAATCAACGTCAAATTACGGAAAGTTGGATTCTTATTGTCAGAATCGTCAATGTCGCTTGCTAGAATTTCTTTGTAAGGCTCCGAGTTGCCCAAGTTGGTGATTTTTAAGAATTTAGGCAAAATGTATTGTAACAAAATTGGTTCAGCTGGTTTGTTTTGGAGCATTTTCAGTAGATTGGCTCGGTCTGGGTTGGGTTTTTCGGCTGTGCCTGGTGGCAAAGTGATTTCGATATTGTTGGAGATTATTCCAGAATCTGACGAGCTGCTTGTTTTGTGGGAGATTTTGTAGTCTAAACGGACTTTGATTGGTTTAGCTGCAATCAACAAGAAGTACTTAATTTTATAAATAGGCATTGAGCAAAGTTTTTAAAGTTAATAACTTGATGATGCTATCTGTCCTATGGAAATTTGCATTATGTTGAGACACCCCAGATGACGTCATAACAAGGATATTGGAAAAATTTAAGTTTCTAATTAGCTATACTTACTTGAATTGACTTCTTCGATCATTTTATTCCGATCTGGTGGCGAAATGCTCCAAATTTTAGCGGAATCCCAACTGAATTTGGCAGCGGCGATGTCGCCGGGGTCGTAATTGTTGGAGAAAATTTGCTCGGCCCTTTTGTTGGTTTTGAATTGGTTGAGCAGGTTTTGGTAGTCATTGTCGTTGAACCTAAAAAAATTTAGTTTGAATATTGTAAGTACAGAATTTCAGCATCTTTTTTTGGTTACTTTATGATTATCCTAATTATGAGCTGGCATTTCAATAACTATAAAAGTTTTTAATGAATGTTTCTGAAAATCCTAAATTGCTGTAAAAAGGGTAGAAAAATGTTGGAAGTTCTCAACTAATTTTGGAATGGCACCAAAAGTTTCAAATTTGAAAATACTTAATAGGCCACTCTCACGTGCTGAAAACATGGTAAATTATAATATTTTTTAACACTGCTTTCCACTAGTTCTATTTCAGGCTCTTGAATTTCTGTTTTTATCCAAATTTTTTTGGTATAGAAGAATCAAGGAACAGTCAAAACTCTAAAATAAAATTCTCTCTATAAAAGAATCAAGAAACAGCAAAACCCCTGGAATAAAAATGAAAAATGATCAAATTTCCTTAATAGTCTTGTCTCTATTTCTCTTCTTTTTGATTCTAATTTTTAACTGTTCCAAATTCTTGAATTTTTGTTTTCATTCAAATTTCTTTTTATAAAAGAATAAAGGACTAGTCAAAAGCAGGTGATTATCCCAATTTGTAAACCAGAGAAAAACCCAAACATGCATGATTCATACAAACCCGTTGCTCTGGCTACATGTCGAATTAAAATACTAGAACCAATCATCGCAAGGAGAATAAAACATTCTTTAAAAAAAAAAAACAATATTTTAATGCACTCTTAAATTTTTTCCAGGAGGGAATCCAGTATTACTGACTACTGCCAGACAATAAGAAGGCCCTGGGCCTGTTCATTAACCTAAAAGCAGCCTACGATTGCGTCTCGAAAAAACTTAAACAATATCTAAATATTGTATCGATTGGAGCGCGAATAGATAAATTGGCGTTATAATTTATACAGGGTGTTCATTTTAAAACCTACCATCCCTATTATCTTGTAGTTGAAATTTTTAAAAAAAAAATCCTGAAACACATCAACTATAATTTGAGGGGGGATGAATTTTTATACAAAATTCACCTCCCTCCTTTTAACCCTCCAGCCCCCAGAGCCACCCCCTAAAAAATCTCAAATGTGAAGGGGGAACCTAAACAGTTAATTTTAGAGGAAAGCCGATTTTACATTTTTATCTCATGGGGATGAGTTTTTATGCATTATAATCCCTAAGTTCAACCGTTTTGGAAATATTGACAGTTGAAAATTAACTTTTTCGCAACTTTGACAGGCTGTAAAACCTGATTTTACAATGTCATTTTAGATTTTCATAAATTATCATTTGACACCAACTTTGAATTTAACCAGAGATTAAATTTTTAACCGGAATTTTTGATCATGGATTAAATTCAAACTTGCTGTCAAATGATAATTTATAAAAATCTAAAATGAGAATGTAAGGTCAGGTTTTACAACCTGTTAAAGTTGCGAAAAAGTCTATTTTCAACTGTCAATATTTCCAAAACAGTTGATTGAAATTTAGTACCAAAATGCATGGAATTAAAAATCCTTCAAAATGATGCAGCACTTGACCCCCCTTCTCATTTAGGATTTTCTAGGAGGTGACTCTGGAGGCTAGGGGGTTGAAAGGGGAAAGTTGAATTTTGCATAAAAACTCATAGTTGACCTCAGGGTTGCCAGACGTCCCACCTTAGGAGGGACAGTCCCGCATTTTGTTAATCGGTCCCGCCTTTTTTTTATTAATTTGAGGTCCCGCTTTTCACGTGAATTGTCCCGGTTTTCCCGCTTTTTCCACCCAATCTTCACATTTAGTGCAAAAAAACACGCCCATTTTACAACTTGTTACAGAAATAGCTATTTCTACATTTAAAATCGACGCAAAAATCAAAAAACGAGCCTGAATCGCAAGCATTTCATCGAGGTCTGCGGGTGACGTCACCACTAAACTATTAGCTTCTGGGCCCGGATTCCGAACCCACGATTATATAGTATCGTCCATCATCGGGTCTGTACTTTTGCACGAGTGAAGATACTATCGAATCGTAGGTTCAGAATCCGGGCCCTGATGCCTAATATGGTGAAGTCACTTGCAGACCTTGTGGACTCGAGAACTAGCGAACGTACGCCTTCTCAGGGGTTGTATTTTCGAATTCATTCGAGTACATTTCGTACACGAAATTTAGCTGACAGCAATGTAAATTAAATGGGGAGCATTCAAAATCGTATCCAATTTCGTATGCGAGAATATTCGAGAATACGACCCCTGGATGAGCAATCCTGTTAGTTTACGATTCTTGGGTTTTAACACAGCCGTAAATGTCAAAAATTCAAATTAAAGTTGTTATTTTTTAGTTGTTTATACATACATAGTGGCAAAAAAATAATGCATACAACCTTTATTCCCGCTTTTTCATTTCATAGATCTGGCAACCCTGGTTGACCTGTCTCAGGAATTTTTTCAAAAATTTTTAATTCCGAGATAATAGAAGTGGTAAGTTTTAAAATGAACACCCTGTACCTGTATAAAAACATTTTGTTAATAGGATTAGGGATGGCAAAAATATATCGATATTTTGTAAATATCGATATATTACTCAAATATATCGATATATTTTAATCGATATCTTACATTCGATATATCGAACGATATAATCTTTTCGATATATCGGAAATTTTAAAATAATGCCTTCGCTCGTGCGCAAGTTCATTTGTTGACTGTGACAGTCTGACAATTCACAGTGGCGGCTAAAATAAAACAAACGTCAGTTGGGGCGTGTATCATCGTCACCAAAAGTATCTGGGACACAAATAATGCATAATAATTTCCTGGACTAATTCTACTGTCATTCATTTCAATGCATTTGATTCATAGTTTGACAAATATTTGACAATAAAATTCATGTAATAGGACAAGAGCTAATGTGATGCTGTCCCAGTTACTTTTTGGTGACGATGGTACGTACCAACTGAATGAGGAAATAGTTATTTACATTACAAATACGTTTATGAGCATGATTATAATAACGAGTGTGAAGGATTAGAACGACGAGGTTGTAGACCGAGTCGTTCTAATCACACGAGTTTTGTAGTCATGTTTAAACGCACGTGTGATGTACAACGTTTTATCTATAAAGCGAAAAATAAGAATATTTTTCCAATTATTTTCGTTCATTAATAATTGTCTACCTTCATTTTACCTTTACAGGTTTACCTTTGACATTTGTCAAATCACCAAAAATAGTTGTGTTATAGACTCATAACCTCGTCTATAACACCACTAGTTGTGTTATGAGTCTCATGACGAAACTCAAATACTAGAAAAATGGTTATGTAAAAACGTTATAACCAAACGCTTGTAGATAAAGAGATTTTCCGCATGATTAAGGGCGGGTATTATAAAACTACTTTGACAGTTAAATAAAAGTTAACTTCTGGAATTACATGAGAAGTAACGTCATTCCAAAAGTTAACTTTTAGTTATTCTGTCAGAATAGTTAGAACGTTATTTTTCTACGATCATGCGGAAATGTAGTTTTCCGCACGCATTTTTGGATATGAAAGTATCAAGGTGACTTAAAATTGCATAATTATTTTTCTTTTCCATTTTTCAAACTAGTGTGGAAAAGTAATATTTTCATGACCTAAAATGCGTGCACGCTCGTAGAAAAAAATAAAATATATATCGATATATTCAAAATATCGATGTTTTTCGTTCGATATATCCAATGTATCGATATGTTATTTCGATATATCATATAATTCGATATATCGATATATTTTTTTATTTTGCCATCCTTAAATAGGATGCTACATTATAAGATCAACTATAGAAAAATTTATAAGACCAAGAGTGACTCACATAGGATTACCGCAAGAATCACCTCTAAACCCATTATTATGTGTCACCAGTCGTCAGCTATTCAAACAGCTTATGTTAAGGCGAGAAATAACAAGCTGCCACGTCACAACTGGTGATTTGGCGTGGGAGGGATTTTTATCAATTCATTGGGTACATTCAGGCGGTCCCAGCGGCTTAGCTCAGCCTCTTAGCAGGAACTTTATTCTCGAAACCAAGGAACAGTGTTCTCATTGGAACGAAGGTTCTGTCTTTATCGTCCGGATAACACTGACAATGACAGAGTACCTAATCATTCTTATGAGAAGGCTATTCCTTGGTGGTTTCGAGAATAAAGTTCCTGCTGAGAGGCTGAGCTAAGCCGCTGGGACCGCCTGAATGTACCCATTAATAAAAATGTAATCTGAACAAATGACAAACCATAAGCCCTTTTTACATGGCCCTGGTTAAACAAACCGCTCAAATCAAGTGGTATTGATGACGTCACTTGTTAACTGGGCTAGGAAACGATATGTCATTTCTCTAACCAGAACCAAGGATCCTAAAGTTCATAGGTTGCCTGGTAAAGGATATTCCGATGACACGTCTAGGGCGCCATGGAGATTTGTATTATGCATTATGTTGCCCCCCCAGATGACGTCATAAAGTTATCAGGCAACCTACCTCTCTAAAACAACCTTGAACCAGAACCGTGTTTTCGCGACGAATGCTATATCAACCTATTATACATATTGACAGGTCATTGGATACCTTAATTTGGAATAACATTTTTCTAAACGTTCGTTTTAAGTGGCATTTTCAATGACGTCATCATTTGACATATTGTTCGTCGATTTTTAACTGACACTTTCCGTATGGAGAGCGAGGGGGTATTTCATATGGCAGAAACAGGTGTGACGTCAGGTAATCATTGGTATTCTAATGTAGACTGCCACTAGCTCACATTCCGTCCGAGTATCAGATTAAAACCGACGGACAATACCGCTACTAAAGTTTTGAGATCAGGTTAATTTGAACCAGAGCCACGTGAAAACGTCTCTTGCGACATGCTAACGTCATAAATTTTGATGACGTGCATCCATTATTTTATTAATTTCCCTATATAAGCTCTGTTCTATGTTGACAACACAATCCTCTTCTACATAAAAAATTTGAAAACATTGACAATTTTAAATTGTATTGCCAACATAATGTCATTTCGACTTTTATCTTAAAAAAAAAAACAGACTTTAAGTTGTGACTTGTGATTGAAACGTCAGAATACAATTTTGGAAGGGGGGGGGAGGGGCTGGTCCAATAGCGTCTCCCCTGGGTGCGCCACTGATGATGACATCGACAATGTTGCCAAGTTAACGGGTTTTCAGATAATGTAGGTAACTTCGTTCATTTTTTTTTAAATAGGAATAATACTTTATGATTCTGCACACCTTTCTCACCTGTTTCAAGAGTTACCCAGAAATGTCAAATATGTGAAAGTTGTAAGTTATCAAAAAGTTTTCAATGAAGTTAATTACAAGTATATATACAAGGTGTGTTACAAAAATGTGTCAAAACAAAGTTAAACTTTTTCAAATGGAACTCCCTGTATATGATTGATCATTGAATTAGCCTTTCAAACCTGATTCCAAATATACTAAATTTTGTAGATATCTTCCTAATAGTCCAGGAGAAAATAAGAAAAAAAGGGGTGGAATAATTGCATTTTTATTAAAAAAGCTGAAGTATAGAGACCTCAAGCAAAATATAAAGGTAATCATTCAAGTAAAAAGTCCATATTATTTCTTCAAAATGGAATATTCAGAGGCTGAACTATGTTGTGACACACCTTGTATACTTGTAACTAACCTTATTGTAAAGTTTTTGATATTAGCTGTGTGCTTCAAGCACGGTGCAGCACAGCGTTTTGTGTTTGAAACGCAAAAGTTAGCAGCTCTCTAAGCGCAGTACGGCTGGAACACGAATACGCGCTTGAAGCATTTGCGCGCGCAAAAGCTCGATTGCGTGCTCAAAAGCGTCAGCTGGAAAGCGGCTATTATCTACATCTATTATATTTGACATTTCTGGTTATCTCTTCAAACACGTGTTATAGGTGTTGGTGCAAAACAAAATATAGACAACCACTCGGTACCATGGTGCATTCACAGTATTTTCTAGTAGGTACTTGATTTTGGAATGTTTGCATAACTTGTATGTCTCTCTTTAGTACAACCACACAGTTGAATAACATATTATGCCCATACTGGTTCAAGATTTGGCTATAAAGCAGTAACTTGTTATGTATGGTTAGATTAGACTTTCTTCCAATTACCCAGTAAATTTTTCTATACTTTAATTCAAGCTCTACCTTTTTGTCTTAACATTGGTGTTATAATAGCAACATGTTCAAAAGGTTGTTAATATGTTATTGGTTGTTACAGTTACAAATACAGTTAGAGGTCGTTTTTAAGAGTTGCTATACAAGGTATCTCACCGGGAACCAAACTGATTTACAGGCAGTCAAATCTGCAATTAAAAAAAAAAAAAGCTGGAATCAAAGAAGTGGGCGGGGCGAGTTGTCAAGGTTACCGTTGCGTTCCCCTCTTCAAAGCATTTTATTTTAGTAGCCATGGAACAGTGCTCCAAGCAAGGACGGTCCTTCGTCATGGAGGCATTTTATCAAAGCGGTAGTTATATAGCCGCTCAACCAGTAACGTAACTACAAGAGGGCCTGGGGGGGGGCGCCCCCCCCCAGACGTCGCTAGGCCCCCCCAGAAAAAACTTTAATAATTTGGTATTTTATGAAAGCTACGTTACCTAACTAAAAGGGGGCATTGGGGCAGGTGCTCCCATGAGCAACCTCTCATGGGTGCTCGGAGCTCTCGTAGAGAATCAAACGTATTTAATGGTCATTCCGTTCCGTGTAGTAGTATCAGTATCATACATAATATGTAATTTAAATTTACACAACTTTGTATAATAAATTATACAAGTGGTATTAGTCTTATAGATTAGGGAGGTATTAGTATTCTGTCCTTTTGTTATTTGTGATCAATTCTATACTCTATATTACTAATATTGCTATTCTCCATCTTTATTCTTTGATAATAATCGGGACATAAGGCATTTTAGGACGTAAAAGTACCAGGCATAATTATTTTGATAATGATGTGATATTTTCATGGCCTAAAATGCGTGCAGAAAAAAGCACTTTCCGCACGCTCGTAAAAAAAAAATAGAAAAATATATAAATTATAAAATAGACGTTTTTAGGCGTGGCATCCGGAAAAAAATGTTCGCCTACGACGAGCTTCCCCCTCCCCCTATAAACAATTTTATAAAAATATTATCCTGCGCCTATGAGGACTTTCAAAAATCGGCGCCTCTGCCACAACATTGCGAAACGATGGATGTGGAGAGGCGTGATTATTCAGAAGCATGATTCTATTAGTTAGAGCCTGAACGACAGCACGCAGTGGCGTGGTTATCGGCGAAACTAGAGTTTTTTTTTCTAATAATTTTATTGGTTTATTTCCTTAGTGTTTTCGGTGCCACTGAACTCAAAGACATGGCTGTCATCAGGCGGTGTCAGTGAATATGTTTAGGTCACGCCCCACTTTTCTTCCCCCTTTCGTCTCTACCAAGTTACCACTTGCCAGACTATAGAATCTAGTTGACATCTACTTCCGATATAACCGGAAGAGCCACTATTTCGAAAATATTTTAGCCGGGTTGTCCCCATTGCAAAGATTATACAGGCTATAGATATTCAACGCCCGTGCATTGAAATGTCGCCTCCTAAATGTACACCGAATCCGCAGACAGTGTACACCGAATCGACAGAGAGCCACGTGCAAGCCGCGTACGCATTCGCACTTTGTCTGGCATGGAATTTTATATTTATTTTTATTCGCATTTGGTTATTTCGCATCATCAAGGGCTAGGCCAGCTGGGCGGACGGATTCCTACGTGGTTAAATCAATAAGTAAAATACGTTGGGAATTTATTTTTAGTCATACACAATTTTTATTTGCATTCGATGTGTAGAGGGCGGAAAAAATGCATAAAAAATCTTGAAAAAATGAGCATTTTAATGCACGCTATTCCTATTAAAAATGCAAGATTTTTCCAAAATATGTTTAAAATATGCAAAATATGCAAGTTTGCCAGTTTGGTTTTTGGGATGACTTTGTAGTGGGTTATTGACTGCAATAAAACTATTATTTATACAGGGTGGAATTATATGTGGATAGAATAAAAAAATAATGGGACTACAAATATACAATGTCTATTTTTGAATTAAATGATGCTAATATTAGAAAATGAATTTACAACAAACAATATTTTTGAAAATATTCCACATCGAAATGAATAAGGAAAAGCTTCTTTCCACATCAACCGAAGTAATGGCAGCAAATTTCAATTTTGGAATTTTTTCTAAATTCCATTGCTTAAATTGAATTGAATTTCAGTTTTCTAACTCACCAAAAATATTTATGAAATAGTTCGCAATTCTTTAAGCCCAACAATATTTGCAATCTCTGTATCAAGTTTTTGAGAAATCGACGTAATATCTATTTTATCCTTTACATTTTTTTATCGAAGGTCTCCACTAAATCAATTGAATCGACTCGGCCCTTTTATTCAGGTACCGAGTACCTCTATGTACGGTGATGGGGTACCTGATGTGCTGAAAATGGGCACAAATTTCAAAGGAAAAACTAATATATTGGTAGCCGGCTTCAATAAATTAGACAAAAGATGCAAAATAATGCACGAAACATCAAAAATATGCAAATTTTTCGAAAATGGTCAAAATATGCAAAATTTGCATTAAAATGCAATTTGCATTAAAATTCAATTTGCAATATATCCACCCTTTAGTAGTAATATTCCCCACATTTATTTGGAGTTTTTAGTTATTACCTAGGTTTGAGATAATTTCAGGAAGGGATGAGAAGTTATTTTCGAGAAAATAAATTAGAAGGAGAGTTAGTCTCGAGATATCTCTGGTCCAATTGAATAGAAACCAGTATCTTCAGTAAAGAGTTTATGTGATTAGATCAAGAAGTGTTGTATCCTTGTTGTCAATCATTTCATAGTTTATTTTTGACATGGGTAAACCAATCAAACTAGTGCGAAGGAACAAGTGCTCATTCAAGAACTGCAATAATAGTCTTGTTAATAATTCAGCCATTCATTTGTTTCGTTTTCCAATAGAGGAAGAAAGATGCAAGCAGTGGATTTTACATATAGGGTATAAATATGTACAGTCGCGGAAACAAAATGTTGGACAACAATTTTTTCCTAATTTATATCAGGCTTTGTTTACCTAAGGCACCACCAAACCTTTGATGACATTTTTACTAGGTAATCGGTTGTCGTTGTCTGTTGTCATTAGCAACTGATTCAAAAATTATTTCTGATATAGTAGATTTTAATGTAAAGTTTACCTTTTGCTAATTTATAGTGATGAAACGATTACGATTAACATGCGATTATCATGTTTTCACGATTAACCGTAATCGCCGATTATCTTTATACGATTTTACGATTATTATTATTTGGAAATTGGCCCTCAAATACACACACTCAAACTTATTCACTGAATTTGTAATATTGGCTTTTCATTCAATTCTTATTGTAATGAAATTAGGTTCATAGATTTTCAATTATTATTCCCAGTAACTAATTTTTTAGTAAAAAATTCTTCAGCAGAAATATTCGGTGATTCCATATGGATTTAAGTGAATGTATCTATCCTACAAGCGAGTAGATTCAGAACTATTATTTCCTACAGCAGGACTAATTCAGGTTCCTAAAAAAATATCGACTGAAATCGAAATTAAAGAAATGTTATGCTTCCTTAATCCAAGCTTCTTAAACAGTATTAATTTTAACTTTTGATATTGATACATAATAATCAATATAATACTGTTTATTTTCTTTCTTCGTTTTAATTTGATTCCTATATTCATTTTATTTTAACTTTTATCTACTTTTTTAAAGGAAATAAAGTTTTTTGGTATATTTCGTTTGTTAATCGTAATCGTACGATATTCGCCTGAATAATCGTAACCGCAATCGTAATCGTCTAACTTTAATTGTTTCATCACTACTAATTTATATTAATGAAATTGAAATAAATAAATATTGTTTCTGGATAACTTTTTCAAAAGTTCCTCCATTAAAAATCTCACGGTGTAAATCGATGTAAAGGTAAGAAGTCCAATTTACCCAAAATTTCAATATTGACAAAAACTGTTAACCTTTATGTCCAAAATTTTATTTCCGCAACTGTACAGGGTGCTGCAATTTGGAGTGTTTTTATAGGAAAAAAATACTTCCAGACTTAGGACCGGTATTCTCGTAAAACAGCTCAAAAACGATACGTTTTGGAAGCGCTAAGCGAATCGCCTGGTATGCGTCTCGTACAGCAGTTTCGCTAAGCGTCCAGTTTCGGTATTCTCGTTGCTAAGCGCAGCGTCTAGATTGAATTCGCATAGCACAATTTGGCATCGCCAAATTTGCCAGTGTTCCGAATATAGAATTTGACAATTTCAAATGAAAGATTGTCAAATAGTCAAATGATATGTTTGTTGGCTTTTACCATTTTACTGAAGAAGCTTATAAATCTGTGTGAAGGCATGTCATTGGTTCCAATGGCTAAGAAGGTAATTTCTCCACAGCAAAAATCACTCTTGATTTCATACCTGGAAGAGCATCCACAATTAGTGAAACAAAAACAAGGAAATCAGCATACCAATGCCGACGCAACAAGCTAAGTGGAAAATTAAATTCTATTCCAGGGGCCATGAAAGGATGGAAAGAATGGAGAAAGGTAAAAATATATTGTGCTTCTGAGTGAATTTTTTTCTTGCACGTAGATATCCACACAAATCTTTTTTTTAAATTAGACTTGGAGTGATCCGAAAACCCGAACAAAGAAAAAAGTTTCGGAGAACAAGAAAGAGCATAATAAAACAGGTGGAGGGCCTCACACAGGCGACATAATCGATGCAGAGGATGACAAAATTTTGGACATCATTGGTAAGTATTGAAGTGTTGTTCAATAAGAGTGGATTGTTTGATTCGTAATATAAAAAAATAATTTTTGAAAATAATACCTATTCGGAGCTACGACTATCAGGAGTTTACCAAACTCACTCAGAATTAAAGCAGCTTTTCAATTTATGTGTAAATTTTTTTCCAAAAACGGAGGTACCTACTAGGTAATAGTTTGCTTTTATTTCAGGAGGAGATATTTTAATTACTGGTCTTGATGCTCCTGAGGTGGAGCTACCTTTACCAGAAAATAAAAATTTTGATATAAGTAAATGGGATTACTTAAAAAACACCCAAGAAAGTGAAGAAAATGAAGACATGGTTGTAATGGCTAACAAAAGACCATCAACATCAAAAGGTAATGGGTCCTATGATTGAACGTTTACGTTATCCGTAACGTACATGTTAGGCCGAGTTTTAACAGTAACGATGCAAGTTCGTATGATGGAAAGTTTTTCATACCAGATTACTGTTATTTCCCGCCTGTTATGTTCTAATTTAACATATCTCCTCAACAGCTCCAAATAACATGCCGTTAAGTGCTTAACGTACATGTTACCAATGTTTTTTTATTTTATTTTTTGAATGACGGGGTAATTAATTCACATAATACAAGAAGAGAATCAAACTAGGAGGTACCTAGGTTATAAGATTCATTACTATTTTATATTAATCAATTATGAGGTACAAAACTTTAATATTAATTCACTATTTGAGGAGTGAATTGGACACTCAAAGAATGCATACCAGGGGTCAACTCCTGAAAAGTTTTTATTACTAAATATACTAGACTTCCAAAAGTTCCAAAAGAATCGGTGCAGTATTATAATTGCTTCATTTCAATATTCCTCAAAGACTAAGGATTTCATCCATTCCAATTGAACTGAAGGTCTAAATTCTAAAAATTTATTCTGAATAATTCTTAGTAGGTAGTTGGAACTGTTTTTTATTTTATATAAGGCAATGGTTCTAGTAGTGCTTTTATTTTCGTGTACAAATGATGTCCACTCAAAAGGAGGTGTTTTTTCGCGTCTCGAAGTTTTGAAAAAAATTTCAATTTCAATTTTGAAACCAAAGTGAAGCTAGGTACAAATACTTTCTTCCATTCCTAACAGCCAGCTTAACATTTTCTGTTATCGATTTCGTCAATCATACCGATATAACATTCACTGTTATTTTATATGTTATATATTCCCTGTTAGCCTAACATAACAGGTTTATGTTAATTTTAACGTAAACGTTCAATCATAGGACCCTTTATTTCGACAGTTAGACCTCCTGTGAAGGCATGTGGCACGTCAAGGAATCGCCCTAGACAGGCCACCAATAGGGCTGCTTTTGATTTAGTTAAAGCTACAGAAGCAACTAATACAATTCGTGAGAAATATTATGCTCGTAAACTAGAAATAATGGAAGAAAGCCTCCAAATACAGAAGAAACATCTTGAAATCCAACAAAGGATTGCAGATGGACTAGAAAGGTTTTTGGAGATAAAAAAGCTAGAGTGAGTGTATTGTCTCAAATAATAAGTTTTGTTATGTTCCTGAACGTATCTTAGGTTAGAAGGATAATAACGCTTAAGGTCAATGGTGTATTTCCCGAGGGCCTCTGGACCAAGGGATATACGTTGACGGAAAGCGTTATTATCTTTAATAGGTATGTTATGTCAACTGTTGTCTTTTTTTAATGTTTAATGGGCAATCAAATAGTATCTATAATTATTTAATGTTTGTTACTTATAGGAAGTTAAGTACCTACTTATTTTGTTATTTGAGGTTTATTATTAAAAACAAAAACCAAATATACATGGGAAGTTACTTATTTTTGAATAAAATACTCATTGTTCAGAAAGGTTTTTTATTTATAAACAATTTTTCAAATTATTATTATTTTATCTTGTACAGAAGAATATTATGCACAGGGCCAAAACTTATTATCCACATTCTGTGCCAATATCCTATTGCTAACCGATACATATTGGTTGTTGAGTGGAACAATGGCCAAAAGGTAACTACGCCAGTCGGAAAACTTTTCAATCTTCAAATCAAATCAAACCACGCTTTATTGTTTAAAGTTCATGAACAAAGCTAATATGAATAACACAAACGATACAGAAATAAAAAAATAAAAATACATATCAATATATGCTATAAAATATAGGTTAATGTCTAAAAAATAAATAAATTAGAACATAACAATAAAAATCTGAAATTTGAAAACATTCCATCGAACAGCTAAAACTAGGTAAAGAGGCCGAAGAGCAAGAACAGCCATAATATGTAAAACGGGGTATCATCATCAAAAAAATTCGTTAAAACTAATATGTTTTTTGCGTCAGAAATTTTTTCACTCCTATCCTGAAAAGATTTTTTATAATTTTAGTTTGTTGACCTGTCTGTGAATAAAATTTAAAATAAAAATATTTATTAAAAGAAATATTTCATAATTTCACCTGTTTTAAAAATAGTTCCTGGCCAAAAAATTTCTGATTTGTCGGCCACGTGCCAAAAAGTTATTTTCAATCAAATTATTGGCCCTTTCTGCTATTAATGCATTGTCAAAATCAATTTCATCGTTTATGTGCTCCCCATCATCGTTATAAAGTGGAATATTATTCTCCAGACACAAGTTATGTAAAACAGCACAAGCTGTAATTATTTTTGATGCAGTTATTGGGGCATAGTGTAACACTCTATCTCTAAGGAGACACCTAAATCGATTCTTTAGTAGGCCAAAACATCTTTCAATTAGAACTCTTATTTGACGCATTTGTTGATTAAACCTGTGTTCTGGCGTTCCGGGAGCTGGCTCTGGCAAGTATGGATTTATTAGCCATGGTCGCAGAGGATACCCAGAGTCACCTTAAAAAATTGTTTCATTAAAATAAAATTATATTATTAGAGGATACTTCGAAGTGGGGGTGCATAGCACCCAATGAGCTTAAAAGTTTAAAGAGAAGGATCACATCACACCTATTCTGACGGTAAAAAGTATCTATCTATCCAAGTTATAGAACGCCTACCTAATAGATAGAAACTACCCATTTGATCTTCGGGTAGAGTCCTCAAAAATTGTTCCATATTGGAATTCCTCCAAATAAAACTATCATGGGTACTTCCAGGATAGCGTGCATTAACATTCATGATTTTCAGTTTTTCATCGCAGATCTAAAACATATAAAGGACTGGTGACATTTAAGTTTGTATAAATAAGATCTTGATGTCTATGTGTGTTTCATTTGTGTGCACTGTCAAATCAAGTTAATTTTTGCAGCTTACCATCTGAACATTCAAAGAATGAAAGTTCTTTCGATTGACATAAACATGTTCATTCTCCACCGGAGTAACAATGGCTATGTGAGTGCAATCTACAACACCCACAATGCCTGGCACATTAGTTTCAGCAAAAAATCTGGAAAACATTATGCACTATAATATTAACAATAATTAAATTATATAAAATTTAATGTCCATCTGGTATATTATTCGAGAGATAATGACAATATGTCAAAGTCAGTTTAATCCAAAATAATTCCCTAGGGCGTTATTTTTGAATTACGCCTTAGGGCGTTATGTTTTTTTTTTGCAGGTACTTGATTTGTTTTAGAATAGTTTATTCAAAATTCATTCAAAATTTTCTCGTTGACGTATTAAGGATATTATACGCTTGAGGTCAATGGTGTATTTATACGTTAATATCCTTATAATAAATACCCTTGATACCTTAATAACTATAAAAAAAAGTTTTGTTCGGCTTTCGGTTCATATCAAGGTTTTAGGCTAATTTTAATTTTTTTTTTATCACAGCACACAACCACTTCAAAAAAAAAAACTATCAACTTCGTTTTAGAAGAATGTGCGCAGAATAGTATAGCAGAATAGGGTATCGAAATATGGGTACCTTTCCCTGGTATTCCTCAATTCCTCTAGGGTATTGGGATAGTGACAAAATCTGTTAAGAATTGCGGGCTGGTTGAGGGCATCTAACACCTTATGTAAACTGCGGGAAACCGATGTTTGGCTCATTGTAATTGAGTGGTTTCGGCCAACATCTAGCTGATAGCTACCCGCTGCAAAAAATCTCAGCGAAGATAAAATCTAAAAAAAAAAAGGATGTCAGTATTAATGTTATAAGTTCATTAAACAGAAAGAGGTAATTAATTATTTGCAATTGGTGAAGAACCCGAACTATTGCTGATGCTTACCTTGATACGGTTGCTGATTGCATCCACCCTATTTCTTTGAGGAAGGAATGGTTCCAAAAGCTCCTCTAAATTTTCCACATCTTGTTTTCTCAGTCTATATAACTTTATAAAATTGAAATCGGAAAATTCAAATGGATCATCGGGAATGAACCGTTGTCTTTCCATTTCATTTTCTAAATTGTCCAAGAGGATTCCCCCAATATATGGAAATGCCATGTTTACCGGAATCGGATATGACAATTTGCTCGAGCACTTTTATTGGCACAAAAATTCTTATTCGGAATTAAAAGAATAATGGTCAGCGCTCAGAGTGACAATGACAAAACATGAACAGACAATTATATGGGTTATGATTTTCCAGGCGAACAGCAAAACAGCAACCAAAAGGTAGCTGTTTTCAAAACGCTTAGCGCTTTAGAAAAACGCATAGCGTTAAATAAACGAGAATACCTATCACAGGTTTTTAGACAGGTGCTGAGCGACTGTCACCTCAAAAGTGGTTAGCGAGTCAACCGGGCCTGATAGAAGAAAATTGACTTAGATGTCATGGGATTGATTTTCGAGAAACGTCGATTGTCAAAAACCGTATCGCGATATCTTCAATGGTACCATTAATACAAGGCGATTTTCGATTTTCCCCTATTATAAAAAATGGCTAAAAGTTTTTTGTTTATCAATTTTTTTTTATTTCTGTGAAAACATCTTTGGGATACTTTTTTGAGCACAATCCAGTGGCGTACTCAGTTTTTTTCTATTTTGCTCCCATTTTGAGATATTGACCGAAGTCCGATTTTTTCAAATTGGACACCCTATATAATAATAGCTCATTGGATAGCTCTGCTTTCACTGATTTCAATGATCTAAAGTTCGATAGGTTTATCTCTAACAGTTTTCGAGGAAAAAAATTATATCTGTTTCAGTAATAAGAAACAATGTGTTGGAAAGAGACCTTCCTCATTTTCCTTACACATATAATAGTTATTTTCCTAACAAGTGCGCAAAGTGTTACTTTTCCGCACGCAAACACAGTTATACGAACGACGCGAAGCGAAGTTCGGATAAGTGTTTGCGTGCGGAAAAGACACTTTGCGCACGTGTTAGGAACAAAATTTTTCCTACGAGCTTCATATCAGGTAGGTAACAACAAAAATTTAAAAAAAAAAACGATAATTTGTTCAATTATTTTCAATTAACTTGAAGCGAACCTATTCATTCATCAAAAATTGCATAACAAAAAACCAGAAAATTGAAATCCTCGTCAGAGCTGTTCATCTTAAAGCGTTTAAGTTTGTGCGGATAAGGCTCAGTGCGGATAAGGCCCGTATCCGCATTCAGTGCGGAAAAGTGTAACTTTGAGAACGAAAATGCGTGCTGGAAAGTACTACTTTGCGCACGCTCGTAGGAAATAGTTATTTTCCTAACAAGTGCGCAAAGTGTTACTTTTCCGCACGCAAACACAGTTATACGAACGACGCGAAGCGGAGTTCGGATAAGTGTTACGTGCGGAAAAGACACTTTGCGCACGTGTTAGGAACTAAATTTTTCCTACGAGCTTCATATCAGGTAGGTAACAACCAAAATTTAGAAAAAAAAAACAATAATTTGTTCAATTATTTTTAATTAACTTGAAGCGAACCTATGCAGTTATCAAAAAATTACATAAGAAGAAAAAAAAAATAACAGAAAATCATCGTCAGAGCCCTTTATCTTAAAACGTTCAAATTTGATGAGAAAGTTTGTAAATTCTTGCATATCAATAGAGAACAAATCTGACAATGCGTCAAAGTTAATTAAATTTGGTGTTTGTATAGATGTTGGCTGATATAGAAACAGAGGAAAAATTTGTCATCATGTGTCAACGTCGACAGGTGCACTTATTGTTGCTTGACAATTATTTTTACTTTTCGGCACTCAGTGCGGATAAGGCCTGTATCCGCACTGAGTGCGGAAAAGTGCAACTTTGAGAACCGAAATGCGTGCGGAAAAGTACTACTTTGCGCACGCTCGTAGGAAAAATCCTTTTCTAACACATTGATCCTTACCACAAAAACAGATTTAATTTTTTTTCTCGAAAACTGTTAGAGGTAAACCTATCAAACTTTATATCATTGAAATCATCAAAAACAGAGCTATCCAATAAGCTATTAATATATAGGGTTTTTCATTTGAAAATATCGGACTTTGGTAGATACCTATCTCAAAATTGGAGCGTATAAAAAAAAAAACTGAGTCCGCCACTGAATTGTGCTCAAAAAAGTGTCTCCATAATGTTTTTACAAAAATAAATAAAATTGATAAATAAATAGCTATTTATATAACAAGTACATAAAGTAAGGCTTTATTGTACGAATAATTTTATGGCCGAGCGAGCTTGCGAGCGAGGCTATTAAATAATGAGTCAATAAAGCCTGTTTATGTAAGCGTTATATATATGATTTTATGTACGATTCTGACTGGTTTTTGTTAAAAATTAAAAAAATCCAATGAAAAAATGAAAATTTGCGTGGGTATACCTGTTTCACCTTGGCAAGTTGTCAGGACCTGTTTCACCTTGGCAGGTTGTCAGGTAGTCCAGGTAGGCAATAAAGTAGCACTTTATTTTATTAGTAAAATAAAGTAGCAGTTTATTTTACTTTATTTTATTAGTAAAATAAAGTAGTAAATAAAGTAAAATAAAGTATTGACGCAAAATTGTTCTATAAATAGCACTTTATTGGTCAATCGGACATAAAAACTTATACCTAGCTTTTTTTCATAATAGGGAAAAATCGAAAATCGCCCTGTATCAATGGTACCATTGAAGATATCGTGATACGGTTTTTGACAATCGTTGTTTCTCAAAAATCAATCCCATGACGCCTAAGTCAATTTTCCTCTATCTGGTTTGGAAGTATGTTTTTCCTGTTGAAACACTCCAAATTGCAGCACCCTGTACTTAAAAACTTAATAATTAATTAATAACTACTACTAAAACATTTACCAAAATAAAACTGCGTTGGACAGCGTCCGACTAGATATTTTTTCTAAATAATTTCCCCATTATTTGACGTGATATATTTCACATCCTATTTTTTTATTCCAAATCGGTGTGTTGAAATGAAAAAACTACAGACAGGAGATGAAAAAGTTTCTAATTTTTATTTTCATTTTTTAAGTTTTTGTTGTTTTGTCTTCTTTTTGCAAATTTAATAACTAATAGAAAAAATAGGTGTAGACTATTTAAAAACCCTCCCATTCATTTTAAAAAAGTGAAAAATTATGCAAAAAGTATGATTTTATAATACCAATACTTCCACAGAATTCTATTCTATCTATCTATTCTATTCTATCGTTTTTCCTATTTAAGATAAAAAATAAAAACATTATTTTTCTGATATCTTTGTACTGCGATACCTCCCTAAATAGTTGAATTTTGACTCAACGTTTATATAACACACTACCCTTTATTTAAGGAATCACCTCCTAAAGTTTTCGCACTTGTCTAGAGTGTAGACCTCTCACTGGCATATCACAGCATTTTTATTTTTCAGGAATGACGGATCTTCTAGACTTATCGCCAAAATCCCTCAACAGGAAAAAAGTTTTGTGTAGTGTGCATTTTAAAGACGAAGATTTTCTGAACCCAAAAACGAGAAACCGGTTAACAAAAAATGCTCTTCCTATAAAATACATTAGCGAAGAAGTTACCCCTCATTTCGATTCACCGGAGCTAAAAGTGAGAACGCCGGTCAAAACTTATAGCAAAGATTATAGTGCTGGACCAAGCAAGATTCCTTTGTATTCTCCGCAAATGTTACAACCGTCAACAAGCAGAGAGAAACTCTCCCCAAGAACAAAGGCATTTATAGATGATTTATCTGACATGCCTGAAAAATCACCAACAATAAAAAAGGTTAAATGTACTCTCTTCAGTAACAATGAAACCCAGGTAACCACAGCTAAACAAAAAAGCGTAATTGCTAAACACAAATTAATGTTCAAGCAGAAAAATAAAATAATCTCCAGATTAAAGCAACAAGTCAAATTATTAAAAGATGGAAATAAAAAAAAGACCTGCGTTGAGGATGCAACTTTCACTTCAAAATATTCGGAAGCCTTAGTTAACATGCAAGTTTGCCATAAATCAGGCCAGGTCTGGACAAAAACGGAAAGGGATTTCAGCTTGCTGTCATTTTATAAATCCCCAGGAGTGTACAAATATTGGCGAAATACTCTGAAAATTGTGATGCCTGGATTGTCAACAATTCACAGATAGGTAGGAGATATTGAATGCTTGCCTGGGTTCAACCGAACAATTTTAAATGAGATAAAAAACAAAGCCGCTACAATGGAGGAGTCAGAGAGATATTGCACCTTAATATTTGATGAAATAACGATTAAGCAGTTTTTGGAGTACTCGCGCAAACATGATCGAATTGAAGGCTTTCATGATCATGGCGAGCAGTTCAGAAAAAATCAATTTGGTTGACAAATAATGTTATTTTTGATACGCGGTGTATATGCTAATTGGAAGCTCCCATTTGCATATTTTATATCTGATACCACCATGAAAAATGTGGACCTCAAAAAAGCTCTAGGCGAGGCGCTTAAATTACTCCTGGATGCAGGATTGAAGATTATCAGTACCGTTTGTGACCAGGGAAAAAACAACCAATCAGCTTTAAGTATGTTTGGAGTAAACAAAAATTGTCCATATTTTGAAGTTGACAATCATCGTATCTATCATATTTATGATGTCCTTCATTTGGTTAAGAACTTCAGAAACAACTTACTGAAAAATAGATTTTTGTACAAAAACGAGTTTGTCAACTTCAGAGATATCATAGAAGCATACAGAATTGACCAAAGCAGTACAACTTGCCGAAGTATGCCAAAACTCTCTGATTCCCATATAGAACCAGATAATTTTGAAAAAATGAATTGTAGATTGGCAACTCAAATTTTTAGTAATTCTGTGGCAGCTGGAATAAGAACTGCAGTCAGTACAGGAGAGTTAACTTCGTCTAGCGCCCTGCAGACAGCAAATTTTGTTAGTTTTATGAATAATCTGTTTGATTGCCTTAACAGCAAGCAGTTGTACAGTGCCAATCCGTATGCTTGCGCAGTCTCATCAGATAGGCCAGTAGTACAAAAAACCATTGAAGAAGCTATTAACATCATTGAGACAATGCAGAAAGAGATGGCTCCAGGAAGGTACACAAGACCGGATTGTTTTGATGGTATGGTTCACACGCTTCGAGCAGTACTCGGAATTTACCACTCTCAGAAGGAGTTAGGATTCCGCTTTCTCTTAACCAACAGACTAAATCAAGATCCCATTGAAATAGTATATTACATTACGAGTGTAGAAAGTGACACATTTCACACGAGTGCATGAAAGACGCTTTCTCACAAGTGACGTACACCATTTTTCCTACGACCAGTAACCGATTTACATTAATTTTCTCTTATTTTATTTCTTTTCATTTTCAATCCACGTATTGAAAGTAAATTGTGATGCCAATCACAAATAATGTCAACAGTATTTTCCACACGTGTGCTGAAAGTACTTTTAGCACGCGTATTGAAAGTACTTTCAGCACGCGTGTGATATTTAGCGCTTTCTAAAGAACCAGCTAGTGCGGATTTTGTCATTTTCGTATGTGGTCGTAGGAAAATAAATTTGCATCATTCAGGCAGCAAGGGGGATTCAATATGAATCCAACAGTCCGAACTTTCAGGACAACGTTTCGGCTATCATTGAAGGTGAACCTTTTGAAACCCACTAAATTTTCAAACTGCGAGGAAGTGAAGATATATCTGTGATATTACATCCGCCAGAAATATCCAGAATTGAACAACTACCATCAACTTCAAGTACAGGCGAGACTATAGCTGCTTCATCAACATTAAGTACCTCGACGAGTAGCAAAACAAGCAACAGCTGCAGCGAACGTAAACGGAGAAAATATGTCACTTTGCAAGAATGTTCGAACACATATTTTGCAGGTTATTTGATTAAAAAAACCATTGAAAAATACAATTGTGATATTTGTAAAAATCATTTAGTCAGTGAACCTTTGACCAATACCGATGGAAGCCAATTATTAATAATGAACAGGACTTACAAAAATGTTTCATTAGGTCTACGGCGGCCTCAACAACGCATAATTAACCTTGTCAGGCAAAGTTTATTAATAATTGCCAGGATATTGAAAAAGTGTCCTCAAAAAACTTCTATAGGGAGATACTTGAAAGAAAAAATCCAAAAATTAAGAGCAAAAATGCAGGTATTTGAAGCTGATTCCTGTAAAATTCATTGTGATTTTTTTATTGATTTAATGATTCGATGTAAAATAAACAAAGAGTGCAAATGGCGAACCTTGTCCTGTAAAAAAAAATGTAAAAAGAAAAGGAAGCTCGATATTATACAAAATCTGTAAATTATAACCTACACAATTTGTGCTTGCCTTCTTTTCTTTGAAGCTGTATTGTGAATTATCCTATAATATATGATTTCTATTTGTTATTTGATTTTATTTATTTTACCTATACCACTTAGATTTTTTTGATAAGATTAAAGACGTACGCCTAGAAGAAAGTTAATTTTCCAAATATTTCCAATTTTTCATTCCTTCTTAGCCTCTTTACTCCTCCTTCCAATTTCTTTCAAGACAATAAATAATTATAAAATAAAAAATTTCATTATCCTCACGCAAAATTTTGCGCCCAAGAACAACAAATATAACGGAACTGCCCTCGTAAATTTGAATCTTAGAAGTGCGACCTTGGGCGACGGCAAAGCGACGCGACGGTGGCCGAAATCTTTGATTTTAGTTATAGAACAGCCGTGAGCGACATCTAGTATTTTTAGCGCAAGCTAGAATCTTTTCAGATTTTCAGAGATGGTGCTGTAAATAATGGGTGCCACGATCGCCCATAAGCGGTGAATATCTATAGCCTGTATAATCTTTGCCCATTGACATTAGTATACTGTCAAATTTTCAAAAATTTTCTGCAAACAGTTTTTCATATATAGATCGGTTTGGTTTCCGGTGGGATACCCTGTATAGAAAAATTATTTCATTAAGTTATTATTCCCGGCTCTTGGGTTTCAATTAAAAGCCAGGAATAATCAAAAATTGATTCTGACAAATGAAACTTATTGACCAATTAATTAAGTTGGGCGCCATTTTGAGACTCCCATCTACATACGCCCAGTGAATACTAATGTAACAAAATGGCGTATTTACATGTTTTAGCCAATGACATGATAGACGGAACAATAAACAAAATTTCCGTATGACAACATCTCTCTGTCTCTTTTGGGCCTTTGTGCTAGCCCCACCACTGAAAATGCCAAATTTTGTCTTGAATTCCTAAATAATATATTTTCCTCCTTTTCTAATTAATGTTTCCAATTTTATTTCTGAACTTCATTTGACAACAGCGGATTGTAGCAAAACACCGCCCAGAAGCGGCTTGTTCCAACTCACCTCCCCTGGCCCATGGGTGGTGGTCTTGTCAACACAACAAATATCAATTTATGAATGGGATGATCCGTCTATCTGTGTTTTAATGTTATTGGTTTTAGCAGTATCTTTTCATAGAGCTTAGATAAAACTGGCAACAATGATATTGACCCATAAAATGACACATCATAGGGTGGTTTTTTAGGTTTTGGCTGCCCAAACAGTTTTGGATTTATTTTTACAAAACACCCTGTATATGGAAAAATTAGAAATTTGGCAACAACGAAAATATATTTTCAATAACCTTCGAAAATTGCAACTTTTTCTTAATTTAACCAGCGTCCTCATATCTCTTATCTTACCTTTTCCGATATACACTTGGCCCAAACATAAAACTGGTACCAGCAACATATTTTTTAAATTTGTCTAGTGTGAGTCAGGCTTAACAACAAAAAAATCTCTTCTGAAAAACTTACATAATTAGGCAATTCAATCCATCTGTCAAAATGGAAAATTCAATATGGCGTGGCGGCCAAGCAATTTTGTTTTGAATATGTTTTTATGCGTATTTTAAATTATTTTGCTTGGAGTTTTGCTTGCAACCTTGATTTTGATTATTTAATAAAATATCTGTTGACTATGTACCGAAACTATTAAATCAGACGGAAACTAGATAATTTTTTGTGTTTTTTAGTCCATGTATGGCCGCCACGCCATCTTGAATGTCACGTGGTTTGAATTGCCTAATAGGGACAGACAGTTTTTGTCAACATCAAAGCTGAACAAAAGTAAATACAACATGTTTTTATGTTATGATTGGTTTAAATAAGACACTGACTCGACTCTTTTTGTCATTGATGAAGTGATATAAAAAGATTGATTTACATAATACAACACAATAGTAAAATGCGTAGGTACCAGTTTTATGATTGGCCAAGTGTACCTATCAATAGTGGCCCATAGTATTTTAGATACTTTATACATATAACGCTTTTCACACGTTGGAACGTTATAAAAAATATCAGAAATCACCCAAACGAAACGTTGCTTTATACAGGTTTAAAAATGCTTTAAAGCGTTCTAATTTAGTGTTAAAATAAAGGTTTCGAAGTATTATGTAACAATTTTAAGGTTGTTCTGAAGGTTCTCCACTAGTTCTAGAGTAGTTCCGAAAGTTCCAAATTATTTGTTAAGTACATATTCTCGACCATTTTCAAATGTTTTACAAAACTTGTTCTGGAGTATTTTTCAATTTTTACGAAAGTTTAGCATTGCAAAATCAACCACTCTACATTATTTTTTGTAACTTTGATCCCTACTGTTGTCTTCCTAATTGTTGCCTTCTTTTTAATCAAAGATAATCATAACAGTGACCAAAAACACTGGCTCTAAAAATAAAAATAAAACACTTACTGGAATAACGCATTGCTCTGAGCGGACATCTGATAAACCGGATCATAAGGACCAATCCTCAACTCCAGAGTGACATCGTAGGGCGGGTTACTTTCGCCCACCGCTTTGCCCAGCGAGAAAAACACCAGCGGGAACCAAATTATACCAACAATACCAACCAACAATCCACCACCCATTAGGTATTTTACCATGTAACCCTTTTTGGTACCTCTCGGTTGCGGATACTCATCTTCCATGTTTCTAGAACACTAATAAAACAAAATAATATTGAATTTGGAATTTTAAAAACAAATAAATTTCAACTTTGTTATACATATAGATAAAATCAACTAAAAAGAACAATCATTGACAAAGAAGGCAAATTTCCTTTTCTCTAGAATCCTCCCATTTTTAAGTGAGACAAACAATAATGTTTCTTAGCTGATTTTATAAATATACCTTAAGTGCAAATATATGAGAAAATATATCCTCCATTTTCAACCAATCAAAAACGCCCATCGATGTTTCGGTCCACATCCAATCCATCACCGCTCTGAGTTCGAAAAGGAACGGTACCAACATAAATCCTTTGAACAAAAACATGTTCACCATGCTGTAGCCTTTGCAAAGGCAATTGCCCAAAATTCTCGAAGGATATCCGCAACGGATTTGATAAGCGGACAAAAGGAAGTAAATGCATTTTACGATGTAGTAAACTTGTGGCGGAATTACTGTTTTGAATTCCCTATAATAAGAATAATAGGTTTGTTTTTACTTAGTAACAGTAAGAAATATTTTTACTTACTTTTCTGTAATAACAGGGAATAAAACGAAAAGCCAAATATGTAAGACAATGATTTCAATAAACTGGAAAATCAATTTCCCTAAAATGTTACGCCTCAAATAAATAGCTCTGTCAATTATAATCAATGTAAATTGTAAAATCAGCATGAACAAAAACATAGGGGGCACTCGGTTTTCTTCCAAGTAGGCCTTAAATCCTCCATCGCTGGTTTGAGACTGGAAATTTTTTAAATTTAAAAATCATTTTCTTGTCTGAAATAAACAAATTACTTACCCCAAATGAGGAATATCCAATAAGAAGGACGAAAAAGTTGATAAAGTCGCACAAAAACATGAAAGTGTAGACGTCGGCGGCCACCCTGGCAGTGGGGTCCAGAAGATGTTGGAAAAAGATTCGTATAGATTCAGCGTATTTGGTAGCACTAAAATATAAAAGTTAACACTGAATTTTGCACAATATGGCAACACTGTGATATGTTTCCGGAAGTTTTCAGTATTTTTTTTTTTTAAATAAACTGAAAATTTAAGAAGTAAAATCTTTTGAATATACTGGAATTCTAAATTAGTTTCAAATTGGTTTAAATTGTGCACTGCACTTTTTGTTCTATTCTATTTGCTCTACACTTTCTGAACTGCATTTTTTGTACTACACTTTCTGTTCTGTCTTATCTACACTGTACTTTTAGCTCTGTAGTTTCGTTTGCAGATTCACAAATTCTAGAACAAGCACAGTTTCCATTTTGAAAATGTAGTGCAAATCTCACGTGTCAACTTAATCTAAATCCAACGTTGCCACTAATACAATTCTTACCCCAACTTCAACGACTCCGGAATGTGATCGCAATGGTTGACTTGGACACTTTGCACTGACAAAATTTGTTCGGAATCGTCTTCAGGCTGAGCACCATCACCTTGACCTTCTTCAGATGCGACACTTTTCCTTCTACAATATAATTTCAATTATTTGAAAATAGATGGCGCTTATTTTACCTAGTAGAATTGCTACTGCCATTGGCTTCAACTGGTATCAATTGGCCATCAACTAGGCGATATTCGCCCTCTGGAATTGACATTGCTGCTATTTGAATACTGGTTTCGCTTGTAGATTTCCATATACCCATCGATTTTAACATCATCCTAAACAGATTATTTTTTGTGGAAGAAAGACAAGGATAAATATACAATTACCTGTGGAAGAAGACGGCTAAAAGTAGTACCAAATCCCAGTTGGCGTAGTTTTTCTGGCGCTGTATACCCATTATGTTTGCTGGGAAAAATGGATTGTTGACGTATATGTCTTCGTTCCACGGTATAATGTCCATTTGGAATAGGCATTTTATTAGTACTACAAGCTGAAATCGAAAATAAAATTTGACAACACTGTATAGTCAAATAGACAGATGTTTTTTTACCTCAGTGTAAGCGATAATAGTGACCCAAAAAGTCTTAGAAGGTCTCGGTATAGTCAAAGAGCCCCAAAAAAAGACCATCAAAGGTAGGGGCAGAGACAAAAAGGTGGCGGTTTTGGCTTGATTCAGAAATATTGCAAAGTAACAGAGCCATTCTGAGCGGCTCATAACGACGTACCAAATGGCCAGTAAAAGTCTTACTATAGGTGGCTGATCATCTGAAGACATTTCTTCACCAAAATCTTCCTTTTCTGAGCTTGAAGTTCTCCTAAAAAAAATTTAAAATGAAACATTTTGTATTTTTCCTTAAAATTTGAAAACATCAAAAAAGTGCTAAATTGACATATCAACATGTGCAAGAAAGATTTTTATTTATACAAAAATTGTGTGACTATACAATATACATATAAATTTAAAGTGGGCGCAACATGCATACAAAAGCGAAACTTGTTTTGGGTTCTGGTGCCATTTTTACCTCGATGAACACGGCGAATCGAGTCCCCTTTCCAAACTGGGCGCCATTATTCGAATTTCCGGTACCGTTAGTATGCTCGCCTTGCGCCTACGCAGCCAAACATACACAAAGCATACCACTAAGTACTAAGTACTACTTTAAATTTAAACTAAGTACTATTTAAAACAAATAATGTATTATATAAATTGGGAGTTTTTTTTCTATTGAAACTAAGTGTAGTCTTGTCCAGATTAAGTTGCATTTAGATGTGGATTGATCCTTTAATTGAAATTTAATTTTGGAAACTCCTATAGGTATTAAGTATAGGTAACAGGGGTTGATCAATAAGTACAAAAAAGAATTTGGTACCTCTTTTATCTCTAAAAGGTATTTGTGTATTGACCCCTGTGAGTATCCATTATGCAATATTGCCAAATTGTGCACAAATGTCGTTCAATAAAATATTTTACAGGGTTTGTCTCAAAAAAGAGATAATGAAAAGTCAATATACTTCTTTAACTGTATGAGAGTGATTTTTCACGGCCGCGTCACGTCAATGTTTATAAATTTTCTGTCTCGCAAGAGAGATGGAGTATATATAACTATTATGAGAAAGATAGAGAGAGAATGGAATAATGAATTGATTTTTTTTCTCAATTTTTGTCTATTCCTGGCTCTTAAATTTTTGTTTTCTCTCAAGAAGAGATTCCAAAAAATAGAGCAAATTAATATGAGAGCCTGCAATTTATCCATTCTTGTTCAACAATTTTTCTTACTGTTTTCAATTTCCAGGATTTTTATTATTCATAAAAAAAAATCCTATGGTAGTACTCCTCGGCTGAAAAGATGTTTTGTCTTTGTCGCTCTCATTTCAAATCGCACAAGTGCGAAAAAGACAAAATATTTTATCCGTGACGGAGTGCTATCAACTAATTAAAAAATGTTATCCTGAGTTATAACGCTACGTAGAAAGGAAATGTAATACAGGGTGTCCGGAGAGAGATAAAAAATATATAACGGTTATATGAAAAAGAGAAACAGGTATAATGAAGAATTGATTTTTTTTTCATTCATTTCTCCTCAATTTTCTTTCCATTTTCCAATTTTCAGGATTTTGGTTATTCATAAAAAAAATTCTATGGTAGTACTCCTCGGCTGGAAAGATGATTTGTCTTTGTCGCTCTCATTTCAAATCGCACAACGATAAAGAAAAAACATCTTATCAGTCACGGAGTGCTATCAACTAATTAAAAAATGTAACCCTGAGTTATAACGCTACGTAAAATGGAGATGTAATACAAAGTGTCCGTAAAGAGATAAAATATATGACAGTTATTTATATAGGAAAGAGAAAGAGGATTTTTTTTTTTTCATTTATTTTTCCTCAATTTTTTTCCCTTTTTCCAATTTTTTGGACTTTTGTTATTCATAAAAAAAAATCACATGGTAGTACCTACTTGGCTGAAAAGATGTTTTGTCTTTGTCGCTCTCATTTCAAATCGCACAAGTGCGATAAAGACAAAACATCTTATGGGTCACGGAGTGCTATAAACTAATTGAAAAAAATAACTCTATAACGCTACGTGAAATGGAAATGTAATACAGGGTGTCCGAAGAGAGATAAAATATGTCAATTATATGAGAAAAAGAAAGAAGGATAATAAAGAATTGATTTTTTTTTTTCATTTATTTTTCCTCAATTTTCTTTCCATTTTCCAATTTTCAGGATTTTGGTTCTTCATAAAAAAAATCCTATGGTAGTACTCCTCGGCAGAAAAGATGTTTTGTCTTTGTCGCTCTCATTTCAAATCGCACAAGTGCAACAAAGACAAAACATCTGATCTGCCACGGAGTGTTACCAACTAATTGAAAAATGTTATCCTGAATTATAACGCTACGTAAAATAGAGATTTAATACAAGGTGTCCGGAGAGAGATAAAATATATGACGGTTATATGGGAAAGAGAATGAGGAAAACAATTTTCTTTCCATTTTTCAATTTTCGGGATTTTTATTATTCATAAAAAAAATCCTATGGTAGTACTCCTAAGCTGAAAAGATGTTTTGTCTTTGTCGCTCTCATTTCAAATCGCACAAGTGCGATAAAGACAAAACATCTTATCGATTACGAAGTGCTATCAACTAATTGAAAAATATAACGCTACGTAAAATGGAGATGTTATACAGGGTTTCCGGAGAGAGATAAGAGATAAAATATAATATGTTGGTTACATGGGAAAGAGAAAGAGGGATAATAAAGAATTGATTTTTTTTGTTCATCCATTTTTTTTCAATTTTCTTCGCATTTATCAATTTTCAGGATTTTTGTTATTCATAAAAAAAAATCCTATGGTAGTACTCCTCGGCTAAAAAGATGTTTTGTCTTTGTCGCTCTCATTTCAAATCGAACAAGTGCGATAAAGACAAAACATCTTATCAGTCACGGAGTGCTATCAACTAATTGAAAAATGTAACTCTGAGTTATAACGCTGCGCAAAATGGAGATGTAATACAGGGTGTCCGGAGAGAGATAAAATTTATGACGGTTATATGGAAAAGAGAAAGAGGGATAATAAAGAATTGATTTATTTATTTTTATTCATTTTTCTTCAATTTCCTTTCCATTTTCCAATTTTCAGGATTTTTGTTATTCATAAAAAAAAATCCTATGGTAGTACTCCTCGGCTAAAAAGATGTTTTGTCTTTGTCGCTCTCATTTCAAATCGAACAAGTGCGATATAGACAAAACATCTTATCAGTCACGGAGTGCTATCAACTAATTGAAAAATGTAACTCTGAGTTATAACGCTACGCAAAATGGAGATGTAATACAGGGTGTCCGGAGAGAGATAAAATTTATGACGGTTATATGGAAAAGAGAAAGAGGGATAATACAGAATTGATTTATTTATTTTTATTCATTTTTCTTCAATTTCCTTTCCATTTTCCAATTTTCAGGATTTTTGTTATTCACAAAAAAAAATCCTATGGTAGTACTCCTCGGCTGAAAAGATGTTTTGTCTTTGTCGCTCTCATTTCAAATCGCACAAGTGCGATAAAGACAAAACATCTTATCGGTTACGGAGTGCTATCAACTAATCAAAAAATATAACTCTATAACGCTACGTAAAATGGAAATGTAATACAGGGTGTCCAAAATAATTTGAAATACATCAGGATTTTGAAAACCATTAAAGGGTGGGGCAAATGGGAAAAGAGTTGCGCAATGAAAAATTCCAATATTAATCTTTTTCTTAATCATTGAATCCTTTATGTCTTTGTTTTCTACTTTATTATGCCCAAGCTCTTGATTTACCAGACACAAACAGTCAAAATTTTTGTAATATTTTTGTTCCCATTTTATCTCTGTCTCTTTCTCACTCATTGAATTTTGCATACCATTTCTCTCTATTCCAACGAATGCTGATCAGATACAAGACCACTCAAGCGCCGGGAATAATCAAAATTAGTGTCACTTTTTCTCATCCTGATTTATATTTATCTCTTTCTTAATCATTAAATTCTTTATACGTTTTTCTCCTACTTTGTTATACCCAAGCTCTTCATTTGCTAGACACAAATAACCAAAATTTGTGTCAAAAATAAGTTCCCATTTTATCTCTGTCCTTTTCTTACCCATTAAATTTTGCATACCATTTCTCTCTATTCCAGGCACTTTCGATTGACCAGATACAAGACCACTCAAACTCTAGAAATAATCAAAATTTGTGTCACTTTTTTTATCCTGATTTATATCTATCTCTTTCTTAATCATTGAATCCCTAATGTCTTTGTTTCCTACCTTGATATACCCAAGTTCTTGATTTACCAGACACAAACAGTCAAAATTTATATAATATTTTTGTTCCCATTTTATCTCTCTCTCTTTGTTACCCATTGAATTTTGCATACCATTTCCCCCTATTTTAGACACTTGATTGGCCAAATGCACTTGTTTATATCCTACTTTATATTCATCTCTTTCTTAATCATTGAATCCTGTATACTTTTGTTTCCTTCTTTGTTATACCCAAGCTCTTGCTTTGTCAGATACAAATAACCAAAATTTGTATAATATTTTTAGTTCCGTTTTATCTCTGTCCCTTTCTTACCCATTAAATTTCGCATACCATTTCTCTCTATTCCAGGCACTTGATTGGCCAAATACAAAACTACTCAAACGCCGGGAATAATCAAAATTTGTGTCAATTTTTTTCCAACATTTGAAAATGTTTTCATTATTGCAAGGGCACGTAGTATGAGTACAGAATTCGAAACTGTTTCGTTCCAAAGAGAACTGCTCCGAACGGTTCGAACTGATCCAAACAGCTCGAAATTGCTCTGAAGGGTTGAACTGCTCCGATTGGTTCAAATTGCCCTGAAAGGTTTGAACTGCTACGAACAGTTTGAAATGTTGCGTTGCGAACAAAGCTACTTCGAACGGTTCAAACTACTCCGAACAGCTCAAAACTTCTTCGGGCGGTTCAAACTACTCCGAGTAGCTCAAAACTTCTAAGGACAGCTGAAAATGCTCCAAATAGTATAATAATGCTCCAAACGGTTCAAATTGCTCCGAACAGATCAAAACTTCTTCGGACGGTTCAAACTGCTTCGAATAACTCAAAACTTCTTCGTACACTTGAAACTGCTCCAAACAGTATGATAATACTCCGAACAGTTCACATTGCTCCGAACAGTTCGAACAGCTCCGCATTTGCTCCGTAGGGTTTGAACTACTCCGAACGGTTCAAATTGCTCCGAAAGGTTTGAACTGCTACGAACAGTCCGAAATGCTGCATTCCGAACAATGCTGCTCCAAACAGTTCCGAACAGCTCAAAACTTCTTCGAACGGTTCGAACTGCTCTGAATAGCTCAAAACTTCTTCGGACAGTTGAAAATGTTCCAAACAGTATGATAATGCTCCGAACATTTTGAATTGTTCCAAACAATTCGAGCCGCTCCGAACAGTTGCCAATTCTCAGTTTCATGTTTCATGGCATAGCGTGACGGTCAGTGGCGCGTAGCCAGGATTTTGTCTTGGGGGGGGGGGGGGGGGGGGGGGGCAAATTTGCAGGAAGTGTTCCTTGCGGCCCCACCGCGACCGCAGGCGCGAAATTTTTGGGTGCCACGCCCCTTTTTTAGGTTTCTTCGCGCTATTTTTGGGACTGTTTATTTTAATTTTGAAGAATTATTCATAAAATTTAAGGGTCTTGGGGGGGGCAAATGCCCCCTTGCCCCCCCCCCCCCTGGCTACGCCAGTGGTGACGGTGTTAGGCGTCATTCATTATTCAGAGGTCAGATTTTATATTGTTTTATACTTGTGACAACTTTGGGTTAGGTCTGAGCGGACTAGTTCAAACTCTTCGCAATATAGTTCTGTTTGAAGCAATTTGAATTGTTCGGAAAAGTTTGAATTTTTGGAAGAACTGTTCGAAGCAGTACAAACTGTTTGGAGTAGTTTGAACTGTTCAGAGCAGCTTTGTCTGTTCGGAACTGTTTGGAGCAGTTTATACTGTTTAGGTTATTTTGGTGGGATTCAAAAATTAATGTTTGAGTTATTTCAGTTATTTTATTGAACTCTACTTCAGGATTTTCTATGTCCTTTCCGGGTTGCATCTTTGTAAAAAACTGTGAATATTTTATCCTACTTTATATTTGTCTCTTTCTTAATCATTGAATTTTCTATACGTTTGTTTTGTCACTGACACAAATACCTAAAATGTGTGTAATATTTTTATGCCCATTTTATTTCTATCTCTTTCTTACTCATTGAATTTTGCATACCATTTCTATCTATTCCAGGCATTTGGTTGGTCAGATAATCAAAATTCGTGTTACTTTTTTATCCTATTCTATATTTATATCTTTCTTAATTATTGAATTCTCTATGTCTCCATCTCCGTCTTTGGTAAACCCAAGTTCTTGATTTGTCAGACACAAATAGACAAAACTTATGGAATATTTTTATTTCCATTTTATTTTTGTCTCTTTCTTATTCATTGAATTTTGCATACCCTTTTTTCTTTATTCCAGGTACTTGGTTGGTTAGATATAAGACCACTCAAGCACCGGGAATAATTAAAATTCTTGTCACTTGTTCTTATCCTATTTTATATTTGTCTCTTTCCTAATCATTGAATCCTTTATGTCGTTGTCTCCTACTTTGTTATACCCATGCCCTTGTTTTGTCACTGACAAAAATAGCTAAAATTTGTAATATTTTTGATCTTATTTTATTTCTGTCCCTTTCTTACTCATTGAATTTTGCATACCATTTCTTTCTATTCTAGACATTTGATTGGCCAGATACAAAACCACTGGAGCGCCGAGAATAATCAAAATTCGTGGTACTTGCATTTATCCTACTTTATATTTGTCTCTTTCCTAATTATTGAATCGTATATTTTTATATTCTAATTTGTCGTACCAAGTTTTCATTTGTCAGACACAAATAATAGCCAAAATTTGTGTACTATTTTTGTTCCCATATTATCTCTGTCCCTTTTTGAGCCATTGAATTTTACATAACATTTCTCTCTCTTCTAGGCTCTTGATTGGCCAGATAAAAGACCACTCAAGCACCAGGAATAATCAAAATTTCTGTCACTCTTTTCTTATTCAACTTTATATTTGTCTCTTTCTTAATTATTGAATTCTTTATGTCTCTGTCTCCTACTTTGTTATACTCAAGTTCTTGTTTTGTCACTAACACAAATAGCCAAAATTTGTGTAATATTTTTGTTCTTATTTTATTTCTGTCTCTTTTTTATTCATTGAATTTTGCATATCATTATTCTCTATTTCAGACACTTGATTGACCAGATACAAGATCATTCAAGCGCCGGGAATAATCAAAAATCGTGTCACTTTTCTTGATCTCATTTTATATTTGTCTCTTTTTCACTTATTGAATGCATGCATTTGTTTCCTACTTTGTTATACCCAAGTTCTTGATTTACCAGACACAAATAGTCAAAATGTATGTAATATTTTTGTTCCTATTTTATCTCTGTCCCTTTTTCACCCATTGAATTTTACATATTATTTTTCGCTATTTTAGACACTTGATTGGCCAGATACAAGACCACTCAAGCGCCGGGAATAATCAAAATTCGATCTTTTTTTTTTATCCTACTTTATGTATGTCTCTTTCTTAATCATTGAATCCTGTATACTTTTGTCTCTTTCTTTCTTATACCCAAGCTCTTGATTTGTCAGACAAAAATAGCCAAAATGTGTGTAATATTTGTGTTTCGATATTTTCTTTGTTCCTTTCTCAGCCATTAAATTTCTTATAGCATGTCTCTCTCTTCCTTGAAAATTTAATATTTATTCCTTAAATATAGAGTGGTGCGGGTATCCGGTTGTGAAACGTCAAGGCAGTGGCGCAGCCAGACATTTTCTCTAAGGGGGGCCATGCAGAGTAAATTATAGCAATACATAGACTCACTACCATCCGTAAAGCTTTTTATGACATGAGCAGTTTACAGCTTTCGTCCACTTCATTATTTTTCTATTTTTCTCTGAAACCTTGGGAGAGCTCCGGCCTTTTGCCCCCTTCCTGGCTGCGCCCATGCGTCAGAGGAAATTATTCCAGTGGCGTGTATATTTAATTGATTAACATAAGTGCCTAAATAATTAATATTTTCTATTAAATTTGCCGCTTAGACGTTATTGTGAGCAAAATACACAAAGTTTCAAATTGATTCAGAAAAATTGACAAAATGAGAAATTTTATTGTGAGGTGATATTTATACAGGATGTCCTCGAATAAACTGACACATTTTGCAGCTTTGCAGGTAGATAATTCGAAAACGAGAAAACATAACGTGAATTGGCAAAATGTGTCAGTTGTCAATTTATTCAAGCATACCCTGTAGGTATAAAAAAAATTAAAATAGTAAAGTAGGTACAAGAGCCTGGAATAGAAAAACTATGTTCATACTGATACTTGGTCATGTCATTCTGAATTGCTAGAAATTTTTAAGGTCTTTAAAATGCTATTAAAAAGTAAAACCATTTGCATACTCTTTTTGACAACTGACAGATAGACAATGCTTTGAACGTCATTTTTCAAAATGAAAATTGAAATCGCTATCGATTTGAACTGAAATTTTCACACTTATGTGACACAAATTCTTGACAAGCAATCTTTTTTATCCGTTTTGCACCTTAATCTGGACACTTCTAAAGTGCGTATATAAATAAATTCCTAAAAATTGTGCAAAATTTGCCTCTTTTCGGAAATTGTACCTCTCCTCTTCAGCAGTGTAACGAAGAGTCGAAGCAACGATTTTGGTACCAGTTTCGTCCGCGCTGTACGAACAATTTTCGTCACACACGGCACTGCTCGGCACCGACGTTGTCCTACAACGATATAACAACCCGACGGCAAAATTCATTCGATTGAATTATATAAAATTGAATTTGAATGGAATTCATCTAATAATGGCCTAGTTTTCAAATTCACCATTTGCTTATGCGCATTTCTCTTGATGAGTAACCTATCCTTGTTTTGCTGCTGTCAAATGACAAGAACAGCAATACATCGGTGAAAATGCGCATATGTCATTGATGATAGGAATGATATGATTTTAAACCGAAACGTGCCGATGATATAAAAGTGATAGTTGACTATAAATAAAACATAGAGACACAGACCTTTCGTCAATCATAATGCGTCTGAACGAATCCGAAGAGCTGAACACGCCCACCAGTGACGACGGTACTGGCGAGTCCTCGCTAGCCAATCACAGAGAAAAATCTACTGACTACATTGCTATTGCTAAATTTACTTTCTATTCTAATAGTAGTTGATTGGAAAATTAAGACTTACGTGGATTGTCTCATTAGATCGTGGAACGATCCGGCCGGGTGCCAGAGTTGGTTTGATCCGATTCGGATTCCTACGTCGTATTCGGTAGTTTCCTGAAATGAAGGAGGTTTTTTAAGAGTTTATTTATGCCCTACGCCAATGTGTTTTAGACTCCACCCACCAGGTACACAGAGTGGGTGGAGCCTAAAAGACATTGGCGTATATATATTTTTTCCTTTTAAAACATCTTAGCTACAGATAATCAGGCCTATGATATATCATGTTATTTTAACAGCCACGTTAAGTTATCTGTCACTGTTTATTCTATACGTCAAAATAGAGACAGAAAGAAATAGATGTTGAACCTTAACACAGTTGTTCCAAAATAGAAATAAATAAATTATATTGACTACGCCAATGTATTTTAGACTTTATCCCTATAAAACCTTCATCATAATAATAAATCCGTAAAAGACATGAGCGTAGATTTTTCTGTTTGAATATATTGCTGAATAATTGGATTTATTAGAAATATCAGTTACTTTTTGACTTTCAACCTGTAACTGTTAAATTATTATTATTTGTCAGTTGTCAATTTAATTATTGACTATGTGAACATCCAATTTTCAAATTGAACCTTGAGAGACCTGTAACTGTCAAATTAATAATTTTTATCACTTGTCATTTTTATAATTGACTTATTATAAGACATTACACTGTCAAATTCAACTTTGACATTCATGGGAATTTATCCATTTCAATAATAGATTTTTTATGAGAATAGTTAAATTTCAAACTTTTCTAATGGCCTTGATACACCTGTAAGTGTCAAAATATTATTACATATTTGAGAGTTGTATTATTGGCTTATGAGACATCAAACTTTGACTCTATTTGTGGGAATTTTTTCTAATAAGAAAATATATAGAAACCTTTGAAATTTTCTAATCAATCTTGAGAGATCTGTAACTGTCAAATTAATAATTTTTGTCATCTGTCATTTTTATAAGTAACGTATTATAGGAGACTTTCAGTGAGCATCAAATCTACCAATCGGGAACGCCATTAGTTACTATTTAACAGGTGTCAATTTCATTATTGACTTGGACATAAAACTGTTAGATTCAAATTTGTGAATTCAAATTCTTTCAGTGGTTACTATATTAAACACCTGCTGGTAGCTGTCAAAATATCCATTTCTGACAGTTGTCGATTGACTTTGACTACTTTACACACGCGAGTTATGATTAGAATTATAAAATAATTACTCACTTTAGGCAAAGGAAATGTTTTTAAATTAAGATTTAAAATTATCTACGCCAATGTGCTTCAAGTTCCGCCTGTGGGTGGAGCTTGAAAGGCATAGGTGTAGTTTTTTTTTTTCATTTTAACTGTCTTAGATGAAGATAAATATTCTCTCAATAACTGCAATTTTTTTAATGCACATGATTAAACCTACAAATGTCAAAATATTAGATAATTTTTGATAGATGTCAATGTTATTATTGATTCAGTAATCATAAAACTGTCAAATTCAACTTTGGAAATGTTCTTTTAAGTAGTTGTTTCGTTATGAAAATAGTAAAGCTTCAAATTCATTTAATGGTCTGTTAAATGCACCTGTAACTGTCAAAATATTACTTTTTGACAATTTTATTATTAACTTATGACTTCCACTTTCGACCAATTATGTTGACTACGACAATATATTTTGAACTCCGCCCCTATAAAACTTACATCATAAAATTTTTTAAAGTAGGAGGAGCCTAAAAGACATAGGCGTAGACTTTTTTGTGTGTTTGAATAAAAATTAATAAATTCTTCAAAAATATCAGTTACTCTTTGTTTTTTGACCTTAATTGCGTTAGATAAATATGAATTTATTCCAAGTAGAAAATCTTCGAGCTAATGGCGAAAATATCAGGGGCGCACAAATACTGGTAAAACCCTCTTCCGCCGACGATAACATCAAGAATACTGAAAATTAACTAGTGAAATGCTGCCACTGAACATTTTTTCGCCATTACCCAAGGGACTTGGCTTCCTTCGTAACCATCAAATCTCTCTTTCTGTTTTATTCTAATTGTTATTCACTTTACTCAAAGAATAAGAAAGTGTCAAAATTCAGCTTTAAAATTATCTACGCCAATGCGCTTCATGACATATTCATATTTACCCTTCCATAATGTAAATTTTTAAAGTGGGTGGAGCCTCAGAGACATGAGCGTAGATTTTTCTATTTGTTTTGATATTCATTTAATCGTCTCTTCAATACACCAGTAACTGTTAAAATATTAATTTTTGACAATTTTATTATTGACTTATTGGACATCAAACTGTCAAATTTAATTTTGACATTTTTTAGAAGTTAACCATTTTAATAGTTGCTGTAATGAAAATACAAAAGCTCCAAACTTTTAATGACCTTGATAGACCTGTAAATGTCAAAATAATAATGTCTGACAATTTTGATTTTTATCATTGACCCATGGGACATAAAACTGTCAAATCCAATTTTGACATTTGTTGCCCATTTCGGTACCTAGCTGATTTCTTATGAAAATATTTAGTAAAATTTGAAACTTTTTTAATGGCCTTGACACACCTGTAAATGTCAAAATATTATTATGTGACAGTTGCCAATTTTGTTTCTTCAACAAATTGGGAGATAAAAATAAACTCAGTGCGTATTAAATCTACTAATTGAAAACATCATTAATTACTATTTGACAGGTGTCAATTTAATTGTTAACTTATTGGACATGAGATTTAATTTTGAAAATAATCAATTCTAACTTTCTCAATGGTCACTTTTTAGGCACTTAGAACTGACATAATATTAATTTTTGACAGTTGTCAATTGACTTGTAGGTACTTCACACACACAAGTATGAGTAGATTTATGAAATAATTACTTGCTTTGGTGGATTTTATAGTTTTACCCAAAAAAAAATTATAAATTTAACTTCAAAATGATCTACGCCAATGCGTCTCCAGCTCCATGGCACATTCACCAATCCAAAATGTGGATTTTTGTTGTGGGTGGAGCCTAAAAGACATAGGCGTAGATTTTTTTTTTCGATTTTACTGCCTAGATAAGGATAAATATTCTCTCAATAACTGCGATTATTTTTAATGCACATGAAATTTATAACTGTCAAAATATCAGATAACTTTTGACAGGTGTCAATGTTATTATTGACTCATTATTCATTATCAAACTGTCAAATTCAATTTTGGAAATTTGTTCTTTTCAATAGTTGTTTTGTTATGAAAATGGAAAAGTTTTAAATTCATTTAATGGTATTTTTAATATATCTGTAACTGTCAAAATATTATTATTTGACAATTATCAGTTGTATTATTGGCTCATAAAACATCAAACTTTGACATAATTTGTGGTAATATTTCCTCAAGAAAATAGTGATCTTTGAATTTTATAAGTAACCTTGAGACATTTGTAACTGACAAAATATTAATTTTTGACAATTTGTCAATTTTATTATTGACTGATTGGACATCAAACTGTCAAATTCATTTTTGACATTCATGCCCTCTTAATAGTTGTTGTGTTATAAAAATAGAAAAGCTTCAAACTTTTTTAATGACCTTCATAACTTGTCAATGTCAAAATATTATTGTTTGACAGTTATCAATTGAGACATCAAACTTTCACATTATTTGTAGGAATTTATTCTCAAAAAAAAAAACCTTCAAATTCTGTCAGTAAACCTAAGACATTTGTAACTGTCAAAATATTATTATTTGACAGTTAGAAATTGTGTTATAAGACATCAAACTTTGATATTATTTATTGAAATATTTTATCAAGAAAATAGTGACCTTTAAATTTCATAAGTAACCTTAAGACACTTGTAACTGACAAAATATTAATTTTTGACAATTTGTCAATTTTATTATTGACTTATTGGATATCAAACTGTCAAATTTATCTTTGGCATTCGTGCCATCTCAATAGTTGCGATGTTATGCCAATAGAAATGCTTCAAACTTTTTCAATAACTTTGATACACCTGTCAATGTCAAGAAAATAGTTATCTTTATATTAATTTTTGACATTTTTTTTAAATTCATTATTGACCCTATGAACAGGAAACTGTCAAATTCAAATTTTATATAAGTGCAAAAAAAATGTATTGCTATCTGTTTCTTCAACAGGCTGAGTGAAAGAGATAGCAATAAACTAGGTGTGCATCAAATTTACCAATCGGAAAACCCGCCATTACTTACAATTTGACAGGTGTCAATTTTATTAGCGACAGGAGCTTTTCAATTCTAACTCTCTTAATGGTCACTTTTGGGCCACTTGGCAGATGTCAAAATAATGATTTATGACAGTTGTCAATTGACTTATACTTTACACACATGAGTTATAATTAGAATTATACAAGATTTACTCACTTTAAGTTTTTTCAGTATATAGTTTTACCCAACGAAAATGTTTTTAAATTTAATTTTAAAATTATCTACGCTAATGTGTTTTAAGCCCCGCCCCAATGACGCATTCAACCATTCACAATGTAGATTTTTGATTTGGGTGGAGTCTAAAAGCCATAGGCGTAGATTTTTTTCGATTTAACTGTCTTAGATAGGGATAAATAATATTCCCTCAATAACTGCGTTTATTTTTAATTCACAACTGTCAAAATATTAGATAATTTTTGACAGATGTCAATGTTATTATTGCCTGATTAATCATCAAACTGTGAAATTCTAATTTGCAAATTTGTCCTTTTCCATACATAGTTGTTTTGGTATGAAAATGGTAAACCTTCAAAATTTTTTAATGGCCTTGATACACCTGTAAATGTCAAAAAATCATTATTTGATAATACTAATTGTATTATTGGCTCATTAGACATTAAATTTTGACATTTTCAAGTGGGAATTTTTTCTTATGAAAATTTTGAAGTAATCTGAAGACACCTGTAACTGTTTTGCCATTTTCATTATTAACTTATTGGACATGAAACTGTCAACTTTGACATTTGTTGTTGATTTTGGTAACTGATTTCTTATGAAAATATTTAATAAAATTTCAAACTCTTTACATGTCCTTGATACACCTGTGAATGTCGAAATATTATTTTTTGACAACTTGAATACCTATTAATTTATTGGATATCAACTAATTATATTGACTACGCCAATGAACTCTAAACTCCACCTCTAACACATTTATTATAACAATTTTTAAAGTAGGTGGAGCTTAAAAGACATGGGCGTACTTTTTTTTTTTTGTATTTAAACTAATTGAACATAAAACTGTCAAATACAACTGTGAAGTTTGTAAAAATTTGTCTCTCTTTCAGTGGTCACTCTTAAGACAACTGTCAAAATATTAACTATTGTGACAGTTGTCATATGACCTATATACTTTATACACACAAATTATAAAATAATTACTCACTTTAAGCATTTTTTGAAATAGGTGGAGCCTAAAAGACAAAGGCGTAGATTTTTTTGTTTATATTTAAACAAACTGAATTTATTAAATATTAAACATAAAACTGTAAAATACAATTGTGACGTTTGTAGAAATTTGTCACTCTTTCAGTAGTCAGTGGTAACTCTTAGGGTCAGTATTATAAAGTCCGGTTGGCGGAAGGTTGAATTTCAACTAGCGGTTAAACTGAAATGTCCATAGGCAATTTCACCCCAGATTTTCATTTGCTGTATGAGCTGGGTTCTTCGGCTATTCAGCGCGGAGTTGGAGTGGAGCGAACAATGGAGTCACCTCTAATACGGTAAAAAGCAATACCCGAACCTTAACCCGAACGGCTGGAGCGCGAATGGAGTTACTCGGAGTGCACGGAGTGAGCAAGCCGAACTCAACTTTGATAGGCAAACGGTTAACCAATTGGTACGTGAGTGACGTAGCTTTACCATCCGAATTCAGTGGGTAGGGCGTTTGGTACATTTTGACTTTGACATGTTTATTTACACATGAGTCAAAAAGAGACAGAAAGCTACCAAACTTCCACTTCCCAGTCAGACCGCAGTATAGCATTTGACAGACCAAAGCGTCTACCAAAATGGTGATGACGGCATCATTCTCCCATCCGAAATTGATTGGTACCTGTTTGACAGGCCAAACTGGGGTACCAAACTAAATAGAAAAAATTGCACTAGCTCCGCACTGTGCTAGAACTACCAATCGGCAACGCCATTAAATTAAAATGGCCGACAAGAGGCACACAAACCCTTTGTTTGCTTGTCAAAGTCACATGTTTTGGATAGGTTGACTATTCAAGGTGCTGTCAAACTTAAATTAAAATGTCCGCCAGGAGGCACACAAACCCTTTGTTTGATTGTCAACTGCTTGTCAAAGTCACGTGTTTTGGATAGGTTTTATGGAAAGTTATAAATTGACTTAATATACCTTATACATATAAATTATAAAATAAATAAGTACTTACTTTAAGCATTTTCCGTTCTTTTCCGAGCGTTTTGAGCACATATCTGTAATCCCTGGAATATCTGTTTAGAAAATGCGTGATACTGATCATGCCGCTTTCCACAAAAGCCCAAATGAACACGATCCAGTGCACTGACTTTTGGAATAGAGTGTACTCTTCTGAAAAAGAAACAACAAACTGTACACTTTCTGGTAACAATCAAGTGATAAATATGTGTCGGAGATAAATTTCAATTTGTTTATTTGGATTTTGTAAAAATGTGTGTCTCGGAAAAGAGGCATTAAACAGGTGAATCCTTGAATTTTAATTAATTAATTGTTTTCTTACTTGGTTCTGTAAGTTCGCTGATGTCCTCATCTTTACTGGTACTGGGTTGAGGATCTTCTTTGATTGTGACACTTTTGGATGTTGGTTCTTCAACCTAAATAATAATTGTCTGTTTTAATAATACAAATATTTTATTGTAGAAATTACAAAGAAAGCAGTGCAGCGATGAAGAAAAATTAAGAATACATTTTAAGTTTATTTTTGAAAAATTATATAAACTACGCCAATGTGCGTCAAGGTCCGCCCATGTTTTTCAGCTTAAAAAACATAGGCGTAAATAATAAAATTATAAAGAAAGCAATGCAAAAGATATTAGACAAAATATTATACACAGAGTGTCTCATTTTGTGTGGGAAATTTTTAATTAAAGATGAGACACTCTGTATAACCAATGTTCGAACTGTTCGAAGTACAAAACAAGCAAAAAAATTACTACGACAGCGATTGGTTAGTGAACTCACTGTGGGTGGGGCTGGTAGCGGGGCGGACATAGTGGATCGCGCCGACTTTTTTCTGGACAGCGGGACGCTGGACCGGCGTTTCATGCTTTTGTGGCGCTCGCGCAAAACGGTCGCCACGTCGGTTTTAATTGCGGCGTTCAAAAACTACACAATCGTAATGTTAAAATTGATGATCACTTGAAGAGTGTCGATTCGTTAAAGTGTGTACTTGGTTTTGTGGAAATTGAAGGGAATTTTGATGTGTTGGTATAAAGAAAAAAAACTTAGGAAATTGTCTCAGAGACTTTTTGGGTTAATTTAGACATTTGGGACATATTCGAATATGTTTTGAACACTTCAAAAGCTATTTTGCACACTGTGAAGCTTATTTTCGGAAAATTCAAAAAATGCATGGGGGATCAAAACTGATGAAATCCAATACCAAATATCAAATAAAATTTTCACTTACTTCGCCCATTGTCGGCATATCGGAATTTTCATCGTCTTCCCTGGTTTCTTCTGGTAATAAGTCCAACTCGTCATCGTCCAAATCATCGAACATGTAATAGTCGCCAGACCGGATAGCTAACATGAAAAAATTATCAAATTCCAAAAATAAAATTTCATTTCTAGATGAGTTTGAATTCGAATGGAATAAAAATTAGTCATAGATATTATGTGGTAATAAATAAGTCCAAATAATAAAGAATGTAGGTCCAAAGATATGATTGGCCCCGTTTAGGATATTTTTTGAGTTTATTCCATTCGAAAAAACACTTCACCCTGTATCTATTTAAAGAGAACTTTCTGTTCAACAAAATATTTACATCTAAATAATTATTTACCTCAATAAATTAACTCTTGTTTCGTTTTTTGAGAATTAATTGATACAAACAATTTATATGTTGAAAATAAACAGAAAGTTTTCTATTAGCAAGTAGTGCGTCTCACGCTTTGTTACTGTTGGTTAGTGAGGTCGAGAATAGAGAAGGAAGAAAATCTTTTGTAACAATTTTGACTTGATAATTATACCAATAAAGCAGGTAAGTTTAACAATGAAAAATTATAATTTTTGTTCAGTTTTTAGCTCAATAAAATTTCAGGTGGATATAACAGGAAATGATACATCATAGGCCTAAATAACTCTCTGTTAATTAATAGGAGATGTTCTTCCTTTTAATAGGAAATAACAGTAAGGTCATGCTTTTAAGCGTCTAAATGTTTGAAGGAGCATTAATAGTGTTACATGCCATAACTAATCTAACTCAAGTGAGAATAAAATTTAAAAAAAAAATAAAATAAATTACAATAATCTGTGACTCCCTTTTCTCCTGACGTGAATGTCTATATTTGAAATTTCAAAATAAAAAAAAATTGCATTAAAAATCGTTTCTACCCTTACATTAAACAACGGAAATTCGATTTAATTATAAATATACATAGATGATTAATAATTTACCCTGCTTAAACGTTTTCGGCGCCCTTCTTCTATACATAGGCCTACTAACGGCCGAATCTATAATAAAAGAAAATTATAATAAAGCAAATAATAATTGTATTTACAATAATATATTATGCAACAAGTGTAGGTAATGAAAATAAATCTTTTTTGTAGCTGGAGTTTTAATTAATATTGGGAAATGAAGTATTTTCTTGGTGCGAAAAGGGTACTTTATCCCACATATATTTTCAGGTGATCACATTCAATGGTTTTCGTATTAACTTAAAGGCCAGTCTTTACGTTAAAAGGTAAAGTTAACATTAGGAATTATAATAATATTAGGGCCAAATTCTGGACTAAACGTCTGGTCGTTACCTAGCAGGTACTTTCTATGCACTAGGGAATAGAAAGTACCTGCTAGGTAACAACCAGACACTTACCAGTTGGTCTATAATTTGGCCCTTAACTGTATATTTTATTTACAATATAGATACTTAAACCTGAGCATATAACAAACAACGTCCTGATGAATTTACCTAGCTATTCAATTGCTGTGAATTCCAAAAAAACAGATACAACTTATTTGAAGAACTATCGAACCAGCAACGGTAGCAACCTCTTTCTCAAAGCCGTAACAGAAGGACAACCAAAGATGTTGATAGTTTAACTCCTCGAGTTGATAAATCTGAACACCTGTGAACAGGGTTTTGTTAGATTCGATGTCTTCAAGACGTATGCAGACGTTTTGAATGTCGTTGGTGGACATCTTCTAGGGGCATTTTTAGGTTTGTTCGCATAGAAACAACAAACCAGTTAGACTGAATTTCATTGGTTGAAACTAGTTTCCTGCAGTGGCGGCTCGTGACTATTTCAAGTGAGGAGGCTAATTACGGTATAAGATTTCATAAAGGAATTCCATTAAGATTTCAATTTCAAAATTCCATATTTTGTTTTTTTAACTTTACTAAAAGTCCTCAAAATTTTACCACTGAAATTCCACAAAATTTTCATAAAATTCTTTGGAATTTCATGTAATTTCTTGAAAATGTCTCGGAATTCACTAAAATTTTATAAGAATATCCACGTTCATAACCGAAAATTTCCCGAAAATCCAATGAAACTTCAAGGAATTTTCAAAATTTAATTTATTTTCATAATTCGGAATTTCACTGAAATTCTCTTTTAATAGCCAGGAATTTCTGGGAATATTAATGAAATTTCTTAAAAATTCATCGAAATATATTAAAATTTCATGTCATTACATGGGAATTTTTCAAAATATCACCAAAAGTCCATGTTTTTAGCTGGAAATTCCTCGGCATTACTAAAATTCAGTAAAAACTGAAATTTCATGTTGGGAATTTCATGTAATTGTTTAAAATTCCTCCATGTAATTCATTTAGGATTTTGGGTAATTCGATCGGAATTTCACTGAAATTTCAAGTAATTCGAGAGGAATTAAAATTTAATGTAAATTCTATGAAAATTTCACATCTTATTCCTTTTTCAGAATAACATAATTATTCTACCGAAATTCCATTAAATTGTGGAATTCTGAGATTTTAATAGATTTTTTGGGAATTGCAAAGAATATTTGAGAATTTTAAAGGAAATATTTTTCAGAAATGTCAATGATAACCTATAAATCGAAATTTGATAAAAACATATGGCAACGCTGCTCATGATACAACAAACGTCAAAAAATTGAAATATCAAAGTAGGCCTTGGTTTTTTTTGACAGTCGATATAAAATGGCGTCTTTTTGTTTCAAAGATTACGATCCGAAGAGCCAAAGTATTAAAATCAGTTGACAATAAACGGGTTCGTATAATTCCGACCCTTCAAGCTCGTATAACCTCGGACCTTCGGCCTCATGATTAAAATAACTTCGGCCTGTCGGGTTCGTATAACTCCGGCCCTTCGGGCTCTCATATAACTCCGGCCCTTCGGGCCGGGTTTTTTTTTTTAAATTCCGAACCCAAAGAGTGAGGATTTTATAAACATTCGTGCGTATTATGAGACAAAAACTCTTATATGTACTTATAGAAAATACCATGTTGCCAATAATTAAGTACATCAATTCTTTTCCAATTTTAATGAAAATCGACTATTGAAAATGGAGAAAAAAACAGTTTTGCAACGCAGCATTTCGACTTTGATATATAACGACATTTGACAAATTTGTCAAAATAGTGACAGCTGTCAAGACTGATCAAACAACGATTATAAGTTTGATTGTTTAACACCAAATTGATTTTTTTTTTTTGTCAATTGTCAATTAAACAACTGTCAAAAGTAATTTACAAACTAATGCAATGTTGCCAATAATTACATCAATTATTTTAATGTAAAAAAAATGTATTTCTATCTCTATTTTATACAAGCTGATAGAAAAGACACACAATAGAATTCGCTAAATAATTTAAATCAACTTGTAAAATGACAGGAAATAGTGCAAAGTATTTCGTTTTTAATCGTCAATGTCACTTGTCACATTTATTAGTACGACATATGACCAGATGTCAACTGTCAAAGTTATTGTTTATTATTGCCACTTTTGGCGTCACTATGTCACATGTAATTCAATGATAGATGTCACTCGATATCGTTAGAATTCACCTTAAAGTGTCTGTTATTCTTGACCTATTTCAGTATAAATGACTAATGACAATTTGCTCTGGAAGGCAAACATTAATTTATAACCAAAAAAAAAAATGACATTATTTTGGCATTTTTCGCTTTAAATTTGACAACAAAATGATTGGTTGCCCTCCAGCGTGACGTCATACCAAAATGGTCACTTATTCGTTTACTCGAATTGACGTCATTCGTTGGTTACAATTTAGACAGATGAACGATATGTCAAATGTCATTTTGTCATCTATTGCAACTGTCAAAGTTGTAATTTCAATCTCGAAATCAATCGCCTACTTTTCAATATTGGTGACCAGATGAACGATGGGTTAGATATAGATAAAATGTTGTACGTTACCTCAAAATATTACTTCTTCTGTATTACCGACCCAATGTTGTCAGTTCTTTTAGCAGTGCAAAAGTATTACAGAGTTCTGTATTACCGACCCCAATGTTATTAAAAGGCCTGCTTAATTAAGCAAGCGACGTTGCCGCATGATAGAAATAATCTCGAAAGATTTGAAAATATCATCATTTTAAATAGGATTTTGGTCCCAAAACTCTCACTGGCAATTGACGTTTGTTTAATCATTCCGCCTACAATATCGCTATCTCACTTGTTTGAGTTCACTGGCCAATCGAATAAAATGAAATGTCGTACGTCACGTGACAACAAGAGCCGGGAATAATCAAAATTTGCAAGTTTTGAATAAAATTTTGTACGCAACCTGTAATACCGACATCCATCCAAAGCCTACTTGATTCAATCATTGTTGACAATATCAACAACTATTTTTTTTTTGACAGTTGACAGGACTTAATGTGTCACTTTTCGGTAATTTATTGGTAAAGTTTGTCAACCGGTTGAATTTGTCATTTGTCAACTAATGATATAAATAAAACGGTTGACAAATGACGTTTGAATGAATCAATATTATATTGTTTTTGATTGGTAGAATTAGTGCAAAAGAAAATCTTGTTTCTTTTTAGCAGGATGAAAGAAAGAAATGGAAATACACTCGGTGAGCCAAAAAAATGTACCTACCAATCGGAAATGGTAGTATACGTTGACAATTGACAAATGACGTTTCGCATTCGAATATTTCGCCTATACTACCGGACAGTAAATTTCCCGCTTCAAATAATAGAATAAATGACGTTTGACACATGGTCCGTCTCTGTCAAACAAATAATTGTGACCAACCAATGTCGTCATCAATTGAAAGTGACAATTGCTATGTTATCGAACGGCATTTGACACATCTGGAATCTATGACGTCATCAAATTACGTGTCAAATTCAAGCAACGACATCGAAACAAAAAATAAGTAGACGATTAATTTCAAAATTGACATTAATAGTAGTTGCAGTGGGTGACAGATGACATTTGACGTCCAAAATAATAAACAAATAACGATCAATCAAAAACACATTTCTGACACATTAAATGTTAATTATGTGTCAACGTCAAATTTGACTCTTGATAGGTAGAAATATAATAAATTAACAATGACGTCGAATAATTAACACAGTAGGCCATCGATTAGAAAGAAATGTCAATCAGTTAAGGCCTCAAATCGTGTTTCGTCTCTGTCTGTTTGTATGCAACAAACAAGGACAAACGTACTTTTTTTTTTCTGGAAATTCATAGACTATTTTCAAGTGCCTAAAATCGATTAAAAAATTTATTTTTAAATATTACATAAAATTGCTGAAAATGACGTTATTTTAATTCAATATGGCGGCGTGGAAATAACACACCACGTTTACATTCAAATTGCAATCGATTTGAATTGAATGTAAAAGCACTAGTTTGTTATGCCCACGTCGTCATCTTGAATTATCAGCTTAATTGAAAACTATAAAATTCAAGAGCCGGGAATAGGAAAAAAAAATTGAATTTCCCGCTTCGAATAATAATATGACAAATGACATTTGACTCTGTCAAGCTTGAGCAAAAATACAAATATTGGGTAAATAATTATTGTGACATATTACTTTGGCAGTTGGCAGTTGTGTCATCGAATAACTTTTTTTTTGTTTTTTATCTCCAGTATATGACGTCACCAATTACTTTTCAAATTTAAATTTTTCCATTGATACGTCAAAAATATAATAAACAAACAATGACAAATCGAAACAAATATTAGACCATCAATCAAGATTGACATTTGTAATGAATGACAAATGACGTATGACATAAACTAATAAAAGTACCATCGAATTTGACGCTGGCAATGCCGAACGTCTTTTTTGACATATAGTTAAAAAAAAATTGGTACTTCTTACGAATTCTTCGAGGCTAAATCTATATGTCCATGTAGGTTTTTTTTAAATTTTGACAGCTGTCAATCTCAAAAAAAAAATTCTTTTGTTTTTTCCAAAAAACAAAGGTCGTTTTTTAGTGGGTTTTAGGGTGAGATTTATGTAACAACAGTTGGCACAAAAAATTCAATTTCCCGTTGGGTTTGGAATTTTTGAATTTTCCCGGCTCCTGATTGGTTTGGGGATTCGAATTTTGTTTATTCTCGGCTCTTGATTGGCTTTAAAATAATCTATATTAGTTAACAATGAACGGATTCGACCAATAGAATTATAGACTGAGTCCCGTAATTAAAATAACTCTAGCCCTTCGGGCTCGCGTATAACTCCGGCGCTTTGGGCCAGGTTCACGTATAACTCCGGCCCTTCGGGCCGGGTTCGCATATAACTCCGGCCCTTCGGGCCGGATTCGCGTATAATTCCGGCCCTTCGGGCCGGGTTCGTATATAACTCCGGCCCTTTGGGCCGGGTTCACGTGTTAATTATTATTTTAATTAGGAATCAAGAATAAAAAAATTGAGATTAAATTTTCAATTTTTTGGGGGAAGTTTAGCCTCCCCTGCCTCCTCTGACGAGCCGCCACTGGTTTCCTGACTGTTTTCAACCAATGGAATTCGCTCTAACTGGTTTCTGATTTTTATGCAAACAGACCTTATAAGATGTCTGTGTACTGTCTGGGTAGTTAAACCTATGTCAAAGGTTTTAGAGAAATTCGACTATACAGAATAAACCTAGATATCCCTCTCCATGCTGTTCAAAATAAAATTCTGATACAAAACCAAATTTTTTAATGTCGACCTACGCACTGTAAACCCATGCTGTTTCGGATTTGAAAACTACCTTCAATTCCAGATAAGTATCCTAGTATATAACATAATCCAGCAACTTGGAAATCCTAGGACTGTGGTGTAAAGAGCCCTGTAATTTGTGACCTCTTTTCTTGATTCACTTTTAAATATTAGTTTCAAAAAGCTGAACTTCCACAAAACCGAGTGAGAATTTATAAACAATGAATGGTTAAAGAGAATTGCCAGGGTGTACAGACATTTTCTTTATGAAGGGCAAGGGAATTTCATTCAGCCCACATAAAAACTTATTAGATGAATTTTTTACTTGTTCTATAATCTTAGCAAGTGGCATTTTTTGTATATAAATAGTTGTGAATTGATTAATAAAAATCAGTATTATTCTAACAGCAGTTCTTACTCCCTAGTTACCAAACTTCCAATACAGGAATTCACATTGGTCCTTCAAGCAAAAAGAAGATAAAGTTTGAAACCAGCCTTTCCCAACAGTCCTTCCTTTATTCCTATTCTTTAACATACACACATACACTCGCGCCCGTTGGGGTTAACGTTTAGACACCAGTCTAAACACCCACACAAAAATACCTACATCCTTATCTTGCTGTAGCAAGTATCTTGTCTGGTTATAGCATCCTAACAAGCCATATCCGCCGGCAAGATGAAATGGTATTCCTGGTAACAGAACTCATTAAAGTTAGAAATGCTTATAGAAGTTATGAAAATTTGAGGGGTTCTCATTGACCCTGGTTCCCAATCAGCATTCATAACCGAAGAGGCTGTAAGTTTACTCGCCCTGTCCTGGCAGAAAATTCAAGCAAAAATAAAAGAGCTTGACGCAGGGGAACCACAATTGTCAAAATCCCATCAGTTACAGCTACTAATTAAGTCGAGATTTTCCAGCAACTTCCAGCTTGATGTTTTCGGAATCGTTCTAAGTAAACTAACACAAATTCTTCCTGGAGTAGACCTTGACGAAGACATATTACAAGAACGACTTCCTTGCTGATCCAACATTCTATAAACTTGGTCCAGCTTCTTGGGACCCGAGAATATGCTCAGTTAATCTTGGAAGGCATACGATACGAAAAATTGAAGATGGTCTGCTTGGCCAACCGAAAAATTCGGGAAACGAACTACAAGTTTTCAGCATGATAACATGTATTGAGGAACATAGATAATTAACTTAATTTTGGGTAGTTAAAGACGTCCCACAGACACATCCGTTATCAGAAGATGATCCATATTGCGAACAACATTACGAAGCCACCACTACACGAAATACAGAAGGAACATATACAATTCCATTTAATGGAAAAGAGAGTCTTAGAAGTGTCTAGATCACAAGCCGTCGCACGACTGGTTCGGTCAGAGAAAAGAATGAGCAGTGACAAAGAATTGGAAATCGCTTATAAGGAATTCATGCAAGAATATCTAAACCTTCGTCACATGAAAATACTTCCACATACAAAACTACAGCATCAATATATTATCTCACATCAACAAATTTTTGATGATTCCAGTAAAACTTCATCAGAATTGAGCCTTAACCATAGAGAAATATAATAGTAGTAAACTACGAGAGACGTTTGTTTAATGTAACAATCTGGAAGTGTGTTTGTGCACATACCCGTAGCGTATTTCGCATGGTATGGCAGATTATTGAACTAATTACTTCGATCGTTTCTGACAACTCGGTTCAATTTGTCTTTGTCAGCAACTTGCCCGAAAATGTTCTATCTGTTTTTAACACATACAAAATACAAAATTGTCAAAATTTGACAAATTATTGAATCGTCTATGATTGAATCCGAAGACCATCAATCAAAAACTGAATGCTCATCATCATAACTTAAAATTTCTTCTTATATTTATATTAGAGAAATGAGAAAACATTCTGTGATCATAAATATTAATTAATTAGACAAAACCGACACCAATAATAGTGTGTTTTCGAATTTGCGATGATGCGAGATGCAGTAAAAAGGTAAACACTAAGCTTATAATAAGTTATATCCCGTGAGAACTCCAATTCAGCATTTATATTGTTCTATTCAGCTTATTTTTTATATTATAAAAGGAGTAATTTTTAGATTTAAGTCAGTTCTATTGTATTAGTCAAATAAAGTTTTTTAAAAACGCTCTCTCGTGTACACCCCTCGTAAGTAATACAAACATTTTTAGTTACTGTATATTTATAAAATTGGAATAAAAAAATAAGTCCGTTTGAAGATATCTCAATTTTTGTATTGTTCAATTACGTCTTTGACCCCTTTAAGGAATCTCATTGCATCTAATTTGGATTTTTTAAAAATAAGTTCTGTTATCGTTCTAAACAGTTGCTCTAATTGTAGCAAGTTTTTTCAAAAAATGTTTTGCTTTGCAATTAACTGTTTTGAGCATTTACAGTACTTTATTTTTAATAAATCTTAAATAAAATCAAATTTAATAATTTAATTATTCAAAAAAGCCGCCTTTTCACTGTCGGTAAAGAAGAAACCTGCATTTAAACAATGTTCACTCTTTTATTGCTGTCCGTAGCCACCAAAGGCGCTAACGTCGACATTGTGCCATTTAAGTACAGGGGAATGACTTCTCTCGTAATTTACTACTATTATATTTCTCTATGGCCTTAACAATATCATGTATGCAGGTTCCAGATTACAAGCAGAACTGTCAAATATACTGCTACGTTGGAGGTCAGATAAAATAATGATAAAAGTTGACATTGAAATAATTTCCAGGCAGATAAAGATTCACGTTAATGACATGAAGTATCAGAAAATTTTATGCAGATTTGATAATAACACACCAATTAATGAATATTGCTTAACGACTGTAACCTATGGGACGACAGCTATAAAAACATTACAAAAGATTCCACTCGAAACTTGAAATACTGTTCAGAAATACTTTCCCATTAGTGTGTTTAAATGAAATGTCATTTGAAGACGTTTACAAATTTCTGTTCAATTCCAAATTTAAACCACTTTTCAGTGAAATGAAGTTATGTTCATAACAATAATAGATTGGAGTATGGGTCGAAGCATTTTTAGTTGCAAAACACGCAGTCTAAATAGTAAAATTATTATCAATTTTGTTGACAACAGTATTTTGCTCACGGATTTAAATTTAAATGAAAAAGGAATAAACACATAGAGTAGCACACTAACAATAAATTTCCAAAATTTCGGATCATAAAGTGCTGGAATAAATGCAAAGAACAGAATTGCCGAAAATTTATTATGTTTTTATTCCAAAATTAATCAAAATCTGCCAAGCAAGGAGGTGATTGCTGTCATTTTCAGCAGAGACTCAAAACAAACGTGTGTTCAGAACTTCTCTTAAAGATGTTGCTGAGTTTGGGAAGCATAGTCACTTCTCTCAAACGCCAGTAAAAACTGTTTCACCTAGTTAATAATGTGAAATACGGTATCCGCCAAAATAAACAGTACCGAAATATAGAGCTCTGAAAAATTGCGTACGCAAGATGCATTTATCATATTTTGCTTACTTGGCATTAGTTATAAGGTTGACATTTAGTTAAGGTTAAAATCTTTGCCATTATGTATCTTTCAATTTAAGAAACAGCGTTCTTAGTAAAGCACCATTTTCTCGATTCTGCCTATGCCATCCGTAATGTGTGGGACTTACCTCTTTTAATTCCAAGGTCTGGTTTAACCAAAAACTCGGTAATATTTGAATCAATAATGGAATTCCGAAAAATGACTATTCCTATTACTATTACTATCTAGTTGATATAGGCTAAGGTGAGGCCTGAGAGTGAAACCAATATATGAGTTTTTGTTTTGATTTAAGCACTATGGAAATTGACTATCAAGCTTTGTCTTGAATAATAAATTGTTTAAGCTGGGAGTTGATTCCAGAGGACATTGTTATGTTATGTTATATGATTGATGGGATGATGAATACCAGTAATTTGTTACTTTTGTACTTTCATCAACTTTGTCATAATAAATGTATAATTTTAGTTAACAGTAATAAATAAAAGTTGCTCAACAAGAAAAAGGGTTTACTGTATTCCCTATCTACTTCCATAATCGTTAAGTTAAATAACTGTAATAGGTTATGGGCGCAGATCATGAGAAGATTGGATTGTAAAAAGTAAGAAAAATGGCTAGTGCAGTGTTAAATTTTCTCCAGCTGACTAATGCAACAAATTTCAACAATTGGAAGTTTAGAATTATCACATTACTGGAAGAGAGGCAAATAGCACAAGTATTGGTAAAAACCGAGGCTGATTACAGTACCGAGAAGGAGAAGTCAGAATTCAAAGTTAATGATGCAAGTGAAAAACGCATAATAGTCCAGTGTTTAACTGCAGCCGTATTCTTAAATTTCTGGGAAGAGAACTTGCTCGGGAAGTGGACTTGGTTCACCTCAAAAAGGTACATGTCATATTCTTGAAAATGGATCTATGAAGTAAAAATTCCCAGGAATTCTGAAGTTCCCATCCTATTACCCAAGAGAAAACGAATTCCCGCCAAGATTTCTAACCTCAAGACTTGACGTTGTTTTCAAGCTTGGTGTTGTTTTTTCGTTTCAAATTCAAGGTTTTATGTGGATAATGAGATTATCTTGAATAACATAACATAATCCAAGAAAACATGAAAAATGCTGCAGAAGCAAAAGAAATCTCCCGTATGTTATTACCACTCCAACGCGAGTCTCGGCTTTAACCAAAACTACAAAGGTAGTAATTGTAACGAACTTACTTAATTTTCCGGGTATTTTAATGATTGCTACCGCGGTTCTTAATTAATTACTTCGACCGGATTAATTCTACATGATAATTTATTTAAATAAAACCCGTGACCTTGTTTGAAACCGTACGATCCAATAGAACCGAACACCGAACGCTTCACGTATTCGTCCCGCTTCGCAGTGTCTCGGAGTTTCCACCTTTGATGACCGACGACCGATTATAAAAGGAGGCGCACGGCCACAAGGAGAGATTCTTATTTTTTTGTTTCAGGTACCAGCAGCCCAAGATACGTCATGCACCCCGAACCGATCGCCTAAAAAGAGTCAAATCACAAGCACTGACGGCTGAAGGAGCTGGATTCTCCAAGAGTGGACCTGCAAAGCTTTTCACTCCTGCGTACCGTTACCTTTCCGCGTAACCGTACGGTATAAGCTTTCGCGTCTACCACCGCATAACCTTAAAAGCACGCTAGTATTCGTTTACACACTCGCTCTCTCTCTTCCTCTCTTCGTCATTACCGTCAGTTCATTAATTAGTATCTTTCATTATTTTCATTACATATTGCATCTATTATTTTTCGACCTAATAAACTTAATTTGTTAGTTACATGTCTGTGTTTCATTATGGGGAAATGCGCATATTGACCTCTGGTTTTCCGTCTCCACTGTTTAAAAGCTACCTAGTGCACGTGGGCCCTTAACCACTTTAATCCTAAGGGTGGCGCCCGAGTTTTCCGAAAATTCCGAAATCAACCGCTTTCTTACCGGAAAACCAAAGTAGCACTACAGTATGCATTGAACACGGTATTCCAGAAGTTGATGAGCCACACGAAATTCAGGAACAGGAATACGGAATTTATACTGCAGAAAATTATGCGGAAATTTCCCTCATGCAATTATCGAAAACTTATAGCGATGATGTTCATAGGGTAGTTAAAAATAAATATATTATTAAACACAAATGCTTTTCAGCTTTCAAATTTTGAAAAAAAAGATAAGTAATAATATACATCAAACGTGGGGTTAGATTACTTTCTCTTCGTTTTTTTTTTGCTTGAAAACACGTTTTGGTTAATTCGATTGACACTCGCATAGGCAGCAACATTGCGAGCGCTTGTAGGTATTCAAGAATACGACCTTTTAGCTCCCGGGAACACTTCCTTCCCGGGCAGTCAAGAATAGGGGGCCTGATAAACACTTATACCTGCTTAAGAATGCAAAGATGGCAAAAGAAATGGAAGACGTATTTGAAAGAAAAAGTGTATTCAGAAAGTTAACTTTGAAGCGTAAATTACTTACTTCAAAGATCAAGAGAGATGAAAAATTAGAATATCACTTTTCGATATTCGACACCCTGCAGGTTCCAAACTGGATGAAGAAAACAAAATTCACCATTTATTGTTGTCTTTAGATAAAGAATATGAATCAATCATAACAGTCATAGAAACTATGAATACAAGCATCAAAATGGATTTTGTTAAATCAAGATTATTAGATAAGGAGATGAAACTTGAAAGTAAACAATCAAAACCTTACAATCGAAGGGGAAATTTTCAAGTTTTCAATTCCTAACATCAGTCACATCAAAATAGTCAAGATGAATACCATGGATTAAGACAAAATAGTGGAAAACACAGGCGAATAAAGTAAATGGAATAACACTCATTGCCTTCAGGGCTTTTTTTTATCTTCTTTAGGATGTCTTGGGTCGTGATTTGAATAGTTATGATTTTATTTGGTACCCTGTATTAAAGCTATTCCAGTTGTCTTATATGCTTTTAGTCTTTGATTGAGAAACATGGTTCGGACGATTGTCTTGTTTATTTGTTCCTTGCTTCTTATTGGTACCTCAGGTCTCTTTATGTAGTTGATATCGATTTCTTAAATTGACTTACCAGCACCCATAACTGGTTAAAATATAGATACATACTTTTAAACCATGAATATACAAATTACCCGTAAAAGAAAACCATTGAAATTCAACCTTATCAATTTCTGTACACTATAAACAAATATCTAAAGCAAATATGTACGCCATTTTCTGTCACAACAAAATTTGGAAAATTACATTCGTGGTGGCTAAAATGTGATCTGGTCGAGTACGAAATCACACTCTGTCTAGGAGTAACCAAACTCCCGTGCATCCAAGGCGGTCCCAAACTTATTTGCCTCGAAACTGGACCTCTCGGAGGTTCACTCACAGCTTCAGCATAAGGCGGAGCCTCGTCGTACGGCGGAGGCGAAAACACCGGGAAACTTTCGTCGGGAGAGGCAGGACGCGGATTGAGCTCGGAATTGGGAGGCGACGAAAAGGAAATTCTTTGAGGCTCTAAATAAGCTTCCAAAGAAACTGTCATTACGGCTGAATAAGGGGAAGGAGGGGCTTGGTGTAATGTGGAAGATCGAGGGGTTAAAGGGGCGATGTCTTCGTCTTCTTCTTCAATAGGGGTGTGGTAACCTGTTGGGTTGGTACCTTGGGAAGTGCAAGACGAGGCCGAAGAAGTACGAGCCAATGGGGGTTTGGCTATATTGTGATTTAAGACAGATTAAAAACATTAAATATTTATTAATTATTATTGTGCCACCTTAATAATGGGTTTAGTTGAAATACTAGCACCAAGTTAAAAAGTAGAATATTTAGATATTGTATTAAGAGTTGCTTTGCAAGTCCTAATACAATAACCGTGATGAATTTAAAACCTCAGCATCAAATCAATATCACCTTGAATCTTTTGCTGGTTGGCCTTGATCCGGTCCATTTTGATTTTGATTTTTTCCAAAATGTGACGCTCGTCTTCCACTTGTTCGTCCATCCTTTTCGATCGCATTTCCTCGATCAGTTCAGCACCTAAAATGAATGAAAATTGTTGTTTTTGAAGTAAAATTTCCACAGACCAATAGGTGGAGAGAACTTTTGTTAAGATAACAGAAAAAACTTTGGCAGTTTTATTGTGAGTAGAAGTTTAAATTCAAATATGTGCACATACCTCGAGAAGCCAAAATAGTCGTTGCTTTAGTATCGTTAATCATATGGAAAAAGTTGTAACTTTGGAACAGTCGCTTTTGCATTATCAACAATCCGAAACATACACCATCCCAAAACAATCCCAAATATTCCCGCGGTACTTTACATTGGCCGTTAACAGGTAACTGAGCCAGATCTTCGACATTGCCAAACTTTCTGACACAACCTATACCAAACAACATCAGCCAATGACATTCTCCGGTGTAGGCGTGCACAAATACGCAACCAATCAATTGGAAGCAGGCTTTAATCAGGATTACTGTGACGTTGTAGCCCAATAGCCAATTCCACCTAAAAATAATTGATAGATTAAAATTAGTTGAGATAAAAAAGTTACCTTACTTCTTAATTATTTCCTTAATGGGTCTCAAATACATATCAGAACCTTCCCATAAGAACAAAAATGTCCCAATAAGATAACCAACCGAAAACAGATTGGTACGATTGGTGCCAGCCAAAAACACTGCAGCCAACGTCAAGTAGAACAAACTGCACATAATACACCTTTTAGCAATATCCAAATAAGACCTAAAATCAAATTTCAATTATAATTGGTCAAAATTTTACATCAACACACTCACCTGCAATAAGTAATAAAATCTGGAACTGGATTCTCGAAGTTTTTATCTTCAGCTAAATGTATAACGCTTTCATTACTGCCACCTGCGTAATTCTGGCCGCCATACCGCCTCTCTATTCTAAATACAACCCATTGACGAGTCAAAAAAAATAACAGCAAAAAGTCCCAAATCAAACGTTTCGGATTTGGCGGGTATTTGTCGTTCATCAGGTAGGCCCATTCTTGGAGACGAATAAAGATTGGATCTTTGTTCCATGGATAATCTAATAATAATTGATTTATTATTGTAAAAAGTTACACACTAAACTCCTTACCTATACAAAGTGTAGGTGGTAATCCTACAGCCATGAAATATTGGACAGGCAACAAGATGGCTGTAAAAAGTACATAAAATATCCACACTCTGGACAAAGTACTGCGTTTTAACGAATACAGTATGACCAACCAAAGACTATAGAAAACCGCGTATAAGTCCATTCTTATAGCTATGACAGCCACTGTTGCCATAAAACTTATCTAAAATAAATAAAATTCATTAGAAATTCAAATTATCCTAAACTCTTCTTACCTCAACTCCAAACTTAAAATAAGCATAATTCGCCAAATACTTAAGCATGTTGGTCAAATTTTTGTCGGCATCAGCCCTAGTGATTCTAGGAAACATGAAAAATGCCCTCGTTGTCGGTTTTCCTCTGGCTATTTTGTAGTAGTACTGTCGTACCAAAATAACTGAATACAGAGTAACTATTAAGATGTAAATTATGTTCCATTTTACCAGGCTGGGTACGGAACGATCCACTTGGTCAGATTTGTCGAAACCGAGCCAGTGCATGTTGTTGGCTATACGTTCCGTGTGGTTCATTGTTTCATTTTCCTAAAATATACGAAACAAAATCAACATTGTGGCAACTCTACACGAATTTTAGTTTGTAAATTCGAAGCATTTGACAACATTGCACAAAGAATAACCCTAAAGAAAACTTTTTTTGTAAGTTTGAAACATGTGACAACACTGCAAGTATGAATGCTACAAGCTATAAAACAATGTTGCCACACTCAATTCCAGGATCTCATATTTAGGTATTTAAGCTAAATGTATAGGACAACTTTTACGCCAAAGTCCAAGAAAAACTTTACAATAAACACAACAATTAACGTTTCTTTTTGGAAATTCAACATTATGTGGCAACACTGCACATATACTACAAACTCCTATAGCAGTGTTGCCACCTACTTTACTCCTTTATGACAACTAGCAAGAAAATTAATTTGGATTGAATTTTTTGGCAAATTTGAAGCATCTGGCAACACCGCAAGATTTTTGAAAATCCATAGAAAGCAGTGTTACCACATATTTTATCATTCCTCCCCAAAAGAATAAGTTACAGATATACAAGAAATACATGATGATATAACTGATAGCGAATTCCATTGGAAGGATTAGTACACACTGAGTGTATTTTTTGTCTTTTTCTACCAACTTGTATAAGAAAGAGATAGAAATACATTTTTCCTGCAATGGTTCTACCAATGAAATTCGCTATAAACCAAGATCTATTTTTTTTTTTGTAAATACGAAACATCTGGCAACTCTGTATAATATGAATGTTACAAACCTATAAAACAATGTTGGCAAATATTACTAAGTCCCTATCAAATTTATTTAATTAACCTTGTTTTTTTTTTTCATTCGAATTCATTTGGAAATTCAACGTAGGTATGTGACAACATCGCACGAATATTACAAACTCCTATAAGAGTGTTGCCAGTTGCTTAAACCTAAAGAAATACTCTCTCCCTAGACAAACTACTGCAAGAAAAATAATTTAGGTTAAATTTTCATGTAAATATAGAACATCTGGCAATAATGCAAGACTGGTACAGACCCTAGAAAACATTGCTGCCACATACTCCAGTATTTCTGTCCAAAAAAAAAGTCACTGATACACAAAAAGTACATAATAAAACTAAACCAAGACAATTTGTGGCAACACTGTATGGTATGAATGAAAACATCTGGTCATAATGCAAGACTGGTACTGAAAAGCATTGTTGCCACATATTTCACTATTTTTTCCCAAAAAAACGTGTCAACGATACACAAGAAAATCATAATAATAAAACTAAACCAAATGTTTTTTTTTAATTTTTTTTGTAAATTTAAAGCATGTGACAACACTGTATGGTATGATAATACAAAATTTTAAAACAATTTGGTTAAATCTTCCCTAATCTATCTATCTATTTTAATAATTAAAATTTTTATTTGAAAATTCAACGTATGTGGCAACATCGCACGAATACTACAAACTCCTATAGCAGTGTTGCCAGTTGCCTAAACCTCTTCCTATACAAACTGCAAGAAAATTAATTTAAGTTGAATTTTTATGTAAATTCAAAACATCTGGTCATAATGCAAGACTGGTACTGAAAAGCACTGTTGCCACGTATTTCACTATTTTTTCCCAACAGAACAAGTCACCGATTTACAAGAAAATCATAATAATGAAACTAAATCAAAAATTTTTGTTGTTTTTTCTAAATTTAAAGCATGTGGCAACACTGTATGGTATGATGATACAAAATTTTAAAACAATTTTGTAAAATCTTCCTAAATCTATCTATCTATTTTAATAATTGAAGTTTTCATTTGAACATTCAACATATGTGGCAACATTGCACGAATACTACAAACTCATATGTATAGCAGTGTTGCCAGTTGCTTAAACTTTTTCCTATACAAACTACAAAAAAACTAATTTGGATTGTATTTTTGTGTAAATTTAAAACATCTGGCAATAGTGCAAGACTGGTACAGACCCTAAAATGCATTGTTGCCACATGTTTCAATATTTTTTCCCAAAAGAACAAGTCACTGATACACAAGAAAATCATGATAATAAAATTAAACCAAAAAATTTTTTTTTGTTTTTTGTAAATTTAAAGCATGTGGCAACACTGTATGGTATGTATAATATTGAAAAATTATACAACAATTTGGTTATTATGTTCCTAAATTCGTACCAAATCTATTTATTTTAATAATTGAAATTTTCATTTGAAAATTCAACGTATGTGGCAACATCGCACGAATACTACAAACTCATATGTATAGCCGTGGTGCCAATTGCCTAAACCTCTTCCTATAGAAACTGCAAGAAAACTAATTTGGGTTGCATTTGTGTGTAAATTGGAAACATCTGGCAATAATGCAAGACTGATACAAACCCTAGAATGCATTGTTGCCACATATTTCACTATTTTCTCCCAAAAGAAGAAGTCACCAATACACAAGGAAATCATAATAATGAAACTAAATAAAAAAATTTTTTTTTGTTTTTTCTAAATTTAAAGCATGTGGCAACACTGTATGGTATAATAATAAAAAGTTATACAACAATTTGGTCGTATTTTCCCAAATTCGTACCAAATCTATCTATTTTAATAATTGAAATTTTCACAAAAGGCAATAATGCCAGATTGGTACAAACCCTAAAATGCATTGTTGCCACATATTTTCACTATTTTTTCCCAGAAGAACGAGTCACAGTGATACACAAAGAAATTCATAATAATGAAACTTAACCAAAATATTTTTTTTAGTTTTTTGTAAATTTAGAGCATGTGGCAACACTGTATGGTATGCATGATAATACAAAGTTATAAAACAATTTGGTCAAATCTTCCCAAATCTATCTATCTATTTTGATATTTAACGTTTTTATTTGAAAATTCAATGAATTAGGCAACATCGCACAACTAGGTACTACAAACTCATATGTATAGCAGTGTTGCCAATTGCCTAAATCTCTTCCTATACAAACTGCAAGAAAACTAATTTGGGTTGAATTTTTGTGTAAATTGAAAACATCTGGCAATAATGCAAGACTGGTGGTACAAACCGTAAAAAGCATTGTTGCCACATATTTCACTATTTTTTCCCAAAAGAACAAGTCATCTATACACAAGAAAATCATGATAATAAAACTAAACCAAATTTTTTTTTGTTTTTAGTAAATTTAAAGCAGGTGGCAACACTGTATGGTATGATAATACAAAGTATTATAAAACAATTTTGTCAAATCTTTTCAAATCTATTTTAATAATTGAAGTTTTTATTTGAAAATTCAACGTATGTGGCAACATCGCACAAATACTGAAAACTTCTATAGCATTGTTGCCAGTTGCGTAAACCTCTCCCTATACAAATTGCAACAAAACTAATTTGGCTAAAATTTTTGTGTAAATTTAAAACATCAGGCAATAATGCAAGACTAGACAGAATAAGTCACCGATACACAAGGAAATCATAATAATAAAACTAAACCAAAATATATTTTTTTGAATTTTTTTTGTAAATTTAAAGCATGTGGCAACATTGTATGGTATGATAATACAAAGTTATAAAACAGTTTGGTCAAATCTTCCCAAATCTATCTATTTAAATAATTGAAATTTTCATTTGAAAATTCAACATATGTGACAACATCGCACGAATACTACAAACTTCTATAGCAGTGTGTTGCCAGTTGCCTAAACCTCTTCCTATACAAACTACAAAATGACTAATTTGGGTTAGTTTGGGTTAGCTTCCTATACAAGACTGGTACAGACCCTAAAAAGCATTGTTGTCACATATATCACTATTTTTTCCCAAAAAAACAAGCCAACGAACGATACACAAGAAAATTATAATAATGAAACTAAACCAAAATATTTTGTAAATTTAAAACAGCTGGCAACGCTGTATGGTATAATAATACAAAGTTATGTAATAATTCGGTCAAATCTTCCTGAATCTATCCTTTTTTAATTATTGAAATTTTCATTTAAAAATTCAACGTGTGACAACATCGCAAAAATAATACAAACTCCTATGGCTGTATTGCCAGTTGCCTAAACCTCTTCTTATACAAACTACAAGAAAACTAATTTGAGTTGGATTTTTATGTAAATTTGATAATAATGCAGGGCTCAGATCTTAAAATGCATTGTTGCCACATATTTCACTATTTTTTCCTAAAAGAATAAGTCTCCGATACACAAAGAAATCATAATAACAAAACTAAACCAAATTTTTTTTTTGTTAATTTATAGCACGTGGCAACACTGTATGGTATGATAATACAAAGTTGTAAAACAATTTGGTCAAATCTTCCCAAATCAATCTAACTATTTTAATAACTGACGTTTTCATTGGAAAATTCAACGTATGTGGCAACATCGCACGAATACTACAAACTCCTCGAGCAGTGTTGCCAGTTACCTAAACCCCTTCGCATACAAACTGCAAAAAAAACTAATTTGGGTTGCATTTTTGTGTAAATTGAAAACATCTGGCAATAATGCAAGACTGGTACAAACCCTAAAATGCATTGTTGCCACACATTTCCCTATTTTTTCCCAAAAACATGTCAACGATACACAAGAGAATCATAATAATAAAACTAAACCAACATTTTTTTTGTAAACTTAAAACATGTGGCAACACTGTATGGTATTATACTACAAAGTTATAAAACAATTTGGTTAAATCTTTCCAAATCTATCTATCAGTTTTGATAATTAAAGTTTTCATTTGAAAATTCAACATATGTGGCAACATTGCACGACTACTACAAACTCCTATAGCAGTGTTGCCAGTTGCCTAAACCTCTTCCTATACAAACTGCAAGAAAATTAGTTTAAGTTGAATTTTTGTGTAAATTCAAAACATCTGGTCATAATGCAAGACTGGTACTGAAAAGCACTGTTGCCACATATTTCACTATTTTTTCCCAACAGAACAAGTCACCGATATACAGGAAATCATAATAATGAAACTATATCAAAAATTTTTTTTTTTGTTTTTTCTAAATTTAAAGCATGCGGCAACACTGTATGGTATGATAATACAAAGTTATAAAACAATTTGATTAAATCTTCCCAACTCTATCGACTTATGTTAATAATTGAAGTTTTTATTTAAAAATTCGAAGTCTGTGGCAACATCGCACGAATACTACAAACTCATATGTATAGCAGTGTTGTCAGTTGCCTAAACCTCTTCCTATACAAATTGCAAGAAAACTAATTTGGGTTGAGTTTTTGTGTAAATTGAAAACATCTGGCAATAATGCAAGACTGGTACAGACCCCAAAATGCATTGTTGGCACATATTCACTATTTCTCTCCAAAAGAACCAGTCCCAATATACAATAAGAAGTATGTCATAGTATTATGTATTTATATTTTTTTTTTGTAAATTTAAAGCATGTGGCAACACTGTATGATAATATAAAAGAATGTGACTAAATTTTCGAGCAGTGTTGCCACATACCTACTCTACTAGTTGACTTAAATCTAAAGAAATATTCTCTTCTTCCAAGAAAACTAATTTGGGTTGGATTTTTTTGCGAATTCAAAGCATTTGGCAACGACGCAAAACTAGTACAGACCCCAAATAGCTGTATTGCCACATTGTAGAACAATGTAGCCAAAACTTCCCAAATCCCTATCAAATCCGTTTATCTTACTTTGATCCAATTAAATCACTATCTAAATTGAGGGTTTCCATTCGGAAATTCAACATATGTGGCAACACTGCTCAACACTACAAACTCCTATAACAATCTTGTCATATACTGTACTAGTTGTCCTAAACCTAGAGAAATACTCTCTTCCTGTATAAGTAACAAGAAAATTATCTAGTTCGAGTTTGATTTTCAAAGCATCTGGCAACAGCGCAATTTAAAAAATAACATGGCAATACTGTATGAATCCTATAAACTTATGGAACAATGTAACCAAATCTCTTCAAATCCCTATCCAATCTAATTAAGGTTTTCATATGGAAATTTAATCTATGTATTTGGCAACATCGCACGGATACTACAAACTTCTATAACAGTGTTGCCAAATTTCACTAATTGCCTTGTCCAAATTTAGAAAAATACTCTCTCTCCACAAACAAGTAGCAAGAAAACTAATTTGAGTTGGATATTTTAGCAGCATCTGGCAGCAACGCAAGACTATTACAGACCACAAAAAGCTGTGTTGCCACATATTTTATTATTTTTCCTCAAAAGAAGTCAAATACACAAGAAGTAAGTATGTGGCAAATCCCTATCAAATCTTTTTAATTTTACCATCTTATTTAGGGTTTTCTTTGGATTATCATTTGGAAATTCAGCGTATGTGACAACATCACACGAATAACACAAATTCCTATAGCAGTGTTGCCACATAGGTACTTTACTAGTTAGCCTGAACCTAGGCCAATTATCCACTGGGCAATTGAATTATAGATCAATAAATTTATCTTGCAGATATGTAATTATCATAGCATAGCAAGGTTATCTCAAGGTGAGTAAACCAGGAAAAAAATGTCTATATTCAATTATTGGAAAATATACAGGGTGTTCCATTCAAAAAAATACAAGTTGGGTCTACCACATATTTTGCGTGCACCTTGTATATTATATAAAAATTATATTTTTAGCGGTTCTCGTAAATCCTCATTTGCTATTTTTATTATCTTGCTATAAGCTGTCAAAATATATGGAACAACCCTGTATTCGATTGAAAAAAAAACTTGTGGTCGTAGCTTGTACGGTAAAGGAGGCGAACATGTGTCAGATTTGACAAGTGGCATCTGTCAATATCAATGTCGAGCGAAAAATATTCCTTGAAATTTGACATTTAAAAAAAAAAAAAACATTGTTAGGCCGTCATTTTTTGACATATGTCTTTGTCAAATTTTTTTTAAGGGTTTTTGGGGGTCGGGGGATCGTTTTTTGATCATCGTATTTTTTTTTCCGAAAATTGGAAATAAACTTTTTTGATGTTGACAACTATCGAAATTTTTTTGACATTGACAGGTAGCTCACGACGAATAATCGCTATGTACACAAATAAAAAACCAGGATTTTGGTAAATTTAAAGCATGTGGCAACATTGTATGAACACCACAAACTTATAAGTAAAATTATTAGGTTGTTTGGTAATGGGAAACAGAGGACGTCATCTACGGTGCCTAATGGAAATTTGAATTATGTTTATGCATTCCAGATGACGTCAGTAAGCAACCTACCTCTTTGAAATAACCTTAGAAGCCCCCAAAACAGAAAGACGCCATTTTGTATCGGTTGTCAAAAATTACAAGGCCTACTTTGAAACGTCAAGTTTTTTGACGTTTGCGTCAGGGTTGCTACATTTTTAATTTTTTTTTATTGAAATGTAGTGCACTTGTGAATTATTATTAAATTGAATGGAAATTATTGACAATTCAATGTAATTTTGGCATATAAATGGAGCCCCACAACCGAAAAAGCAAAAAGACGCCATTTTGGATTGACTGTCAAAAATTACAAGGCCTACTTTGGAACGTCAAATTTTTTGACGTTTACGCCAGGGTTGCTGCATTTTTAACTGTTTTTTTCCAAAAATTCAGTGCACTTATGAATTATTATCAAATTAAATGGAAATTATTTCCTCAGTTTAGCCGAAACACGGGGCCCCCAAACCAAAAAAAGGGGCCCCTCTCAAGGTTGTTTGAAAAAGGTAGATTGCTTGATAATTTTCATGACGTCATCTGGGATGCCTAAACGTAATGCAAATCCAAGGTTCCTAAAGTCTCAATAGGTTGTCTTGTAATGGGTAACTTGATGACGCATCTGGGGTGCCTTATGTAGATTTGCATTACGTTTAGGCATACAGATGATGTCATGAAAGTTAGCAGGCAACCTTCCTCTTTTAAACGACCTTGATGCAAATCTCCATTAGGTCTTTTTGATGACGTCATCTGTTTATCATAACCAGACAACTTATCAACTTCAGGAGCCTTGGGATAAAACTCCTAGAGGTAATAGGTTGTCTGGTCATGGGAAACACATGACGTCATCTACGGTGCCTTATGAAGATTCGCATTATGATGAGGCATTCCAGTTGACGTCATAAAAGTTATCAGGCAACTTACCTCTCTCAAACAACCTTGTCTTAGAGGTTCCCAAAACAAAAAGACGTCAGTTTGAATTAACTGTCAAAAATTACAAGGCCTACTTTGAAACATCAAAATTTTTCGTAGTTTGTGCCAGAGTTGCTGCATTCTTAATTGTTTTTTTTTTTTTTAAATCTAGTGCACTTATGAATCATTATCAAATTACATGGAAATTATTTCCTGAATTTAGTCGAAAAATGGGGCTCCCCAAATCAAAAAACGGGGCACCCTCAAGGTTGTTTGAAAGAGGTAGGTTGCTCGACAGTTTTCATGACGTCATCTGGGATGCCTAAATATAATGCACATCCAAGGTTCCTCAAGTTAATAGGTTGTCTGGTAATAGGTAACTTGATGATTCATCTGGGGTGCCTTATGTAGATTTGCATTACGTTTAGGCATACAGATGACGTCATGAAAGTTATCAGGCAACCTCCCTCTTTTAAACAACCTTGATGCAAATCTCCATTAGGTCTTTTTGATGATGTCATCTGCTTATCATCACCAGACAATTTATTAACTTTAGGAGCCTTAGGGCAAAATTCCTAGGGTTAATAGGTTGTCTGGTAATGGGAAAAAGATGACGTCATTTAGGCTGCCTTATGAAGATTTGCATTGTGTTGAGGCATTCCAGATGACGTCATCAAAGTTATCAGGCAATCCTACCTTTCTCAAACAACCTTGCCTTGGGGATTTTCAAAAAAAAAAGATGTCATTTTGAATTACCTGTCAAAAATTGCAAGGCCTACTTCGAAACGTCAAATTTTTTTGACGTTTGTGTCATGATTGCTACATTTTTATTTATTTTTTTCAAAACCCAGCGCATTTTTGAATCAGATTGAAAATATATTAAGAATTAAGCAAAAAGGGGACCCCGAAAGGTTAAAAATACGTCATCTTGGGGGTAAATCCCAAAGAAAACAAGGCCTACTTTGAAACGTCAATTTTGTTATGTAATAACCAGTGTTGCCATCGTTATTAAAAAAACCCTCGCCTTGCAGGCTTGTGATTTGTGGCAACAATGTACGAATTACACAAACTGTTAACACACTGTTGCCACATATCGTATGAATAAAAACCAACTTACCGCCACACAAGTAACATTCCAAATGTCCGGATTAATGTACTTGATCTGATACAGCATCCTGGCCAATAGAAACAGCGAGACCAGAATCGAACTGGAATAAATCGTGAATATTTGCACGGGCCTGCCCAATGTGAACGAGGCCGGAATCAGAAGAACCAAAATAAAGTACAAGGCGCACGTGTCGTAAACACACAGTAGCATGGCGAAAAATAAAACCACTCTTGGCATGTGGATTTCTAGGAACAAATAGAGCAAGTTTAGGAATTTGTGTAGGCGAGTTATCCACTTTTCCATTACAGCTTTGAATGTCAAGTCTGGAAAAGAATAATTATTGTAGAGTTAGTCTGAACACTAAAACCAAAAATTCTTACTGTCAAAATCGCTCAATTCGAATTTATAAGTCGATGAAGTAGGGTCATCTTTTTCACTTCTATCTATGACTCCGCCCCCTTGCAACGAACTTTGATTTAAATCCTCATCCTCCTCGTCTTCATTTATCAGGCTCGTATTTTTAGGGTCAGATAATACCATAAAGTCGTTGTGGAAATAGTGAAGTTGCACCACAGTGATTATAACGAAAAATGTAGGAGTTACTAGACGGACAAAGAGTTGTTTGGTTTCGAATTTTTCCAGGCCTATATCCAATTGTCTGAAAATGAAATTAGTAATAATTGGGTGCAATATAGTGGTTTAAAAGTCCTTACTGTTCTTGTGCCACATGAAGATACTCTGTCCAATATTCGGGAAAATTATCAAATTGGTAGGTGTAAGTCAATACAAGTACCAACATGGAAAATATGATGACAACCAACCAAAAACCAAACATCATTTTTCTCCAAATGGTAAACGACAACTGAAACAATAATCACTTGTACTGTTATTAACTTATAATGGAAATTGTTCTTACCTGGAAGGACAGTATAAATATTAAAAACAAGGCCATATAAACTATCCTAAAACCTGTCATTCTTTGACCAGTTATGGCAACAGCGAATAAGGTAACTGCCACAACCCAAATCCAAAACTTGGTTAAAAACTTCTTCAAATACCCTCCAACTACATCCATGATTTTGGTTTCCTTTTTTTTGACTTCGTTGTTGGTACCTTGCCACAAAAACCAATCAAATAATTGCATTTTTACATTGAAAAATCACTTACCTGTAGTAGCAGCTCCAACAGTAAGTTGTAAGGGCGCCACCATATCAGCCAACGCACTAGTTTGCCTTTCAATGAGCCTCTCTTGCATATATTGCCTTAAAGTAACCCAAAACATACACGTATATAAACATTTAACCAGTAAAGGATTACAGGGTAAAGTTGTAACTTTAACAAAACCGATTTGGGCTAAGTTGATGCCCTTTATAAACGAAGGCAGTTCGGTTTCAGTTAAGTTCATCGAGTAAATGTAGGCGGATATTAGTAGGAACCAGGCATAGAAAACTAAAAACGGACTGGAGCGTAGCATGCTTTTTCTTTGGTTCGGTACCAGCCAGATAACGTTGGCCCAAATTAGTAAAACAAAAGTTATCCAGCTTATGTATGTTATACTCCAGGCCTAAAACAATTTTCATTTATCAAAGGAGAATAAATGTAATATAACAACTTACCATCATAATGATATTGGTACCCAAATAGGACACCCTAATGATGATTTGTAAAAGATTTTCCAAAAAGTAGACCAAGTTTTCGATTAAAGTGGGCTGATAATCACCTTCTGGATTACCTTACGAGAAATTACATTTAGCAAAATGATTACTGAGTAATTTAATTTTTGTCTCACCCATTTCGTCCATAGGTATTTCTTCAGGATGTTCTCCGTCTACGGTGACACTTCCTGTAGAATCTTGCATTATGGCGCTCCGTTTACTGGAACCGTATCTTCGATTTGGACTTACGCCTTTTATGAGCTAATGAAAATAGAGATTTATATTGTATTTGTATTTCAAACACTATATAGGAAAGTATATTTACCAACTAAACTACCAAATCCGAAGCAGACTTTACAAATTAGAATGACAAAACCACCAATGAAAAAATAGAAAAAACAAGCCAAGTAAAGCAAAAACAAAATAAAATATAAATACATACGGGGGTGTTTTCCATAGCTTGGGATTCTTCGGATATTCTTCGATAAGGTTCCTGCAAAACAAACCAGCAACGGCAATCGAAATAAAAAAATTGTAATGAGGCAAATTAAATCAATAATAATTATTGTTTAGTGCATTTATATACAAGTAGAAGGTTCTTGAATTAGCAGTTTGAGGTACCATGTTATTGTACTATTTAGTAAATTTTAGTGAGAAATAAAATCATAACAATGACATGATCTAATAATATAGTTAGTGGAAAAAGCTACAAGTAAAAGTATCACAAAAATACAATTTCAGCTGGGGAGAGTGGGGTCATATCTTGTGGAACCGATGACAACCAGCAGGTCTAGAGTTTATCACTCCTTCTATTTGAGTTAGAACCGTGCTAATATCCTCGAAAGTAAGGCTAGCGTCACTCAAAACACGTTTAAGATGATATTTGATACTTTTCATGCCAGCCTACCACAAACCTCCAAAGTTTGGAGCATGAAAGGCCATGAAAATGACCTTATCAAAGCTAGAATGGAAAAAATTGCGGATAATGTAGTTAACACCTACAAAAGTAATTCTATTATCAGAATAGATATGTAGGGGCCTGCCTCTTCTCGCAACAAATCTGTTAAGAACCGCAAGAGAGGCTTGACTGGTCAAGTCACTGACAACTTTTAAGTGAACGGACTTCGTGTTCATAGACACAATAATACAACTATAACCCTTTAGAATCTTAGAATTTCTGCATTTTCTATCTCTAATAGACAGAAGACCCACATAATCAACTTCAGTATTTGTAATAACTGCTTGATAACCAGAGTACTCGGGCAAATTACCCATCAAATAATTAACTGAAGTTGGATTAGACATTAGACTTAAAACAATTGATGCAACCCTTGATTATGGTTCTATTTTACGCCCTGATATAGGCCAAAATTTCTCGTGAGTTGCAAGTTGCATATAGAAGTTGCTGAGGATCATAATGCAAACGCTTACATGTATGTGATTTATAATCAGTGTACTTAAATAATGCTTATTATGTAGTAAAGCAGGATTTTTCTGCTCATCGGGCACATCTGCATTTTGAATTCTACCATCGACTCGTATTAAACCTATTTCATTATAATAAGATTTTAAACATAACAAACCATCCGAATTACTTAATGAACGTTTAATATTTAGTAAGTAATAATCCTTTGTGAATGACTAAATTTGAGACATTTTAATTAATTTATTAGAGCATTATTAAGTTCTCTTGGCGTCAGAGGTCCAACCAGTACCTACATTACTATTCTTAAGTCGTTGAATGAACCCTAAACAATATGCCAGAATTTTTTACAACTTTATCACTAATGAATATTTGTTAAATTCAAAGTCAGTTTCTTAAACGCATGTGGAATGACTCCTTCACTTTTTGTTCAGGTAAATCTTGAGGCACCTCCCTTACACAACTATCAAAATTATAGTTAGAAAAAAGCCTGGTAGAGGACTGTTCCACCATAAATTCAAATGAATGAAGCAAGGATTCGGCCTCTAAAAAGACAGTCCGCTGGAATCTCGTCTGACTTAACATGAAACCAGTCACATGGCCTCGACATGTTCTGAACTTGAGTTATCCGATTTGCTACAAAGCTTATTAAATCCACAATATAAACGAATCCGCAGCAAAAACCTCCAAAAATTGGAGGTTTTTGCAAAACTCCAATCATTTATTGTAAAGGTAAGAAGGAAGTGGCTCATCCCAAGCTAAATGTTCTTGCCAAAGAAGCTGCATAAGAAGCTTGACAACAACCACAATTGGCCCTAAAAGACTTAAAGGGTCAAATATCTGACTTGTAACTGATTGAACCATCCTCTTGGAGATTTCGCCTTCAAATTTAAATTTTTTGATCGAATAATGAATGGTATCACTAGAAGCATTCCAAAAAGCGCCTAAAGTTTTATTTTGGTCATTTTCTCCCAAATGTAATAAATATACTTGATGATAAATTATTGTGAAGCTGAAATTGATTTAATAAATCTGGTTTATTAGAAAACCACTTTCTAAGCTAGCCCAAATGAAAGATATTTCTCTCTGAATTTGTAGCAACTTAGTACATCTTTGATATGTCTGCATTAAGAACGTAAATTCTGAAACGTATATAGATACAAGGTCCCTTTGAAAAGTAGGTCCAACATGCTGTAGGTACGTCAGTGTCACTCTTAGCCGACGCATCACAAACCACACGCAACTTTGTGATCAAACTAGATTCCTTAATTAAAGGATGATGTAACACGGTTTGGTATTAATAAAATCAACAGAAAACCTTCACTCTTTGTCATGTTACCCATATCCTTGTATTCCTCAAGAAATTCAACATAATCCTTTCTCAAGCTCTCATTTTTAATTAAACGTCTTTCAAGAACTATTAATTGTTTAATTGCTATATTCTTAGACTGGCCTAAACCCTCAATGTTATCTTTAAAAGGAAATTTTACCACAAATCTCGAGAGTAATTTTTTATAAAATGCTTTTCGTATAACTGTTCAGAATTTGACAAAATAGGTCGTTCATTGGTACATTCATGGAGTTCCCAAAAACGTCTAAGTTTTTCATTAATCGTCTGATCCAATGAAAGACAAGCTGTCACCTGAGTATTTGAGACATTAGAAGAAGAATCAAAATATCCACCAAGAATCCAACCAAATCTTGTTTCCTGAAGCGTAGGTATTCCCCGAGTATGAATTTGTTTCATAAGTAACATCCTATAGAATACATCAACGCCCAATAAAATATCTATATCCTTTTTGGATGTTAAAACACTCGTGGGGAATATTCCAATCGGAAATTTCGAAAGAGACCGTTGGAACACCTTGAGTAATTTTTAATATGCCTAAGGGCCAAATTATGGACTGACTGGTAAACGACTAGTTGTTACCTAGCAGGTACTTCCTATGCACTAGAAAATAGACAGTACCAGCTAGGTAACAACCAGACACTTACCAGTTGGTCCATAATTTGGCCCTAAACAAAAAATGACTTCGTTGTAATCATTAATATTTGACATAATCTTAACATTCACCATTGCACTCGCAGTGGTCAATACATTTTCATCAACGCCAGAAATGTTAAATTACTTGTAAATTGAGAATTTTTTGCAAAATTGAGTCCCATAGAAACTCTCTTTCAATTTACCTCAGCTTTTGAAAATTTTTAAGGTTTATTTCAAAGGGTTTATGGTAGTCGATAAAAATATTTCAAGCGGATTGAAACACTATTTCAAAAGTTAACATTTTTTGCAAAATCTATTATAAATTTTTCACTGCTTCTTTTCAATTTATTCTAGGACCAATGAGAATAATGGGTCAATTCTGTGCACATCTGTAAGCAAGTCTATAAATTTCTATAAGCCTATACAGGGTGTCCGTTTTAAGTGATACCACTATTGCTATCTCGGAAACGGTGAGAAATACGAGGTCGGTTAAATTAGAAAAAAGTTGCCTTTTTTGATGCTGTGATGATTCGCCCTTATTTTCGAGGGCGTGAGGTAGGTCCGTGTCTGCGGAAGGAGTTTAACTCCAATGACACAACTGATTATCTTCAGCCTTACTAGGCTATTTTATTCTACTCAACAGAAGACTCAAAATACTTAATATTACACTCAAAAAGATTTTTAAGGCAAGAGCGAGAATGGAGGCTGACACCCAAAATGGCAACCTCCTCCATCTCCACAGAACATATCACCTCTAGAAAAGTATCTGCAATGTTATGTACCGGTTATGAATTACAGCGCCATCGTTTACTGAAAACCCAACTAATCGAGCATTCTTGACAAAAAGGCGAATTGATTTTTTTCATGTTTTTATTATTTTTAAATAATTTTTAATGTTCAACTGCATTTGGCTTGCTGACTCCTTTGAGCTCTTTTCGCCTCATTTTTTTGAGAACTATGACTGGCAGGAAGTTTCCGATGTTGAACATAGTGCAAAAAGAGTTAGTAAGTTAGCAAGAGACACGCAGCTATAGGTAGATCGCAAAGTAAATACGAATTATAAATACAAATACGAACGAAACGAAACAAACGAGTAAATACAAAAAAATACGAACAAAAATTAGGGTTTTTTTCAACCAAAACTTTTTGAATTTTCACTTTAACGCGCGTGGGGACCATGGTTCATAGTTCACAACAACACAATTTAAAAATTCAAATTTTGACTTTTAAAATGACAAAATAAATGACAAAACCAACACAAATCACTGTCCACACCACAGATACCTGTAAATTTCTCTTATCTCCCGACAGTGTCGCCATCGTTGAATGAAAACCTAACTAAAAACCTTTGTCGCGATTCTCCCATTTGAGATATTTTTCTATAGGTGATATGTTCTGTGATCTCCTCCTGACTGCTGTCAGAGGCAAGGAGGTGTTTCCTCTGTTTCCCTCTCCCGTCATCTGTCATCATGAATGCGTTCGACGCATTTAATCGAGGATGCGTTCGAAACTACCTCATTACCCCCAACTTAAATGCAAAAATACAAATAGGTATTTAAGTTTAAAACTGGAAACCTAAGGTAATAAATATTGACTAAAACTAACACCTTAACTCAAGTGTCTCTTAGATTCACAACACTTCTTAAACTAACTGCACATACATTGTAAAATAATAGGTAACATAATTTATGTTCTATAACCAAAACCAGTATGATTCTTTAAAAAGATCTTTACTAACTAAGAAAAAATTTAACTATATCTAATACATATTGTAGGCATGTATGTTTTCACATACCTACCTCTAGTAAATCTAAAAAACAAGTCCACCAACTAATCGAGAATTGCAGGACTGGTTTTATACTTTCTCAAGTTAATAACGTTTTGTCTAGACAATTCTTTACCATCTAGATCACCAATGATGTAAGAATTTGGACCTAACTGCCCCAAAACTTGATACGGTCCTTCAAACAACAGAAAAAACTTTTTAATGGTCTTATCTGCGGCGGATGATTGATAATGAGTTTTCACCAGGACTTGGTCCCCTTTTTCGAATACAACTGGCTTAACCGTGGCGTTAACCCTTTTTGCACGGTTTTCAGCCTTAGATAACATTTGAGTTCGAGCCAATTCCCAAATCCTTTCTTTCGGAAGTGGCACCTTTCCTTCTACCGGAAATTTCACATACTTAGAAAAAGGACATTCCGTCCTAAGACCGTATTGCAGATAGATTGCACTGAATCCAGTGCTTAAATTGATAACCGAATTCAGACATTCTTCCACCCATGATAACATGTTAGGCCACAAAGTATGTTGTTCATGGCAATATGTTCTCAGTAACCTACCAACTTCTTTGTTATATCTTTCTGTCATATTGCCTTGTGGAAAATAAACTGAGGTGTGTCTCACCCTAATTCCTACCCTTTCTACCTCATTCTCCCATAAATGGCTCGTAAATTGAGTTCCATTGTCACTCAAGATACTCTGTGGTTTTTGCACCTCTGAAATGTAGTGATTTAAAATTCTGTTTAAAATAGCTCGCGTCGTTGCCCGTCGCAATGCAAACAACTTAACAAATTTCGAAAACGCGTCGACAATGACAAACAGCTGAGTAACCTTTCCGCGACCTTCCGGTAACGGCCCTATTAAGTCAACACAAACTAGTTCACCTGGTTTATTTGGAATTACAGCATTACACAATCCCCTGGAAGTTTCCCCGCTTTTTACCTTCTGACAAAAATCACATTCGCCAACAGTCTGCCGAACATGTTTCTGCATTCTAGGCCAAAAAAAAGATTGTTTTAGATGCATGTAAGTTTTAATTCTTCCAAAATGTCCTATAGTTTCGTGCACTGTTTTAATAAAATCGCGCGCCTGACAAACCGGTACACAAAGCTTAAAGCCTGGACAACTATTATCGCCCCTCTCACCAGAGCTACCCGTACATCACCTTATGAGGAAGGTTGAATAGATACAGATTCCCTCGGAGGATAACGCGAGAGAACATCAGCTGTCACATTCTCTGAACCCTTGCAATGTTCGATTTGGAAATTAAATTCCTGCAAAAACATGATCCAACGCGCCAATCGCGCACTTTTCAGTTTACAAGTTAACAAGAAACTCAAACTCTTATGGTCAGAAATAATGACTAAATCCATTCCCAAGACTAATGTACGCCACTGCCTTAAACAATGCAAGACAGCCATAGCTTCCTTCTCTGTGACCGTATAAGACAGTTGGCTACCCTTGAAAGTGCTACTAGTATAGGCAATAACCTGACGATCATTGGTATCAGAGTATTGAAATAAGACGCCCGCTAAAGCCAAATCGGAGCTATCGCATTGAATATAAAATGTACGAGCCAAATCAGGATGTGACACAAATCCCACATGCAAGTAAGCTTGCTTAATGTCTCGAAAAGCTTCATCTTCTTCTTTATTCCACTTCCAATTGTGCCTTTTTCTTAGTAATTTTAGCAAAGGAACAGTTAGTTGTGCATAGCTCTCACAAAAACGTTGATCATAATTGACCAGACCGAGAAATCCACGTAATTCTCTAATATTCCTTGGAGTTGGAAAATTTTGAATTGATGATACTCTTTTAGGATCTATCGACACCCTTGTGCCGAGATAATATGTCCCAGAAAGACTACTTCATTTCGAAAAAATTGGAATTTTCTTAACTTCACCGTTAATCCCACAAAACGTAATTTACTGAAAATTGTCTGAAGATGTTGCAAATGCATTGAAATATTATCTGAGAAGACCAACAAATCATCTACATAACCATATGTAAAATTATTACATTCTGTTCCTAGCACCTGATTAAGGCATCTTATGAGACTGGCCATGGAGGTGCTAAGGCCGAAAGGCAATCTTTTAAAAGTATAAGTCTCTCCCGAATGGACGAAACCCACATACTTAGTGTGTTCAGCCCTAATAGGAATCTGCCAATAAGCCGCTGTCAGATCAATTGTACTTAAAATCTGACCCTTTTTGAAATTTAATAGAAGTTCATTAGGATTAGGTGGACTGATAAAATCTTTCACCATCCTAGCATTAAGAAATCGAGCGTCCAAACACACTCTCACCGATTTATCCTTCTTCGTCACACACACTAAAGGGGATACATACTCGGTTTTTTGTTTTTGAATTATGTCACAACCTAACATTTCCAAAATTTGCGACTCCACTTCTTTTCTATAGACCACTGGAATCGGATACTGAGGAGCCTTAAACTCCTCATAACTTGTCAATTTTATTTCGTGCAAATAGTTTTTAACACATCCCGGATTCTCTGAAAATATATCTGAATATTGAAGAAGAAGATCAAACAACTTTTTTTTATATAGATTATCAATAGACGATTCATCAACTGCATTTTCGAAATCTATTTTGGAATAACAATGTCTTACATTCTGTTCTAGAGTCACACCGTCTTTTACACCTTGAATCACCTTACTTGAATATTCCCTACACAAATTAATTCGTAGATTGCAACCATTAATCTTGAAATTCATTTTTGATTGATAAATTTTAGACTCATATCGAAAAATTAGCAAAGAACTCTCAAAGTTTAACGTCGCCTTATATTTCATCAGCCAATTAGACCCAAACAACACTTCACAATTTAAATTTGGAACCACCAAACAAATAACGTCCATTTTCAAGCCCCCCATTTCGACTGGTAAGTAAACTTGAGTTTAAACCCGTTGCGTATTTCCCCCTACTGCCACAGAAATACTTACATTGGTCACTGGTAAAGTGGGCAATTTTAATAAGGCCCTCAATGCCTCAAAAAACTTCTCCGATATCGCACATACATCCGACCCAGTATCTAGTCAAATTTCAATTTGTTGTGAGCCGATTATTGACATAATAGCAGGAGATACCTTTTCGTTTTCGTCCGGTTCACTGTCTGAGTCTGACAAAAGTTCTGTCTCGTCTTTATTGAAGGTTGTAATATGTCTTATTTCACGGTTATCTCCCCGACCTGAATAATTATTTTGATTCCTATGAAAGTTCGAGGGGTTAGAATTAGAATCTTGGCGCCGTTCACTAGCATGAAACCTACCAGAATTCTCAGCTCTATTGTCTTCCATAAATGTCTCATCAATTTTTCGCAAATATGTCTCCACTTCATCTACAGTACTAAAACCATTCATAACAATTCCGCGCTGAATTTCCTGAGGAAAATGTTTAGACAACATTTCGATTAGTTTTCCGATATCAATTTTCTCTGACAAATAATTTGCTTGATTGATTAAATTTAAAAAATACTCGGCCCTATTTCCCGACTCGAATGTACCATAGGATAGTTCCAGATAAAGTTCGCGTTCACGGTCTACCCCCCAGAACCTAGCTTGAAAAGCCCTTTGAAAATCCCCGAAATTTGGCATGTTAAAGCCAGATTAGTTTTTTTTGTTTCAGGGACCCCCGCATCCTCTAAAATTTTATTCAATTTTTTCAAAAATGCCATAGGGTGAATTTTTGAGCTAGGGTAGAAACTAGAAAGTAAGGTTACTACCCCCCAGTTCCTTCCAATTTGAGATATAGCCACGATCGACCAATACCTTTGACGCATTTGAACTATCGCTTTCAAGTATCTCCTCTGTTTGATCATTTTTATTTGACGAAAACTCCCTATCAATCCCCTGTACGCGAGTTCTTTTATCAATAACCTGAACCTCCGAGGACAGTCTAGAAACACAGTCCTGCAACTCCGCCATATTTACCGAAAGATTTTTAAGTAACTTTAAAGTCTCCCTTGACTTCCTTTGTACCCTAACTTCACTCAAAGGTATATCATCATCTGAATCCCCAGAATTATTAGTGTTTCTTTTTTTTCTATTTTTAGGACTCATTGTATACGTTTAAAATATTAAATACTACCGAATAATATCGATAAATAAAGTTTAAATAATAGATACCAGCCAAAACAAAATAACAGTAAAGTCGAAAACTCGAAATCATAAATGTGAAAATATTTCAACTTCCAATAAATTTCAAATAAAAATACCAGCAAATTAAAAGATACTACCAAAGATGTGTCTATCCTCTTAATGCAAGTTGTCCTTGTCGCGTCGCGTCGAACCGTTCGGAGTTCAGCTGTTCGCTCCAAATCAAACAGTGCAAGCACCAAGTACTCCGTCGCGTTCCGCACCAAAATGAAGTTCGAGTCCACCACCAATAAAATCAGCCTACTGAACGACTGCGTTCCTACCACAGATCAGTGGTTCCTACGCCGATTTGACAGCGCACCAAACACGCCTGTTGTCTCCGCGTCAAATATAGCTCTCGTTTTGGAAACTAAGCTAACCTTAGATTATATATAGTTAACACTAAAAGATGAGTAATCAACTTCCAAATATGGTACAAAGATCTCTCTCCAAATATTTTGATTTTGTCTCTCTTACTTTGTTTACGCTGGTTTTCTATAGTACGATTTCCAAAAATCCGTTTACATTTTCGATCTTTATACATCTCACTCTAAGGCAATATGTAAACGAAAAGAACACTATACAAGTCTAGCTAAACAGAGGGCACTTTCCAAAATTCACCGGTTTCTGAACCGGTGCGATACCGGTTTAATAGTTTACTCGCCAAACCGTTCCAAAATGTACCGACTTTTTACCGGTTGAACCCGATCGTTCGTTCCAAAATTGACCGGAATGATCAGCTGTTTAAAACTGGTGAGGCACCGAATCCACCGCGAATTTTTGTCGGTTTTTTCGGTTGAAGGTTTATTGACACTTTTTTTTGACGTACATTAATTTAATTGCTTTGAATGGGCACTATTGGCAGTCTATTGTTAAATTGCTGCTTGCAGATGGCAGAATAAAAAAATGTTTGTGCGTGGGCGTCATTATGAAATCGACAAACCAAATACTCAGCTCACATATTCTACAAAAATCGTACTGAAAACTACCGTTTGTTGACTGTTAAAAATAATAAAAATACATACCAACCTCACTGCATCTCACAAAAAAATCCATCCCAAAAAATAATAGGCAACACCACCAAACTTTGACACCAAAGCGTTCCAAAATGCACCAGAGAGATCTTGTAACCGGACTTGCATCTGACTTTTACCGGAATTTTTGGACAGCTACCGGTTTATTTAACCGGTCAATTTATCGGTGAAATTTGGAAAGTGCCCAGAGTATATTGTTTGGATGGTTCCGAATGGAAACCGATTGCCTCACTAGCACATGTCAATATTCATGTTGTTGTGTGTTTATTTTATCGACTTTTTTGGGTGTTTCACTGCTTTGAAGTGGAATTGTTTAAAAAATAATTATTTACATGTTTATACATTTCGTGCAAGTTTCTTATTCAGGATTCAAAATGACTAATAAGTGTGCAGTTTGTCAGAAAAGAGGAAAACCAGAGGATTGTTTATCATTTCACCGGTTAGTAAACAAAACTTATGACATCGACATGATTGAAGGGAAAAAACCCAGTGTCGGAGGTGCATGTAGGCCACAAAAATACAACATACCTATAGTCTGGCAAGCGGTAAGTTGGTAGAGACGAAAGGGGGAAGAAAAGTGGGGCGTAACCTAAGAATATTCACTGACACCTCAACTGACATCGCTTGATGACAGCCATGTCTTTAAGTTCAGTGGCACCGAAAACACCAAGGAAATGAACCAATAAAATTATTAGAATTTTTTTTTTATGTTTCGAAAATAACCACGTCACTGTGCTGTCGTTCAGGCTCTAACCTTAAGCTCTAACCAATAGAATCATACCTCTGAATAATCACGCCTCTCCACCTCCATCATTTCGCAATGTTGCCGGATTTTTTTCTATTTCGAAATACTACACATGCCCATACAGCAAAAAAAAATATGTCACCAACTTGTTTATTATCGTTTCCGTCAAGTTTGGCAAAGCAGCAAATTCCTTAGCAGTTCGCCGTTTGGCTAGCCAGACAATAGTACTTATTTTAATTTTTGTATTTCTAATAAACATTATTTTTAGTATTCCGGATAATTTATGATATGAAAAGAACATGGTTAGGAGCATTTAATTTAAATTCCAGCTCAGTAAGCACATGGACGTATGTTTGTAGAGTGAAGACTACAAATTTTCAAAAACTGGTGCTAAAATTTTAAAAGTCTCTGCTGTTCCTGTTATTCCAAGCACCGGCGCTTCTCAAGTACTGCCCAGGTTAGGCGTACTTGTCGAGGTACTCATTCATAGGTTTATGTGAAAAAAAATCATTAATTTTGATTTTAGATGAATCTATTTTCGTGATTTGTTTGGACCTCTCAATTAGGAATTAAATGTACTGAAATTATCTTCGTTAATGGTATTATGTCCACCATCCAATTGAATAAAACTAAAAGTTTGCCAACTTTCAAATAAAGATGAAGTTCGGCTCAATTTGGAACTTGTCGGGAGCAAGAAATTAATTCTCATTTGGATTAATTTATCAACAAATTTATAGAATGACAACTGATCCAAATTCTTGGTTGGCCAAGTAGTGATTTGGTCTGCGTCTACTTTGACTACTAATCAGTGGTTAGTACTAAGTTTGAATCATACATGGCGTCCTTAATGGTGACAATATATCATTCTGATGCTATAGTCGACTTTAAAAATATAGGTACTCATAGTACTAAGATATTCGCTTGAAAGTTCAGTGTATTATGTTTTCAGTATTTGTATAATTGATCAGTTTGCTTCAAGTATATTTTTGTTATCAGTAGGTATCTCAACTCTTGTATAGTTTATACGAAGTCAATCCGAATAGCATAAAAACTGTGTAGGCGGCACTTCTCATGAAATTGAGCATATAGCAAATGCGTGCAACAGCCTAGGAATTAGAATTAGAATTCTTCGTTCTTGAGAATTTCTGGGTTGTTGCACGCATATGCTTATAGTCTAGGAGGCAGTGACGATTTTCGGTACTTATTTTTCCAGTCAGAAAACATCGATAGAATTGTACGGTTAGTAATTCTAAGCAAAATACATATATTTTTAGTGGGGTTTTTCCGATGGGTTGAGGCGCAAAATTCGTTAAAGCTTACCTCACTTTCACTATCTGAGATAAGCCAAATTGCTATTTTCATATACTTTATGTTCTATTGTGGTAAATGTGAAATATTTATGTCTGGGAAAATAAGCGTACTTGTATTTTTCATCGATCTTGTGAACCCATCCGAAAATTTTAGCCGGACTCAAAAATTCTTGCTTTGTATCACCAGGAGAACAAACTATTTAATAGACACCAACTAGGAAAATAAGTGCTGAAAAATTTCACTGCCTCCTGGACTATTAATTTCATAAGAAGATGCTGCCTACACAGTTTTTATGCTATTCGAAATGAGTTTCTATAAACTATAATATTATTATTATTCTGAATAAACATTGTTTTTCTCTGGCTTGTTGTTAAATTATTACAAAGCTACCCCTTTTTGATAAAAATCCTCAAAAAATGAAGAAAAAAAAAAATGAAAAAAAAAAAAATCTAACGAAATTAGTAGGTCTGTTTCCGCAGAAATCACAAACCAGTCAGAGTGAATTTCATTGGTTGAAACTAGTTTTCTGACTGTTTTCAACCAATGAAATTCGCTCTGACTGGTTTGTGATTTCTGCAGAAACAGACCTATTGTTTTCATTCCATCTCATGTATATTTTTTTTTGGAAACAGTCTAGTTTGCTTAAAGTTTTAATGCTCAAATTTATCATTTTTAAAACTACCTTTTTCTGAAATTAAATATATATTTCAAAAAATGATTTTTTAATGGGTACGCTTATGGGAGCCTTTGCTTCTAATAAAATACCTCTACGTATTACTTGGAAATACGTAGAGATTCTTAACACATGTTTGTGCCACCTTGGTCCAATGCTTTTAGATAGGGCGTTACTTATCTTGTCACGTTTGTAGATATTAAATCTATGAAGCTAACGACTTCCCAATTTAATAAAATGGAAAATGCCAATTGTAACCACCAGCGTTTCCCCTCTGCACACGTGCCACTAGTTGGGGGCCAAATGTGATGATTCGCCCTTATTTTCGAGGGCGTGAGGTCGGTCCGTGTCTGCGGAAGGAGTTTAACTCCAATGACACAACTGATTATCTTCAGCCTTACTAGGCTATTTTATTCTACTCAACAGAAGACTCAAAATACTTAATATTACACTCAAAAAGATTTTTAAGGCAAGAGCGAGAATGGAGGCTGACACCCAAAATGGCAACCTCCTCCATCTCCTCCTGACTGCTGTCAGAGGCAAGGAGGTGTTTCCTCTGTTTCCCTCTCCCGTCATCTGTCATCATGAATGCGTTCGACGCATTCAATCGAGGATGCGTCCGAAACTACCTCAATGCCTATTCAAGATTCTTTTACATTTTCCAGTGTTGCCAAATTCCTTTTAGTTTAGGAAATACAGGGTGATTTCTAAGAAACGCCTAAAACTATTTTATCAATTATTTCGAAAACTATTGATTTTCGGGACACAATTTAAATTTGAAAGTTTTATAACTTTTATCGCTTTACAACATGGCATCTTCAAATTTCAAATTCGACGTTTCATGATCGAGCTACCATCATCAACTTCATTTTTTCAAATACGGACCTGGATTTTTTATGTCATTTTTAGAAAGCGCACTTCATTTTCTGTTTAACGATATACCTCTTAAGTATGATTGTCCGACGTTTCTGCTCGAAAAAGTGATCATCAGTGATTTTTACCTTGATTAGGCCCTGGAGTTCGTCATTTATAACAAAAACGGTCTAACAAGTACTATTTTCCTTCATTATTTAGAACAAAATTAACAAAATAATTTTGAATGAACACTTAAAATTATCTAATTGTGAACAAGAATTAAAATAATTACTTAAAAACTAATTACGTACATACATATTATTGTAATTTCACAAATTCAGGTTGCCATCAGTGATATGAAATATAAATAAATTTCATCAAAGAATGCCTTGAAAAAAATTAGATTGACAGCTGTGCAACATGTCACACATTTCTTTATTATTTATTCATTTTGTAATAATTGTTAAATGAATAAGAGTACAGTGATTTTCATTATGGAGTTTACGAAAATACATTAGAAGAATTCAAAGAGTGGATAAGGGCTCCATGTGCTAGAATAAATAATAGTTATGTAAACTTTGTTTCACTAGGGTTCATAATTTTGACATAATTTGCCTTTTTTTTTAACAAATAGAAATTGCCTGAAAGAAATCAATGACGTCAAAAACGTTCGTCGGTTCTTAAACAAGAAGTCATTCATAATTTGTCAAAAAAATTGAATGTCATAATATGAATAATTAATCTACGACAACCCTTTTTTTTCAAGTTTCAAGGTCAAGTATGAACCATGGTGAAACGATCTGTATTTGTATACCAAGGTCGCGAAATGCCTTGGTTACTTGCGGCCGAGGCAAGATAGTCTCGAGAATGCTGCAAAGTTTCGCGGTCATGGTATACACACCACGTAAGGTGTGGCGGCCGCAAAATTGAATTTCGCAGACGGTTGCATGAAAAACAATACATATTAAATAATATTTAAAAAAAATTGTGAACATATTTACAATAATAATTAGTTTCTAAGTCATTATTTTCGATATAGTTCATAATTAGATAATTCTAAGTGTTCTAAATAAAAGGAAAAGAGTACTTGTTTGACCGCCTTTGTTACAAATAACGAATTGCAGGGCCGAATTAAGGTAAAATTTTGGTAAAAATCACTAATGATCACCTTTAAAAGCAGAAACGTCGGCCAATCATACTTAAGAGGTATATCGTTAAAAAGGGAATAAAGGAAGCTTTCTAAAAATGACATAAAAAATCCAGGTCCGTATTAAAAAAAAATGAAGTTGATGATGGTAGCTCGATTACGAAATGTTGTAAAGCGATAAAAATTATAAAACTTTCAAATTTAAATTGTGTCTCGAAAATCAATAGTTTTCAAAATAATTGACGAAATAGTTTTAGGCGTTTCTTAGAAATCACCCTGTATTTCCCAAACTGAAAGGAATTCGGCAACACTTTAAACGAGTCTTGAATGAGCATCAAAAAAGGCAACTTTTTTCTAATTCAACCGACCTCGTATCTCTCACCGTTTCCGAGATAGCAATAGTGGTATCACTTAAAACGAAAATTGACCCGTACGTTTTCAAAATTTATTGTAAAAGGTTTGACAACGACAGTGGAATTTCAAACGGATTGAAATACTATTTGGAAACAAATTTCGAAAGTTCAAAAGATAAGAATGGGAAAATGAAGAAAATTCAAAAGTCTAAATACAAGGAAAATTCAACAACAATTAAGACGTTTGTTATAAAACTCAAAGAAAATCTCAATCCAATTTTCTTTGAAAGCATTAGCAAGGGAAAAGTTATTGATTTCTTTCTAAGCTTCAAATCCACCTTATTTATGTTCATTTCGCCTTTTAAAAGAGACTTTAATCCCTAAATCCTGAAAATTTTAAATCACTCTGTGATAGTTGAAAGAATTTTTCACTCGTAATTTTGGAAGAATGTTTAAATTTTCTTCATATAAACCAAGAAAAATTCAAATACACGGAAAAAAATGCAATTCTATATAAAAGAGTATCTAGTAATATACTTAAAATTTCATATTTGATCCAGTAATAATTTACTTAGTAAAACAATACTTTATCATACATTAAAATATTTGCTTAATGTTATTTTGAAACTTTTTAAATATTCATCTCAATTATTTTTCATTTGAATCAAGAATAAAAAATATATTTTATCAAATATAGGTTTGTGCTTAATGTAAAGTTGAAATATTTTCTCGTTTGAAATACCTATAATTTGAAGAGAGTAAATTATTCTTAAATGAAATGCATGTTTGTTTCAAGTTTCAACCTGCCTTCTATAGTCGCCTTTGTATTTTACTACGCGTTGCGTTCTCTCCCATTCATTCCATTGAACATGAAGTTGAAGTTTGGTTGAAGGGACGTCGAAGGACGTCACACGACGCCACCTGTGTTTTTCGTGATAAAATAGATTTTTTGTTGAAGAAATGGGATTTGGAATGTTTAATTCCAATATTTAAACGTAAGTTTCACTTTTCCTACTCAATTTCCGGGAAAAAACAATCAAAAAATTATTAGACATTGTTGGCGTGGGTGGCCATCATTTAGCTAAAAACTTAAACCGTGTGTTATCTTTCATCATGTAGAAGTACCTTATCCAATCTATTTGCCTTTTGCTTTAGGATAAGTTGTTGACAAAGTACCTATAAAAACATTATTTTTAATTTTAGGAAATGAAATTGACTTGGACAATGATTGAACATGAATGATGAACAAAGTAAAGAGCGAATTCCCAAAATGGAGGTTAGATTAAAATTGGCAGACAATGAATCAGTACAAAAATGGCGTTAAAAGTAAAGAAAATGCAACATCTATAACGGATTTTCCCAACCTTCCAGTGGTATGTGAATAATTAATAAATAAATGTACCTATCTATGATTGTTATTGTACTTATCACAATTAATTTTTTATTATTATTCCATCAGTTTATACCTTTATATATTATATAAATTTTTAAAACAAGAATTTGAAGAATAAAATATACTTCAGAGTAAACTGTGTTTCAATATTAATAGTAAGTACACAGATAAGTATTTAAAACAATAGGAGGTTATTTTTGAAGTAAGAATAAGAAATATTTGGAAATAAATTGTAATTTTTGTGATAACTATAAGTAATTTTTCGAATAAGAATAACAATACCTGATCATCAAATCTACCTTATTCTTCAAACTATCACTAGGCTATTCTCGAATTCGACACTACCATATTCTGAATATAAGTTGAACTTATTTTCAATTCCTAAGAATAGGGCAATACTAAAATTAAATATTATATTTTCTTGTGGAATAGTGAAACGAATATATTCTTGGGCAAACGCTACTATTCTTTATTATAGTGGAGTGTTTTTTCCGTGTACAAAAGCCTGGAATAAAATTATAGAGAAAATTGGACACAATGTTGAGAGGGACAATACTATAAACACCTGTCAAAAGCTGAACATGAAACCCCATTCAAAATTAAAATCTTGAGAAAAAAATTAAAATTAAATTCATATTTTCTACCCCTAAAGTTTAGGGAAAATAATATTTAAAATTTCAAGCGGATTAAGACATACTATTTCTAAAAATTGTATTTTTTTGCGAAGTTAATAGGTTCTTTAGTGCTGAACTTAGTTAATATTTCAGAACCAATCATAGTAGCTTTTGGACATTTCCAAGGTTTATTTTAAAGGGATTAAAATTGACAATATTCCCATTAAAATTGACCAAATCAAAATAAATGGTATAAGATAGGAGTATTCTTCTTTTATAGACTAGAAAAGTTTCAAATTTTTCTCATTATCGGGTTTTAAGAAAAAAATTCAAACATCTTATAATACATTTTTTCTCTTCAAACACCGATATCTCGAAAACTAATCGTACATTTTAGGATTTTGCTATAAGACTGTAAACGGAAAGCGAAGAACTATTCAACGATGTACAACACAAGATAAAAATACGTTAGGGTAACTACCCCCTAAGAGGGGCGGCGGGGTGACTCAAAAACTTCTCCATTTTGGTTCCCCTTCCAATCCCCCAATCAGGGCCGGATCTACGAAATTTTCGAGGGGGGGGGCAAATATGTGAATTGCCGCCCCCTGTTAAATATTAATTTTTATGTATATAGGGTGTCCCAGGGAAAACAGTCCACCCCGATTTATTGGGTTTTGGATGAGAATCTGGAAAAACACTCGGACATGTCGATGTTTGATTTGAGAGGGAACCATTTTTCAGTTTGTTTCATCCCCGTAGCTTCAACCCCCTAGCTAGGGGGAGAACAACCACCCAAATTTGAAAAGGGAATAAGGGTGGTGTCAAATCTCTTTGTAAAGGTCCCATCGAGTTCTTTATGGCCCTAGAATTGCGTCTCATTATTTTCATCTGTAACGAAATGACAGCTTGTCAAAATCTTGGAAATAGCACAGCATATACAAAAAAAATTAGGGGGGGTTTATTTGAAATTGATGCAACTTTGCGTACACGCAAATATGACACAAATGACGTCAGTTTAGATTGAAAAAGTACATGTCAAATAAGCCGTGCACCAATTTTCAATCCCAAATGACGTCATTTGCGTGTACGCAAAGTTGCATCAATTTCAAATAAAGCCCCCCAGCAGGCTAACTCTCACGCGCATCTTTTCTGCGCACGCCGCCATTAGGGGATACCATTCTGTCATTAAACGGCAGGGATGCCGACATTTCAATTTATTTGTTTATTTCTGACGGAGGTCATAGACGTGCGGAGTAGAGCGGAATTTTAGTTATGATTTTCAAAGTCATTTTAGTATATTCGTGTTGTCATTTATAGCGTTATCAGTTATCATTCTTGTATATTTAAAAATAATAATAAATTAATAAGGATAAATATTATTATATGTAAGCAATATTAAATTAGTTTATTTAAAGCCAATACGACTCTGTGACCCGAAAGAAAAAACCTAAATTATTGTTAATCAGGTCCTGTCTCGTATCCCAAAATGGCCGCTAGTGGCATCTCGACCATGAATTCCTTTATTACACGGGATGTCACTCAAGTTAGCCTGCTGATTGTTTTTGTATATGCTGTGGAAATAGACTATAGTGGTCTATTATCAAGATTTTGACAAGCTGTCATTTCGTTACGGATGAAAATAATGAGATGAAATTTTAGGGCCATAAAGAACTCCATAAGACCCGAGATTAATTAATAATTAATTAATAATTAAACCTCGAGATTAATAGTCAATCTCGACGCTTCGCGTCTCGATTGACTATATCTCTCGACAGTAATGAAACACTTCCCTACTCGGTATGTAATATACTATTACCACAATCCAACCCCAAATGAGGGAAGATTACAGATTGAATTTTTGACCTTTTCTGCTAAAACTCAATAATACCTAATATATTTGAGGCGCTTGAAAATTTTGCTATACCGGGTGTTTTTCAAAACCCGCTCACCCCTATAACTTTTTTATTTTTTCAAATAAACAAATGAAATTTGGTGTGTTTATTTATGACCCCGATGTGCATTATTTGACGTATTCAATTTTTTACCATCACTTCCGGTTTGACCGGAAGTGACCCTAACTTCCTTATCTTAAATGAGACGCCAGGTAAATTTTTCCTCATTTCAATAGAAAACTACATTACGAGTACAATGACACCTCATTTGTCACTTTTTGACATTTCACCTCCAAATTATTTAAATTTTTACTTTTTAATCTAGAGCGCCATGAATAAGTTAAAATGCTTAATTTTGCTCCTAGAAACATGGGAAAATTTGTTTTGAGCCTATTTTGAATTTAATATCCTCTAAAAGCTCATTTAAAGTTAGTAGCAGTGCATTTTTGGAATTATATCAATTTTTTCAAATGGAAAGGGTATGGCTCATTAGCATATTTCGAGAGTGCATTTTCTAACAAACAATTCAGTACCACACAATCGCTAGTTTATTCAAATATTGAACTGAAATTTTCCAAAAATATTTAGAATGCTAGAAAAATTCTTAATTTGAGTGATGAACTAGCGATTGTGTGGTACTGAATTGCCCGTTAGAAAACGCTCTTTTAGAACATGCTCATGAGTCATACCCTTTCCATTTGAAAAAACTGATATAATTCTAAAAATGCGCTTCTACTATCCTTAAATGAGTCTGTAGAGGATACAAAATACAAAATAAGATCAAAACAAATTTTTTCATGTTCCTAGGAGCAAAATTAAGCATTTTGACTTATTCATGGTGCTCTAGATTTAAAAGTAAAAATTTAAATAATTTGGTGATGAAATGTCATAAAGTGACAAATGAGGTGTCATTGTACTTGTAATGTAGTTTTCTATTAAAATGAGGAAAAATATACCTAGCGTCTCATTTGAAATAAGAAAGTTAGGGTCACTTCCGGCCAAACCGGAAGTGATAGTAAAAAATTAAATACGTCAAATAATGCACATCCGGGTCATAAATAAACACACCAAATTTCATTTGTTTATCTGGAAAAATAAAAAAATTATAGGGGTGAGCGAGTTTTGAAAAACACCCGGTATATATCCCATATATTATACCAAAAAATTTTCTTCGCAATAAAATATCGAATTTGTGTAATTATGTCTGATATTGGGTTTACATAATATCAGAACCAAATAATGGAATATGGCTGATGTTATTTACTCAAACGTATTTTATTTGTTTCAAAAGATGCAATGTGCTTGCCTTTTTGTTATCTTAAGGATAATTTAAAAATAAATTATTCTCAGTGGGTACAATTTAAGAACAAAAGCTTACTTTTATAGTGTTAGTCAAAACAAAAAAGCTTCATTTGAGATAATGAAACAACTTCTATAATAGTTATTTATGATATAAGTGTTAAGCAATTCACATAAGTGCCTTAAAAATACTTTTAACACAAATATCATACAATATTTTTTCTACAAACGGCAATAAAAAGCAATAACCACTAACAAATTGGATTTTTAAATGAATAATAAATTGGAAGCATCTTTCCTACATAAAATTCTTGAATTTGACATTTGTCAAAAAATCCATACAACTAGCACCTTGTTTTACAGGTAACGAAATGTCTTGTTAGTTTCTTGAAAGTATGTCGTGGTCAGGAATGCTTTTTGCTAAAAATGCAACAAAATACAGAAGAAAAAGAGAGTTGCATCGATCCTTCGAAAAATATAGATGAGGCGGCCAATCGGGCTACCTCAGTTGTTCAAATTTCACCATTATTATCAATGTAAATAACTGAAAATACAAACTTTTTTTGACGTCTGCTCTCAAAATTTGATGTTTCACTTTTAACACTAGTGCTATAAAGACTTTATGGCACTAGTGCGATAAAGTAACATTTTTAACGCTTCGCGGCGGTGTTAAAAATTGCATTTTTAACACGTTTGTAGAAAAAATTGTTTTATTCTATCTCGATAAATAGGTATTGTATAATTGTCATAAGGATAAAATATAATTTTGCTCCATAACTGTTTTCAATAAAAATGTTTTATAATTGTTGCAAACTATGTTTTATAGTAATTTTGTACAGGGACGTAGCGAAGGCCTCTGGTTTGGGGGGGGGGGGGTGACATTCCTAAATTTCCCAACTTTATTAAAACATTAAAAAAAATCATATTAAAAACTATTTCCTTCCTCAAACAACTTTTAGACACATAGCGCGTGAGTCGGGGTATAAAGACGAAAGGCTACAAAAAAAAAAAACGCGCATCTGTAGTGACGTCACAAGGGCATCGGCGCTTAACAATAATAGGCAATTCTCTTTATTTATAATCCTTGGATTGCGTCAATCGTTCGTCGGCTGTCATTGTCATTGGCTGTCTTTCTCCGTCTCTCCACGTTATACCGGATGACAATGAAACTACTACCCATGGCGCCATTTCTTAACGGCTCGAGATAGAAATATGCAACTCGGTTTGTTGATAGGGTTGAAAATTGTGAACAATTTTAAAATAAAAACAATTGAATATCTTTTCCGGTTTCACCGGAAATGGCCTTGACTTTGTTATTTCAAATAAGACACCCTATATATTATCTTTTTTTTGGACTCTGAACAATTCCAAATAATTTTTGTATGAATACCCCATGTTAAAAATTGATAGTTTTTGCAATAGAGCCGTAATGTACGTAGGTATATGTAATTAAATGAGTGAAGTGACAACTTGAGAATAGGTTATCAAATTTTTAATTTTGCAGGTATCTATGAAGGTTGAATTTGTCATATTTGAATAAAGGATAAAAAAGTAGCATTGGGTAGTGGAAGTTTCATTTCCATAAGATGAACCAGTTTCGTACAGGGTCCGATCAAAAACTGAAACATTCATTTTCGAAAAACGCGTTTTTCTTAACTTGCATTAATTCTTCTCTTTAATTATTTATCGGATACCTCTTTGAATAAGGAGCAAATAACCATGATTTTTTTTGTTCTGGCATACTCAGTTTTTGCATAAAATACAAATAAATAGGGATTACGACATATTTTTGATCCACTCTATTTCAAAAACTATCAATTTTTGACATAGAGTTATTTAGAATTGTTGAGAGAGTCCAAAAAAAATATAATATATAGGGTGTCCCATTTGAAATAACAAAGTCAAGGCCATTTCCGGTGAAACCGAAAAAGATATTCAATTGTTTTTATATTAAAATTGTTCAAAATTTTCAACCCTATCGACATACGAAATTGCATATTTCTATCTTGAGCCGTTAAGAAATGCCGCCGTGGGTAGTAGTTTCATTGTCAACCTTCTTCTCTCTCGTCTGTCGTGTGTCGAAATTTACTAAAACGTGTCGTTACGTGTAACGTGACGCGTCTTTCAAATCGCTTCACATTCTCATCCAATTCAAACCGTCGTTTAAGAAGTTTCACTTCAAAAAAATCATGTGTAGCATTATACACGTATTGAGAAGTGAAATTTTTAAAAAACTATACCCTCCCTCATGTGGCTTTTAGACTTAGCACATGAGTCGGGGTAAAGACGAAGAGCCACACAAAAGGGAGACGCGCATCTATAGTAACGTCACAAGGGTATAACCGCTCGACAATAATACTCAATCCTCTTTACTTATACTCCTTGGTTTGTGTCAATCGTTCCTCGTCTGTCATTGTCATTGGCTCGCTTTCATCTTCTCTCTACAGTCACAGTCTACATTATATCTTCCTTTTCTCTCGTCTCTCTTGTAACGAAATTTTCCAAAACGTGACGTTACGTGATGCGTCTCTCAAATCACTCTCCATATTCTCGTCTAAATATCAGACCGCCGTCTAAAAAGATTTACTTCAAAAACTGATAAAAAGTTTGAGATATATACAGGGTGTCCCGGATAAGGATGCAGTCTACAAGAATCTTGGCCACCATAAGAGATCGATACAGGGTTGATTAAATTTGGAAAAAGTTGCGCATTACTGAGCTCAGTGGCGTCATGTTTTGATATTTTGGAAATTCCGAATGATTCCAAAGATATCCATAAAAAACCGAATTTTGCCGAAATCGTTTTTATTTTTTTCTGACTTTATTTGAAATGCGATATCGCAAAATAAACTTTACATTCTCACTGCCACTTTTTCCCAACTGCATGATAATGTTATTAGATTTTTGATCAGACGTTTCGTTTCTCCGCGATCATCATCAACTTTGTTTTTTCAAATGGTCGAGTTTTTTATTTTATGGCTAATAAACTCTACTTTTTATTCTAAATCTAATGACATATCAAGCTCATAATTCCAGGAATATTTATTAATTTCCACTAGTGGTCCCATTAACGGGCCTCCGCAATCTCCAGACATTACACCGATGGATTCTAAAAAGTCAGTTAACTTCATTCTTAAGGAATCCTCAAAAGACAAAATCCATCGGTGTAATGACCGGAGATCGCGGATGCCCGTTTAAGGGACCCCTAGTGGAAATTATTATTCCTGGAGTTATGAGTTTGATATGTCGTTGGATTTAGAATAAAAAGTAGAGTTTATTGGGCATCAAATAAAAAAAATTCGACCATTTGAAATAACAGAGTTGATGATGATCGCGAAGAAACGAAACGTCTGATCAAAAATCTAATAACATCATCATGTAGTGGATATAAAGTGACAATGAGAATGTGGAGTTCATTTTGCGATATCATTTCAAATAAAGTGAGAAAAAAATAAGAACGATTTCGTAAAGAGATCCTGTTGTCCGGTGATTTTGCAATTCATTACGATTCACGACACGTGACACGATCCTAATGTTAATTTTAATTAGTCCTCGCAAATAAGGTGGGCAAATTTTTGTCTGCCAATTTTTCCCAACTTTAAATTTTTCATCCAAGTTTTCCCAACTTTCGGTATATTTTAGAAACTTTGGGGGGGGGGGGGGCGTTGCCCCCCCCCCATGGCTCCGTCCCTGATTTTGTAAATGTTTAAACAATTATCCGGTAAAAGATGTGGAAGCCATAATAAAACATTGGTATAGAACAAAATTGCTGCGCAAGAGTGCGCCCTTTTTGGTTTTATAAGCATTGTATAAACGTTGTTCGAACGTTTATAGCGACATTGTTATTTTATAATAATAGTTCTGTAAACGTTGTTAGGCCATTTATAAAACATAAATTGTTAGTTGGGGAACCTTGAGTAAGATTACTGTGGGGTGGTCGACTGTTCTGTCAGAAGATGTGTTAGAAGTTGGCACAATATTAGATAATGAATTTGAAAAAAATATTCGCTAGATATTTATGTTTTATGAAAAAAAGTAAGGTAGTGTCTTCTCTTTTTGCCGCCCCCTCGAGATGCGAAGGAGGGCACGCGCCCCTGTTCGCCCCCCCCCCCTTCCCTAAATCCGGCCCTGCCCCCAATACGTATTTAAGATCTTCCTGATAATATTTTTTGTTTAAGGGATATACCCGATTGTTACTATTCAAATGGTCACCCTGTATGTCCGATGTGGCCTGATTGGAAACATCACTGTCGAGCATGCAAATTGTCAATATAGATCAATCATGAATGTTATATATGAGACGAAATTAATTTTCAAAAAAAGTAAGGCAACTTTGATGTCAGTTTTACAGAAAATTCAATTTCTTTCATTAGTTGGTAACATTTTTGGAGATACAATTTAAGATCTACTATAGAACTTTATTTTCTTACGGACTTTTTGGGAGTTTAGCATGACATAAAAAGCTGTTGTGATATAGAGATTTTGTATATTACAAGCATACAACTAAGTGTCATGTGTATAACAGTAAATCATGCTTCCTAGAAAAAAAAGCATCATGCCTACAACAAATCAAACGACCCAAAAACTCATCTTACTCGCACTTTCCTTCCGGCACTTTGCCACCGATGCTTGGTGATCGTAGCCGATCGCATCAGTTGCCTTTTCGTCACTTTATCCGACAACTGTCTCGACAGTTTTCCTTGAAAACTGCCATCCAAACGCGAAAACGCTCCCTGTTTCTTTTGCGACTGACATTTAAACAAATAAATTAGTATTTTTGTTAGTTGCCTGCACGAAACACATACGAGTGAGCGACAATTAGACACCAAGTCGCTCACCCAATAAAAATGAAGAGTAGATTAATTATTGTTAATAAAAGCACCAATCAAAAACCAAATATTACTTACTTCTGGTTGTAGCAAGGCCTTAGATTCTAAAACCAGTATGTAAAACAACCAATAGAGGGCGAAAGGGTTGACGTAAGAAGCCCACTCAGTGCGTTCAAAGTTAAAAGTCCTAGGATCGATTTCTTCTGAGTTATTGCACGAAGATACCCGAAGGGGCGTCAAACCAAAATATCTATCAAAAATTGGTAATTTGTAATTTAAAAAAATCATTGAGACGTTGAAAATCTTACCTTGCCCACGTACTATTCCCGTCTAAAATCTCTTGGGACCATTGAAACTGGTAGGCATACAAGGCGCTCATGTGGGCAAAAACAAAGGGCACCACGCAGCACATTAAGATGGCGAAACCTCGACGCAGTTGTTTGTAGCACGACCACCAGGTGGCCACCGATAGGAAAATTAAGAAATAAAGGCCACCTATTACTGAAGGTCTTAGTACAGCTGCTAGACATAAAGTTAACAGTACTCCATAACGACCTGAAATAACATATTATTATTAAGAGGTTTTCTAGCTGACAGCTAACAGGCTACTAGACACATCAATCTAGTAGTCTGTATAATGATTATTACCTATTCCTACAATGAATGACAAGTACTTTTTTCGATTTTTAAGTTCTTCGTCTCGGCGTTCGTTTTCGGTACGATTGTCGCTTTCCGAGGTTTCTGAGTTAGGGACGGTGAGTTTCTTAAAAATAACGTAAAAAGCTACTGAAATAATAAGCATGATGGGTTCAGGTGAGATCCATGTGAAGGCGTCATCAACCGATATTTGGTTCAGTCTTACAAAGCCGACGTGACGTAGGAGTTTTTCGAGAAATTCGCAATCCTGGAAATAAAGGAAAATTTCAACAAATTCCATTGGGAATTATTTTATTATTGATTGCCAAAATCGGAAGCATTGTTGACTCTAGGCTTATGATAAAGTACCTGAAATTATTTGATTATAAATCCAATAATAACAGGTGATTAGATTTTTGTTAAATAAACACAGAAAATTTCCGTTTGTTGACAATGTCTATGGTTTATCAACGTGAAAATATTTGCAACAAGTTCATCAACTGAAAATAGCAACATCTCACTTATTATTTTTGTTGCAAATAATAATTACACTATGATTAATAATGTAAATATTTTCAGAAAATTAAGTATCTAGGCTTGTAGTTTTATTTATTTTTCTTGAATTTGAAATTGACTTATTGTGGGATTTGAAGCCAAAACTTTGAAAAAAGTAAAATTGGAAAATCCAAGTTTCTATCTATAATAGAATTTGAGGATAGTTTTCTTACCTTTAAAAAATGTGCGTAAGGTGGTAGGGCAAACAAAGTAATTTGAAACCCCAACTGTCCCAGTGTGGTCAGAGTGGAAATTGCTATGAGAATTTTCATGAAAATGCCTGTATGACTTTTCATGGTACTCTCGGTTGGTACTGGCACAAACGGTGTGTAGCATAGCAATAGGAAGTAGATCGCCGATAGGATTGAGGGTCTAAATAATATACCTGGAACAAAAAAAGTGATGTTTTAGAATTTTAAGTGAGTTGATTAAACTTTTGATATTATTGCAATCAGTTAAAAAATTTCATGAACTCAGAAAGTAAATTATTGAAACCTTCAAATGAGTTGCTTCTGAGCACATTTAAAAGTTACTGGATCCTGTTGCACACTTTTATTAAATAATAGACCTTTATCACTAGTCAATTTTTAAATTAACTATCAGGGTAAGAATTAATTGTATTTTCGGTAATTTAAAACATTTGACAACATTGCACAAACACTAATCCTAGAGCATATGAATCAGCAACTTTTACCTTGGTTTATTATATTTCTCTATGTCCTAGAGAATACTTTTTTGTAAGTTTGGAAGCATGTGACAACACTGTAAGTATGAATGCTACAAGCTTTCAAAACAATGTTGCCAAACTCAATTGAATCATTCAATTATTCAGAAGATTGTTAGGACATAATTTTTATATTCCAGGCTCTTGTATCTATTCTATTTTCTGATTTTTTTCTATTCAAAGAAGAAGAAAACCGAAAAACACAAAACTAATTGACGTTTTATTCTTAGAAATTCAACATTATGTGGCAACACTGCACGAATACTAAAAGTTCCTAAAACAGTGTTGCCACATACTCTACTTTTTTTAAACACTAATTTGGGTTTGCAAATTCTAAGCATCTGGAAACATTGCAAAAGTACTACAGACCGCAAAAAGCAATGTTGCCACATATTTCATAATTTTTTTCCAAAAGGGAGTTTGTTTTTTTTTATTGCAAATCTAGAGCACGTGGCAACACTATACAGGGTGTCACGAAAGGTATGTTACAAACTTCTAGGGATGGTAGATCTCGTAAAAATTATTATTTTTTTTTTTTTGATAAACATATGTCCAGAAATGCTTCGCTTTCCAGATACAGGGTGTTAAACTTTGTAAAAAAAAATCATTTTTTTTAATTAATTCTTAGAAATGCGTTGGACGAATTAAATGAAATTTTTATAGTTTGTTGACACCCTTATAGAGGTGGGAAACTATCGATAATTTTCCCTAGACTATCGAATACTATCGAATTTTGTATTATTGAATTGGTAACACTGGGCGAATTCTTTTATTCATCGATGGATCTATCTGTTGAAAGCATTATGAGACAGCCATTCCGATTTTCTATGAACTAGACAAAGATAGACAGGTCATCGATGGAGCCATCGGTGAATAAAAGAAAGCGCTTACTGACTAGGAGTGGTGACAGGTCGACAGCTGATGCTGAATTCTGACAGGAGTGATGGAGTGAAAGATGGCCGACGTAGGGGGCGCTTCCATTTCGCGCCATTTCGGAAAGGTTATTCTCGAAGGCTGGTAATATTTTGACAGTTAAAAGACCCAAACTTAAATCTAAAAATATAAATATGTTGTTTAAACAAAATAAATGGTTGCTTTCTTGAAGCGTTGTAGTTAAATAATTATTTTTGTACAAATACTATTAGAATCTTCAATTTTCATTTCAGTTCTAGGTTATATTTTCAAACCGATAGTAGGTACTATCGATATATCGATAGTTAATCAACCACTACTATCAAACTATCGATAGTTTTTGAATTCGATATTTTCCCACCACTACCCCCTTATGAGGCATCTTTTGGACTGCTCAGAGTTGACCCGGATGGTTTTGTGCACGAACAACATCGTCCCGTAGATTTATTAGGATGTATTTTTTGCATAGAACACTTAGAGATACAACTTTTTTATCTTTTCATTTTTTTCCATATGCTGCGTTGTTTTCGAGATAAAATATAAAAACCATTTCAGGCGAACCACGAACGTCACTGACCTCCACAAATAAAAAATAAATTGCCACAAAATTACCTGAAATTTTACCCAGGTATTTGTTGCTTAGAATTAAACAAAAAAATAAACAAAAAACTTTTTCTCTAAAATGCACGCATTTCTGGGAAATAATGTAAAAATTGATTTTTTTACAAAATGTCACACCCTGTATATCTGGAAAACGAAGCATTTCCGGACACATGTTTATTGAGAAAAACGCTTTATTTTTACGAGATCTACCATCCCTGAAGTTTGTAAGAAACCTTTCGTGACACCCTCTATATATGATACAAGCTTATAAAATAACATGGCAAAGTTTTCCCAAATCCTTTCGAGAAAATCGACTTTGAAGTTTTTCAAAAATTTGAGACAAAATTTCAACTTTGAGGCTCAATATCTCGAAAACTATTTGAGCTATGAAATTGAATCTTGTTTAATCTTAGAGAGCGTTTAATTCTGATTCATAATACATAATTATACATCAAAATTTGTAAAATATTAGGTCAGTTATTGACGATTTTAATAATTTTTACATGCATTAACGTAAGAAGAAGCTTCCAAATTCAATTGGGAGCTTCAAATCAACTTCAATTTAACTTTTCCACAAAAAGGAAACTTCAATTTATAAATCCTGAGAGTTTCAAGTCACTGTGATCATTAGAAATATTTTTTACAAATTATTTTTGCATATTTTAATCATTTTTGCATGCATTACCAATATTACCATTAGAAGTACATGCTTCCAAATTCAATTAGAAGCTTTAAATCAACTTCAAATTAATTTTTTCACAAAGAGGAAACTTCAAAATCTTGAAAGTTTCAAGTCACTGTGATCATTAGAAGTATTTTGCACAAGTGATTGAATGTGCCTTGTTTTTTTCATCTGATCCAAATAAATCATTAATTTAATTAAATGTTTCATTTGGAAATTCAACATATGTGGCAACATCGCACGAATACTACAAACTCCCATAGCAGTGTTGCCAATTGCCTAAACCTAAAGAATAATACTCTCTTCCTATACAAACTAAAAGAAAACTAAATTGGGTTGAATTTTTGTGTAAATTTGAAACATCTGGTAATAATGCGAAACTAGTACAAACCCTATAAAACATTTTTGCCACACATTTCACTTATTCTTTCAACCATACACAAGACGTAGAAGATCTTTTCCCACATATTCACCCCCCCACTACAGGGGTTATGTGAAGAGATATCAAAAAATTGTAAATACAACAGTTTTGGGGTTTTACCTGAAATTCTTGAATCTGATGTAAAAAACTTTTTTGTTTTTTTAGAAATGTCAAATTTTGACAAATGGTCAGTCTTTTTTATGGGTACGCCCTATATATGACTTTATAGTTGAAAAGAGTCGAATTTCCTGATGTGAAATATATGTATATGGTTGAAATGATAACGAAGGTTGAAATTATAACAAATGTGAGTCCATTTTTCAATGAAGGAGAACAAAAAAATCTCACAATTCCAAAAAGAGAAAATTTATTTTTCAAAAATCTCTCAATAGTTTCGCGGGGTCCAAAACTTACACCCCATCATCCATCAAAGGGCTACAAAGAACAATAAGAATAATATTCTAAAAAACCTTCCTTAAAGTGTACTTACAATTCAGGATACAAAGTCATGTATAAAAGGTGTAAAAAGTGTAAAAAAGTTGTATAAAAAGGTGTAAAAAAGTGCAACAACACACAAAAAACAGTTAGGGGAAACCATATGTAAATGGGTTTAACTACATACTCTAAATTAGGCGGGCCGTTTGGGAAATATCAGGGTGTAAACTTCAAGAAAATAATACATCCTACATTGAAAGTATTGAAACACATTCCAGTCGATCAATTTATTTGTCAATTAGGATAAACGTTCAACTTATCGAAAAATAGGTCGGCAACTGGAAATTACCGTTTTAGAATGGTTCTCATGTCAGTTGGTGTTTCTGCTGCACTGGATCGGCAACACCGCTTTCCCGTTTCTTCAACTATAAAGCGATCGCTGAATTTCAGGCTTTGCGTTAAAGCATAGATAAAAGGAAGAAATGCGTTAGTGGACTGTATCTAGGAAAATGAAACACCGGAATTTTGAATTTAACTTAAACGTGATTTGATGAGCACTATTACTTCGAGGGGGTCAAAACAAGAGTACCAGACACAGGCTGGTTATTGAGTACAACGATTTTAAGGTATCTGAGCGCACAGGCTTCATAAAAAACGAAAAAGGCGTTAAAAAACGAACACGCACGCACCTTCTCGTTCTGTGGCTCATTGCGTACTGACTCATGCTATTTTTAAAATCGCTGAGTGCGGCATCCCTTGCAATGTCAAATTAAGGGCTTGTTTCCACTAGTGCAAAATTAAATAAAATGCATTGGATTGATTTTTGCTGTCGTGGTTGCTTTTTTAGACCTTAAAAAATGTGAAAAGAAATTTAATATTTTACAAGTCTGAACATGGCCCCCCCCGTTGAAAGATCATTTCAACATGAGTTTCAAATGAAATGCACAATGAATAATGAACAGTGAACAATTTAAAGTAATGATTTATCCTAAGAACATCTAAATAATACTTACATCTAAAAAATGAATAGGCTTTCAGTAAGTTATGAAAAGCTACCTTAAACTAGTACTTAATCTAAGGGCAACGGAGCCAGTTTAACGACCGCCCGCTTTATAAGGCCCGACGCGGTTTTCACACTCGCGACTCGCACCACGCCATCCGACCCTGGATGAACTTCGATAATGCGCCCTAGGCGCCACTTGAATGGAGGTAAGTCATTGTCATGTACCAACACCATATCCCCAATAGAAAGGTTGGGTTGGTGAACTTTCCACTTATGTCTCTGTTGCAAATTTGTAACGTATTCCCGGGACCATCTTTCCCAGAAATGCTGCTTTATTTTTTCCAATTGCTCGAAGTGACTCAGTCGATTGGAGGGAGTAAGTGTTACGTCAGTATATGGAAGAGATTCGCATGTACGCCCGATTAAGAAATGCGACGGAGTTAATGCACACAAATCATTTGGGTCCGTAGACATTCGTGTCAACGGCCTTGAATTCAAGACACTTTCAACCTGAGTAATGACAGTGTAAAAACTTTCAAAAGTCAATGTGGTGGGAGAAGAAGCCAAAGTCATTAATAGATGCCGTTTTGCCGACTTGATCGCTGCTTCCCAGATTCCACCATGATGTGGTGAGTAAGCTGCAATGAAATGCCATTCAATGTTGAGATCATCACCCAGTTGCTTAATGATATCGCCTTTGCTTGATTTTAAGAATTGACTCAGTTCCTTTAATTGGTTGTTTGCACCAACAAAATTACTACCATTATCTGAGTGTACGCTAGATGGCTTGCCTCTACGCGAAATGAACCGTTGGAATGCCTCTAGAAAAGCTGATGTACTCAATTCTGTGACCAGTTCTAAATGGACGGCCTTGACTGCCAGGCAAACGAAAAGACAAAGATAGCATTTTAAAATCTTGCCACCTCGACCCTTGCGGTCTTTGTAATAAAACGGGCCTGCGTAGTCGACTCCAACGTTTGAAAACGGTGGGTTGGCATGGACACGAGGTTTTGGTAAATCCCCCATCATGGGTTTAATGAATTTAGGTTTGAACCGGAAACACAAGATGCATTCCCTCACTACCCTCTTTGCTAAGGTTTTTCCAGAGATTGGCCAATAGCACTCACGAACGATAGACAATAATAATTGTGGGCCACAATGAAAATGGTTTGAATGCTCGTGTTTAAAAATTAAGTAAGTAAAATGATGTTTGGCTGGCAATAGAATTGGATGCCTTTTTTCCAATGGGTAAGCTGAGTGGCGAAGCCTGCCCCCAACCCTTATGATGCCATCAATTAAAATTGGGGTCAGATTTAAAAGGTTACTTTGATTATTGACAAATCCTTGTCTTTTTAATATGGATAAATCCTCAGGGAACGACTCACGTTGAACAAGCATGATCAACCTTGTGGTCGCTTCTCGCAAGTTTCCCAATGTTAGCTCATCAGTGCTTCTTTGATGCTTAGGAATTTTACAATTCTGAATGAACCTCATGCAGTATGCCATCACACGTCTAAGGCGTGAGAACGAGGAGAAATCTTCGATAGGGATTACTTCAGAAGCCAGAAACTTGCTCTGCGTTAAGGCACAGACGCTTTTTCTGACCTCTGGCAGGTTTGGAATGGAAATTGGAGAAGATATAGAAATGTCGATTGGCCATTCTGACGAAGGATAATGAAGCCATGAAGGACCACAAAACCATTCTTCTGAGGCTGCAAGTATTTTTGGTGAGACACCCCTTGAAACGAGATCGGCTGGATTCTGCGAAGTTGGTACGTATCTCCATAATTCAGGCGGAGCAAGTGCTTGAATTTGTGTAACTCGATTTGCCACAAATACTTGAAAGTTATTTGATGAAGAACGGATCCAAGAAAGCGCCACTGTGGAATCGCACCAAAAATATATATCGTTAAAGTTGATAGACAAGGAGGACTTGATCTTTGAATAGAGCTGTGCTAAAAGATGAGCAGCACATAGCTCCAATCTGGGAATGCTGACAGACTTAAGTGGGGCTACCCGTGTCTTAGAGATAAGAAGATGCACATGAACCTGTCTGTTTCGATCCACTGCACGCAAATAAATGCAAGCCCCATATGCGTGCTGGGACGCGTCTGAAAATCCATGCAACTCAATTTCAATGAAATCCTTGCATGTAGCTTGTCTAGAAATGTGCAAGTTATTGAGCTCAGGGAATTCAGAGCGTAAAGCCATCCACTTGGTTGCAAGTTCATGAGGTAGTTCCTCATCCCATGACAAGTTGAGAGACCACAGTTTTTGCAAATATATCTTTGCTGTGATGACAACTGGACCAAGTAACCCAAGAGGGTCAAAGATCTTGGCCGTTTCTGAAAGAACAAAGCGTTTTGTGAGTTTTTTGGGAGAGGGAAGGGATCCAATATAGTAAGATAAGGTGTCTTCTTGGCTCGACCAAAGCATTCCGAGTGTCTTGGATGTTTCACACTGGTTAAAGTAAAACTTGTCTGTTGAGTTATGCAAGGATTTAATCTGGTCAAGAATATTAGAGTTATTGGATTTCCACTTTCTCAAATTGAGTCCTGCACCGTTTAGTATGGAACTGACTTGCTTGCAAATTTCAACCACTTCATTGACTGATCCGCCACCTGAAAGGAGGTCGTCAACATAAAAGTCCCTCTTAATGACCTCTGATGCTTGAGGGTGAGATTCTTGGCTTTCGTTTGATAATTGCAACAAGCACCTCGTCGCCAAAAAAGGAGCACTGGCGGTTCCATACACAACAGTGTTTAATGAAAATGTTTGCAGTTCTTGCTCAGGACTCGAGCGCCATAAAATTAGCTGGAGCGGTTTAAACTCATCAGCGACAAGAATTTGTCGATACATTTTACATATATCTGCCGATACAACGTAGGAATGCTGGCGGAAACGTAAAAGAATTGAAAGGAGGTCTTCCTGAACTGTCGGACCCACCATTTGCAAGGAATTGTAAGAACAGCCGCTTGAAGAAGCAAAGGAACTGTTGAATACCACACGTAGCTTGGTGGTACTGCTTTCTTCTCGAAGAACGCCATGATGGGGCGAAAAGAAGCAGGTTTCATTGTCTGTTGATTGGAAAGGAGACATGTGGTTCAATTCGCTGTATTCCTGCATAAATTCAGTATACAACTGCTTGAGTTTGGGATTGGAAGATAGTCGTTTTTCTAAGGAAAGAAATTGTCTCAGGGCACCAGATCTAGTTTCGCCGAGCTTCGAGGTTGATTCCTTAAGCGGAATCGAAACAACAAATCTTCCATCCTGGTTTCGCTTGACGGTTTTTTGGAAATGCTCCTCTGCCTTCAGTTCCGCACCAGAAAGAGATTTGACTGGATCCACCTCTTCAAGCTCCCAGAACTTAGTCAATGAGGCTTGAACCTCTGCATTTGTTGACATGAGGCAATTGGTTTTCTGTTGCTGAGTATCTGCGACAGGGCCTGAAACGTACCAACCTAGTTTGCTCCTTTGAAGCACTGGCATGTTTGCGCCTAAATGTTTTGTGCCTTTACATAAAAGTTTCCAGAAATGAGCAGCACCTATAAGAATGTCTACCTTGTTAGGCTCATAGAATTTAGGATCAGCCAGTTGAATGTTAGCTGGTATTTCAAAGAGGTTTGGATTTATTGTTATCGTGGGTAAATTATTGGTGATATTTGGAATCATCAAACAATGAATGTTTGTCTTGAAGGCTGAATGCAATGACCTAATGTGAATAATACAAGACTTTGACACCCGAGTTTGTGCCTCATCAATGCTGCAAACCGAAATGTCCACCGATTCTTGTGGCACATTCAATTTAGTGGCCATGTCGATAGTAATGAAGTTAGACATCGACCCACTGTCTAAAAGAGCTCTACACACCTGTACTTGACCCTGACTATTAATAACCTCTACCAATGCAGTTGCAAGCAAGATTTGGCCTTTGAATGAGGCACTGCAGCTTGTGGTGTGAGTATTGACATCTGTCACTGATCGGTGACCTTTATTTGCCATGGGAGAAGTACCATTAGAACCTGCATTAAAGGGATGTAGTAATGTATTGTGTTTCTCATCACAATGATGACAAGAACCCAATTTACAACTTGAAATATCATGACCTTTCTGAAGGCAATTTATACACAACTTCAGATTCCTAATTTTTTCTTTTTTGTCCCTTAATGATAACGCAATGAATTCTTCACATCGATAAATTGAATGAGGTTTACCACACTGATAACAAGAAGACTTCTGGCTGGTGCCTTTGGAATGAGAATCATGGATAGCTGAATTTCCAGAAAACCGAGTTCCAGAATTTCCCTTGAGTTTAAATGTATTGTTTAATTTGGGTTTGTGAAGTCCAATTTTATCCAAGAAATCTGCACGAGCTGTTAAAAATGTTTGTAATTGCTGAATAATTGGAAAATCATCATCAGCCACGTATCGTTCCCATTCTCGAATGGTATCTGAATCAAACTTACTAGTCACAAAATATATGATCAATGGATCCCAATTTTCAGTTTTAATGCCTATTTTTTCCAAAGATTTAATGTTTTTTAATAAAAGATCGACCAAATTGCGAAATGATTGAGATTCCTGTTTAATTTCTGGAATATTGAATAAAGATTTAATGTGATTGTGAACTATGAGGCTTTTGTTGTCATATCTTTGACATAAAATGTCCCATGCCAACTCATAGCTCTCGGACGTCAAGTCGAGGCATTGAACACATTGAGATGCTGAACCCTCTAAAGAAGCTCTCAAATAATGAAACTTTTGCACTGGGTCAAGGTTTTCTGAGCTATGAACTAATGATACGAATATTTCCTTGAACTCAAGCCATCTATCGTAAGCTCCCGAAAACTTTGGCAACTCTATAGTTGGGAATTTTACATTCAATGCCCTATTTGAATTAGACGAACTGGGTGGTGAGCTTGGAGCCCTTGCATTTTGAGAGGGATTTGAAATGTTGAACATATGCTCCTTGGCTAAAGAAATGGTGCGATAGTAAATATTTTCAAATGAATTATCAGTATCTTCATGAAATCTCTCAAAATCAATGCCCTCTAACTGAAACTGGACATCATTATACTCTGTGAGCAAGCCACCCTCCAAATCCTTTAAACGAGTATCTAATTCAATAAGCCTTGAACTACTTGGTGAATCATTAAAAGAATTTAGAAATGAAGTAAAGCGAATTAATTTTGAGTTTAAAATGTTTCTTTTTCGAATTAATTAGTCGATTTGAATCTGATGAGCATCACTAGATGCATTTTCTGTGACATGACTTTGCCTTGAGCTTTGCCTTCTTTTTGGCATGTTGAATGTAATGGAAAACAATATAATGAATGATAAAAAGTAGGGTTAATAATTGTAGCCACAAAGTTAATTGAAAGTTTCTTCACCTAATTTTTCGTAAACAGGTACTGCAATGCAAACTTAACAATAAATGAACTTGGACTACTTAAAACTAGACTAGCAAACAAGTTCCTACAAGAAAAATCTAAAATAAATGCAAAAAATCTAAAATAAATGCAAATTTTTAGAATAATGAAAAAACGTTCAAAAAAGTCCTCACAGTTTATAAAAGTGCGTTCCGACCACGATACGACTGACTTTTACTCCCCCGAGACAGGAACAACTGAGAAATGATGTTAATAATTGGGCCTAAATGGTAAAGGCACCATTAACCTGGAACCTGGGACGCCCTTCTGCACTGAAGATGCCCAACTGGCTCAAATGCGATAATGTAATCGATTTTGGTCTGCTTCAGCACTGCAGCTCTTCTGAACTAAAAAACCGGCTACTGCTGCTCTACTAGCAATGTACAACATAAAACGAATTTACCTTGAAAGCTCCAAGTGTAAACTGTAGATAAAGTTTCATTCAAAGCTGCCTCAAGCTGCACACGAACTGTAATTGTCCGTAGTCACACGCGAGAGGGAAAGATTAAATGATAAAATGTTTTTTAATTTGACCCCGAATAAGTCCGATCACGTTAAAGTAAAAAATGCACTTCAAAATTCCAGAATGTTCAATCCGGCTCGAAGGACCATTTTTATGCTGCACTGGATCGGCAACACCGCTTTCCCGTTTCTTCAACTATAAAGCGATCGCTGAATTTCAGGCTTTGCGTTAAAGCATAGATAAAAGGAAGAAATGCGTTAGTGGACTGTATCTAGGAAAATGAAACACCGGAATTTTGAATTTAACTTAAACGTGATTTAATGAGCACTATTACTTCGAGGGGGTCAAAACAAGAGTACCAGACACAGGCTGGTTATTGAGTACAACGATTTTAAGGTATCTGAGCGCACAGGCTTCATAAAAAACGAAAAAGGCGTTAAAAAACGAACACGACACGCACCTTCTCGTTCTGTGGCTCATTGCGTACTGACTCATGCTATTTTTAAAATCGCTGAGTGCGGCATCCCTTGCAATGTCAAATTAAGGGCTTGTTTCCACTAGTGCAAAATTAAATAAAATGCATTGGATTGATTTTTGCTGTCGTGGTTGCTTTTTTAGACCTTAAAAAATGTGAAAAGAAATTTAATATTTTACAAGTCTGAACAGTTGGAACCAATGGGTGTTTCATAAGAAAAAACTGATCAACTGTCAAAATTTTACATTTCTAAAAAAACAAAAAAGTTTTTGACATCGGATTCAAAAATTTCAAGTAAAACCCCTAAATTTTTGAATTTACAATTTTTTGATATCTCTTCACATAACCCCTGCAATAGGGGGGTCATATATGAGGAAAGACCCTGTACATAATATTAAAACTGAACCAAAATATTTTTTTTTTTGTTTTTTGTAAATTTAAATCATGTGGCAACAATGTATGGTATGAATGTTATAAACTTATAAAACAATGGGACTCGATTTTCCAGCAATGTTGCCACATACTTATTCTACTATGTGGTTTGTAGTTAGCTTGAATCTAAATAATTGAAGTTTTTTTTTTTTCGAAAATTCATAATTTATGCCAACATCGGACAAATACTACAAACAGTGTTGTCACATGTCTACTTTACTCTTTTTAAACAAATAGCAAAAAAATAATTTGGGTTGAATTTTGTTGCTGTGATAGTATGCGTACTTCACTATTTCTCCCCAAAAGAAAATCACTATTTTAATGGAGGTTTTTCTTTAGTATGTGGCAACATCGCACCAATACTGCAAACTTTTAAAATTAGACAAATACTTTCTTCCCGAGTCTCTTCCTAAACAAGTTGCATAAAAACAATAATTTGGGTTTGATTTTTTTTTGTGAACTCAAAGCAATAACGCAAAATTACTATGGACCCCAAAAATCTGTGTTGCCACCATATTTTAGTATATCTTCCCAAAAGAAAAAGTTAGGTACTTAGTGATACACAAAAAGTACTTAATGATAGAACTAAACTAAGATAATTTGTTTTTCTTATACATTTAAAAGATGTGGCAACATTGTATGGTATTAAAGCTATAATCTTATGAAGAAATGTGGCCAAAACTTCCTAAATCCTTAATGTGTCTTGCTTTTTTCATTTGATCTAATTAAATCACTATGTTAATTATTAAGGGTTTTATTTGGAGATTTAACGTATGTGGCAACATTGCACAAATTCTACAAACTCCTATGGTAGTATATCCACATACTCTACTACATACTACCCTAAATCAAATCTAAAGAAATAATATTTTCCTGGACAAGTAGCAAGAACCAAGTAATTTGGGTTGGATTTTTTTGCAAATTCGAAGCATATAGCAAAAACGCAGAACTACTACAGACCCTAAAAAGCATTGTTGCCAAATATTTCACGATTTTTCCCCAAGAAAACAAGTCACCGATACATAAAGAAGTACATCGTCGCCCTAGTTGTGAATGGTCGTAATCCACACAATGTTCATTCTTGAGTTGTGACTGTTAATACTCTTAACATGCATACTTATAAATGTTTAAATTTCATGTTGGTGAATAGATCTAAGCCAGTGATCAATATTTGACCTTGTTATAGTATATTTGCTAATTAAAAAGCATATTTTCACCAAAAATAAAAATTTTAAATGCAGTATACTCACAACTTACCTTGAGTGGATTACGACCATTCACAACTAGGGCGACGACATATAACAATGAAACTAAACCAAGATAGATATTTTTGTTTTTTGTAAATTTAAAGTATGTGGTTACTTTGTATGGAATGAATGTTACAAACCTATAAAACAGTGTGATTAAGTTTTCTAGCAGTTTTGCCTCATGCCTATTCTATTAGTTGACTTAAATCTAAAGAAAACCAATTTCGGTTGAGCTTTTTCATGAATTCAAAGCATTTGGCAACAACGTAAGACTATTATAGACCCCAAAAAGCTGTGTTGACATATACAGTATGCCCACTTAAGTTCGCAGCGTATGGAAAACTTTTTTATTATCAATTTTACGGAAAAAAGTTATTCTTTATAAAAGTTTCTGCTTCTTGAAAAAATAATATTAAACTATTAAAACTTGGACTAGCATGTACAGGTTGGTCAAAAAATGGAAAAATATACAGGGTGTTTCCTAAATACGGTTCGTAGCTTCTGGATGTGATTCCTAACGGGATTCTAAGAAAAAAAGTTCCCATAAACCTGTGTCCGAAAATGCATAGTTTCTGAGATACCAGGGTGTCAAAGTTTTAGAAAAAATCGTTTTTCTCCGAATGACAGTAGAAGCGGCCTTTTAATGACACTTGACAGGATCAAAAGTGTCCTGACTCGGGATCCATGTCCAGTGCCGAATAACTCAATAAATGACGTTATCAATAGTTTCTGTAGAAAATTCTGAAAAATGTAGTTTTCTCATAAATTTGTTACGTATGTAAAAGTAGATCACCAACAGGATTGAAGGTCTAAATAATATATGTACCTGGAAAAAGAAAAGTCAGATTTAGGTCCAGAGTTTATTCACTAACTATCAAGTGAAAAAACGGAATCTACAATCCTATTGGTTTTTGAATTTATCTTTTTACCAGTAAGTTTATTTGAAGATAAATAAACTGAGCCTAAAATAATAGTTTTTCAGGAAAATAAAATCCCCATAAAATTACTTCCTGGTTTTTTCATGTTATCAATACTTATTCTTTTTTAACTTAGTGAAAAATCCATTTTAAGGGGTGCCCTATATTGAATTTCCTGTTGATATAGTAAATGGCCTACTACTGGATTTTGAACCAGGGAAAGTGGGTCGAAACAAATAAAATAGCATTCTTTTTTTAAGGGCTAAATTATATAATATAATAGGTCTGTAAATCACTCATGGAAATCACTTGTACACTTTGAGGGGAATACTTTGGGAATACCTAGGAATACTCTGGAAATACCTAGGAATACTTGGAAATCCTCGAGAATATGCTGGAAATATATGGGAATATTCTGGAAGTAGATGGGAATAATAAGAAAATCTTTGTAAATTTCTATAACTTCCAACCCCACTTTTAACGTATTTTTGGGCATTTTCATTGAAATCTCAAGAAATGCGTGCATATTCGTTCTGGTTCGTTCTAGTTCAGTGTTTCACTTTGTTCGGGTTAATAAGTGTTTCAAGTTTCAATTTTTTTTTTAATCAACGGTCTCAGTTACCCTAATTTTGAGGCAACTGAAACAGTGATCTCAATTTTCTTATGTATTCACATAGTAATAATTTTAAGGCGACTGGAACATATTATAACGTATATGTAAAGATTGATTGAACTGATTTGCTTGAGAACTATGAGAGATGCAACAAAAGTATTACTTAGTGGTGAATAGGAAACATTTAAAAAAAAAAAGGTAAAATGAACAGAAAATAAAATAATAAACCTATTTTCTTTGTAAGTAATCCATATCTCCATTTCTGCATGGTGTTCAGCACATTTCACAGTTCTTCTTTTACTTCATTCATATATTCCTCCACCACCTTATCCTTCTACCGATAATATACCTCACTTGTGCGAAATACTTCTAATAATCACAGTAACTTGAAACTTTCACGATTTATGAATTGAAGTTTCCTCTTAAGTTAATTTGAAGTTGATTTCAAGCTCCCAATTGAATTGAGTAGCATTTTCTTACGTTAATACATGTAGAAATTATTAAAATTTTCAAAAATCCCTTGTGCGAAATACTTCTAATGATCACAGTAAGTTGAAATTTTCAGGATTTAGGAATTGAAGTTTCTTCTTCATGGAAAAGTTAAGTTGAAGTTGTTTTGAAACTGCCAATTGAATTGGAAGCATTTTCTTACGTTAATGCATGCAAAAATGATTGAAATTTTGCAAAAATCACTTGTGCAAAATATTTCTAATGATCACAGTGACTTGAATCTTTTAGGATTTATAAATTAAAGTTTCCTCTATGTGAAATAGTTAATTTGAAGTTGATTTGAAGCTCCCAATTAAATTTGGAAGCTTTTTCTCACATTATTACATGTGAAAATGATTAAAATCTGCAAAAATCACTTGTATGTACAAAGTATTTCTAATGATCACAGTGACTTAAAACTTTCAGGATTTATAAATTGAAGTTTCCCCTTTGTGTAAAAGTTAATTTGAAGCTGATTTTAAGCTTCCAATGGAATTTGGAAACATTTTCTTACGTTAATGCATGCAAAAATGATTAAAATCTTCAGAAATCCCTTGTGCAAAATACTTCCAATGATTACAGTAACTTGAAACTTTCACGATTTATGAATTGAAGTTTCCTCTTAAGTTAATTTGAAGTTCCAAACTAAATTTGGAAGCTATTTTTTACGTTTATGCATTTGAAAATGATTAAAATCTGCAAAAATCACTTGTGCAAAATACTTCTAATGATCACAGCGACTTGAAACTTTCAAGATTTATGAATTGAAGTTTCCTCTTTGTGGAAAAATTAATTTGAAATTGATTTGAAGCTTCAAACCTTATGTTATTGTTTTCAAAAATGTTTAAAATCTGCCAAAATCACTTGTGCAAACTACTTCTAAATATCACAGTGACTTGAAACTTTCAGAATTTATGAATTAAAATCTTTTTCATATGAAAAAAGTAATTTGAAGTTCATTTGAAACTCCAAATTTAATTTGGAAGCTTTTTTCTCACGTTATTGCATGTATCTTTAAAAATCACTTGTGCAAAGTATTTCTAATGATCACAGTAATTTGAAACTTTCAGGATTAATGAACCAAAGTTCTTTCCATATGGAAAAGTTCATTTAAAGCTCCGCTTCTGTTAAGCGTTTATGTAATTATGTTTCAATGTATATTTTATATTTATTTCGACTATACTAACAATAATACAATAAACTAGTTTAGGTTTTGTTTGTTCATTTGAAGAAATTTATGATAAATTAATAAAAGAATAATTGACATATTTATGCAAATTCAAGCTAATAACAGACAACAAAAATGTAGAGTTCGATCCACTGCATTTTGTCCTCGCCCTAAAAAGGACTCGCCCTTTTTCCACATGGCAAACAAGGTAAAATGCCATTCCATGATTAAAAAAAAAGCGGGTCACATAACGTCTAAAAGGGCAAACAAGGATTTTTAGGGGAGAATTTTATCATCATAATTTAATTAGCTTTTTTACAACATCATGTTATATCACATTATTAACAGTAGTATAAATAAAAAAGCTTGTTTAATTTTGACCTCCAGAGTCTTATAACTTCTTAATTTAGAAATGAAAAATTATAGGTGATAAGATTGAAAATATGTTATGCATCATAAAAGATTTTTCAAGTAATTGACCAATTAACACACAGGAAGTATTAGACTAATAAATCAATACCCCACTCATTTTAAGCAAAATAACGCTTTTATTCAAATGTTTATTAGCAGCTATGACCTCACTCATAATCATTATCTTTCAACCTTTGAGAACACCATTTATGATAAATAAAAAAAATACCATCGGGTTTTTGTTATAATGGAATGTGCAAATTATTTATTTTTAGATGAAATTTTGATAGTTTTGACCTGATTTTAGTGTAGACAATGTAATAAATTAACTCATTTCCGTAGGAAGTTTTACAAGTAATATAGACTTTGATGAAATTTTAGTATAAGAATTATTTTTCAGGATTTTGCCCTGCTGCGTTACTCAGTGTAGGGGGTTAATAAAAATGGGAGCGGCAAACGACCCACAGACCTGCCCTGACACTGATTAAGATTTTGCAGCACGCCCAAGATTTATTCAATGTAGATGGGGTTTGAAGGAATTTGAGGAAAGAAAAAGAAACTTCTATAATGATAACTATTGAACAAAATTAAACAATGTTAAAATGGTAGAAAAATAGTTCAAAATGAGAAAGAACTAAACATAATAAGAAGTAAGAAGTGACATATTATGGACATAAAAATATCACTTTATGTATCATGTATCTAGATTTTGTAGTCTTTCTTCTTCTCATATTGTTTGTCATATTTAGATGTGATTCATTTTGAGAAAGTTTCAATAAAGGAACTCTTTTAATACTTACATGATCCTATTAAAACTGGCATAAGGCACCGGAAGAGTGCTGCACAAAGCCAATAGTTGGCCATTTTTGGTATCTAGAAAAAAAACAATCTCAATTTAGGATTTGTAAATACATATAAAAGTTTTCATAATATTAGATTGAAAAAAGCTAAGAAATATCTTGAAATAAGGCGGTATTCAAGTTGGAGGGGTAAACTACCTTGAAAAATGTGTACACTAGAACAAAAATCTTTAATAACAGATTCAATATCGTATTCGAGGTGAATAGTAATACATACAGCAAAATTGTGGATAGGCAAAAGATAAACATTGGCTGGAATAGATGTTGGTGCATACTGATTATGGAGTGAATAGATGTTTTAAATGTTGCTGATACGGTTATCAAGTAAAAGACTGCATGGAAAAGAAGGTATGTCCTAAATGTAGCGAAGAGCATGACTCTAAGGATTGTACAAGCAATGTAATTAAATGCTTTAATTGTGACTTGTCTAACAAAAAATATCGATTGAATATAGATATTACTCATGTTGCCTGGGATGTCAATAAATGTGAGACATACCAAAGAATGGAATCACTTCAACGGAACAAATATTTAAAGTAGTAACTAGATGTCAAATTTGCCTAAATTCAAATATTGTATATTTTAATTGTCAGGGTTTTTTGCATAATAAAGAAAGTATCGTTATTTTGGTTACAGATTGGAAGCCAAAATTGATATTATTGTCGGAAACTCATATTTCTGAAGATATCGATCTGAGTGAACTTATGATTGATGGTTATAACCTGGAACAATGTGTAACAAACAACAGAAGAACTGGGGGTGTAATGGCCTTTATAAGAAAAGACGTAAAATATAGAATAAAATTGGTGCAATGTATATCTTGTCTCTCAAACTAGGCTCCCCAACCTCTAAGTTCCTATGCATAGTATTGTACCACCTGCCAAATAAAGAAAGTAGCAAGTTTGTTGATTTTTTTGCTGGTTACCTGGACAGGGTAAGTGATTATAATGGCCTAATGTTATAATGGATGATTTTAATTTCGACTTACTAAAAGAATCATTTTATGGAAATAAATTGCTAAACTATATTTATACTAATAGATTCAGTCAAATTGTAAGTCGAATTACATCGATGAGCAAAACTCTTATTGACTACATTGTAACTGATAATAAACATATTAAGCACCACTAAAGATTAGTGATCATTCCATTTTGTCTATGAATCTTGAACACATTTCAACTAAAAGCAGTAATGTTATTGGTTATAGGAGACCATTAAGAAACTACGATGTGGTGCAAAAGTTCCAAGAAAATCTAATTAATACTACATGGAATAATGGTTTGGCTGATGTGAATATGCTGGCAACAACCTTGGTGGAAGAAATCATGGAGGTCTTCGATGACATGTGCCCAGAACAAACTTATGTCGATAAGCATTGGATTACTTATGAAATTAGATGATGAGGGAGCGAGATGCATTGTATAACAGAGCCGTAATTACAAAGAATGCCCCAACATGGAATGAGTTTAAAAGAAAACGGAATGCAGTTGTCAACCAAATTAGAATAGAAAAGGAAAAATACTTTCATGGTGTCATAGATGAAAATAAGTATAATCCTAAAGAACTGTGAAAAAACCTCAAACTATTATCTCCTGGAAAAAACCACTGCATTCCTGAGGAGATTATATTTGAAAGCAAAGTTTTGGATAACGACCTGATGATTGCTAATGAATTCAACAGCTTTTTCATAAATAGCATCGCCGAAATAATTGACAATTTACCAAATAAAAATACTGTCAATACAGCACCAACACCTAGCAACCCATTAAGATGTTTTAGTCGATTCGAAGCAGTTTCTATGAGTGGAATGAAACAGATTTTAAAAAGCATGAAAAACGTTGGAGGTGGAGAAAGTGGAATTTTCAAGCAGGTACTTGGTGATGCATGTTATGTCATTGGTGATAGATTACTGAAAGTGATTATGCTTCTCTCATGACTGGAGTGTTTCCTGAATCGTGAAAAGAGTCACTTGTAATACCTGTTCCAAAGAGATTAATACCAAGACACATAAAGAATTTAGGCCCATAAATACTGTTCCTGTTTATGAAAAACTACTCGAACTGGTTGTGAAAGAACAACTCCAATGGCACTGTGATAATCACCAAATATTAGTTAGTAGTCAATCTGGTTTTTTTGTGCAAAACATTCGTGTGAATCTGTTGTTGTAAGCTCGGTTGTAAGTATATCTGATGATTTTTTAAAGGCCATTGATTGTGATAATGTTGTGTTGGCCGTTTTCCTAGATTTTAAGCGAGCTTTTGAAACTGTAAATAGAGAAATATTGTTGCATAAATTTAAGAATATAGGAATAGGAGGTACTGTTTTGAATTGGTTTACATCCTATTTATCTAATAGAGTTCAGTCTGTTAAATTTAAAAATAGCATATCTGGAAAAAAGCCTGTAACATATATGGGGTACCACAGGGAACTGTTCTGGGTCCATGTTTATTTATATTTAATTGGTACCTAATTATGTCTGCGATAGAGTTAGGATTTTTAGTGAAGTCCGTGATTATAACACACGTAATTGTAATGATTTTGTGTTAAGAGAATGTAATACAAGTAAAATGCTTGGCTCAATTTTTCTTGAAGGATTTTAAGTGTATTCAACCAATTACCAAATAACTTAAAACACTGTGATTCAGGTTTAAATTAAGAGATGACTTATGAAAAATGGAAATTGCTGAAATATGCACCAGAACTACCAGAAGACATGATTCCTGCATTGGATGATTGCAATAGGGGACTTACTGTAGCTACATTAGCAAAAAACCACAATGTACCAATGCTTTCCAAGCAATTTCTTTTATTACCAATTTAGAATTGAAATTTGTATTTTTTCCCAACAAAAAGTTTCCCAATGTTATAAACAGGTAACATGTCAACTATTGGTTTCAAGAGTGTCAAGTAATGGACAACAACATATATTTTTAAAAAATTAAAATAGTTGGTTATCAGGTGCATATATTTCATTTGAAAAATTATACACTTAGAAAAATATATTAAGATTAAGCTGGCACACTCTAGTTGGATGAAGTTGAATCTTTGAAAATTTAGTACCTCATATTTAGTGCTAATTTAGTATGTACATTCATCACACGCCTAAAAAACGAACAATAATGAATTTATTACGAAATAACCACGAAAAAGTGCTAACTTAAGACATGAATTAGCACACATACATCGAATCGACCGCGCGAAAACAGAATTCGCATGCACATATTTAGTGTTAATTTAGTACTTCAAAAACGACGATCTGAAACGAGTTAGTATCGCATCAGCACAGAGCTAGCACTTGTGTGCTGGCTTAGTGTTTAAGTTAACGAACATTATTATTATTATGCTTGATTCTTGTCAAAAGAAAGCGGTTTGACACCAATGAGTCTACCGTATCTTCTCTGTCCAATGCCCTGCAGAGATAGTGTACTAGGGTGGAGTTAAGTTCAGATAGGTTTCGATCCAGTCTATTCTTGAAAATATTTTTGTTAGGCGCGTTTATAGTATCTTGGTTTAATGCATTCCACCGGTATATACCACGCGGTTGCATAAGAAGTTTTTTCTTAACGCTAAGGATGTTTTCTCTTTCTTGAGCTTCTTGTTGTGTCCTCTGAGGTTTTTATTCATGTTTTGTTGAAACATGTCTGCCATATGCAGTTCTGGGAAGTAGTGTCCATACAGGATCTTATTTATATAGGTCTCTATTAGGTTGCCTCTTTTTCTTTATTCTTTCAGAGTTATTAAGTTAAATCTTGGCAATCTATATCATATGGAAGATTATGCATTTCAGTTGGGATTCTTGTGATTCTTCGTTGCACACGTTCAAGCAGCTCTATATCCTTGCAGTAGTACGGGTTCCAGACTGTGTGTAAGCAAATTTTTTTTTGCTTGCACAACAAAATTTTTAGAATGGCTTCTGCTATTTTTGTATCTAGGTATGCTTTAATTTTTTAATTACTTATTTGTTTATTATTGGCTCTCGAATTGCTATTTTCTTCCAAATGTTCCTAAATATAAAAAATTCCATAACTTGTTTAAGAAATAATGTCTACCAATGTTTTCTTAAATTTCCTCTGTCTGTTTCTCAATTTTTTCTCCTCATTTTAAAACTATAGGTCCAGTGCTGCCAGCTCTGTCAAAGATATTTGAACGGATCCTACATGATAAAATATTATATAACCATGTAAAACATATAATACTACCAGAACAGCATGGGATTTAAAGAGATAAGTCTACAGTCACAAATCTTTGGCCGTTCTCTGAGTATGCTGCGAGACATCTGGCTGACGAGTGCCAGGTTGAGGCTGTATACACAGATTTAGCTAAAGCCTTTGATAAGGTTCACCATGGAGTGCTAATTAAAAAGTTTCAAAACTTTTCCTTCAGTGAAAACATAACTAATTATCTAGCTCCTTATCTTAGTGACAGATCTCAATTTGTTAAATTTTACGATGCTCACTCTCCAAGCTATATAGCTGCCTCTGGGGTACCTCAGAGGTCGTATTTTCGAATATTCTCGCATACGAAATTGCATACGATTTCGAATGCTCCCCATTTAATTTACATTGCTGTCAGTCAAATTTCGTGTACGAAATATACTCGAATGAATTCGAAAATACGACCCCAGGGCTCATCTTGGCCTGCTTTTGTTTGTTCTGTTTATTAATGATATATCTCAGTATAATATTGTAAATGACTACAATTTTCATTTCATGAAGATGATATTAAAATCTTTGCTGCTGTTAAAACCATTGATGATTGTAGGTTGTTGCAAAGGGATGTAGATTCAATCTCAACTTTCTGTAGCGACAATAAGCTTCAGTTTAATGTCGAAAAATGTAAGTGCATCACGTTTCATCGTAACCTGAATCCACTTTGCAACGAATAGACAATTTGTGATGTCAGATTGAGCAGAGTGGAGGAAATGTTGGACTTGGGTGTATTGTTCTCAGAAAACCTTAATTTTGGAAACCATGTGCAGAAATTATGTGCAGATGGCATGAGGAGGCTTGGATTTGTATGTACTGACAATATGTAACAACTTTACTAACTTAAATATTTTTTTTGTATTCAGTTTAATGCTCTAGTCAGATCAAAATTAGAGTATGACTCGGTAATATGGAATCCATGTACTGAGATGCATTCAGAAATGATTGAAAAAATTCAGAAAAGGTTTTCGAGATTTGTGTTTTTTGAAGAGCATGGTATTTATTCTGGCTATCCTCATCTTATCTAATATACACAACTTAAAAGTATTTAGTTTTGTAAGGTTGAAAAAACGCAGGAAGTTCTTTGAGTTGATCTTTATTTATAACATATTGTGTAATAATATTGATGTACCTGATTTGTTGAACAAATTAAACTTTAAAGTACCTGATAATAGATTAATAGACTTAGAGATATTTTTTTCAAAGTTCCTACATTTTCATCTCCATTAAACAGGAGCATGGAAATGGTTAATAAGTTGATATGTGATACACCTGCATGTGATATATTTTGTGTAAGCAAGAGTCAACTGATATAGTATATTGTTGTATTAGGAGTAGAAGCTTTACTTTTTTGTGGTGAAGCAGTAGGTTTGCGAGCCGAACGTAGTGAGGCTTGCAATACTGCTGAATACTACTACGTAGCTAGCAGCATAGAAATTTAATTTCTACCACTTTGACAGGTGTTAACCCGCTGAATTTGCCTACCAGCATAGACATTAAAGGATAACGCACACCTAACATGGGATTTTTGGGCTCTATGGATTTTTCCCATTTCTTGATATGTTGTAGAGGATTTAATTCTGAACAACCTTTAAATGAGACCAAATCTTGTAGGTATTACGGCCTTTGAGATATGAGCGTTGAAAGATGAACCTTTTTGCGACATTTTGTGTAGAGAGTATATGAGATACTGGTGCTGCTGGTGTTTATCAGTCAAAATATTCAGGGTCGGCGCAACCATTAGGCGAACTAGGCGGTCGCCTAGGACGGCAAACTTAAAGGGGCGGCAAAAAGGCAACAAAAACAAAAAAAAAAAATCTTTTGAATTCTGCTTTTCTTCATGATATCCAGGATTCCATTTCTCTTGCAAACCCAAACACAAACTTTGCCCTTCTTATGAGCTCATACTGCTATACCTTATGTTTCTGCTATTCGCTATAGGGGTCGTGCGACCGGGTGGCGGGCGGCCAAATAGTAGATTATACCATGATTCAATGATGATAGCTATTATTCCCAAGGAATATTTATGATCTGAGCCGCGCTAGCGACCAGGGAGTGAGATTCCGAGGGAATGATAGCCATTATTCCGAGTAGTATACTCTACTTCATTTACGACAAATTAATTTATTTGAGATTTTTAATGAACAAATTTCATCCATCTCAATTCTCAATACAAATCCACCAGAACTACACGTTTGACACTGACACTTTTGAGGAATAATGACCATTAATCCCTCTACTCATCGTTCCCTTTGGGAATAACATATGGCTTTATACTGCCAAAATCACATCTATGATTATTTAATAATAGACCTATTTTGCTTGTGATAGTAACCACATAATGTAACTCATCTTACACACCTGTGGAATATGAATCTCATATTCCACACCCGTGGAATATAGTTACATTTTTATACGTATTCCATGACAGCACTGACAGCGTTCCAAAATAGAATCGAGCTTGTTTGGATTGTTGGTTACTAGAGAAACTAAGATATTTGATTTTGACAAAATGAGTATATTAGACGTTTGCAGTAATTTTGTAGTTTGCAGTTGAGCTTAAATTGTGTTTAACGCGTGTTTCTCATGTATTCCAACAGTGAAAACAAAATTTCATGCACCCCTCGAAAAATTCGTGCAGCCGCACTAAGTAGCATCTCTAGCATTACTTCCAGAGAAATAAAGGAAAAATGACAAAATTATATACAACATCTTTGTAGACTGGCGACTAAAGAATGGTAGCAATTCATTTTCTTCAAATCTGCAAATTATTACCTATAGTCTCTTAATAAAATGAATAGTCGTAGATAAAGCATAGTATTTGTCTCGGGTATAATGGCTATATTATACGCTCATTAAATAATATACTTATTTTATATTATGAATATTTTGGGCACAAAATTAACGTTTTGGGCGTGGCACAAGAGCATGATTTTTTCGCCTCCGCCGACATGTGTGTATATATTTTTTTTTATGTTGAAATTCTATAATCTATATTTTGTAAGTCAGGTATACCTATATCATGTACCATGCATGTTTGTATTTTTACTTGATGGGGGCGGCAGACAGTACATTTGCCTAGGGCGCCAACGTCGCTTGCGCCGACTCTGAAAATATTGACAGGTTCACATATTTTACGTCACTTAATGGTGGATTGCACAGTTCGTTTTAGAACGTCTTAAGTCATTCTTAAGTTATTCTGAAAGTTAAGCAAGGAAAATTCGGTTGCACCAGTCAGAAAACTCACCTAAGATGGGTTTAGGAATTCCTAACTTTAAGGCGCCACTGTTCCTTAGCCACACGTTCTTAGGTAGAAATAATTGTTTTTTTTTTTGTCAAATGCAAATGTCAATTATTTGTCGTAGTGATTTCATAAAAATTATATTTATCGAGATATTTATACCCTTAAAATCCGAGTCTTAAATCTGTGTTTAAATATGGAATTATTTGATGATGATTTCCTGCAATGGCTTATGGGTTAAGATTAAAGCTACAAACATCGTTATCAACCATAGTAGCCACAGCTGTTCTCCATAATGTTGCAATTATAAATAGGGAGAAGGTACCCCCTGTAAAGCTGGATGGAGATAATTTAAATTATTTTAATAGAAATGCAAAGGATACCCAATCCACCAAACATGGGTATTGATGATGTAGGAGCAAGAGCCTTCAGAAATGAAATGGTACGATATTTTCAAAATTTAAATTATGTTCCCTAAGTACTTATATCTATGTATTTTTCAAACTTGTTTAAATTAGGTACCTATTGTGTTTTGTATAAAATAAAGGCAGTTTGTATTAAATTATTATTTTCCTACGACCACATACGAAAATTACAATATTCGCACTAGCTGGTTCTTTGGAAAGCGCTAAATATCACTCGCGTGCTGAAAGTACTTTCAATACTCGTGCTAAAAGTACTTTCAGCACACGTGTGGAAAATACTGGTGACATTATTTGTGATTGACATAACAATTTACCGAGCAATTTACTTTTAATACGTGGATTGAAAGTACTTTCAGCAAGTGTGTTGAAAATGAAAAGAAATAAAATAAGAGAAAATTGATGTAAATTGGTTTCTGGTCGTAGGAAAAATGGTGTACATCACTAGTAAGAAAGCGTCTTTCGTACACTCGTGTGAAATTTGTCACTTTCTACACTCATAATGTAATATACTATTTATTACCAAAAAATACAAATAAAAAAAAATTAAGTTTGCCTGGGCCTAATACCACAGATCACCTATATACAATTGCGAAAGAGCGGCGAATTCGTGGTTCAAGGTTAATTTGGGTGGACAAAGCTTGGTTATGTTTGTAGTTTGTACTTGTGGATTCGTTGTTGATTCGTATTAGCTGCTTACGATCAAGCACTTTTCTTACCTAAGTTGAAGTTAGTTTCTTAGCTGAGCTAAGTTGTTTGATTGTACGCGCAATTCATATAGGCTGATCAGCTGCCTATCAAGTTACGACTCACGTCACGTATTTCTAGTTCGGGTTCTAGTTACGACGAGAGTTTCAGGTTCAGTTTGTTGTTTTTATTAATTTATTTTCAATTGAAATTGAAACTGAATTGTTTTTGTACTACAGGACAGTTTATTTCACATTAAAAATGAACAATTATCTACCTAGAAGTGTCATGAAGCATGCAATGGCAATAATGAATAATAAATTTCATTAAACTAAACACCTTTTCAAAGTTCCTGTTCCAACGACCAACTTTCAACAAAATAAAAATTAAGAAACAACCTCAATTTAGAAATTATTAAACGTCAAAATTCAAAAAATGCGTAGTTCGCGCCAACTTAGGTCAGCTAAGTTATCTCAGTTACAGCTATTTGCACCGGTGTTCCTTAAAAACATACTAAGTTAGGTAGAGGCTAAGCTTAAGGTGAACCTTTAGGTTGAGTTGTTTTGCACCGACCAAATCTTAGCTAAGAATTGAAAACTATTGGCAACAGCGCAAAAATGCGTATTTCAAGGCAGAAATGAAGGTGGTCTTCGGAGAAAAGGCTCTTGGAACCTTGGATATATTACAAATACAAAATCATCAATAATCAAAGTCAACCAGAATTCTGTCAAAAAAAAGAAAACAAAACCCAAAAATGAGGTTAAAATCCAACTAAGCGGAGAAAATCTAGGGCTTAACTTAACTAGACTAGAGGTGGACCCTAAACAGCGGTGCAAAGCAAAATCGTAGTTTAAGTTCCACTTAAGACTAAGGCTAACCTTAAGTTGTAGCGGTGCAAATAGCAGTTAAAAATCCGGGTGTCTTAGCAGGGGAAAGGGGGGAAGGCAGATTCTAACTTAGTTGTGATAGATCGTACGCGCAACTAAGTTAGATTCTTTAAGTGCCGGTACTTTTGCTCTCATTTGACAGCCGTTAAAAACAATTAGGGGTTAGAATGTGCTCTAACTACATCATACTTATAGACCTTGGCCCATGCAAAACTTTGACAACGTATCAAATTCGTTAATCGAGAGCAAAAGTATCGGCCCTAAGTTAGGTAAGAAAAGTGCTTGATCGTAAGCAGCTATTGTTTGGTTTCTATGGTTTCTCTCAAGAAATCATAAACATTTTTCATCTTTATCTCTTACACGAATAACAACTATGAAATATATTCTGTATTTAAATCGAAATGCGTACATCCTGCGGTGTTGCCAGCTAGTTCGGAATTCAAACTCACCTTAGCTAAGTTTCCTTTACGTTAGGGTTGATGCAAGTCAAAGCGATCAATGCAAAATTAAATTTTAAGATCATGCTTAGCTAAGTACGTGCTAAGAATGAGGAGTAATTTTTTTTGTGCAATCCACCATTAGAAATTAATGTTAACATAGGTTAATGCCGAGACCGCACCGGGGTCAATGTTGGCGCCAGTGCAGTCCCAGCCTTAGCCTATGTTGACATTTGTTAGTGACGTGAAATATGTCGACCTGTCAAAATTTTGACTGATAAACACCAGTTTTTCGTATACTCTTGACACAAAAAGTCGCAAAAAAGTTTATCTTTCAACGCTCATATCTCAAAGACCGTAATACCTACAAGATTTCGTCCCGTATAAAGGTTGTTAAGAATTAAATTCTCTACAACATACCAAAAAATGGGCAAAATCTATAGAGCCCAAAAATTCCATGTTAGGTGTGCGTTTATCCTTTAATTTCTATTTCTATGCTGGTAGGCAAATAACGGTAAAAGTGCAGTATAGCCCGGTCACTTAAAGTAGTATTTTTTTGAATAAGAATCGTTTGTTTAACATTCAAATAGTGCATTTTGAAGAAAATTTTCCAGCGGAAATCTTTAATTTAAAGATTACAAATTAAAATTATATTGAAAATACTCAAAAAATACTATTCTAGGTGACCGGGCTATACTGCACATTATCCCCTAAATAAATATGCAGTAGGTATAGCCCGGTCACCTAAAATAGTATTTTTTTGAATAAGAATTGTTTGTTTAATGTTCAAATAGTGCATTTTGAAGGAAATTTTCCAGCGGAAATCTTTAATTTAAAAATTACAAATTAAAATTATACTGAAAATACTCAAAAAAAATACTATTTTAGGTGACTGGGCTATACTGCACTTTATCCCCTAAATAAATATGCAGCATAGCCCGGTCACCTAAAATGTATTTTTTTTTTAAATTAAAATTTGTTTGTTAAACATCCAAATAGTGCATTTCAAAGAAAATTTTTCACCGGAAATCTGAAAATCTTTAATTGAAAAATTACAAATTAAAATACTATTTATTTGTAACCGAGCTATAATGCACTTTTTCCCCTAAATAAATATGCAGTAATAACCCCAAAGAGTTTTTTATTTAATCAAGAAAATGCAGATTAAGTCAAACTAACTCATACTAACCGGTCCGTATAGTGCTGGCTAGTCCGCATAAGTAAAATACTGTTTATTTGTAACCGACCTATACTACACTTTCTCCCTAAATAAATATGCAGTATAACTCGGTCACCTATAACTTTTTTCCCAATGAAAATCATTTGTGTAACGTCCAAATAGTGAATCAATGACAGAGTCGAAAGATGACACTCAGAAAATTATAAGCGTAATGCACGCAAATGTAAGGTCATTACGAAACAAAACTGATGAGCTGGAAGCTTTTCTAGTAGACAAAAACTTTGATGTTATCTGTCTGACAGAGCACTGGATGACTGGTACAGAAATTGAAACATTGGAAATTCCAGATTATAGACTAGCTGACTATTCGGCAAGACAAAACTCCACTGGTGGTGGAACTGCCATCTTTATAAAAAAAAATATTGATTTTAGTGTGTTAAGTATTTGTTCAGATTTTAATGTAGAAAAATGTTTAGAATGTTGTTGTATTCGGTTGACATATTTTAATTTAAATTTTTTAACTGTTTATCGCTGTCCATCAGGTAATTGTGACACCTTTTTGACATCCTTGGATGGGATGTTATCTCGCTTGGGCACGAACAGGCGAACTGTTTTAGCAGGCGACTTCAACATAGCACTTGGCAGTGAACATACCAACTACCTACAAATGCGAAATGTACTGGAGAGTTTCAACATGAAACAAACAGTTTTTGAAGCAACAAGAGGTGAAAACTGTCTTGACAATATTTTTCTAGATCAAGATACAGAGGTTAGATTGGCTGAGGTTTTTGACCTGGGTTTTTCTGATCACCGAGGTCAGCGGGTTGATTTCATAGCAGAAACGAAGAGACAGCCTTACATAGAAAACATAACAATGTCTAGACCTATAACACAAAGGGGTAAGTTTCAGTTCCACAATAAAATAAATGAGGCAGATTGGGATTTTATAAATGGGACTAATATGAATGTTGATGATAAATTCGCTGATTTCATGAATATACTTGAGAAAGCTTACTTGGACTCTTTTCCAGAAAAAGTCTATAAAGCTAAATCAAATAACCCACAAAAAATAAATTGGTTTAGTGAGGAATTGAAAACAATGCGTGAACAGTTGTGTTTTTTGCATGACCTCAGTATACAATATCAAAGTGAAGAAATTTCTCAAATGTATATAGAACTTAGGAGAAGATACAAAGCCGAAATACGGACAGCAAAGCTTCAATCTAACAATAATTACATTCAGACATCTGGTAATCCGTCACGTGCTGTCTGGGAGATTATAAATTGCAAACGGGGTATTACAAAAAATAAGAAAAGTTCTGAAAATCATACAATCTCTCCAGATAACTTTAATCAGTATTTTGCAGAAATTGCAAATAATCTAGTAAAAGATATTCCACCAATCAACTTACGTCTTCCTGATATGAAGTTGACCACCACAGGAAATAACTTTTCTTTTTCTCCAGTAACTTTCAACCAAGTTAGAGACGTCATCAGTAACTTGAAAAATAAAAATAGCCGTGACCTTTATGGACTGAATGTAAAACTAATTAAATCTGTAAAAAATATTATAATAAGCCCTCTTACTAAACTGATAAACTTATGCTTTCAAGAAAATACATTCCCTCAAGTTCTTAAAAGAGCTGTTGTAACCCCCATTTTTAAAAAAGGTAACTCTCAACTACCTGAAAACTATAGACCAATTTCACTACTGCCAATAATTTCAAAGGTAGTTGAAAGATGTATGTCTCTACAAGTGGTTGATTTCTTCGAAAATAATAACTACTTTTCGAAAAGCCAATTTGGCTTTAGGGAAGGCAAGAATACAGTGCTGGCCATCCTGGACCTGGTCTCATATATAATAGATTCATTTCATAATCTTGAGTTCACCTCAGTCTTGCTATGTGACCTTAACAAGGCCTTTGACTGTGTCGACCACAGCATCCTCTTGCAAAAATTTAAAAACTATAACTTCTGCCCAGAAAGTATCAACTTAATTCAATCCTATCTTACAGGCAGAGTGCAGGTAGTGAGAATCTCTGGGGTGGACTCATCGGAACGAGTAATGAACATCGGTGTCCCGCAGGGGTCAGTGCTGGGTCCGATACTGTTTCTAGTGTATATTAATGATCTACCAGCCATTGACAACAAAGCCAAGTACACACTATTCGCTGACGATACAACACTGTCTTTCTCTGCGGGCGCTCTTGATAGGGCTTTGGAGGTTTCCAGGGAGGCACGGGAAGGAGCCGAGGAGTGGTTTAGAATGAATAAACTGCTGCTTAATACTGGAAAAATACAACAAATTGTATTCTCAATGAGAGATAATGGGGACATAAATCAGACAGGCAGTGTTGGATTTCTAGGAGTTCAGCTTGATCCAAAACTACAGTGGGGACCCCACATCAATGAGCTATGCAGTAAGCTAAGTAGAGGCATCTTCGTTCTGCGAAACCTCAAAAACTGTGTCACTCAAGACATAATGCGAATAGCATACTTCTCTATCTTTCACTCGCATCTTTCTTATGCTACTCTTGTGTGGGGCCATGCTGCTGACACCAGTCGAGCCTTTAGTCTACAGCGGAGGGCAGTAAGAATCCTAGCTGGACTTCGTTTCAGAGATGAGTGTAAACATGCTTTTAAGACACTCGGAATTCTAACTTTGCCATCTCAGTACATTCTTGAGAATCTCTTGTATATTAAACAAAGACTGGATTCCTTTGAGTGCCACAAAGACAAGCATGACTACAATACTAGATATAAAGATAACCTCGTTCCTGCCTATTGGAGGTTAAAGAGGTGTCACACTGGACCTGGTTACTGGGCAATAAAATTTTTTAATGTGTTACCTGATGACATAAAAATCTTAGATTATAAAAATTTTAAAAATAGGATTAAGGAAATTTTAATAAGTAATGCCTTTTACAATTTTGAAGAATTTATTTCTCAAGTTTTTTAACTAGTGTCTGTTTTGTATATTAGATTGTAGGATTACTATATATTCATGTAAACATTGTATTTTGCCTGTCTTAATGTATCATTTTACTACTTTGTCGACGATTGTAAACATACTGAATATGTAAAAACATGAATAAAGATTTGGATTTGGATTTGAAAAAAAAAATTGATAAGTTATCCGCCGAGTATTAGATGTCTTAGTTAAACGTTAAAGCAAAGTTTACAAATTTTTTTGATTTTGATTGACCGGGCTATCCTGCATAATACCTTAGGGGGAAAAGTGCAGTAGGTATAGCTCGATTACAAATAATACTGTATTGTCAGTGTAATTTTCCAATTAAAAATTTCCTTCAGAAAATTTTATTCAAAATTCACTATTTCAATGTTAAATAAACGGTTTTGAATTTAAAAAAAATATTTTTGGTGGCCGGGCTATACCTACTGCAAATTTATTTAGGGGGTGAAGAGCAGTATAGGTTGGTTACAAAATAAACAGTATTTCACTTATGCAGACTACTAGCACCAAGACTAGCCCTATACGGACGGGTTAGTAAGGGTTAGTTTGGGTTATTCTGCATTTTCTTAATAAAATAAAAAAACTCTTTAGGTGACGGGGCTATACTGCATATTTATTTAGGGGAAAAAGTGCATTATAGCTCGGTTGCAAATAAACAGTATTTTCAGTACAATTTTCATTTGTAACTTTTCAATTGAAGATTTCCGCTGAAACATTCACTTCAAAATGCTTTATTTGAACGTTAAACAAACGATTCTTATTCAAAAAAATACTAAGTATTTCAGGTGACCGGACTATACCTACTGCATATTTATTTAGGGGATAAAGTGCAGTATAGGTCGGTTACAAAAAAAACAGTATTTTCAGTATAATTTTAATTTGTAATTTTTAAATTAAAGATTTCCGCTGGAAAATTTTCTTGAAAATGCACTATTTGAACGGTAAACAAACGATTCCTTTTAAAAAAAAATACCATTTTAGGTGACCGGGCTATACTGCATATTTACCCTATTGGTATGCTGGTAGGCAAATAACATTTTGACAGGTTTGACGTTTGGAGAAAAAGTTCATTTTTATTTTATTTATAGGTATTTTATTATTGGCCGTTTGCACCAACCATTAAAAAAGATAGATAAATAAAAAGTGAAATGAGGATCTGGGAAAGAAGCAAAGAAAAACAAGAGAAATATAAAAGAGCTGTAAAGAAAACAGATGAGAAATAGAGGAGAACCTCGAGGAGAACATTGAAAAACGCCCAAGGATAACAACCAAAAAAGTGAGTGATTTCTCAATTTTTGTTTATTCTCAGCTCTTGAATTGTATGAAGATTAAAAATTTGAGAATTTGGATTAAAAATAATATGTCTAGTACTCAAGTGTATACTTTTCCATCAATGTTTTTTAATTTTTTTTTTTTTTAATTTTCCTGCTCAAGCTGGAAAATTTTGATTTTTGATAATAATTTAATATTATTTGTAATTAATTAGTTGTTGGTAGGAAAAAATATGCATAAATAATTGAGTGTAATTTTAATTTACTTAGGTACTATTGTCTATAACAATACACAAAAATAAAAAAACAAGTACAGACAATGGTGTGGTAATTATAATGTTTAAATAAATAGGTTCACTTTGTAATTTTGTTTTGCACTACAGCTTTATTTATTATTTCTAAATAAAGCCCTTATCTACTTTTGAAAAATACTGAGGGACAATTTGAAGATATTCTATTACTTTATTATCAATAATAGAGAGTTATTGGACGTGCAATAAGGACAAGCAGTATTTAAATTAGCCTTATTTTGACATCTACGCATGCGCATTTGGGTCCGAAAATAAATAATTCCCTTAATAAGGTTACTGCTTGTCTTTATTTATGTATGGTTAGTGCGAGGCAGTAAACTTCCCTTATTTCAAATTTCTGACATTTTGGACGAGTTTGACGTTTCGCTTTTCGATGATGACGTAATTTTAATTAATTTTTTTTTTTTTTTACAATAGTTTTCCATTTTACAGTGGGTAACATAAAAAATGGGTATCAGCAGAAAATCACAAACAAAAATAAACACTTTTTGAGGCTGAAATTTATAAACATAGCTATCAGCTGTCAAAATTATGAATACAACATAAGGTAATACTCTAGCACCTACTACTGTCTTCCAATAACTGTTTTTTTCTTGGAAAAATAGTGCTGATGCACTAATAAAATAACGTAGATCCTCAATACTGCGAGGCAGTATTTATTAGTTCCAATAACTCTCTATTATTAGGCTCCACTTTTCCCTTTAAAAATTTACTAACAATTTAAATCATGTTTATATTAAAACTCGTATTAAAATTAGAATAACAGCTTGATGACCTTATAAAGAGTTCAATAGGAATAGGTATATTAAAAAAATCCTACCTACCTTTTATTTTTTGGTAATTCTATATCCAATAACACTTCAATAATAATGTAACATTATCACTATCCAAATTAAGTAGTTCATTTTAAATAAACATCTATAAATTTAATTCAAAAGAAAACATAATTAATTCTACCGACATTCTATTTTTATTTCCGATTTTGTGCGACAATAAACAAATGTGCCGCCTCTTTTTCGAAAATTTGCTCATACACAAAAAGTACGACCCTTCTTTATTGAGTGCTGGCAGCTAACTGCTAATTTGCACAGTCCAACACAACACAGTGCTGATTATCAGCTGACTCTGACAACTCAAATTGTCATAAAATATAGAGTATTTGGCAACAGTGTAATTTTAATCACGATTTATGACGTCCCTAAAGATGCTCATCTGAGGCGAAATTTTTCAAGTGAAAAACTACTTTGGCCGGAGTCTCATGTATCCGTTTTCCGACGAAAGATGTCGGATATTCTATTTTGACATATTTTTATACGATTATATCAGAATAGAAGTTTTTTCGGACATCTTTCGTCGGAAAACGAATGCATATGAGATAAGCGATATAATTTTATGAAATTTTCGTCCCGCAAGAGAGATAAAGAATTGTAACGAGAAAGAAAAAGGAAAAGAATCTTGGGAGAGAATAAATTAATGAATTACTTAATTCTTGATTTGACTACAAAGGACCCCGCACACCTCTTATGGGGTTTTGGGATTCGGTCAATTTACCTGAAAATTTGATATGATATGACTATGTTCCTCTCAACATTCTGATTAAATGTGTTCATAGCCACAACTTGATCCTATGACTAGTTTTCGAGATACCAGTAGTTTAATGTCCAAAAAATGCACACATTTTATATGCATTTACAATTTACATCTACCTGTTAATCCTGGTTTATTATTAGGTAACGGGTAGATCTAAATGCATATGTGTGCATTTCTTGGACATTAAACTACCTGTATCTCGAAAACTAGTCATAGAATCAAGTAGTGGCTATGAACACTTTTAACCAGAATTTTGAGAGGAGCATCATATCAAATTTTCAGAAAAATTGACCAAATCCCAAAATCCCATAAGAAGTGTGCGGGGTCCTTTTTCAAATTTCATATTTACGTGATGTCATTACAGATGCTCATGTCGCTAGACTCGTTTGATCAGCGACCCTTGACCAACAACGACACATTAAAAGCTTAATTCTCACTTACACGAAATCACAGAACATATCACCTCTAGAAAAGTATCTGCAATGTTATGTACCGGTTATGAATTACAGCGCCATCGTTGACTGAAAATCCAACTAATCGAGCATTCTTGACAAAAAGGCGAATTGATTTTTTTCATATATTTTTATTATTTTTAAATAATTTCTGATGTTCAACTGCTTGGCTTGATACCGATTTAAAAATTCGAAATTTGACTTTTAAAATGACAAAACCAACCAACACAAATCACTGTCCACACCACAGATACCTGTAAATTTCTCTTATCTCCCGACAGTGTCGCCATTGTTGACTAAAAACCTAACTAAAAACCTTCGTCGCGATTCTCCCATTTGAGATATTTTTCTATAGGTGATATGTTCTGTGCACAAAATTTTTTGACATGCTTCGACCGACAATTTGACGTTTGATACACGCATATAACGTCAAATTGTCGAAGCAATGTCAAAAAAAGTATATTCTATGAATGTTCTAGGAAAGTCAAGATTTTTTAGACATAAAATGAATGTTCAAGGAATATTTCTGCAGGAGGTTCAGTCTTATGCACGGAGTTTGTAAAAAAAAATTTAATAGATGTGTATTTTTGAAATTATAATGATAAAAATAGCGCAAATTAAACTCGATATATTTTTGGTTCAATTTATCAAACAAACATTCCTGGTATATCCTAAGGAAATCCAAAAAATATTGCCTGAATGTATACAGAACATACGAAGATATTCGGTGAATGTTCAATAAAATGTTCACAGAACATTCAAAATGCTGACAAAGGCTTTTCCCTGAATGTTCCTGGAATGTCTTAGAACATTCGGAGACATTCATGGAATGTTCCTTATGTCCAAAATGTATGTTCTACGAATTTACATGGAATGTTATGTGCTATTAGGGTTATTTCTCTTCTTTCATTTTTAACATGTACAGTTGCGGCCATTGGAATTGGCACAAATTTTCGAACGCACCTTGTAATGCATCAAAATTTGACTTTTTTTAACAGGCCGTTAACACCCGTTAATGCCAAAATTGTATCAGTTTTTAGCCTTATATTTGGCGTTCAAAAATTAGTGCCAGTTCCAATGGCCGCAACTATGTCTTTTTTTATACCTACATGTACATGTCTTTTTTCAATACCGTTCATTAGAGAAAGATGGAAATCAACCAGCTGCTGAACGGATTAACCGAAACTGAAATACTAGAGATGGGCACGGGCACTATCGGTTAAAAAGACTGTTGTCGCTTATTCAATATATTTTAAAGTTATGGAAACAAGAGAAAAGTCTACGTGTTTATTTTTTCACTTTCACCGGTTATTAGGTATAAAACCCGGTTATTCAGTTATAACTGGAGGCAAAAAACAACTGGTATTAACCGGTTAACCGAAGAGAAAACACCGGTTTTTCGGTTTTAACTACCGGTTATTGACATCCCTAGTTACGAGTTGAATTGATGATATTAGTTAGGTTAGAATCGCAAATTGGCGCGGGTTCCTAGTTCAAAAATTAATACATTGATGTCTTATGGGGACTCAATTTTAAAAGCGTCTGTAGTCGTGGTAGAACGTTTGTTACGGAATTGAGTTGTATAAATAGTTTTTTTAATATGTTAATTAACTGAGAGAGTGATTGAAAGTTGAATAAATAAATATTACCAATTTAAGAAGCCGATGTTTGTATAAAATACGTATGTCGTTGCTTGATTCATAAGTATATATGAGTACCTAATTATAATAAAATAAAAGTTCACCTACATACTTGGTTAGTAAATGTACTTCAATAATCCAAAAAAATTGAAAAATAAATGACTGAACTAGTGATAAATAAATAAATAAACAATTCACCAACAATCATAACACAACACACAACCTCACTTTCTCTCAGCTGGTTTTAGACTCGACGTACGTCCACCGAAAACAGACACTTTTAATTAAAATCATTTGTATTTTTAATTCATAGGTCTAAAAAAACAATTAGAGCATGAATTATAGAGAAATATGTTCAAAGTTTGATGTACAATAGGTTCCAATACTAAGAAATGCCCAGAACCCAAGATATTCCCGTCTGAAAATCACTCTTTTGAATCCCCCATAAGAAATACATTGCTGTCAAATTTGTTGAAATGTGTTTAGGAACCCATTTTAAATTTCGCGCCCGATTTTTCTTAACCTAACTAATATGGTCAATTTAATTAGAATTATTATATAAATCGTATTCGATTCACAATCGCAATGCAGTTCAGGTTGGTTCAGATCGATCCTGAACGGGAAAAATGGTGACATGTCAGTTGTAGTAGTATTGTCTTTGGTTTGGTGTACAGTGACTTTATAACCGACAGTGGCGACAATTGCTGTCTCATTTTTGATTGGTTCTAAAATCGCATATATTTATATTGAAAACACCGCCATCTTGTTCCCATGCCCTTGTTACTTTCAAATATGAATATATGGGATTTAGGTGAACATTCATCATAAATCATGGAAAACAACGTATTTGATGGACCTAATACTGGTCATCAAATACGTCGATTTCAATTTTTTATGATAGATGTCCATTTAAATCCTATATATTAATATTTAAAAGTAACAAGAGGTTGGGAACAAGATGGCGACGGGACCTCTATTGTCGCCACTGTATGTAAAGGTTTATTTAGCCACTGTAGTTTGGTGTAGGAAGCTCTCTCGTCATTTTTTAAATATTTGATATAACTGTACCGCCAATATTTTTAGTTCACTTCTTGTGATCTAGAGTGGAGCCAATAAGAATGATACACACCTGCAGGATTGCTTATCGGCCTCGTTTTTGGTAATCGCCGCCATATTTGGTGTGTCACCGTTTTCGACGTCATAACTAAAGGAGCGCGCCCACTGGAGTGCGTTCACAGTCGAACGCCGGACGCTCACCGAGTGCACACCGAGCGCGTCTTTTGCAGGGTTAAGTCGTTCACGGATCTACTTAATTCACCCGGTTAAAATATTTGCTCCGTTCACAGAGCCATGATAAGTTTACCTGGTTGTACAACTTTTTAACCCACTCTGAGACATGGGTAAAATTTGTCGCGCAGGCGTTTTACAAGCATATTTGAAATTTTATAAACAATACTGTTGGTAATCTTTCTGGGCCATACATTGCTGATTTTCTCTGGAAACTCCAAAATTTTCCTGAAACTCCTTATTGCTATAATTGCGTATTGTTGTCATAAAATTATCCTGTCTTTCAATATGCCTTTTTTCAGGCTTGAACTTAAACTGTTAGCGCTAGCACATGCAGCTTGTGCTACAGCATAGCTGACTTCTTCCTCTGTATCAGGCGAATCCGAAGAAGTTTCAATAGTACTTTAAAAAAATATTATTCCCGGATCCATCTCGAAACATTCGAAACACAACGTATGTAAACAAAAGGAAAACAAAATCAAATCCTACCTCGTTATAGCGCAGGCGTTAGTCGTTCACGGATTTGTCATCCCAAGCGCATCCTTTTCAACCAGTGAAATATTTAAACCTGGTTAAGTTTTACCCAGGGTAAACCACTGTGAACGCGCCCCTGGGCCCGCGCGGCCGGCAGATTTTGATATGTTCGTAAACGAGTAAAGTAGCGCCCACTGAATCGGAACCGCTCAGCTCGGCGCCGCACGCTCAGCCCGGCGACGACTCGTATTCTCGATAGGGCAAAAACTGCCGGTCGGTCCGCGTGTCTGCGACCATAAAAGCATTGAATTGTTTTATTTCTTGCATCATGGCCGATGAAATTTTGATTGAAAGCGTTTGAGCATATGCATTGTTGTATGAACCAAAGGAAAAATATTACCACGATACCTACCACTCGTAAAAAAAATGCTTGGGGAAAAGTGTCTTTTTTATTAACGAACCTACCACTTCGATAGTCAAAGTTGTTTTAAACGCTATTTGGGTCTGATCATGCTGGAGCAATGGGCGGTGGCTGCGGAAATGCCGGCCGCACTGGCCGTGCTGTGCTGTGCGGGCCCAGTGGGCGCGCTCCTTAAGTCGTCAGCTATTCAAATAGCCTACGTCAAAGCGAGAAATAACATACTGCCTACGTCACAACTGGTGATTTAGTGGAAGGGAGGGATTTGTTACACACATGTTTTATGAGGATAGGCCATCCTGTAGTAGTAGTGTGTATCATCCTTGGAGTAGATCTAGATCATTTTTTTGTTGGTGGGGGAAAACTGGTCCAACTACAATCGAACACGGTGTCTGGTTCACTTAAATTGACAGATCGATTTAATCTAATTAATCGAATATCGAATGCAGGTATGGTGTCATGGAGGAAAGCGATGGTAGCACTGATTTTTCCATTGAGGTAGATTTTTCTTTTCACTTTGACAACCTTTCCAGGGTTATTTCAAAGTCAAAAACGGGACGTTTTCGAGATATTTCCTAGCTTCAAATTAAATCGATTACCCTGTATAATTTTAATAAGAAAATGAGAAAGAACGAATGAATTTGTTCAGTCTGATTAAAAATCTTATATCGTCGTGACGTCACCACAGATGCTCATGTGTTGATAAATTCGTCTGATTTACACTTTACAGTGGCCGTGTTCGTTTACGTCATCTTTTTCGTCGATTTGCTCCGAAATTATGACAGGCGCGTGACTCGATTAGACAGTTTTAATTTACAAATCACGTGTCTGTCAAAATTTCAGAGCAAACGACAAGAAATATGACAAAAATGAACACGGCTAGTGACTCATCAAAAAACACTCTAAGCAGTGGCGACAATAAAATAATAGAGGTCCCGCCGCTATACTTTTGCAAATTTTAAATATGAATATAAAAGTAAACCACGCCCCTGTCGCCATTTTTGCAAATTATCAATATTAATGTATAGGGTGTTCCTAAATATCATGTACAAACGGAAGGGGGTCATTCTTTGGTTTATTTTATAACCAAAACTTCTCATAAACATAGGTCCGCAAACACTTCGTTACCGATCTACAGGGTGTTGAAATTTTAATATTTTTTGTTTTTTTTTTTTCTAGCTCCTGCAATTTTTGAGTGGTTAACCATTGGGTTAACCACAAATTTGGAATATACAGGATGTCCCACGGTGGATGGCGTATTAGACGTTTATGGAAAACTGAAAAGCGGATAATTTTGAAAATTTGGCAACCGGGATAAACGACCATGAACTACACTTTAAAGAAATTCATTGTTTAAAAATATTTTTGATCATGCGGTGTTGCCGCTTCTACTCTAAACCAGTGGTAACATCGCTATTTTAAATGGAACACCCTCTGTATGTGATTGCATATTTAGATTGTATGTAAAATTCTGAGCAGATTTCATATGATATACCCTATACCTAAGTTCAACTGTTTTGTAAATATTGACAGTTGAAAATTGACTTTTTGCAACTTTGACAGGCTGTAAAATCTGAACGGTTAATTTTAGAGGAAACCCGATTTTACATTCCTATCTTAAATTTTTATAAACTATCATTTGACACTTCCTTTGAATTTAATCCATGATTAAAAATTCCAGTTGAATTTAATCTGTTGGTGTCAAACGATAGTTTATGAAAATAAAATAGGAATGTAAACTCGGTTTTCCTCTTAAATTAACCGTTTAGGTTTTACAGCCTGTCAAAGTTGCAAAAAGTCATTTTTCAACTGTCAATATTTTCAAAACAGTTGAACTGAGGTATAGGCACATAGGGTATATCCACAGGTATATCACATGAAATCTGCTCAGAATTTGATGTAGAACCAAATATGCAATCACATACAGGATGTTCTATTTAAAATAGCGATGTTGCCACTGGTTTAGAGTAGAATCGGCAACACTGTATAAACAAAAATATTTTTAAAGTGTAGATTATGGTCGTTTTTCCTGGTTGCCAAATTTTCAAAATGATCCGCTTTTTAGTTTTTCATTACCGTCTTATATGTCATCCACCGTGGGACACCCTGTATAGAGGTTATGCAATAGGAGCTAAATGATTGCACATGTCGAACGTTTGCCAGAATTTACAGGGTGATTTTTTTTTTTAGGGTTCATACCCCTGAACTGTTTTGGTAGATTCCAAAAAACAAAATAATTTTTCTACCTTATTCAGAAACTTTTTGTGTGGCGACAATTAAAGTCCGCCCGTCGCCATATTCTTGCTCATTTTGAATAGAAATCTAGAAGTAAGCCACGTCCTTGCCGCCATATTATTCTAGATCGGTAGCGAACCTAAGTAGGTATATGTTTATTGGAGATTTGAGTCATAAAATAAATCAAAGAATCATCTCTCATAGAACACCCTGTATACTGAGCTTTAAATATGGAACATCTCAATTGAGAACTCACCCTGTTTATAGGATTTCAGAGAACCAATCAAAAACGGAATTATCGCCACTATTGAAAAGTTTTTTTGAGTCACTCAGCAGTGCTGCCAATTGTTTTCCATATTAATATGAAGACAGTATTTACTTGAAGGCCATTAAAATTTTTCTGTCTACTCAAAAAATTCCCATTTATTGTACTTATGTATTAGATGCTTGAGAGTAATTTTTTAAAACCGCATAATGACAGTTTATGAAATTTTTGTCTCGTAAAAGAGAGATAAAAGTATATGACTGTCATGAGAAAGAAGAAGAGAGATAAGAAAAGAGACTATTGTCTAGCCAGCCCCCGGAATCTATTTTACGAGTCGAGCCGGATTGTCTCGATTCACCCTTTTTTGACATTGCTTCAACAAATTGACGTTTAATGCGTGAATCAAACGTGAAATTGTCGGAGTTTTGTGTTGTCGAAGCAATGTCAATAAAGAGCGAATTTCGCAGTTATGAGTACTAGGCTTAACTGTGTAATAAGAATCCGGCAGCTGATTTGGCCAATGAAAAAACTTTCTCAAATTCTTAAAAGGAATTTTCGAGGAAACTTCGCCCTGTTCCTGAAATATTTTATATTTGTTTAATAATTTTTCATATCAGCGAGTTGGCAACACTGGTTTAAGTTCCGGTGCTTCCCTCAAAAGTTTATTATACATGTTATGTTCAGTGGCTTATCTTACGACCTTTTTTACCCTGTGAAAATAAAAAAAAAACACAAATAAGTCAAAAACATTTTCACTTTTCAATACAAAAGTCTACTAAATAAGGCAATATAATGTTACTGGCTATAAAATTAAACCTATACAAATTATTGCAGTTTTAGTATAAAATTCCTTAAAGTCTAACGAACACACACATATAACACGCATCTTATAATATAAGAAAAAATTAACAAATTAAAATCGCATTATAGGAATCAATTAGAGGATTATTGCTGAGACATTATTGTCCAAAAAAAAAGAAACCACAATTATTATTATTAACACTGGCAGGTGAAGCAAAAAAAATAATTAAACTTAGTTTGAGATTCCTAAAAATTATGGATCAACAAAAGAAATCATAATATACCGAGTACCATTGGTCACTCTCAAGCCTTCATGGTAATGCGTCAGCCTACCAGGATGCATCAACATCCAACCCATTTGCGTATCAGTCACGCTACAATTATACCTGATAAACCTGCAACCGCCTCCTTGATAGTCCTTGCCAGCTTCATTCAAGGCAATATTGATTGTATAAGTTGAGCTATCGTGATGAGGCCTTAATGAAGGTTGCTCATCAGGCCTGTATCTCACTACAAAGTTCATTAAACTATTTGGTGGGTCATGGAAGTATCCAGTGAAAATATATTCTTGTAAAGGTCTGACATATTTTTGCAAAAAGTGCAACCAGTGTCGTTCCCAGCCTACTTGGTTCATGTGAATGTCTCTAGTAGGGACTGCTTCATAGCCTCCTTGAAGCCTTTCGTCTTCGTTTCTACCGGAAGACCACTTACCAAAACTTTCCATCATGCTTATTAAAGATTTACAGAATTTTTTGGTTACAATAGGCAACCAATACACATCAGGACATGGTTGCAAAGGTTTTTTGTCTGGATTAAAAGTTTCTGGATAATCGGGTCTAATGTAGGCCTCCTCCCAGTCTTGTTCGTTCTCAAAAATCTGATACATATCTGGTTCGGTTCTTGTAACATCATAGGTATCAGCGTTGATCAAATGGCCAAAATCTACTCGGTTGGATACGTACATGAAGACATTTAGTTCGCGTAGGTTGCGACAAAATGCCATGTCTGAGTCGATGTTCGGTAGATTGTGAGTCAATTGAGCTTTGGAGTATTGTTTCAGGAGGGTCGAGTTGATCAGGTAGGCGTTGTTGATGAATGGAACATTCCAGAGGCCCCTGGAAAGTTTCAGAAAAATTAATTAAGTATCTTAGTAGGCTTGTAAAGTTTGACATTTTTTCGATAAAGTATTTCTTAGTCTAATGGTGAGTGTGTTTTATTAATTATTAATTCTTAAAAAGTAATAGTTTTGCTATCTACAAATTACTTCTGAATATTAACATCTTTTCCAAATTGCTTTTAAAATATGAAAATGTATCTTTCCCTGATCGTTTTGTAATTTATTCCAATGGCTTAAAAAATAGTGATATGAAGCTTGTAGAAAAAATATTGTTTTCAACACGTTTCCTGCACTTACGGCCGTACTAGAAAGTACTACTTTACGCACTTGTTAGGAAAATAACTATTTTGTATCAATCATTCAAAGCATTAAAATACTCTCCATCATCCACATGGCACCAAATTACAGTGCGGAACAAACAAACACCTCAATTTTCGATGATAGTTCCGAGACCCAAATTGCCCCGATATCGTTCGACTTCCTGTGCGAAATTTTATTAATTTATTTTTGTATATGTGTTTATATCAACGAGTAAATTATTTTATTATTGGAGCGTATGTAGAGTTGCTCCGGCAGTGTGTGTGAAGTGAAAAACAATGCGCGGTAGAAAATTTACGGTTTTCCTATTGTTTGTTTGCGGGGTGACGATTTTGCAGTTTTCCACTTGCATCTCGTTGCCGGCGAAAATCGGCGGAGGCGGCAAAGCCGGAGGTAATCTACGACCTAATTTTAGTGGATAAATGCATGTCTATGACTATTAGGGTCACTTTGAATCATCTACTTGTTTGTGTGTCGTACTTATATTTTTTTTTCTTTCATATTGTTTCAAGTTTTTTAGTGTTTTTATACTTTTTATATTCTTTGTTTCATTTATTTTAAAAGTTGAAAAAACTGAATTTAGAAATTCACAAACAAAAAAACTAAAATATTACAGGAATTTGAAATATCAACGATTCTAAGAATTTGTAGGATTTTGTAAAATCATTAATAACCTTATTGAATATTAAAGATAGATAGAAAATTCAGAAATCCAAGAACAAGAAAACTAAATTTGGAAAATTAAAGATTCTGAGAATTTGTAGGATTTTTTAAAACCATTAAAAACCTTAAATATGAATGTATTAAAGATAGAATAATTTAGAAAATTAAAAAAATTCATAAAGAAAAAAAAAATTCCAAGAGACAAAAAAAAAAAAAAAATAGAAATTTGAAAATTGGAAAACAAGCTCAGTAAACATAGCTACATAAAGTTAAGATAGAAATTTACTATTGAAATTTACGTAACTACTTTATTTATATAAAAATTTCTAAGTTTTTTTCGAGTTACAATAAGGTAAAGTATTACCATTATCAATTGAAAATCGCATCTCTATGGTGACTACTCAAAATTAGAAAAATACCCCTTATAATAATATAAAATAATTTTTATATTCTTATGCCTAGTCCTGGTAAACTATAACAAAGACACCGCACACTGGCAAAAAAACTTGAAAATTGTCGGCGATGCCGCTGGGCTTTATCGCTTGCCGACAAAGCTGAGCCGTTCTGGTTGGCAGTGTGAGATATTCTCTTTAGAAGTGGACAAAAGTATAAAATTACACAGATAATCGAATAAAAATCAATTTCAAATTTGAATTTTTAATAAAGGAATAATATTCCCATTCAAATATTTATATTTGATTAATTTCATTAGTTTAAAACGGAATTTTAAGGATTACCTACTATATGAGTTTTGCCCATTTATTTAACGTATTAATTCCATTGTATTCTAGAGGTAAATCAGCTAGAATTTCGGGGCAATGGCGTTCGTCATTTCAGTTTTTATAGAAATATCTGGAGCATGTTTATTCTTTATTAACCAATTTGTTTTCATTTATCATGATAATAATATTTAGACGCCTATGAATTCCCACGTGACTTCAAAGAGATCAACTGAGCCGCCTTTTTTATGAAGTTTCAATTAATAATGGTTAAACTATAATAGTATATTATTGTCTGTCGATTTTAATCTGATACTCGGACGAAATATGAGCTGGTGGTCACCTACATTAGAACGCTAATGGTTACCTGGAGTTGCACCTGTTTTTACCATATTATTATGAAACACACCTTCGCTCCTCATACGTACAGGGTTATTGGTTATAAATGTCACCCCCTCTATCTTTTTTATTTGACATTTTAGAAAAAAGTGTCCCAAATAAAAGTTTTATGGTTAAAATTAAATTTTTTGAAAAACTCACTTTCGCATATACAGGATGTTTTAGAAAAGCTGGTCGCGCTCCAACTTTCCTATTTTAAATGGAATACCCTGTATATTATTGAATATTCGGATTCTATAAAATTTTGAGCAGATTTCATGTGATATACCCTATACCTAAGTTCAACTGTTTTGGAAATATTGATGGTTGAAAATTGACTTTTTGCAACTTTGACAGGCTGTAAAACCTAAATTTAGAGCAAAACCGATCTTATGTTTTTATCTTGGATTTTTATAAACTGATGAAACTGATATTTGACATACCAACTTTGAATTTAATCCATGATTAAAAATTCAAATTAAATTTAATCTCCGGTTAAATTCAAAGTTGGTGTCAAATCAAATCTAAGAAAAAAATGTAAGTTCGGTTTTGCTCTAAGATTAACCGTTTAGGCAGTGTTGCCAGCATCAGTACAATTTGACTCTCTTCAGTACGTCAGTACCACACTATAAAATCCAGTACATTTTGCCGCCGCTGTACAATGCCGGAGGCATCAAAACATTCTGCCGCCCAATCTAGCCATATCCCGGAGCTCTGACCAATCAAATTCGATGTGGCTATTTTGAGCGGCATAATGTTACTACATGGGCTAGATCAGGGGTCAGAATGTCGGGACGGCCTGTCAGACTTGTCCGTTAGAAGTGCCGCATGTTTTGTATATTTGTCGCTCATTGCTCTATTGAAATGTACGCGAAGACATTTTAATATTTATTCACGATGGAGATGGATGCGATAAAACTACCCACAACGTTTGTTTATTCGAATGTGAGTGAAAACACTTATCGTGCAAAAGGAAAAATAGTATGTACCATCGTCACCAAAAGTATCTGGGACACAAATAATGCATAATAATCTCCTGGACTAATTCTACTGTCATTCATTTCAATGCATTTAATTCATAGTTTGACAAATATTTGACAATAAAATTTATATAATAGGACAAGAGCTAATGTGATGCTGTCCCAGTTATTTTTGATGACGATGGTACGTACATTAATGGCCGTTCGCACCGACTAATTTATGGAAAGTTTAACGCTCGGTTTAACGATAAGACGGTATTCCTTAAAGTGACATTTTCCCATGCAAAAATGTCATTTTAACGTAGACTTATCGCTAAGGCTTCCTTAAAACAGTCGTAGGTACTATTTTTCCTTATTTTATTTCATGTACCTACGTGTTTTTTTAATTAAGGTAAAACACCAAAAAGGCGATTTCGCCCCAGATTTTCATCTGCTGTTTGGTAGGCGAATGGTTAACCAATTGGTACGTAAGTGACGTAGCTCAACAATCTCATCCGAATTCAGTGGATAGGGCGTTTGGTACATTTTGACTATATTGTTTAACGAGCGACGAAAACAGCATTTTTAGAAACTAGAAAATAGTTTACCAAACGAGGTGAAGCCGAGTTTCATAATGTTTTCAAGTTGCAAAAAATTATTTTTGACATACGCTCCCAAAAACAGCTATTTTACGGACTCATTCAAGTCCGTAAAATGCTTCTGTTTAGGATTTTCTTTTCTTTCTGGTTGCACCTTTATGATTTCAAAAATTAAGGAAATTTTGCAAATTTTAGCGTTCTAAAGAATTCTAAAATGCGTATGACAAAAAATAGTGTTTGTCACACGTCCTAACGAAGTTTTTCAGGACTCATCTGCTATTCCGCAGCAATGATTCGTCCTGAAAAACTCCATTTTAGGTAGTTGTAACAAAAATAACTATTTCGACGAGTAGAACACTATACTTTCACATGTTTTGATTTTTGCTGTTCAACTTATTTATTTTTAGGCGACTGTCACAAAAAGATTAGTTTTACGGATTCAATATCATCCCTAAGTATATCTTTTTTGGCCGCATTTACTTTACGGCCGCATTCACTTCACGGTCGCATTTGCTTTATTACTTTACGGCCGCTTTTACTTCACGGCCGCTTTTACTTCACGGCCGCTTTTACTTTACGGCCGCTACTTTGATGAAAATAAACAATCGGAAACGCAGTGCCGTAGCCATCAACACAACGAATAAACAATTAGTTAGCAACCACAATGAAACCAAGTTTTTAATTTTAGCTCTATCCAAATTTCCACATATAATGCTAAAAAAAGCGGCATGATTGAAAATTTGGGAGAAGTATTTTCTTGCATTTTTTTCGGAAAATGCCAAAATTAAATATTCCTCAACGTTATGGTCTTCAGGTCCACCTATGTTATACTCTATGTTAAAATTTACAATTATAGTCGGAAATACCTAACATATCAGCAAGTTTTCAAAATTGATTGCTTTTTTAAAAAAGCTCAATGCAAGATACCAGGCGAAAAAGTCGGTTATTTTGATCAATAAAGTTTAAAGCTACTGTTGAATTTTCTTCTTTTTTCAAGAACAAACACTCGCCTAAAAAATTTTGTGTGCACCTCGGCCGAATGATCTTTTATTTTCTACTTTACTATTATAGATCCATAATACCTAGGAAACGAAATACGTTAACACACCTATAACAACCTGATCCATAACGCCCGCTTTTGCGGGCGTTATGATCTATAACGCCCGCTTATAATACCTTAAGGTGTTTTTGTTGTTGTTGTTCTATTAATTTGCACTTTACCCTAGGCAGCCACTAAATGTCTGACCGAAAATAATTTTCGGTCTAGCCAGGATTCGAACCCGGTCTACCATCAATGTTTCCCATGTAGTCCAGCGCGTTAACCCACAGGACCACCACCGTTGCCTTGCCTTATGAGATGTTTATAGATATATTAATTTATTTCGTTTCTATGTACAGGTCGCAGGTACAGGTACAGGTCACAGGTACAGGTACATGTCAAAATACAAAACAATATTCTGTCACACAAGTTTAACTGATTTTGTTAAGTACAAATTGATGAAAAAACATTGTGTTGAGTAGAAAATAAAGCATTGTATGCACCACGGGGATTTCAAGATTATAATGCCCTTCAGGCGAAATATATCCCTCGGGCCATAGGCCCTCGGGCTAGTTTCGCCTTCGGGCATTATAATCTACATAATCCCCTTGGTACATAAATAGCTATTTTGGCCTCACCTGAAATTTGCTTGGCCTCGGCTGCAACTTTACGGCCTTGGTACACAAATAACTATTTTCTCACAAGGGTTCCTACTTGGTTTGATTTTGATAGATGGCGCTTAAAAACGTGAATGAATCAAGGCGCCATCTATCAAAAGTTCTCGGTTTTAAGTAATTTTGTGATGAACTACGTATGTGTTTTTTCATTGTGGTTCAGAGAATTAAATTATAATTGGATTGAAAGAATGTATTTAACATGTAAAATTCTAATCATTCATTTTGGTCACTAGTGACGAAAATTAACGTTATGGGATATTCTATCACTAGTGACGAAAATGACGTTTTCGGTTGGTAAAATATATTGAAGATTTAAAATGAACCTTTTTCGGCGTGGCCGTGGATACCGAAAAAAAATTCTGCCGTGGTCGTCACGTCACCCTATCCCAAACGAATATGCCACTAGGGCAGAACCTCCAAATTTTTGGGCCACGAGCCGCCACTGTGCAACAAGTTATTCAGTCACAATTACTACATGCGTTTGCAGATATTTACACAACTGAAGAATTAAGGAATCAGAGAAGTAAGGCTCTTCGCAGATGGTTGTGGTGGCCAGTAAATATTATAAAAAGTCACCATGATGCTGAATATCAGAAACTGCAAGTACTTGGAAAAGTACAAAATTATCAACGATAAGCAATACGGATTTCGAAAATATAGGTCAACTGGCGATTTACTTACATACGTCACTCACTTATGGCAAAAAGCGATTGAGTTGCGGGGTGAAACAAGAACAATTGCCTTAGATATATCTAAAGCATTCGACAAAGTTTGGCATGAAAATCTGCTCAACAAGCTCAAAGCAATGGGATTATCGCCGAAACTTTGCACTTGGTTTGAAAGTTACCTAAAGGACAGATTCATTTATGTTGCACTGGATGGCCAGAACTCCAACTCTTACCAAATAAATGCTGGTGTGCCACAGGGAGCAATCCTTTCGCCAACTCTTTTCCTGATTTACATAAATGACCTCATAGATAAAACAGTAAATCCACTTTATTGCTTTGCAGACAATGGCAATGTAGTCTCCTCACTCATACCACCCACAGGTCTTTCCGCACGTGAATTCCATCATCTTGGACTAACTCAAATATCGCAGATAAATAACGACCTGGAGATAATAGAGGACTGGGGTAACAAAAACCTTGTACAGTTCAACGCGCAGAAAACCCAAGCAGCTCTGTTTTCAAAAAAGACCAGCACCGGTGAGCCAAACATCATGCTATCTGGAAGTGCTGTCACATTACAGAGTCAGTTGAACATCTTGGGGGTTACTACAGAGACCAACATGTCTTGGCACAGTCACGTGGCAGATATTGCTAAAAGGGCCTCCCAAAAGCTGGGGGTGCTATTTCGTACAAGACATCTGTACACACCAAGCCAATTGCTGACACTCTACAAAGCCCAGATTCGACCAACTATGGAGTACTGCTCACATATATGGAGTGCAGCACCCAAACATACCTTAATGCTTTTGAATACCGTGCAAAAACGAGCTATCAAGCTGATCAATGACCCCGCACTTACTCGTAACTTGGATGGTCTCGAACATCGCAGATCTGTGGGCGATTTATCTCTCTTCTACAGGTACTATCACGGAAAATGCTCTGAAGAGTTGGCACGTATGATTCCACCGAGAGTAGCACCTACCAGGCGAACCCGTCAAACAGACGGTAACCATGAATTTACTGTCAAACTAGAGGCACCAAGAACCTCATTATATCAGAATTCATATCTCTGGAGAACAGCATCGCTGTGGAATAAACTCCCTGCGTCGGTTTTCCCTGCAGGTTACAACCTGAACCGTTTCAAGACCAACATACACCGACATTTCCGCGCACTTGCCGCTTCTCCAGCGTGATAGGACATTTCCTTGCGAGTGCGCATATCCGTAAAAAAAAAAAAAAAAAAAAAAAAAAACTGCCACTATAAAGACTACCAAAAACCTAGCCAAATCAAACAGTAGCCAGATAAAACTCCCAGCAAATAAATACAAAGATTCTTCTTTTTGACAATAAAGTTATTTATTTTATTTCTTCTGATTTACAGGGACTTTTTTTTCAATGTTAACTTTCCTTTTAGAGTGAGATTTTTTTTTGTTCTTTACCGCAAATTATTACCAATGTTTGTGCAGTACTAGGCATAAGTACGATAATAATATTCAGATCCCACGAAGAGACGTATGTCCATCTAAGTAATATTTTATCATGTTCGCCTGAAATTTCTTGAATTCGAATAGTACTTGGAAGAAGTATGTGTATTTATCTGTCCATATAAAATATTATCACTGGAACTGCCTTTCAATTAACAGAAACACGGAAACATGTTTAAGGTACATTTTTTTAAAATTGCTTTTCTGACAAATGATGTTTGTTAAGTAAATTTCATAAATAAATCTAAGTTCGGTCCTGAAACTGTCAACCGTCAAGAAGGAAGCAGCCCGGACCATGAAAGAACGCCATTCCTGCTTACGTCAAGTCAAGGTAAGGCAGACGATTTTTTACTAGTACGATATTTCGAGTTTTAAAGCGAGTTTACGGTCCTTCGAATCAAAATCCGCATCAATGTTTATGGTGCTTACGTCCATTTGTCAGATAAGCGACGATATAGTGCTGCAATAACATTCCAGATTTTTATTTTCTTCTTTTCAATTTTTCCTGAGAGAAAATTCTAATTTTTTTTTCAATTTTTGAAAGAAAATTCCTGATTTTTTTATTTTTTGAAAGAACATCCAAGAGTTTTAAATTAAAAGAAAATTGACAAATTTCTAAAAAAGAAAAATTCTGGAATGAAAAATTTTGGATGCTTTATTGAAGGATAAATTTCGGAAAAGAAAAATTTCGGAATTTTCCTTCCGGACTAATTTCAAAATAAAAATAGAAATCTGAAATTTTTCCTTCATTTTTTTTTTTTTTAATTTTTTCTGAAATAAAATTCCAATTTTTTTTTTTTTTTTCCTGGAAGAAAATTCCAGAATGTTGTTTTTTAAAAAAAATTTTTTCGAAGGAAATTCCAGAACTTTTTTTTTCGAAATTTTTCAAGAAATTTTTGTCTGAAAGAAACATTGCAATTTTTAGTTATTTTTTGAAAAAGAATTTTTTTATTTTTTGAAAGATTATTCCAATATTTTTCATTTTTTGAAATTTTATTTTTTTTTTTTTCTAATTTTTCCGTGAAATAGTTATTTATGCAACAAGTGTGTAAAGTGGACCTTTTTTGTGCTTTATGCACGTATTGTGTTAACATTCGAAACCAGGTAGAAACCAGAACACTAACAATAAAAACCAGTCGAATCAACTGTGAGAGAATTGTCAGAAATAGTCACCGAGCTTGCCAAAAATAATTGTAATCTTCTCCTGATAATTTAAAAGAATATTGGAAAACAGTTCTACTCGTGTATCATTTCACAGTCAAATCAATGGTCCTTCGTCGCAGGATGTGGATTGGTACAAGTATTTCAGAATAAAGAAGAAATCGAGGAAATAATTGACAAAGTAAAATAATTTTGATATTCCATTTTAGTCATTGGAGGAGTTGGTCGTGGCGATTGGTTCAAAAACGAAAGCATCGGAAAGGCAGTGAGTAAGAAAGTATAGAAATTATTACTGTCACGTTTCCACATTTGGTTGCTTGCGTTTTTCTGGGTAAGTCGGTTCAATTACGTAAATTTGTAAATTTAACAACAAATTCAATCTGTGTCAATCAGAATGGCTGAAGTCGTGATTGCAAAATTAAAATCCCAAAAGAAAAGTATTAAGGGTAAGGTTACACGTTTGGAAAATTATTTCAAAGGGATTGATAAAGATAATTTGAATGATAATATTGTTAATGAAGTTCAGGCGCGTTTAGAGCGATTGCAACCCATTTATGACGAGTTTGATGCATTGCATGTTCAAATTGATCAAACTATTATTGAACAACGAATGACAGCAGGTATAGGTGATGAATTAGATGATGCCGAATCTCAGGTTTCTGAAGCTGAGAGGAGTGAATTTGAAGATAAATATTTTAAATTAATTTCTGAAATGAGTGCCTTGATAAAGGAGTATAATAATTCTGATGATAATACTTCAGTTAATCAGGGTGCTCCTCAAGGCGCTTTGAGTTCTCTCGTGAGTTCAATGCATAATTTAGCGTTAACGCCAAATCAAAATGTACTATCCATTCAATCACTAGTGAAATTACCACCCATTAATTTGCCAAATTTTGATGGCCAGTATTGTAATTGGTTGGAATTTAAAGATTCTTTTAATGCATTAGTAAATGCTAATACAGCTTTAAATAATATACAAAAGTTTTATTATCTCAGATCTACTTTAGGTAAGGAGGTTCTGAACATTATTAAATCGCTAGAAGTAACAGAAAATAATTATGACATTGCATGGCAGTTGTTAAATGAGCGATATGAAAATAAAGGTTTGATTGTTCATAATCATATACGTGCAATTTTTGAACACCCAAACATAGAAAAAGAATCTTACATAGAATTGAGAAAATTGTATGATGCGATAACCAAACATTTAAGGGCATTAAAATCCTTTGGCGAGGATACCGATTCTTGGGATAGGTTGATAATTTATATTTTAGCCAATAAGTTAGATAATGCTACGCGTCGTGATTGGGAAGCTTTTAAATGTTTGCGGGTGATTTACCATCAATGCAGGACTTGAATAAATTTCTAAAAAATAAATGTGAGGTTTTTGAAAAGTTGGAGGCATCAAAATATGCTCTAGAATCGGATAAGAATAATAAAAAACCAGCAATAGGTAGAAAATTTAATAGGGAAGGCAGTAGTAATCATGCTGCAATAGATGAGAAATTTAAAAATACTCGCGATAATGACTTTAAATGTTATTATTGTAATCAAAGCAATCATACAATTTTCAAATGTAATTCTTTTCTGAATCTAGCCGTTGCTGAACGAATTAATGCAGTAAAAAGACTCAAATTATGTTTAAATTGTTTTAATGATTCGCATTTTTCTTGGAAGTGTCCTAGATCAAAATGTTCGAAGTGTCAAAAAACACATAATTTACTTTTACAAAATCATGCCATTTATATCTTCAGGATATGTTGGAACTAGATTTCCGCCTCAGGGCTGTGGTCTAACATGACCATCGAGCTTAATGAAAGCACTAAAAAGTACTGGAAGTTTAAGTCACGGCAGAGGAATAACGGACAGCACATTGGCTAAATGGGTTGCAACAATGCCTACAATTAATTATGGAGGTATGGTTATCCAGAATAACCAGAGATAACAGTGACTGCAAAAAAATCATTCATTTATCACAATCTTTTTCCACTCGGCGAGTACGTATAGGTAATAGTCCAAGAAACGGGGATCTTAAAAGAGGGTTTACCTCAACATAATTAGAAGTTAACATTTTTTGGGGGGGATCGGTTAATTTTCATGTGCTTAATAACATATTAAGTTTGCGACCTTGTATTTCCATAGGGTTTTTAGTTAGGGGTGGTTTTTAGGGGTAATTTGCGGTTTATGGAGAACGCTGCACAAAGGGATGGTCCAATAGCAAAAAGTTTCAAATGAATGTTGTAGCTGAAGTTTTTTGCTATAAAAAATTCAGCGACAGCACCCTTCTATCTTCTATAGTTTTTTTTCTGCAGCGTCTTGAATACTAGCATGTTTTTATTCAAGGTCACTGAATCAACGTTTTACCTGTTTGCGCGCGTTTGATGCAGCAACTGAATCCGATTTCAATTTTTTAAGCACCACATTATTGCTAATGAAATGCACTCTCCAATGCTTTTTTGTTCGAATTTTTTGCTTGAAAATTAAGCGAGTACGAACTTGGCTAATTTGCGAGGAAGTTGTAAATTGCATCGAAAACTACCCCTTTCTTCCATTCACTGTAATTTCTAAACGGGGCGAAATATTTGGTGACAGTTTTCGACAATCGGAAGCCCATTTATTCCTCTTATATTGCCCTAGCGGATTTTTTTGTTGTTAATTACTCAATGACTTATTGGCCTGAACACGTCGCGCGGAATTTTTCAAAAAGTCGAAAAAAATTAAAATTGTCGCACAGCGCTGAAATTTGGTACGATGGCATTATTTATTGTTCTCATGAATATACTGCAATTTTAATGGTTGCAGCAGTCATGTGAAGCAATTAAAATTTCAGTATATTCGTAAGAACAAGAAATAAGGCCATCGTACCAAATTTCAGCGCTATGCGACAATTTTAATTTTTTTCAACTTTTTGAAAAATTCCGCGCGACGTGTTCAGGCCAATACGTCATTGAGTAATTAACGAAACAAAAAATCCGCTGGGGCAATATGAGAGGAATAAATGGGCTGCCGATTGTCGAAAACTGTCACCTAAAGGTGCGTACAGACATGCAACAGAAAGCCGTAACGTAACTTCACCGCGTATCAAGCACGCGACATGTTCTGTTGCGCGACGTTGTTACGTTGCGATGAGGAAAGTGGGTTTAGTTTGGTGCAACAGAACATCGCCGCGCAACATCGGCGCGGAACATTTAGGCGTCCCAGCTTTTTAGCAACGTTTTTAGTTAGTTGGTATCTACGTTCAAGCAAGATGGACATTGCTGCTGCAGCTTACATAGTTATGCACTATTTAGTGCATAAGAGAAAACGCAGACCAAGACGCTGGTGGCAGACTCAATTATACACCAGTAGAACTGTGTACAGTGGTCGTCATTTATTGAGAGACCTAAACTTCCAGTCTGTGAGTGGTCTATACAAAAACTTTACCAGAATGTCGCCAACTGATTTTGAATTTTTGATTAACCTAATCAGTCCAAAAGTATCAAGAAGAGACACTAATTGGAGACAAGCTATTTCGGTTCAGGAAAGATTGGCAGTAACAATGCGTTTTCTGGCGACTGGAGATTCCTTCACGAGTCTGCAATATCTGTTCAAAATTTCGAAACAATCGATAAGCGCTATAGTACCAGAAGTGTGTGAAGCTCTCATAGAAGGGTTGAAGGAGAATATACAGGTATGTTGATTTATTTATTGCTCAAAATTCTTTATTATAAAACATTTTTCTATAAAATTTTGTTCTTGAATATCATTTAATTATCTGGCAAGTTTAAATCAGTTAGTAATGTTGCACTGGTAAATGGGGGTGGATTGCTGGTAGAAGCGGAATAATTTGTCATACCCGAGCATTGTGAACTTGCTGATGCTGGAGATATTAGTGGCAGTGGTACCGGTGAAAACTGAGGCGCTTGGGATGATGCGTCAGTTGCAAAATCCCAATGAGCTGCGGGACGGGGTGAATATGGGGATTGTATCAACTGAGTATCTTGGTAAACCGAATCACGTTGTACAAGTTCGCTTTGGATTGTGGAATAATTGTTTGATTGATAACCTCTTGGAGCGGGATATTGATTATAATACCCCTTGTCTGCCGCAAATAAAATATTCATGATGGCTTCTTGTACTGCCGTTTGTGCTACGTTCGAATATTTACTAAGTTTCTTGGCTACAAGATTTCCAAATATTTGACATTCGCTTGGATCCTGCGGTGGTTCCTTATTCGATGCCTTTGTTAGAATTTCGAAAGCAGCATCCAATTTTTCAACTGCACGTTTTTTGTTCGGGATACTATGAGTCATCTGAGGGGGTTTTCTTTCCTTGTTACTGACTCTAATCCGAGTCTTTGGAGTCTGCTGAGACTCGTTGGGCTCCTGGGTCACGCGAAGCTCATGAGTCTCGTGAGACTGCTGAGTCCCGTGAGGCTTCTGAATCTCATGATGCTCTTCAGTCTCGTCAGGCTCTTGTATGTCGTTAGTCTTCTGGGGCTCCTCAGAGTCCGGATTCATATCTTGCAAAGCGGTATCATCATCTACATCATTACTTTCGTCTGTTTCTTTATCAATCTGCAACCAAATAAAAAGTTCTGTTGATATTTTTTCGATAATATGACAAAATAGTTTTCTGGGTTGGGAAAGAAATGTCTTGTAGATCAGGTCATAAATTCAAGGTTTTTTAGTTAGTAGAATCATTATTCTTTGAAGTTTCTGAAAACGATATTTTTTACAGATACCAACAACATCAGAGGGGTGGTTACAAGTAGCAAAACAATACAACGATATTTGGAACTTTCCGCACTGCCTAGGGGCAATCGATGGAAAACACGTCGTTTTGCAAGCACCTATTAATACAGGAAGCGATTTTTTTAACTACAAATCGACATTCAGCATAGTTCTTTTTGCAGTAGTAGATGCTCATTACAACTTTTTGTATGTTGATGCTGGAGGCCAAGGAAGAATTTCTGATGGTGACATTTTCAAAAATTGTTCCCTGTTCAAAAAACTAGAAAAAAATGAGTTAAGATTGCCACTAGCTGAAGCTTTGGATGGTAGACAACGCGAAATTCCCTATTTTTTCATTGGAGATGAGGCGTTTGCTCTCACTGATACATTAATGAAACCGTTTTCGGGAATTCACCCCAAAGGATCATTACAAAGGGTTTATAATTATAGATTATCTCGCGCGCGAAGAGTCGTAGAGAATGTATTTGGTATTGCTTCAGCAGTATTTAGAGCACTCCGGAAACCCATGCTGCTAAGTCCTGAAAAGGCTGAGCTCATTGTAATGGCAATAGCTCACTTACATAATTTCTTAAGGAAAAGTTCCTCCTCCTGTCACTTGTATACACCAAACGGAACATTCGATACGGAAGTAGAGGGAAAACTTGTCGATGGAGCGAGAGCTTCAAGTAATGAACCAACTACTTCGCTACTTCCTCTCAGAAATATTCCCAGAAAACCATCCATACAGGCTAAAGCAATTCGAGAAGAATTGGCTGATTTCTTTCAAAATGAAGGGCGGATTTTGTGGCAAGATAAATATACTTAAATAATATTGAAAAAAATAAATAAATAAATAAATAAACACTTACAGAGCTTTGAGTATTGCGTACTTTGTTTTTGTCCCACAGGAATAGCAAGCTCTTGAATGCGAACCAAGAACTTTCATACACATCGGAACGCCCTACAATTGAAATAATAGTATATTAATCAATTCATATTATACTATTACAAAAGTCAATTGGAACAAGGTACCAACTGGTGGCTGACTGATGGTCACTGGAAAGTTCCATAAGAAATGCACTGCCGCCACTGCCACTAGTCAGCCGGCCACCAGTATGATTTATGTTTACCTTGTTCCAATTGACTTTGGAAAAACTATACCAGTAGTAACAACCCAAGGACATTGATAATTGTTCGAAAACATTTTTTTAACAGGTTTCGAAAGCTTGTTGAAGGCAACAAGCTTGAGAAAGTTGTTAAAAAAATTGGCTGTTAGAAGTGTCAAAAAAATTTAATTAATTAATAAATCTTTACCTGTTCCGGTGCCCATGCTTTTTTTAATTTTTGACTTTTCCCGCCTCAGCGCTGACTGCAACGCACTAATTTTCTTCTTGCACTCGTCAATCGTAGCACCTACACTTCTTGCGACATCTTCCCACGCATCATTTTTCTGAATTTTATTAAAATATCTGGGATGTTTGTTATTCCATAAAATTTCCTTCCCTCTATAAATTTCGATAAACTCAAGCACACTGTCTTCCGTCCACTCCATTTCTATCGAAATCAAAATAGCAACTGAATTTGACTGGAAATAGTGGAAATACAAAAGGGCAAAACCAAAACAACGGCACCGGGTTCGCAAGCACGTCCAGACTAAAAAAATCAAGTGCAACATCGCCGCGAACATTTCTTTGATGCGGTGTCGATTTACCGACAACCGATGGGACGCTGCGATGTTACGGTGTTACGCGGTTGCTGTACTGCTACGATGTTGCAGAGTACGGTCCAGATATGTCGCGTACTTGTTACGCGGTGAAGTTACGTTACGGCGTTCTGTTGCATGTCTGTACGCACCTTAATATTTCGCCCCGTTTAGAAATTACAGTGAATGAAAGAAAGGGGTAGTTTTCGATGCAATTTACAACTTTCTCGCACATTAGCCAAGTCGGTGCTCGCTTAATTTTCAAGCAAAAAATTCGAACAAAAAAGCATTGGAAAGTGCATTTCATTAGCAATAATGAGGTGTTTGAAAAATTGAAATCGGATTATGCATTTAGCAGTTGCTGCATCAAACGCGCGCAAACAGGTAAAACGTTGATTCAGTGACCTTGAATAAAAACATGCTAGTATTCAAGACGCTGCAGAAAAAAAAGTATAGAAGATAGAAGGGTGCTGTCGCTGAGTTTTTTATAGCAAAAAACTTCAGCTACAACATTCATTTGAAACTTTTTGCTATTGGCCCATCCCTTTGAGCAGCGTTCTCCATAAACCGCAAATTACCCCTAAAAATTACCCCTAACTAAAAACCCTATGGAAGTACAAGGTCGCAAACTTAATATGTTATTAAGCACATGAAAATGAACCGATCCCCCCCAAAAAATGTTAACTTCTAATTATGTTGAGGTAAACTTCCTTCATTGCTTGGCCTATAATAGCCATCCGTCAGACCAAATCGGTAATTCTAGTCTCGAAAGCATGGAAGCAATTTTGGTCAAGTGAATCCAGAAAGAAAAGAGTTTTACCAATGCGAGGCTTCACTAGCACTGTGAAGTTGCATGACGAAGTAGTACCAGTAGATCTATACACTATTTTCAGGAGAATTTCATTTCATAAAAAACTAGAAGACGAACTGAAAAATTACTGGCTCCATATACCCACCATCTTTATTTGATGAACAAGGAATGATGAAAAACTTACGTAAATCTATTTTCTATGATTTGTTCGATTCAATGGATACCACTTCAAACATCGGAAGTGTTTTCTATGTGATTGACGGCGGGTTCCTACTCCACCGACTACCATAGGAGTTGAGAAAAAGTTTCTCTTCAGTCCTGAACAAATACGTAGACTATGTCAAAAAATACTTTGGAACGCGATCAGCAGTGCCGGACTTTCCAATTTTCCGCCCTACGCCTGTTTAAAAAAAGCTGCCCTCGTTGGCAGGGGCAGCGCGTGCGTGCTTCAGAAAAATGGGGGAGAAGGGCAAGAAGATGACACGAGCTGGAGGGAGCAGTCGAACAGTGGCGTATGCGTAGCGGTGAGGGCAAACTTATAAGGGTCGCTAGAAATAAATAAACCCGCAGGAGACGAAAAACCATGTTCGAATTTATCGAAAATCGGATAAAGATCGCGTTTCGCGTTGGATCTTCGGCTTTTTTTTTCTAATAATTCATTTAGATAAATCCACAAGGCGATTATTTATCCATTCATCACTATTCACACTGGCAGCTAGGGAATTTTCCACTGAGAGAGAAAACACAACGATATGCACATGCAGGTGAGTTGGAGCCAGGTGAGAGTGAAAGAGAGAGAAAGAGACACAAACAGACGCTTACGAGAGAATTTTGCTGGTCAGAGGTGACTTGCAATAATTAGGAGTTAATTACATGAATTGTAAACAATAATGTAGACCATGTCAGGCCTTAAGACACAGAGAGTAGTATTTTGCTATAAATCGTGTGTACTAACGGGGGTTTTTGGGGGTTTTGCTACTGGGGAGCATCAGAGGGCGCGAACTCTTCGCTTATTCTAATAGTACTGAAGAATGTGCGTCGACTAGACTCTGCCAGGGGAACAGGTCGCAAATGGTCGGAAAAACTAGGAAACAATGTGGCGGCTGATCAATCACAGCGGCAAGAAAAGTGGAGAAAGGTCCACTACCTTATAAGGTAATGAAGAAACCTGCAATTTTATTGGTTTAAAGAGTTGTTGTTGCCAGTTTTACAGGATAAATAGTTCACCAATGGCATCTATTTTTAGAATATCATTTTTATAGTAAATAATAGAGAGAAAAATTATATTAAATTAGAAATAATAAAATTTAAACTTGTTGTTGGTTATTTCCGCAACATAAGTGAAGAAGAGTTACAGAATTCATCAAACAACGAACCATGAACCTAAAGATCGAATAGAACAAGAAGAACAGTTCTCCAAAGAATCAGGTTGTCTAGATTCAAGATCCAATTAATCATCATTTTGAGATACCAAATCGAACAGATAACAAGTCTGGAAATGACAGAAAATGAGCAACAGTACAAAAAGACCTAGAAGATTAAACAGAAATAAGAAAACAACTGAGAGAGAAAATAGACCTAAAAAATCTATTTATGGTACTCTTTCGATGTAGAATTTTATGTACCTACTTTAATTTATAGAAGAGTAATTTTTCTATAAATGCATCGTTCAAGAGTTATTGTTGAAAAACTGAGAAATGTAAGCAAAGGACCCCCCCCCCCCCCCGCACACATCTTATGGGACTTTGGTGCCCGGTCAAATTTGATGAAATTTTGGTATGTTATTTTTCTTGAGGTTCTGATCAAAAGTGTCCATAGGCACTAACGAATTCTATGATAAGTTTTTGAGATACAGGGTGTTTGAAAAGTTGAATATGCGATTTTTGATTATGTACTCAACGAAATAATATTTGGGGTTTAGACGAAAATTATCAACAGGAAACGATATTTCTTTATACAGGGTGTCCCATGAGGTTTTTCCCAAATGATAACTTCAGAACGCATCCTCGTATGTTCCACTGTATAATTTTTTATCATTTTCTTCAACAAAGCCTTAACAAATATGGCATTGCCAATTTTGTAATTAAATTTTCTAACAAAAAATGCCATAATATACCATGAGTTACATTTAAGAATCGAAAGTTGACGTCACTTGATCGAAATTGAAGCGAAAGTGGTTAGATAAATGATTGTAGTGAACATAAACTGTACATACATTTGGAATAATTCGAAAACTCCTCGGAAAACTCAAAAGGTCATACAGAAAAGTATTTCACAGAAGTTGGAAAATCAGAGACAAAAATATCAAAAACGATTCTGACTTTCAATGATGGAAAAAATTCAAAAAATCAACAAGAATTAATGTAGAAAATATGAGACAATTTTAAAAATTTTGTAAGATCTGTAGAAGAAAATCATTTTCCAAGTGAAATTTTAAATTTCAAACTTTCATTTTCAGCAAAATTTGGCAAAGGCAGACTTTACAGCTCGAGAATCCCCATTAAAATTCAACACAGAAACTCACAATCGGTGTCCTACTATGAAAATAAAGATGTAAGTTTATGATTAGTCAAATAATAATGTAATTAAAATTACTGAAAATTTAATTTCAGGGAGCAAGAATAGTGAAATCCAGCCACTTTGATTACGAATACATGCTGGGGAGAAAAATTACATTTTTCTGTATGGCACAAGGTAAGTAATTGGAGTGTGTAAATAATTTCAACAAATTTATAATTGATTTTTAGGAATGCCCAGGCCAGAAATCACATGGTTTAAAGACGGAATTGAATTGTACCATCACAAATATTTTCAGGTTTGATTTTTGTGAAATAATCAATCATTTTTATAATTATTACAACTTTTGTTATTTTAGGTTCATGAATGGACAGAAGGCAACGACACGATAAAAAGTAAAATGGAAATCGATCCGGCAACTCAAAAAGATGCAGGTTTTTACGAATGTCAGGCCAATAACAAATACGCCATCGATTATCGGGCTTTTAGGACCGATTATGCCATGCTGACCTATTGAAATTAATTATCTCATCCTAAATTATAAGATTTTTCTTTTAATATAAATCTTTTACAAACATCAAAATGAGCTTGCATTTTATTTTCAAAATTTAGAACCAAATTTGTGTGGTTCTTCAAACACCCTGTATCCCTGGGTTCGGCTATTCAGCGCGGAGTTGGAGTGGAGTGAACAGAGTTAATGGAGTCACCCGTAATATGATAAAAAGCAATACCCGAACCTTAATCCGAACGGTTGGAGTGCAAATGGAGTCACTCGGAGTGCACGGAATGAGCAAGCCGAACCCACCTTATAAATAAATATATATTTTTTTTCAATTATCAAAGTTCTCAATGTTTCAATACTTATAAAAAAATATGAAAAAATCTTTAAGTTGGCAACACTGTTAAAGTCGGTAATAGAATATTGCAGTTTTCTGTAACGCTTGCCCAGTGGAAATCACAAGCCCTTAGGGTGGAAAATTCAGGAATGTTTTTCTGCACCAGTGATATTTTGAAAATATCAGTAGTAGTGAATTGTCAATAATTTTCAATTAATTTTCATTATTTTTCATCAATTGATATTTGATAATCTAATTTACAAGTACACTGAGTTTTGAAAAAAATATATGACACAACAAAAGTCAAAAAATCTGACGTTTCAAAGTAGGCCTTGTTTTCTTTGACAGTTGGCCCGAAATGACGTTTTTGCAACCTCTCGGGGCACTTTTTTTGATAAATTGCAGTAAATTGTTAATAATTTTCATTAAATTCGCGTCTAATTCACAAGTACACCGGCTTTTGAAAAAAAACCAATTAAAAATGCAGCAACCTTGGCACAAACGTCAAAAAAATGTGACATTTCAAAGTAGGCCTTGTAATTTTTGACAGCCGATGTAAAATGGAGACTTTTCATTACAGGGACTTTCTTTTTCGATTCGGGGCTCAGTTTTAGTGTTTTTCATGTGAAAAATCCTCAGCTTCCCACCAATCAATAGTAAGTTGTAATATATAATTGTTTAAAATTAAAATAAAATTCCTCTAGAACCAGTGTTGCCAATTTGCGGATAACTACCCGAGATTCCGTTTTTTCAAATTAATTTCGTGTCTCTTTGTAGCACTTTTGTTTGTTTGTACTTGTCACATTTTGATATTTTTCGCGAAATTCTAGAAAATCAAATTTTCATCATCCAGTTTTATGTAAAAAGTTGGCAACACTGTAAGAGCCTGTAATAGACTAAATATTGGATAGTGCAATAAATTTTGGATTTACAACGACCAAAATTGAAATTCAAAGTATGTAATTTCTCTGGAATTTTCCATCATTTTCCTAGAAACTCCCTCGAATTCCATGTAATTTCCTTGAAATTCAAAGTATTTTTCTTTGAAATTCCACCATATTTTTGTAAAATTTCACTGAAATTCCACGTAATTTTTTTGAATTTCACGTAAATTCACTAGAATTTCACATAATTTCCTTAAAATTCAAAGTAATCTTTTTTATTTCAAGGTATTTTTTTTGATATTCCACATCATTCCTTAAAATTCTATGTAATTTCACTGGAATTCGATGTAATTTCCTTAGAAATCATTCATCATATTATTTTCCTAGAATTTCATGTAATTTCGCTTCAATTCCGCGTCATATTTTTGAATTTTTCAATGTAATTTTGCTGGAATTTCCTTGAAACTTTAGGTATTTTTTCTTTGGAATTCTACCTCATTTTTGTAGAATTTCATTTAAATTCCACGTAATTTTTTGGAATTTTATGTAAATCCACTGGAATTTCACATAATATCCTTAAAATTCAAAGTATGTAATCTTTTTTTAATTCTAGGTATTTTTTTTTGATATTCCGCATAATTTTTTGGAATTCTATGTAATTTCACTGGGATTCTATGTATAATTTTCTTAAAAATCTTTCATTATATTTTCCCAGAATCTCATGTAATTTCGCTGCAATTCCACATCATAATTTTGATTTTCTTCATGAAATTTTGCTGGAATTCCATGTAATTTCCTTGAAATTTAAAGTATTTTTTTTTTTTTTTTGAAATTCCATCTCATTTTTGTAGAATTTTATCCGAATTTCACGTATTTTTTTAAAATTTCATGTAAATCCACTGGAATTTCCCATAATTGCATTAAAATTCAAAGTAGGTTATCTTTTTTTAATTCAAGGTATTTTTATTTTCGATATTTCGATATTCCACGTCATTCCATGTAATTTCAGTGGAATTCGATGTAATTTCCTTAGAAATCATTCATCATATTTTCCTAGAATTTCATGTAATTTCGCTGCAATTTTTAGTCATATATTTGAATTTTTTCATGTAACTTTGCTGGAATTCCATGGAATTCCCTTGAAATTTGAAGTATTTTTTTTTGGGTTTCCACCTCATTTTTGTAGACATTCACTAACGTTCCACGTAATTTTTTGGAATTTTATGTAAATACACTGGAATTTCAAATAATTTCCTTAAAATTCAAAGTAACTAATATTTTTTTTAATTCAAGGTATTTTTTAAAAATAGTTAACATCATTTCTTGGAATTATATGTAATTTCACTGGAATTTGATGTAATTTCGCTACAATTCCACGTCATATTTTTAAATTTCTTCGTGTAATTTTGCTGGAATTCCATGTAATTTTCTTGCAATTTTAATTTTTTTTTTAATTCGACCTCATTTTTGTAGAATTTCACCGAAATTTCACGTAATTTATTGAAATTTCATATACCTCCACTGGAATTTCACATAATTTCCTCAAAATTCAAAGTATGTAATATTTTTTCAATTCAACGTATTTTTTTTGATATTCTACATCATTTCTAAAATTTGTATGTAATTTCACAGGACTTTGATGCAATTTCCTTAGAAATCATTCATCATATTTTCCTAGAATTTTATCAAATTTCGCTGCAATTTCACGTCATATTTCTAAATTTCTTCATGTAATTTTGCTGGAATTCCATTTAATTTCTTTTAAATTTAAAGTACTTTTTTTAGAAATTCACCTTATTTTTATAGAATTTCACTGAAATTCCAGGTAATTTTTTGATTTGCATGTAAATCTATTCGAATTTCACATCATTCCTTGGAATTCAATGTAATTTTCTTAGAAATTATTCATAATATTTTCCTAAAATCTCATGTAATTTCGCTGCAATTCCACGTCATTATTTTGATTTTCTTCATGAAATTTTACTGGAATTCCATGTAATTTCCTTGAAATTTGAAGTATTTTTTTTTTTTGAAATTAAACCTCATTTTTGTAGAGTTTTATCCAAATTTCACGTAATTTTTTAAAATTTCATGTAAATCCACTGGCATTTCACATAATTTCATTAAAATTCAAAGTAGGTAATCTTTTTTTAATTCAAGGTATTTTTATTTTTGATATTTCGATATTCCACATCATTCCTTGGAATTCGATGTAATTTCCTTAGAAATCATTCATCATATTTTCCTAGAATTTCATGTAATTTCGCTGCCATTTCTCGTCATATATTTGATTTTTTTCATGTAATTTCGCCGGAATTCCATGTAATTTCCTTGAAATTTGAAATATATTTTTTTTTGGAATAACACCTCATTTTTTTTTGTAAAATTTCAAATTTTTTTAGAATTTCATGTAAATCCACTGGAATTTCACATAATTTCCTTAAAAATTCAAAGTAGGTTATCTTTTTTTAATTCAAGGTACATATTCTTTTTTCAATATTCCACATCAATCATTGGAATTCTATATAATTTCACTGGAATTCGATGTAATTTCCTTAGACATCATTCATCATATTTTCCTAGAATTTCATTTAATTTCCCTGCAACTCCACGTTATATTTTTCAATTTGTTCGTGTAATTTTGCTGGAATTCCATGTAATTTCTTTGAAATTTAACGTATTTTTTTTTTTTTAATTCTACCTCATTTTTGTAAAATTTCACTGAAATTCCACATAATTTTTTTAAATTTCATGAAAATCTACTGCAATTTCTTTGAAATTCAAAGTAAACTATTTTTAATTCAAGGTACATATTTTGGAAAAACTGAGAAGGGGAAAAGTTTGACATTTTTGGAGTAAAAAGAGGAAGGTTAAGAGTTCATCGTACTCGAATTTCAAGTTAATTCAGTGAAAAACAACAACAGAAGAAATTCTAGAAAAATCACCTTCCAATAATTTAAATAATTAAAAAACACTCTGTCACATTTTGATATACTTTAGCAAAACCAAGAAGGGAAAATTTTTCAAATTTTTGGAATAAAAAGAGGAAGTTCAGGAGCTCATCAAACTAGAATTTCAAGTGAATCCAGTAGAAAACAACAACAGAAGAAGTTCTAGAAAAATCACCTTCCAATAACTCAAATAATGAAAAACCACTCTGTCACATTTTGATATAGGTACTTTGGGAAAACCAAGAAGGGGAAAATTTTCAAATTTTTGGAGTAGAAAAAGAAGGGTTAAGAGCTCATTATACTAGAATTTCAAGTTAATCCAGTAGAAAACAACAATAGAAGAAATTCCAGTACAAAACAACAAGAAAAGAAATTCTATAAAAATCACCTTCCAATAACTCAAATAATGATAAAACACTCTATCACATTTTGATATATTTTGGGAAAAAACCAAAAAGGGAAAATTTTTCCAATTTTTGGAGTAAAAAGAGGAGGGTTTAGATCTCATTATACTAGAATTTCAAGTGAATCCAGTAGAAAACAACAACAGAAGAAATTCTAGAAAAATCACCTTCCAATAACTCAAATAATGAAATAACACTTTGTCACATTTGGATATATTTTGGAAAAACCGAGAAGGAGAAAATTTTGAAATTTTTGGAGGAAGGTTAGAAGTTTATCATACTAAAATTCCACGTGGATTCAGTAGAAAACAACAGAAGAAATTCTCGAAAAATTAACTTCCAATAACTCAAATAATGAAATAACACTCTGTCACATTTGGATATATTTTGGAAAAACCAAGAAGGAGAAAATTTTCAAATTTTTGGAGTAAAAAGAGGAGGTTGAGGAGCTCATTATACTAGAATTTCAAGTGAATCCAGTAGAAAACAACAACCTAATAAATTCTATAAAAATCACCTTCCAATAACTCAAATAATGATAAAACACTTTATCACATTTTGATACATTTTGGGGAAAAAACCAAAGGAAGAGTAAAAAGAGGAGGTTCAAGAGCTCATCATATTAGAATTTAGAAGAAATTCTATAAAAATCAACTTCCAATAACTCAAATAATGAAGAAACATCCATGTCACATTTTGATATATTTTGGAAAAATCAAAAAGGGGAGAATTTTCAAATTTTTGGAGTAGAAAGAGGAGGCTTAAGAGCTCATCATACTAGAATTTCAAGTGAATCCAGTAGAAAACAACAACAGAAGAAATTCTAGAATAATCACCTTCCAATAACTCAAATAATGAAAAAACACTGTCACATTTTGATATATGTATTTTATTTATTTTTTTGATATTCCACATCATTCCTTGGAATTCTATATAATTTCACTAGAATTCGATGTAATTTCTTTATTATTCATCATAATATTTTCCTAGAATTTCATGTAATTTCGCTGCAATTCCATGTCATATTTTTGAATTTCTTTATGTAATTTTGCTGGAATTCCATGTAATTTCCTTAAAATTTAAAGTATTTTTTTTTTTGGAATTCTACCTCATTTTTGTAGAATTTCACTGAAGTTCCGCGGAATTTTTTGGAACTTTATGTAAATCCACTGGAATATCATATAATTTCAGAGGCACTTTCAAGCCTAGTCTCAAAATTATGCAATTTTCAATCCATTCTTAACGCGCAAAACAATCAATCTCAATACCACCATTATCCAATCAAAAATCTCAAAAGAAAACTTTTCCTCCTGCACTTATCCTAAATGCAAATTGAGACAATAAATTGATTTATTTGTTTCAATTGGTTGCAAAATAGAAGGGGCCCCTTTTGTTCTAACACGAAATTGGCCAAATTGTGTCTTTAGTTCGAATCGTTTTCCCGTTGGACAGGACGGGGAACTTGGAATAAAAGAAAAATGAAAATTGCGGTGTCCATGGTTTTACTTTTGGCCATCGGGTTTATCGGAGAAGTGGAGCCCAGAAGGGCTAGAGCTAGAAGTAGGACAAAGTCCAAGGTAAACTTTAAACTCTGCCTCTTATATTTTGCTTTACGAAGAATTTGTTTTTAGTTTCAAATTGGTTTGCCTATAACGGGCAAATATAGAGATCCAGAGTCGGACAAGTATTACAATAACAATAATGTAAGTAGTATTATTATCTAACAAATTTGTTTGAGTTTAAGAAAAGGCTGATTACAGGCCCACTTATCTATTGTCTGTCAAATTTAGAAAAAAAAAGCCTCTAAGAAATTTTTCATACTTTACCTCCCAATTCATTGTCATAATTCAATTTTTCAAAAATAAGTTAAGTATAAAACAAGGTAAATTGATTGAAAAGCATTTGAATATCAAAGAAATTTAAGTAACAATTTACAAAGTATTCTAAAACATTTTTAAACTCGTTTAAAACTTTCATAAGCATCAAAGAACGTTCTAGAACTTTTGAGAGATTTTTAATATCTTATAAGATGTTCCAATGTATATTGAAGGAATTATAATAGAATCAATTTAGAAGAATTAGGAGTCAATTTAGAACATTTATAAAGTGTTCTAGAACACTTTAAAATCAATTTTAAATTTTCAATAACTTCTAAAACACACCAGAATATTTTTGCATCAACATTTCAGAAAGCTTAAGATACTCTCAAGTTTAAGTTTACATACAGTTTTCTGGAAAATTTAAAAATGGTCCAGAATACTTGACAAATAATTTGGAACTACTCTAGAACTAGTCAACAATTTCCAGAACAACCTGAAATTCGTTGCATTATACTTTGAAACTAACTTGAAATCTTTATAAATAGATTAGAATGCTTTAAAGCACTTTTAATCTTTTGTAGTATAAAACGAAGTTTCACAAAATCTGGGTGATTCTTGATGTCTTCTACAACGCTCCAAACGTTTCAAAAATATCGTAGAGTCAATTTAAAGCTTCAGGAAACATTTTAGAATACTCCAGAGTAAGGTATTAGTGCCAATAAGCATTGTAAAATGTTCTAGAACACTTTAGAAAAATTTAAAATTTTGAAAAACATCAGAGGCCTTTCAATTTTTTTTTTTTTTTTTGGAGCAATTAAACAGTTTGAAAAACATTATGAATCGCTCTAGAACACTTGAGAATCAAATTAGAATTTCCAAAAACATTTTAGAACGCTCCAGAACACTTTTAAAATAATTTGAAACTTTTGGTAGGAGTTGAGAATTTTCTTAGTTCTAAAGGAAAAATAATATCCAAATATAGAAAAGATCCAAAGAGACTTGAATTTAATTGAAAAATTCCAAAGAGATTCGAACATATTTTACAAGATCTAGAAAGATTTTGGAATACTTCAAGAGATCTGGAAAAATTAGAAGAGATCTTAAAAGACTTTTTACTATACTTATTTTTAATTCCAAAGGAAAAATATCTCAAGATATCTAATGTAAAATGATCCAAAAATATTTGGATTTAATTGAGAAGTTCCAATGGAGATTCAAACATATTTCAGGAGATCCCGAGAAGTTTTGAGATATTCCAAAAGATCTTAAGAAATCTGGAAAAAAGTTTTGAGATATGTATTCCAAAAAATCTCAAGAAATCTGGAAAAATTTGAAGAAATCTTAGGGAGATTGAGGACATTCAAAAAGATTTTTTACTATGGGTATTTCTAATTTCAAAGGCAAAATATCCAAAGATATCATATCTAAGAAGATCCAAAGAGATTTAATTTTAATTGAGAAATTTGAAAGAGATTCAAACATATTGAAGGGATCCAAAGAAATTTTGGGCTATTCCAGGAGATTCAAAGAAATTGGAGAAGATCCAGGGTGTCAATATCCAAAAATATTTTCTAGAGAGGCAATTTGAAAAAATCTGCACTTGCTATCTTTTTCTCCCTTTTCGAAATCAATAGAGAGGGGACATTAGTAGAGATAGAGAAAATATTTCTAATCATTACAGAGTCCCAGTGAACCAATTGAAACTTTTGGAAACATAGAAACGTTCCAGAATCAACTAGTGTGAATTTATAAGCATTCTAAAACATGCTAGAACACTTTTAGAATTTTCAGAAACATTTCTAGAACGCTCCAGACTTAATGAGTTTTATTAACGTGTTTTTAGAAAGTTTTCAAAAAGTTTCTAGAATGTTTCCAACGTGTTTCCTTTTTTTTTTTGTTAACGAGTTTTTAACGTGTTTTTAGAAAGTTTTCAACGAGTTTCTAGAATGTTTCCAACGAGTACCTATTCTTTTTTTTTGTCAACGAGTTTTTAATGAGTTTTTAACGTATTTTCAGAAAGTTTTTCAACGAGTTTCTAAAATTTTTCCAATGTTTTTTTTTGTCAAAGAATTTTTAATGAGTTTCATTAACGTTTTTTTTAGAAAATTGTCAACGAGTTCCTAGAATGTTCCCAACGAATTTTTTTTTCTGGTAACGGGTTTTTGTTGAGGTTTTTAACGTGTTTTTAGAAAGTTTTAACGAGTTTCTAAAATGTTTCCAACGAGTTTTTATTGACTGTCAACGAGTTTCTCATGAGTTTTTTTAGCGTTTTTTTTTTTAGAAAGTTTTCAACGAATTTCAAAAATTTTTCCAACGAGTTTTCTTTTGTCAACGGGTTTTTGATAAGATTTATTTACGTGTTTTTATAAAGTTTTCAACGAGTTTCTAAAATGTTTCCAATAAGTTTTTTTGGTCAAAGAATTTTTAATGAGTTTCATTAATGTTCTCTTTAGAAAGTTGTCCACAAGTTCCTAGAATGTTTCCAACGAATTTTTTTTTTTGTTAACGAGTTTTTTTTGGTCAACAAATTTTTAACGTGTTTTCAAAAAGTTTTCAAAGAATTTCTAAAATGTTTTCAAAGAGTTTTTTTTTAATGAGTTTTATTAACGTTTTTTTAGAAAGTTTTTAACAAGTTTCTAAAATGTTTTCAACAAGTTTTTTTTTTGTTCACAAGTTTTCAATGAGTTTTATTAACATGTTTTTATAAAGTTTTCAAAGAGTTTCTAAAATGTTTTTAACGAGTTTTTTTCACGTGTTTTTAGAAAGTTTACAATTACTTTCTAAAATGTTTCCGAGTTTATCTTTTTTTTTAGTCAACGAGTTTTTTACCGTGTTTTTAGAAAGTTTTCAAAAAGTTTCTAGAATGTTTTCAACGAGTTTTCTTTTTTTTGTCAGAGTTTATTATGAGTTTTTTTTAGCAGGTTTCTGGAAAGTTTTCAACGAGTTTCTAAAATGTTTCCAACGAGTTTTTTTTTTTGTCAACGAGTTTTTAATGAGTTTTCTTCACGTGTTTTTAGAAAGTTTTCAACGAGTTTCTAGAATGTTTCCAACGAGTTTTCTTTTTTTTTTGTCAAAGAGTTTTTTATAAAATTTTTTTAACAGGTTTCTAGAAAGTTTTCAACGAGTTTCTAAAATGTTTCCAACGAGTTTTTTCTTTGTCAACGAGTTTTTAATGAGTTTTATTAACGTTTTTTTAGACAATTTTCAACGAATTTCTGAAATGTTTCCAACGAATTTATTTTTTTTTTGGCAACGAGTTTTTAATGAATTTTATCAACAATTAACGTGCTTTTAGAAAGTTTTCAATGAGTTTCCTTTCCAAAATGTTTCTAAAAAGTTTTTTTTACTGTCGACGAGTTTCTTATTAGTTTTTTTAACGTGTTTTTAGGAAATTTTCAACAAGTTTTTAAAATGTTTCCAAGGAATTTTTTTTTTGTCAACGTGTTTTATTAACGTGTTTTTAGAAAGTTTTCAACGAGTTTCTAAAATGTTTCCAACGAGTTCTTTTTTTGTCAACGAGTTTTTAATGAGTTTTCTTCACGTGTTTTTAGGAAGTTTTCAACGAGTTTCTAGAATGTTTCGAACGAGTTTTCTTTTTTTTTGTCAAAGAGTTTTTTATAAAAAAAATTTAACAGGTTTCTAGAAAGTTTTCAACGAGTTTCTAAAATGTTTCCAACGAGTTTTTTCTTTGTCAACGAGTTTTTAATGAGTTTTATTAACGTGTTTTTAGACAATTTTCAACGAATTTCTGAATTTTTTGGCAGCGAGTTTTTAATGAATTTTATCAACAATTAACGTGCTTTTAGAAAGTTTTCAATGAGTTTCCTTTCCAAAATGTTTCTAAAAAGTTTTTTTTACTGTCGACGAGTTTCTTATTAGTTTTTTTAACGTGTTTTTAGGAAATTTTCAACAAGTTTTTAAAATGTTTCCAAGGAATTTTTTTTTTTGTCAACGTGTTTTAAATAAGTTTTATTAACGTGTTTTTAGAAAGTTTTCAACGAGTTCTTTAAATGTTTCCAAAGAGTTTCTTTTTTTTTTAACGTTTTTTTGAGAAGTTATAACGTTTCATAAATGTTTCCAATTAATTTTTTTTTTTTGTCAAGGAGTTTCTAATGGGTTTCATTGACGTGTTTTTAGAAAGTTTTCAACGAGTTTCTAAAATGTTTCCAACGAGTTTTTTTTTGTCAACGAGTTTTTTTTTTTTTTAATAAGTTTCTTAACGTGTTTTCAACAAAGTTTTCAACGAGTTTCTACAATGTTTCTAAAGAGTTTTTTTACTGTCAACGAATTTCTTATTTCTTTTTCTTTTTTTTTAACTTGTTTTTGGGAAGTTATAACGAGTTTCTAAAATATTTCCAAGGAGTTTTTTTTTTTTTTTGTCAACGAGTTTTTATTGAGTTTTATTAACTTATTTTTAGAAAGTTTTCAACGAGCTCCTGGAATTTTTCCATAGAGTTTTTTTTTGTCAACGAGTTTTTAATGAGTTTTATTAACGTGTTCTTAGACAGTTTTCAACGAGTTCCTAAAATGTTTCCAAAGAGTTTTTTCAATCAATTTTATTAACGTGTTTTTAGAAATTTTACCAACGAGTTTCTAAAAAGTTTCAATGAATTGTTATGATGTTCCAACGAGTTTCCAGTGTTTCAACATGTTGAAAAAAAAAAGTGAAATTAAAAAAAAAAATTGAACTTTCCAATGAATTTTTATCATTTTATAACGAGTTTCGACGAATTTTTATATTGTTTCAACGAGTTTCCAGTATTTTAACATATTGAAAAAGACTCGTTGAATTTTTTTGAACTTTTTAATGAATTTTTATAACTGTTCAACGAGATTCTAAAAAGTTTCAACAAGTTTTTCTATGTTCCAACGAATTTCCAGTGTTTCAACATGTTAAAAAAAAAACTCGTTCAAATTTTATTTACTTTTTTGAGTTTTCCAATTAATTATTATTATTTTCAGCTAGTTTCTAAAAAGTTTCAACGAGTTTTTATGATAAAAATTCATTTTTTTCAACGAGTTCTTGTTATGTTCCAACGAGTTTCCAGTGTTTATACATAATGAAAAAAACTCGTTGAATTTTTTCTTTTAAATTTTTTAATGAATTTTTATCATTTTTCAACGAGTTTCTAAAAAGTTTCTACTTCAACAAGTTTTTCTGATGTCCCAACGAGGTACCAGTATTTCAACATAATGAAAAAAGCTCATTGAATTTTTATTCACTTTTTTGAATTTTTCAATGAATTATCATTTTTTAAAAAGTTTCAACGAGTTTTTGTGATGTTCCAACGAGTTTCTACTGTTTCAACATTTAAAAAAAAAAACTAATCAAATTTTAAAAAAAATATTTAAAATTTTGGACTTTCTAATGAAATTTTATCATTCTCTAACGAATTTTTTAAAATATTCAACGAATTTTTATGATGCTCCAACGAGTTTCTAGTATTTCAACATGTTGAAAAAAACTCGTTGAATTTTTAGTTTTTTTTTTTGATATTTCTAATGAATTTTTATCATTATCATTTTTCAATGAAAAACTGCCGTGCTTATAATATGTTTAGTGGTTGTTTTCCGGAATCAGAAAAAATCAGGAAAATAATTGCTACAAGTTTCCAAAAAATTTCAAAAAGTTTTTTTGATTTTCCAATGAGTTTCTAGTATTTCAACATGTTGAAAGAAACTCGTTAAATTTCTTTTAATTTTTTTTTTGAACTTTCTAATGATTTTTTATCATTTTCTAACGATTTTTTAGAACGTTTCAACGTGTTTTTATCATGCTCTAACGAGTTATTAGTGTTTCAACATGTCGAAAAAAACTCACTGAATTTTTATTGGTTTTTTCGAATTTCTATCATTCTCCAACAAGTTTATAAAAAGTTTCAAGTATTTTTATTATGTTCCAACGAATTTCCAGTGCTTCAACATGTTGAATAAAATTCGTAGAACTTTCTAATGAATTTTAATCATTTTTAAACGAGTTTCTAAAATGTTTCAACGAGTTTTTGTGATGTTCCAACGAGTTTCCAGTGCTTCAACATGTTGAAAAAAAAAACTCGTTGATTTTTTTAGATTTCTATTTTAAACTTTCTAATGAAGTTTTATCATTTTTTAACGAGTTTCTAAAAAGGTTCATTCAACCAGTGTTTCAAAATGTGTGAAAAATATCTTTGAATTTTTTTTTATTTTCTAATGAATTTTTATCATTTTTCAACGGGTTGCTAAAAAGTTTTTTTATGATCTTTCAACGAGTTTCTAGTGTATCAACTTGTTGAAAAAAATTCGATGAATTTTAAAAAAATTATAAAATCGAACTTTCTAATGAATTTCTATCATTTTTCAACGAGTTGCTATAAAGTTTTTTTATGACGTTCTAACGAGTTTTTAGTGTTTCAACATGTTGAAAAAAATTCGTTGAACTTAACAGAAAAAAAATAGAACTTTTTAATGAATTTTTACCATTTTTTAACGAGTTTCTAGAGTTTCGAAGAGTTTTTTTGATGTTTCAACGAGTTTCTAGTGTTTCAACATGTTGAAAAAAATTCGTTAATTTTTTTTTTGAACTTTCTAATGAATTTTAATATTTTTCTAACGAGTTTTCAAAAAGTTTCAATGAGTTTATATAATGTTCCAACGAGTTTCTAGTGTGTCGACATGTTGAAAAAAACTCTTTGAATTTTTTTTTTTTTTTTGAAACATTTTTAAAACTTGCAGGAACATTTTAGGAGCATTTTACTACGCTCTAGAACACTTAACAGATAATTCAGATCTCTTGATACCACTCTGGAACTAGTTGCCCAGTTCCAGAACAACTTAAAAATCATTATAGAAGACTTAAGAATGAAATTAAAACATTCTTAGATATTTTTTATGGGTATCAAAAAACACTCCCCAACAACTTTTAGAATGTTTCAAACTTTGAAAAGCATTATAGAACCATTTTAGAAGCCTGCAAGATAGGCACTATACAATTTAGAACATGTTAAACATCATAAAACGTTCTAAAACACTTTGGGAAGAAAAATTAGAACTTTGTTAAGCTTCAGAGGTCTTCTGATTCAATTTTCATTTTTTTACCCTAATTTAGAATTCTTAGAATCATTGTAAAACGCTCCAGAACAGTTTAGAACCAATTTGCAATTTTCAGTAACATTCTAAAATACTCCTGAGCACTTTTGAACTTTCAGGAATATTTTTAGGGAGTTTGAGATATTTTAATGTTTGAATTTAATTTAAAGTTTTCTGAAGCATTCTTTACTAGAATATTTGGGAAATTTGTAATAACTATTATAACATTAAAACGTTTCAAAATCATTTTGGAACTTAATGGAGCATTTTGGAACACTCTAGAATAAGCTAGTGCCAATTTAGAACATTTATAAGCATTGTAAAATGTTCTAGAACATTTTAGAAGAAATTCAGATGTTTAATAAGCTTCAGACGATTTTCAATTCAATTTTTAATTTTTACTTTCGCTCTAGAAAACTTTAGAGCAAATTTAGAAGCTCCGAATATTTTGAACTTTTAGCAGCATTCTGGAAAGTCAACCTATTTTGAAGTTTAAATTCAAATTGAAATTTTCTGGAGCATTTTATAATGGGTGGTTTATCTTATCTGCCATAATCTGAAATATAACAGCTTAGTTCAAGTTAGTGCGACACAAACAAACAAACAAACTTCTGGATTATAATGAGACTTTAGAACAAACTTGGATTACTTAAAACTATGTAAGAACAATTTTGGGATTGTGCTAGAACAGTTCTCCCAGTTCTTGCTCTGAAGGCGGAACTGTTTTGGAATTTCGTGATGATTGGTTTCAAGTCGGTTCAGAACTTGTATTAGAACAGTCCTCCATTATTTTTTGTTGTTCTACTCAATCCCAGAACCGTTCCGACTAGTGTCAATTTAGAACATTTATAAGCATTCTAAATTGTTCTAGAATACTTTAGATTTTTAATATTTTAGGGTGCCAAGATAGTGCTGGCATCTCACTTCGACTATGAATACGTTTTGGGCCACAAAATCGCCTTTATATGCGTGGCTAGAGGAAATCCTCGACCGCACATCACTTGGTACAAAGACGGCAGCGAGATATTCACCCATCTATACTTGCACGTAAGTAATTTGATGGAAACCCGGTTTATTTATTTTCAAATAGACTTGCTGATAACTATCTACAAGATAAATTTACCGTTCTATAATTTTAATGGGATTACAGATTGCGTTTTTATTTTATCCCTCAGTATGCATACCTGACAATTTATCAGAAGGTGAATAAACCATCCGTGGGAAAATTTAAAAAACAGTATTCTTATCTTTTTTTTTACATGTTTATAGAAAAAGATGCAAATAAAATTTGGTGCCTACTAAATCGAAAAAATTAGTTAGTAATAATAACAGATGCATTTAATATGATTTGGCAATGTTGCCACATGTGTCATGAATTCAAGTATGCCTCAAATAAAAAGAGAAATAAAATTTAAGACAAATCTAAGATTTGTAGAACCATACTAACTAAAATCAATTATGTATTTATTTGGGATGTTAGGGCATGAACTTTGTTAGGGAAAAATAATTGAAAACCAAAAATAAAAAGAATATTAAAAAATAAAAAAAAAAAATAATAAAAATAAAAATTATAATACCTAAATTACTTATCGAAATAATTGCTCTATTGTAATTCCAGATTCACGAATGGCAAATCAACAAGGACAAAATCAAAAGTAAACTGGAAATCGATCCTGCGACTCAAATGGATGCTGGACTATACGAGTGCACCGCTGACAACATGTACTCAATTGACAGGAGATCGTTCAAGACCGATTTCAGCATCGCTTTCGATTAGTTTTTATTTGAACTTAAATAGGGTTGTGATATATAAGCAAAAAGAAGAGTCAAGAACAAAGAGTACCAACATAATAACTATATGATTGTATTATATTAGAATAGATTGTAATATACAATATAATTGTCTTACCTTTTCTCTTGATGTACAATATCCATGTAATCATTAGACCTGGCATAAAATCCATCTTTGGTCAGAGCCCCCCAAAAATTGCTCCAAGCTTTTCCAGGTCTAACCAGCATTGGAGCTACCACTGTCCGGTTTTGTTCAATGAGCAATTTCAAGGTGTAAGGGTTGTCCAAATGAGCAACTGAATCAACGGCAAAGTAGTAGTCGGATGATTTAGCCAGAGATTGTTCACTAACAATAATAAATTGCAAGATTTATAATGGAATTATAATTTTGAGTATATACAGTGAGAATCTCATTGCAATTGGCACACACTTTTTTTTCATATAAACTTCCCCCTAAAGTGTCAAAATTTTACTGCTAAAGGAAAAAAAATATTTGTACACCACTGCACTAAATAGATTCATTGGTTAGAATTTTCACTTAATACGAGAGATGTTAAAAGAGTATAGCATGTACCAATTGCAATGATTCCCACTACACTTACATTGATAAGTCTCTAGCGGCCCAAATCATAGTGCTGTCTTCCGGTTTGATTTGTTTCACTGATAGATATTCTGAGCCATGGTCTTTGATAAATTTAGTTACTTGGTTTGAGTGGTATTTCATCTGGGAAAAAAATATAAATGTTTGATTCAGAAGCAATTATTATCTATTTGTAAAAAAGGAAGAAACAAATTGATTATTATGTGTTATTTTTTATTTTGTTGCTTTTCAACTGAATTATGAGCAAATGTTTAAGACAAGATAAGTCCGAGGGGTAAACCACTCTGCGCAATACTGTCACAAATCGCGCGAAATCCCTGCGAAATCGCGCGCAATCATGCGAAATCGTGCGCAATCCTGCGAAATCGCCAGCAATCCCGCGAAATCACTTAACTTTGCGAAGCCGGAACCTCGTTCAAATGCGGAATTTCAATGCTGACTAATCAGAACTGTTTAAAGAAATTTACTTTTGTAGTCATAATAATCGTTGTGTAAACGATTTTATAATTATTATTGTGTGTCACCAGTGTCTGTATATCAGTTATTAAGTGATAACAAACCCATGTAACCTTTTCATTTAATATTAAAAGAAAAAGTTGTTAACCATTGTTTTTTTCGTCCAGAAATAGTTGGATCGAGAGAAATATTTTATAAGGATTTTTTTTTGTAATGTGAAAAATAAAAAAGTTTAGCATTCTGTAACTGAATTTGGGCGAACGCTGCAGAGTAGAATACTCTAATGGCCGTTTGCACCGACCATTTCAAGGGGGACTTAACGATAAGTATTCCTTAAAATGACATTTTTACATGTAAAGAATGTGACATTTTTTACATGTAAAAATGTCATTTTAAGGTATACTTATCGTTGAGCATCTCTTGAAATGGCGGGTGCAAATGGCCATAAAAAACTATACAAAAGTTCACTTCAAGCATATCTCAATTTTCATGGTGAAATTACCGTCCTCTTAAAATGAAACTGGGATAGCATCAAACAAAGCGGATCCATATTATTAGATGGAACTGATATATTCTCAATTCAAGTTGCTATATAAATATCTGAAAGTTTAGGATGAAGCGATATATCTTCAATTTGAAATAACTACATTTTTATTTAAAAAATCTGAAATACTCAAACGAAACATCGCATTTTGTTAAAAGAAACCTAATATATTGAGAATTTGCTATTCTTATTCCAAGGCGTCATAGTCTTGAGTATATACAAAGCTAACTTATGCTCGAATTGAGCTTAAGCTATTTGAATCAAGTATTTTGTTTTTTGCGTGTACGAGAAGACAGAAAAACGGGAAACGACTCCAGACAAACACCAACACAAAGAAACCGATTAGAATGTTATCGCTGCCATAAGATTGGACACATTCAACGAGATTGTAGAGTAAGAATGCCCTCTCCATCAAGGGATCGTTTCTAACGCTTTTCGAGATCAAGAGACGCCAGCCCTAATAACAGACAGAGAAACGAGAACTAATCAGTATGGAGGGGCGAATGCTGGTTAGTAATGACGAAGCCCCCAGGGTTGTTTACATAAAATCATTGGGCAGTCATTATAGAGGATTAAAATTCGAAGGACAAATTAATGGAGAATTGAAAATCATTACTTTTGATACCGGTGCTGAAGTTTCCATAATTAGAAGAACACTAGTCAAGTCTCGAGCAATCCAACCGCTCACTAGAAACCTGTCACTACGAACAGTCACTGGCGAATCTGCACCAGTTCAAGGAGAAGCTATGGTTGAGCTCACTTTTGGATCTACCACCTTCAGGCACAGAACATTAGTCCGATAGTTTGATCCTTCCATGAACATCCTTAAATTTGATAATGAAGAAATTGTCCTAACAACACAAGAAGAATCCGATGCTGTTAAGATCTTGGCCACAACCTCAGTGAGGATTCCTGGAAGTACTGAAAAGATCATTTGCGGAAGATTAGAAACAAACCCTGGGTGCCGCGTTGGGCTGACACGAAATTTCATTGGAGATAAACCAGAAAGATTTCTTGTTGGAAAGACTCTAGTAAGAACAAATGGAGACATTATGATAAGAATTGCCAATGTTTCTCCCGAAACAGTAAGAATAAAAGAAGGAGACATTATTGGAGCTCTCGAACCAGTAAAGCAAATATCGAACTGTGACCTACCAGATAAGCGACATTTTGTGAAATCCAAATTGGATACAGACACCTTGATGCAGACTTTGGCGAAATCATGGAAACATCTTGATCCAGATAGACTTCAAGAAGCCACAGATTTCATCTTGAAAGAAGCAGACGTATTTGTGATGGACAATCGAACCGGACGAACCAGCTTAATTCAACACAAAATTGATACTGGATTGGCACACCCAATTAGACAACCACCACGACGTATGCCAGTAGCTAAGCAACAGGAAGTGGAAAACCAAATTGATAAAATGCTTCAAGAGGGAATCATTGAAGAGTCAAATAGTCCATGGTCCGCGCCAGTAGTACTGGTTACGAAGAAAGATGGGAGTCTTAGATTTTGTGTGGACTAGCGAAAGCTTAATGACGTCACCAAGAAGGACAGCTTCCCTCTCCCAAGAATAGACGATACACTAACAACTCTATCGGGCTCCAAATGGTTTTCCACGTTGGATCTCAAAAGTGGATACTGGCAAGTGGCAATACATGACGATGACAAAGAGAAAACTGCCTTCAGTACCGGAAGCGGGCTATACCAGTTTAATGTAATGCCTTTCGGATTGTGTAATGCTCCAGCTACATTTGAGCGACTGATGCATCTTGTTTTGCGAGGCCTTACATGGAGAACTTGCCTGGTATATTTGGATGATGTCATGATTATGGGAAATTCGTTCCAAGAACATCTCAATAACCTGAAAGAAGTTTTTGACCGCTTCCGGAATGCCAACTTGAAACTCAATCCAAATAAGTGTTTCCTATTTCAAAAGAAAGTGGAATTCTTAGGTCACGTGGTATCGGAAGAGGGCATACAAGTTATGGAAGGAAAAATAGATGCTGTCAGGGACTGGCCAAAACCACGCGACAAACATGAACTAAGGAGTTTTCTAGGATTATGTTCTTACTATCGAAGATTTGTGGAAGGATTCGCCAATATAGCTGCTCCACTTCATCGATTAACAGAAGAAAAATCAACATTCAATTGGACCCAAAAATGCGATTCCGCACTTAGAAAATTGAAAGGAGCATTATGTACGAGCCCAGTGTTGTCCTATCCTGATCACAAAGGCATGTTGATTTTGGACACAGATGCAAGTAACACCAGTGTTGGAGCTGTCCTTTCACAAATCCAAAATTCACAAGAACATGTCGTGGAGTACTACAGCAGAACATTATCAAAGCCGGAACGAAATTATTGTGTCACCAGAAGAGAGTTGCCTGCCATAGTGAAAACAGTCGACCATTTTCATAAGTATCTCTATGGACGCAAGTTTCTAATTCGAACAGATCACGCAGCTCTAAAATGGCTTTTAGAAATGAAAACTCCTGAAGGACAGCTTGCTAGATGGATTGAGAAATTGCAGCAATACGATTTCCAAATTAAACATCGACCTGGAAATCTGCATAAAAATGCTGACGCTCTGTCTAGACGGCCATGTAAAGAAAATTGCAATCATTGTCAAAGAATCGATATACATGAGAAAAACTCTAGTCCAGCTGTAAGAAGAACGGGCCTGATCGTCGATGACAAATGGACTACCAAACAAATGAGAGAAGATCAGGAGGCAGACAAGGACATCGGGCAAATTCTACATCTTAAAGAAAATGATGAATGTAGGCCAGAATGGGGGGAAGTGTCAAACAAAAGCTTGATTTACAAGGCGTTGTGGGCCCAGTGGAACTCTCTGGCCGTAGAAAATGGTTTGCTCAAAAGAGTTTGGGAAAGTGCCGATGGGAAATCCACTAAGAGCCAACTGGTTATCCCAAAAGACCGAGTGGAAGATGTATTAAAAGAAATACACGACGGAACCTCAGGGGCACATTTCGGAGTTAACAAGACTTTGGACAAAATTCGGGAACGTTTTTATTGGGTTCACTACCATGACGACGTTAAAAGCTGGTGCCGAAAATGCGACATCTGTGCTACCAGTAAAGGCCCTAAACTAAGATCTCGGGGGCCCATGAAACAGTACAACGTCGGTCTCCCATTGGAAAGAATAGCGAGAGATGTTGCTGGACCGTTCCCAGAGTCAGAGCGTGGTAACAAATACATCTTAGTTATCATGGATTACTTCAGTAAATGGCCAGAAGTTTTCGCTATTCCCAATCAAGAAGCCATCACTGTTGCCCAGGTGCTAGTGGACGAAGTTTTTAGTCGTCATGATGTGCCACTAGAGTTACATTCAGACCAGGGACGAAACTTCGAATCTGCCATCTTTAAGAAAATTTGTGAGATCATGGGAATTCGTAAGACCAGGACAACACCTTTACACCCTCAGTCTGATGGCATGGTGGAACGATTCAATAAGACCATAGAGGAACACCTGACAAAAGTGGTCGCAAAGAACCAACGAGATTGGGACAAGCATTTGCCTCTATTTTTAATGGCTTACAGAGCGGCTGTTCACAATTCAACAGGTGAAAGTCTGGCTAGAATTGTTTTTGGAAGGGAACTCAGGTTACCTTGCGATCTGATGTTTGGAGTACCCGAAGAAGAACGAAGAGAAATCCGAGATTACGCCGACGAAGTAAGGGCACGACTTCTGGGTATCCATGATTTTGCTCGGGAGCATATTCAACTAGCCAGTGACCGAATGAAGACCAGATACGACTTGAAAGCCAATTCGGTCGGATTTCAAGAAGGTGATTTAGTGTGGTTGTATAACCCAGCAAGGAAGAAAGGAGTATCACCGAAATTGTCTTCAGCATGGGAAGGACCCTATAGAATAATCAAGAGGATCAATGATTTGGTTTATCGAGTCCAGCGCAACACCAGGAGTAAGATGAAAGTTGTACATCTGGACAGGTTGGCGAAATATCATGGGCGTGAAGTTAATCGGGACGATCAACATTAAGAGGAGGGCAGTGTTACAAAAACGTCCGCCAGGCTGTCAAGAATCGATGGCGATATAAGAAGGCCGGCATTGATTTGTAAGTTAGTTTCAGTTCGACTGTGATACGATTTAAATAGTGATTGTAAAGAGTTTAATTGTTGAGTTTGTTAATAAAGTAATTAGTGTCAGAGTGTTTTGTTAAGTGAATAAATTATTGCTGTGTTAATTGGACTTTGATTTTTGGAATAAACGAAACGACCAACGAACCCAAGATTTTTGTCAGCAGGCAACCCAAAGCTGCGACAATATGGATGATATTGTATGTGATCAGTTCTTAATTAAATCTTCCACAAGTACTAAATTTCTTGGGCTTCAGATCGACGTCAGTCTAAAATTTCAATCACATATCTTATCACTAAGCAAAAAACTCGCTTCAGGGTGTTATTGTGTCCGAGCCGTAGCTACCCACTTAGGTTCACAAACTGCAAAATCAGTCTATCATGCAGTGTTTAAGTCACATCTTGCATACGGCTTACCTTTCTGGGGATGTTGTAGTCAATACTTGTTTGACTCTGTTCTTAAACTGCAAAAAAGATCGATAAGGTTCATTACATGTGCCCCGATAAGAACTCATTGTAGACCACTATTTGTACTCCATAAAATCCTAACTCTCCCCTCACTGTTCATTCCAGAAACTGTTAGTCTAATACATAAAAATCTTCATCTGTTTCCAGCTACCCAGAGATCTCGAACCACACGACAAACAAACATAAATGCTATACCTCTTCCTACTCCTCATACCACACTGGTACAAAAATCAATTATTTACAACAGTCTAAAGATTTATAATCGCTTATATATACCTGATAGCCTATTGTCCATGTCGGATCTTGGCAAGTTCCGAAAAGCACTAAAGGAAATTCTGGTTGCACAAGCATTTTATTCTATTGAGGAATTTCTTAATTTCTCCTTTCGTGAAACAAGGACCTTCTGAAAAGCTATCTATTGAACCCCACCTGGTTATATTCTGTTGTTCATTGTGTGATAGTGTTTTCCTTCTGTATGAGTTTACGAAAACTTTCAAATATATTATACTAATTACCTAAGTACTATTTCTCATTTTAAACTATTTATACAGTGTGCGCCATAAAGTTGATGGGTACATATGGGAAAATTCTTAATTATTCCTTTTTTCAAAAAACTTTTTTTGGGGATCGTTAGGGCATGTTCGATAACCAAAAAATCGATTATGACACATGTCATGCGATTATCGGTTTCGCGGGAATTTTGAAAAAAGTTGATATTGATGTCGAAAAACGGGTAAATTTGGCAAGATATCATAAAATTTTATTAGAAAAAGTTGTTCAGAATCCGAAAAGAACTCCACATGCCGATTTTGAAGCAAATCAGAGAAAAAATAAATAAAATTACTTATTTTACCCATATCATTAAATGAAAAATCGAAATATTAATTTTATTTCAAAAATAGCTTTATTCGACTTAACTACATAAGTTTGATATCAAACGAATCGATTGTTTTGCGAAATACACACTTGAAGGTCATAAATTAGAAAATACCCTCCGGTCGTGTCGCTATAACTGTACCCATGCCCCTTTTTGCACATTTCTTGGTCATCAGAAAAATAACATGACATGTGTCATAATCGATTTTTTGGTTAGCGAACATGCCCTAACGATCCTCAAAAAAAGTTTTTCGGAAAAAGGAATAATTAAGAATTTTTCCATATGTACCCAACTTTATGGCGCACGCTGTATATATTGTTTTTTTTTCTCTATTTTAGACTGTTCATTTGTTTTTTCCTAATTATTTATTGTTATTTTTTGGTGGCGGGTGATTTTAATATTAATTATCTAGATAAAAATTCTGTGCACACCCAGAGCCTGTCTTCAATCTTTTTGTCTTTTAATCTGAAAATGTTGGTGCAGGGGTGCGATTTTCGAAACCATTCGAGTACATTTCGTACACGAAATTTGACTGCTCCCCATTTAATTTACATTGCTGTCAGTCAAACTTCGTGTACGAAATGTACTCGAATGGTTTCGAAAATCGCACCCCAGGATCCAACTCGTATAACTAATACCTCAAGTACTTTAATTGATTATTTTTGTTCAAATTTTAGTGACAAGAGTTCTTCCGGGACTAAGGTAGTGCCTTCGGCTTTATCAGACCATGAGGCCATAATATTATCTGTAATAAGTTTAAATACCAAAAATATTAAAAGTATAAGAAAGGGTAGAATTTATAGTAAATACAATTTTGACAGATTTAGAAGAGACTGCCAAAAAATCAATTGGGAGCAGATTAAGTGCTCATCTGACCCTCTAAATGAGTTTAACAAACAATTGGTTAACCTGTTTGAAGAAAGTTTTCCGTTAAAAACAATAAAACAAAAAAGAAAAAAAGTCATGGGTAACAAAGGGAATTAAAACCTCTTCAAAAAACCTTAGATTTTTGCACACACTGAGAAAATATAATCCTTCAGAATTTGTAATTAGTTACTTCAATAAATATAGATCAATTTACCGTAAAGTTATAAAAAATGTCAAAAAAAATCACTATAAAGTTAGAATTAGTAATGCGAAAAATAAATCAAAAGAAATTTGGAATATAGTGAATGATCTAAGGGGAAGTCACGGTAAGGGTGATTATCAGAACGACATAGATTCAGATAGTTTTAATAACTTCTATTGTTCAATAGCCGAAAAGTTGAGGAAGGATATATGTTCTGATACTAATCCTATGGTTTATCTAGGGAATATATCTGTAATTGATTCATTTTGTCTGTACCATACTGACATAAATGAAATCAAAAACATATTCAAATTAATAAAAAATAAGCACTCAGCAGGTATTGATGGCATTTCATTGAGGATATTTATTAACCTTCCGGACTCTGTACTTGAGGAGCTTGCTACAATTATAAATATTTCTTTCGACAGGGGAATTTTTCCGGATAGCTTGGGCACAGCGTTGGTAATGCCTCTTTTTAAGGGTGGAAACTCTAACGATCCCTCTTGTTTTCGACCCATCTCAATGCTTCCTACACTTTCAAAAATTGTAGAAAAAATTGTTAAGGTTAGAATGTCTTCTTTTTTAGTTAGAAAGGCGTAACCTGTTAAATAAAAACCAATTTGGTTTTCAGAGTGAGAAGAGCACTAGTGATGCAATCTTTAATTTTCTTGAGGAACTTTATCTGGATCTGAATGGAAGAGAAATGGTAGCGGCAGTGTTCTGCGATTTTTCCAAAGCATTTGATTGCGTTGATCGCGGGATACTGTTGCAAAAGCTGTATCGTTATGGATTAAGGGGCAGTGCTTTGACTTGGCTTGGGTCCTACCTGGCAAATAGGCGACAGGTGGTTAGGGGGCGTCACGGTACATCGACTGTACGGACCATTGATTCTGGGGTTCCAGGGTTCAGTGCTTGGCCCATTATTGTTTCTCATTTACATCAATGACCTAGTTTCCATCAATATAAATGGAGCCTTTACATTATTTGCTGATGATACCACGATACTGTGGAGTGGAACAAGCGATGATACTTTGGAAGAAACAATAAATAGAGACATACAAATTATAAAGAAATGGTGTGACGCAAACAGCCTGACTTTTAACATAAGCAAAACCAATCTTATATCATTTAGGGGAAACGCTCCAAGTATCTCACTGAATGGTGGAGCTGTGGAAATTTTATTTTTTTTATCTTACAGAGCTTCGCTCCAATCTGTAGTACTGGATAACAATACCATGGAGGCCGTTGATTCCGTGAAATTCCTGGGGCTTGTTGTTGATAAATCTCTAAAGTGGGACCTGCATATCGACGCCTTAGCAAAGAAATTAAGTTCGGCCTGTTTTGCACTGAGATCTGTTTCCAGGGAGCTTAACTCGGCAACTTGCAGGATGGTATATTATGCTCTTTTTGAGTCGCATTTGCGTTACGCCCTTCCATTCTGGGGCACGTGTTGTGCGTCTCAATTTGAACGCATTTTTAGACTGCAGAAGAGAGCTCTTCGTTATTCTTTGGGATTTGGTAGTAGAACTCACTGCCGGGAATTTTTTATCAAGTCTAGTATATTGACTCTTCCATCTTTATTTATTTTCGAATCCGTCTGCTTAATTCGTAAGCACTTAATATCAGCTATCTCAGAGAGGCCATCTCACAATTATCCACTGAGGAACGCAGAGTTGGATCTTTATCTGCCAATCCCGCGCTCAGAGTTAGTTAAAAGTTCAATACTTTATAATGCTAAAAAGATGCATAATCATCTACCGCCTAACATCAGGTCCATTACATCTTTTCTCGAATTTCGCAGGGCGTTGAGGGTGTATTTACTGAGGAGAGCCTTGTACACAGTAAGCGAGTTGTTTATGGTTTCCTAATTCTAAATTTTGAGCAGCTTACTCACAGGTTTTGTTTTTGTTCCTGTATCATGATAGGTTATTATAAGTTATTGTTTGTTTTTTAGTACCTATAATATGCTTACTCGCACAGTATAAGCAGTTAGACCTAGATGTTTGTTTGTTAGTTTTAATCAAATTTTGACCATGAACTATTTGTTCAAGTGTTTGGTTTTGTCTGTGCTTTTGCATTTGTATGTTTTGTTTTTTATTTTTTCAGCTTTCTCCACAAAATTGTAAAATTTTCTGACAATAAAGCAAATTCTTTCTTTCTTTCTTTCTTTCCATAGACAATATAGAAAAACCTGGGTGCATATTAACCAAATTAGTTGCTAATCTTTTTTTATCATAGCTTTTTATCTGTTTGTTGAGAAATATGAAGCTATCACTTGTCAGATATTTTTGTTTTTCTATTGTTCTTGCTTTTTTTACTCTGAGTGTTTTTATATGTAGATACTTTATTTGTAATTTTAATAATGAATAGATTTAAGTGTTTTAAATTAAGTTTGCTTTGTCAATAAGATTTAGAGTTTCTTGGAAAATAAAGCATGTGTACTACTACTACTACTACATACCAACTTTAAATTTAACCGGAGATTAAATTTAACTGGAATTTTTAATCATGGATTGAATTCAAAGTTGATGTCAAATGACAGTTCATTAAAATCTAAGATAGGAATGTGAAATCGGTTTTTGTCTAAAATTAACCGTTTAGGTTTTACAGCCTGTCAAAGTTGCAAAAAGTCAATTTTCAACTGTCAATATTTTGAAAACAGTTGAACTTAGGTAAAGGGTATATTACATGAAATCTGCTCAGAATTTTACGTAGAATCCAACTAGGCAATCACATACAGGGTGTTCAATTTAAAATAACATACCCCATAAACGGAGCACCCTGTATATTCAAAAATATTTTTAGCTAATGCATATTAGAGTATCAAACAAGTTTGTAATTTAATTTTTTTTTTTTGCATCACCCTGTAAGGAGATATTGTCCGATATCGCACTAAGTCTATATAGATTCGTATAAATACTTACACTATTATGAACAAACATATGAATCTTATCCTTCGGATAATGTAACTCGTAAATCTTCTGGAAAAACTGGTCCAAAAACGGCGTATTCAACTCAACGAAAACCGCAATAAAAACGCTGGGCCATTGAGCCTCTTTGATTTTCTCCAAATTAATTTGCCCGCTCTTACAGCTTGTACAACCATCCTGAGAATTCCAAACCCCATTGGGCAAATAATTACTTAGATAATTCAAGTTGAGTTTAGACAAACCGTTGCCGTGAATTATCAGAGGCTCAGTGCCGGTATCGGAATTTTTCAGGAAATATAATTCAGGTCCTGCATCTTTGTTTTCCAAAGTTTTGATTTCAAGAGATTCTATAAGCAAATTATGATGTTTTAGTTATAATCAAAGAGGTGAAATGTTTATTTTACCTGTAACTCCATGCATGTTTTGAAATATTTCACTTAAATGGTCTAATTTCAAACCGGTTTTGTTTCTGAATTCTTGGTCCAAATAGGCCTCAGTGAAAAATAGTTGGTCATCACCGTTGTCAGCTATTTCAACTCTGTTTAATATTTGTTTTAGTTCTGGTAAATATCCAATGTAAATACCAGAATTGAGGAATCTGGAAGATTTGATATTTTTTAGAAGTTATTTATTCTCTTAGATATTGGCTATTACCTTTGTCCTTTATCAACCTCAGGATATTTGACAGCCAATTCAACATTAGGCCAACAATAGGGCTCCGCCCCAAAAAGTACTCTAGCTCCGGTACTTTTAAACCTCCTTATAATTTCGCTCATTTGGCCCAAAAATATCACATCGTAAGCGTCAGTAAATAAGACGATTTTATCGTCTTCGGGATCTTTGTAATTATCTAAAGCAGTCTTCAAAAGGTTGATTTTCCAGCCGCCCCCGGGGCCATGCATGTCGCCCCCTTTCCATTTTTCGTTTTTTCCTAGGACTAGGGGTTCGATGCCGAATTTCTTGGCCGAGTCCAGGTAACGTCTGAAACCGTCCGTTTCGTTTGTGGCAACTGTGAAGACTAGAACATCTGGAAAAAATTGGAAAATTTTAACAATTCTTTATATATTTTCATTTATTTTGATTGCGATAAATTAAAGATGAAAATATAGTGATAAAATAACTTAACTAGTGGACTTAGTTTTATCAGGTTTGACCCCCTCACTTGCTCACTTGATAAGAGATACCAAAAAAAATTAATAAATCCGGGTTTTTGAAAATTTCTATTGGGTTTTTGCGAGTTATTGTGGAATAGTTTTTGTAGGGTTTTTGTGTTTACTTAGTTGAACAAAATTGTATATTTGTTCCAACAGTTTTGCACCTGAGAAGCTTCAAAATTAAATTTATCGAACATTGAAAATTTGCGAAAAATAACACTGAAACAGTTTTTACCTCGCAGCTCCGGTAATTTTCATCCGATTCCAATGTAATTAAACTCTAATTTCAGTTAATTTAATTCTCTGCAAACCTGTTATACAAAATTTGGAATCCCCCAAACTGCATACACTAAATTATTCTCTGATTTGAAGCCGAAATCCATGAAAAAAGGCACTCAGAAAAATTGAAAAATTGATAAATTACCCCAAATTGCTTAACACAATTTTATCTCAGGAACTATAAGAGCAAATGAGCTGAAATTTTCAGGGATTGTAGTCCCTTGATTGGGATAAAATTCAGTGAAAGTTTCAGCTTTCTATCTATAATAGAAAAAAAGTTATGACCTTTCAAAGTTTTCCAAAATCTAAATCATAAGGTAGGTACCTTCTTACTAAAACGATGAAATTTCAAATTTTTTTTTGTCGAGATTTTGTATTCTAATGGTCAATCAACATCCCCCAAAATCCATACACTAAATTATTCTCAGATTTGAAGCCGAAATCTATGAAAAAAGGCACTCAGAAAAATTGAAAAATTGATAAATCACCCCAAATGGCTTAACACAATTTTATCTCAGGAACTATAAGAGCAAATGAGCTGAAATTTTCAGGGATTGTAGTCCCTTAATTGGGATAAAATTCAGTGAAAGTTTCAGCTTTCTATCTATAATAGAAAAAAAGTTATGACCTTTCAAAGTTTTCCAAAATCTAAATCATAAGGTAGGTACCTTCTTACTAAAACGATGAAATTTCAATTTTTTTTTTTGTCGAGATTTTGTATCCTAATGGTCAATCAACATTCCTCAAACTCCATAAACTAAATTATTCTCAGATTTGAAACCAAAATCTATGAAAAAAGGCACTCAGAAAAATTGAAAAATTGATAAATCACCCCAAATGGCTTAACACAATTTTATCTCAGGAACTATAAGAGCAAATGAGCTGAAATTTTCAGGGATTGTAGTCCCTTGATTGGGATAAAATTCAGTGAAAGTTTCAGCTTTCTATCTATAATAGAAAAAAAGTTATGACCTTTCAAAGTTTTCCAAAATCTAAATCATAAGGTAGGTACCTTCTTACTAAAACGATGAAATTTCAATTTTTTTTTTTTGTCGAGATTTTGTATCCTAATGGTCAATCAACATTCCTCAAACTCCATAAACTAAATTATTCTCAGATTTGAAACCAAAATCTATGAAAAAAGGCACTCAGAAAAATTGAAAAATTGATAAATCACCCCAAATGGCTTAACACAATTTTATCTCAGGAACTATAAGAGCAAATGAGCTGAAGTTTTCAGGGATTGTAGTCCCTTGATTGGGATAAAATTCAGTGAAAGTTTCAGCTTTCTATCTATAATAGAAAAAAAGTTATGACCTTTCAAAGTTTTCCAAAATCTAAATCATAAGGTAGGTACCTTCTTACTAAAACGACGAAATTTCAAATTTTTTTTTGTCGAGATTTTGTATCCTAATGGTCAATCAACATTCCTCAAACTCCATAAACTAAATTATTCTCAGATTTGAAACCAAAATCTATGAAAAAAGGCACTCAGAAAAATTGAAAAATTGATAAATCACCCCAAATGGCTTAACACAATTTTATCTCAGGAACTATAAGAGCAAATGAGCTGAAGTTTTCAGGGATTGTAGTCCCTTGATTGGGATAAAATTCAGTGAAAGTTTCAGCTTTCTATCTATAATAGAAAAAAAGTTATGACCTTTCAAAGTTTTCCAAAATCTAAATCATAAGGTAGGTACCTTCTTACTAAAACGATGAAATTTCAATTTTTTTTTTTGTCGAGATTTTGTATCCTAATGGTCAATCAACATTCCTCAAACTCCATAAACTAAATTATTCTCAGATTTGAAACCAAAATCTATGAAAAAAGGCACTCAGAAAAATTGAAAAATTGATAAATCACCCCAAATGGCTTAACACAATTTTATCTCAGGAACTATAAGAGCAAATGAGCTGAAATTTTCAGGGATTGTAGTCCCTTAATTGGGATAAAATTCAGTGAAAGTTTCAGCTTTCTATCTATAATAGAAAAAAAGTTATGACCTTTCAAAGTTTTCCAAAATCTAAATCATAAGGTAGGTACCTTCTTACTAAAACGATGAAATTTCAATTTTTTTTTTGTCGAGATTTTGTATCCTAATTGTCAATCATCATCCCCCAAAATCCATACACTAAATTATTCTCAGATTTGAAGCCGAAATCTATGAAAAAAGGCACTCAGAAAAATTGAAAAATTGATAAATCACCCCAAATGGCTTAACACAATTTTATCTCAGGAACTATAAGAGCAAATGAGCTGAAATTTTCAGGGATTGTAGTCCCTTGATTGGGATAAAATTCAGTGAAAGTTTCAGCTTTCTATCTATAATAGAAAAAAAGTTATGACCTTTCAAAGTTTTCCAAAATCTAAATCATAAGGTAGGTACCTTCTTACTAAAACGATGAAATTTCAATTTTTTTTTTTGTCGAGATTTTGTATCCTAATGGTCAATCAACATTCCTCAAACTCCATAAACTAAATTATTCTCAGATTTGAAACCAAAATCTATGAAAAAAGGCACTCAGAAAAATTGAAAAATTGATAAATCACCCCAAATGGCTTAACACAATTTTATCTCAGGAACTATAAGAGCAAATGAGCTGAAATTTTCAGGGATTGTAGTCCCTTGATTGGGATAAAATTCAGTGAAAGTTTCAGCTTTCTATCTATAATAGAAAAAAAGTTATGACCTTTCAAAGTTTTCCAAAATCTAAATCATAAGGTAGGTACCTTCTTACTAAAACGATGAAATTTCAATTTTTTTTTTTGTCGAGATTTTGTATCCTAATGGTCAATCAACATTCCTCAAACTCCATAAACTAAATTATTCTCAGATTTGAAACCAAAATCTATGAAAAAAGGCACTCAGAAAAATTGAAAAATTGATAAATCACCCCAAATGGCTTAACACAATTTTATCTCAGGAACTATAAGAGCAAATGAGCTGAAGTTTTCAGGGATTGTAGTCCCTTGATTGGGATAAAATTCAGTGAAAGTTTCAGCTTTCTATCTATAATAGAAAAAAAGTTATGACCTTTCAAAGTTTTCCAAAATCTAAATCATAAGGTAGGTACCTTCTTACTAAAACGATGAAATTTCAATTTTTTTTTTGTCGAGATTTTGTATCCTAATTGTCAATCATCATCCCCCAAAATCCATACACTAAATTATTCTCAGATTTGAAGCCGAAATCTATGAAAAAAGGCACTCAGAAAAATTGAAAAATTGATAAATCACCCCAAATGGCTTAACACAATTTTATCTCAGGAACTATAAGAGCAAATGAGCTGAAATTTTCAGGGATTGTAGTCCCTTAATTGGGATAAAATTCAGTGAAAGTTTCAGCTTTCTATCTATAATAGAAAAAAAGTTATGACCTTTCAAAGTTTTCCAAAATCTAAATCATAAGGTAGGTACCTTCTTACTAAAACGATGAAATTTCAAATTTTTTTTTGTCGAGATTTTGTATCCTAATTGTCAATCATCATCCCCCAAAATCCATACACTAAATTATTCTCAGATTTGAAGCCGAAATCTATGAAAAAAGGCACTCAGAAAAATTGAAAAATTGATAAATCACCCCAAATGGCTTAACACAATTTTATCTCAGGAACTATAAGAGCAAATGAGCTGAAATTTTCAGGGATTGTAGTCCCTTAATTGGGATAAAATTCAGTGAAAGTTTCAGCTTTCTATCTATAATAGAAAAAAAGTTATGACCTTTCAAAGTTTTCCAAAATCTAAATCATAAGGTAGGTACCTTCTTACTAAAACGATGAAATTTCAATTTTTTTTTTGTCGAGATTTTGTATCCTAATTGTCAATCATCATCCCCCAAAATCCATACACTAAATTATTCTCAGATTTGAATCCGAAATCTATGAAAAAAGGCACTCAGAAAAATTGAAAAATTGATAAATCACCCCAAATGGCTTAACACAATTTTATCTCAGGAACTATAAGAGCAAATGAGCTGAAATTTTCAGGGATTGTAGTCCCTTAATTGGGATAAAATTCAGTGAAAGTTTCAGCTTTCTATCTATAATAGAAAAAAAGTTATGACCTTTCAAAGTTTTCCAAAATCTAAATCATAAGGTAGGTACCTTCTTACTAAAACGACGAAATTTCAAATTTTTTTTTGTCGAGATTTTGTATCCTAATGGTCAATCAACATTCCTCAAACTCCATAAACTAAATTATTCTCAGATTTGAAACCAAAATCTATGAAAAAAGGCACTCAGAAAAATTGAAAAATTGATAAATCACCCCAAATGGCTTAACACAATTTTATCTCAGGAACTATAAGAGCAAATGAGCTGAAATTTTCAGGGATTGTAGTCCCTTAATTGGGATAAAATTCAGTGAAAGTTTCAGCTTTCTATCTATAATAGAAAAAAAGTTATGACCTTTCAAAGTTTTCCAAAATCTAAATCATAAGGTAGGTACCTTCTTACTAAAACGACGAAATTTCAAATTTTTTTTTGTCGAGATTTTGTATCCTAATGGTCAATCAACATTCCTCAAACTCCATAAACTAAATTATTCTCAGATTTGAAACCAAAATCTATGAAAAAAGGCACTCAGAAAAATTGAAAAATTGATAAATCACCCCAAATGGCTTAACACAATTTTATCTCAGGAACTATAAGAGCAAATGAGCTGAAATTTTCAGGGATTGTAGTCCCTTAATTGGGATAAAATTCAGTGAAAGTTTCAGCTTTCTATCTATAATAGAAAAAAAGTTATGACCTTTCAAAGTTTTCCAAAATCTAAATCATAAGGTAGGTACCTTCTTACTAAAACGATGAAATTTCAATTTTTTTTTTGTCGAGATTTTGTATCCTAATTGTCAATCATCATCCCCCAAAATCCATACACTAAATTATTCTCAGATTTGAAGCCGAAATCTATGAAAAAAGGCACTCAGAAAAATTGAAAAATTGATAAATCACCCCAAATGGCTTAACACAATTTTATCTCAGGAACTATAAGAGCAAATGAGCTGAAATTTTCAGGGATTGTAGTCCCTTGATTGGGATAAAATTCAGTGAAAGTTTCAGCTTTCTATCTATAATAGAAAAAAAGTTATGACCTTTCAAAGTTTTCCAAAATCTAAATCATAAGGTAGGTACCTTCTTACTAAAACGATGAAATTTCAATTTTTTTTTTGTCGAGATTTTGTATCCTAATTGTCAATCATCATCCCCCAAAATCCATACACTAAATTATTCTCAGATTTGAAGCCGAAATCTATGAAAAAAGGCACTCAGAAAAATTGAAAAATTGATAAATCACCCCAAATGGCTTAACACAATTTTATCTCAGGAACTATAAGAGCAAATGAGCTGAAATTTTCAGGGATTGTAGTCCCTTGATTGGGATAAAATTCAGTGAAAGTTTCAGCTTTCTATCTATAATAGAAAAAAAGTTATGACCTTTCAAAGTTTTCCAAAATCTAAATCATAAGGTAGGTACCTTCTTACTAAAACGACGAAATTTCAAATTTTTTTTTGTCGAGATTTTGTATTTACGTTTAGGTTTTACAACCTGTCAAAGTAGCAAAAAAGTCAATTTTCAACTGTCAATATTTCCAAAACAGTTGTACAGTGTGGTCATTTTATCTTGATAACATTTTAAACTGTCATAATTTCTTTATTTTTAAAGTTATTTGAATAAATAAAAAAACAAACTGTAGAGTTGCTTTCCAAGTTTTAGATAGGATAGACAAAAAACAAAAGACTAATATATTTTGACAGTTATGCGCACAAATAGCATTTTTTTAAGTGGAACACGCAATACATTTTTAGTTTGTTTGATAATATGTTCCATTCTGATTGCAATATATGCAATACAATACAATTGAATACAATTCACTTTATATTTACATGCAAAAATGGTTTATTAATTCTAATTCTAACTGAGAAAATTGATTACCTACACAGATTACCTGCAAAGATAGGTAGGTAGACAGAATTTCCTATTAGAATAAATAAAACATTTCTGCATGTAAATATGAAGTAAATTGTATTCAATTGTATTGTATTGTATATATTGCAATCAGAATTAATGAAACATATTATTGAACAAACTAAAAATTTACTGGGTGTTCCATTTAAAAAAATGCTATTTGTGTGCATAACTGTCAAAATATATTAGTCTGTTGTTTTTTGTCCACCCTATCTAAAACTTGGAAAACAACCCTACAGTATGTTTTTTTTTATTTATTTAAATAACTTCAAAAATAAAGAAATTATGACAGTTTCAAATGTTATCAAGATAAAATGACCACCCTGTACACTTAGGGACCAAAATTCAGTACCAAAATGTATGGAATTAAAAACCCTGCAAAATAATGTATCACTTGACCCCCCTTCCCATTTAAAATTTTCTAGGGGGTGGCTCTGGGGGCTAGGGGGTTGCAAGAGAGAAGGTGAATTTTCCATAAAAACTCATCCCCCTTCAAATTATAATTGACGTGTTTCAGGGATTTTTTCGAAAATTTTTCTACTTCGAGATAATAGGGAAGTTTTTAAATTGATACCCTGTATAATACCACAAGAGAAAAAAATTTGTTGGCAAAATTTTCGACTGGTATGAAAGTTTGTCGCTTGGACAAAAACCAACAAACTTGAATAAAACCTTGAGAATAATTTTGCCTACATAATTTTTTGTTGAGTGGTATTCGACTGGACTATTTCACGAGAGAAACAAGTCAAATTTTAATATGGAAAATTTATTTTCTTCAGGTGACACTTGTCAAACTCAATAGTTTTTTACATTAACCCTTAGAGCAGGTAAAGTGCTGTCCTACGGACATAAGGAGTAGGAACGCGCCATTCTGCTATGAAACTAAATGTACACCAAATGACAGGTAAAGCATTGAATTAGCTATACCGCCATTATTTTAGATCTCAAAATACCTAAAAAAAAAGGCTTCATTTTCCAACTCCATGTTCATACTCCTCCCACCTAGGAAATTACCTGCTCTAAGCATTAACCACACAAAATTTTGTCGCTGAAAAACCATCATGTTGGTTTCGTCCAGGTAGGAACAGGTAGGAGTTTTGTCAGTAGGAAACCGGCCGTTCCTATGATATTTTGCCAGTGTAAAACACTAGTGAAATAGTCATATATAAAATCACAAGAGAAAAAATTTTATCGGCAAAATTTTCGAAAGGTATGAAAGTTTGTTGCTTGGCAATTTCGCGAATGACGGCTCGTGATTTTGTCAAAAATGTCATTCGCCAAATTGCCAAAAAGCAACAAACTTGAATAAAACCTTGACAACAATTTTGCCTACACAATTTTTTCTCGAGTAGTATTCGTCATGACTATTTCACGTAAAATTTCGAAAATAAATAGAATACAAAAATATGAATAAAAACTTCAAATTAAAAATATCAGTTTGACAATGTCAAAAAATGGTAGCTGAAATACCATGTTGTCGGTATTGTCCAGGTAGCAATATTGTCACCTGAATTCCGAATTTATTGCCAGTGTAATACACTTTAGTGAAATAGTCAAGATAAAATGACCACACTGTATCATTAAAGTGCAAGTATCATATATACCACTGCAGATTTTTTTTTTTTTTTTTCTTTTATATATTTCTGATATTTTCTTCTATGCTGGTTAACATACTTTTTCTATTTTGGTGTCATATCGAAGTCTTTTCGACACTAAAAGTAGTTTCGAAAAGAAGCTCTTTGTGACACTCCTTTTTTACTTATCAGGGGTTGGTTACACTGGCTGACTGATGGCCATCGAACTGTCATTCGCGATTTTATAATAGAAGATTTCTATATGTGGCATGAAGTGTTACCAACCTAAACATATGAAATCAGGAAATATGAGAATAAAATTTCCAAGAAAAATTTGTTTTTTTTAATTAAACAATACCAAAATAGGAAAAATAGTATAAAGTATTCGTTTTATAAGACATTTTATAAAATTTGTATTTTGATTTATGCATATGAGTAATACAATGCAGGACATAAATTTTTATCAATTTAAATGAGGTTTATAACGTTTCTAGTATTTTACGACATAATACTTAAACGAAAATAGATTTTATATATTTGGCCTTCCATGAAAATCTAATACGAGTGTTGTTCAAGTAAAACATTTTTATTTTATGCCTTGGCCATTTCAAATTCTAATTTCTCTCTATTGTAGATTCTCTGGGAACTTCAGGAGTTGATTGCAGCATTCTCCACATTTTCTCGGTAACATTTCTCAGAAAGAAAAAAATTACATTATGTTAATCTTGAGAACTTTTTGAATTCGATTCTAGATGAGTATTTCAAGCAGTTCTAATGTCTGGAGAGTTTTTCCAAATTTTTTGAAACTTCTAGATTTTGTTGATGGTTTACAAAATAGTTCAAAGTTGGAAATTCTAATTTCTCATGTTTGATCAAATGTCGATTCCTGGTTCCTGACGTAGCAAAAGCACAGATACTTTATGAAACTAGCCAAGTTTAAATGGCAATTTTGAAACATAGATTCAGTAATGAAAGGAGGTTACTTACATATAATGTCACCTAAAGCTAAAATCAAAGAAGCATAAATCTTATTGACAATCCGTAGTCCAAAGGTAAAGGTAAATTTATCACTTTTTCCTATCAAATAGCACTGGAAGGTGATAAATTTTACTTTTAGGTTTGGACATCGGATTGTGAATAGATAATACTGCATATTGAAATGTGTCATAGATCTAATTCTAGAAACTTCTGGGCTTTTTGTTATTAGTTGATGATTTTTGGTGATAGTGTTTTATCATGATGCCCAGCAATTTACTGACTATTTCATTCAAATCAGTCTATAGCGTTTATTTGTGCCCAATTTATTCTTAAATCCTATTTTTGTGATATAGTCATTTCTTTCAGTGATGTAATATAAAAATGACAGTTGGAAGATTAAAAGGAAATAAGTCAATAAGTTCTGATGGAGTCTCATCATTTATATATAAAGGTTGCTGCAAGTCAATAATATATTTGGATTCTTTTTTCAAAATTTTTATGCTTCAATCACTTGAAATCCGAGAAAATTCAGCTTCAGGTTTTTGATTAAATTTCGACTAAAATTCAACTTTGAAGGTCAATTGCTCAAAACGTATTTGAGCTATTAAATTTCATCAATATCAGAATTCCTCGCAAAATTCTTAACAAATCAACTTTGGAATTTTTTTTAAAAATACTTCCTGGAATCTCAGCAATTTGAAACTTTCAGGAATTCATAATTAAAGACCTTTCTTCAAACAGAACAAATCTGAAGTCAATCTGAGCTTCAGAAATAGAATTATGAATTTTTTTAAAAATCTTTGTAAAATTCTTAACAAATCAACTTTAGAATTTTTTCAAAAATACTTCCAGGAATCTGAGCAATTTGAAACTTTCAGGAATTCATTATTAAAGTAAGTATTTTCTTCAAACATAACAAATCTGAAGTCAATCTGAGGCTCAGAAATAGAATTATGATTTTTTTTTTAAATCCTTATGAAATTTTTAACAAATCAACTTTGGAATTTTTTCAAAAATACTTCCAGGAATCTGAGTAATTTCAAACTTTTAGGAGTATATACCTGAATTCCTTTCTTCAAATACGACAAATTTGAACTCAAATTTAGCACTGATTTATAAAGAATTCAATGCTCTTTCTACTAGTGTATAATTTATGTTGATTTGTTCAAATTTTAATGGAAATATTGACAATTTTCCTTAACCTTGTCATGACTCAAAAAAAAAAATGAATCAAAAAAAGGAAATTTTCTTTTTAATTTTTTGATTCTAATTGGTCATTTGGAAATGATATTGGGGTTTTAGTCAAAATTCAAATGATCTCCATGGAAATCCAAGGAAATGCCTAGAGATCCCAAGATATTCCTGGAGATATATGATGAAGATCTCTACAAATGGAGATTTTTTGTTCTAAAAAATTACAAGTGACACATCAGAATAGAATTTGAGGCTCTAAAATATAATAATGATTTCATTTTCAATGAAATTTATGTAGAAGACCATACTGACTCTCATTAAAAATAAATCAAAACATTTATCAAACATTTTTTATTAGGTATCACATTTGTAGATACAAACTGAAATTCATTGATTCTTTTGTACATAAGACTCACCTACCAAAAACAAAATGGTACAACACAAAATATTTAGCCTAAAAAATCTAACAATTAGGAATATTTATCAATTATATAAGTAACTAAGCTTAGTTTAACAAAAGAAAGAACACAAACTTATTTAAAAAAATTAAATAAATAAACAGAAATTTTCTTGATTTGAGAGTACATTTTGCAGTAATTCCTTATTAGGAGGTATGAGGAACGTCAAATTCAAATAAAATTAACTTCGCTTGTAAGATTACTGGAAAATATATTCATATATGTACATTGTACATAAAATTACTAATTCAAGTCACTACCAAATTCGTTGCAAATGCAAGTTTCGCCCTAACACCGACCTTACATCAACTGTAAAACGCAGTGCATCCAACATAGGAAGCAAATTCAGCAAAGCCACATCCGAAGGATCCGAAAACCATGACTTAATTGGCACAGCATTATCAGGAAACGCTTTATAAGCCCCTGGACTATTGTCCAAAATAAAAACGCTAGAAAGATCCCTGCAAATAGCGCTCAAATCTTTAGTGTATGAGCCAAAGTCTGGAGTGCAATGTTGCCGGTAATATCTTCTATGCAAAATGTTTCTGCCAGAGTCTAGTATGTCGGCTACTGCCGCCCCGTATATTTCCATGCTGGCTGTAAAAACCACAAGCTCGTACCATTGAGATACAATATCCAAGAAGAAATCAACGTGGGGCCTTTTGTGTACAAAAAACCGCACTGGGTGTCTGTCAATGGTTACTTTTAGGATGAAATCAGCTGGAACACCAGGCTTTACGGTTTGTCTTACGACACCATCATGATGCGAGTGAATTAAAGTTTCGTCCAAATCTAGCACTAAGATTTTACGTTTTACTATACTCAATCTGTGTCTTGATAATGGGGATAAGGGGAATATATCATACTTAACAGGCTGATGCTGGGCCATTGCTCTACTTTGTTTTTTTAGAGTAAAGCACAAACAATTCCATATTCTGGACGCGATAAGGAGGAATCCGCTTATTCCAATTTTAAGTTGTTTCCACATTGTAAAACTGGGTTTTTTTTGTTGTTGTTATACAAAATTACATTTTATTTTGTATAAAAACCAACAATTCACTGCACTTTTAATCAAATCTCACTAGAAATAAATAAAAATTTAACCAGTAAATTTACTCATTCCTGTTGATGTTGTTTGACTGAACATCATAACCTCACTTTCCTTTATGTCCAATTTTCATAAGAGCTCATTTCAAAAACAAATATTTTTAAAAATGAACCTACTATAGATATAATATTAAATTAAAAAGATACTTAATTTATTATGTATGTATGTGTTAAACCGATTAAATTCAATCGGTATCGGCATCTGTTTAAAGTGAAAAATAGGCCATACAGAAATTACATCACTGGATAATTAAAGAATGTGAATGTTTATCTCATTTGGTTCTTCATTTCCTGCGTTCTAAATATAAAAATTATTATTGTCAATTGAAATTTGATAAAGAATTATGTTAAAACGTTTAAGAGATGATTATTTTGAACAAATTTCATAGTTTATTAATAAATTATAACATAGGTAACTAGTAAATCTAAAGTTATCAATATAAATAATGTCTTAAATCCTGAAAATACCAATATTATTAATATAATAAATGCAACTTTTCCAACAATCATTTTTGAGTAAATTTAGCGTTAAATTCCTTATATTTTATTTATAGAACGAACATAAAAAGTTTACTTACCATTTCCAATGGCACTTGTGTATTTTAGAACGAATAAATTCAATATTACAACGAATAGGACGCTTAAATTCATATTTACTGATTAATTTATGAGGAAAATTTAATTTTAACTTAATTTTAACTTCCCGCCACCCTTAATTTACTATATTTTAAATAATAATTAATCGAGATTCAAAAATCACACACGCTCTGCGTTCACTTGCATTTTGATGAATGAAAATAAATATAAATAAATAGATTTGATGAGCAAAAGCGATGTTGCCAGATAGGATGCAAGTTCTTCGATAAAAGTTAAATGTAAAGACTCTGTAGCAAAGAATCTGCTCTGTAGCGGAGTGTTATAAATGAAATGTATTCAATTGATTAATTCCAAGTCAAAATTGGATATAAAAATTCCAAAATCTATTTCAATTTTGCTGGTTTTGGGTTTTTAGTGCAAATCTAATAGCGTTTTCTGTTGGTAAAACTCGTGCTGTCCGAGTTCTGCACTCAACACTGAATCAGTTCACGTTTAGTGCAATCTCAAAAGAACATGAATTTGGCGCGTTTTGTCATTCTTTTAAAATTTATTATTTAACGATCCCTGATCCCTAACCTAACCTAAAGACATTTTCAATGGAATAAAAATTAAAAACGTTTGTGTGTATGAAAAAGTTGAAAACGGAAGTTTTTCCTGTACCTATGTAAAGTACATAATTATGCTGTCTGCCGAGATGTGCAGAAATAATTCCAATGATACCTGCGTTGAAATTATTTTTTATGTCAATTTCAATAATAAAATTTTGAATTTTTGGTATCTCATTATCCCTGGAAAACATTCAGGCCTATGATGTATTCTGTCCTGTTATTTCAACGTCTGTGTTAAGCAGCGTTGCCAGACTCTAAATATGGAAGTTTGGTACACAATGCTCAAAAACTGTCGTACAGGGACGTACGCGCCATGAATACTTGTGGTACACATTACCTTACGTTTTTAGTACATATGTATTTACTAGAAAAAATATGATTTGTTTGAGAGCGTAAAATGTTGAAAACTTGATAGTCCAGGAGGTGGCGCCAAAAACATGCAAGAGTTTTCGCAAGGCGGATATTTTCAAAATAGGTCGTACTTTAGTGCTAGAATGCTAGTGTACAGTCAGCACTCACAGTTCCGGGACAGCTGGCTCTGGGACGCGGGCAAAGTTGTAATTTTAAGAAGCATCTAAACTGTTTTCTCAAAGCTCAGAATTTATAGAAATTTTGCACATTATCTGTTTGAAGGTCACAGATAACGTATGTAAATCGTCAGACGTCTAGTTCGTTGCAAAAAGGGGGTCAGACGTCCTTAAAGTTTTTATTTTATGGCATTTTCTTCAAATATATTTGTCCAAGTAGTTCTAGGTCTTTTTGGTCTCTTGCAAAAGCTGTTGGATCTAACTTCACCAAGTCATCCATACCACCACTTACAGATAAAAATAATCACTTAGCCACAACATCAGAGGAAAAAGCCAATATGCTTGCCCAAATGTTTTCCTCCAACTCCAACCTAACAGTGCCAAACGGAAAAAACTCCACCGTTCATTGAAAGGGTTTCCCATAGTATGCCAGAGGTACACTTTTGTCACAGAGAAATACGAAAATCCCTAAAAAAGCTGGATACAAACAAAGCAATGGGTCCGGATGGCATTCCCGCAATAGTACTCAAAAATTGCGCCAACGAACTCACCCCAACTTTCGCTAAATTATTCAATTTGTCTTACAGGCAAGGAGTATATCCATCATCATGGAAGTCTGCCGCAGTACAACCCATTCCAAAGAAAGGAAAAAAGACAGATCCGTTAAACTATAGACCAATTGCTCTACTTCCGGTGATATCAAAAGTAATGGAAAGAGTTGTGAACAATCACCTAACCAAGTACTTGGAAAAGTACAAAATTATCAACGATAAGCAATACGGATTTCGAAAATATAGGTCAACTGGCGATTTACTTACATACGTCACTCACTTATGGCAAAAAGCGATTGAGTTGCGGGGTGAAACAAGAACAATTGCCTTAGATATATCTAAAGCATTCGACAAAGTTTGGCATGAAAATCTGCTCAACAAGCTCAAAGCAATGGGATTATCGCCGAAACTTTGCACTTGGTTTGAAAGTTACCTTAAGGACAGATTCATTTATGTTGCACTGGATGGTCAGAACTCCAACTCTTACCAAATAAATGCTGGTGTGCCACAGGGAGCAATCCTTTCGCCAACTCTTTTCCTGATTTACATAAATGACCTCATAGATAAAACAGTAAATCCACTTTATTGCTTTGCAGACGATGGCAATGTAGTCTCCTCACTCATACCACCCACAGGTCTTTCCGCACGTGAATTCCATCATCTTAGACTAACTCAAATATCGCAGATAAATAACGACCTGGAGATAATAGAGGACTGGGGTAACAAAAACCTTGTACAGTTCAACGCGCAGAAAACCCAAGCAGCTCTGTTTTCAAAAAAGACCAGCACCGGTGAGCCAAACATCATGCTATCTGGAAGTGCTGTCACATTACAGAGTCAGTTGAACATCTTGGGGGTTACTGCAGAGACCAACATGTCTTGGCACAGTCACGTGGCAGATATTGCTAAAAGGGCCTCCCAAAAGCTGGGGGTGCTATTTCGTACAAGACATCTGTACACACCAAGCCAATTGCTGACACTCTACAAAGCCCAGATTCGACCAACTATGGAGTACTGCTCACATATATGGAGTGCAGCACCCAAACATACCTTAATGCTTTTGAATACCGTGCAAAAACGAGCTATCAAGCTGATCAATGACCCCGCACTTACTCGTAACTTGGATGGTCTCGAACATCGCAGATCTGTGGGCGATTTATCTCTCTTCTACAGGTACTATCACGGAAAATGCTCTGAAGAGTTGGCACGTATGATTCCACCGAGAGTAGCACCTACCAGGCGAACCCGTCAAACAGACGGTAACCATGAATTTACTGTCAAACTAGAGGCACCAAGAACCTCATTATATCAGAATTCATATCTCTGGAGAACAGCATCGCTGTGGAATAAACTCCCTGCGACGGTTTTCCCTGCAGGTTACAACCTGAACCGTTTCAAGACCAACATACACCGACATCTCCGCGCACTTGCCGCTTCTCGAGCGTGATAGGACATTTCCTTGCGAGTGCGCATATCCGTAAAAAAAAAAAAAAAAAAAAAAAAAAAAATACCTGCAAAAATATATTTTGACAGGACACCGAAGAAAATGCCATAAATAAAAACTTTGAGGACGTCTGACCCCCTTTTTGCAACGAACTAGACGTCTGACGATTTACATACGTTATCTGTGACCTTCAAACAGATAATGTGCAAAATTTTTATAAATTTTGAGCTTTGAGAAAACAGTTTAGATGGTTCTTAAAATTACAACTTTGCCCGCGTCCCAGAGCCAGCTGTCCCGGAACTGTGAGTGCTGACTGTACACTAGCATTCTAGCACTAAAGTACGACCTATTTTGAAAATATCCGCCTTGCGAAAACTCTTGCATGTTTTTGACGCCAGCTCCCCAACTATGAACTAGACCTTACAACAACAGGAGTATCTGATTATGCTGGGTTATGTAATGTGTCAATCAAAATCTAGTAAGATATAAATGGGTACTATATAGGAGGCCGAGTTCGTTTTTGTCATCTTTTTCGTCGATTTGCTTCGAAATTTTGACAGACACGTGACTGGATCAGACAGTTCCAATTTACAAATAACGTGCCTGTCAAAATTTCGGAGTAAATCGACGAAAAGATGACAAAAACGAACTCGGCCATAAACTGATAAACTGTCAATTGTGTCATACTCTACTCCCCTAACTCCATCCTCATCAAATTTTGGGCCTGCGAGTGACGTCACTATCAGCAGCTTATAGTGATGACATCACCCGCAGACCTCGATGGAATACTCGCGATTCAGGCTGTGCTAGTGAGTTTGTGAATTTTTTCATCGATTTTAAATGTAGAAAAAATAATTTTCGGTCTGTTTTCTCACAAGAAATTAAGTGTTCTTGATGATTCTCGAGTATCCTAGAATTTGATGGTGAGAGAGTTGGGGGAGTATGGTATGACACAATTCACACATCACATAATCAAGCATAATCGATAAATTATGCTTGATTGATTATCCTCGCGAAAAATTGCCTATAGACTATAGACTGTTTTCAAGCCACAAGCTTTGAAAATCTGTCATAGATTTTTTACCCAATTTGGCCAACACACATAAGAAAAAAAGGAGAATGTAGAAATGTGGTACATATTACCATAAAATATTACCAATCACCCCAATATTTCTAAACTGTGGTACTTTACCGTACTACCGTACGCATTGATTTTCTTGTAACGAATATGCCCTAAACTGTCGTACAAATACCACACCTGTCGTACGTCTGGCAATGCTGGTGTTAAGGCTCAACATCTATTTCTGTCTCTATTTTGATGTTGCTGCTAAAATAACAGAAAATGATACATCATAGGCCTGCGATTGTATATAATATAATAGATCTGATTAAATTTCATTGGTTGAAAACAGTCAGAAAACTAGTTTTAAGTTAAAACTAGTTTTCTGACTGTTTTCAACCAATGAAATTCACTCTGACTGGTTTGTGATTTCTGCAGAAACAGACCTAATAATTCTTCCTCTTCATCGCTGTCGCTCGACGAAGATAAAAAATATAGAATTTTATCAATATCGATATCCATAATTTTTTGGTTTTGTTTATACACAGACTTTTCGGCACTTTACGCCATTTTTGTTTTACCCTGACATTGGCACGAGCTCTCTGACCTCGTGCTGGAAAAGTTGCACGAGGGCAATAATTGATTGCCCTGGTTTTCCATTAGAACATAAAAACCCGCTCGGAAACTGCCAACAGAACATAATTTTTGCATGAGTGCAGCACGAGTTTTACCAACAGAAAACGGTATAACAAAACAAAACAAATTTCATGTTAAAATTGGATATATTTTTAAATGTACACCTGGCAACGTCGTTGCGAGAAGTGGAAGGAGCGGCGTAGCGCAAATGAGTATAGCGTTGCCATTCCCTCTCCAGCTGGCGGGTATTTAAAATAAAAAATAGAATTCTATTTCTATATTATTCAAGTATTGTGTGGTGTCAGTGTTACCAATGTGTGAGCATTTGCTCACATTTGTGAGCATTTGATAGATCTGGGGGTAAAAATGGGAGCATTGGCAAGATGTGAGCATTTTGTGAGCATTTTTGGTATTTATTAACCAAAAAAATTAAATTAAATTCGTCCCAGCACGAGAGCCATGTTATAACTCATGGCACAGCAAAGAGCAAGCGCCCAACTTCTTAGAAAATAATTATGTATGTCACGTCACGTGTCAAGAGGCCGTTTTAGAAACGCTGATTCCATTCAAGGGTGATACACACTCACTACTATTACAGGATGGCTTATCCTCATAAGGCCTGGGTGTATTAAATCCCCCCCCCCCCCCCAACCCGCCAAGATACCAGTTGTGACGTAGACAGAATGTCATTTCTTGCCTTGACGTAGGCTGTTTAAACAGATGACGACTTAGTTATGACGTCGGAAATGGTATCACACCAATATGGCGGCTATTACCAGAAACGAGGCTGATAAGCATTCCTTATGCCCCATTCTCACTTGCGCGAAATTCGCTCTTTTTTGACATTGCATCGACAAATTGACGTTTGATACACGCATAAAACGTCAAATTGTCAAAGATATCCCCTCGTTTTTATTCTAATCGGTGACTTCACCGATGAGTTAGCTGTCTTCGTTTAGTGAATGGAAAATGACAATGACCGACATAGAATGGTGGATCCATCGGTGAAATTTGATGAGAATAAAAACGCAGGGATGTCAAAAAAGAGCGAATTTCGCGCAAGTCAGAATGAGGCATTAGAGTGTGTATTCTCCTTGGATTGCAACAGCCGATCACCAGCTGTTTGTTATTTATCTTTTTCTATTGAACACGATTGAAAAAAGACAATGTTCATCAGCCTGGTGATCCCGTAGTCAAATATCAAATGTCACACTTAAAACTGGAAAACTCGAAAACTATTGACTTTTTGACATTGACGTTATTTTTAGTACATGTGAGCACAATGGACCTTTCTCATGCAATGAACAACAAGGATAGTTTATTAAGATTTCTGCAATAAAGAAAAAGACACATATAATGACGCGCGATGCCTGTGTGGAATGACTTTGATTGGTTCCACTTGTCAAATTGTGCAATTTTGGTTATGTTTCTGTTATTGTTTATTTTTAAACGTAAATATGACAAAATACGTATTAACATTAATTAGAAAGAAAACCCACCGCAGCAAAAATGTTTGCAGCAAACCTTTAATTGTACATTATTATTGTATTTGATATAAAAATCGTTATTTTACGAACCCTCAAATCTCTGTCCCAACTTAAATCGTCTTCATTCGGGTTGAGAGCACGTAACTATTGTTTTCTTACAATTTGATTGCCTGGGAACTTGTGAAAAGAAAGGTTTCACTTCTTTTTCGCCTAATTCTGACAAGAATTCATTCAACTCATTTGAACCATTGTATCATAAACAGTTTTTGTATTAATTTTCAGCAATATTCATTGATAACGTCCGTTTTTATTCTCACCGATGTGCTCATCGATTAAGCGAAAATGTCATTTGGCTGTTTTTATTCTCATCCTACACTCATCGGTGAAAGAACGATTAGCCATCGAATTCATCGAGGTTCATTTATGATGAACTGATGAATTATAACGTAAAATGTAACCTCAAAATTATGTTGACGGTTGTTGATGGCCGACTGGCATCGTTTTGTTTTGCATTTATATTTATTATGTGAAGATTTGCGAAGACCTTAACAAAAAAAAAGGAAAAAGGGCATGTTCAAGTGATCTGAAGGGTGTGAAAACCGAGACCATACCAAACCTAAGAGTTCTGAGCATAAGAGCGCAAAATTACCTATAACTTTGTGACAAGTGAGAAATATATCTGAAATATCAAATCAAACTAATTTGTGAGGTCTTAAAGCTCAGCTAACTGTCTCAGAGATAATTTTATTTCTAATATCTCACCTCCACTACAGTCCTCTAGTAAGTGTAAAGTGAGACTCAACATCTAAATCACTATGCAAAGAACTACAGAAGAAATATAATTTTGTATTTTTTTATCTTTTCTACAATTCAAGTAAAACTATTTCATCTGAAGAACTTCTAGACTCATCACTATGATGATGAAGAGCTCACAATTATTCTCAACTAACAATAGACTTCCAATCATTGTATGGCTACGGTTTTTTAAACAAATAAAAAAATAATAAGTTTGCCACATCAAACAAACAACACAAATCAATCCCAAAAGCATCAATTCAAGTGTCAAAATCCATCAAAGTGTTTTTTAAGTCAATTAAAGGCGATTAACCAGTCGGTTATATTGACAGATGAATAATGCATTTAACGTCATTTATCACCGATTGGTTGACAAATGACGTTTGCTTCATTGGTTATCTGTCATTTATGACCAATTGGTTAATCGCGTTTAATCGATGTTAGTTGATTCATTTCATCAACAAAATTGCGATGCATTTTGATGACGTACTGCTCATCGGCGCTCATCGGTGATGAGGTGATCGATGAGAATAAAAACGCACGTATACTGATTGATTATTGAGGTTAGCTTGAATACGTCAGGGTCAGACCGTGTTCAGTAAATTGACGATTTAATTATCTGTCACCCACAAGATGCGCGCGCAGCACAGGTTAAATGAGAAAGGTCCACTGTGAGCGTTTTTACTACAAATGGGGAGCATTTTGATAACTACCCGTTGGCAACACTGGTGGTGGTGTGGTGTTTTGTTTACGTTGAAAATGGAAAATTTTAACATTTTAACTTTTAATATTTGATTGGTTAAATAATAATTTACTTTAAAAATAGAAAATATTAATTACATGCTATTTGGCAACATAAGATACTTGAGAAATATACATACAGGGTGTCCCAAAAAGATACCGACAAACTCCAAGGGGTAGTAGGGGACATCAAAACAAGCATTTTTGTTTATATAAACATATGTCCGCAAATGAGCCATTTGGGCAGTAGAGCAAAAAAACTATTTGATACTTTTATTCTTTGCAATAATTAAATCACTGTTTATTTATTAATTTTGTTTTATTATCAAATAAATTATGGTTTAGAATAATTGTTCAAAATGTTGACCATTTACTTCAATGCAAAGATTACACCGTCGGGTCATTGAATGAACAGTTTATTCTACGAAACACCTGTTCGTAATGGGGAAGATCTGATAGCAAGGAAACTGACGCGAGTTGTACCCATGTAGAAGCTATTCCCGGAATATTCCAAAGAGTTCGCGAGTTGAATAATTATTGTAAACCATAATTTATGTGCTATTAAAGCAAAATTAATAAGTAAATAGTGATTTAAGTATTGCGAAGAATAAAACTAGATACCAAAAAGTTTTTTTGCTCTACAGCCCAAATGGCTCATTTGCGGACATATGTTTATATAAACAAAAATGCTTGTTTTGATGTCCCCTACTACCCCTTAAAGTTTGTCGGTTTCTTTTTGGGACACCCTGTATATGAGTAGGTACTCTTTAACAATAAATAAGAAGTAGAGGTAGGTATATGTTTTACTTGATGAGTCATTGTAATTAAGAAGTACGTACAGGTACCTTCTTCTAATTGTTTTAACTATCTATGAAACTTTATTGAGTGTTTCACTATTTCGAAACCATGCTTTAGTTGTTAATTGCCTTCTCAACTCCTGGTTTGTTGTAAATGACACTTGGCAATCATCCATACATTTCTACAAATAGCATCGTCAAAAGCATATTCCGGAACTGTAAAAGCAGGGATTGCTCTTTCTCCAGGGAAGCAATCGTTTCTCAGACTTTTAAATAGTTTTAAATAAACGTCAACTAATATAAAATACTGTGGCCTCTTCCCAGTGGCGGACCTAGGACCTTTGGGGCCCGACGCAAAAAATTTTTTTGGGGCCCTGTCATGGTTTTTTTAGGTATTTTTCTTGTGGTGAGTGTGCGGAAGTTATTTATATTTTTGAAGTTTTTAACAACCAAATATAGAAATAAATTTAATCAAAAAACAAGTTTATCAAGAACATATGAGACAGAAAACAAGTTAAACGAAAAAAAAATTATAAAAATTCAGGAACTTTTTATCTAAACAAAAAGAAATACATCATAGTAGTACCGTACTGCACTGATACTGTCCGTACTTCACCGACAAGTGCCATAAATTATCTGAGTCTGGAAGAGAAAGAGACTAGGCAATTTTTTGCGAGGATAACCAAGTATAATCTTTTGCTGGATTATATGATGTGTCATTTGTGTCATACTCCCCTAACTCCCCCACCATCAAATTCTGGGATACTCGAGGATCAAGAACACCTAATTTCTTCTGAGAGAACAGACCGGAAATCACCTTTTCTACATTTAAAATCGACGAAAAAATTAACACTAGCACAAGCACAGCCTGAATCGCAAGCATGCCATCGAGGTCTGCGGGTGACGTCATCACGACAAGCGGCTGATAGTAGTCACGTCACTCGCAGGCCCAGAATTTGATGTAGAGGAAGTTAGGGGAGTATGATACAATTGACACATCACATAACCCAGCATAATTAGATTATGCTTGATTATCCTCGCGAAAAATTGCCTAATAGCTAAAAAAGCCGCCTAAAGTCGACGCGTCCGCGGTTGCCGCATTATCGCGTCGAGTGCATTAGGGCTGGGATCACGATCTCTTTTATGACGTCAAGTTGCCTAACAATTGTCATCATCGCCTGTACTGTACGCGATAAATGTGTCGCGAATGACATCATGAAAGTGGAATTCTACTTGTCATGATTCCAGCCCTGGATTCCCTACAGGGCATTTATTGTCGAAACAGGAGATAAGCGTTCTTAGTTGCCCATATTTCTATTTCCATAACACTGACAAAGACAGAGCAATCGTTATTTCTCGTGAGAACGCTGTTCCCCGGTTTCAAGAATAGGCATCCATACATACAACGTTGCTGTCTCTTTCAAAATTTAATTTTTGTTATATCTACGAGTTTTTTTTTTTTTTATTTGTTTTTATCGGTCCCTTTAGAATCTGGTTGTGTGGGGGCCCCTCTGCTCTGGGGGCCCGACGCACAGTGCGTCGTTTGCTTCATGCTAGATCCGCCACTGCTTCTTCCAAGTAATTTCCTCACCATTTTTGAAACTATTACTGTTTTTCAAGTGTCTGTTGAGGTTGAATTTTTTAGAAAAAACCTTAGCACAAAATTCACAGGTAGCACTATTACTTAATTGGTCAACTGTCCATTATTTCCTAATTCCCAATCACAATAAATTTATTAAAATAACTATTATTGTATAACTTATTAACTCTAGAACACCACACCACGAACTATCGATAGTATTTGTTAGGATAATATCAATACCTACATAATTATTATTAAGAAACAAAAAGCTACAGGTCGCAGAAACAGAAAACAGTAATATCGTTAAAATTTGAAATACGCAAAAATATTCGCGCCATAAATTCAAATAAAATACAACAAACAAAAAAAAACATAACCTAATTTTCTCGGCTGTCATAGGGAAATCCGGCAACGTTGTTATCATTTGCGCTACATTTATGGCCATTTGCACGGCTATCACTTAAGGGATATTTGATCTAAGTGGAGTTTTGAATGTGACTTCTGTTTCTACAAGAGTCACATTCAAAGCTCCACTTGGATTAAATATCCCTAAAGCTATAGCGGTGCAAATGGCCATTAGTGTCGGTACTTTGGTCTCATTTAACACCCGTTAAAAATATTCAGAGGTTAGAATGTGCTCTAACCACATCAAATTTATAGACCTTGGCCCATGCAAAACTTTGACAACGGATCAAGTTCGTTAATCGAAAACAAAAGTATCGGCCCTTAGCCGTTCCTGAAGTAGGAGCTATCATTTTATCTTAAGGCTGGTTTACATTTTGTTAACAGCAAGTGTTTAATGTCGAATCTTAATTTGTCTCAGAAGATTTTAACCATGTTAAGTGTTACCATTGAAGTGTTACTAAACTGAAAAATAGAACACGATTCGATTTACTTGCACTTGTAGCTTACACTTAACACTAATCACTTCAGTTGAAAGATCCGTTTAGAATAGGGTATGTACTTGTAAAATCGTTACTTTTTTTTAATTTCGCCCAAATATGATTATTCCGGAAGTTATACAAATATTAAGTTTTGTATATACAGTAAGGGGCAGGCTACTAGGTAATAAAAAAGTCAGCCCAGCGACTCTGTGTCTACGAGGCAACGGTAAGGGGAATGCAGTTGTAAAAAAAATGGCTGATTTCATTCATAAAATACCCAGCTGCGTGCGGAATTTTTTGGAAGTGTTATCGTATTGCAACTCCTACACGAAAATCGAAAATGACCAAACCCCCGCCACTGGATATTTCAATATAAATCAATATTCCAAGATGGGAGGATACAATGACAGAAGCCCTGGCCAATAGCAAGACGTAAGGTGACGTTTAGCCCATTGACAACGACATGGTTCCTCGTGGCAACGGCTATCCTGCCAAAAACTCCACCAATCAGGTTCATCCAGGCCGGATGCTTGCCAAATTGTCAAAAACTGATGGTATCTTTAGAAAATGTTTATTTTTTACAATGGACAAAATTGAAGAAATCAGTTATTAGAAAAACAATACAGTGAGGGGCAGGCTACTAGGTATATAGGATATAACTTGACGAATTTGCAGGCGTCCGCATGTGGCAAAATGACGAATATATTTAGTGCTAAAGGGTCATTTGCATCCACTTAACTTAACTTGACGTACGGAAAATTAATAATAAAAAAAAGTTGAAGATCACATAGTTGTTACATCCACTTAAAAATTAAGAAAATTAACGTGACACACGGAAAAGTTGAACCAACTTAAGAAAATCCGTGCAATAAATAATAATTTCCATTTCTGTGCATATAATTTGACTTGACAGTTCAGGTTATAAGTGCGCATACGTCATGTAAGATAATTTACTTCATTGTTAACAGAGACCTTCTCAGTTTCGTACGTTAGTTATAATTTTCCGTACCTTTAGTTAAGTTAAGTGGATGTGAATGACCCTTAACTCATGACAACCAGGTAAAAGCAAAACATGAAAAGACCTGTCACTCAAAAAACTAAGGCTAAAGACACAATGGCTGAGATACGTTTTCGGATACGAGACTAGGCCCGTAACTATGCGGACTACGAAACCACCGTATCTATTCTGCGCGTGCGCAGATCGATGCGGAGACGGATACATATAAAAATTCAGGATAAGCAAGTAGACACTTTAAGCAGGTCCTGAATTTCAGACGTATCTAACGCAGGATAGATAGTAAATACGGTGGTCTCGTTGCGTTGCGTTGTCCGTATCGTTACGGGCCTAGACTCGTATCTGTATCCGAAAACGTATCTCAATCATTTGACACTATTGAGGGATCTACCTGTCAGTTATTACTAAAATAACTTCAACAACATAAACACAGTACTTATAGATAAAAATAAAACCTACAAACACAGCTACAAAATCAAAACAAAACTTTTTGTGGTTCGAAAACGTGTCATCCAACGATACGATCGTTTACGTAATGTATGACCATGAAAGGACTTTTAGGCGGTCAACGTAAGTCGATGCGTTTACAGAAGCGGATACGGATACGTAGGAAAATTTAGGGTTTGCTTAAAGTGTCTAGTGTCTACATTGATAACCAACGCTTAGCTATCTACACGCGTAAACTTAATTATAAATAAATAAAGCTTGACGAAATATCTGAAAGCATGGCGCAGACGCTACGTTTTGCACAACGTTTTGTCTGCATACAGTTAAACACGTTGCAGACAAAACGTTTTGATCAGTAAGCTGAACCGTAGCGTCTGGACCGTGCTTAAGTCTATCGTACTGAAGTAAACAAACGTCAAAGTTGTTGAACGAACGACAGTGACAGGGGTTCAAACTGCTGCGGACGGTGGTAAATTCGTCAAGTTGGATCCTATATACCTAGTAGCCTTCCCCTTACTGTATATAGGAGGATACAACTTGACGAATTTACGATCGTCCGCAACCGTTGAGCACCTGTCGCTGTCGTTTTTTCGACAACTGACGTTCACTGAGTTTGTTGCTCTAAAATTTGTTCACATCAGTGTTTTATGATTTTATGATACTTAAGGCCGGTCCAGACGCTTTGTTCCTGTATACTAATCACGTTTCGTCTGCAACGTGTTGAACTGTGCAGACAAAACGTAGCGCTTGGACCGTTCTGTTATGTGTATCGTGGAGCTTCGCTTTTTTATTATTGAATTTAAGTGTAGATAGCTGAGCGTGTTGGTTATCAATAGATTTTTTTTCGAACCGAAGCAATGATAATAGTAGGAGATATTGTTCGGATTCTAATTATTAATAATCCCATCCAGGAAAAACTAAAAATGTATTCAACATAAAAAGTAGATGAAAAATTAAGTAGAATAAAAACAAAAAAATTAAACAGTTAATTTAATGTGGCACAAACAGTCCACCTTCTTCAGCTAAACAATGACCAAAACGATCATAGAAGGCTCTTCGAACATTATTCAGCATCACAGGGGTGATAGACATATTTGTCGAATTTTCAAACGCAGCTGCTCTAGGTTCACAACGCGATCCTCCTGGAAACCATACATTTTGGATTTGCACTAACCCCAGAGAAAATAATCGTTGGGTGCAAGATCGGGAGAGCGGGCTGGCCACAGTATTGTAGCTCTTGACCCAGCAATGAGACGATTTGAAAAAGTATCGTTCAAATAATCCAGAATCAAACCGGTATTATGAACTGGGCAACCATCTTGTTGAAACCACGTTTCGTTGAATCTAGGACCAGCTAATCTCCTAATTTCTGGAACTATTTGCCGTTGCGAGATCCAAATACTTTGGACCAGTTAAATTACTGTCAATGAAGTACGGCCCAATGACATGTTCACCATACAAACCGCACCAGACATTCACCTTTTGAGGACGCTGGGTTCTAAGTTCGAAATACCTATGTGAATTTTCCTTAGACCAATAACGGGTGTGACTTGGATTATGTCGACCATGGAGTTGAAATGTCGATTCATCTGTGAAGACAATTTTTCTGAGAAAGTCTTCATTTCCATTTGCCTTATCAATAACAGTTTCACAAAACTCCATTCGTCTGATGTTGTCCTCATATATTTTTTGGGAATTTCGTACTTTGTAGAATGATATTTATTTTTTTTCAGTAGCCTCACCGTCCTTGTACTTGAGTTGAAAGAGTTGGAGTTTCGTTAACTAATGCCAACAACATAATTTCTTTGGCATCTCAATCCTCATTATTTTCCTGGACGTCATTCCGTTTATGGTTTCGGGGAGAAACACACCCGTATTTTTGGAAATTATTAACAACCCTAGAAATAATGGTAATTGCAGGAAGAGGTCTTTCAGGATAATTTTCATCAAATAAATTTCAAACTTGTTGTAATGAATTACCACCGTAAAACCACTGAACAATTTTGAATTTTTCCGAAATTTCATAAACTTCCATTTTAATAACTGTAAACGATAACTCATACGATAATCGATAATAAAGAATTAAACTAAACTAAGAAATAAATTGAAAATTAAATTAAACTAAACTTTAGAAATGCAGCAACTGGAATTGAGAATTAAAGATTTTCTGAAATTAGCTAGCTCTCAAATGTCAGAGCACAGATTAACCCGTCCTAAAGATAGGAAACTTCCATCTAAAATGTTCGTTCGGAGCTGTCTCGAAAATAACACGTGTGGAGCTTCATGACTGCCAAAGCTATGCGGCGCTAGTATACAAAGCCACAAGCAAATGTCATCTGTGAACTGTGAATGGTGAACATAGAGAAATATTAATAGTAGTAAACTACAAGAGACGTTTGTCTAATCATAGACTTAAATACTTTATAATAAATTTTTTTTTTTAAAGTTGAAAATAGGCGAACTACCCCTAAAAACAAAAAGGTGGTTAAAAAAAATCCTTTTAATACAATGTTAATTGCAACTTTTTATGTGCACTAAAGGCGAGAAAAGAAAAAAAAAATTAATATATACCCCGAAAAACTAAAATTTCCCCGAGGGAAGTGTCCCCCCGCTGAATGGGGGTGAGTTACAAAAAAAGTTGATTAGGAAAAATTGTAGGGAATGTCATCCTATAAAACTTTTATCAAGAAATTTTTTTTGTAAAAAAATAAAAAAACTTAAAACTACCCCTATTGAAAAACGGCAGGGGGTGAGTAAAAACTTCATAAAGCAAAAATATTGTACGAGTTGTAGAAAATTTTTTCACGTTGGTTAAAATTTTTCTTTTTCATTATAAAATTTCAAACGGCCCTTATGACCACAGACGGCCCTTAATCAAAAAAGTCTTTAGATAAACATTGTAGATCAAATAATGTTGCACATCTTTTATTTGAAATTTTTTTTTGTAAAATCAATAGGTACCAAGTAATCGCCAATGGCGCACTTTCAACCCCTATAGCGCAAAACGCCAGAGGGGTGAATGTTTGATATTTTCGGTTTTACGATCACCCACCCCTCCCCCTATCATCCCTGAAAAGTTTTTTTGGGTAGGATTTTTTTTTTTGAAAATCGACATTTTTCCTAGACTATATTTAGAAATAATTATAGAAGGGACATTTTTCATGTTTTATTGACTCGAATTTCAATGGATCAGGATCAGATCATAATATACAAAATTAGAAAAAATATTGTGTGAAACACGTTGGGAAACACTATTTCTCGTAACTCGCTTTCTTTTGCGGAACTCGCTTCGCTCATTCCGCAGAAATTTGCTCGTTACGAAAAATAGTTCTTTTCCCAACTATTTCAAATGAATGCGATACGTCATAGGCTTTGGGACATCAGCCAGAAGCTTTTAGCATAGTTCTCCATGGAGCGAAAAATCGCGTGGCGAACGCGGAATTTTCAAATTTTATCCCGCAGCAGGGAAATGTTAACTTTTTGCGATATCGCAAAAAAGTTAAACAATATTTAATTTTTGCGCGAGTTTTATCCTTTGTCAATTGCTACTGCCACCTTTCAAATGTATGGTAGGTACGACATTTGAGTCGATTAAAGGCGATTAACCAGTCGGTCATAGTTGACAGATAAACAATGCATTTAACGTCATTTAATACCAATTGGTTGACAAATGACGTTTGCTCCATTGATTATCTGTCAACTATGACCGACCGGTTAATCGCCTTTAATCGATGTTGGTAAAAATCACTAAAAAATAATGTGAAATAGAAATACCCTAAATATAACTAAAAATCCGCTTCCGGAATCTCGCTTCATGCGAACCGATAAAAATGACTTCTATACGGAAAGCGATATTGCGCACCCGCAACGCGATTTTCGGCTCCATGAGAACTAGACTTTTGAAATCTGAAATAGAAAATCAAGGAAACGATTCAAAGTTTTCAAAGCGAAATTAACACAACAGTAGGACAATGCAATCAATATATGGCGGCATAGGTCAAACAGAGAAATTGCCGCCATTGGAAATTCACTTGAGCACTTTCAGACAACCGTGACGTTTTGTTATCAAAATAATATATTGAAATACAAGTTGTAAAAAGCCACGAATTCGAAATTTCGCTGTTATATTTGGGATTTTTTTTTTTTGCAAAATATATCAGTTGGTAACACTTACTTACCAACCGACAGGTGGATTCTTTATTTAAGAAGGTTTGTCAATTTTGAAGGTACCCATAGGTCTTGCACATAAAGTGTCGATTTTAAACTGATACTCCAAAAAAATGTGAGCTGGTGGTTCCTTACATTAAAACGCCAATGGACACCTGTTTTTGCCATAGGGCCTATAAGCTTCATCCCCTTTGCTGCTCCTCATACGGAAAGTATCGGATAAAAAACGACAAACAATAGGTATACTTTGAAATCAAATGGTACTAAAAATCGTTGAAAAATGAGCTTCATTCTTCAACGATTTTGCGTACGAGAATAATCAAATCAAATACCCTGTATTTCCTAAACGCATCAAGTTAGCCGTGATTTGTGCTCCCAGATTTTTGATATCTCAGCTGGTTTTTGATATAGCCCATTAAAACATCGAAAATGGGCCACCCTATACATGATGCTTAAAACCACATACGTGAAATGTATTACGATATTCTTTGAATATCCTTTTTACATCGATATTTACATGGGAAAATATCGATCAAAATACTTTTTTTTTCCGAATGACAATAAAAGCGGCCTTTTAATGACACTTGACAGAATTAAAAGTTGTATTTTTACTGCCTAGGCATTAAAAGTGACAGTGTCACAACGTCCAGGTATCTAATAATTTCACTCAATTTGATATTTGAAATTGATGGTGACAATGACAATTGTCAAAATAATTTAATTATTTGGATAATAATAATGAATGAAATAAATATAAAAAAGATGTCCATGTGTTCAGAGAAAAAATTATATGTTTTACATGGCAGAAAAGCAGATTTAATGCCTCGGCTGGTTTCCTAGCCTCGGCTATGAAACACCAGCCGCGGCATTGAATCTTGTACTCTTTTGCCTCGTAAAACAAATAACTATTTTTTACTACTAACCTGAGAAATGGTCATTATTCAATCTATTTTTCTAGGAAAAAATTAAATTTCTCTCCCTAGGTGAATAATGAAAAAATACCTAGGTCAATAATGAAAATGACGTCATGACGCAAGGATATTGTCATGTTTCTATTGGTTGAATTTCAATTTCATACGTCAATTTTTAAAAAAATTACAGGTTTCTGTAGGTACATATATAGTTTATCATAAGCTGTTGATAGAGGGCAGCTCTTTTTAAGAGGGCGATCAAAAAAAATAATTAGGAGTAGGTACAAATTTTAAACAAATTTTTCATATTCTACTAGCAGTAGTAAAAAAAATAATTTAGGTATCAAAACTCACAAAATTAAACAATGAGCAGCAAAATACGCAGTCAACACAGAAAATGACACAATATTAAACCAAGAAAATCTTTTGTGTGCCAACAATCCGTCAGTGGCGGCTCGTGACTATTTCAAGTGAGGAGGCTAAAAGATTTTAAAGATTTTCAGTGATTTTGAGTAGATCTTACGAGTTTTTCTGGGATTTTGACAACTTGTATACAAAGAACATCTCACACTTCTTATGGATTTCGGTCACCGACAGATTTTGTTGAAACTTTAGTATATTATTTAAGAAGGCGAAATAAGCATTTTCTTTCATTGCATCGACCTTGTAGCGATACAGGGTGATACTGAAAAATCAGGTCAAAGTGTTTTTTTAAATTACTGGTAAAATATTGTAATTCAACTTTGTTTGATAAAATAAAAACCTATATATATGTACTTCAGATTCAACACTTTTTTATTCATGGAAATAATTGATTTCCGTAAGAACTTTCTATAAGTACTTTTTCAAGCAGAATCCAGTGATATTCTCAGTGTTTTTCCATTTTTTTTTTGATAGGACACCTTAGATATAAGTTACTTATTGGATAGCTCTGCTTTGGCTTATTCCAATGATACTGCCTCAAATCTTTAAAGACACGCCCTGACGCAAATTTGGATCACATTCCGCTTGTAGCGAACATCCGGTTGACACTAAAAAGAAAACGAATAACTCGAGACTGGATCTGACAACGTTAAACACTCTGTTACCAACTCTGGCCGAAGTTAGAAACGAATTAGATAATAAACTGAACGTAATAAACAGGGCAGAGAATCAAGAAGTGGAGACTGTATGGACCGGTATCAGGAAAGTTTTTGTTAACGTCGGCTTGGAATTTCCATCAACACTAAGTTGAGGAAAAAAGCTTGGATGACTGATGAATTCCTTGACTTGATGGAAAGAAGACGTCTGCAGAAAGACCCAGCCAGCATATTGTCAGTTGAATGGTGAAATGAAAAACATAGTCAGGATAGCTAAAGAAAATTGGCTAAACGAACGGTGTGAGGAAATCGAAGCAAAATAATACAATTTCAATATGCATACGAAAATTAGAGGAGCTGCTGGTGTATACAAACCCCGACAGACCGGCATTCTGTTGGACTGTCAAAGTAAGATAATTCTTGATGTCAACGACAAAGTAAAACAGTGGAGTAGCTACATCAAAAGCCTGTTTCAGGACGAGAGATCGGAAATTCCTGACGAGTTTTCACTTGAGGAACAAGATATATCTGCTAAGGAAGAAGTCCAACATGCCATTGAGTTTTGCAAAAACGGGAAAGCGACAGGTCCAGACGGTGTCTACTCAGAACTTATTAAAATCTAGCAATGAAGAATCACTACACGTAAAGGTGGGCATCATTCCCTCTGACTGGCCTTAATTCAATTTTTGTGACGCTTCCGTAAAAAAAGCTCCGCTTAAAGATGTAGCGATTATCGCCTTGTTAGCTTGATGAGCCACTTTCTCAAGATTTTTCTTAAGATCATCCATAAAAGAATATACACAAAGTGCGAGTCCTTCACGGGCGGATTCCAATTTAGTTTTCGTAACGGTTTTGTACAAGAGAAGCCCTGTTTAGCATCCAAGTACTGGATCAAAGATCTAGAGATGTTTCTGTTCCTGTATACGCATGCTTTATAGACTATGAGAAAGCATTTGACAGGGTACAACATACGAAGCTTATGAAATATCTCAAGAATGTAGGCGTAGATGATAGAGAACTCAAGATCATTGCAAATCTGTATTGGAATCAGACTGCACAAATCAAGATAGACCAACAAATGTCTGACGAAGTACGGATAAAAAGAAATGTCTGGCAGGGTTGCATCCTCTCACCGTTACTTTTTAATATTTATTCGAACAAAGTATTTGGAAAAGCATTAGAAGTCTGCACTGAGGGAATTTCTATCGAAGGCGTGAACATCAACAATCTTCAGTATGCCGACGATATAGTTCTAGTCGCTGATTTTCTGGAAGGTCTTCAAGTATTACTTGATCATTTGGCTACTGAAAGTGGAGAATTTAGATCAAAATTGAACGCCAAAAAAACTAAATGGATGGTGATTAGTAAGAACAAGGTTAAAGCAGGTATTCTTAAGGTACAGAACCGACAGATCGATCAGGTCCAATCATACATAAACCTAGGATGTCAAGTTAATGAAGACTGAGATAACATGCAGGAGGTTCGTGCCAGAATTGAACAAGCCTAAGCATAATTTGTAAAAATGAAGTCCGTGTTGTGTAGTCAGGTCTCTCCACACTCCGTTCGCATTTGAGTTCTACGTTGATACGTCTTCAGTATTCTCTATTACGGGATTGCGGCGTGGACTCTGACAGACGCTATGTGTAAAAAGCTAGAGGCTTCTGATAGGTAGACATATAGACGAATGTCAAAAATATCTTGGAGGAAGTGCACAATGAAGATGTGCTAACGAGTATGTCACAGAACTTCAAGTTATGTTTACGCTTGAAAAGTGAAAGTTAGAGTACTTCAGACACATACTCAGAAATGACAAATACCTGCTTCTCAAGGTTATAATTGAGGAAGAAATCGAAAGCAGGGGAGGCTCTGTACGTCGAAGAATACCTTGGCTAAAGAATTTGCGTCACTGGTATAGCGAAATCACGACAAGTCTATCAGAAAAGTAGTCGACAAAGTACAGACAGCGCTGATGATTTCCAACGTTACTAGAGGACAGGGCACTTGAAGAAGAAGGGTAAGAATGATATAAAGTTCGATAGGTTAATCTCTAACAGTTTTCCGGAAAAAAAAATATACATATCTTTCTGTCATAAGAAACAATGTGTTGGAAAATGATCTTTCTCTTTTTTCTCATAAATATAGTAAAGTCCTTTTCTAAAACGAAGGTTCTCATGACAAAAACGGATTTTATTTTTTTTTTTTTCTCAAAAAATCTCAGAGGTAAACGTGTCGAACTTTATATCATTGAAATCAGCGAAAGCAGGGCTATCCAATGAGTTATAAGAATATAGGGTTTCCTATTTAGAAAAATCGGACTTTGGTCAATATCTCGGAATACTGGCAGAATACCAGAAAACTGAGAATGTCATCAGATTCTGCTCGAAAAAGTGCTTTTAGAAAAATTTTACGGAAATCAATTATATTCATAAATAAAAAAAATTTGAAGGTTTTCATATTAAAAGTGTCCAAATTGGATCAACCTGTACACGCTAGAGATAATAATAATATCATTTTTGGAATATATATTGTTCTATTTTAAAAAAATGCTCGATTTCATCAACCAAAGTTGAATTACCTCCAATATTCTACAGTAGATACCTAATAGAAAAAAAAAATTTGACCCAATTTTTTAATATCACCCTGTATCGCTACAAGGTTGGTGCAATGAAAGAAAATGCTTATTTCGACTTCTTAAATAATATACTGAAGTTTCAACAAAATCTGTCGGTGACCGAAATCCATAAGAAGTGTGAGATGTTCTTTACCAACTAATTCAGGGGAGCCTTAACGATAAATAGGTATTCCATGGGAATTCTGCGAAAAATTTTGTTAATTCCATAGAAATTCCTCAGAATTTCACTAGAAGATTTTATGGAAATCCTCGAAATTCCATTCAAATGACAAATTTGAATAGAAAAACAGAAAGTCCTAGAAATTTTATCATAAGATTTCATAATACTTTTCCGAATTCCACCATAAAATTCAATGAAATTCTTGTACAAAAATTTCTCGGAATTACAGTAGAAGATTTCATGGAAATTTCGACGAAATTATATACTCAGAATTTCACTAAAATTTAATTCAAGTTTTCGGAATTCCGCCGAAATTTTTCGTGGTTCCATGGAAATTCCACGAAAATTCTGTTTAATTCCGAGGGAATTTTTCGGTTTCGATATAATTTCACTGGAATTCCACAATAAGATTTCAAGATATTCCATTGTAGGTGTAATTCGACGAGAATTCCTTGGAATTTGTCCAACATCGAACACAATCTTCCAAATTCCCTATAAATTCCCCAAGTTTTTAACAAAGAATTCCAAGGTGGTTTTGCCTCTTGGAAAATACAGTCTCACACTTTCAAAGTTTTCCTGGAAAACTAATTGGGGGTAAAACCTCTCGAAGATTTCATCAAAGTTCTTTGGAATTCCATTAAAATTTTAAGTAATTCCATAGAAATAAATACCTTAACATTTCATTAGAAGATTTTATGGAATTCTTGGACAAATTTTTTTCGGAATTACAGTATAGGATTTCATAAAATTCCTCGGAATTCCACTAAGATTTCAATTTCAAAATTCCATATTTTTTTTTTTTAACTTTACTAAAATTCCTCAAAATTTTACCACTGAAATATCTTGGAATTCCACAATATTTTCATAAAATTCTCTGGAATTTCATTGACATTTCATGTAATTTCTTGAAAATTTCTCGGAATTCACTAAAATTTTATGAAAATATTTACGATCATAACATAACCGAATATTTCTCGAAAGTCCAAGGAATTTTCAAAATTTAATTTATTTTTATAAGAATTTCTTTTAATAGCCAGGAATTTCTGGGAATATTAATGAAGTTTCAAGTAATTTCTTAAAAATTCATCGAAATATATTGAAATTTCATCGTAATTTTTCGGAATATCACCGAAATTCCATGTTTTTAGCTGGAAATTCCTCGGCAGAACTAAAATTCAGTGAAAACTAAAATTTCATGTTGAGAATTTAGGTGTAATATCATGTAATTGTTTAAAATCCCTCCATTAATTCATTTAGGATTTCGTGTAATTCGATCGGAATTTCAAGTAATTCGAGAGGAATTAAAATTTAATGTGAATTCTATGGAAACTCCGCAAAAATTTCTCATGTAATTCCTTTTTCAGAATAACATAATTATTCTACCGAAATTCCACTAAATTATGGAATTCTGAGATTTTAACAGATGTTTGGAGATTCCAAAGGATATTTGGGAACTTTAAAGGAAATATTTTTCAGAAATGTCAATGATTGGGTTTAAAATGACCTATAAATCGAGATTTGATAAAAACATATGGCAACGCTGCTCATGAAACAACAAACGTCAAAAAATTGAAATATCAAGGTAGGCCTTGGTTTTTTTGACAGTCGATATAAAATGGCGTCTTTTTGTTTCAAAGATTACGATCCGAAGGGCCGAAGTATTAAAATCAGTTAACAATCAACGGGTTCGTATAACTCCGGCCCTTCGGGCTCGTATAACCTCGGACCTTCGGGCTCATGATTGAAATAACTCCGGCCTGTCGGGCTCGTATAACTCCGGCCCTTCGGGTTCGCATTTTTCCGGCCCTTCGGATTCGTATAACCTCGGCCCTTTGAGCTCATAATAGGTTTCGTGCGGCACGTGACCACATTGGAGGTATTTGGAGGTAACATAACCTAAAAATTAGGGTATTTTCAAAATTTCGCCGTCTAGCCCAGCTAATCCTTTGAAAAATTGTTTCTAATTGAAATATTATTCACTTCCTAGAATAGTATATGTAGACTAGGGTCAAAATACCCTTGTATTGTGTCGTTGTAGGCTGTAAAAACAATGCCGCCGAATATACAATATGAACGTAAATAAATGTCTTTATAAACTATTAAACAGCAAATCGAACAAAAATATAACTAAAACACCGAAAAAATATCAAAAGAAGAAAGCATGACACTCGCAACTCCATATAAACAAATGGGATAAGGTTAAGTTGTTTTACCTCCAGTGTCAAGTTAGTGACGTCACGTGCACGAAACCAATTGAGATAACCTCAGCCTTCCAGAATCGAGATTCGAAAAAAAACATGGCAATACTGCTCATGATACAACAAACATCAAAAAATTGAAATTTCAAACCTTGGATTTTTTTGACAATCGATACAAAATGACGTCTTTTTGTTTCAAAGATTACGGCCCAAAGGGCCGGAGCATTAAAATCAGTTAGCAATAAACGGGTTCGTTCGGATTAAACTTTTGTCGTACGACACTTTGGCAATATCGACAAATGTCACCTGTCAAATTTGACACACATGTTCGACTTTTTCTCCGCTCTACTATAAAAGCTACGAAAATCAAACCCCGGTGCAAGGCAGTTTCACAACGCCAACTATCGATTTGTGCCAAAACAAAATTGACAGCTGTCAACGTCAAAAAAGTTTTTTTCTTCATTTTGCGAATTTCGAGAAAAAAAGTGGTAGAAAACGATCCCCGGACCCCAAAAACCTTAAATAAAAATTCCAAAAAAAAAAAACAACAAAAATGACATTCCAAAACCTACTTGATAAAACTAAAGTTTTTCTCACTTCCCCGTTAAAACATTGGAAATTTTTGGTGGAAAATGAAGAAAACTCACCTCGTACTTTAAATCAGTTTTCAGGACTGAAAAATCCCCGTAAAAGTGGAAATTCGAAGAAAAACTGAATAAAAATGTAAACACGTCAATTGAAAATGGCCGACTGTCAAAAATGCTTCTTTGATTGAATTTAGCCACAAGCGATGTTGCCACATCAAAAGCAATTTTAAATGGGATTTAAAACTAGAAATTTTTACTAAAAAATGAAGAAACCTCAAAGCCTCGTATGTTAAATCGCTTTTTTCCATTAAAAAACTCCGGAAAATCGAAAATTCGGGAAAAAACTGGAAAAAAATCACAAGACGTCACTTCAAAATGGCCAACTAAAAGCAACGTTGCCACATCTCATCTCGGAAAACAAAAATAACATTTTAAAAGAGTTTTTTGTTTAAAATTCAATTTAATAATTAATTTTAATTAATAATGAAATTAATAAATCGATGAAAATTACATTATAAGGTTTACTTATTGATTATAGTGAGTAAGACAAAGACAATGATAAAGTAGTATATGTTTGCAAAAACCACCGTTTTCTGAAAAAAGTAAAAATCTTAGGAAAACCAACATTCCAAAATCAATTTGATAAAACTAAAGTTTTTGAATCGGACGCTAAAAATCGCATTTTAAATACTCCCGGTTTTTAATTGGCTCTTAATTATCCGCTGACCAATAGAATTCGAGCTCGCGTATAACTCCGGCCCTTCGGGCTCGTGTATAACTAACTCTCTCAGATCTTCATCTCTCTTTTATTTCAAGCTTTCATTTGTATTGTTTTTTTTCTCTTAATTTTCCAAATCAGTGTCAACTGTCATTTCTGTCAAATTAGAACTCGAGTCAAATGTCAAATTGTTATTCTTTCCTATAAAGAAAAATCTTGGATCTTGAAACATTGGAAATTGAAAATCTTGGATAAAATATCAATCTCTTTCTTTCAGCTTTTCTTTATTCCAGGCTTTTGAGTTTTCTTTAAATTTTTGTCAAATTAGAAATATAAAGCCATAATTTAAGAACCCACTCAGGTGCCGGGAAAAATCAAATTTCTAATTTATTTTATTTTATATATGTCTCTGTGTTACTCATTGTGTTTCCTATGTCCTTTTTCACTCTCCTATTTTAAGCCAATGATTGAGTCACTTGAGCATTGGAAATACCGTTTTTTGATTCTAATTCAAGACAAGAAAAAACATGAATTTCCTATTTACCATTTTTTTCTTACATTTGTCTCCTTGACAATGATTAACCAAAAAAGGTACGCCTATGGATTGTATGACTCCGCTCCTTATTTATTAGCAATCAACCCCGCCCAGCTGGCTCTATAAAAGGCGTCTAAATGGGCGGAGCCTCGCCAACCATAGACGTACGAGATATTTTTCGAAAAAAATCTCCTTGGAAAACACTCGTTTTGAAAAACAAAGTTCATTAACAACCTAGAATGGCGGTAAATTTAAACTCAAATTAGTATTGCCGACGGGTTTGTAGATTAAACTTACACACTGTTGCCAGCTTTTACTCAAAATTCGTTCAACCTTTACAATCACTCATATCACATAAAGACGAGAGAGATAGACCTATAAAACGGAAACACTGTCGCATGTCGATTTTACCAGTGGCGGCGTGTGATTTTGAAAAAATGTAAATTGAAATAAATTATTCTCAATTTTTCTAGTTAATGCTCAGTTTTTCCTTTTCAATTTTTGTTTATTCTCGGCTCTTGAATTTACAGGAAAAAAAACTCAAGAGCCTGGAATAGAAAAAACATGAATATTCTCTTGCCTATCATTTTTCTTGAATTTCTTCTTTCTTATTTTTCAATTTATCCGTGAAGCAATACTGCAGGCCTCCATTGAAGAGCGCAAAATAAAAGATTTATTTTTGATTTTGAAAAATGTTTCTCAAAGTTAAGTTTATACTATAACTACTATACCATTGACTATACTGTTAGAGAGATTTTTTCAGGTAATGACCAACGTGAATACAGGAAGCAACGAAAGCTCAGACCAATCAGTGTAGTTCAACGCCGGTAGGGGTATTTGCCCTCGGAGTAGTTGTTTCTGACTGGTCAACGAAGTTCAATTGACTATACTACTTGGAAAAGTTTTACATGCTATTTTTATGGAGAAAATCCACTTTTAATATGTACTTTTTCCAAGAAAAATGTCAATATTTTTGTATATAATTACTGTAATTGAATTTTTCTGCATAATTTTAAGACAAAATAAACCTTCACTTACCTTTCAAAGCAGCATTGAGCTCTTCGGAAAACAAATTTTCCATTTCCGTACACTCCATCTCTCCACGATCCGATTTTTCACAAGTTTCTTCACAATAAACATTATAATAATTAACTAAAAAAAATCAATTATTTGAAAAAATTACAACAATTTAAATAATCCTTTACTTACACAAATTAATTAAAATTAAAACAAAATAATACAAGCTTATTTTATGTTGAAGCATCTTAACGGTAGATATTTTAAACTAAAACTGATCAAAAATCAATCTGGTGACCGCAAATAAGTAAAAGTGAGAAAAATCGATTTCAAATTAGGAGTAAAAGCGTTGCAAAATGCAAGGGACCATAAAAATAAATTAGCGGTTTAGAAGGTGACTTTTTTCATAAACAATACGTTTTGCTGATAAGATTGGTAATTAATGTGTTTGTTTTTTTGTCAGAAGTAGGAAAAAAATAATTAATATATTTACAATAGGGAAATTTATTTATTTTCAGGGAAGATAAGTGCCAAATTAAAAAAAAAAATTGATTAATAGAATACTAAAAAAAATTAACAAAGTATTTATTTGAAGATTACATGCGTTACGAGACTTTCATCTAGCAAAAGTCCGACCTCAAAATACTTCCATGATTACTGTTATAAAAATATCAACTAAATTAACAAAAGAAAAATATATGTGTATGAATAAAGAAAAATATTAGACTGTGTAGGAGTATTTCGAACTCGAGCCAGTCTTATCCATGGTGTCCTTGTGCACTTCATACCCGATGATAGTGCGAGCTTGAATATGAAGACGCTCCTTCAATTTTCTCCCGATTTCGAGTACAGCGGTGCCGTTGTTGGCGTCCTGAGTCCAAACGCCGATTTTATCGCCTTTGTATCTGATGTTGACCACTGCACCGCAGATATCGTCAGAGTTTTCAAAAGCTTCACCAATCAGGCACAGAATCTAAAATGATATTATTATATTTAACTTGGTTTTCCATAAGCCATTTTATAGAGAAAATAGATGCTCAAACTCACAATATCGAGCCAATAGCGATCCAAATCGTTAGAGCGCTGTTTCTTTTCCAAACTGAATAGCCATCTGCCGCCGCGTTTGTTTTGGTCATCTTCCCACATCGGTCTGATGCCCTTTTTGAATAGGGAGTAGTCAGTACCTTGTTTCAATTCGCTAGAGGGCTTGATGTGATTGTAAAGACTGAAAGAATAAAATATTCCATTATCAAACTGTAATAATCAGCAAAAATAGTTGTTTGACTAATAATATGTAACTTAACTTGCTAAAAAAATGAGTCATTTATAAATGAGGCTTGCAAAATATGCATTTTCAAGCACTTTCATTTACTGGAAATATGACAAATTATGATATTTTTTGATGCAGATACATACATAGAATGTATAATTTCAAATAAAAAATATTTGCTCTTCAAAATAAAACCTGAATCAACTCGATATCTCTTATAGTTTTTGAGATATGAGGCCTCAAAGATGTCTGTCTTGGAAAATTTTCATTATCACTTATAACTCAATCAATATTTCACAGATTTTGATGCCTATTTAATGATTTAGAATCAGAATTGAATGCTCTAGAGGATAGAATAGGAGTGAAACTTATGTTCAAAACAGTTTTCAAGATATTTAGGCTCCAAAGTTGAAACTTTGTGTGGAATTTGGAGCTTTTTTTTTTAAATTTTAAGTGACTATTGAAGTTTTTTTTAATTTGATATTTTTCTAATGCCCGTATTACATCTGTGTATTTTTCCGTGTATTTATTCATGTAATTTCGGGTGCCAGATGTAATATAGGCATAAGAAGAGTTATTTTTGAAGCTTTCCATTATTTTTTTTAAGGAATTTGAGGTTTTTTTAAAGAATTCTGAGTTAATTTTGAAGCTTGTCAAAAAATTCCAAAGAATTTCTTGTGTTTTTGAAGAATTTTTAGTTATTTTTGAAGCTTTTCATAATTTTTTTTTTAAAGAAATTTGAAGTTCTTAAAAAAAAATTCGAATTAGTTTATTTATTAGTAATCAGTCAGGTTTTTGTGCAAAACACTCGTGTGAATCTGTTGTTGTAAGTATAAGTGACGATTTTTTAAAGGCCATTGATTGTGATAGTGTTGTGTTGGCCGTTTTCCTAGATTTTAAGCAAGCTTTTGAAACTGTAAATAGAGAAATATTGTTGCATAAATTTAAGAATATAGGAATAGGGGGTATTGTTTTGAATTGGTTTACATCATATTTATCTACTAGAGTTCAGTCGAGGGGTGGTTAACTGGTCTGTGTACAAGTTGGTCAAAATCCCAGAAAATCTCATAAAATCATTAACATTTCTAAAATATATTTTCCTTGAAATTCACAAATATTCTTTGGAATTTCCAAAAATATGTTAAGAATCTCAGAATTTAGTGGAATTTCGAGGAATTTCTGTAGAATTATGTTATTTTGAAACAGGAATTACATGTGAAATTTTTGCGGAGTTTCCATAGAGTTCATATTAAATTTTAGTTCCTCTCAAATAACATGAACTTTCAGTGAAATTTCGATCGAATTACACGGAATCCTACATGAATCGCATGGAGGAATTATATATAGGTACAGTGTGTCCCAGGGAAAACAGTCCACCCCGATTTATTGGGTTTGGGATGAGAATCCGGGAAAACGCTCGGACACGTCGATGTTTGATTTTAGGGGGAACTATTTTTCAGTTTTTTTCATCCCCGTAGCTTCAACCCCTTAGCTAGGGGGAGAACAACCCCCTAAATTTGAATAGGGAATAGGGGTCGTGTCATACCTCTTTTTAAAGGTCTCATCGAGTTCTTTATGGCCCTGGAATTTCATTTTATTATTTTCATCCGTAACGAAATGACAGCTTGTCAAAATCTTGGAAATGGACTATGTTTTAGTAGGAGTAAAAGTGGTACTTACCTCCCTTAATAAAAATATGATTAAAAATACCTACAATTTACAATTCTCGTGTACACCTCATTAATAATAATAAGAAAAAACTTCATTTCAAGTATTTTCATTAGGAGAGGTAAGTATCGCTTTTGCTTCCACCTAAACTAATAGTCTATTTCCAAGATTTTGACAAGCTGTCATTTCGTTACGGATGAAAATAATGAGACGAAATTCTAGGGACATAAAGAACTCAATGAGACCTTTAAAAAGAGATATGATATGACATGACCCGTATCCCCTATTAAAATTTGGGGGGTTGTTCTCCCCCTAGCTAGGGGGTTGAAGCTACGGGAATGAGAAAAACTGAAAAATAGTTCCCCCTCAAATCAAAAATCGACGTGTCCGAGCGTTTTTCCAGATTCTCATCCCAAATGCAATAAATCGGGGTGGACTGTTTTCCCTGGAACACCCTGTATAAACAATTATATGAACTTACACCGAAATTCCCAACATGAAATTCCAGAAAATTCCACAAGTGCAATGCCGAGGAATTTCCGGCTAAAAAAATTGAATTTCGGCGATATTCCCAAAAATTCCCATGTAATGACATGAAATTTCAATATACTTCAGTGAATTTTCAAGAAATTACTTGAAGTTTCATTAATATTCCCAGAAATTCCTGGCTATTAAAAGAAAATTTCGGTGAAATTTCTTATGAAAATAAATGAAATTTCGAAAAATTCCTTGAAGTTTCATTGGACTTCCGAGAAATCTTCGGCGGTGAACGTAGAATTTCAAAATATTCTCATAAAATTTTAGTGAATTTCGAGGAATTTTTAAGAAATTACATGAAATGTCAATGAAATTCCGAAAAATTTTATGAAAATTTTGTGGAATTCCAGGATATTTCAGTGGTGAAATTTTGGGAAATTTCAGTAAAGTTATTTTATGTTAAATTATGGAATTGAATTGAAATTTTAGTGGAAATCTGAGGAATTTCATTAAATCGTATACTGTGATTCCGAAAAAAATTTGTCTAAGAATTCCATTATATCTTCTGATGAAATGTTAAGGAATTACTAAAAATTTTCGCGGAATATGGAATAACTTGAAATTTTAGTGGAATTCCAAAGAATTTCATAGTGTAATTCCGAGGAATTTTTGTTCAAGAATTCCATTGAATTTTATTGTGGAATTCCATGAAATCCTATGATGAAATTTGGAAAAATATTATAAAATCGTATAGTAAAATTTTTAGGAATTTCCGTTTTCCCATTCAAATTTACGATTGAATGGAATTTTAAGAAATTCCATAAAATCCTCTGATGAAATTCTAAGAAAGAAATCTCTATGGAATTAATTAAAATTTTCACGGAATTTCCATAGAATAACTTGAAATTTTAATGGAATTCTAAAGAATTTCATGAAATCTCATAGTGTACTTCCCGATGTAATTCCGAGGAATTTTTGTGCAAGAATTCCATTAAATTTTATGGTGGAATTCCATAGAATCTTATGATGAAATTTGGAAAAGTATTCTGAAATCTTATAGTTAAATTTCTAGGAATTTACGTTTTTCCATTCAAATTTATCACTTGAATGGAATTTCAAAGAATTCCATAAAATCTTCTTGTGAAATTCTAAGGGATTTCTATGGAATTGACTAAAATTTCCGCGGAATTCCCATGGAATAACTTGAAAATTTACTGCAATTCCAAAGAATTTCATGAAATCTTATATTGTAATTCCGAAGAAAAAAAAATTCCAAGAATTCCATTGAATTTTATGGTGTGAAATGTGACATGTGAAATTTTTGCGAAGTTTCCATAGAATTCCCATTTAATTTTAGTTCTTCTTGAATTACATGAAATTTCGAGAAATTACATGAAATTTTAGTGGAATTTCTATCGAATTTCATGAAATCCTGAATGAGTTGCATGGAGGAATTCTTAAAAATTACATGGAATTACACCGAAATTCCCAACATGAAATTTCAGTGCTTGTTAAATTACATAAAGAGTTTATAAAAAGTTTCAAAAAATTACATCGAATTTGAATTACGTCGAATTATATATGGAGCTTTAATGCAATTGCATGAAATTCCAAGGAATTGTCAGGGAATTACATGAAATTTAAGTGGAATTTTGAACAACTCTCGTCGTTTCATAAGGAATTTCAGTGAAATTCCAAAAAATCCTAATGAAGTTTTATTTTTATTCCCAGTTAAAAACATGGCATTTTAGTGAAATTGATATTCTGAAAAATTCCTATCGAATTTTACTCGGAATTTTAGTAAAATTAGAGAAAATTTCACAAATGGAATTTCTGGCTTAAGAGTTACAATTTCGGTGAATGGAAAAATTACCATGTAATGATATGAAATTTCAATATATTTGGGAGGAATTTCGGTCAATTTTCAAGAAATGACTTGAGAAATTCCTGACTATTGAAAGAGAATTTCGGTGAAATTCCGAAAAATTCTTATGGAGATAAATGAAATTTTGAAAAAAAAATTTCATTGGAATTTCGAGAAATATTCGACTAATAACGTAATTCAGTGAAATTTCAAAAAATTGTCATAAAATTTTAGTGAAATTCCGAGGAATTTCTAAGAAATTATAGGAAGTGTCAGTGAAATTCCGAAAAATTTTATGAAAATTTTGTGGAATTTCAGGATATAGCAGTGGTGAAGTTTTGGGAAGTTTCAGTTTTAAAAAAAATATAGAATTTGGAATTTCTATAGAATTTTGGAGAATTTCAGTGGAATTTTGAAAAAAAAAAAAAATTATGAAATATTTGCAGAATTTCCATCAAATTATATGCATATAATTTCATTTTTTGTTGACTTACATAAAATTTTGATGAAATCTTGAGTAAAATTCCAAGGAATTCCCTTCGAATTACATACATGGAATTCCTTGAAATCTTTTTATGGAATTTCAGTGAAATTACATGAAATCCGAAGAATTCCCCTGAAATTATACAGAATTTCCGTGGAATTTAAATGAAACCACGAGAAATTTCGACAGAATTCCGAAGAATTGAATTAAATTTTATCAAAATTCTGAGTGATTTCTGTCGAATTACATAAAATTTTAGTGGAATTCTGAGAAAGAAGGAGGCACAATTTACATTGAAAATAGGCCCCCGTAAATTTCAACCAAATTTCAATATTTTGGAGGTATCATCATTGCAAGAAAAAATTTAAAATGTAAAGAGGATCGTATGTCTGTGATAGCCAATTTTTAATGTTAATTGTGCCTCCTTCTTTCATGATATCTTTTACTGTAATTCTGAGGAATTTTTGTACAAGAATTCCATTGAATTTTATGGTGGAATTCCATAGAATCATATGATGAAATTCGGAAAAGTATTATGAAATCTTATAGTAAAATGTCTAGGAATTGCTGTTTTCCCATTCAAATTTGTCATTTGAATTTAGAATCTCTAAAAACTTTTCTAAAACCCCTAAAATGCTCCAGAATCAGCTTAAATTTTGAAAATCTAAAATCTTCTGAATTCCCGTAAAATCATGTAAAGATTTTCGAAATTCCCAAAATCCTACAAAATCAATTAAGATTTAAAATATATGTTCATTATTTTATAGAGTTAACTAAACCTCGGAGCGGTTGATTGGTCAAAATTTGTGAACAAGTCCAGAAAAACTTGTAAGATATATTTAAAATCCCTGAAAAATCTTTAGGGACCGGGGTTCACTTTTAGACCAGTGACCTTTGTGGAGATTAGGGATATAATAAAAAACTTAAAAAACAAAACTAGCTGGGATATTTTTAACCTAAATGTCCCTTTATTAAAATTAATACGAGAAATTATTATTTATCCTCTAACTAAATTCATAAATCAGTGTATTGAGAGTATGTACTTCCCAAATATACTAAAGTGTGCGTTGGTTGTTCCAATTTACAAGGGCAAGGGGGGAAGGGATGATGTGGGCAACTATAGGCCTATTTCTTTGCTCCCTGTTCTGTCAAAGGTTTTCGAAAAGTGCATTTCTGCTCAAATACTGCACTACTTCGAAAGCAATAATCTTTTCACTGATGCTCAACATGGTTTTAGGGAGCAGCACAGCACAGTCTCTAGCATAACAGAGTTTGTTGCGGGAGTACTGGAGTCGTTTGAGAGTCTGGAGTATACCAGCACCATCTTCTGCGACCTGAGCAAGGCGTTTGATTGCGTCTCGCACGTTCTCCTTCTAAGCAAGCTTCAAGCCTATAGTTTTGATGACAGTAGCCTAAAAATAATGCAGTCTTACCTTGCAAATAGGTCTCAACGTGTGCGAGTGGATGGTGTGTTATCGGAGAGGATGGAGCTGGCAGTGGGCGTCCCGCAAGGATCAGTCTTAGGACCTCTATTGTTTTTAATATATATCAACAACTTAACTGAGTGCGGCGACGACACTGTTAGCTTCGTTTTGTTTGCTGATGATACTACCTGCAGTGTGCGACTCAAGACCTGCGAGGAGATTGGTGGGAGAACGTGCGAGATGCAGTCGGCTGTGAGCGAGTGGTTTCTTGCAAATAATCTGATTTTGAACGAATCAAAAACCAAAAGGATGGTATTTTCTCTCAGAGACTGTGAAACGGATCTGGAGACGGAGGATGAGGTACGATTTCTGGGAGTAATACTGGACTCCAAATTAAAGTGGGATTGTCATATTGACAGTCTTGCAGCTAAGATCAGCAAAAGTGTATTTGTCCTCAGGAGTCTCTCAAATGCTGTCTCCAATAAAATACTCAGAACTGCATACTTTGCTCTTTGCCATTCACTTCTCTGTTACGGTATAATTGTATGGGGGCGGGCGGCCAACGCTCATAGAATCTTTGCTCTGCAACGAAGAGCTATAAGGGTGATAGCTGGGTTATCATACAGGGAGGACTGTCAGAATGCTTTTGTCAGACTTGAGATCTTGACAATGCCATGTGTCTTTATTCTGGAGAATGTGATTTATGCCAAAACTAATATAAATAAATTTAATGCCAACAGTGACTATCACAACTACGATACACGCTACAGAGATAACTTAACTACTCCCTACTTCAGACTGAAAAAATGCCAAAATGGTCCAAATTTCCTGGCGGTAAAATATTTTAATAAATTTCCCAAGGCCCTTAGAGATCTTCCGCTAAAGCAATTTAAAGAAGAAATAAAAACTATCCTAATTACCAATGCTTTTTATTCATTGGATGAATTTGAGAAGAGTGACCTGTCTTGTTAGCCTTTTTAGTTTTAGGTATTTTAGACTTGTTTTAAATCTGTTGTAATTGTTTTGATATGTAATTTTATTTTATTCTATAATTGTTTTGTAAATGTCATTTTATCTTGTGACTTATCTATAATTCCATGTGTGTGGACATTTATTTATTATTGACTTGTGTATCAATCAATCAATCAAAATATACTTTATTGTCGGAAAAATAAATTTCATTGACAAAGCATGATCTTAAATAATGTGCAAGTAATTAAAAATTATCGGGTTATAAAAAAACAAAAAGAGGTACAATCAATAAAATAAAAAATAAACATAAACATAAATGTCAAAGCATAATCCTAAGCAACACATGTACAATTTTTACTACATCAAACTATAGAGTCATATAGAAGGTACAGCCAATACAGAAAAAACATAAAGTTTGCGGTCAGAACAAAACAAAACAATGAAACAAACAAAATTAAAATTTTTCATTTAAAAATTCATTAATATGATAGTAGGCTTTTCCATGTAAAAATGTTTTGAGCTCTAGTCTAAACTTTTTAAAACCACCTATCTGCCTTAAGTTAACAGGCAGATGATTAAAAATTTGCCTACTTTTATAAATTAGTGAATTTTGCGCCAATGCAGTCTTGGGTATAGGAAGCTGAATTTTAAGAAGTTGCCTAGTTGGATAAGTTCTTGGATATTCTAACTCATCATAATGTTTTTTGTGCATAAGGCAAGCAGTTTCCATGATAAATATACAGCATACTGTAAGTATTTTATGTTTTAAAAATAGTGGCTTGCAATGCTCCCAATATCCAACCTTACACAAATAGCGCACTGCTCTCTTTTGAATGACAAAAACAGAATCAAACAATTTATTAGAACAGTTACCCCAAAATGCAATGCCATACCTGATATGAGATTCAACCAACGAGAAATAAACCAACTTAGCAGTATTCAAACCAAGTTCATTTGACGCTATTCTTACAGCATAGCAACCACTTGCCAATCGTTTGTTTAGATTTGTAACGTGCTCATTAAACTTAAGTTGAGTATCAACATAAACACCAAGAAATTTACAGCTAGTTTTATTTTCAATTGTGTGTGTGTCTAATAATAAATCATCAAAAAAAAATTTAAATGTCAATATGTTGGTTTTCTTAGAGTTAAAACAAAGCAAGTTAGAGTCACACCAGCTCTTTACAAGATTTAGGTCTTCAGAAATAATCTTTTTCAACTCTTCAATATTTTTTCCGTTCCAGGACAGAGTAATGTCATCAGCGAATGATGTTATTTTAGCTCTAATGGGGAGGTGATTAATATCATTTAAATAAAGTAAAAACAAAATTGGTCCCAACACAGATCCTTGTGGGACACCATTGGTCACAGCCAAGCTTGATGACTGAGTATCACCAATCTTAACAAATTGTTCTCTTCCCGAGAAATAAGATTCAAACCATGAGTATGAGATTCCTCCGAAGCCATAAATTTCTAGTTTTTTAAGCATTATTTTATGATTTACGCAATCAAAGGCTTTAGAGAAATCACAAAACACAACGGAGACAAGCTCACTTTCATTAAGGCTGACGAATACCTGTTCCAAAAGATTAAACATTGCATCATGGGTGCCCTTTAATGGTTGGAATCCAAATTGAGTGTCACTTATTATGTTGTGTTTTGAAAAATATTTCAACATTCTTTCTTTAACTAACTTTTCAACTATTTTTGACAACGTCGAGAGAAGTGATATTGGTCAATAATTACATGGGTTGTCCAAATCGCCACCCTTATAAACAGGCAACACAATAGCTTTTTTCAGGCAGTCTGGAAATACTCCTGTTAAAAATGAAATATTAATACATTCAGACAAGACATATAATGCATTATCAGGCAAGTTTCTAAGCAAATTTAATGAAACATTATCGTGCCCACTGGATTTATTGTTTTTTATTCCTCTAAAGATTTCATTAAGTTCTAATACGTTTGTAGTTTCCAGTACAAATGTGTCATTTATTTTAACATCCAATAAATAAGAACCAGGATCCACATTACTTTTCAAGTTTTGTTGTAAAGTATCAGCAACACTACAGTAGAAGTTGTTGAGAATATGGGGATCTAATTTAACATCTGTTTGAAGAACTGAGTTTTTACCAGTTAACTGATTAATTATTTTCCAGTTTTCTTTGCTGGCATTTTTGGAGGAGTTTATTCTATTCTGATAAAACTTTTCTTTAGCTGCTTTTAAAACACTTTTGTAAATTTTTCTATATCTGCAGAAGTAACTTATGAACTGAGGACAATCAGTAAATTTGCGAATATTTTGTAACGAACGCATGTTTTTTGATGAAACTTTAATAGCGGGAGTAATCCAAAGTTTACTTTTCTTTTGCTTAATTTTTTGTAATGGAAAAGATTTTAAAAATGCATCAGTTACTAATTTTTGGTATTCGTTTAGTGGTGATTGACAATTCAAAACTGCTGGCCAATTTAATTCCTTGCAAATATCTTTAAATTTTTTATAATTGTTGCTGCTAAGTAGTCTACCAACTTTATATTTTGGTGGTTTATTTATCGCAAGTTGAAATTTTGCTAAAACTGCCTCGTGATCCGAAATGCCTACAGGAATTACACTACAGCTAAGAAACATTTGCTTTAAGACAAAATTTGAACACAGATAATCGATTTTGGTTCGAGAATGAACAGTTATTCTAGTAGGTTCGTTAACATACATCTCTAGGTCAAATGATAAAAACAAGTTAGACAGAGTTTGCTGTGCCTCTGATCTGTCATCATCAAAATTTATATTAAGGTCTCCCCCTAGTATCAAACCTGCCTTGGGTGGCAGTTTTGATAAAAGAATTTCAAGATTTTCAAAGTATTGCTTTAAGTTTGAATAATAGGGGGGCCTGTATATACACAAAATATGTAAATTATTTTTTTTGTTATATAACAAGGAGAATTCAAAAACATTTTCAATTAAAAGGGTATTAAACTTTGTTATGGGGGTAACATCAAAAGATTGTAAAAATGTCTTATTGACAAGAATAGCAGTTCCACCATGAGTTTTACTATTTCTACAATAGAGAGACACCACAGTATAATTTTCAATACAAAATGGTTCATTTTCTGCTAGCCAGTGCTCAGTTATAAGTAAGAAAGCTGGAAAATTGTTATCTTCCAACAGCAGATATAAATCATCAAGTTTGTTCCTTAGCGATTGTATATTAATTAGAAATACGGAGACGGCGGCGTTATTATTTTTTATGTTTTGTGCCGCGCTTGCGCAGTTTGTGGAAGAGGTTGGTCTAAAAAATTTACCTCTGGAAAATTATTACCCTTTGAAATAGTGTCGTCATTAATACTAAAGATATTATCATCTATTGGGACATATTTAAGATTTGTTATGCTTTTTACATTAAAGTTCTGAACACACTGTTTTATCAATTTTCCAGTCTTAAACAATCCGTACTTATTTAAATAAAAGTTAGAATTCATACAAAAATCTCCATGAGAAAAATTACCAACCAAATCCAAAAAACCTATGTTAATAGAGAAAATTTGTAGTTTTTGAACAACTTCCCTAAGTTTTTGATTTACATTCCTAACATACAAACATTTCTTGCCATAGTTATTTTTATATGGGAGGTTGCAGACTAACAAATTCGTTCTAAAACACTTATTTGACAGCAATACTATGTCATCTTTTCGGATATCAGTGTCGTTAAGTCCTGCTATTAAAACAACATAGTCCTTATCGGTCAAATCCTTCACATAACAGTCGGAACTATGTATAATATCCCTTATTGTAGTATAAGGTTTTGTCACCAGCTGAGTTACATAGTTGTCGCCCACTGATTTGTCTATAGCATCATATAACATTCTTCCAAAGTCATCAGTTAAAATAACAATCTTATTCTTAGAATTTTTAACCTTTCTTGAATTAACAAGCGAGTTTATAGCACTTATGTCAGCAATATTACCATCTGATTGACTTTTTTGATAATCCTTTTTAGAAACTTTACGCTGCTTGAACTGGAATAATTCTTTGTTGATCTTTTTATTCTCACTAGCATATACATCATTATCATTCTCAAGTGTACTAATTGTTGTTAACATTTGATTTTTCATTGACTTCAAATCATCTAGCTCTTTTACCAGTTTATCACGTTTCTCATCTTCCTCCACTATTATCTGCTGCAAATTCTTGTTCCTCTGTATCAGTTCATCCATACGTTTGGTGGCAGATTTACTAGATAGCTTGATCTTTTCGATTTTTTTATCTAGACTTTTATTTTTCACTAGAACTTCTTCATATTTCTTTTGATGTATGGTAATATCTTTCTAAAGTAAGTGTAAGTTTTGTATTTTAAACATTAGCATGAATAAAGAATCTGAATCTGAATCTAAAAATTTAACAAAACCTCACAAAATCCTTTAAAAATCACTTGAAATCGCATGAAATTTCACAAAATCACACAAAATTTTATTAGAACAAAAAAAATCCAAAATTTCCAAAAATCCTTCAGGATCTCTAATGGCTGTTTTGACCAACTATTTCAGGGGAGCTTCAACAATAAGTATTCCTTCAAATGACAGTCTTCTATAGAGAAATGTTAGTTTAAAAAATACTTATCGTTAAGGCTCCCCTAAATTAGTTGGTGAAAACGCCATAAAAACCCTTTCTAAATTTCCTGAAATGATCCAAAATCATTCAAAATCTCATAAATCTAAAATCTTTTGAAAATCCTGTAAAATCACGTGAATATTTTCAAAATCCTGAAAATCCTACAAAATCCATAAAGATTTAATTATGTACACATTTTATGGAGTTAACTGAACTTTAAGCGGTTAATTGATGAAAATTTGTATACAAGTTGGTTAGAATCCCAGAAAAACTCGTAAAACCTATTTAAAATCCCTGAAAATCTTTAAAATCTGTAAAAATCTAATAATATTTTATGAGAACCAAAAAAATCCGACAAAATCCTATAAACTTCCTAATAAAAAAATTCCTGTTGCAAAAAATCCTTGGGAATCCCCAAAAATCCGTTGAAATCTCTAAAAATCCTTTAGGATCTCTAAAAACTAATTTCTCTAAAATGCTCCAAAATCACCTAAAATCTTTTAAAATCCTGTAAAATCATATGAAGATTTTCAAAATCCTCAAAATCCTACAGAATCAATGAAGATTTAAAATCTGTGTACATATTTTAAGGAGTTAACCACCCCTAGAAAATTGACCCTTTTTGAAGAAAGAAGACATTGGACATGGATTTATGGAACCTTTGAATAATCATAACTTTTTTTCTATCATAGATAAAAACCTGAAATTTGTATTGAATTTTATTTTAGTAGACGACTACAATTCCTAAAAATTTCAACTCATTTGGATTCATAGTTACAGAGATAAAATCGTATTAAGCAATTTGAGGTGATTTATCAATTTTTCTGACATCCTTCTTTCAAACATTTCAGCTAGAAATTAGAAATCTCTCAATAATATGAACTCACAAAAAGCTGATTTTGAAAATATTTCTATAGATAGAAACTCAATTAATAATTTCTCTAGGACTACGAAAAAATTCGTAAGGTTGGCATCACTAAACTAAAACTGTGACTGTACACTGTACTGTAATTATCAGCAAATATTATTGTCCAACAAACAAAATGTAACTTGACCCAATAACAAAATGAGTAATTTTTACGAATAAAGCTTTGTTAGGAAATGATGACTGCAAAATATACAATTTTAACCAAATTTACTCACCTCCAGAAATCTTCCACAGTTTGGAACGAGGCGATTTCCCTTTGGTTTTTCTCCCAGGGCTGATTCCTGTCGTTTTCAAAGTACCACAAAGTCCAGCAGTTTTGCAACGGGTGCTTGACGGAATAGTCCATGGGAGCTTCAATCAGCTCGGCCTCGTCCTTGTAGTCGGTCTTATCATTCTTGAAAATAAATTACAATATTTTTTTTTTTATGAGAGTGCATTCCAATCCAATCAATATGGCCTATATATATATAAAAAAAAATATATGTGCATTTTTTTTTGTCAGTGGTACCTATTACTGCTAAGAAAAATGCTGGTACTATTTTTAATTAAAGGGTGAATCAAGAATTAATAAATATGAATAATTACCTCGATATTTAACGAATCGGTCGACATTTTTGCAGATTTCCGAAGAGCTACCGCAGAAGAACCGAAGGACTGCAAAAAAGGAAAACAGAAAAAAAGGGTTATGTGTTATGTGTCTAATTTAATTGTCAAAAGTCAATACTACAATGTTGCCAACTGAAAAAATAAAAATAACTTCTATTTTTTAAATCTTAATGAGTGAAATTTAAATTTTGGGATTTCAACAATGAGGAATTTGCACAATTCTCTTATTTAATTTTCCACATTGTAAAAAGTTATGTGCCACATAAATTTTGAATAGTTTTTCTGTAAAAAAATATAGAAATTCAAAATAACTCTATTCACGCCCAAACGCAGTCGTAAATCCATGACGTCACAAGACGATATCTGTCAAAACGAGTCTCTGTGCTCCCTCTCTCACCCATTGTATTTTATGTCCGTTTCACGTTAACATAACCACGCTTTCGTTTTTTATCGTTCCATGACGTCATAACCAATTTGAAAGCGTTTTCGCGCACCTTATTTATATTCAATATTTGGAATAATTATTTATTCATTAGTGGTTTAGTAAAAAGAGGATTTAAACATAGAAAATATACTGTTAAAGTAGTTTGAGTCACTTTAAATACATTTCAACTAAAATAATATTGCAATTTTCTCATTGTTAAAGTGCTATCTTTCAAAATTTAAAAAAAAAAATGGCTTCAGCTCTAATAAACTATCAAAATGTTATCAAATTTTCGTTTAGTAAATTAGGTGTACTTACGGTCATCTCGAAAAACAGTTTTTATTAAATAATTTCAAAAAATTGTATCTATCTTTTTGACTTATCACTAAAACCTGCCTCTCAAAAGAGACAAATAAAATATGATTTGGGTTTCTATGACGATTATCCATTTAGCAATTGTTTCACCTTGTTCACCTGGAAACCCCTTTTCGAATTTAAGGTGTATAGAGACGGTTCTGAAATTACTAGTGAAATAGTCAACTTTGTTTTCAAATGCACTAGTTTTGATAATCAGAACAGCTCTAGAGTGTAACGCTCTCGAATTGAACTACTCTACATGAACTTGCACACTCCAAATATGTCACGTCCTCCTGTGGTGCGTGAACGGAACTGCACTCGTGATTGGTGTAATTTGAAATTTGCCGTAAAGATTCAAGCTTTTTATTCGCAAATCAATAATTTTTAGTAACAGTTCTTGGTTCGCACTTCAGAGCATGAATTACTCTAATCGAAGTCGACATCGACGCCGAATATGAGCGATACTCGAGCTGAGTTGTTTCATTATGCTCCGAGTTGTGATAATTTATAGACGTGACCGATGTTATTTGACATTTATTCCCTGTTTTAAATTGGAGTGTATGATACTCGAGAGCAACTTTGAAAACTGCGTTTCAGTGCCCACATAAAGAAGAGTAAGTCACTCTGGAGTGATCAGTGTGATTCGGAATTTGTTACTCGCAATACCGAATCAGAACTGATTTTATTCTGATACCCGGAACAGCTTTTCACGGCCTGGATCATTAAAGTAACATACTCTGGAGTGTTTTACTTTCGAACTAAAAACTTTGACTGTTCTAATTCTGTTCCATTTGTACTAACTCGATTTAAATTATTCAAGATTCCATTTAGGATGGATTCTTTTCGACTTTCTTCTATTGTTCGAGTTACTCTAAGTGTTTTAATTGCTCCAATTTCTGTTTCATCTGCACGAGCTGTGTTCTGTTTGCACTGCTCTGATTGTTACTGAGTATTCGAACTACTCTAATATGCTATTACACAATAGGGAACTTTACAATTTTTTTTTTATTTTTTTAAATCATTTATTTATGCCTTGAAAGAGTATTCCCCAAATATTATTCCCTAAAACTCAATAATAACTTGGTGAAAAATGTTTAAAGTTTCGCGCGAATTAAAAGAATTTCAAACGACCTTAAATCTGGATGACGTCACGTAGTATGATTTTGCGTTAAGCCGGCGCCACACGATGTGTCCAACCATTGGCCCCAACGTTAGATACAACGTTGGGTACAGTGTTTTTTGCTCTAGCATTCGGCAAATGCACATACCTACTTACTTTTGTTACTATAAACATATCACAAATTATAGATTGGCGGATTGCCCTTTGGAATTTCCTTCTTCGGTCATAATTAATAGGTACCTATATCGTTTTATTTATATAATGCTAGGCTAATCATTGAATTTAAGCGAAGTAAACCAATTCTAATATTGATAAAATTTTGAAAAATCAGAGAAAAACGTAAATAAACACAGCTAACGCGTATTTATTATGTAGAGTTCGAGTAAACGCTCGGAGTTGCTGTTTTGTTCTTTTATCCCTGTTCTTCTCATCATAAGAAAAAAAGACGGAAAATGCTCCGAGTGCTCAGTGTTTCAAGACGAACTCACGGTATGATGGACGGTTGCTGATAGACACTGACAAATCATACTACATGACGTCACGACCAGTACCAGAGCGTTTTTTCCCGCTGGAAATAATTTGAATTTTTCTGCATTTTCAATTCCTTATTGTGGCCGTTTGCGACAAAATAAAATTGTTTTTTTCGCTGATATAGGTTTTAATTAATGTATTCTTATGATTTATAGTAATATTTTCATGTTTAAATTTTTTGTCAAGTTCCCTATTAATTTATTCACTATGTATAATAATAGGCTGATTTGAAAATCAATTTTGGGTTTTTAGTAATACTACACTAACTATTCCAAGTGCACTGACTCCTGATCTGTTCAACTGTCCAAATTATTTTGACTGTTTTTAATTTTGTTCTATTTGCACTAACTCGATTTAAATTACTCTAAGCAATCCATCTGCATTTATTTTATTTGAATTACTGCTATTGTTTGAGTTACTCCAAGAGTTCCAGATGCTTTAATTTCTGTTTCATCTACTTTAACTCTGTTCTGTTTGCACTGCTCTGATTATTACTGTTCGAACTATTCCATTATGCTTCAATGAACAGTGAGCTGATTTGAAAATTAATTTTGGGTTTTGAGTAATTTCATTCTGACTGTTCTTGAGTGGATTTGTGGTACTCGGTTAACAACGGTGGAAAATACAGAGTGAATGATGAATATTTTAACTTATCAAAAAACCTTACTCTAGAGTGAGTTTTTAAAATTGTTTGGAACAACTCAGAGCAGCAAATTAAATGAGGAAAATGCCTGTTCGGAATATCTTTGACACCAATTTAAGGCCACACTCAAATTGAACACAGACCTCCAAAAAACTCGAAATGAAAAACTCGCTTCGAAACTGTTCTAGAGTGAGTTTGTAGAAGTACTCTGGATAACTTGGGGAACAATGGAAAATGCAGCGTGAAGACTATTCGGAACAACTGAATAGGATGAAAAACAATAAAAATTAGCTCTAAAATGTTCCGAATCATCTTTGGAACATATAAAGTTGGTAGAGTTTTGTGTTAAAAGTTGTTCTAGAATAGGAAAACTGATGACACAGGTCAAAAACTTGATTTATAGCAGGATTTGTAACACAAACATGACTGTTCTAGAACAATACGAAGTATGTACGACATTTGAACTATTTCTGGAACTGTGCTGAGACGTTTCAAATCAACCCCGAAAGAATTCCGAATCAGCATCCAATTTACTCTAGAACAATTATTGCCTGAAATAAGTTGAGAATATATAAGTTTTGTGTTCAAAACTGTTCTCAAATGATATAAGAAAACCATCAAAAATGTATTCCGGAGTAGGAAACATGATACCAATTAAAAACTTGATTTATATCAAGATTTTGGACAGAACTAGAACAATTTTGAAAGTGTACGATACTAAATTAGTTCTGGAATTGTGCCGGGACGATTCAAATTCAAATCAACCCCAGAACAGATCCGAATCAGCATCCAGTTTACTCCAGAACAATTATAACTTGAAATAAATTCGGAAAATATTGAGTTTTAAGCTTAGAGCAGGTAAAGGTGAAGAGGAGTAGTAACCTGGATTTGAAAAATGAAGCCGTTTTTTTTCCAGGTATTTTGGCACCAAAAAAATGGCAGTATAGGCAATTCAATGTTTTACTTGCATTTTGGTGCTAAACATTTGCCAAAAACTTGGCTTCACTTTAGTTTCATAAGCAGAATGGCGCGTTTTTACTCCCTATGTCCTTAGGACAGCGCTTTACCTGCTCTAAGGTTTTAAGTAATGCTACTCTGACTGTTCCAAGTGCACTGATTTTTTTGATCTGTTCAGCTGTTCGAACTACCTTGAGTGTTCTAATTCTGTTCCATTTGCACTAACCCGATTTAAATTACTCTAAGCATTCCATGTGCATCAATTCTATTTATTTAAATTACTTCTATTGTTCGAGTTACCCTAAGTGTTCCAATTGCTTTAATTTCTGTTTTATCTGCAACTCTGTTCTGTTTGCATTGCTCTGACTGTTATTATTCGGACTATTCTAACGCTAACCCAATCAAATAATTTATTCACTATAGTAGGTTGATTTAAAAATACATTTTGGGTTTTTAGTAATTTCAGTCTGACTGTTGCAAGTGCACTGACTCTTTTTGATCTGTTCAACTGCTCGAAGTACTTTACCTGTTCTAATTCTGTTCCAATTGCACTAACTCGATTTCAGTTACTCTGGATTAATTCTATTTGAATTCCTTTTATTGTTCGAATTACTTTCGAACTACTCTAATATGCTCAATGAATACACTATGGAACTGTTCTACATGAACTTGCAGATTCTCGCGATGATTCGTGACCAAAGTGACATTTGCAGTTATGATTCAAAATTAATTCAAAACTAGTTAAATCTCAGATCCCTAATTTTCGATTTTTCAATTAAAATTTCTAGTTTGCGGTTGATCAAATTTGGATCGAATGTAGTTTACTATGTTCTGAAATGAACACATTGGAACTATTTTGATATTCGGAACAGCTTCTCAATTGGAGTAGCATACTCTGGAGTGTCACGCTCTAGAACTGTTCTACATGAACAAGCACTTGAATTTTTTTGTGATGATTTAAAACGATGTGATTCAAAATTTGCTATTCATAGAAACGATTCGAACAAAATGAAACTATTTTGAATAGAACAGCTTTTCAGTATCTTCATTGATGTGAAATACTCTAGAGTGTCACGCTTTTGAACTGTTCTGCATGAACTGGCACTTGAAAATTCAATTTTGTGACAGAAGTGATTGCAAATTTGCTACTGGATTCGTTCCCAATAATGATTTGGAACCATTCACATCGTAGATCATCAATTTTAAAATTTCTAGTTACATTTTTTGTTCGAGTTGTGTGTTAAAATTGAATGGGGTTTTATCTGTTCCAGAACAGCGAATCAATTCGAGTAAGATACTCTGGAGTGTCACGGTTTTGAATTGTTCTGCTTGAACTAGCAATCGAACCTTCTTGCGATGTGATTCTAAATTTGCTACTTGCAAATCACTAATTTTCAAATTTTTATTATACTTAGTTTAATCTGTACTGTAAGTTCTCGAACGGTGCAAAGTGATTGTGAAGCATTGGAGCATTCTTGAACTGTTCCAGAGTGGGTTATTGAGAAGCAGCTTTAAATTTTTTCACTCCAATGGTTCGGAGTCAAAGTAATGTGAAAAAAATTCACTCTATTTCAACTCCAATGTACAGGGCACTCCAGTACAGTAACCCACTAGATTTTTCCAGGTTATTTTTTGCCTTTTTTTTTGGAGTTTCCATATATTAAACACTTTTATATTTTATTAACCAAACATAGAAACTTTTATTTTAAGTACTTAGGCAATAAAGTGAACATAACTAATTACTAAAATCAGTGATTTTTCTTATTCAAAAACCACATAAGTAAAATGGCACCATTTTAAAACAAAAATAAGCGTACTAATGGGTCATTCTTCAATAATAGAGAAATCCTAAACTTCTAAAATACAATAATAGTCAAAACAACAAATAATAATAAAAAAACTACAAAAACAATATAAAGGGTCTTTGGCACAATATTGTATCATTAAAATCTAATTTTAAAATGAAAATGTAATGTCTTTTTTAGACTTTATACATTAGAATTAAAAACGGAGATACTCAGCTTAAAAAAAAACTTAGAAGCTTTGAGAGTAGAAAGAAAATGGTTCTACAAAAAAAAAGAAGAAAAATGAACACAATATTTGCTATTCTTTCAAATAATAACAAAACCAGTTCTTAACTGTTAAACCTAAACTCTTCTAATCGGATTCCTTGTCAAAATATCATCAATATCTTCGACCAAATCAAGCCTTTTGGCAGATTTCAATGCTCTTTGTAAATCCACCCTCCAAACCTCCCAATCATCCCCGCACCTTTCATGGTGCACCCTCAATATTTCGTGGGTGATTCTCTCAATATCCCTTTGGTATTTCTGATCCAAATTGACGATTCGTCCTTCTGGAATTGAAAAACCTCTGGCAAATTCTCGCCAACTTATGCCAATACAGTCTTTGATCATTTGGTCGATTCTTTGTACTGGATCAGGCAAAACTGGTGGTAAAACTAAAATAATTTTTTTTTAATGTATGGAATGAGGCACTAGCTCAAGGTTCCTAAAAAGTTTATAGGTGGTTTGGTAATGGGTAACTTGATGACGTCATCTGGGTTGCCCTATGGAAATTAGCATTATGTTGAAGCAGCCCAGATGTCGTCATCAAAGTTATCAGGCAACCTGACCTACCTCTCTCAATCAACCTTGGCACTAGCTGACGGTTAATGATAGATAACCTCACTTTCGATGGGGGCGCCGTTTTGTTTTGTTTGTCCTCCCATCAAAAGTGAGGTTATATGTGTGACGTCACGTCAGCTAGTGCCTAATTTAAAGCAAAATTATTTTACCTCTATTTGATAAATCCCTATCAATTGGTGTTGGGGCCAAAATTGTTTGTATTTCATAATTATCAGGGGCCACTTCTTGGATAATTTGCTCCAAATTGTTCCAATGTTCTGGGCCTAAAACGTCCCGTTTTTCTAAAATTTTAAACAAGTAGTTGAGGCTGTCGATTTTTTCAAAGACTCGCTGCGAGTTGATGAAACTTTGAAAATTGGTTTTCAGTCTTTGGAGTCTTGGTGCATGGCAACCTAAATGGAGTAGAATGTCGCGGATTGCCAAGTATTGGTTTTGAGTTATCGATGACATGATTTTAGGTTTTTATTTATAATTATTCGAACATTTTTTGAGGAAATTGAGGAAAATTCTAAAAAACATCAAAATAAAAATAAATAAAAATCTAAACAAAATAACACATTTTTTTTTTTTTGACAGTTGACAAGAATGAATTATGAAACAGCTGATTTGTCAACAGTTTTCAATAGCCGCTTTCCTAGTAGTTGTATTCCTTTCACACCTAGGAGGAGCTCCGGAACAGCTCTGGGGCTTTACGCACTCATTCCTTTCGAAAAGTGTTTGTTGCGCCTGAGCCGCTTTCCAGTATGCGCAATTGGTGCGCTCTAGAGCACCTCGGGGGCGCCACGCACTAGATTTGTACCGTTCCAGTATCATGACGTGAGACGCCTGTTTTAGTGTCAAATATGTCAAATTTTAAAAATAATTCTCTGTTTGTTTGTGCAGTTTGTTTTTTATTTATCATAAATGAAAGAGAATCAAAACTATATTTTTTAAAATGTTCAATCTTGAGATATAACAAGAAATAAATAAATAAATTAAATAAATAGCCACCCACGTATGTGACAGCTGACAGGTTGACGCGTACGTACAGCTCGGGAGCACAACGCCCCGAGTAGCTCCGGGCGTCACACTCCCATACTGGAAAGCGGCTCTGAGTAGTGAGTACTCAAGCCCAACTCAAACCATTAAAATGCATGAAAGCCAGCGTATCTGTTCCTTTCAAATCGGGGTCGACTAACACCGGAGCGAGTAGCTCTAGTGTTTCAAACTATTGAAAGGAATACAACTATTATGGGAATGTGACGGAGCTACTCGTACAAATCTAGTGCGTGGTGCTCCTGGGGTGCTCTAGAGTACGCCAATATACATAGTAAGGTGCTTTTTAGTGACCCATTTGAACATAGCATTTGAGTTATTCCTGAGCAGCTCAGGAGCGCTCCACAATTGCTTTGCGCGTTCCCGTGCTCAGAGTGTCGTACACTTGAACTACTCATTTCTGTTATCCCCTGCCCCCTCGTGCACCAACCATTTCGGTGTTCCATATTCCTGAAGTCCGAAATGGTGGAGGTTAAGGCCCAGTTGTACAATCTTGGTTCAAAACAGAGTTCAGCTGAACTAGACTGGTACTTGAACTTCCCCATTTGAAATGCATTGCTGTCAAAAATGATAGAATTTGATTAATAGCTGACAGCAATGTATTTTAAATGGGAAAGCTCAAGTACCGGTCGAGTTCAGTTGAACTTTGTTTTGAACCAAGATTCTACAACTGGGCCTTAAGCTGGAATTTCATGCATCCGTTTTCCGAAGAAAGATGTCCGAAAAACATTCCATTCTGACATAATCGTATAAAAATATGTCAAAATAGAAGGTTTTTCGGACATTCGTCGGAAAACGGATGGATGAAACTCCGGCCTAAAGCCTAGTACTCATAACTGCAAAATTCGCATTTTTTTGACATTTCTTCGACAATTTGACGTTTAATTCACGCATAAAACGTCAATTTGTCGAAGCAATGTCAAAAAATTGCGAATTTCGCAGTTATGAGTACTAGGCTTAAGGGAGGATTTTCATGCATCCGTTTTTCCGTCGAAATATGTCCGTTTAACATTCTATTCTGACATAATCGTATATAAACATGTCAGAATAGAATGTTAAACGGACATATTTCGACGGAAAAACGGATGCATGAAAATCCTCCCTTAGACGAGAACATTTCAGTGCTGCTCATGTCGAACAGTTCAAGAGCGTCACACTCCAGGAGCATGATACTCTAACAATTTAGGAACCGTCAAAAAAGAAAGGACCCCGCACATTTCTTATGGAAAAGTGATCTATGTGGAATTTTGCTGAATTTTTGATATTGTGTATAGGGAGTCGTCCTTAACAAAAGTGATCATTGCGCTAATGTTCAATACCTAACAGTTTTCAAGATATCAATTAAAAACTTTTTTAATTTGATACTCTTCAGTATGACGTCACCAGTATGCTCACAGCACCGAAAATTAAAACTATCCTTTTCACTTATGACTTTGACCTTTGACTACCGATACTTATACTCTTCTCCTTTTAACATTTAGGAAATAAAAAAAAACAACAACAGGTACAAATGAAATCGCTATATGACTGTCAGGGCATCAGTAAATATTTATTGTAATAAGTACCTATACATTTAAATTAACACTCGGTATAGGAAATACTAAAAGATTTGTACAGCATTTCGTCCAAGAAAATTAATCTTTTTTTTTCTACTTTTTTATGGAATTTTGTTTACGTTACAAATTCTTGCTATGTAGACCCTCAACGGCGTCGAGAGATAAACATCTATTGTTCCCATTGTACTTTTTTTGCTTCGGGGCAAAGGACAGCAGATAAGAGAATTAGGCATTTTTTATTATTGAAACCTCATATTTAGGTCCGCAAGAGGTTCTAGCTGTTTCTCAGTTTTCTTAGTTTTTAGTCGCTTGTAAAACGTTAGTGGATACACATTTATTTTGTATATTTATCAGTATTTTACGCAGAACGGTTTTTATCATTTCCCAGTTAATTTAGAATAAAGAGTTTCTTTTGTTTAAATAGTGCTTTTTATTTCACGAACCGTGTTTCCGAGTATAACAGGTAGTTGTATTTCGGAGCACAAGACATTTGGCGACCGTGACAGGACTGGGATTTGATAGCGAATTGTTTCGTGGCGCGGGTGAATATACCGGGTGTATTGCCGAGTAAGTGGCCGTTTATTTGGACAAACTTTTACTCCGTTTTGTTGGTATCGGGACGTGAGTGGTTTTGAACCAAGTTTGTCAGTGGTGTTTCTAGAAAAAAGGAACAGCAGAAGAAACACCGGAAAGTACTGCGGACGGCTTTTACCAAGACGTTGAAAGAGATGGATGTTCTCTTGGCCGAGCCAGAAATTGACAGGCGCCTGGTAAAAGTATCGATGAGAATGTTGCAGCAAAAACATGATGAAATGAAACTAATCGACAACAAAATTTACACTCTTATGCTTGAAGACGATGTCAGTGAAGAAGACCTGCAAGCTGAGATGGAAGGGAGCGACAGCTACGACAGGAAATTCAATGACGTAAATATACGGTATGAGGAGTGTATGGAACCAGCATATATGGGTCGACCGAGTTCAGAGGCAGAGGATGAGGTAAACTCGATAAATACTAGTGGTAGCAGCAGACAAGGTAGGCGAAAATTTAAATTACCTACATTAGAATTTAAAAAATTTGATGGAAACATTCGCGACTGGCTGCCTTTTTGGTCTCAATTCAACAAAGTGCATGTTGACCCCGACATAGATATAAATGATAAGGTCGAAAATTTGATACAAGCTACTATACCGGGTAGTAGAGCTAGGCAGCTAGTCGACAGTTTTCCGGCAACCGGCGATAATTATAATAAAATGATAGACTCTCTTCGTGAGCGTTTCGGGCGTGAGGACTTACAAATCGAAGTATACGTACGCGAGTTGCTTAAATTAATCATACACAACGCGACATCTGATAACAAAATGGAACTTTCTCTTTTGTATGACAAAATAGAGACTCAATTACGGGCGTTAGAAACACTTAAAATTACGTCAGATAAATATTCGGCTATGCTATTTCCGCTCATAGAATCGTGTCTTCCCGCTGATTTGTTACGAGTTTGGCAACGATTACCTGCGGCAACCGCTGCCGTGTCCGCCGTCGGGTCTCAGGGTTCTTTGAATGCTTCCGGAAGTGCGTCCTTGGAAATCCGTCTTAGGAGTCTTATGTCATTTTTGAAAAATGAAGTTGACAATGAGCAACACGTTTCGTTGGCTGCCGATGCGTTTGGTTTTCGTTCTACTACGGGTAGCGCAGATTTAGGTCGTCACAAGACCATTCAAAGACGGCAATCGAGACTGCCTGATACCGGTACTCCTGCGGCATTAGCTTTGACTAATAATTGTGTTAAATGTATTTTTTGTCAAAATTCGCATGACAGTGTCAGTTGTTTTAAAGCTCAGAATTTAAGCTTGGATGAGAAAAAGAATATTTTGACCAAGAATGCTTTCGATGTCTTAAACCCGGACACCAATCTCGTAACTGCCGCGGCCGATTAAAATGTTTAATATGTTCAAAATCCCATGTAGCTTTAATATGTCCTGAACTGGCAGTAAATAAACGCGAAAATAATGAACCTAAAGAGAAAAACGATATTCCGTCGGGCGCCGACCATGTTCTTGCCAATAATACGAGTACCCAAGTGTTTCTGCAAACTTTGCGCGTCAAAATAGAGGGTGCTACGGGTTCACGATTTGTACGCGCATTAATAGACACTGGTTCACAGAAATCATATGTTTTAAAGTCCACGGCCGAATTTCTGGGATATGTACCCAAACGACAAACAAATATTAACCACGGGTTGTTTGGAGGTAAAGAGTTTCTGGCACGCCACAATTTTTATGATATTAGATTGCGTTGCGGGAATTACAGCTGTGTTTTTGAAGCTTTAGATCAAGCTGTTATTTGTACCGACGTTTCTCCTGTTTTTGATGGACCCTGGATGGAAGAGCTGAGTACTTTGGGGATACCACTGTCAGATATGTGCGATTCTGGACCTATCGAAATTTTAATTGGTTCAGATGTTGCGGGCAAGCTTTATACGGGAAGAAGATATATTCTACCTTGTGGATTAGTAGCAATCGGAACTTTGTTGGGATGGACTCTAATGGGCAAGATACCCTCTGATAAAGCAACCAGCAGCTTAGCTATGACGTCCCTTTCCCTCTTCGTGAAAAATGCTGCTATCAGTGAACTTTGGGAATTAGATGTTTTAGGCATTACTGACCCCACTGATAAAAAATCGCATGAAGAATCTGCACTGGCTGCTAAGGAGTTATTTCTGCAAACTGTTACTGTGAACTCGGAGGGAAGGTATGAGGTTAGGCTGCCTTGGCTTGAAGGTCACCCTGTATTACCCAGCAATTATAACCTGGCTAAGAAAAGACTAGAAAATACTGTTAGGAAAATACGCAATGAGGGATATTTTCAGTCTTACGATCAGGTTTTCGGAGAATGGTTGGACGAGCAGATCATTGAGGAAGTTCCTGAGCAGCAACACGAAAGCGAAGCGCACTATTTGCCCCACAGGCCGGTGGTAAAACAAGACAGTTCAACCACAAAAATAAGGCCTGTATACGACGCTTCTGCTAAAGAAAAAGATCGACCCTCATTAAATCAATGTTTAGAGAAGGGGTTGAATTTAATAGAATTTATACCCTCTATTTTGTTGAGGTTTAGACAGAGTCGAATAGGTGTGACATCCGATATCCGTAAAGCTTTCCTACAAATTAGTATACACGAAAGTGACAGAGATTTCCTCCGATTTTTGTGGTTAGATAACGATGGCCATCAAAAGATTTATCGACATCGTCGTGTGGTATTTGGCATCAACAGCAGCCCTTTCCTGTTAGCAGCCACATTAGATTACCATCTGTCAAAAATGTTGGAAAAATGTACGGACGACGCATCATATAGCCAAGAAACTATTCAGAAGCTGTCGAAAAGTTTTTATGTAGACAATTGCGTCACTAGTGTCACCAGCCAAGAAAAGTTAGATGCTTTCATTCGAGAAGCCAGGATTGTAATGGCTGACGGAAAGTTTGATTTACGAGGGTGGGAGTATACACGACAGATCCAAGATGACAACTCTAGTGCTTCCACTCCTATGCTTGGATTAACGTGGGACAAGCTGAATGATACGTTAAGCATACATCAGGAACACATGGATGTTGAGCAACTCTTGAGTACTCCGGTAACAAAAAGATTTATGCTTTCACTAGCCCAAAGAGTGTTCGATCCGATGGGCTTCACTTGTCCAGCCACTTTGTTACCAAAACTATTGTTGCAGAAAACTTGGGAGAAGCAATTGCCATGGGACGCGCCCGTAGACGCGTCAATCGAGAATATCTTTCATCACTGGGTCCAAGAGCTACCGTATTTAGCAGCTGTTGAAATCCCTCGATGGATCACTGCTGGACTTGATGAGGCTGAGCAATGGACCCTACATACATTTTGTGATGCCAGTAAGGATGCCTATTCGGCTGTTGTTTTCTTGAGAGCTGTACGAGATGACGAAGTCTTTATCCATTTTCTGATGGCAAAATCAAGAGTAGCGCCATTAAAGAAAGAGAAATTGTCAATTCCCCGATTGGAGTTAATGGCGGCCGTTATAGCGGTAAGACTGTATACCACTGTGAAAACAGCCCTCGAACTAGACCTAGAAAGTTATTTCTGGACCGATTCAACGACTGTTCTTTCTTGGATCCGTAGGAGTGAAGAATGGGCTACATTTGTCTGGAATAGAGTGGCAGAGATTCGAAAGACATCATGATGATTGGCGACACGTTCCTGGAAAGCAAAATCCAGCTGATCTCCCATCACGTGGTTGTTCTGCCAAACAACTGCTCGAGTCTCGATGGTGGGAGGGCCCTGGTTGGTTGCAAGAAAGCCCAGCTTCCTGGCCTCGAGAAAGTTTTAATTTTAATGAGGAAGAAATTAACCAAGAAAAAAGAAAACGTCTTGTTGTTACCTTGGTTATTAGTGAGACAGATAAAATGACATTAGAGGATTGGCATCTCACGTACTTCTCGCAATACAGTAAAACCATACGAATGATTGCTTGGATATTCCGCTTCATCAATAATGCGAGAAAGATAAAAAATAAGATAAAAGGAGAGCTAACCACTGAACAAATCGAGGTAGCTGAAGTCTTCGTGTTAAAAATTGTGCAACGCGAATCATTTATGGACAAGAATGATAAACACTTGAGTGGATTCGACACTTTTAAAGACGCAAATGGACTAATTCGATTAAAATCGCGGGTGAGCAATAGAGATGACACTCCAGCATATCGCTTGCCAATAGTACTACCTGCCAGGCAACCTGTGGTTAATTGTTTGATTTTTCGAGAACACATTCGATCATGTCATGTTGGTGTACAGGGACTAATGAGCATCTTACGCGAGACCTATTGGATTCTGGGAGGACGACGTGCTATTAAATCCGTAATATCTCGGTGCGTCGTTTGCAAAAGACAAAAAGTGAAGTCATTTGAGGAACGTGCTCCTCCCTTGCCGTTTGATCGAGTGCGCGATGCCGTCGCGTTCGAAATTACAGGGGTGGACTTTGCCGGTCCCCTGTATTTGAAATCTAGACAGAAGTCGTGGATATGTATATTTACTTGTGCTGTATATCGGGCCGTGCATTTCGAACTTTGTACGTTGTTGTCGGTGGTAAATTTTATGGAAGCACTTCAGCGTTTTATAGCCAGACGCGGCCGTCCTAAAGTAATCTATAGTGATAACGGGACAAATTTTGTTGGTACCGATAACGCATTTTCTCGTCTGGACTTTCAGAAAATCGCTGAATACAGCAGTGCGGAACGCATTAAATGGCGATTCAACCCACCTACAGCGTCCTGGTGGGGCGGGTTTTGGGAGCGCCTCGTAGGGGTGCTAAAGCAGTTGCTACGAAAAGTGCTTGGTCGTGCTTCGCTCACCTATGAAAGTTTGGTGACGGTGATTTGTGACTGCGAGTCAATCATTAATTCGAGGCCGCTCACGTATCAGTCATCCGATGCTAATGAATTGATACCTTTAACCCCTGTAATGTTTCTAAGGGACTTGGCCGAGTGCGGTGTTCCGGATATTGATGCTGTCAATCAATCTTCTATGTGTAAAAGATTGCTGCATAGACAAAAAATAGTTGAGGATCTTCGTCGTAGATTCCGCAGCGAATATTTGGGGCAGCTAAACTTGATGTCGAAAAAGCGAGAATGCAGAACAGTGACAGTCGGAGATGTGGTTCTTGTTGGCAATGACCAAGACAAACGCATTAGTTGGCCCATAGGACGTATCATTGAAACATTGCCTGGGAAAGATGGGAAAATTCGACTGGTGAGAGTCTTGACTGCGAAGGGACAGTTGCTGAGACCTATACAAAGGCTGTATCCTCTCGAGTGTGCGGACGTCAACGATGGTTTTCAAGAATTGCCAGCTGTAGAGACAACGCCTAGTATTGAAGAAGTTGAGTCTAGTTCACTGAGGCGCGAGTGCAACAATGAAGAAAGTGTCGCGAATTCGGAAGTTGTTAAAAGCAGAGCACCCGATTCGCAAAAGTGTGTTACGCGTAGTGGACGTAAAATTAACGCGCCCGCACAGTTGAAGGACTATTTTTTAGAATAGATGATAGATGTTAAGATGTTGTTACTATTATTATGTTCTATTTTTTCATCCCCCTTAGTATTTTTTAAGTTTTCGTTGTTTCTGTATGTCTCTGATAGTTTTGTGAGCCAGATTTTTAGTTAAAAATTGCCTCAGGTGGGAGGATGTCAGGGCATCAGTAAATATTTATTGTAATAAGTACCTATACATTTAAATTAACACTCGGTATAGGAAATACTAAAAGATTTGTACAGCATTTCGTCCAAGAAAATTAATCTTTTTTTTTCTACTTTTTTATGGAATTTTGTTTACGTTACAAATTCTTGCTATGTAGACCCTCAACGGCGTCGAGAGATAAACATCTATTGTTCCCATTGTACTTTTTTTGCTTCGGGGCAAAGGACAGCAGATAAGAGAATTAGGCATTTTTTATTATTGAAACCTCATATTTAGGTCCGCAAGAGGTTCTAGCTGTTTCTCAGTTTTCTTAGTTTTTTAGTCGCTTGTAAAACGTTAGTGGATACACATTTATTTTGTATATTTATCAGTATTTTACGCAGAACGGTTTTTATCATTTCCCAGTTAATTTAGAATAAAGAGTTTCTTTTGTTTAAATAGTGCTTTTTATTTTACGAACCGTGTTTCCGAGTATAACGGGTAGTTGTATTTCGGAGCACAAGACAATGACAGACATCATGACATGAAGATGACGATTGCGGCAGGAGCTAGGTGTTGTTTACATACCTACCTATTTGTCACTAATCGCTATCGCTATCTTTTTTTTTCTTAATGTTAAAAGGAGAAGAGTAAAATCAAAGTCAAAAGTGGAAAGGATAGTAATAATTTTCGTTGCTGTGAGTGACGTCATACTGAAGAGTATTATTAAAAAAGTTTTTAATTGATATCTTGAAAACTGTTGGGTATTGAACATTAGCGCAACGATCACTTTTGTTAAGGACGACTCCCTATACACAATATCAAAAATTCAGCAAAATTCCACATAGATCACTTTTCCATAAGAAATGTGCGGGGTCCTTTGTAATGGTCTAGTTTGTTTGTTTCGAGGATAGATGGCGACACTATTCTATTGGCGATTTCGACTACCGATGGGGGCGCTGGCGTTTGTAAATAAATATGGCGGAGAACGAGTAATATTTTGACGTTCAGCATTGTATTTATTTGCATTCGTATTTCTTTCGCTAATTTTCTCGTAGTTTTTTCGGTGGTTTTTTACTATGTTTTATAAATTTTGAACGTTGTGACTTTCTTTTGTGCATTTCGTATCCATACAACAGGAAATATGGAAAATGGTCTGTTTTTGAGTTTGGCACAGTTTTATATTACCTGCAGGCTGGCGTAGAAAGCACGAGCACGATCACTATTTTTCTTAGACAAATAATGAAAATGAATAGTTCTGTCTGCACCTTTTCGGGAATGGCATTCGTCTATACAGCAGTTTGTGTTATGCTTGGACCGTTTGGACTTGGAGGCAGATGCCATTGAATTCCTGTAATAATAGCACCTCACAGAATCACAATAAAAAGTTTCCCTTTATTATTTCCAACTTTTCGACACAAAACACGTAATTCAAATTAGGAACGAACAGAAAACATCGAAAAAGCAAGAAAATATTCCCCAATACGTTATGTAAACAAACGATCTATTACTCGTTAAGTTAGTGCCAAATATATCCGCCAGGTGCCGCACTTATTTTTGAAATCACCAATTGGGAATAGGTATACCAATGTCATCAATGATTTACCAATAATAGATAGTGCATGAACAATTATTTAATCGGTTGACAACATCCTATTCTATTCTGAAATGTATCAATAACCAAACTGCGCCCTTTCATATCGATTGCCAAGCTTGAGAAGCGGGCCGTACACCGAAGATACATTTGCCCCGCCACAATTATCGCGCCGCATATGTGTCGCACAAAATATATCACTCCCTTTATACCATACGTGGCCACGCACACTGGAGACGCATTTGTGGCGAATCAACAAGCACGCCACCGAAACACAAAGGAGGCCGCAGACCTAAGGTACAAATGTTGCTCCACAAATGCCTTTACACTTTTATCGTTCAACATTTAAATAAACTCCCACAAATACGGTACGAGCACGCACACCAGGTTTAGTTGTGTTGACGCATTTGTACCATGTCGTCGTCGTCTGATGATGATGATTTTATGATGTGGCAACTATTAAGACGAAACCGAAAAAAACGTCGCTACTGGGTTCATCCTTACAATGATGGTTGCTCTACAAGAGGAAATTTTCAGATATCAAAGCAGTTAGTGAATGATGAAGAAAAATACCAATCGTATTATAGAATGTTACCTAATACCTTCAAATTACTATTGGAATTGGTTGGTCCAAGATTGCAAAAGGAGGACACGAAATTCAGGGAGTCTATTTCTGCCGAAAAACGTTTATTGATAATATTGAGGTAAGGACAAATATAAAAATATAAAAAATATTTAACCTTAACATTGCGAATTTGTATGCGAATATGATGACGCTTGTGGAGGTGCAAGATTTTGTAGGTGAGTGGTTTGCTGCAAATGCGTATTTGGATAAATGGGATATGCATCACCGGTAAGATCTTGTAGGTGAGTGGTTTGCTGCGAATGGGTATGTGAATAGGATGGCTGTGCAGGTGTAAAATCTTGTGGGTGAGTTTGCTGTTCTTTGTATCCTACATCAAATGAAGTGTAATACGATCTTGCAGTCACTTTTGGAAGGTCTTGTTGGCCAGAATCTGATTGCAATGGATATTTAATGTTTTCGATTAGCTCTAAAATGCCTTTTTGAAATGATAACTGTTGCCGTAAGGTCATTGATTCCATTTGGGGCACGAGACTTAGAAGAAACATCTCACAAGAATTTGGTTTTTCTTGTTGTGAAGAAGTAGTCACTGTTTCTGCTTTTTTCTTCTTTAAAGTAAAGTAATCTATTGCGCATTTATCTGCAGCATTAAGTCCTCTGGTATTGTATGAACTTGTTTTCACCCGTTTGCCGGTTAGTTTCCTACCAAGAGTTAGGCTTTCTCGATTGCTAAGACTGCTTATATCTGCTTGTTGATTCGTATTATCAGTCGTAGAGTGACCTGCACGAGGAGTATCTGGAAAAGAGTATTGACTTTCGCCCAAATCATCAAAATCCACTGAGATTTGTCTATCTCTGGATTCACTGTCTGTGGAAGCAGCTTCATGAGTCCCGGTTTCTTCGTGCGATTCTTCATCCAGATTTTCGGGTTCTTTAGTAGATAATTCAGATCGTAGATTTCCTTCTTGGGGGTAATTCTTTCTGAATGCATTCAGAAAGTGCAGGTATTTTGCTAGGTAATATGGTTTTTTTGAACCGGCACTAAATCGACTTTTACCTTTAGCACTAAGACTGCGAATGTATGACGAACGTATTCCTTTCCATTTGGTTTTGCAGCTTTCCCCTGTAAATTTAAAAATGATGCTCATAATAATTCAGGTAAAACAAAAAACAGAAATTTGAATTGACCGGCTTCAATATACTTTTTAAAAGGGATTTATAAGACTGTCATAGTATTAATGATGCAATTCTCAAAATTACTGTTACAATAATGTTATAATAGAAGCTATAATATATAATATTTATTTTTTTTATCCTAGGTTCCTGGCCACTGGCTCATCATTTCGATCCATGTCGTACGTTTTTATGAGAGGTGAAGCAACAATAGGCCAAATCATTGACGAAGGCTGTGACGTTATATGGCAAGTTTTGCAACCGCTTTATATGAAAAAACCAAAAACGAGTGACTGGTTAGAAATGTCTGACAAATTTCTGGAGTTGTGGAATTTACCACACTGCATTGGTGCAATAGATGGAAAGCACATTCGCATTAAGAAACCGACAAACTCCGGATCTGCATACTTGAACTTTAAAGAATATTTTTCCATTAATCTCATGGCATGTGCAGATGCAAATGGCTTGTTCACAAGTATTGATGTCGGAGATTATGGTAGAAACAATGATTCTGGAGTATTTAGAAATTCAAGCCTTGGACGATCACTTTCAACCAATACTCTAAATATTCCCAAGTCATCGCCATTGCCAGGAGAAGAATTAGACCGTTCATTTCCATACTATTTCGCAGCAGATGAGGGATTTCCCTTATGTGAAAACATAATTAGGCCTTATAATCAAAGAAACTTGACTAACACACGAAGAATATTCAATTATCGATTATCTAGGGGTAGGAAAATTGTAGAATGCACTTTTGGCATGCTTGTCTCAAAGTTTCGTGTGTTTGAGTGAGACCCCTCTTTCGTGTTCAGTGGCCAAAAGTATAAAAATTGTTAAAGCTGCTTGCGTTTTACATAATTTTATTAAAATACAGGAGAAAGGGCATTTAAATTTCTCTGCAGAAAATGCATCGAATGAAAAAAATTCAAATCCCAGACATAATTTAAGTCAAAATCAAGGAAGTGGCAAGATAACTATACAATTTAATAAATTTTTGTTTGGTACTTTAACTGTAATTGTAAAATTATAAATGCGTTTGAGAAAATTTAATTTAAAAAAAAGTTGATTAAATCTAGTTTTTCCAGGAATATAATACCCAACTGTAGAACGATAAACTTTCCTATTAAATCAATAAATTGTTGTTTTTACTTACCAGTTTCATTAAATTTTTTCCCAATTTTTGTCCAGTTCAATTCTGCTGTCCTTCTGTTATTATACTCTGCTAAATTGTGGTCATATAATTGAGGATATTTCTCAATTTCTTGAATAAATGATATAGTTTCATCAATATCATCCTTCATTTTGAAATTTTTAAACGCCACATGTGGCAACAAATATCGAACAAGTTGGTTCTACGGCTTCGAAGCGCAAATGCTGAGAGGATTCAAATGCGTCCTGTCAACAAATGCATCTCAAGTGTGCGGATGTTAATTTAAATACACAGAAGCGTTAAATGCTGTCCGATACATTTGTGACAACGCATTTGTGGCGCCACATTTGAATCTTAGGTCTGCGGCCTGCTTAAGGCGTATTTTTTTGTAGCGTAAAAACAAACATAGTTTTAAAAATGAGAGACAGTGTGGATATAATATGATTACTCACTCAGCCGTAGGAATAAAAATAGAGCGTTTGCTTGTAAGCAAAGGTAGAAGTATAAGCAAAAGCTTCAAGTAAAAGGTAGAAGTAGCAGCACACACTCCATATCATATGAATAATGAAAACCTTTTACTTGCGAGCATATGCTTCAAAGAAATGAAGTAAAAGTTACTACCTGTAGTACCTGTTGTTTCAATCTAAGGCTTGAGTGCCAACAGATTATATTATGATAACATCACTGGACTTTGATATTCCATATGAAGTGATTGTAAAAGAACGCCAATCATGGAAGAACGCAAAGCTACCGCAAGCGAACAATGCATTATTGTGGTACACAGTCACACAGATAGTTCGGAGCTAACGGAAGGAGTCGGTCTGGGAATAAAAAAAATGCTTGAATTCTCCTTAGCAATCGGTTAAACCCCCACAAAATTTCAAGCTGAGGTATGGCCAGTAGAGTGTCTTGAAAGAGTCCTAGGAGAGCACATTTAAATACTGTCCGACAGTCAAGCGGCTCTAAAGGCTCTAGGAGCGATCAGGTGCAATTCTCAGCTAGTTTGTGAGAGTAAAAATATCCTTAAACTAGCTGGGCAGTATAAAGTATCCCTGATGTGGGTAGCAGGACACCAGGGCATAGAAGGCAACGAGAAGGTGAACCGTCTCAAGGCCTTTTCAAGACCCAGAGCCTTTTTATGGACTACTGAAAAGCCACGTCTCCGAAGAAATGAACATATAAAGAAGGTTCATATGCATCTCAGCAAGGAGATCTGAAAAACTTGACATAAACAGAAGAGTAAATGCTTCCAATATGAAGCAAATACTCTGTTTTATTCATAAGAAAAAGAGTATTTGCTTTTTCCTGGAGCATTTGCTCCCGACTTTCGAGTAAGAGGTTTTGCTTGAACTTTTATTCATGCTGGATGAAGCATTTGGTTCAGATTTTGGGAGAAAAAGCGAATGCTCTTTTTTATTCATAGGGTAGACTGTCTCGCATAAATAGAAAAATATAGCTTAGTTGTAATAAATACAAGTTAGAAAGTGATAAAAGATGATATGCGTGCGCAACTAGTGGGTTGCAGTGTATCCAGATTGTATTGTTGCAGACAAATCGAAAATTATACCATTAAAAAAGTGATATAGTAGCTTTGTTCGCGGGTCCGATTCCGAATCGGTTCAGGGACTATTCGCATGCGCAATGTAAAAAGTGGCGTTCGCGGATAATAAAATTCTGAATTTTTAGTAACAGTTCTACGTTCGCGGATCACATAGAATTGGTTTTAATTGATTCGGAATCGGTTCTAGCAGTCCCAGGATTTTTCTTAGGACTAAAAGTTCGGTTCGGATGCTCATGCGTAATTTCGTGAGACATTGACCATTAGTACAATAAACAATATAAAAATAAATCAATTGATACAATAAACAAAATAATTATCTCCATCATTTATGTCTCCATAAAGATACAAACTAAAATAAAAAAACTTAACCCTCTCTTGTTTCCAAAGTCAATGGAATTATTTTTCTTTTATTATTAAATATAGGATAGCTAAATCTATAAAAATCGCATTAAGAGAGGGTGTTGTGTGTATAGATCTTAAATCCCTAAACCAAGTATAGAATACTGGTAATGCTCTTCTTATAGAGATGGCGTTAGTTGTGTTATGTCTATAGCTACTACTGCTATGTGTTTGCTTGATATATCACCAGCGAATGAAAACACTGTTTTACTGATAACTCGGTTTAATTCTGGGCACTGAACATACAAATAAATCGAAATACTTTATTTTGTTAACAACAACAACACGATATCATAATTGCGCGGCAACAACCTGGGACAGCTGTCTTCTGTCACGTCACGTCAGGCCGCCAGGGTTGTACACAATAGTTGAGCCATCCAGGGTTGAACACAACGGACTCGCGGAACAATGACGCCACATCTACTCCCCTCCCAGTGACGAAGCCACTTGTGGGAGGAACGAAACCTTCTTTTTTGAGTAAGTGCGAAGAGGGCTGTCCATGGTGAAGGATGACGCTGGGTGATTCTCCAGGGTGGATGAAACGGTATCGGGTTTAAGGGTGTAGGCTGGCTTCAGGGCGTCCACAGAGACAGTCTTCTCAACGCCATTGATTCGAATGCTGTACACTCGGTCATTTATTCTCTTGACGAGTTCATGCGGGCCAGTGTAGGGCGGTTCGAGCGGGCGACGAACAGAGTCCACTCGGCGGAAGACATGACTGCAAGTTGCGAGGTCCTTGAGGATGAAGCAGCGAGATTTGATATGGTGAGCCGTAGGTGTTGGGCGGACTTTCCTGATGTGGTCCCGGTATTTTTCGAGGAAGACTTGGGGATCAGCTGGGGGTGACTCAGAGGTGAAGAATTCACCAGGTATACGCAGGGGTGTCCCATAAAGGAGCTCCGCTGGTGAGGCATTCAGGTCTTCTTTCAGGCACGTACGCAGACCCAGAAGAACGGTCGGAAGCACTTCCGTCCAGGGCGTGGGTGCTTGACACATAAGGGCTGCCTTCAAAGTCCTATGGAAGCGCTCTACGATGCCATTGGACTGCGGGTGATAGGGCGTGGTGTGGATTACCCGCGCTCCTACAAGGCGTGCAAGAGCCGAAAATAGTGAAGATTCAAATTGCGTGCCCTGGTCAGTTGTGATGGATAGTGGCGTTCCGTAGTTGCAAATCCAATTGACATAGAGAGCAGACGAGACGGTGTCAGCTTCTATGTTCTGGAGGGGTACTGCAACAGGCCATCTAGAAAATCGATCAATTATGGTTAAGCAGTAACGAAATTTGTTGACTGGTGGTAAAATGATGAGGTCTAGGTGAATATGCTCGAATCTGTTGTCAGGTACGGTGATGTGCTGTGGTGCGAGACGATTGTGTCGTTGAATTTTGGATTTTTGACACTGAATGCATTGGCGGGACCACTGGAGGGCGTCCTTCTTGATTCCAGGCCAAACAAATTTTTCTTTGAGGCTTCGAGCAGTGACTCGGCCGCTGGGGTGTGCCAAACCATGCACAACATCAAAAGCTTTGCGTCGGAGACTTGTCGGAATGTAGGGTCTGATGCGATCTGAAGAGATATCACAGAGGACGTTGGCGTTTTCAATAACAAGCTGTTGCAGATTGAGCGATGATTCTTGTGGCGTATCTTGGTCTTCAAGCTGTGCGGCTTCGATGGCTTTAGGAGACAGTGACGTTGGCATGGAGATAGCGTTAATACGAGACAGGGCGTCAGCAACGGCGTTGTGTTCTCCCTTGACATAGACGATTTCTGTGCTGAATTGTGAAATAAAGTCCAGTTGATGGAGCTGTCTGGGGGATGCTTTTTCAGCGCGCTGAGCAAAGGCGTATACCAGTGGGCGATGATCAGTTTTGATGATGAACTGGCGTCCTTCCAGCTGGTGACGAAAGAACTTTATTGCAGCGAAAATCGCTAGCAGCTCGCGATCGTAGGTGCTGTATCGCGTTTCGGTGGGACTCAACTTGCGGGAAAAAAAACCTATGGGCTTCCAGCAGTCGTCGATCAGCTGTTCAAGTGCAGCTCCAATGGCGAAGTCCGAGGCATAAGTGGCGAGTGCGAGACTTGCAGAGGGTGAGATGAAGCTGGTACAAGTCGCTTTGACAATGCTTTCTACACAGTCTTGGTAGGCCTTCTCTGAGCTGGGTGTCCAAGGGATGGGCCGTTTGTCTTTTTTCTTGGCAACCTTCATAAATGCATTGAGAGGGGCTTGAAGTTCAGCGGCCTTTGGAATACAGCGACGGTAATAATTGAGCATTCCCAAAAACTTACGAAGGTCAGAGATGGTCTCTGGCTTGGGGTAAGAAGCGATGGCTTGGATCTTGGAATCAGGTGGTTTGTATCCGAGCTTGTTGATGGAGTAGCCGAGGTACATAACTTCTGACTTGTTGATTTGGCACTTGCTGAGGTTGATAGTGAGTTTGTTCTCACGCAGTACATTAAAGATTTTGCGTAGATGTTGCAGATGTTCCTCATGGGAATCCGAGAACACTATCAAGTCATCAATGTAGCATGCTGCGAAGTCAATACCACGGAGAAGGTTGTCCATATGACGTTGAAATGTCTGAGTGGCATTGCGCAGGCCTGGAGGCATACCCAGAAACTCAAAAAGCCCAAAAGGAGTAGTTATCGCTGTTTTGGGTATGTCCTCTGGTGCTACAGGAATTTGGTGGTAAGCTCGAACCAGGTCAATGACAGTGAAGACACTTTTCCCATGCAGCCGCTGAAAGATGTCTTCTGGTAGTGGTATGGGGTACCGATCTGGCACAGTCTGGGAATTGAGCCTCCTAAAATCACCTGTGGAACGCCATCCACCTTGCTTTTTCTGGACCATGTGTAGAGGACTGGCCCATGGACTGCTGGAGGGACGGATAACAGCATGATGCAACAGGAGGTCGAAATCCTCTTTAGCAATCTTTAGTTTCTCTGAGTTTAGCCGACGTGGACGGTCATTGACTGGCGGTCCAGTGGTGACTATGTGGTGATAAGTTCCTGTAGGGGCGTCCACTGATGGGGCTGACCTTGGACGGGTGATGTCAATAAACTCTTCCAGCAACTTGCTATAGGGTTGACTGAGTGTAGGAGGTGCATATTCTGCATTATTGACAGTGGAAACAGTATGAAGTTCGGTTTCATGCATTTCAGCAGGAGAAGACAGTGAGGTGAGAGAGTCCAGAAGGCGCTTGTGCTTTAAATCAGGAAGAAGGCCATGATGTGAAAGCAGGTCGGCACCTATGATTGCTGATTTGACGTCTGCAATGATAAATGCCCACTTGAAGGATCTGCGGAGTCCAAAATTGAGGTTAAGAAAGTGTTGACCATACGTTTTGATAACTGTTGCATTGGCTGCATATAGCATGAGGTCAGCAGGCAGAAGTTTTCGTTGAAAGAAGCTTCTTGGAATCAAGGATACAACGGAACCACTGTCGATAAGAAACTTCATGCCAGTGACCTTGTCTATGACGTGCAGGCGACTTTCTTTAGATGGGAGGCAGGTGCTGTTGACATTGCTGTCGCTTACCACCTGAACAGGCGACAGCATATTTAGTTTTCCTGGCGCGGAGATGCTAGTGGCAGCTGAGACACATTTTTGGGCCCGGGCACCGAATTTTCGATGATATCGGCATTCTCCAGAAGTGACAGAACGCTCACGTGGTTGTCGACTGGTAGAGGTGAGACTCTGTCTGATGGCAGAAGTGAGGTCCTTCTGAGCAATGGTTAGTTCTGTGATGGCTTGTCTGAGTTCGTTCAGCTCGGAGGCTACTGAAGAACCATGTCCATGCTGGCGAGAGCTCTGGTTGACGGCCATGACACTGCCACCAGGGATGTTTGTCATGAGCTCATCAGCTGCAGCAGCTAGTTCGTTAAGTGAATTGGCCTTGAAAATTTTCAGCAAGTGCTGAATGCTGACAGGCAGAAGGGCCAGCCATCGTATGCGGAGCACGTCTTCTGTAGCACGATTGCCGGCAAGGGCTCGCATTTCACGAAGCAACTGTGAGGGTTTTCGGTCACCTAGTTCTAGATCAGTGAGCAGTTTGTGCATCTGAGAGTCTTCGGAGGCTGTTAGTCTACTTATTAGGTTAGACTTGAGATTTTGGTACTTATCTTGAGGTGGTGGAGCCTTCAAGATGTCTGCAACTTCCGTGATTGTGTCCGGGTCCAGTGATTTTACCAATTGATAGTACTTGGTGCTATCGGACTGTATACGGTGGGCTTGAAAGACTGATTCAATCTGCAGGAACCATAGGTCTGGATGAGAACGCCAAAAGGGTGGCAGATTGCAGTTGTAAACTGCGTCAATGGCATAACTCTGCTGCTGGTTGAGCATCATGGGGGCTGGCAACGAATTTACTACTGGTTGGGCATATGCTTGCTGATAGCTCACCGGGTGATTTGTTGGATTAAAATGCACCGCGGGATCAAATGCTGTACTGCCGTGAGGGCCAGAAGGTTGAGGCATAGGAATACTCACTGACGAAATCCTGTCTGGTTGCTGGTTGGTAAAAGAGCTGTTTGCAGCCAATTGCTGATCAGGATCTAGTGAGGAGTCGAAATTGCTTTGCATCTTGATTTTTTTAGTAGTCAGACACGTCTTTTAGGTTAGAGGCCGAGTGGTACGCGGAGATATATCACGTCGGGGTCACCAGTTATAGCTACTACTGCTATGTGTTTGCTTGATATATCACCAGCGAATGAAAACACTGTTTTACTAATAACTCGGTTTAATTCTGGGCACTGAACATACAAATAAATCGAAATACTTTATTTTGTTAACAACAACAACACGATATCATAATTGCGCGGCAACAAGCTGACTAGAAGTAAACAACAACCTGGGACAGCTGTCTTCTGTCACGTCACGTCAGGCCGCCAGGGTTGTACACAATAGTTGAGCCATCCAGGGTTGAACACAACGGACTCGCGAAACAATGACGCCACATGTCTATGTAAAAATAGAATATGTATGGTTATGTAGAAGGTTGTTATTATTGGTCGAATTATTAATAGTTGATTGTCATTGGTCGTTCGTTGTTAGTAGTAATTAATAACAAGGGTCATATTTTCGAAACCATGCGAATTCTTTCGCATGCGATCTAATTCGAATGAAAAAATTCGTGTACGAACTAAAATGCGTATTTTTGAGGACCCTTCGAAAATAATATCGTATACGAGTATCATTTGTGTTGGCAACGTCGCAAATTCGAGTATTGGGTAATGGCCATTTCGACCGATACAAAAACGAAGAGGTATTTTTTGAAATTTGGCTTTTTAAAAATACCATAACACTCCCTACTTTTGCTGTTAACCTATAGACTATCCAAGATGCTGTCAAACTTAAATGAAAATGTCTGTCAAGGTGTAGGTGTTATCAAATGGTGTTATGAGTTTTAAATCTTATTGTGAATTATTTACGTTGTTATATTTAAAACTGTTGTATTTATGTTAAAAATAGTGTATGTGAACAGTAGTTCGTGTTCCTCCTGCCGGCCATATTTTGCTTGTCAAAGTTACGTGTTTTGGATAGGTATTCTTTTTTGTATTTTATGGCTGTTTATTGAGTTTATCCATTGAGTTTATCAAGTATTATTTAGTCTATTCTGTTGGTATAAATCTTGTTGAAATAAATTTTGTGCACCTAATCGTTGGCGTTGGGATTTCCTTGAACGTCCTTGTTTTTTATAACGTTAACTAACAATCATGGTTTTTGGAGGGTTTGTGTCTGCTGAACAAAAGAAAGATTTGATTAGCTTCATGGAGGAGCATCTAGAACTAAAAATTAGGAAAATTCAGCTTTCAGGAGCGAAAGAAAATTAGAAGCATTTGCGCAAAGTAAGCACGTCAACCAAAGTTCTTCGAGGGAATCAATAATATTTCTTTCGATTAAATAATCCAAGCCAGCCCTTCCAAAAAGTGCCTTTTAATGAAGCAGGACAATTTAATCCGCAAATTATTTGAAAACGAACGAAAAGTCAAAAAAAGAACGAACATCAAACACAATTTTCAATTTGCACAACGTATTTAGGTAGGTACATAAACAACAAATAACAAATATAACGTATATAAACAAAATAATTAGCATTTCAAAATTCTAAACAATGTGCAGAATCAAGTAAAATCACGTAAAATTGCATGCGAAATATGATATTCGGCTGGTGAGACCCACTCGAGTAAACGTACACTAACTAAATCGTGTACGGACCGTTCGAAAGTGATTCGAAAATACGGAACCTCAATTTTCATGCGAATTTTGCCTTATTTCGTATACGAACGGCATTCGAATGGTTTCGAAAATACGACCCCAAGTCATCAAAAAGTAATCATCATGTAAAGAATGAGCATTTTCCGTTATAAAAGTATTGTATAGAAAAGATGTTAATAAGAAGAAGTTTTGATGTTGAAAATACTTGTAAATATATGTAAATAAACTGTACAAAGAAACTCCTTGATTATTACTCCAACAAGTCAAGTTCCAGACCGTTCAAAGCCCCAAATAACAACAAAATGTTATAAAATCTTGAATCTATAACTAATTAATATTTAACTACTTTTCATGAGATTTTGCCAACATTTCAGAATTAAATCTATTACAAATTTTCAATGTTGACAATTAGTGGCAACACAGTCAAATTGCGAGCTGCGACGTCATAGAAATAAATTCTAGGTTTTTATTTGGAGGTATTTCTTTGTTTTCTGTTTTCTCAAGAAAGACTTTGAATTTTTCAAAAGTAAAAATACAGAAAATTCTGTTTTTAGTTACTTTATCCAAATATGCCAATTTCAAAAATTAGTGAAAGAGCCCATTTCCAGAAACAATCTAGAGCGATACAGAATATTTTAAATTAAAAGGTATTTGAAGAACCACATTTTAAAATAGATCATTTATTGTTCATTTCAGTATTCAACGACAAAAGAAAAACTTATTATGTATTGAAAATATAAAAGCCAACACTGTGAAGGCAATTATATACTTATTATACTTATAAAAAAATGTAGTCTTTGAAATTACATATTCAAAAAACTTAAAAATTACAATATAATAGTTATTAATAATCTAATAATAATCAATCCAATAAGAATATTATACTGTTAACAGGCATAAGTGCGCGTTCACATTGACACCGCTTGCGCGATGCCGCTGTAGTGATGCTCAAAAATAATCTTAACATTATATTTCAAATGAACATGTTCACACTGGATCGGTGTTACGCGCGGTGTTAACATGAGTTATGTGCTTAATATATCACTTATCGTTTCTTAATGTAAACATAATGTTTTACTTTCTAATGACACATTTATGACTTCTTTTAGATATATATAGAGCTAAGGGATCCTTTGTAAGTAGATTAGTATAACTGAAGACTTAGACCTATAAGTATTGTAATAGTTATTCTCTATTTTTGCGTAAATAAAGTTTTTTAAAAACAAAGTTTCGCGAATAAATAACTTAATTTATGTTCATTTGAAATATAATGTTAAAATTATTTTTGGGCATTGCTACAGCGGCATCGCGCAACGCTCACCGCTCAAGCGGTGTCAATGTGAACGCGCACTTAGGTACTAAAATAACTTCAATGCAAATTGAAAAAAGAAAAAATCTGGATTCGATAAGAAGCTACAAATTTTCAGTTTGTATAAAAAAATAATGTACATTTGAAGACAGAGAATAATAAAAAAATACCTTATAAAGCATCAACTTCTATCCATCATTACGTATTTTTGTCTGTTTTCTAATTATGCAGTTGATATTGGATTTTGGATTATTGAAATTATACAATAGTATGTATTACTTTTGCTAACAAAAAAAAATAGTAGTACTTATAGTTTTAAGAATAATCACAATCGATAAAACATTAAAAATCGATTCCTTGAAAAAAGTAGATTTTAGTGTCGAAAAACAATAAAGTATAGTTCTTATATAATAATCACAAAAAAAAAAAAAATTATAAAATAAAAAAAAAAGCCAAAAAAATTAAAATTGAAAACTTACATTGTCACCCTCATTGAAACTAAAACTACCCCTGGAGGCACGTCCGCTTAGCACAGGAGGAAATTCAGAAGAGGGTTCTTCTTTGACTGAAAAATATAAAAATAATAATAAAATACTAATAATAATAATAAGACTTACTTGTTAAAGGAAGATCAGACCTGGGTTCCTGTTTTACTTGAACCTGTTCACGTCTAGGTTCAATTGTAGGCCTACAAAAAAAAAACTATAATTAAGCAAATAAAATGAAGAAAAAGCAACCTACGTGTGCACTCGTGGAATTATTCCAGCATCATCAAAAAGAGGCAAATCAACATCAGGATCCAAATCCGGATCCATATCCAAAGGTTCATCTTTAATACGGACACTGCTAGTTCTGGACAAAGTCACTCTGCTCCAATCTGTACTGCTATTATTCTGCTCACTACTGAAAATATTTTCCATATTTCTAGTGTAATTATCCTCGCTTTCCAGTTCGTAATCGTTGCCGAACTCATCTGGATCAGCCAAAGGCGAATGCCTGCCTAATTTGTTTGCATTCAAAGGAGTTTTATTAATACCAACAACCGATTCTGGTTCATTGTTTTGTAGGGTGTTTTTAGCAGGGTTTTGTGGTTTGGGATCTCCTGGAAGGCCGACGGTACCGTGCAACCGTCTAAATCGGACAATGAGGCTTTTATTGTACATTTCTGTTGAGTGGGTGCTTTGAAAGGATTCAATTGCGTCATCGACGTTACGGAATGATACAAAAGCGTATCGGGTGTATTTCATTTTTTTGGCGAAGCCGATGTCGATTCTTTTGTGTTTTGGGTAGGCTTTGTGGACGTCATCGACTGTTACCTGAAAGAATTAAATTTGAGTTTTTATGAAAAGTTTAATAATAATTTTTTAGTTACTTCTTGAGCTAAATTTCCAACATAAAGGGTTAAAGGATCGATATCTTCAGGTCCTTTGACCACATCGTCTTCTCGGTTGTTTTTTGGTTCAGCTGTTAAGAAACCGTCGCCGAATTTGATTTTACGGATTTCGTTGATCACTTCATCGATGCAAGCGGAATCCTGAAAAAAAAAAAAAAAAACATTCAAAAATATGATGTATAACCACTTTGTAACAATCCAGAAAGGTGGGGCATTAATTTACAGGCAAAAAGAGAAAATTTTTCTAGTGGCAATTATGATATAGTCTATATGTGGTTTTTCACATAATCTTGATTCGTCTGAGTAATTTATTATCAAGATTTGAACTACTGATCGTTATTTTGATTATTTTATTAACGGATATTGATTCCTTTTAGAAAAATTATTCAGCGAATCATGAGCCGCTCATATTTCAAATTTTAGTTGTTACTGGCCCTTGAATTCATTGGGAAAGAACCTCACACGTTTCTTATGGGATTTCTGACCGCGGTCAAATTTAACCAAATTTTAGTATGTTATAGATCTCACCTTTCTGATCAATAACTACCATGGGCACAACTTGATCCTATGACTAGTTTTAGAGATACAGGTAGTTTAATGTCCAACAAATTTACACATTTTATATGTATGTATGTAATAATATACCAGGATGGACAGGTATCCTCATAGTCAGGTCAGGTGACAGGTAGATGTAAATGCATATAAAATGTGTTTGTAACAAACCTTTCGTGACACCATGTATATGCCTAAAATAGTCTTCTCTTCAGGATTTTATACTTAAATTACATATTTAAATTTTAGTGAAAGAGCCCATTGTTACTATTTTTTAGAATATCAATATTCGTGTTAGCAAGAAAATAGCTATTTACCTAACAAGTGCGGAAAATGAATTTTTCCGCAAGTGTTAGGTACAATATTTTTCCTACAGGCGAAAAAATTTAAAATTTTTCTTTTTTTTTTTGACATATCAGTGCGGTAAAATTTTTTCCGCACTGACAGCCGTGCGGAAAAACTTTTTCCGCACTGATATGTCAAAAAAAAAAAAGTTTTACCGCACCGTGCGAGAAAACTCATTTTCCGCACGCATATCAGTGCGGAAAATCGATTTTTCCGCACGGCTGTAGGAAAAAACAATTTACCTAAATATTTTGTTTTCAGGTATTTAAAGTATTTAATGGTAATAGACCGGTGCATAACGACCATTTTCTTGAAACGATTTTCTCCCGTCTGCCATTGAGGGTGGTTATTCTTTATGCAATAAGAAGTGGAATGGCTGAAACTTCAAAAAGCCCCGCGTGTTGAAAATGTAATGAAAAGTGGAGATTTGGATCAATATTATCCCATCTGCCACATATTGTGAAGGTAATTTAAACAAAAATGAGTACAAGGAAGCTAAACGGCGGAAACCCTAGGTTAGTATAAAGTGTCATATTACTAATTTCAAAATGCCGCCAAAATCGGACATGTGGATCAGCGACCTCCCGCCTGCCAAATTAAATTTATGTTGCATTTACGATTTAGAGATCAGTGAGGAAATGGCAGAAAATCTCGGTTGTTATAATAATATTTAACAATTTTTGAAGTTGTATCAAAATGCTGAGATGTTGAAACAATTTTCTCCTGCTTAAAACATTTTTTG